>OZ023265.1:120537693-121856443 GCA_964006375.1 Tillus elongatus
TAAGATGGTTTCGGCTACTATCGTCTGCTACCTTCAAGTTCCTGGACCGATTGAGTCGTTCTGTGAGTAACGATGACGTTTCTAATATATTGAAATCAACTAAGATGTTGCGTAATTCTAACGTAGTTATAGGTCGTGAATATTACGTAATTGTCACTGATTATGTATAATATAAAGTTATTTACACCACAGAGTCGTAATATTAGCGGCAATTACGCAATAACTACCAATTTCAAGTTCCAATCTCAGTTGGCATCACATTGGTGTTAGTTGGGAGCAATCTAGCCAGCTCTAAATGGTCAAATCAACCACAAATAATATTATTTCTAAACGTCATAACGTCTGGGTTTGACATGGTTAAAGGAAATTAAAGGCTTTTACTACCAGACAAACTGATAAATAAAAGTGCTTCTTGTGGTACCAAGTTCAAGAATAACCTTCTTTTCACATACAAAAAATTCTGAGTAAATAGACTTTCATTTGCAGAAACCTGACTGGAACTTTCAATGGTAGTGCTCCGTATGACGTGTGATCGATTCCAGCCATAGAGCGACTGTTTCTTTGGTTCTCTCTCCGTGCCGTTGACATTTTCTCTGCCAGCCGTAGTTTACCTGTCACTTCTGGTTGTTATGTCACTTGTCACTTGTCACTTTCGGTTTGCATTTCTTGAGTTAAATATCATGGGACTCTATTTTGTTCATTTGATAAAATTAAACTAAAAAACAAGCGTCTTTTGCATTCATCCTCAGGTTTCTTCACGCAGTTTCTGTTTGGTATCCTGAGGACAATAGATGAAAAGCCAAACTTTGACAACATTTCATACAGTATCTTTCTGTAATTGTAAGTATTAACCCAAATGTAGCATCTATTTCCCTCTTTCCGTCTGAATTTCACATGTTCAGATGTTCTCAGGGAGTTCTGCCCAGCTGTGCAGCCTGCTTTGCTTTTATGTTTGTGCTTGTCTGTAGCTTTTTATGTAATTTGACTAGTTTGAATTTAACTTATTGATTGTGACTCCATAAGATTGTTGTTCATATTTGTGGGATCCAGTCCCGTTTTAAGTTTTTAAATCTTAAATGGTACGTTTTTATAGAGATGTTTTATAACTCCTTACACTAATGTCAGTTTAAATATTGCATGGCCGTTAGGGCTGATCTGTATTCGACATTTAGCTTTGCTTGACTTTGTATTCTTTCTGCAGTTGCGGTGTTAGTCATTCGTATGTTAGACCTACAAGAAACATAGTTTCTGACAACCACCTTTTTCCATTATAGGTCTAAACCCCTGAAGATGGCACGTTAATGTGTTGAAACGCGTAGGGTTTTGAGAATAAATCAGTTTGTCTGGTAGTAAAAGCCTTTAATTTCCTTTAACCAACCCACAAATAAAGCTCCAGTTTGATAGTAGAAGTTCCAACAGTTCTAAATGGTTACGTCATATCCCAGATTAGACGCAAGCTACATTCTAATGCTAGCAGCACATTGTGTTAAGTAGAATCTGCTTAATTTGAGTGATTTTTTTCAGTTTTCAATCTTTAAAGTAGTATATACTAAAATATTTCAGCTTTCCATTAATTATCATATTATGTCAAATCAAATATTTTATTCATATTTATTCATTTATAATTTTTTTAATAAGTTATAAAGTTATTTTAATTTACGTTACAAACAAAAATTCAGCTTTAGAACGATTTCCAATTTTTGGACCTCTTCATGTAGCCTTCCTTGTTCTACTGTCTCCACTTGATAACTGTATTCCTTCTTTCCTACATATTTTTCAGGTAAGAGGACGTCTTCGTGATATCAATTGTTCAATTTTATTTGTGACACATGAACTACCGTGTGGTCGTTTGTTCCTGCATCCTCAATGTTTAAGTTTCTAGGTTCGTAGGTGTCTCGCTTAGCAGCTTGATAACAATTAGTGGACCTTGATACTTACTGTAAAGTTATGTCTCCCTTTTACAAAAGCAGATTGTTATAGTTTGAAATAAATTCTCTACCGTAACATCTAAACACGCGTTTAGATGTTAATAAATAATATTTTAATATTTTAAGACGCCAAAACGATAATAAATTAAATTATGTAAAATAGTCGGTGTCTTGGCAAGCACAAAGCAAGAACCAAATGTTTATTTTCTTACAACTACATGTCAAAATTGTCAGTTTTTAAATAAAGATTCAGATCAGCAGATTTCTAAACAAACAGGGCTTTTTAAACGACGGTATATTCCCGCGACTATGGCCAATCACAGACGCCAGGGAGTAGATCCACATCACTATCATAGATTTTTTTTCTGCCTTTCTGTAAGAAGGGTAGGGATCTGTAACGTGCCCAACATCGCATGGACTCGGACCGACGGTTTTAAACCCCCTCCGAAGGGCGGAACGTGTAAACATCCAACCTCCGTTGGTGTTAATGTTACAGTATGTACTGCAAAAGTGAAAGGAGAACCCTGGGATCGAACCCAGTACCCTGCGGTTCAAAGGCACACGTTCTGACAATTGAACCATCGAAGCTCTCAAAAACGGCTTCTAAAGAACAAAATATTGTGACATGTGTTTGATAACTTCCAAAATTTATGTTTAAAATGCTACCTCATTTCATTTGTCTAAAAAAGCAAATATAACTTTGGAGTAGACATTTTTTCCAGCCTCACCCACAGCTACAGTGTTTTAAAAGTATGCACGCAGTAAGTGCGTTATGGTAAAGAAATTTCATTAAAAATAATTAGTTTCGTGAAAAAGGTGTTAGTCACACTGTAAATAAATGTTGAAAAAAGCCGGGTGCATCAATTGCGTTATGATAGCGAATTTTCATAAATATTGCAATTGATAATAACTCAATTCACTTAACAGACTGTGGAAGATAATTGTTAGTAATTCATACAGACAGCCTGAATAGCTCAGTTCGCTAGGTGAGTAACCTCTTGAATCGGATTAGGATGTTGCGGGTTCGAGTCCCGTATTCGGACAGTCGGTTTTTTCCCTCGAATGTGGAAAGGCCGGCTTCTGATGGGCTATGGGTGGTGTCCTTTGTCTGAATGTGTATGTAAGCTCCCCCGCACAAGTTAAAGACTTCTGGGTCCGGAGTTTGACTACTGTGGTGTTAGTATTACCATTATTATTATTATTATTATTATTATTATTATTATTATTATTATTATTATTATTATTATTATTATTATTATTATTATTATTATTATTATTATTACTCTTACTACTACTACTACTACTACTACTACTACTACTACTACTACTACTACTTGACATATAAGATCGAAAGGAAAGAACAACTAGTCGAGAGAATAGAAGCGAAGAGCAGCAGCCCTAACTTTAATATATCTGTCAAAGAACTAGCAGAAACACTGGAACATGCCTGCAACAGCGTTCTGAACAAAAAATACGTCGGTAACCGACGTAAAGGCGTATATTGGTGGAGCGAGCTCATAGCGGAACACAGACGTAAATGCCTAAAAGCAAAAAGGGCAGTAACAAGAGCCAACAAAAGACACGACACCGACGACGATACGAAAAAACAGCCACAGGAACAATACAGACAACTCAGGAAGAGGCTTAAAAAAGAGATCGAAAAAGCAAAGAAACAATCATGAAACCTCCTCTGTGAAGAAATCGATTCTGACCCGTGGGGCATGGCATATAAAATATTTACTGACAGGATAGGACTTCGAACACCGATAACTCTAACAGATGAGGAACAAATAAGTATTTCGGAGAAGTTATTCCCTAAACATCAGGAGAACTGATGGTCCAGAATAAAAGTGAGAGAGACCGATATACCTCTAGTTACCCGAGAAGAAGTATTGGAAGCAGGCAGCACAATAAAACCCAACAAAGCGGCGGGTCCGGACGAACTACCTCCTGAGGTAATCAAGATAGTCGCGGAGCGAAAGCTGGAGCTGTTTGTGACGATTTTTAATAAAATCTTTATTCACGGCCATATTCCTAAAGAATGGAAAACAGCCAGACTCATCCTGATAGAGAAACCAGGAGGGAAAGGATACAGACCGCCGTGCCTAATAGACGTCACTGCCAAGCTATTTGAACAAATAGTGAACCAGAGACTGACGAATGAAATCAACCAAAAGGGAGGTCTTGCGCGAACACGGTACGGCTTTAGAAGAGGCCTGTCCACTATGGATGCCATACAAAATGTCCAAAAAATTGCTTATGCAGCCAACAGAGGCTTGAACACATACGCAGTCATGATAACCTTGGATGTTCGAAATGCATTTAACACCGTATCTTGGAAGGGAATAGTTAGCGAAGCTAAAAAAAGGCATATATCACCTTACCTCATAAGGATAATCTGCAGCTACCTGGAAGAGAGAACAATATTAGTCGGCACGTGCACAAAAACCAGCGTAACTAGTGGAGTCCCGCAGGGCCGTGTCCTCGGACCCACCCTGTGGAACCTCTACTATGATAAGCTGCTGACACTCCCAACACCAGACAGCTGCGACATAATTGGATATGCCGGTGACCTAGCCTTGATCATACGTGGCAGCAGCACAGAAGATATAGAAGAGCAAGCAACATGGCTCGTTAAGAGGCTTAGCATATGGATGAAGAAGAAGTGCCTACAACTACCCCCCCCCCCCCCCACACAAAACTGAAGCTTTGGTGCTGGTTGGAAAAAGAACTGTCAGATCTTTCACGGTGACAGTCGAAGACCTAAAGATAACCTCCAAGCCGAATCTAAGATACCTCGGCATCCAACTGGGACACAACGCGAGCATAGGTTCGCATATTAAGGGCGTGGCAGAAAGATCTGAGAAAATGGCGGCGGCACTGATAAGATTGATGCCTAACATGGGATGACCAAAGTCTGAAAAGAGGAACATTTTAAGTGGGGTAATCAATTCCATTATACTCTATGGTGCGCCTGCGTGGAAAGAATGGATACAAATGTCCAAATACAAAAAAGTCCTGGAAAGTGTCCAAAGGAAAGTAGCTCTAAGAATTGCTGTGGCCTATAGAACGGTGTCTACAAAGGCGATACAGGTTATCGCTGGAGTTATACCCATACACCTAATGGCCAAAGAACGCACATACGAAAAGGGAAAGAATAAGAAGGCGGAAAAAGACAGAAGGCGAAATACAACAATCAATAGATGGCAGGAAGAATGGGCTCGCGAAGCGGATGTTGCACAGTGGACAAAACATCTGATACCAGAACTGACACCATGTGTCTATCGCAAACACGGAGTGCTGAGTTACCACCTAACTCAATTTTTAACTGGCCTTGGTGCATACCTTTTCAGGTTTGGGATAACCGAGACAAGCCGCTGCAGATATTGCGACGAAGTCGATACGTCAGAGCACATAGTGTTGGTGTGTAACTAATGGGACGCCAAGGCAGAACAAGAAATCGGAGAAACCTTGACAACGGGAAACATCATTAAACATATGTTGGAGAACGAAAGAAAATGGGAAGTTGTGAAAAAGATGGTGACAGACACAATGTAACACAAAGAAGAAGCAGACAGAAATGAGACAAAGCCGGGAGTGGGGTGCAGTGAAGCAATACCGAGAGGTGATTCCGCTGCCACGAAGAGGAAGGGGGTGTTTAGTGGGTAGTCCTGACCTGGAGGGAAAGGGAATCCTACAGTGCCAGGTGGAATAGGTACCGCGAAATGCACCAGCCACCGGCCTGCGTAAATGCATTCACCTCCACCATAGAAAAAACTACTACTACTACTACTACTACTACTACTACTACTACTACTAACCCAGGGGCTTGCGTCTTGCGAGTACGTGGACAGCGACTACGGGGGTGCACCACTACACGCAAACACAGATACTTACACACCCGCACACCTACACGCGACTACCTACACGCAGACACACCTGAGCTGGACTACTCACCTTCCTTCAACTTGTCTTGGGTGAGGTCCCTCCACTGTAATCTTTCCTATCTGGCCAAACTTCTACTTCTCTTACTCTCGGCCGACTCTTGTTCTTTTCTGGCACCGACGCTATTAGGTTTCCGAGGGCTAGGTGCCATTTCCACTTACCGCTATTAAAAAAAAAAAAAGGTTTTGGTCAGATTGGGGTCACTAGCCGTGGTGAAGGCAACCAATCTAGGGCAAAGTCCCGAACAAACTGAAACAAAAAATAGGAAATATGGCAGATAAACACGCGGAAATGCTACCCCAGGTGGGTACCGGCGAGGCCGGAGAATTCCACTCCTCTATACAAGAGGGCTGTCCCACGGATTCTGGGGGGGGGGGACAATTTGTCATTACTCCAACAAGACCTGAGTTTCAACCCATTCCAGAGAAGGGAATGAATTCAAAGATCCCCGGTCAAAAAAGACGCAAAAACCGAATCAAGTGCCACTGAGTACAGCAATAGTGAACAGGCTGGAAGAGAGACTAAACGCAAGAGAGTAGAAACACCAACGAATACAGAAGATACCAAAAAGTTCATGCAACGAATCATAAAAGAAAATGCCATGCTTAAGGACCTCATACAAAAAACCGTAACTCAAGTGGAAACCCTTCAAGCATTAATAACGAAGATCCCAAACACGAAGACAGAAATAAAGACAGCTATCTGTAAGCTGGATAGGTACTCGAAAAGGATGCCAGCTGCTACTGACTTTATTGAGGAATTCATACAGGAGTACACTGTAACTGTCACAGACAACGAGCAAAACAACGAGCGCAGAATAACAAATGAAACAGGCACCCAAACGGTAAATGAGAGGCAAGCAGAAAAGGAGATACTCATAAACAGAATAGATAACGCCCTAAACAAAGACCTCAGTCAAACTGAACTACAGGAAATCACAGAGCTCAAATGGCCGGAGGAGACATACAAAAAATGCCAGGTGTGTAAAGATGATGCAGGTGCCCAAAAAGACCAAATGATCATCGTGAAAAAAGGGGTTGAAATAAGTGACCCCCAAATGAGAAAAATTGTTGAAAACAATCCACAGATAGAAGCTATCCTTGAGGAGAAGAAACTGGAAGTAGGAAATATGATGTGCTGCATCTCATCAAATAGAATCATCACCGATGACAGAGAAGATACGAAAGAGAATACTGAAAGGTACACCTACCTAATAATGACGGGGGAAGAAAAATTATCACCACTTGACAAAACGATCCTGAAGAATAACCTTTTCAAGCTCATCGGAATAACCAACCGAAACCAAAGAGACACACCGATCTGTCGTACAACAAAGGGGGTGGATGAAGTCTGCCTAAGAAATATCCTGGAATATGTATATAGAAAAGAAAAACAAGGAATAACACTCTACAAGACTAGAGGAAACAAAAAAATGGAAAACCAAGTTGATGATGACACGAAAAAATTCCATTTGCAGAGGAACAGGAAAGAAGAAACCATTATCCTAAAACCTTTAGGAGGCAAAACATATGCAGACATAACAAACAGCATGAAAAGAGAAGTGAGCACCGAAGGTGTCGTCATTGGTAAGATAAACAGGATAGGTGAAGAAGGAGTACAAATAAGATTGAAAGGAAAAGACGATAAGTCCAAGCAGGCCTTCAAAGAACACCTAACTTCCAAGCTCGAAAAAATGGCACAAGTGGAGGTTAAACAAAGAAAGCAAACTGTTATGATTTTAGATATAAATGAAACGCTGGAGGAAGCTGAAATACAGGAAGCTCTGAAAAAACACCTGAACTGTGGAGAGAGACACTACGCTAACATACAGGTGAAATTATCAGAAAAGGCAAACCGAGATGGATACAAGTATGCATTCATAACGCTACAAGAAAAATTAGCCCAACAGCTGGTGAGAAACAGAAAAATAGGAGAAGGATGACATAGGTGGCGGGTGAAGCAAGTATACTCGCCGCCTAAATGCTACAAGTGTCACAGAGTCGGGCATACGGCAAATAAGTGCGATACAAAGGAAGAAGGGGAAACATGCCATAGATGTGGCAAGACAGGCCACAGGAGAAGGGAGTGCCGCAATGTGCAATGGTGCTATTTATGCAGTACAGATGAGCACAAGCCCGAATCAATGCGCTGTCCTGAATACAGGAAACTTGTGCAGGCGCTGAGGGTGGAGAATACGGAAAGACCACCAAGAAGAACATAATGAATATAACGCAAATCAATCTAGATAGAAGCAAGAGGGCAACGGATCTCCTCAAGCACAACTGTGCTTCAGAGGAGGTCCCAGTTGCGTTGGTGGCAGAACCCAACAAAAATATGGCAAGACACAATAATAAATGGTTGACTGACAATAGAATAGATTCAGCAATATATGTCTCAGATAATAAACTGAGAATATACAAAACTGGAAAAGGAAATGGATATGTATGGGCTGAAACCAAAGATATTATACTATATTCCTGCTATATTTCGCCGGCAGTGAACGTAGAAGCACTTCAACAACTCCTCTCTGAATTAAAAACAAGTATACGAGAGCACAAGAAGAAGATCCTAATTGCAGGCGACTTTAACGCCAAGTCATACATGTGGGGTTCAAAAATTGAAGACAGAAAGGGAAGTGCAATGGCTGAATGGATAAGTGAAAATAACCTTATCGTGCTAAATGACGGCAAAGAACCCACATTTGAGAGGAATGGTGGATCGTCCTACATTGACATTACACTATGTTCCCCCAGACTGACACGATATGTCAGCAAGTGGTACATCAGCGATGAGGAAAATCTAAGCTACCATAAAAACATTCATATGGAAATCACACAAACGAGTGAAAAACCTCAGGTGAGAAAGCAACGTAAAGGATGGATCTATAAGGCTGAAAAACAAGAACAATTGCTAGAAAGTATCACGAATGAAATACAACTACCAAGCTATCAATACAATGAAGAACACTTAACACGTGCGATAGAGAAAGCATGTAACTCCACGTTAAGGAAGAAACATGCCTACAGTAAAAGAAGAGGTGTCTACTGGTGGAATGCTGAAATTGCAGAACTTAGAAGCCAATGCTGTAAACTGAAAAGAAAAGTAACCAGAGTCAACAGGAAGACCAATATGGCTGAAGATCTGAAAACCGGACTGAGGCAACAGTACAAAGACCAGAGAAATCTCCTGAAGAAAGCGATAACGAAGGCAAAAAAACAGTCATGGCTCTCACTATGCAAGGAAGTAGACACTGATATTTGGGGCCTGGGATACAAAATCGTTGCCAGTAAACTAGGTCTACGCGCATCGACAGTTTTGACAGATGAGGAACAGATGCGCATTGCTAGAGAGCTGTTTCCAGAGCATGAAACTAACACATGGCCTGTTCTATATATGGGAGAAAACAGTATACCCATGATAACAAAGGAAGAGGTAATGGCGGCTGGAAACAAAATCAAACTTGGAAAGGCACCTGGTCCGGATGGGGTACCCCCGGATGTGATTAAGGCCATCACAACAAAAGTGCCCGAACTGCTTGTGCAAACCTTCAATAATCTCCTCATTCTCGGCCTCTTTCCGGAAAAATGGAAGATAGCCAGACTGGTGCTGATTGAGAAGCCGGGTAAAAAGACTGACAGACCCTTATGCCTGATAGACGTCATCGCAAAGACGTTCGAACAAATATTAAACCATAGATTAATAGAAGAAATTGAAAAAAATGGAGATTTTGCGCCCACGCAGTATGGATTCCGAAAAGGTTTCTCCACACTGGATGCCATCTAAAAAGTGCAGAGCACCGTAAATGACACACAAACCTGGCCAAGAACCTATGTAGCTATGGTAACTTACGACGTACAAAACGCTTTTAACTCTGTATAATAGATGAACTGATAAAGCGACAAATATCACCATACCTTGTCAGGATGGTATGCAGCTACCTGGAGCACAGGAAAATTATGGTGGGAGAGACAGGGATAATGAACATCACGAGCGGAGTTCCACAAGGATCAGTGCTGGGTCCCACCCTGTGGAACATCTACTACGATGAGCTACTGATGATGCCGATGCCGGAAGGAAGTGCTTGTGTAGCATATGCTGATGATCTTGCTCTGATTATACGGGGTAGCACCAGAGAGGACATTGAAGAGCAAGTAGCATGGCTGAGTGGGAGAATCGAAGTGTGGCTGATGAAGAAGGGATTACAGCTTGCCCTCCACAAAACCGAAGTGCTAATCTTGGCAGGAAGAAGGACTGTTAAGACACTAACAGTCCAAATCGGTAACCTGGAAATTTCCTCCAGCGTCAAACTAAAATACCTCGGAATGTACATGGGGCAAAACATGAACATGGGCTGGCACATCAAGAATGCAGCGGAAAGAGCCGAGAAGATGACTGCAGCACTGAGCAGACTAATGCCAAACATAGGAGGCCGCAAGGAAGGAAGGAGAAGAATACTCGGCAGCGTCGTAAACTCCATTCTGTTATACGGTGCCCCTGCCTGGAAAGACTGGCTATCCAGAACTAAGTACAGAGAGATCCTCGAAAGCACCCAGAGGAAAATCGCTATAAGAATCGCCAGTTCATACAGAACAGTATCCACCAAGGCAATACAGGTAATAGCAGCAGTCGTACCTATACACCTGCTGGTAGCAGAGCGGACTTACCAAAAAGACATGAACAAGGCGGCTGAAAAGAACAGAAGAAGAGAACTCACGATGACAAAATGTCAGGAAGAATGGGAGGAGGAGACCGTGGTAGCTCAGTGGACAAAACGGTTAATACCCACAATCAAGCTTTGGGTACAACGAAAACACGGTGAGGTTGGATACTACCTCACGCAGTTTTTGTCGGGACATGGGCGCTTTGGCTCCTATCTGCACAGATTTGCACTGGTGGAATCTGACAATGTAGTTTTTGTGGAGAAAAGGATACAGCCGAGCATACCGTTTTGGTGTGCGAGCAATGGGCGGCTGTCAGGGAAGAAGCGGTAGCAATGATTGGGGAGACGCTAACTGCAGAAAACATCATACCACATATGCTAGAAAGCGACAACAAATGGACCATTATAGATAAAATGATAGAGAAGATAATGAAAGAGAAGGAAGATATAGAGAGGAGAGAAGCAGTAGCACAACAACGGCAACAACACAACTGAAATCTGCAGAAAGGAGAAGCATACCTGAAGTAATACCGTAAGGTAGTTCCAGGTCTGTTTCGCACTAGGGGAGGTGGTTTTTAGTTGGTAAGGCATTCTCTAGAGAGAATGAATCCAACACAGCTCGGTAGATAGCCGACTGTCTTTTGAAGATTTTCCCCTTCCTTAAAAAAAAAAAACTACTACTACTACTACTACTACTACTACTACTACTACTACTACTATTATTATTATTATTATTATTATTATTATTATTATTATTATTATTATTATTATTATTATTATTATTATTATTATTATTATTATTATTATTATTATTATTGTTATTATTATTATTATTATTATTATACTGATAATCATGATCACCGATAAACTTTTTGTTTTGTAATTTTTTGTGTACATTGTTTGCGTAATCATGCACTAAACATTCAGAAATTCGGTTTCCTTTTAATACCTCTGGATCAGTCAGGAATTACACAGATCTCAAACGAATTTTAAAACTGCATAAGTTAAGCATCTCTATAACTCTTATAATAACGGAGATGGTTCCAGTCTGTCAATAAAAATTGACTCCTGTATATGCTGGGCTTTACATAATTACTTCAGGAACTCATGGTAGAGCCCTACCCTTTTCAGGGGATACTGGTAATTACATAATGTTTTTCAAAAGATAACTTTTGTGTTGTGCCGCTACCTGGAATAAGTAAGAGAGAGATAAAAAGAGAGGGGAGGGGGAGAGTAATAAATTGTCAGTAAATTATAATATTCACGGCACATTACGAAATAAAATTAGGATAGCAAAACAAATGGAATATATTTGTTGACAATGGCAATTCTAGGACTAATTTAAATTAAAAGTATTCTCGCTTCCTGCGATACCTCTTCAATTGGAAAAGAACAGTAAAAAGCAACAGTAAATAAATCTTTGTAGTGGAAGTAGCTCGGAGACAAGAAGAGGTTCATTAATTAAACGTTTGTTGAAGAGCACATACAGCTTCCAAGTGAGAATTGCAGCGCACAAGTGAACAGAATTGAAGAGAAATTCACCGAAGGTAAACAATGCTTCAGCTTACGGAAATGCGCAGTTTAATAGTGCAGTGGAGAACAATGTAAGGTGCAAGTCAGTGGCGGTAAGCTTATCTGTCTTAAAGCCAAACACATCCAAATAACCAATGATATATTATTAGTTAGTTTATTAGTGTATTAATGGACAAATTATACAATGCGCCTTATAAATACATTATTAACTCGCGGCTGTAATTCACGCAATTTAACTTTAAGTAAAATTCAAAACTGAAACGGCTTGATATCTGGATGACATTGACATTAGCTAAATGACGATTGGAACCTGTGATGAGCACTGACAAGTACACTTGGAGAACCAAAATCACCACAACATATTTTAAAAGACCTGACGATCGTTTCACTAACCAAGTTAGCGTCATCAGAGGATGAAAAATTCTAGAATTTTTCATCCTCTGATGACGCTAACTTGATTAGTAAAACGATCGTCAGGTATTTTAAAATGTGTTGTGGTGATTTGGGTTCTCCAAGTGTAATTGACATTAGTTTAAAATTTGCGTAATTAAACTCCCAACATTTTACCCCCACCACTTTATCCTTTTTTTTTAATAGCAATCCTAGATTACCCTATATGTATGGTCTAATATGAAAGTTTTCAATACAGGTGGAAATTTAATACCGGAATATGAAAACTAAACAGTTTAATTAAACGTTGAATGTAGCGGCTTCTCCTCCAGACACCAAATTAGTGTTGGGGTCTGGAAGATAAGCCGCTACATTCAACGTTTAATTATGGTAATCCCAGACGGTGTGACCTCCAGAAATGAAAACTAAACAGTTTACTTTGAAATTCAAATTTCGAAAATCAACTTAATAAAAACGTCCCTTTCTTATAATAAATGTTCAAAATGTTCTCTATTTACATGCACACAACGAAATAATCTTCTCTCGAATTCTTTCCTAACTCTGTTCAACACGTCAGGCGTTACGTTCCTAATTTTTGTTGTTATTTTCATTTTCAAATCATCTAAATCAGCAGGTTGCGTTTTATACACTCTGTTTTTAAGGTATCCGTATAAAAACAAATCAAGAGGTGTAAGATCTGGTGATATAGCGGGCCATTCTACGAAACCTCTTCGTCCAATACATATTTGAGGAAAGACTTCGTGTAAATACTCCCGTAAATGAAGAGCAAAGTTGTGCGCTGCACCGTCTTGTTGAAACCATATCCTTTCATGGGAAATATTAGGTTGCGTTACATTTGGATACAATTCTGATAACATTGGGACAACCTGTTCTCTTAGCATTTCTAAATATCTTGGACCGTTTAGATTTTCTATAAAAACAGGTCCAACAACCATCATCGATGATACCAGCCCAAACGTTCAACTTCTGAGGACGCTGAGTGTGTGTTTGTCGCATCCAGTGGGGGTTTTTGGCAGCCCAGTATCTGAAATTTTGCCTGTTTACATCGACATTCAAAAGAAATGTTGCTTCATCGGAAAACAGAACGTCAACAGAAGAAATAACATTTCTATGTTTCCCCATTAAAATTAACCTAAAAGGGACAGATCAGGAGACCGAGGTGTCCATGTAACTGGTGCATTTCTTCCGATCCAGGAGTTGGAAAAAGTTTGGTGTAAGAAGTTCCGAACTTGTAGCTGGGTATGGGGCGGCGGTCTGTCATGCTGAAACTACTGTAGTGATGCACGAGTTGCCAAATTTAAATTATCTAGCATATGTTGAAAGTCATTCTGGAGAAACTGAAGATAGCGCCCACCGGTTAATGTATCTTCAAAAATGTTCGGACCAAGAATGTTTGAACCAATGACACCACACCAGACATTAAACCCAAATTTTATTTGTGGTCTTTGTTGTTCAACATAATGCGTTTTTTTGCATCCAGAGATGCTCATTTTATGTCTGTCGAACATACCGAAGTTTATGAATGGAGTCTCGTCCGTCCAAAGTATCTTGTATGGAGACTGTGGGTCGTCTTTACACATATTTCGAAACCAGGTGCAAAATTCAATTCGCTGTTGAAGTTGAAGTTGAAGAATTTTGAGTCACACTGGCCAACACGTTTATTTGTGCCACTTCACTAATGGTATTTATCCTGTCTCTTGGCCTAGTGAGCGAACCACATGCCCCTAAATTATCATAAAGCCTTTTAAATGTGGGCAAACTGGGGTGGCGACGATCAAAATATTGTTCAAAATATTGCTCTTTAGCGCTCACTGCATTTTTATTACTTAAAATGTAACATTCAAACATATCCCGTTTCTCTTGATTCGAAAAATTCTTAGCTAATGAACAAACGTCTCTACCAAAATAAGACTTTTTACAACGAAAACGTCACAGTAATATTTGCAAGTGTTAAAACCAATTATTTCCATAGTTACCTGTTAGATTTGACATAAAAAAAAATGAAGATGGACTGCCTCTTAAAAAAGCCGGCCTAGATTTTTTGCTATTAGTAGTAGAAGTTTCAATAAATAAGCGGCGAATTCAATTTTCCAAAAGAAAATTAGTTGTATTAGTAATAACTCAACGCTTTTTAGACATTTTCTTTCAATTTTTATCAAACTTTTTACAAATTTGATTTACATTTTTTATTTTGTTAATTATTATGTTAAATCTCTAATCAGAAATGTTATGTAAACTATTTGCGAAAACTAAGATTGAGGTTTTCGCTATTTGAAATAAGCCACCGTTTCCGTGGTAACCAATGTTATTTTTTTAAATTTAACCTAACATATACCTATATCCCAAGAGGCATAATGGTAGAGACACCGGGTGTCAAAGTGACAAATAAGAAATGGGGCTCCTAAATAATTTCTAAAATTTTAGTCAAACATATTTCATATTTTATAGCGATACCTTTTTTCAGGTTTGGAAAAATAATATTATAATCATTAATGCGTATTTTAAAATTATTTTCATTAAGCATTTAATTTCCTCCAAAAATTTTTGTTGTTTTTTTTTTACATTAACAAAACCATGCTGCTATGGCGACTTAATAGAACAGCGATATAGTAGATAAATGGCATTTATTAATAAATAGTAATTATTAAAAGTGAGTTGAAGAAATTATCAAGTGATAGGTAATTGATTTTATTCGCTTTTTACTTCGATCTTAAAGATGTTTGGAATTGAATATAATGGCAAATGATACTAATGACGAGTATGTTGATATGCATTTGATAAGCATTTTTTTGAATGTTACAATAATAGTGCTGCTGCCTTAAGACTTTATCATGCCAAATATCCTAATCGCCGCATTCCTAATAGAAAAACTTCTTCTTCTTTTTAAGACGCCGTCTCCTTACGAAGGTTGGCGATCCAACTTGCAATAATGGTGCGTGACACCGCACCTCTGAAAATCTCCACAGATGTCCGCCCGAACCATCGACGCAGATCTGTCAGTCATGAGTTCTGCCGTCTGCCCACAGATAGTTTGCCCTCGATCTTTCCTTCAATGAGGAGTCGGAGGAGCTCGTACCGCTCCCCCCTCATAATGTGCCCGATGTATTGGAGCTTTCGTTTTTTGATGGTTGTTAGCAGTTCTTTGCCTTTACCTATTCGCCTTAGCACTTCCTCGTTGGTTATCCTGTCTACCCAGGATATACGCAGTATACGGCGATACAAGTACATCTCAAAGGCGTCAATGCGGCTCTCCATTTATTGGCAGAATGTCCAGCTCTCGGAGCCATAGAGTAGCACTGGGAAGATATAACAGCGCAATATACGCATGCGAAGCTGTAGGTTTAGGTCTCTACTGGCGAAGAGTTTCTTCATGGAGATGAATGTCCTTCTGGCCTGTTCTATCCTTCTTCTGCGGCCATAGAAATAAGACTCGAAGAAAATTCAACCTCTACGTGAAGGCACTGGAAAAAAAGTCTGGTTCGTAATGTAGATCTTGAAGAACATGTCCTTGACAATCTAGATCACCATCCTGAGACGGGTACAAGCCAATTAGCGGCACAGTAAAATGTTCATCATACCACAATTTGGAAGATTGCTCATGATGATCTTTTATACCTTTACCACCAACAATCTGTGCAAGGATTGCCTGCTGCGGATTTACCTAACAGGTATATTTTTGTCAATGGTATATGAATAATTCAAGAGAAAATGTAAATAGTTTATCCAACATTCTGTACGTTCATGAATCATCATTTCAAAGACATGGTTTAGTAAACATGGCTTAGTAAACAATCACAATATTCACGGCGTCTCGGTGTAGCGGAATATATGAGATTTGTAAATAGGCGACTCCAAATATTGCCTGAAGAGGTGCCACTAGCTATCCGAGAAAACATGTGGTACACGCACGACGGAGCTCCTGCCTATAGTACATTAGCTCTTAGGCGATGGTTCAATTTTAATTTTCCCGCGAGATGGCTCGGTCGAGAAAATGATGCATCCGTCAAATGGCCTGCCCCATCACCGGACCTCACACTCACGGACTACTTTTTATGGGGTCACCCAACAAGTATCGTTTATTCCAACCGAGTTGATGTATGGCAATGCTTCGTGAAATAATTTTTTTAGCTGCTGAGGTAGCAAAGACTGACAGAAACATTTTTACAAGGGTACGCCATATTTCTAATCGTAGAATTATACTATGTTTGGAATAAAATGGAAACTACTTCGAAAATATCCTTTAAGATATCTTTTATTTTTTATGTGTTAGCTAATTGTTCTCTGAGATTATGAATTTAAACCTTTTGTTTTTTAGTGCACAAAAACCAAGGTTTTTTTCAAGAAATTACTTAATGAACATTTTTAACAAATTTATTTATCGTAAAAACTCAAAGTCTTCTCCAATAACTGCTAAATATGTCTTATAAAGTGTCATGTATTTGTAATGCGATTCCACAATTCTCCTCGTGGCGCAACTGGCGAAGAATACGCAAATTATTTTAACGCTCCTCAAAAAGAGTGTCACATGTGGTGAGGTCTGGTGATCTAGCGGGCTAAACTGCTGTGCAATTATTTCCTCGTCCAATTTATTTATTTGGATACTGGTAGCATGAAAATTCTCTAACAATACTACTATAATTAGGCGGTGCTCCATCATGCATAGATAAATATTCCAGTCTGAGTTACACCTCCTCAAGTGGACCCGGAAGACGGTTGTGAAGAAATTACAAATAATTTGAACATTTAGTCGATTTGGTAAAATAAGTGGACCAAGTATACCGCTTAATAATATTGATATAAATATTTATTTTCAACTCGCGTTGGAAATGTCTAGGAATTACTGAATGAGGGGTCACATCAGAATACTCATGATTGTAAATTTGTAATACATCTGCGGGTGAAACAAGCCTCATCATTGTCTTCTGAACATTGCTGTATGGACGTAAAATAAACTGACAGAAAGTCACTCGCATAACAAAATCTTCCGGTAATAATTCTTTCACTTTTTGGACATGATATGGGTGTAGTAGATTACGTCTGAAAACTCTGTGCACAGAAGTTTACGATATACCAAATCTCTAATACCAATAGGTCGTCCATCTTAAATTGTCTTCAAAATAAGTTCTTCGTCTTATGCCCTGATTGTAATAGCATGTTCTCGAGTGTGACTGAAAAACTTGCTGTTTCTCGAGCTCGTCTTTCAACAATAGAAATTGTTTCTCTATGAAGGACCACACGATTAGCAAATCTTCTCCGATATCCTCCAACAATTTGTATAGAGTTTTCTCCATAAAAACCTAACACTAATAGTATGGAAACTTTTTAGATAAATGGAAACTTCTCAGTCATTTTCAAAACAATAAATAAACAATAATTACTAAAATTTAATAAATTATTTGCTGATTGTCAATTTTGACATATAATTACATAGGTAACTATTGAATTTTCGATGATTTTAAGTAACATTGATAAAATACGTGTCCAGTTATTCGTTTGTTTTTTCTTGAAACCGACATAGTTTCTTGAAAAATAACACGAGCATTAATAGTTTATAATTAAATGCCCCTATAAAATAAAATACTAATTTATTAAATCTGCCGATAGGTTAAACAATTCCGTTACATCTTAAGGTGCACATCCCCATTTAAACCCATTGAAATACTTTAATTCAACTTTACTTACCAAAGATTAATGATCTCAATATACTCAGAACGTGTACAAAATTTGGGTTTTTTTAGTTGAGGTATTACTGAGATACTGACTTTTTTTGAAATCTGAAACCCAATTTTTAAGGCCTATAACTTCTCAGGAGTGCAACTTAGTATAGTGGTAAGTTGCATCAGATCACCATATTTTAAGTTCACCTACATGTCCCTGCTCTGTGTCGCTTCTTATGCTGAACACGCTGTATAACAACTTAAAGTTGATATGGGACCAAAGGGCCTAATTTGCGCATATATGAAGAAATTTGTCTAAAGTCTCACTATCGATATCTTTATTATTAGCAAATTTCGACCTACGAACTTTTGGTAACAAATAAATGAAATATTTTGCTGTGATTATTTTGCAAAAAACTGTCAATAGAAGGGGTTGCGATCTATTCTAAAAACATAATGAACGACAGTTGGTGAAGTTCTTATTCGATGCCTGGTTTTGGGAATAAGGATGTTTTGTTGCCCATACTAAAAATAAACATGTAAGTTTTTATTCTGAAATAAACATATTACTATAAAAATGTACAAGTGAGCAAATGCCTTCCTACTTGACAAACTCTTCGCCTCTGGCAAAATGAACTTTCGAGGTTACGCCATTGTCTTTACCGAACGCAGAACAAGCACAGCGTACCAGTGTAAGAGAGCTTTCAGTGATATTGTCTCATTAACGGTAATGGAAAGCTCGCTTTTCCATGTGCATTCCGAGTGCCCTCTGCCGGAGAAACATCTGAACCACGATTCGTCTCTTATTAACTCGTTAAAGCGCCTATAGAACTCATTATCCTATGTCTACTTCATTTACACAATGGCCATTTTGTGGGGCTAATGGACAACTTTATATATATTTTAGCATTTTTCTTTATTTTGAAAGAGAAAAAAGTTTAGTGTTCAGTAAATGGTCTACTTTTCCAGTATTACATCGCTGTTTAAATGCTGAGATTGTTGTGGCCGATACTTAATTTTTTTATTTATATATTTATTTATTCATTTATTAGTTGGCATTAATTTCATAAGGTGCAATACAGAGAAGCTATTTATATGTTAGTAAGAAAAATTATATACACACACATGTAATATGTATATAATTTTCCTTTTAAAAGAAGCATCACACAAATCCATTTTCCATTTATTTACAAATGTTGTTACTCTTAACGGGGTGGCATGGGTAAAAACATTTTTACTTAAAGTGACATTTATAAAATGTATGTTAACGCTTTTCCGCATTTCTCTTAAAACCCGTTAATAAAAGGGAAAGTGAATTTATTGATTACCTCTGAAACGCACTACATAATATACACGACTAAATGTATTCTCACTATCATATATATATATATATATATATATATATATATATATATATATATATATATATATATATATATATATATATATATATATGTATGTATGTATGTATACAGGTGTCCCAAAAGTCGTATATCAAAGTCACATGAAGATAGGCTAGCTGAAGCCCTTTCAGAAAAACCCTATATGATCTTATCAAAAAGTTTACGGTTTTCAATATATTGACAATTTTATAAAAAAAAAAAGAAAATTGTCAAATTTTAATGTATTTTGATCACCCCCCCCCCCACACATGCAGAAAAAACATTTCGGGAATGTGATTTTTGTGCCTGTGAATCCTCGACAATGGCGTTATCGAACCAATCTGAAATATTTTGTATTATTATTCAGAAAATCTGAAGAAAAAAATAAAATCGGACTTTTCTTCCCCATTTTTTTTAAATTTAGAATAAACCTTCGTAATGAAAGAAAATGTT
This sequence comes from Tillus elongatus, assembly GCA_964006375.1. Taxonomy (NCBI): domain Eukaryota; kingdom Metazoa; phylum Arthropoda; class Insecta; order Coleoptera; family Cleridae; genus Tillus; species Tillus elongatus. Next base: position 120,557,663 of record OZ023265.1, read on the forward strand.
AGTAAAATTTACTGGCTCATAATTTCAAAAAACTTCCCTGTTTTATGGATATTCTTAGATGGTATAAAACATGATCAATATCTCTTAAAAGTAATTCACTGTCGACGATTGAAAGTAAATTTGGAAGTGAAATCAGGTGCCTAATAAATGAAAATGAACAGATTGTGGCATTTACAAAAATCATTCTATTCATAATAGGTGCTCTATTGGAGGGCCATTCTGTCCTATACATAAAGGACATCGTCTTAGGAACGATTCTCTTAGTCTTCTTAGACCGCTTCGTGAAATTTCTTGAGCTGCTATTCTGATTCTTTGAGGTCCACCTGCCCGGGTATGTCTGATTCAAGTATTGCCTTACTGCTAATACAGAGTGGGCTGGGCATCCATCATTTTGAAGCCACATTGTTCTCCGAAGTTCTAATGGGGTGTCTTCCAGCAGTTCTGGCAAATTGTTTTGTAAAAAGGCCAAATATCTTTGGCCATTTAACCTAGGGCGCAGTTCCACTGGTCCCAAAAGTGTTCCGTTAAAAATACCGGCCCAGAGATTTATCTTAAATTAATGCTGGGACCGATCCTGTCTGAACTCATGTGGATCTTTAATTTTCCAACTATGAAATTTCTGGAGGTTCATGTAACAAATTATTTGTACATGCTGACTCGCCACCCCATAAAACTTTATCGAATAAATTGCGATCTTGTATGATATTTCCTAACATAATTTCGCAAAATCGCTTGCGCCTTGCGTATTCACGCAGTTTCAAAATTTGGACCGTCTCAATATGGTACCCATACCTTTTTCAAATTCTAGTACCTCGACGAGAGTACAGAGACGAACTGGTCTCAACCTCTCCTACTCATAGAATTTTAAAAAGGTATGGGTACCATATTCAGACGGTCCAAATTTTGGAACTGCATGAATACGCAAGGCGCAAGCGATTTTACGAAATTATGTTAAGAAAAATCATACAAGATCCTATTCATATTTGGAAAATTGAAGATTCACATGAGTTCAGACAGGATCTGTCCCAGCATCAATTTAAAATAAACCTCTGGGCTGCTATTTTTAACGGAACACTTTTGGAACCAATCGAACTGAGCCCTACGTTAAATGGCCAAAGTTATTTGGCGTATTTACAAAACAATTTGGCAGAACTGCTGGAAGACACCCCATTAGAACTTCGGAGAACAATGTGGCTTCAAAATGATGGATGCCCAACCACTCTGCATTATCAGTAAGGCAATACTTGAATCAGACATACCCTGGCAGGTGGACGTCAAAGAATCAGAACAGCAGCTCAAGAAATTTCACGAAGCAGTCTAAGAAGACTAAGAGGATCGTTTCTAAGACGATATCGTTTATGCATAAGACATAGTGGCCGTCAAATAGAGCATCTGTTATGAATAGAAAATTTTTTGTAAATGTCACAATCTGTTTATTTCTATTTATTACCTACCTGATTTCACTTCCAAATTTACTTTCAATTGTCGACAGTAAATTACTTTTAAGATATATTGATAATGTTTCATACCATTTTAGAATTTCCATGAAACAGGGAAGTTTTTGAAATTATGAGCCAGTAATTAAAACTATTTTTTTTTCAGAACGGATGTTTATTCCAAATTTTTAAAAAATTCGGGAAGAAAAGTCCGATTTTTAATTTTTTTATTTAGATTTTCTGAATAATAATAAAAAACATTACAGATTGGTTCGATAACGCTATTATCGAGGATTAACAGGTACAAAAACACATTCCGGAATTTTTTTTTCTGCAAGGGACACTTTCATTTTTTTCATAAACTTGTCAATATCTTGAAAACCGTAAACTTTTTGATAAGATCATATAGAGTTTTTATGAAAGGGCTTGAGTTAGCATATCTTCGTGTGACGTTTAATTTACGACTTTTGGGACACCATATATATTACATATATATGGACATGACGACGACCACACTGTGCCATTACCAAAGTTCAAATTTAGGCACGGTCAGTACCTGGGAGACACTGTGTGCTATCGAAAGCCCTCTGAAGGTAATGTCAAGCCACCGAGTATATTTTCTAATCTAGTTTCTTTGAAAGACGGTGACACTCTAGTTGACCGGGTCCATAATTTTTTTGAAAAATGCATTTATACGTTACTTTTGACAGGCACTGCATACAGGGTGTGGCGCCAAGACCTTTAGATAGCCGTTTCTCAATAACTACTCCGATTTGAAATTTAAAAATTTACACACATACGATCGAGACGAATTCCAGTTCAGTGAAAGTAGTTTACTTTAGGTCAAGCTTCCAGTTTAACCGGAAGTGACCATCAACTTACTTATTTTAAGTACATGGTAATTTTCGTTATATTTTCGAATTCTACATTGAATTTGAGATACATTATTAATAATACACCATATGTCAAAAATCAACCGTTTTCGAAATTTTTTGATTTCTTGGAAAATTCTCGCGCCAACCAAGGTGAACGTTGCACGTTCTCTCTATGTGGAAATACAACTGAGATGACTCAGATTGTACAGATTACCCTCAGAATAGCACGTAAACGACACTTTTGATAGCGTTTCTTTTAAGTGTACAGGGCGATGAGAATTAGCTGTGCTATTTTGTAAAATTGAAATCACAATTACTCGTTTATTTCAAATGGAACACCCTATAGTATATGAGCTATTTCGGTTTGATCCCGGTTTCCCTTTCAACGCGTATTAGCATTCCCTATACCTAAATTCCACCGTTTCCCGAATATTTCAATTTTATTGGATTCACTTGATTCAAATTGTCACAATAGATTTAAAGGAGGCTTTGGAACTTGATAATATGCTTGTTGATGTCTACATGTCAAAAGAGCGTCAAGGGAAGCTTATTGTCATAAAAATCGGGATGCTATCAGTCAACGCGGTGCAAAAATGGCAAATTTGCAGTACACAAACGACGATTTTTTGGAGCTTCTAATTATTTATGGTGAGTGTCAACGAATTGTGGGCCGAAAATGTCGTGCATTTGCAGAAAAGTACCCGAATAAACCGAAACCCAGTCACGACATGATAAAAAGGTTGCTGCAAAATTGTTTACAGCATGGATGTTTTCGCCCAAAAGTACAGAAGCGTAAGCCACTTGTCGATAACGAGGTAAACGAAGTGAACGTATTGGCATTTTTTGTTGCTGATCCCAAGGCATCTATCAGGAATTCCGAAAAAGAATTACGATTGTCAGCGAGAACGAGTCACAGAATTTTGAAAAAGCATCATTGGAGTCCCTTCGCTTACCACCCGATACATGGTTTGCAACCAAACGAACTTCCTAGACGTGTTGAGTTATGTGAATGGTTCCTATTGAAAAGACAAGACGATGAGAATTTCTGCAAGAGATTTATTTGGTGCGATGAGGCGAAGCTGTCCAAAAATGGCATGCACAATCGCCACAATAGTCACTTCTGGTCAGATGAGAATCCCCACGTTACCAGGATCAACTATTTCCAAGACAGGTGGTCATTCAATGTGTTTTGTGCAATTAAAAGGACTCTTTCTGTTCTTGTTGTGTCCTATAGTTGCTGGTAATTGGTTTTTGAGTTTCGTAGTAATCTATTTTTGTCGTATCTGTTTTCTAACAATGCTTGTTCTAAAAGGTTTAATTCTGCCTGTTTATTGTTGTCGTCCGTTGGTCTAAAAGATCGTTTTACTAGGGTTTGACCCACGGAACTTAGTTGCGATGGGTGATGATGGGATTATGCGTTAATAAAGCGTAATTAGCGTAGGTTGGTTTTTGATAAATAGTGTAGGAAACTCCTTGGACTGTGTTTTTGGTGATGCGTACTACAGCTAAGAAAGGTAAAGAGAAATTATCTTATATTTACGTGGTGAACTGAGTTTGGGGATTGATTCTAATTAGGTGAGGAAGGAATTTATACAAATATTCTTTACCGTGTGGCCAAATAACGAAAATCTCGTCTACGTGCCTCAACTAGTAGGTTGGTTTTAGTTTGGATGAATTGAGGGCTTGTGTGTCGAAAGTTTCCATGAAAATTTTAGCCAGTGCAGGCCCCAGTGGTGAACCCACTGGGACATCCTGGTTTTGTTTGATTTTGAGCGAATACATAGGGGCTTTCTTAAATCGCTGGCTTTTGCTGAGTATGGGTTTTCATATGAGAGTTTGTTGATGAGATTTGGCCAGTATGGGTTGAAGGTTCGGAGGGATTTTGTGGCGGCTGCCTTTATGGTGCAGCTAACCAGGAACCAAACTGACTGAATTTTGCTGTACCAAAGGCAAACAGTAGGTCATCTGTGATATTTTACAGTGTTACACCTAGAACAAATGTTTTGAAGAATTTACCTTTGCTCCTTATGTGTCGTGTCTGCCATGAGATTGGTGATAAATTAGACATCTTTTCTTCACATAAGAATGAACTGTGCAACATGTTCTTTGCCGTGCCACAAAATTAAAATTAATGTTATAAACGGAGTTAAGGTTAGGATTAAATAAAATTAGGTTAAGTTAAATTTAGGGCTGATATAATGTGTGACTTACCCCGCTGTTGGTTTTCGACTGTGGGTACGTGTGTGGGTAATTGTGCACAATTGTCTTTTTTGTAGCTTTTATAGCCGGTGTTTGGGTGGATAATTTGTGTGTGTGCGTGCGACCGTGTGGGTGCGTGCGTGAGTTATTTGGCATTATTACCTTGTTTTGTAGCTTATTGTTGTCGTATTTTATAGTTTTGACATATTGTGTAATATTTTGTGTTTTATATATTTGAGTTGATATTATATTGCGTGCTGGATCCTGTGCTCATTATATATATTATATCTTTCTAATTTTTCCATGGTTTGTCACAATCCATGTAATTGGGGAAACCTTTTTGGTGGTGTGTATTGGTAAATAAATAAATAAATAAATAAAAATAAATCAAATATTTTTTTTTGCAATGTCTATAGTTGTTTTATTTTTTCTCAACCTTTTAGAAGTACAGCCGAAACGTCGAGTTCAATAAATTTTAGACGTGGATCAACCTGTTAGTTAAGTATTTCTCATATATATATATATATATATATATATATATATATATATATATATATATATATATGTATGGAAGTGGATACAAATATCGGGGTCCTAAATCGTGCCCATCATTTAAAGACATTTTTGCGCATTTACAAAGTTGAGTTCTCTTTAACAGTGAATGTTTTCTACGAGAATTCGCTAACTTGCTTTAATAAAACAGTAGCATTATATTGAAATTTTTAGATAGAACAAAAGTTTTGACTATTTAGAAAATGTAAATGCTAATAAAATATCTAATTCAGTACAGACATAACAATGATGGTGAAAATTTCCAGGCACTTGTATACAACGTTAACGACAGTTTTATCTAACAAGTTTTCCGATAAAACACAATTTCATGGTTGTGAACGGCGGTCAGAATTTCCTCCCACATCGTCAAAGTTAAAGTCGAGTGAAGCGTGATACGACTACTAATCTAACAGATTAATTCGTTACATGCTGAAGTAATTATATTACGGAGTATAAAAGATTCAATCCACTGGTTGCCTGGATAAATAACCCTTTGCGGTGAGCTTTATTGAGCCCTGAAAATCGCTTAAGATCTGGAATGACAGCTAGGCAGAGATCTGACGTTCTGATGTGAACAGGATTAAGCCCTTCACGACTAGGTAATTATTATATGTGGGCTTTCGGTAAATAAGAGTGTAAGTGGTAACATTCGGCGATAAGAGGCCGACCCGTGAGCCCCAGGGCCTTATTTTTCTATCTGTGTGCGCATCATTGACCACTTTGATCACTTAGTTGATTATGTAATCGATTTAACTTAATAAACAGGGTGTGCAGCCGAAGATGAAAGGATTTGTTTAGTTGTTAAACGAAATTTTGTTAAAGGGAATTTTTGGAGATACCGGAATTAATAACACGGTATTTCTTTGTGTAATCTATAAACGACAAAGTATAGCATTCTTTCTTTAATCATATATAATTATACTTTACATAAACTTTCAAGTGCTTCACAATTATAAATTGAAAAGCCAGAATGAAAAACGATAAACAAAATACGTCAGATAAAATTTGTTAAGCCAAACAGTGTGCAGAACATGTAAACTCTCATGGCGTAAAATACTTTACAACTTTGATCACGAATTTAAGAGGCTTCCACAAGGAATGGAATAACTAAATAAAATCGAGGCGAGGTTGCTTCGCTTAAACTAGCACGGTCGCCCAATTCTACATAAACTCAAAACCGCTTCCTTTTCAACAGAAAATATCATTTTTTTTAATAGCCTGTATGTTGCTATAGATTTAGATAGGTAGTTAAAAAAACTTTTTGGTGAACGCCCTGTAGATAGTAGATTGTTTATTAAGTTGTACAGGCCTTCGGGCTCTCAATGCTGTGACCCCGATGGATATTTTGTGCATGACTCTTTTTAGTAAATTTTCACTAAGAAAATTCACTAATAGAGAGGTATCGAGGGTAAGACTTTTGGAAAATTTCTTCAACTGAGAGAAAATTATAGCCCCTAGAACTCAAATCCAAGTTAAAAAGTTTATATATATATATATATATATATATATATATATATATATATATATATATATATATATATATATATATATATATATATATATATATATATATATATATATATATATCCAACCGATAACTCAAAAGTACTTGACCAATCAAAACCAAATTTGGAATTCCCATTTTTTTATTTTTTTTATTTTTTTATTTCAACAACACACCACGAGGGCTTACAGCCTAAATACTATCGTACCGTGGGTGTCGACAAGGAGGAAAGAGGCAACTTGTTAATCCTGGACTTGAAGGTTTGGAGGTTTGGGGGAGAAGGAAAAACATGTGCCGGCAAGGAATTCCACAACTTGGAAGTCCTTGGGACAAAAGAGCGGGCATAACACGATGTTCTATGTCTGGTGACCTGGACAGTAAAAGGGTGCATTCGCTCTGTTCACCTGGTAGATCTGTTGGTGGCAGCAGGTGGAGGAACTATGGAAGAAAGCTCCTCTGAGCAGTGCCCGTGCAGATATCTATAAGAGAGAGAGAGAGAGAGGTCACTAACGGCACGTCAGTGGGCAAGGGATGGCAGCCTTTGGGTGAGGGTAGGGTCACCGATGAGACGTATAGCTCTCTTCTAAATGGAGTCCAGGATAGCAAGTGTAGAATCGGCAGCAGTACCCCAGATGTGGGAGCAGTATTCGAGGTTTGGTCTTATTTGTAAAGTATATAAAGTATAGAGATTAGCTGGTGAAAAGTATTTGCGAGCCCGGAAGAGGAAACCTAATTTCTTAGCAGCCGCTTCTGCAATTGATGTGACATGTTGGTGCCAATTAAGATTTCGATCCACAGAGATGCCAACAAGTGAAAAGTACTCATTACTTTGAATAACTTGGTTATTTATTGTGATGGGTCTAGGGATGGTGTATCTCTTATGAGAAAGAAAGCAAGACTGTGATTTGGTGGGGTTGAATTGTACAAGATTTCTACTTCCCCAGTCTAATATTTTTTGGAGATCCACGGAGATAGAACCCTCCATGAGTCTGCGATCCTCATCTAGTTGGGCTAAACAGACAGGCTTAGAATATTGTATATTGGAGTGGAGGGTGCTGTCGTCCGCGTAACTGTGAACTGGGCTGGATGTGCTAGAGAGGAGGTCATTGATGTGGAGAAGAAACAAAGTAGGGGCTAAAGCTGAACCTTGAGGAACTCCTGCATTAATTGGATACAGTTTGGAGGAATGGCCATCCGCGACAACAGAAATGCTCTGGTTGGAGAGAAAATTTGCTGTCCACGTACAGAGTTTTGGTGGTAGGCCATAGGCCGGTAGTTTATTAAGCAGCGCTGCGTGCCAGACCTGGTCGAATGCTTTGGATATGTCTAGAGCGACAATCTGGGATTCACCGTGTAGTTCCATAGACATGTTCCAAGACTGGGTGACAAAGGAAAGGAGGTCGGCAGTTGATCTGCGCTGACGGAATCCATACTGCCTGTCGTGGATTTGACTGTGTTTTTCAAGACATTTTAGTAATTCGGTGTTTATATACTCTTCCATCACTTTAGAGATGACTGAAAGGAGAGAAATAGGCCTGTAGTTGCTAGGAAGTGCTTTCGATCCTTTCTTGGGGACGCGTTGTACTCGAGCAGTTTTCCAGTTACTAGGGAACATGCCTCTATTGTAAGATGTCTGAAACAGACGAGTCAGGACAGGAGCAAGTTCTGGTGCGCATTTTTTGAGAAGAATTGCTGGGATCTCCTCAAGGCCAGAGGCTTTCCTGGTATTAAGAGAAGAGAGCATCTTTCGTACCTTTCTAGTTTTGAAAATGATATCCGTCATTTTATGCGCGACATTGGGGACTGTTGGTGGTTGAACATTTGGAGGGAGTTGAGAGTAGCATTACCTGCGAACAGTTGAGAGTAGCATTACCTGCGAACAACGAGGCAAAAATTTCAGCCTTGCCCAGGGCGGTAGAAACAATTTCATCCCCTGAGACAAGAGGTGGGAACGTGCTCTTGCAGAAATTATTCCCAATAGATTTAGCAAGAGTCCAGAAGGGTTTGCTGTCGCTGGAGCTTAAGAGGACTTTGTTTTTGATGTGGTTATTAAACGGGTGTTTTGCCTCAGAAAGAATGCGGACATAGCGGTTTCTTGCGTCGTTAAATGCTTGACGGTTTTCTTGACTGGGATTGTGTAGAAGCTTTTTGTGAGCTTTGATCTTTTCAAGTCAGGCCTTGTGACAGGATTTGGAGAACCAGGGCCTTTGAGTGGCTGTGGAGGTTTTCTGTGTACGTGGAATAAATAATTCCATGCCAGCTTGGATAATTTTGGTGACATTTTGTGAGATATCAGAGGGGTCAGGATGAGAGAAGCAGACAGACGCCCATGGAATTGAGGAAAAGTAATCTCGCATTTCGTCCCAGTTCGCGGAGTTGTAGTGCCAAACGATACGTGGGTGTGATGACTGTGTGACCTCGGGTTGCATTGCGCAGGAAGCAGTGACCATGCCGTGGTCTGAGCGACCCAGGGGGGCGGTGACTGATATCTTATAGCAGTCAGGATTTGTAGTAAGAAGGAGATCCAAGGGATTTGAGCTGTGTGTTGGGATGCGAGGAAAGTAAGTAGGTTGCTGAACCATCTTCGCTAAAGAATTGCTGACTGCAAAGGCATCCGCTGCTCTTCCTTGTGGATCGGTTTTTGAAGATCCTAGCCATTCCTTATTATGGACATTGAAGTTACCAAGAATAGTGACCTCGGAGGAAGGATATTCAGAAATCAGATGGTCGGTTTTTTCAGAAAGGTAGTCAAAGAGCTGGACAAAGTTGTTGTCAGAAGGTGACCAGTAAATGCAACAGATGAATTTAGTTGCAGCCCCGAGATAGAGTTTTATCCATAGTAGGTCTTTTCTTCCAGCTTCTAAATTGGGGAGTCTGGTGCAGGGTAGATTGCTACGGACGTACGCGCACACGCCTCCATGCAGTCTAAAAGAAGTAAGGAGCTCATACCCCGGGAAATTAAGGTGATTAGTGGCTGTTTTGGCACTGATTTGAGTTTCGGTCAGGAAGAGGAGTTGGGGCCTATTAGCCTGGAAGAAATGGTGGACGGAGTTCAGGTTGGAATTTAGGCCACATATATTGGAGAAGGGTATTGTAAATCTCGATGCTGGCGCCCCCTGTACACCCCTCTCCCGGAGATCCGAATGGAGGAGTATTTTGCCTCCGGAATCTTTTGTACAAGGAGGAGCCATCATCATTTTTGCTTATAAGGGAAACCGACTCTTACACCAGAACCGGAAACGTCCGTTGGGACTTCACCGGCCCCTTGGCGCAAGCGGTGGTACCTCCTCGGGCGTGAAAAAATCCTTTACTATCACGTAAAGGAAAATTCCACTACCACCTACCATATTGCAAGTATACCACACCAGCCAACTATTAAAGAGCTGACCAGCTTTATAACTTGCTCATTTATCTTGTTAATGGCTTGGCTGAGTTTGTTGGACAGTTTTGACGCTCATTTACTTTTAGAAAAAATTTAAAAAAACTGTTTGAAAACGCAATATATTTTAAACTACTACAAGTATTAAACTAAAACATTACAAGCACGTGTATATCATATAAGTGGTCCTATCTGCCAAATTTGAACTCAATTGGTTCAGTAAATCTTGAGTTATAACTAAATAAAAAATAAATAATCTACGATATGACCTGAAATTACCTCCGAATGGATGCGTATAATGTTAGGCAAGGTCAGACAGATATATCAGGGTTCCGCCGCCATTGCAAGCAAAATCTCTGAATTAAGTTTTAAACGGGCAGGCTACGATAGTATGTCACTATACACAATCAGCGGTGTTGCCATTTCCGACAACTCTCATCTGAATCTGAGTATAGAAAAATGTTAATAAATAAAAATTTCAATGAAAGTGATTTAATTTGTTTAAAGGCAATCTAGAACTACGTTTTGTTATGTATAAATATTAAGCTTCCTATTTTCAAGGTATTTAAAAGCAATCTCCCTTCCCTAGTTTAATCGGACAACACCATTATTTGTTATTTGTTAACTGACAGGAGTCATGAGAGAAACGTGTGCGTTCTAAACGTCGCGAATCTAACAGATGTCATTAACGAAGATGAAAAAGAAGAAGATATCCTCGAAATCGACTCCGCTAATACCTTAGAATCTTACAATATAAAATAACGACCTATATTCTAAGGTCTAAGGTTAATACAAAGAGGAGTAGGTAAATAATAATCCAACTTTTAATTTTAACCTGACTTTAACAAATGTCTTCGGCCGTCGACTGTAGTATATGATTATGATTCGAACATCCAATCAAACAAATAAGAAAATGGTTGTGTGCTTCAGATTCAGGTTGTTAATCAATGCATGTAGGTACTGTACTACTAAAGTGAAACAAAATTATTTTAAGAAGAAATATACCTATCTCAAACTAATATAAATATAATACATACATACTTTAGGCTTTATGTAGTACATGGTAAATATGAAGTAAAGTCAGTAAGGACCATAATATTATAAGGCAGTTTAAATTATATACCTAATCAGATGTTCAGTGTAAGTTATTAAAATTTTGTATTGTATATATTTATTTCATTATCAAAAAGTATGAATACCGTAATGGTAAATATGTGCTGAAAAGAGTTTTGTTGCAGCAAGTGCGTTTTGGTAGCGAATTTTCGTAAAAATATTTCAAATGGTGATAACTCAATTTCCCAATAAATTAAAATCTTTAGTTTTGATACATAGTAAAACCCATATAACGGCAGCGTATGTATCAAATTTAAAAAATAACTACAGATTTGTCTTTAAAATATTTTTTGTTATTTTCTTTGCAGAAACTGGTTCGATTGAGTTTACTAAAATGGATCATCCCAGCGATTAATAAGGACAAATACCTGCAACATTTATAATTTGGCAGGTATATTCCTTTGGTAAATAAAAATGAAATTTTTGGTAAATTTGCAGTTTAGCACACGGGGGACTTTTAGATTTTTTTTTCAGAAACATGCTTGGAATCCTTTCTGGATGCACATACCATAAGAAAAAATTCTTACAAACAGCCTCCAAGAAAGTTACGGTACCACGAGTTAATAAGGGTGCTGGTCAGGGAAGAAGACAAAAAAGAAATGTGAGTGGAAAGTGCGAAAAAACAGTTTAGTTGGACCTCTATAATCCGCCTTTATCTCATTTTGCAGCTACACTTCCTTAAAATTCTGTTCACTCCACCCAGAACCCCTATTCACCGCAGGTCCCGCAACTTTCCTGGATGTTGGTCCCAAGAAATTTTTCTTGTTTACATTGTCTTTTTTATGCGTTGAGGGTGGTTGTAGGATTGCAGGAGGTGGATGAGAACCCCTACAATGAAGCGGAGACCCATTATTTTCAAATCATGTTTAAATATATTATATTACCTCATTTCATTTGTTTAAAATATTTTTCCAAAAATGAATTTGAGGTTGCCTTGCTTGCCAGTCTCACATAGAAAGCTACAGTGTTTTATCATTAAAAAAAAGTGTGGATATAGCTCAGTACATAAGTGTTAAAAATGGTCTGGGTGCAGCAAATACGTTATTTGGTAGATAATTTTCGTAAAAATATTTCAAATTTGATAACTCAATTTCCCATTAAGCTAGAATCTTCAATCTTGAGCAATAGTAAAACCTATTTAAACGCAGCGTGGGTACAAAATGAAATAAAAAGAACATAATGAGCTTCGCGAATAACTACAAATTTGTTTTGAAAAACCTTTTTTGTTGTTTTGTTTGCAAAAACTAGTTTGATTGGGTTGACTCAAATAAAACCGTACAAGCAATTAATACAGAAAAATACCTGCTATATTTATAATTTGGCAGGTACATCCCACTTGTAAATAATAATTTTTATTTGGAAAACTTTTACAACCTTAATAAAATTAGTAACACAACTTTTTTAAAGAGACTTGCAGTACTTACATATATGTATCAAATTTTAATTTTCTATCTCTACAGAAAATGGAAATTTCTTTAAGTAATTGCTTACTAGGACCTCCAAAACCGATCTCCAAGGTTTAATTTGAAGAATTACTTTTAATAATTTATCTTACTAATAGTGTACCACTCTCATGAAAATTCATTACTATAATGCACTTGCTGCGTCCCGAATTTTTTTCAAATAGATGCCAAATATGTTCAGACCTTTTATATAATATAGTATCTTTTAGGGATCTATTAGCGAATTCCACACGATAACTCAAAAAATTATTAACCGATTTTAATGAAACTCGGCAAGGATCTTTCATTGCTATCGGGGCGACAAGGCCGCGGACGAGCCCTGAGGAAAAAATCTTTTATTAATTAGTGGTTTGGAGGAGTTCATTGGCCAGCTATATCGGATCAGTTTTTCTAAAAAAACATTTAATTTTGCCGAAAAAAAAATGTATCGCAAAAAATAACGAGACTATTTTGATTAAATTTGGGTGGTATATTGCCCCCGTATATATCTTCCTACGCACCAAAACTCACATTTCTAGATTTATAAATAATTGAGTTATGCACATTTGAAAAATTTAATGAAAATTCGCTACCATAGAGTATTTGCTGCGCCCCGAAATCTTTTACCTATTTCCTAGAGTGCTAAAGTCTCCCCTCCAAGGTATTGAAGCCTTGTGCAGAACCGAACCTGTTCAATTCAAGAAACAGTTTAGACTTTTCTGTTGATATGGTGGTGAACCGTTTTGCCTGCCTCAAGCCTGGCGTGTTCCTCCAGTATGGTAGCATTTTGTTCCTCTCGCAAGTATTAAGTTTATTTATTACATAAATTTTTGTTAGTCCACAACAGGGCTCTGTACATATAATGGCGTTACTGCTGTCGTTTTGTCATGGCTATCTGCTTCCTCATTTCTTTGTATGCATTGATGCACTGGCACCCATATAAAAATAACCTTGTTTTTCGTAGCCAGTTGCTAAAAGGATTTTTTGCAGTGTTAGGTTAGTTTAGACTCCGTTTTAAAATATTTAAGAGTTTTTAGTACGGAGTGACTGCTTGAGAGGGTGAAGGTCTCTATACTTCTGAGTCTTCTTTGTAAACACCTCTGTGCACAGAGATTTATAGCAAGCATTTATGGCTGGAAGCCGGTGGGAGTTTTTCACAGGGACTTAGCGAGTCCAAAGTTAGGGCAAATTATTCGCAGCCCTGCACCCTTTATTTCCGTTTCACTGTCCATGTCCCATGCTTGGCGGTTACTTACGACCACGTCAAATGAAGTCGATTTTAGCTTGAATTTAATTTGTTGGTCTGGCAACTGACTCCGAATGAATAATTTCCAGGCACTTAGTGTTGCTTCCATCTGTACTCCCTGTATACGTATCTGTTATAAATAGATCCCGACATATTTACAAAAAATCTCGGGACGCAGCAAGTGCGTTATGGTAGTGAATTTTTATTAAATGCTTCAAATTTGAACAACTCAATTTTCTTAATTAACTTAGAAAGTTCAATTTTGGTACGTATTAAGGTCTTTCCTAGGGCAAAATATCCACAAAATCTCATTAAAATAGCTTTGTTTTTTTGAAAAATTTTGAATAACTAAATTTTCTATAAACTTAGAAAGTTGGATTTTAGTACGTAGTAAGGTCTCTCCCAAGGAAATATATATAGTAAATTTCATTAGAGCAGCTTTGTTATTTTTTTTTTAAACAAAACTCAACATTTTACCGGAAAACCTCGTCAGATTTTCCTGGCTAACGAACTCATCCAAGCCATTAATAAAAGAAAGGCACTTGACGAGTTTCATTGAAATCGGTTCATATATCGTACATATATATATATATATATATATATATATATATATATATATATATATATATATATATATATATATATATATATATATATATATATATATATAATTGAAACTGACCCCGGATATGGGTTCTACGGGTCCTAGTTCGCGCTCATTTGAAAAAATGTTTGCAAAGTCTCACCATCGAAAGCTCTCTAGTAGTGAATTTTTTTAAATAAAAATTCACTAAAAGGAATGTACAGATTAACGACTCTTTCAAAGGCGAAACTGTGACCGCAGCAAATTGCGTTATGGTAGCGAATTTTCATAAAAATACGACAAGACGATAAGAATTCAAAAAAAAATGTCACAACAAAACTGTATCTTCTCACATAATAAAGATGGTTTAATGACATTTGGTACACATGAACCCTTTATAAATATGTTTACCTGCTTATATACATATTTATTAATTAATTGATTTAAATACCCAACAGAACAGAGTTCCCATGATAGGATATTATAGACAAAACAGAAGTACATGTATTCATAGACACTTGAGAAATACAGTTGTATGAATTAGCCCGAGAATAGTAATTGAAAAATAACAAATGATCCATATCCTATATCCATTATGAAAGTATCAAAGTAAAATTAAAATTAATATAAACAGGCACATAACTATGGTAACTTCAACATTCTCGCAACAATTAGAACCGTAGACCGGTTTCGCTCTCATTAGAGCTCTCTAATTGTTGCGAGAATGCATCTAGCCTTACATACTTTGTTCCCTATATTGGGGTAGAAATGGGCCAGGGCTGATAATTTTCTAAATTGTTAGTTAGTTGTATACAGTCTCTATTTTTTTTAACATTTTGTGTTATTCGGAGCTGGCGTGACAACATACTACTTGGTTCCGCAACTAGGTGGCGGCACGTCCACCACTCACTTAGTGTTGAAAGGCTGGCTATGCTATAGCCGTATTACTTTAGGTGTATTTTTGCTACAATTAGTATGCCGTACTAAATAGCTCTAATGAGAGCGAAACCGGTCTACGGTTCTATTTGTTGCGAAAATGCATCTAACCTTACATACTTTGTTCCCTATATTGCGGTAGAAATGGGCCAGGGCTGACAATTTTCTAAATTGTTAGTTATTTGTACACAGTCTCTATTTTTTTAACAATTTGTGTTATTTGGAGCTGGCGTGACAACATACTACTTGGTTCCGCAACTAGGTGGCGGCACGTCCACCACTCCCTTAGTGTTCAACAAGGTTGTTGTAAGTAAAATAAGCGAATAAAGACTAGAATTACTATTTATATGTTAGTTGCCAAGCAGTTGCGAACAGCGTTCTCTGGGAAGTTATACGACAGCCCCCCACCGTTGAGTCTTAAATCCCTGTGACCAAAACTGTATACCTGATTTTGTAATACCATGTGTCGTTATTAAATATTCCTTCTAAGAGGGACACGCTGGTTATTAAGATAACAGTTCGAACAATGTACTACATAGAACCGGACCTACTCTATTAAACGAAACATTTTTGTTCAAATTTCTAACGATATATATATATATATATATATATATATATATATATATATATATATATATATATATATATATATATATATATATATATATATATATATATATATATATATATACTTTCGTAAGCATCTAACGGACGCGACTGCCTGACATTATTTATTCACTTGAGACATTCTTATCTACATGATTATTATCCCAAATATGTTGAGCAACACATGATCGATTAATTGTGCCATATCTCAGTTGCGCTAAATGGTTCTTTAAATTCAGTTTGAATAATTCTTTTAGTTTTCCCAAATTATTTAATTTCACAATCCTTACAACCTAGTTCATAGATCCCTGTCACTTCTGTGGTTTTATCTTTATGCTTTGGGTTACCTAGCAAATTTTTTAATGCATTTTTTTTGTAGAAAATTTTAGCTGTAAATTTGCTTTTAAAAAAATTCTATTACAGACAACGGTTTTGTCTGGTTTATCTTTTCTGAAAGTCGTAGATTCTAACATTTCCTTTGTTTTATGTTTATTGATTAGTTTTTTCACTAAGCAGACAGAGTAACCATTATACTTAGCTACATTTTTAATATATTTAAGTTCTCTGTTGCATCTTTCTTTATTTAAGTGAAACTGTATTAATTGATAAACCAGATAATTTAAACTAGCTGTTTTTTGTGGAAAACTATGGTGTGCGTCAATCGAAATGTAGTGGCTTCCGTTCTGTGGATGTCAAATTCTAAAGTGTATCTATTTATGATGATTAATATATCAAGAAAAGATAATTTGTTATTAATTTTTATTTGATGCGTGAATTTACTGTTTAATTTGGTAATGAAATCACCTACTTTGTATACATTTGTATTGAATACTGAAAAAATGTGCGAATGGTCTGACGACCGCAGCCATGAACAAAGACAACACACACACTATTAAATACTGCAAAAATATCGTCGACCTAACGAAAGCATACTCTAGGAAAATAGTCATTTTCATTTGCTAGGTCTGTTTCAAATCTACTCTTGAAAAGGTCTGCAATGAATAGGGAAAGGGGGTTGCCCATTGCTGTGTTATGGGTTTGTTCAATAAATTAATTATTAAATTGAAAAATGTTCATTTTTAATAAATGGTCTAAATGCGTTAGCGTCTGTTTTGTGGGAACACTGGGAAACAAGAAGGTCACATCAAACGATATCAAAACCTCGCCTTCAACTAACTTAATATTTTTAACTTATTAATAAATTCAAGTGGATTTGAAACTGCAAAGCTTTTTTGTTTGATAGGCAAGCCTTTAAGTTCGTTTGTTAGCCATTTAGCTATATTGTATGTCGGGAATCCATAGCTGAAACAATATGCCTCAGCAATTTTCCAAGCTTATGGATTTTCGGGAGACAAAATTTTTAGGAACTTTCGGAATTTGAAACAAGTAACTTTTTTCCTAAGTCTTTTGTAATAAGGTTATGACATATCTTTAGACTGGTTTAACTTAGGAAATAATTTTTTGGAGAGGGTTTCTATTTAGTTTTCTATACGGTCCTGATTGTAAGGTTGTGATGTTGAAAAATTGTAGGTAAAATAAAGTGTAAAATATATATTGTGTTACATACTAGAATTGAATTTTCTAGGCTGAGAGAAAATCAAGTCATTAAAATAAAGAAAATGTACATGATAACACGCTACCATAACATACTTGACGATCACTACATGTGAAGGTATCACGTCAAAAAGATTTTTAATTATTTATCTCAATATGCGGTGTATTCTATTTGAAGCAAAATTGATGTCATTTCCGGTTAAAACTGAAGTGATTTTAAGTTAACACTGATGCTCAAAAATGGGCAACTGATAATCTTAAATCGGTTGTCCTGGCCTTTTTGAGAAAAAAAGAATCGAAGTTGGTCGTCTATTAGGAATACAATTTCCCGATTTTCCACCTATATACATCTCATGGGACAAATAGTTAAATTAAACTGCAATTACGCGAGTTTGGACATGTGAGGCGGATACAAAAATAAAACCTTATAGTGTACTCAGTAATAATACCAAAATGGATGTAATAATTGAGTTGATGATGTTAGCCATTCATCGGTTATTCGTATATTAACTAAAAATAAAATGCATCCGTATAAATTGATACAAACTCAGGAGTTAATGGAAGACGGTTTTGATAAAAGAACGTGTTTGTTTGAACAAATTATAGAAACTGCTAAAACATGTTTTGTTTCCCGATGAGTGCAGTTTTACACTTCACGGGCATGCTAGTCGTCAAAATTGTCGCTACTGGATCAAAAAAGGATATACTAAATACCCTGAAAAGGTGAACATTTGGACATGAATAGTTGGAAACTATGTCATTGCTCCCTCTTTCATTGAGGGCAGTTTGAATGGAGGTATTTATTTAGCACTGCTCTAAAATATGTCGTGCTAACTTTGGCCAAGTTTTATCCTGATCGAGCCAACCTAAAAATATGCTGTGGTTCCAGCAGTGAGTGCCCCTTGCATAGCCAACAGCGATTGTAAAATCATATTTCTGAGGACATTAGCATAACTTTGTCTCAACACTGTGATTTTAAATCTATTGTAACTTTTCTGCAAATGTTCAAGTTGTATAGTAGCATTTAATGTCTAGTGTGATATATATATATATATATATATATATATATATATATATATATATATATATATATATATATATATATAATAAAGTATATTTTCCTCAATACAACATTTTGTACAATTTAACAAGAGCAAAAATTACACTATAAATAAGTAGTAAAATAAATATATACCCCACGAAAAAAAATACTTGTGTGTGGGTACATAGGGAAGCATTATTCTTAACTCATAAAAACAGTGGGTAAACAACCTATATAACTAAAAACAAAACTAAAAGATATCCCATTTGTATATGTTCTCTCATGTAGTAAAAAAAAAAGAAACGAAAAATTTCCTAATAAATTTACGTTCAGCTCAATGCCCATTTCCGCAGCAAGCCGTGAATGATATCCCTAGAATTTAAAATCCATATCCTTAGCATCTTTGTGTAAGAACGCGAAGTCGGAGCAGTCCTAACATTAACTGGAAGAAGGTTGTATAATCTCGAAGCAATGTATAAATAATTACGTTGGTTCACCGTCTTATTCACCATGCATGTCTTAACGGCAGCTGATGTATTCAGTATTGTCTGAGATTGATGTTTTATCTCAGGAAAACTATCGATTTTTTTTGCAAAAGTTAATGCAGCTAACCAATAAAGTTGCCTGATATCGTTTACCTTGGCCTCATTGTACAATGCTTTTGACGGGTAAGTATACTTTATATTGTGTATCAATTTTAGGAACCGTCGTTGGATTATCTCCAAGCTTTTTAGATGCCAATCTGCGGCAGCACCCCAGGCTACAATTCCGTAAGGCAGAAACGGCTCAACTAGTATAGTATTCTTAAGTTTACCACATTTAGTATGGTTTTCATGTATCTAAACCTAAACAAAACATCTTTTAACTTCTTAACAACCATACATATATGTTCACTCCAGCTCATGTGTTGGTCAATCAGGATGCCCAAATATTGAATCGCCTTGGCTGCCTCAATTTATAAATTCTGTTGGTTGTGTTTTATTTCTAATTTTTCAAAAATAGGTAAGTGTGACTTGTAAGATGCAAATAACATACATTTTGTTTTTTTCATATTAACTGTCAAGTCATTAACATTATACCATTATTTTATATTAACAAAATCCGTCCCAATTTTTTCCTTCAGCCGCCGCCAAGAACAATCCTGATAAAAAATGGCAGTGTTATCTGCAAAGCCTATGACATTCCCTGCAGTATGTACTTTAAATAAATAATTTATGTATGGCGTGAACAGCAGCGACTTCACCAAACGGCTAATTTCAAACTTAACCAGTTTAAAGTAACTACATCTACTGGCAATCTGTGTACACTGTTTCCTGAAATGTAGACAATCTCGAATCAAGAGCAAAGAAACACCTCGAAAACCAAGTTCTTTCAACTTACTGATAAGTTTTCCATGGTCCACTGTATCAAATGCCTTTTCAACGTCTAGAAATATACAGATGCTTTGTTTTTGGTTATCCAGAGCTGAATATATTTGTGTAGTCAAGGCGTTTAAAGCATTCTGCGTAGACAATCCCTCTCTAAATCCAAACTGAGACCTGGCAATCAGATTATACATTTCAATATAATAGCTTGTTCTTTTATAAATAACTTCTCGGAATATTTTAGCAATGTTTGATATCAAATGTATAGGCCTATAATTAGATATTTCATTTTTATCTCCCCATTTAAATAATCGTTTAATAACTGATACTTTTACTACATCTGGAAACACACCAGTTTCCAGGGATCTATTTATTAAAATTGTAAGAGGGCTTGCAATGACATGTGCAACTTCCTTTAAATTCTCCACAGTAATTGAATCCACCCCAGGATCCTTTTTCACCTTTATTCCCATTATATAACCGATTACCTCTTTTTCATCTGTGGGCATCAAAAAAGTGAATGTAGTTTCGTGTCTCTTCTATTCCTATGATGAGTTGGAGGTATCTTTGTGCCAATATTTTTCCTACGGTCGAAAAATACTCATAAAAGCGTCTGCCATTTCTTTAGAGTCTGTCAATGTGGTGTCACCGTATCGTATGGTCTTCACAGGATCTCTTCTGTCTTGCTTAGTAAACCTGTTAACTGTTTCCCAAACTTTTTTCGAAGAGTTTTTACAAAGACGAATTTCCTTATCAATATAGCTTGCCTTTGTAAATCTAATTGATTCGTTCAATTTGTTTCTGTAACTTGTGAACTGTACTTTCTTTCCCACATCATTTGGGTTTTGCCTCATAGTTCGGTAAAGGCGGTTTTTTGTTTCTATTGATTTAATTATCCCCTGTATTGTCCAAGACTTTCTGGGCACGTAGTTGTTTTTAACTTTGACTCTAATTGTACAAGCTACTCAATGTTTATTTAAGAAATTAAAAAAAATTAGCTACAGCTATGTTTAAATTATCAATTTCACACAATTCACCCCATTCCGTACCTTTCAACTTCGTACGTACTTCGCTATAATTTATATATGATTTATATTTATAACTCTGGCTTTTGATCTGTTCTGACTTAATTAGAAATCCAATGATATCGAAAAGTGGTCTGTAATAGAAGTGTGCCAAACTGCACTTAAAATATCACACTGAGAGCTAGAGCGAAAAAAAGGTGGTCAATAGAAGATGCAGAATTACCCTATACACGCGTGTCTCGACTAATGAGATTAACAAAACCCTCACATACCATTATGTTTAGATACTCTTAATTAGAGGCATCTTCCCCAGAGAGAATGTCAACATTTAAATCTGCAATTATGACGTGATAGTCTCTGTTCACTCTTCGATTCCTAGCCAAATAAATTTCCAAACTACGATTAAATGAGAACGGACATATAACTGGTGATATATGATAGCTCGGCATTCTGCTATAGATATAATATTTTCTGAGTATTTAATTGTATTTCTAATATATGTTAGGACACCATTACACTTATTGAACACTCATTCACTGTATAAAATATGATATCCTTCGAACTTGAATATATTCTTGCAATGAACTTGCCAAGTCTCAGTCAGAACTATAACATCAAAATCACAGGATACTTGGGACAAGACTATCTGTAATTTTTCAAAGTTGCTACAAATACTCCTTATATTTATTATGGAATATCTTCATGCCGTCCGCCGTGAAAAAATTACCACATTGAGCATGATCGTACAGAACTTGAGTATCACAAGCTGGTAACAGAAAATCACAAACATATTGATTCTTTATAAAAAGAAAACCAAGACTACAACTGCACAGATAAAATAAAATGTAAACAAAGTTAAAATGCTATTACAATTGAACGATAAATTTAAGTCACAACCCTACAAAAACAAGAGCACAATAGAAACTAAAAGTACTTAAACAATACAAGCAGATGATCTACAATTGCATAAATAAAATAGTACCCTACTAACTAAAATTAAATCTCAAAAAAAATTACTATCAATAATTATGCAATACTTAATATGATAGACTTTCCGAAAGTACATATTGAGAACACAAAGCGTAAAGCTAAATGAGTGTCATTAAAAAGCTGGGATTTTTACCGCAAATAAATAGTTTCAAATAAAATTACAACCGCCAGCGTTCCAACACTAAGTGAGATGTAAGACACGAAGCGCGTGCCGCCACCTCGTTGCGGAATCAAGTAGTATGTTGTGGCGGCAGCTCCAAATAACACAGAATGTTAAAAAATTGAGATTGTATACAACCATTTAACAATTTATTAAATTGTCAGCCCTGACCCATTTCTATCCGAATATGGGAACACAGTATGTAAGGCTAGATGCATTCTCACCACAATTGTGTTCGAAGGCTGGCTACCATAGCCGTCTTACTTTATAGGTGTATTTTCGCTGTAATTAGTATGCCGTACTGACGAGCTCTAATTAGAGCGAAACCGGTCTACGGTTCTAATTGTGGTGAGAATGCATCTAGCCTTACATACTTTTTCCATATATTAGGGTAGAAATAGGCCAGGGCTAACAATTTACGAAATTGTTAGTTGGTTGTACACAGTCTCTATTTTTTAACATTTTGTGTTATTTGAAGCTGCCGTGACAACATACTACTTGGTTCAGCAACGAGGTGGCGGCACGTGCGTCGTGTCTTAATCTCACTTAGTGTTGGAAGGCTGGCTACCATAGCCGTATTAGTTTATAGGTGCATTTTCGCTGCAATTAGTATGCCGTACTGATGAGCTCTAATTAGAGCGAAACCGGTCTACGGTTCTAATTGTGGTGAGAATGCATCTAGCCTTACACATTTGCTATTAAAAACATTTTAATAAAAATTCACTACCATAATGCACTTGCTGCGTCCCGACTTTTTATTATTATTCTCCGATTGTCAGCGTGTCATTATGAATATAAAAACAAATTGGCTCATCCAATGCAATGAAAACATTGGAATTAAAATTCTCTGATGCGATATTGAATATATCACTTCAGGAAAGTAACAATATCTCAGAAATTATGCTATTTAGGTATAGGATATGGTTAATAGAAGTTGCAGCGCTATGTATGTAGAACACTGTGGAATAGAAATATACAGGGTGTTCCATTTGAAAAATTAAGTTATACTCGCTTGCAAGCCATAGCCAGCAGCAATTTGTTGTCCAAAAACATATTTTATAGATTGACCCTTTACAAAGATACATCAAATTATAAAAAGTCTGGACGCAGCAAGTGCGTTATGGTAGTGAATTTTCATAAAAAAATGTTTTTAATAGCAAATGTGTTTTTTAAGAAAGCAGGCATCAAATTTGGTTACCAGTATAATCTATATAGTAGAAACAATGTGCCATGTTTCATCAAAATAACTTTATTGTTTGAAAATGTGCAAAAATTTCCGAAAGTAAACTTAAATTGTTCCCGAAAAAACTGGTTTCCTGGTCAACCTTATAGGTTAATAGCAAATTGAGCTATTCAAATTTGAAGCATTTAATGAAAATTCGCTACCATAACGCACTTGCTGCGTCTCGAATTTCTTTTCTTACAAAGATGTGTTATATTTCGATGGAAAATGCAAAAATGCAATAACATAGGGCTAGATTAAAAAAAAAAGAAAATTTGAACCACCAACTACTTATGGACCAGCCTGTAATTGTGGAAATATTTTTTAAGATGTAGCTCAAGACACCCAATAATTAATGTATACATTTTTTTTTCGTAACTTGCATAATAACGGATATATTGAGCTTTAATGATTTTTTACTAAAATTCTACAAAAATGATACACCATTAAACGATAAACTCTATAGCCAACACTACTTCCAAAGCATCAGAGAAAGGGTCTATTTGAAATTAATTTTCTGGGAAAATTTTAGTAAAATGACGATTGAAACTAAGAGTTCAGGCTTTGTAAAACATTCTTCTTGAGACATTTTCTTTCCATAGCTCATATTAGTTTCAGGTTCATTGCCTAAATATTACCAATTTTGACGTTTTAAATCGCGACTTTGACGTTTTGAGGAAAACCCATTTTTTTAAATGCCTGTAACTTTTTGTCCTTTAACCTACAAAGCTAAATTTTGGTAGGTGGCTTACCTATAATGATATAAACCTGTGTACCAAATTTGGTTGGCCTCACTTTGTTAATTCCGGAGATATAATTTTTTCTCAAATGAAAACAAAAATTTTCCTAGAAAACCTTGTCCGATATTCCTGACTAACGAACCTATCCAAGCCATTCACAAAAGGAAGGTACATGCCAAATTTTGTCAAAATCGACCCATTATTTTTTGAGTTATCGGTGTGATATATATATATATATATATATATATATATATATATATATATATATATATATATATATATATATATATATATATATATATATATATATATATATATATATCATATAAAAATTAAAACTGACCCTGGCTATGGGTTCTAGGAGTCCTAGTTCGCGCTCATTTGCAAAAAAAATTTCAAAATTCAAAAGTCGGCATCTCCCCATTAGTGAATTTGTTCTAGGAAAATTCACTAAAAGAGCTGCGATAATGAATATTTTTGGAAAATCGCCAATATTTCAAAAAGTAATAACGCTAGGTGTAGAAAATACCACATAAAATATATGCCACAGTGGATCGCCATTCTGCAAATGCAAAAATCTACAGGGTATTTCATTTAATATAATCAAGTTAGTGGCGACTTCCGGTATAACCGGAAATGCTAGAACAGTGCAGTTATTTTAATCTGAATGAGAATATCGTATAATCACCGACAATAGGCATGGATGCAAAATGATAATGTTTTGTATCCTCCTACTATGTCGAAGAGCATAACTATTGGACAATTGATAGTCCCTTTATTAATCTTATTTTTAAAGGGGTAGACATTGATCAAATCCAATCCATAGTAGGTGGCAGTGGAATTTTCCTTTACGTAATAGTAAAGGATTTTTTCACGCCCGAGGAGGTACCACCCCATACATCAAGGGGCCGGTAAAGTCCCAACGGACATTTCCGGTTCTGGTGTATGAGTCGGTTTCCCTTATAAACAAAAATGATGATGGCTCCTCCTTGTACAAAATATTCCGGAGGCAAAATACCCCTCCATTCGGATCTCCGGGAGAGGGGTGTACAGGGGGCGCCAACATCAAGATTTAACATATCCTTTTCGAATATATGTGGCCTAAATTCTAACCTGAACTCCGTCCACCATTTCCTCCAGGCTAACAGGCCCCAACTCCTCTTCCTCACCGAAACCCAAATCAGTGCCAAAACAGCCACTAATCACCTTAATTTTCCGGGGTATGAGCTCCTTACTACCTTTAGATTGCATGGAGGCGTGTGCGCATACGTCCGTAGCAATCTACCCTGCACCAGACTCCCCAATTTAGAAGCTGGAAGAAAAGACATCCTATGGATAAAACTTTCTCTCAGGGCTGTAACTAAATTCATCTGTTGCATTTACCGGTCACCTTCTGACAACAACTTTGTCCAGCTCTTTGACTACCTTTCTGAAAAAACCGACTATCTGATTTCTGAATATCCTTCCTCCGAGGTCACTATTCTTGGTGACTTCAATGTCCATAATAAGGAATGGCTAGGATCTTCAAAAACCGATCCACAAGGGAGAGCAGCGGAGGCCTTTGCAGTCAGCAATTCTTTAGCCAATATGGTTCAGCAACCTACTTACTTTCCTCGTATCCCAACACACAGCTCAAACCCCTTGGATCTCCTTCTTACTACACAACCTGAATGCTATAAGATATCAGTCACCGCCCCCCTTGGTCGCTCAGACCACGGCATTGTCACTGCTTCCTGCGCAATGCAACCCGAGGTCACACAGTCATCACACCCACGTATCGTTTGGCACTACAACTCCGCAAACTGGGACGAAATGCGGGATTTCTTTTCCTCATTCCCATGGGCGTCTGTCTGCTTCTCTCATCCTGACCCCTCTGATATCTCACAAAACGTCACCGAAATTATCCAAGCTGGCATGGAATTATTTATCCCACGTACACAGAAAACCTCTTCAGCCACTCAAAAGCCCTGGTTCTCTAAATCCTGTAACAAGGCCAGACTTGAAAAGGTCAAAGCTCACAAAACGCTTCTACACAATCCCAGTCAAGAAAATCGTCAAGCATTTAACGACGCAAGAAACCGCTATGTCCGCATTCTTTCTGAGACAAAAAACTCGTTTAATAATCACATCAAAAACAAAGTCCTCTTAAGCTCCAAAGGAGGCAAAACCTTCTGGACTCTTGCTAAATCTATGGGGAATAATTTCTGCAAAAGCACGTTCCCACCTCTTGTCTCAGGGGATGAAATTGTTTCTACCGCCCTGGGAAAGGCTGAACTTTTTGCTTCGTTGTTCGCCGGCAATTCTACTCTCAACCCACCTCCAAATGTTCAACCACCAACAGTCCCCAATGTCGCGCATAAAATGACGGATATCATTTTAAAACCTAAAAAGGTACGAAAGATGCTCTCTTCTCTTAATACCAGGAAAGCCTCTGGCCTTTACGGAATCCCAGCAATTGTTCTCAAAAAATGCGCACCAGAGCTTGCTCCTGTCCTGACTCGTCTGTTTCAGATATCTTATAATAAAGGCATATTCCCTAGTAACTGGAAAACTGCTCGAGTACAACCCATCCCCAAGAAAGGATCCAAAGCGCTTCCCAGCAACTACAGGCCGATTTTTCTCCTTTCAGTCGTCTCTAAAGTGATGGAAAAGTATATAAACACCGAATTACTAAAATTTCTTGAAAAACACAGTCTAATCCACGACAGGCAGTATGGATTCCGTCAGCGCAGATCGACTGCCGACCTCCTTTCCTTTGTCACCCATTCTTGGAACAAGTCTATGGAACAACACGGTGAATCCCAGATTGTTGCTCTAGACATATCCAAAGCATTCGACCAGGTCTGGCACGCAGCGCTGCTTAATAAGCTTCCGGCCTATGGCCTACCACCAAAACTCTGTATGTGGACAGCAAATGTCCTCTCCAACAGGAGCATATCTGTTGTTGTGGATGGCCATTCCTCTAAACTGTATCCAATTAATGCAGGAGTTCCTCAAGGTTCAGCTTTAGCCCTTACTTTGTTTCTTCTCCACATCAATGACCTCCTCTCGAGCACATCCAACCCAGTTCACAGCTACGCGGACGACAGCACCCTCCATTCAAATATACAATATTCTAAGCCTGTCCCTTTAGCCCAATTAAATGAGGATCGCAGACTCATGGAGGGTTCTGTCTCCGTGGATCTCCAAGAAATATTAGACTGGGGAAGTTGAAATCTTGTACAATTCAACCCCACCAAAACTAAGTCTTGCTTTCTTTCTCACAAGAGATACACCAGCACTAGACCCATCACAATGAACAACCAAGTTATTCAAGGTAATGAGTCCTTTTCTCTTGTTGGCATTTCTGTGGATCGAAATCTTAATTGGCACCAACATGTCACATCAATTGCAGAAGCGGCTGCTAAGAAATTAGGTTTCCTCTTCCGGGCTCGCAAATACTTTTCACCAGCTAATCTCTATACCTTATATACTTCACAAATAAGGCCAAACCTCGAATACTGCTCCCACATCTGGGGTGCCGCTGCCGCTTCTACACTCGCTATCCTGGACTCCATTCAAAAGAGAGCTGTACGTCTCATCGGTGACCCTACCCTCACCCAAAGGCTGCCATCCCTTGCCCACCGACGTGCCGTTGGTGACCTATCTCTCTTTTATAGATATCTGCACGGGCACTGCTCAGAGGAGCTTTCCTCCATAGTTCCCCCACCTGCTGCCCCCAGCAGATCCACCAGAGGAACAGAGCGAATGCACACTTTTACTGTCCAGGTCACCAGACATAGAACATCTTGTTATGCCCGCTCTTTTGTCCCGAGGACTTCCAAGTTGTGGAATTCCTTGCCGGCACATGTTTTTCCTTCTCCTCCGAACCTCCAAACCTTCAAGTCCAGAATTAACAAGCTGCCTCTTTCCTCCTTGTCAACACCCACGGTACGATAGTATTTAGGCTGTAAGCCCTCGTGGTGTGTTGTTGAAATTAAAAAAAATATACAAATTTGCAGCTCTCAAATCGGTTGAGAAGGTCATAAACTTCTCGTGAGCGCTCCTCAGCAATCACCCTATTATATATATATATATATATATATATATATATATATATATATATATATATATATATATATATATATATATATATATATTGGTAAATTTCCGCATATATTGCATAAGTTGTGTGGTTAAGCATGGCTAACTACAGGAAGGTTTTAACTTTAGGTTTATATATATATGAAGCATTCACAGGCCATTTAGGCCCATAGCTTGGTAATACGTTTCCATTGCTTCCTATCCAGTGCAATCGTCTTCCAGTTTTGGACTCCTTCTTCCAGCAAGTCTTGTTGTGCTGCATCAAGCCATCTTTTTCTTGGTCTTCCCCTCTTCCTTCTACCCTCTGGATTTGACCAGACACACTTCTTCACCATTCTCTCCACACCCATTCGTTCTATATGTCCCAGCCACTGTAGTCTGCGTGCCTTAACCAGTTGAGACACCGGCGGTTCTCCATACATTTCATACACTTCCACATTTGGACGTCTTTCCCACATGCCATCTACTTTCTTGCCTCCGAAGATTCTGCGTAGTACCTTTCTCTCCCATATCGCTATTCTGTCCTCCAGTCTTCGGTTCATTGTCCATGCTTCACAACCATATGTCAAGGTTGGTCTTATCACAGTCCTATATACTCTGAGTTTCGCAGCACGCGAGATGTTCTTTGATCTAAGGAAGCTGTTAAGCCCTCCTGCACATCTGTTGGCTTTTGCTATCCTTAGGTTAATTTCTACCTCCTCATCACATCTATTGTCTACTAATACACCTAAGTACATGTAATTATTAACCTCTTCGAACTCTATGACTCTCTCCCCTCGCATTTTCACTGTAAAAGGTTCACTATTAGTCACTTTAGTCTTTTTAATTGCCATATACTTGCTCTTGTCCTTATTTATTTGAAGTCCCACACTGTCTGCTACTTTCACCAAACTTCTAGTGATACTTTCCAGCTCTTTTCTATTTCTGGCCAGTAACAATATATCATCCGCATAAGCAAGGCACTGATGACTCCTGTCAAACAAGCTCCCAGTTCTGTTTATACCACTCTCTCTTATCACTTTCTCCAGAACTATATTGAATAGTAACGTTGACAGCGGATCTCCCTGCCTCACTCCTCTTCTCACATCAAACTCTTCTGTCAGATTTCCGTTTACCCTTACTGCGCACGTGGTGTTACATAGTGTCATTATTACCAGTTTCACAATATACTCGGGTACTCTGAACTCTCTAAGTATATCAACTACTTTACTTCTTTTCACTGAATCGTAGGCGGTCTTAAAGTCGACAAAGATCATGTGTACTGGAATCTCGTACTCGTAACAGCCTGTCAAAACCTGCTTTAGCAGACATATCTGGTCAACTGTCGACCTACCCTTCCGAAAACCAGCCTGATATTCCCCTAGCAAAGGCTCTATATATTTTTCTAGCCGTTTCTTTATTAGTGTTGCTAAAATTTTGTAGGCCACATCTGGTAACGCTATCCCCCTATAGTTGGTGCATTCTGTTATATCTCCTTTCTTAAATAAAGTTACCATGATGGTCTTATTCCATTTTTTTGGCATTTCTTTTGTTTTCCAAATTTCTTTTATTAGCTCATACATCATGGCAACCAAAGCAGTCCCTCCGTATTTAAAATTTTCGGCCATAATGCCATTTTCACCTGGACTCTTGTTGTTTTTCATTGTTTGTATAATTTCTTCTATTTCTTGCTTCGTTGGATCTTCTGTAACTTCTTCCTCTTCATAAAACTCTTGATGACACTCTTTCAGTTCTTCTCCATCTCCATCATTATGCAGTTCTTCGAAATGTTCTTTCCATCTTCTGCATATGTCTTTATCGTTTCCAAGCAAATTGCCTTCCTTATCCTTAAAGAACACTGCTTTGCTTTGGTGGCCTCTTTTTATATCTTTCACGTCTTTGTAGAAGTTACGTATTTCATTTTTTTGATATTTATATTCAATATTCCTTATTTTGTCTTCCAGAAATTTTCGTTTCTGGGTTCTACACATATTTTTTGTTCTCTTTCTTTGTTCGTTATATTTTTCTAGGTTTTCCTCCGTTTGCGCCTGAAGCATTTGATGTCTTAATACTGCTCTTTTTTTTAGTGCGGCTTTACATTCTTCATTCATCCAGTACTTTTTTATTTGTTTTCGTCTCTTTTCCAGGGTTGCTTTCGTTGCCTCAGTCACCGTCTTTTCTATCTTTTCCCATTTTTCTTCAATGCCGTCTGTATTCAGGAACATATCACTACTATAAGCTTTGTCTATTCTTTTCTTGTAGTTGAGGGCTATTTCTTCTTTTCGTAGATCATTAACATTGTATCTAGTTTCTGCCCTCCTTTTTTGTGTCTGTTTAATCGTATCTGGGAATCTTAAAACAGCCTTTACCAAGAAGTGATCTGAATCAGCTTCCGCACCCCTACGTGTTTTCACATTGGTGATTAGCCAAGCATGTTCTTCCTTTATTAACAAGTGATCTATTTGATTTGTTTTATTTTGTCCCGGTATCGTCCATGTTCCCTTATGTATATCTCTTCTTCTAAAGTGTGTACTCATTATTTTCATATTCTGTTCTATTGCTAAAGATATCAACCTTACTCCATTGTCATTACTCGCCGTATGTTTACTTTCACCTCCTGTTATTGACTTATATATGTCTTCATTGCCTATCTTTGCATTTGCGTCTCCCATCAAAATTATCACGTCATTTTTTGGTATATCTTCTAGCGTTTTTTCCAGCTCTTCGTAGTACTGATCTTTCACTTCTTCTTCTTTTTCTTCTGTTGGAGCATGCATATTTACAATACTAATCATCTTATCTTCTGCCTTAATTCTTATGGAACATAATCTGTCTGACTTTGGTTTGAAACATTTAACTTTATCTTGTAGCTTTTCGCTTATTAAGAATGCGACTCCATACCTTCTCATATCACTACCACTTGTAAATAGGATATAGTTTCCAACCCTTTGTATATCATTTCCTTTCAAGTGTGTTTCCTGTAACGCCACTACTTGCATACTATATTTATTGACCTCCATAATTAGATTATTTAAAGCACCCTCTTCATACAAACCCCTTACGTTCCACGTACCCAGATTTAGATACTCGGTTTTCGGTTTCACCTGGTATTTTCTTGTTTGGTTACTGTGTTCTTTATCTTTATTGGTATTTGCGTTTGCTCCTCTCGTGTCCCTATACAACTCCCTAGCCCTTATTGACATGCCAACATCTTTTTCCGTATACGTAGCCCTTTTCTTCGCCTGTTCAGTTCTCTTTTTCCACTCATTCTTGCCTAATTTTTTGTCTCATGCGTACCACTATTATATTCTACCTGTTTAACCAGGCCATTTTCTTCATCCCATTTCCAAAGCTGTCCCTCGACTATTAACTTCTTAAACCCAATCTTGACAGTTCTACCTTTGGCTCTTTCATCTTTTGCTACGTTTCTCAATTCGTTTTGAATTTTTCTCTCTTCCCTCGACATATCATCATTTATATACACAATCTCATTCTTGTAATTTTTTAATTTATATCTATTTCTCATAATTTCTATTTTCTCCTCTATTTTATAAAGTTCAACAAGACAAACCTTTTCACTGAGTCTCCTAGCTTGTTTTATTTCAACATTTACTTCTAAATTCTGTTTCAAAAAAATACCCATGTTCTCTTTTAAACTCTTTGCATCGTTTGTGTTCATTTTTAGCCCCTGTATAACTATATTCTTTCTTTTCTTCTCCTCTTCTAGAATATTTAATTTCTTTTTAATATCCTTTACCTCTTTTCTTAATTGATCATTTTCCATTTTCATGTTTTTATTTTCTTCTTTAATCACTTTCATCTCAGCTATAATTTTATCTTGTTTGTCTTCTATTTTGGTTATCTTCTCTGTTAAATCCGTTAGCATGTTTAACATTATATCCAACTTATTACTCTCGCTTTTCATATTTTTTTCTGGTGTTCGTGCCATTTTCTTACTTCTTTGGAAAATATCAGATATTGGAAAAGCCTTGCGTTTTCCCTCATCAGCAGAATAGTCTTCACTGTCACCCATCTTATACAACTCTCCTTACACTTTGCTGTTTAACGTGTTGCCTATCCAGACGTCGTCGGCGGCTGAATTATAATATCGGTTGTATTCTTTCAGCTTATCAATAAAGACACTGCATTCAACTTTGAACCTTATGCTCCAATGCCCCTAACCTTTAAACAGTACTTTAAACTCAATTTACTCACGGTGGCTGTGGTATTTATTTATCTTCTCAATTACCTAAGATCTCCTGCCAATGTTCTCACTATCTAACTGTTTCTTGCACTTTTTCTTTACTTGATTCGGTCAATTTGACTTAGATATCGGAGTAAACATTTAACACATTAGCGCTCAATCCTACAACTTTAGGTTTATACTATAGGATTATTTTGACGGAGCAGGGTCCTAACATTTGTCACAAAATAAGGTTTAGAGAGCATGTTCACAACTTACATGTGAGATTTCAATAAACTATTACACCACCGGTGCTGTTTTAGTGGAAGATTAGGGCAAGCTTTTGGCTAAAGTTGTATACCACACTTTAAGTTCTCGATTTTATGCAACTTGTTTTATGACAGCTCCAAAATGTTGCATTTTGTTTGTTTGTTTTATTACGGGAAATAAATATTTTAATGATTATTATATAGAATAATATTAATGACTTTTAAGAACTTTTATAATCAGAAGAAGAGCCTCGGTGGTTCAATTTGCCTCTGAACCGAAGGGTACTGGGTTCGATCCCAGGGTTCTCCTTTCACTTTTCAGTACATACTGTAACATTAACATCAACTAAGGTTGTGGCATTGTATTTTGAATGTCTGCACGTTTCGCCTTTCGGAGGGGCCGTAAAGACGTCGGTCCCGGGTCCATGCGATGTTGGGCACGTTAAGGATCCCTATTTTTCTTACAGAAAGGTATGGGTTCGGCAAAATATCTAGGGTAGTGAGGTGAAACTTCCCCTGGCGTCGGTGATGGGCCATCGTCGCCGAAATAGACCTACGTTAAAAAACACACACATAATCAAAATAACATTTTTCTCATTATGTGGCTTTAAATTTTGTTAGCCTTTTCGGCGTCACTTCTGTGGTAATCAACTGTGTTATCTCACCCAGTTTTTTTTTTTTTGGTTTAGTTCTTGAAATCTACACATTATTCTTTATATAAATGCATTAAATTTTATTTGGGTTCAATAACACAAATTTTAATAAACATCGAAATTTCGAAATACAAACACTGCTTATTATTTGGTCGTTTGTTTCCATTTGTTTTTAGGTAGCCAGCAAGAACAGCAACGAGAACACCCTCTTATAATTTTCTTATCAACTACATGAAATCAAAAAAGTTGACAAAAATGACGCCAAATCTCCGCAAATAACAAAGTTATGGCACACGAATTTGGTACTCGGGTTTACCCTATAAAAGGTAAACCATATATCAAAATTTAGATCTGTAAGTTAAAATATAAAAAAGCCTGGACGCAGCAAGTGCGTTATGGTAGTGAATTTTCATAGAAATGATCTGGCACAAAATATTTTATAACTATTTTTTCTTGTAACATAGAAATCTAAATTTTGGTATATAGTTTGCTTTTTATATCGTAAACCTACCTACCAAATTTGGTTATCATAGATTTTTTATTTTTTAAGATAAAATTTTTTTTCAAATGAAAACTTAAAATTTTCCCGGAAATCCTCGTTCGATTTTTTTTATTAACGAACTTGTCAAAGCCTTTTACAAAAGGAAGGTACGTGCCAAATTTTATCAAAATCGGCGTATTATTCTTTGAGATAAAAATTTTTTCGAATGAAAACTCAAAATTTTCCCGGAAAACCTTGTCCGATTTTCCTGACTAACAAACTCGTCAAAACTATTTACAAAAGAAAGGTACATGCCAAATTTTATTAAAATCGGCTAATTACTTTTTAAGATAATAATTTTTTTCGAATGAAAACTCAAAATTTTCCCGGAAAACCTCGTTCGATTTTCCTGACTAACGAACTTATCCAAGCTATTTACAAAAGAAAAGTACATGCCAAATTTTATCAAAATCGGCCCATTATTTTTTGAGTTATCGGTGTGATACATATATATATATATATATATATATATATATATATATATATATATATATATATATATATATATATATATATATATATATATATATATATATATATATATATATATATATATATATATATATATATATATATATATATATATATATATATATATATATATATATATATATATATATATATATAAACATATAAAAATTGAAACTGACCCCGGATATGGGTTCTAGGGGTCCTAGATCGCGCTCATTTAAAGAAATTTTTTCAAAATTCAAAAGTCGAGATCTCCTCATTAGTGAATTTTTTCTAAGAAAATTCACTAAAAGTTATAAGCATTTTAAAAAAATGGCTTTTTCCTTTTAAAACGTCAAAGTTGCCATTTAAAACGTCAAAACTGGCAACATTTAGGCAAAAAACTTTAAACGAATACGGGTTACGTGGAAAAATGTAGCAAGAAAAGTTTTTTACAAACCCTTCGGTTTCAGTATCAGCCGTCATTGTTCTTCATTTTACTAAAATATTTGCGGAATATTAATTCCAAATTGACCATTTTTCTAGTAGTCTTCTTATAGAGCTTATCGTTTAATGCTCTATAATTTTTAGGGAATTTCCGCAGAAAAGAATCGCTAACAGGAGACAGCCGTTTTGAAATTTTGAAAAGATCTCGTCAAATGAGCACGAACTTGGCCCCCTAGATCCTATATGCGGGATTAGTTTCAAATTTTATCTGTTTTCATATATACAGGCTGACGCATTTCTACCGTAAAGCTCAATACATATATTCGTTATTATACAAGATATGAGAAAAAATTGTCCACGTAAATTATAGGGTGTCTTGAGCTGCATCTTTTAAAATTATTTTTACAATAACAGGGTGGCCCATAAACCGTCGGTGATACAAAGTTTATTTTCTCTTGAATTGAGCACGGCGTATACTATTGCATTTTTGCATTTTCCATCGAAATATAATGCATGTTTGTAAGAAAAGAAATTCGGAACGCAGAAAGTACGTTATGTTATCAAACTTCCCTTAAATGCTTCAAATTTCACTAGCCTAAAAAAACAGTAAAGTTATTTTGATGAAACATATGGTACATTGTTTCTTCTGTATAGGTTATACTGATAACCAAATATGATGCCTGGGTTCTAAACAACATATATTTGCTATTAAAAACATTTTTATCAAAATTAACTACCATAACGCACTTGCTGCGTCTAGACTTTTTAGTGTATTTACTAACACAAGTGTATCTGCACATGTATTATACGTATACAAAACCTTTGATTTGATCATCTTTGGCAACTACATTTCTTTCAAAGAGTTCTAAAGCAGTGTTGACATTTATTAAAAACTCAATCTCAACTAGGTTGAACCTGTAAAACTTTAATTAATTACTTGTTTGCTATTGAGGCAACTAAAGTTAATATGTGGTGTGGTCGCTACTTTATTCTAAACAGACTTTTTAGATTTCGTGCGCGTTAATCGAAGTCGACCTTATTTCTTTAACAACTTTTGCGTCAGTTGTTTTAAAGGAAAATTTATGAGATTTGCTTATAATATAAGTAAGCTTTGCCTTAAACGATTAGAGTTTAAAGCTTTACTTTATTAATTGGGGGCCCCATATGTTGCTTGGTCTAGAACTGACAGGATGATTTATATAAGATGTTCCCATTTTTACCATTTAATGTAAAAAAAAATCCTAAATAAAAGGCTGTAAGAATTTCACATAGTTTATTCTTAATCGATTTTCCAGCAAAGAAATTAGGGATCGCTTTTTTGGAATTCAAACATATATATTTTTTCAAATAATTTACCTTGTGTATTATAAGTTAGGCACGGAAAAAGTGCAGACAAAAAAGACAAAAATATGCGCATTTAAATGCGTCCGATTGACAAAAAAATGCAAAGATTTTAGTCTGGTTATAGTAAAATTATTGGCTTTTTCAAGTTTTTTTTGACGCAAAAAGATAGGATCTGCCTGCATTCTCTTCCCCTAAGACGCCAATTAATGCATGGGCGATATACCTACCGCATGAATATGTACTTTCATCTACTATAACATAAACATAATTTGAACTCACAGCATCTCTTATATTCGGTAATGGTTCTTTTAAAATGGTGTCGCCGCATCCTTTACACAAGGTTGACTCGTCAGAGATATTATCCTTGCAGTGCTTTCCTAGAAATTGGTTTAGGGTTGGATTATTTAATTTTGTCAGCGGTATATTGCTGCCAATCATCGCCTTGCATAAATCTTCATTGAACTGCTTCTGGTCGGTTTGTTTTGGTTTCTGTTGTAACCGTTCGAAAAAAAAAGAAGATTTAATAAGGTAAAGGTAGAAGACCGATAAAAGACCGAGAGTATTTATTTGGTTGTTATCTCGCGATTGACTTCAAGTGTATCTAAATCCGGACGATAGTGAGGTCACTATCACCTACTAAACCCTAACCTAAATGTACCTATCTCTCAGATTTATTATTTACAAGACAAAGAATACTTTGTATGGTTTGAAGATGAAAGGTATTCAAATACTTACTCGGCTTTAGTCCTGTTCTGCCCAAAGTCCTAGATTTATGAGATTTTCAAGTCAGAACGCTGTTACTATATTACTTTGTTAATTTGGAGGTACCTAGATAATAGATATAAAGAATTTCCAGCTGCACTGCTTCCAGGGATAAAAAGGTTTAATGAGAAATTGTTGTTCAATCAAACAGGTGTTAAAAAATGCCGATACTTAAATTTATTGACATAAGTAATAGTGGGAAGTATTTAAGTTAATACTTCTGGTAAATTAAATAAACATTGCATATAACAAGAAAGAAACTAAACATCAAATGTTAAAGTAATCAGTTTTCTATCAGGTCTACTAATGCTATTAATTTTTGACAGGTTAGGTGAAATTTCTAGATGCTTTCCTGGCCAGGTAATGTTTTATTCTTTAAAATAAAAAGAATCGTAAGAGAAGCTCAGATATTGCACAATTTTGACTAATCTAGACTACACAGTAATATTTCCGATTTACACAAATGACTAAATATTGAAGAAAAATGCAAAATACAGTTATGACTAACGACCATCTCACCGATCAAAGTTTTGATTTAATTTTACTGGATCCAAGTTTGTACTTCAACTTGGTAGAAAATTTTGGCGACGTATGAATGTTATATTCGTTTAGCTTCAAAAATCACATACACAAAACTAAAAATGACTCACCGGGACTGAATTATACCTGGGACTTCAAGGGTCCCAATTCATCTGTTGATTGGTCGCGGATGCTGCACATGTAGGTATTAGCTGTTAGTGCCCACCATAGGCTCTCAATTTCTTCCAAGAGAGAAGTCAGGAAGTGGTGAATGGCATTTTCGTGTGTGAAGACCAGGTAAACTGTACGTACCAAGTACCATCGAGAGGTCAAGCGAACCTGGCGCTGAAACTTGATAAGCTGGAGACGGAACAATAGGAGATACTTCACTTGTGATTACTGTGACCAAAGGTATATCTGAATATATTCGGAAATATTGGAAAATAAAGCTGAGTTCACTTTGTAAACTGGAATTGAGAATTTGATTTCTTTAAAAAGTAAAGTTGTTCGCCCGAAACTAGGTTAAATAATTTTTACTGCTTGAAACACAAAAGGTTCACTTTGCGACTTGTTTTTCTGTCAAAACGGGTTATTGATTTTTCTCAAACCGAAATGAAATTAATTGTAGCACTCATAGACAACTATATTAGCGATTTTAATTGTGAAAGATAACATTTTAGCCCCCTTTTTGGCCGATAAGGAGCTCCGTCTTCGCTGAGATGTTGCCTCGCTTGTCTCCAACCGAAGACTCTCCTCTACCTGATACTCTGCTGGTTTTTGCGTCTCCTTCAACGTACGTTTTGAACATCGATCACCTGTCACTCATTTTCCCATGTGTGAGGAGTGCAGAGAGCGTCGAACACCCCTTGATACAGCACGGACGCGGCCCGATTTCAGCCTGCTTGATCCTTTTCTAACCGTCGTCTATTAGATCATCATGACATCAGCCTACATTATACCGAGAAGTTCTGGAATAATAACAATTCCTTTCCTTAAGCAGATATTCCGTCTCTTGATATTTTAATTTCAACGTATATTTAAGGGAATACAGTACGGGCATTACGATGGTAATAGTCGATAGCGAATTTTCAATAAATGATTTCGAAACCAAAACTTGATTTGCTCTCTAGAAACAAAGCTACCTGCTATTATTTAAGCTTCTTGGGGTTCTCTTTATGTCAGTAAGGGAGTAACGGTGGTGAATAAAAACACAATCGTTACACTGTTCAAGGCAACTTTTTAAGGTTTGCTGTGATCTTGCCCCCTTTTCAACTTTCCGTATGCTGAGAATTTGCTTTGCGGTTTTGACATGCTGAGCCACAATGAACTTTTTGTCGGCATGAACCTGTAGTGATCAAAAAAACTATAAAATTTTTTAATTTCTTTGTAAAATTTTTTTGTAAAAGAAAGATATGTTTCCTCTGGGCCAAAATTAGTTTGACCCTTTTTTTTGTAAAAATTAAACCCTTATTGTCGGTGTAACTATAAAATTTTATTTTTGGTATATAAATTTTATGGATACATTTACTTTTAAATAAATACAAAACATGTGTAGTAAGAAAACAACAAGTATTTACAATTTTTGAACACTCAATACAAAAAAGCTGGTCTCCTTCCCATGTAAATTCTCGGTAATTCTTTATCTACAACGTATTAAGTTTTGTTTTAGGTATTTTAACTGACACTTTTGTTCCTTTCAACATTTCCAAAAATATGTTGCTCACCGAATTTTTAGCGCTTTTGCTAAGATGAACTGAGTGGTACTGAATAGTATTTACTAAACTGTCGGTCATTATGGCATTTGGAACTCAATCTTTATTATTTGTACCTCGAATTATGGTAATTCCAATCATCTGGGTTTTTCCCGATTCCGCTGATATTATATAATGGGTTATTTATCATCGCCTACGATTCCACGAATTCCGTGCCGCCTCTCCCAGCGTTAAGTTCCAGGAAGTGCACTGGCCGTTTTTGCATTTTCAGGTCTAAGTAAATATAAAAGTCTGGACGCAGCAAGTGCGTGATGGTAGTGAATTTTCTTAAAAATATTTCTAAAGGTAAATATGTGTGTTTTTTTAAAACAGGCATGACATTTGGATACCAGTATGACCTATATAGTAGAAACAATCTGCGATGTTTTATCAAAATAACTTTATTGTTTGAAAATGTACAAAAAATTAAAGTAAATTTAAAGTGTTCCCGGAAAAACTGGTTTCTGGTTCAACCTTATACGTTAAACGCAAATTGAGCTATTCAGATTTTAAGCATTTAATGAAAATTCGCTACCATAACGCACTTGCTGCGTCCAGAATTTCTTTTCTTACAAACATGCAATAACATAAGGCGTGTTCGATAAAAAAAAAAGAAAATTTTTATCGACAACGACTTATGGGCCAGCCTGTGATTGTAGAAATACTTTTTTAATATGTAGCTCAAGATACCCTATAATTAATGTATACAATTTTTTTTCGTACCTTGTATAATAACGAATATATTGAGCTTTATTGATTTTTTACGAAAATTCTACAAAAATTATATACCATTAATCGATAAACTCTATAGATAAGAATACTGCCAAAGCATCAGACAAAGGGTGTATTTCAAATGAATTTTCTGGAAATACTTTAGTAAAATAAAGGACAATGATGGTTGAAGCTAAGGCTCTGTAAAACGTTATTCCTGAGACATTTCATTTCCATAGTTCATATTAGTTTCAGGTTCTTTGCCTAAATGTTGCCAATTTTGACGTTTTAAATCGAGACTTTGACGTTTTGAAGAAACCCCAATTTATGTTTCTTTAAATACCTATAACTTTTTTGCTTTTCACCCCACAGAGCTAAGTTTTGGTAAGTGATTTATCTATAATGACATAAACCCGCGTACCAACTTTGGTTGGCGTTACGTTGTTATTTCCGGAGATATAAATCTCTTTCGAAAGAAAACACAAAATTTTCCGGGAAAACCTGGGTCCATTTTCCCGGCTAGCCAACTTACCCAAGCTTTGCAAAATGAAGCTACCTACCAAATTTAATCAAAATGGGCGCATTATTTTTTGAGTTATCGGTGTGATATATATATATATATATATATATATATATATATATATATATATATATATATATATATATATATATATATATATATATATATATATATATATATATATATATATATATCAATATATATATATATATATATATATATATATATATATATATATATATATATATATATATAAATTGACTGACTCCGAATATGTGTTCTAGGGCGCCTAATTAGCGCTCATTTGAAGAAATTGTTTCAAAATTCAAAAGGCGGGATTTCCTCATTAGTGAATTCTTTTAGAGAAAATTCACTAATAAACCAGACTTTTGTCCTTCGTGTTTGAAATATATATATATATATATATATATATATATATATATATATATATATATATATATATATATATATATATATACATATATATATATATATATATATATATATATATATATATATATATATATATATATATATATATATATAATTTGAAAATTTGTGAGCAAAAATGCAAAACTTGCTGCTTGATTGACAAAAATGCATTTCCTACGGAAAAATGCAAAACATGCAAGAAAATGCAAATTTTCTCCGTGCCTTAATTATAAGTCTTTGGTAATCTTCCTTTTCCCGTATTTTACACCGACAAATATTTAACGTTTGATGGAAGTTATTGATTTACCACGATATACCGATTGTTGGTTGTATATTGGTTATTGCATGTAGGATGTCTGAAGCAATTCGATGACGGTACGTTATCAGAGTACAAAAAATCATGCACCAACGATACAGTATCTCCAAAAAAATTCTCTACTGGACAAGTACGTTATTATAGTGAATTTTCATATAAATAATCTATGCCATGAAAAAATCTGATATGCGCTGAAAAAATATATTAAAATTTGCCTGTAATATTCAATACATTTTGTTCACCACACATATTTTGATCTTGTGCAATGCTCTGGTTTCCAAGTGCACGAAAACCTTTTTTTAATTAAATGCTTATACCTTTATTAAGTTGGAGATCTAAATTTGACACATAATATACCTTTTATAACATAAATAACGATGAGGAGCTGATAACTACGCGTTCTAAATCACGTAGAGTGCGTTTATTCTGCAATAAATGCAATTAGTGAATTTTAGTTAAGAAAATTCACTAATAGAGAGGTATCGATGGTGAGACTTTCGGAAATGTTCTTCAAATGAGCACGAATTAGCCCCTGGAACCCATTTCCATGGTAAGTTAAAATAATTATATATATATATATATATATATATATATATATATATATATATATATATATATATATATATATATATATATATATATATATATATATATATATATATATATCAACCCTTATTTTGCTAATGGCTTGGATGAGTTCGTTCATCAAATCTTAACGCCCAATTTCTCTTAATAAAAAAATTAAAAAATATTTTTAAAAAACCAATATCTCTCAAATTGTCTAAGTGATTGAAACAAAAATTTAACTTAAAATAACATAGACAGACGTGGTTGTATACCAATTTTTAAGTGGTTTGATGAAAGGAAAATAAAGTTATTCGAAATTAATAATAAAATAATCCTCGACATCACTTCAGATTCTGTAATCCAATATCTACAATGTTGGACAAAGACAGATGACGTTATCTGCACTGCTATGCTATTTAAATAAATCGTAGATAAAAATCTAAACAATGGAAGTTATTGCGAAACCTCAGACATTGTGAGATACGACAAGAACGCCATCTCGGTGCAGGACCAGTTAGTATGTTGTCAGGACGACTCTAGTTTACACAAAATCTTATAGATAGAGTTGTGCAACTAACAATTTTGTAAATTGTCAGCCTTGGACCATTTCTTTGCTAATACCGGGACAAAGTTTGCGCCCAAAAGTGCTAAATATTTGCATGCGAATTTAAACTAATAAATAAAAAATTTAATGACAGTGATTCAATTTGTTCAAAAGCTATCTAGAACAACGTTTTATTATGTTTAAATATTAAGCTTCTCATTCTCCACGTTCACGGTATTTAAAATTAAAAGCCATATCTCTATCTCTCTCTCCTAGTTTAATCTGACTACACGTAGCTATTTGTCACAGGGAAGTATGTACGCTCGCGCTCTGCGCATCGCATAACCTGGAATTCGACTCCGCTGGTGCCAATTGTTAATACTAGCGTTGTAAATATTCGGATGATACGGATTCATATAAAATAATGTTCGGAATGATCATCCTATTACGTTTTCATATTAAGAGGGGTATATTATATTTATATTTAGCGTGGTATGGGATGGAATCGTAGATGCCTTATAGTAATAAGTAATAATAATAACGTACACGTGCTAAATATAATTTTGTTTTAATATTATTTTCCAGGGAATACCAAGGTATTTTTACAAATACATAGGATAAGTTCGTCTTAACTTTTTTGTAATTAATAAAATATAATGGTGACCAATAACTAAACCAAAAAGATTCTGTGGTGTTCATTATTTCACTTTTATTATTAAAAATTTATTTTATGACTGCACCATCAGAAAACATTTGTTTTAAATTCAACTTTTCGTTTCAACAAACCCCTATGTAATCTAATTGACACAATTAAAAATAGATAAGCAGGATATAACGGAATAGAATACATCTCATTCTAGGAATATAAGAAAAAGTTCGATTACCGTTATAAAATATTGAGGGTACGGGCGTACGTAGAGGTTAAACACGTTCAGATTAATATTTGTTATTACGAATTAGGAATACGAATACCGAATCCGTTTTATTCTATTGCTGCTCTTATTGGCTAGCTGTCCCTGCAGTATACGTCATTCATCTTATAGTTTTGTATCGTACACATACACTCTCTTTACTATATACGATTCCGTATTACGTATCATAAAGATTTCGTATCGTACAAGTACACTATATTTACTATATACGATTCGGTATTACGTATCACGCTGGCAAAGATATTCGGATTAATACGAATATTTCAATACTCGGATTCGACGAATATTTTATTACGTATTCTCACAACACTAGCTAATACCTTATTAGGATCTTATAATATAAACAATTTAAATGCGTTATAGTAGCGAATTTTGATAAAAATATTTCAAATGGTGATAACCCAATTTCCCATTACGTAAACTAGAATCTTCAGCTATGATACATAGTAAAACTTATATAAAAGCAGCATCGATATTAAATTAAAAAAATAACACAATGAACTTCACAGATAATTACAAATTTGTTTTAAAAACTTTTTCTGTTACTTTGTTTGCAGAAAGTGGTTCGGTTGAGTTGATTAAAACCGATCATTCAAGCGATTAATATGTAAAAATACTCACTTGCCACCTATAATTTTATAGGTGCCTTCCGTTTGTAAATAAAAATTAAATTTTTGGTAAATTTGCAGATTAGCACATGGGGGGTGTGTAAAAAAATATTTCCAGAAATATGTTTAGAACCCCTTCTGGATGCCGAAAACACAAAAAGAATTTCTTGCAAACAGCCTACAAGAAAGTTACGGGACCAAGAAGAATATAAAAAGGAAATGTGAGCGGAAAGTGCAGAAGAAACAGCTTAGTTGGACCTCTTTAAGGTGAT
The DNA here is from genome assembly GCA_964006375.1 of Tillus elongatus. NCBI lineage: Eukaryota > Metazoa > Arthropoda > Insecta > Coleoptera > Cleridae > Tillus > Tillus elongatus. The sequence continues at coordinate 120,601,514 of OZ023265.1, forward strand.
TGTAGGCATGCAGAAGGGGAAGGAGAATCCCGTGACGAAGCAGCGAACCAAGAATTTAGAGAACCATATTTTGTTATTTCGTTTGCAGAAACTGTTTCGATTGAGTGCACTAAAACGGATCATCCAAGCGACTAATGAGGAAAAATACCTGCCACGTTTATAATTTGGCAGGTACATTCGTTTTGTAAATAAAAATTAAATTTTAGGTACATTTGCACATTAGCACTCGGGGGGCTTTCTATAAAAAAAAATCAGAAACATGCTTAGATCTCTTTCTGGATGCACAAACCACAAGAAATATTTCTTGCAAATAGCCCCCAAGAAAGTTACGGGACCAGGGGTGTTGGGCGGGGAAGAAGATAAAAAGTAAATGTGAGCGAAAAGTGCGAAAAAAAACAGCTTAGTTATATTTCTATAAGCTGCCTTTATCCCATTTTGCAGCTATACCACCTTAAAATCCTGTTTACCGCACGCCGAACCTCTGTATTCACCGCAGGTCCCGTAACTTTCTTAGGGATTGCTCCAAAAGAATTTTGCTTGTTTACATTGTTCTCGTTTATGCATTGAGGGTGATTGTAGGCATGCAGAAGGGGAAGAAGAACCCCCGCAACGAAGCAGCGAACCAAGATTTTCAATTTATGTTTAAATTGTCATCCCACTTCATTTCTTTAAATTTTTTCCAAAAATGATTTTAAGGTTGCCTTGTTTTTGAGTCTTACATAGTAAGCTGCAATATTTTATCATTTTCAAAAAGTATGGATACAGCAACCATAAATAACTGTTGGAAAGGGTCTGGATGAAGCAAGTATGTTATGGTAGAAAATTATCGTAAAAATATTTCAAATCCGATAGTTCAATAAATTTCCCATTAAGCTAGAATCTTTAATCTTGAACCATAGTAACACCTATGTAAACGCATCGTGGCCACTAAATTAAAGAAAAGTCACATAATGAGCTTCGTGGATAACAATAAATTTGTTTCGGAAAACCTTTTTCGTTGTTTATTGTTTGCAAAAACTGGATCAGTTGACTAAAACGAACCATCCAAGCAATTAATAAGGAAAATCGCTGCCATAGTTATAATTTGACAGGTACATTTCCTTTATAAATAATAATTTTTATTAAAAAACTTTGGTAACTTTAATGAAATTTGTAACACCATTTTTTTAAAGACACTTGAAGTACTTACATATTATATCAAAGACCAAATTTTAATTTTTTTGCTCCATATAAAATATATTTTTTAATTTTGATTATTTTATTAAGATTAAATTAACCATTAAAGAACTTGAAACGGAATTTAATGTTAAGATAACTGAAAAAATGGAGACACTTAAGTCTGAAATTACTTATGGTCTTGAGTCACTGGGGCAATCCGCAGCAACTACTTTGTCGTCGCAGACTTTCGAGGAGGTGGTTCAAGAGGTTAATGAGCGACAAAATAGAGTGAAAATTGTTGTTGTGTGTAGAGACTCTGAGCCAGTGAGAGCTTTTTTTTTTTATGTCAACAACACACCACGAGGGCTTACAGCCTAAATACTATCGTACCGTGGGTGTTGACAAGGAGGAAAGAGGCAGCTTGTTAATTCTGGACTTGAAGGTTTGGAGGTTCGGAGGAGAAGGAAATACATGTGCCGGCAAGGAATTCCACAACTTGGAAGTCCTCGGGACAAAAGAGCGGGCATAACAAGATGTTCTATGTCTGGTGACCTGGACATTAAAAGGGTGCATTCGCTCTGTTCCCCTGGTAGATCTGCTGGGGGCAGTAGGTGGGGGAATTATGGAGGAAAGCTCCTCTGAGCAGTGCCCGTGCAGATATCTATAAAAGAGAGAGAGGTCACCAACGGCACGTCGGTGGGCAAGGGATGGAAGCCTTTGGGTGAGGGTAGGGTCACCGATGAGACGTATAGCTCTCTTTTGAATGGAGTCCAGGATAGCGAGTGTAGAAGCGGCAGCTGCACCTCAGATGTGGGAGCAGTATTCGAGGTTTGGCCTTATTTGTGAAGTGTATAAGGTATAGAGATTAGTTGGTGAAAAGTATTTGCAAGCCCGGAAGAGGAAACCCAATTTCTTAGCAGCCGCTTCTGCAATTGATGTAACATGTTGGTGCCAATTAAGATTTCGATCCACAGAAATGCCAACAAGAGAAAAGGACTCATTACTTTGAATAACTTGGTTGTTCATTGTGATGGGTCTAGGGCTGCTGTATCTCTTGTGAGAAAGAAAGCAAGACTTAGTTTTGGTGGGGTTGAATTGTACAAGATTTCTACTTCCCCAGTCTAATATTTTTTGGAGGTCTACGGAGACAGAACCCTCCATGAGTCTGCGATCCTCATCTAATTGGGCTAAAGAGACAGGCTTAGAATATTGTATGTTTGAGTGGAGGGTGATGTCGTCCGCGTAACTGTGAACTGGGTTGGATGTGCTAGAGAGGAGGTCATTGATGTGGAGAAGAAACAAAGTAGGGGCTAAAGCTGAACCTTGAGGAACTCCTGCATTAATTGGATACAGTTTAGAGGAATGACCATCCACAACAACAGATATGCTCCTGTTGGAGAGGAGATTTGCTGTCCAGGTACAAAGTTTTGGTGGTAGGCCATAGGCCGGAAGTTTATTAAGCAGCGCTGCGTGCCAGACCTGGTCGAATGCTTTGGATATGTCTAGAGCAACAATCTGGGATTCACCGTGTTGTTCCATAGACTTGTTCCAAGAATGGGTGACAAAGGAAAGGAGGTCGGCAGTCGCTCTGCGCTGACGGAATCCATACTGCCTGTCGTGGATTAGACTGTGTTTTTCAAGGAATTTTAGTAGTTCGGTGTTTATATACTTTTCCATCACTTTAGAGATGACTGAAAGGAGAGAAATAGGCCTGTAGTTGCTAGGAAGCGCTTTGGATCCTTTCTTGGGGATGGGTTGTACTCGAGCAGTTTTCCAGTTACTAGGGAATATGCCTTTATTGTAAGATATCTGAAACAGACGAGTCAGGACAGGAGCAACTTCTGGTGCGCATTTTTGAGAAAAATTGCTGGGATCTCGTCAAGGCCAGAGGCTTTCCTGGTATTAAGAGAAGAGAGCATCTTTCGTACCTTTTTAGTTTTGAAAATGATATCAGTCATTTTATGCGCGACATTGGGGACTGTTGGTGGTTGAACATTTGGAGGTGGGTTGAGAGTAGAATTTCCGGCGAACAACGAAGCAAAAAGTTCAGCCTTGCCCATGGCGAAAGAAACAATTTCATCACCTGAGACAAGAGGTGGGAACGTGCTTTTGCAGAAATTATTCCCAATAGACTTAGCAAGAGTCCAGAAGGGTTTGCCGCCGTTGGAGCTTGAGATGACTTTGTTTTTGATGTGGTTATTAAACGAGTTTTTTGCCTCAGAAAGAATGCGGACATAGCGGTTTCTTGCGTCGTTGAATGCTTGACGATTTTCTTGACTGGGATTGTGTAGAAGCGTTTTGTGAGCTTTGACCTTTTCAAGTCTGGCCTTGTCACAGGATTTAGAGAACCAGGGCTTTTGAGTGGCTGAAGAGGTTTTCTGTGTACGTGGAATAAAGAATTCCATGCCAGCTTGGATAATTTCGGTGACGTTTTGTGAGATATCAGAGGGGTCAGGATGAGAGAAGCAGACAGACGCCCATGGAAATGAGGAAAAGTAATCCCGCATTTCGTCCCAGTTTGCGGAGTTGTAGTGCCAAACGATACGTGGGTGTGATGACTGTGTGTCCTCGGGTTGCATCGCACAGGAAGCAGTGACCATGCCGTGGTCTGAGCGACCAAGGGGGGCGGTGACTGATATCTTATAGCATTCAGGATTTGTAGTAAGAAGGAGATCCGAAGGATTTGAGCTGTGTGTTGGGATACTAGGAAAGTAAGTAGGTTGCTGAACCATATTGGCCAAAGAATTGCTGACTGCAAAGGCCTCCGCTGCTCTCCCTTGTGGATCGGTTTTTGAAGATCCTAGCCATTCCTTATTATGGACATTGAAGTCGCCAAGAATAGTGACCTCGGGGGAAGGATATTCAGAAATCAGATAGTCGGTTTTTTCAGAAAGGTTGTCAAAGAGCTGGACAAAGTTGTTGTCAGAAGGTGACCGGTAAATGCAACAGATGAATTTAGTTGCAGCCCTGAGAGAGAGTTTTATCCATAGTATGTCTTTTCTTCCAGCTTCTAAATTGGGAAGTCTGGTGCAGGGTAGATTGCTACGGACGTATGCGCACACGCCTCCATGCAATCTAAAGGCAGTAAGGAGCTCATACCCCGGGAAATTAAGGTGATAAGTGGCTGTTTTGGCACTGATTTGGGTTTCGGTGAGGAAAAGGAGTTGGGGCCTGTTAGCCTGGAGGAAATGGTGGACGGAGTTCAGGTTAGAATTTAGGCCACATATATTCGAAAAGGATATGTTAAATCTTGATGTTGGCGCACCCTGTACACCCCTCTCCCGGAGATCCTAATGGAGGGGTATTTTGCCTCCGGAATATTCTATACAAGGAGGAGCCATCATCATTTTTGCTTATAAGGGAAACCGACTCATACACCAGAACCGGAAACGTCCGTTGGGACTTCACCGGCCCCTTGATGTATGGGGTGGTACCTCCTCGGGCGTGAAAAAATCCTTTACTATTACATAAAGGAAAATTCCACTACCACCTGCTGTTGAGAGCTGTAAAAGCAGTGACTTAAATGTTGTAAAAAAAATTATTAAACATGTGCTCCCTAGTGATTTTAGGCTCTTTTAGACTGGGAAGAGGAAAAAGTTCTAATAGAAAGCGAATGCCCATTAAAGTTGTACTTGCTGATAGAGACGCATCGAAAAGAATTATACGTAATAAGAAGAATTTAATTTATTCGCCATATAGATCTATTGTAATCAGGGACAATAAAACTCCTAAACAGCTAGAGTTTTTAAATCTCTACAAGATGAGATGCAGAGAAGGGGAGACTGTGGTGAAAATGACATTACTATGGGATATGTAAAGGGAATTCCTACTATCGTTCCAAAAAAGTAAACTCTGTCTTTGATATAAATACCTATTCATTATTGTATACTAATGTTGTTTCTCTGTGTTCTAAGGTTGCCGAGTTTTTGTAATTGATTTATGCAAGGCGGTCTGCAGCCACTGTTTATGCGAGACTCATCTTTCGTCTCTTATTCCTGAGTCTGTTGCAATTACTGATTATTTTTTTATACGAAAAGATCGACTCTACCAAAATGGTTAGTTAGTTAGTTAGTTAGGCAGTATATGGCTGCGGCAGGTTGCCATTCGCACATTTTTTTGTGATTTTAAAAATATTCCGGGATATATCTGTCTGAATAATACTTAGTGGGGTAATACGAACATATATAAATATGAATTGTTTGTTTTTTCAGATCACCATGTATTTCAATATATAAATTAATCATTCTGACAGGCACTGAATTACACAAATTATTTGTTTCTATTTTATATATGTGCACGCACACAAACATTTGTCTTGGATTGAAATTCTTATTAATTTTGTTACTACTATTTTGTGTACCTTATTTTATTGGGATAAGACTGGGATATAATCTTCATGCCTTGGGGTCGATCAAGACAACTTTAAAGTCACACAAGAGGACCCTGGTAAGAATGGGAAGACATATGGAAAAACGATAGGACTCTAGATTCTATTTTCTTACATTTTTATTATTTTTAGTGGGTTTTAACACTTATATTATTTGATTCTTTAGTAACAGTTTTAACTCCTTTTTAACCTAAACACTCACATACCAAAAGGGTGGGGGTACATTTATAAGTAAGGTCCCACTAGATGTGCCAATTGGAATTGAGTGCATTTGTGTAAAAATCAAGATCTGCAATAAACTGGTCTTTGTTTGTTGCATATTCTAATGTTGAAAATGATATTTTGGCTTTTTATGAGCTCTCATTATTGGCGCAGAAATTTAGGGACATTATAATATTTGAGGATTTTCACTATCCTCATCTGAATTGGCCCGATCCTAACTACCCTGCTAACATAAACAGTAGTGCATGTCATTTTATTGGTATGCTAGTAACCAGCAAGTTTTGTCAAATTGTTAGCGAGTATATAAGATACGGAGGTAATCAGACTCCGTCCTTTATAACTACTGATGTCAATTTGCTTTCTCTTCCTGATTATTTGGCACCTGTTGGGATTTCTGATTACGTGACAATTATCTGCAATCTGCAATACTTTGCAAACTCAGAAGAAATCTACAGAGATAACTGTAGACTTTGATGAAGTAAATAGTCATATTTCATGCGTGATCTAGTCGATCAACATGGAGGACATGAGTGTGGAGGAACAGTGGAACTATTTTGTGGCAACTTTAAACATTACGATTGATCGTTTCAGCAGGTTTATAGTTATTTTTTCTAATCCGTTCAAACCGTGCATATGAAGCGGCAAGATCAGGCTTATAAATTTCAAAAATACTCTCTGGCTTAGATATAAACGCTCACCAATACCAAAAAGCTATGCGGTGCACAGATGTTTTTCAAATCATTTGAGAATAATTATTCGACAAGCAAAATGTCAATATGAATATGAAAGCAATCTTATATTATCTAAGAACGGCAAGAATTTATACAAATATGTTAGAAATCCTCTTTAGTCTTCTGTTACTGTGCATCGGGTAAGGGATGGCACTGGAGAGCTTGCAGCTGGAGATTCTGAGTCTGCAACGCTTTTCTCCAAGTATTTTTCTACAAACTATACCTCAGAGCCACTGGGGGCATTGCCTTCATTATATATGCCACGCCATATGTTTTCACTGGAGGAGGTTCAGATAACACCGTCTACAGTACTTGCTAACCTCACATCACCGTTTCTTCTTAAAAAGTGTACTGTTTCAGTTTGTATTCTACTTGCACTAATAGCTCAGTCGTCCATTGATACCGGGGTTTTACCTACTGCCTGGAAGTCAGCTGACGTTATAGAGATCCCTAAGGGGGGTGATATGCTCGACAGGGAACATTATCGCCAGATAAGTCTGACTACAGCTGAGATAAATATTTTTGAAGAAGTTATTGTTGAGATTATGATTGAATTTCTCTTTATTTCTGATGAGCAGCATGGATTTATACCTGGCAGAACAATCACAATTAACTTGCTGTTATGTCTAAATGATTGGACCAGGAGACGTGACTCGGCCAACCTACAGATGTCATTTATATCGATTTTAGTAAGGATTTTGACAGAGTGCCACTCAAAAGATTGTTGGTGAAGCTGGAGCATTTTGGAGTCAGAAGTGGTCTTCACTTGTGGATTGAGAGCTATTTTTCTGGATGCAGTTTACATGGCGAGAGGGGGTGAAGAATTTTCTGATTTCCGAATTGTCATTAGTAGAGTTCCCCAGGGATCGGTGTTGGGTCGATTACTTTCTGTTATTTACACTGCCGATCTTTCATCTCAGTTAAGGTCCATTTGCTCACTCTATGCAGATCACACTAAAATTTATTGTAATCCATGGCGAGAGCATGTTTCATTACAGGAAGACCTTACAAAAATATGCAAGTGAAGTAAAGATTGGCTTCTTCCCCTAAATATATGTAAGTGTGTGGGGTTCACATTGGAAAAAACAATTCCAAGCTGAGCTATCTGATGGACAGAGGTGTTTTATCGAAGGTTTTGGAGCAGAGGAATTTGGGAGTTACAATTAATTGTGATCTAACTTGGACGGGTCATATAACGGAAGCATGCAACAGGGCCAAAAAGTTTCTATTTCGGTCGAGAAAGCTGTTTCGTTTCCTTCAGTTGATACGGTACGCTGCTTGTATAGGACTTATGTGAGACCGATAATCGAGTTTGGATCGACTGTTTGGTGTCCGGTAATTTCTTGGGACAGTGTTCTAATTAAATCTGTGCAACGCTCCGCTACTAGAGTTCCCTATTGGACTTAACGGACATCCTATGAGGAAAGATTGAGGATCTTCAATCTCCGCACAATCACTTTGCGATTGGTGTGAGGTGACTTAATAACAACTTATAAAATTCTACATGATACATTTTGTGTTAACTTGAGTGAAATATATGTGATGAGTACTAAGGACCGTCTACGTCAACATAATTTTAAACTTGCTCACTAGGTGCAATACAGTGCAAAGACAACATTTTTTGAGCAATCGTGTTTTTGATATGCTGCTACAATTAACCATTTTAAAAATAAATTAGATATCTGGGACTTCACATGTTAAGTTTTAGAGAACTATTTGACTTTTTTCTCTTTTTTAATCTTGATGCTTTATTTAAATATTCTTATTTAGTTTTATATCGCGACAGAAATGCACTGTTTGTTTATTTGTACTATACGCTGTTACAGTTAAGTTTCTATATTTATGTAGAGGAATGCTACTTTTATTATTTTTGCGTATGAGCAAATAGGCTTCAAGCCTCAGCTCTTCTCTTTTTGAATAAACAAATAAACAAACAAATAAATATCTATCAAATTTACATGCCAAATTTGGTCACAATACCATTTTTTCGGGAGATACCAAAATGTTTTCAAAGAAAACTTAAAAATGTGAAGGAAAAACGAAGCAGAATATTCCTGGCTAACGAACTTGTCCAAGCCACTTGCAAAAGGAATCCACCTACCTAATTTCATCACAACAGACCCGCGGTAGTCTTCAGTACCCCCTTACTGTCTGAAAGGATATAAATCTCTGTAGTTCTGAGTCTTCTTTGTATGCACTCCTGTATCGAGATACTTATAGCAAGCATTTCTACTTGGATGATGGTGGAAATTTTCCTAGGGACTTATCGAGTGTGAAGTTAGGTCCTCTTTAGACCCGTCTGCATACCATATGGATAAGTTGTTTGTCAGTCTTTAATTGTCCCTGTCCTATGCTTGGATGTTACTTATAACCACGTCAAATGTAACTATAAAATACAGTTCAGCTGGCATTTGATTTGTTGGTTTGGTAAGTGACTCTAATGAAATAATTTTCATGATCATCGAATGATCAACCAAGTTTCTTGGTTTGAATTTGTTAGCTTGAAATAGTCTCGAGACACTTAGTGGTGCTCTCTTCTTCACGCATATCTTTAGTGGAGTCAGATTCAGCATTGCCTTTATTGCAGTGGTAGGGCATGATGCGATAGTTCCCGTTATTCCATGCCAGATGAGCCTATGCAATTTTACAATTTGCTTTGTGCCGAGGCTTGCCTCTTTTTTGGCCACCATACTATACAGGGTGAGTTTTGTAAAGTGGTGTTACAAGGGTGTATCTCGAAAACGGTTTAATTTTAAGGTGTGAAATTTTGGTGGAGTAACAGGAAAATGGGAGGACATAGTTAAACATATTTTGACATTTACAACCCTCCCTATTTCAAAGGACAGGGGCTAACATTGGATTTTCAAATGATAACTCATTTGCTCTTTTGTTAACGAAATTATGATTGTTTAGGTTAAAATACCAAAAATCATTAACAACTACATTTTCACTTATTTATCGTCTGTCATTCAGGAGAAAGTGTTGGAAATGTCACGCCTTAACTACCAAACATTTTCTCACCCTTTTAGTAAATTTTCTTAAAATAAATTTCTTCAATTAGGCCCCCTAGAACACATATCCGGGGTCAGTTTCGATTTATATATATATATATATATATATATATATATATATATATATATATATATATATATATATATATATATATATATATATATATATATATATATATATATATATATATGTATGTATGTATGTATCACACCGATAACTCAAAAAATCATAGGCAGTTTTTGACAAAATTTTGTGAATACCTTCCTTTTGTAAGTGGCTTGGATAAATTTGTTAGCCAGGAAAATCGGCAGAGGTTTTCCCGGAAAGTTTTGTGTTTTCTTTAGAAAAAAAATCATATCTCCAGAAATAAGAAAGTAAAGGCAACCAAATTTGGTACAACGTTTTATATCGCTATAGGTAATTTACCTATCAGAATTTAGCTCTGTAGGCCTCAAGACAAAAAAGTTATGGGCATTTAAAGAAAAATAAATCAAGACGTCAAAGTGACAATTTACAATGTCAAAATTCGCAACATTTAGGCAAAGAACTTGAATCTAATACGGGCTATGGAAAGAAAATGTCTCAAGAAGAATGTTTTACAAACCCCGAAGTCGTAGTTTTAACCGTCATTGTCCTTCATTTTACTAAAATGTTTCTAGAAAATTCATTTCAAATAGACTCTTTCTCTGATGCTTGTCAGCAGTTATTTTGATGAAACATGGCACATTGGTTTTACTATATATGTTATACTGGTAATCTAATTTGATGCTTGCTTTCTGAAAAAAAAACACATATTTGCTATTAAAAATATTTTAATGAAAATTCACTACCATAACGCACTTGCTGCGTCGAGAACTTTTTCTAAATGAATCCATCATATACTGCAACATTTTAGGCGTCACTTAATGAGCAAGTAAAGCGCATTCTGTCTTTCATATCATCTAAAGTTGTGGGCGCAATCGCCATATATTTGCCCTTTATAAAATCCCCAAAAGCAATCATGAAGGGGACCTGTTGACTCCACCAAATAAATTCTATTCAAACGATTAGTTGAGCAATAAACTAGGAAATCATCGCCAAAATGTCAAAATTCTCAATTGACTTAAGTAAAAATAACGTGTTTCCATGGAAGTAAATAAGAATCAACTCCAACGTCCATGATAACAGACTTTATAAATACATTGAAATATTTTCTTTGTATTCAAACCTAATAAATTATGGTTCCATAACCGAGAGAACAAACCAAAATTTGGTTTGCACACACTTAGTTTTTACATAGATCCGAATTTTATAAAAAAATATACATCACCCCATTTAAAAATCCAAAGTTACGCGCCGACTCTCAAAATACCCCTCGTCAAAGTATTACTTCACCAAAATTGCACAAAAAAATTAAGAACTACGCCTTAAATAGATACCCGTGTGAATTATCGGCATAAATACATGAGATGAAAATTAAACTTCTTCTTTTCGATTTTTCAAAGCGTTGTTTACCACCAAATTAATGTATATTAGTACTGCTAAAATTTCTTCATTTTGAACTTGAATGTACGAAAGCAATTACATCTAGTGAAATATAGAATACTCTCAAAGCTTTAAGAAGTTGTCGCGTTGTTGCTTGTGAAGTATCAAATATTTAAAATCCATGTATTATTTCTCGACTTTCAAGCCCAGCATAACCTATTTGCTGTTATGGTTTAGAATTCTCAAACGGCAACAAAAAGCAGAAGTTGATAATTTAAATATGTGACTTTGCTGAACATGACATTTATAACGAGCCAAAAACCGCAGGAGAAAGACTTGGCGATACAATCTGTGTTAATTCGCCAAATGGAAAATCGATACAAACCAGCTGTATCCTTTGAGTCTCAATTGACGACAATCATTTATTTGTAATACAATTGTGCCTTGGAAAACAACAGCTAAGCGAAAGGAGGCCAATGAATCGGTCAATTAGGACGTACGATTCCTCAGCAGAATTCTACGTCCAGTGGGGTATTAGCGCCTTTCTGTCTCTCGCAGAAATTCGAGTGCTTATTATTTTTTTAGGATGGCACGTTTTCAGACCACTGCATACTTTGGGGAATGGCGCTATTGATTGGAATTCTATGGATGTGTAACGCCTAAACCCGATTTCTATAGGGAAGAAGTGCCTCCCCTGTGTTCACCAGTCAATCGAAATACCGCTATATGATCGTACTGGGGAGCCCTGCTCTGACTTATAAATTAAATACATGTATGTGTGTATGACCTATATACAAATGGATCCCCTATACCCTCTTAAATTATTTACCGTATTATTGAATCGTGTTCCCGTAGAATTTAGGATTTTAGGAAGAGTTTTGATATTTAATTAGAGGGTTAGTTGCGTAACGTAAACATGTTATGCACGGGTAGGGTATAGCATTTAGGGACGCAGCAAGTGCGTTATAATAGTGAATTTTCGTAAGAATTTTACACTATTAGTACTGCATATTACTAAAAATAATTGATACTTTTAATTTAGACAGGCGTCTCTTTACATTATTATAAAAAATATTCAAATCTTGTGTTCTAGCTCCCTTTAAGAAAAAAATTTTGATTGCCCTAAACTTAATTTTCTATGACGCTAGAAAATTAAAATTTGGTGATTCTAGGTACTGTCAGTCTCTTTGAAAGAAACTTGTATTACAATTTTCATTAAAGTTACAAAAGCTTATTAGAAGCAAACTTAGTTCATTCATTATTCAAATAACTTACCAACTTGAACAAATAATCAACGAATATTAATGTTAATATTCTTATTCTTTCATTGCCAATTTTAAAAATATATCATATAATCATTTATTATTTAACCTCAAAACTGAACTGTCAAACCATGATGAATAAATAAAACACGTTATTATTCTTTGGTTTCTAATTTTCAAAGCATAATATAGGTGTCAATCTACGCGTGGTAAGTGACTACTCTGTGTTTGTCTGGAATAATACTTAAACCACTTTCACATTTTATTTTTAATTTGGGAAAAACTCAAAATTTTGTGAAATAAATTGTTTAAATTCACAAGAGAGGTTTTTTAACTTCATCTCTAGGTACGTGTAAAGTCTCATTTCAGTTACTTTAATACATTCAAAAATATAGCGTATTGAAAGCTGTTTTTTTTTGGGTAAAAATATGTCCGTTATAGCTGATTTAAGAACTTGCCCGCGATTGTAATGCGATGAAGACATGTCTCAACTTTCGTTCAAAGCAGTTGAGTATTTTTTGAGTTATGGCTGGGATACATACACACACACACACACACACACACACATATATATATATATATATATATATATATATATATATATATATATATATATATATATATATATATATATATAAACATATAAAATTTCAAACGAATCTTGGATATGGGTTCTAGAGGACCTAATTCTCACCTATTTCAAAAAATGTTCCGAAAGTCTCACCATCGTTACCTCTCTATTGCTAAAATAGGATAGATTTGCTATTTACTGCTAGCTTATAAAGGATATGTGTTCCTATGATATTACAAAATTGTTTTTTCGTTTATTAATTATTGTAAATAAATACAAATTTAGAGACTTCATATGCTGCGGAGAAGAAAAGTAGCACTTATGAAGACAGAGAAAAAGAAATTTCGACTAGTTGTAATTAAGCTAGAGCTGTGAAATTCGGCTGCCATGTATAACTCCGGTTACAGTGAAATTAAGTAAAAAATAAAAAAGTCTGGAAGCAGCAAGAGCGTTATGGTAGTAAATTTTGGTAAAAATGTTTTTAATAGCATATATATATATATATATATATATATATATATATATATATATATATATATATATATATATATATATATATATATATATATATATATATATTAAGAAAGCTGGCATCAAATTTGGTTACCAGTATAACCTATATAGAAAAAACATATTTCATCAAAATCACTTTATTGTTTGAAAATGTACGAAAATCTTCCGAAAATAAACTTAAAATGTTACCGCAAAAACTGGTTTCCTGGCCAACGAACCTTAGGCTAATAGCAAATTAAGCTATCGAAAGAAACATTTTATGAAAACTCGCTACCATAACGCACTTGCTGAGTCCCGAACGTATTTTCTTACAAACATGCATTATATTTCAATGGAAAATGCAAAAAATTCAATAATATAAGGCGTGTTCGATCAATAAATTTTTTGTTATTACCAGCGACGTATGGGCCCCCTATGATTGTAAAAATAACTTTATAAGAGACAGCTCCAGACACCGTATAATTAACCTATAAAAGTTTTTCTCGTATCTTGTGTAATAGTGGATATATTGAGCTTTACCCTAGAAATGCGGCAACCTGTATATATGAAAACAGATAAAACTGAAACTAAACCGGATATGGGTCCTATAGTTCGCGCTCATTTGAAGAAATGTTTTCAAAATTCAAAAGTCACTGATGTTATATCCAACTCTATGTGTAAAATTGTGATGGCCAAAAATAAAGATGAATGCAAGAAGAAGAGCATACCTATATTTCTATTACATATGTCATAAAAGAAAATATTTATTTACATGTCACTTTGGAGGTAGATCTGACTTTTGTCAAAATAATTTGTCAGTTGAATATGATCTATACGGTTGCCATGGACTATTATGCACTATTATATTACGCCTTATAAGAATCTTGTTTTGTGGAGTACGAAAGCTTATTTTACTGTTTTAATATTTGTCTGCCGCTTAACCCAAGTTAGTTTTTTGGTCTATAAAATTACATTAATTATGTTTATCACACAAAAATATTTCTTCTTGCGTCCATTTGGCTTCCAGAGTAACCGAAATTTTTTGCCTTGAATATAACTTTTTTTACATTTAACTTTTAAATCTAAATGTCGGTTCATAGTTTAGCTTTAATTATATAAACCCGCGTACCAAATTTTGATACTATAGCTTTGTTATTTCCGGAGATATAAAAATTTTCCTATGAAAACACAATTTTTGTGTGCGAAAAACTGGTCTGATTTTCTTGGCTAACGAACTTATCCAATCCATTTGCAAAAGGAACGTACCCACCAAATTTTATCAAAATCGGTCCATTATATTTTAAGCTATCGCTGGACACATAAATATATATATAAACATATAAAAATTGAAACTGACCCCGGATATGTGTTCTAATGGGCCTAGTTCGCGCTCATTTGTAGAAATTTTTTCAAAATTCGAAAGTCGCGATCTCCTCATTAGTGAATTTATTTAAAGAAAAAAAGTCGGCTCTAGAATCTTGGTCTGTCTATTTCACCGAGAACATTTTACAATTAATAGTAGACAATACCAATGTGTATATTTCTACTACGTCCGAATACTATTCAAGGTAAAGGAGAGATAGGCAAGAGTTATCTGCAAAATAAAGGCCCTTTTGGGTTAATCTACTTTGCGGGGACTTTGAAAAGTAGTGGGATGAATATAGAAGAATTATGGGAAAGGGATGGGACAGGTATTGAGCGATTTTGGTTAGTAACGTCGCGTGATCGGTGTTACTTCTTGCTCAGATGCCTGCGTTTTGACAACCTAGAGACAAGAAATAAATAGTGCTTTAAATTGAATTGTAACTTCCACATAGCTGTGATAATCGACTCACCTCAGAAAGACATTCTCATGAAATGAATTTAGGCTCCATGACTTGACCACAAAGAAAATATTTGCGTTCCTGTACCCATAAATTCTGAAACTACTCGAGCTTTAACGAAAAAAAAGACAATTTTCACCAAATCACCCCTCATTTATCCCCTACCCCCTGATACGATCTTACCCAAAAACAATTCCAAATGTTCCTTTGCCAGGTGCTAACTGCATACCAAATTTGAAGATCATATCTAAATTCGTTCGAAACTTATTGCGCCTACTAAGAGGCAGACGTACAGGCCGATAGACCGACCGACCAACAACCGGCAGACAAAAAAAATCGTTCCAGGATCAAGTTTTCTATATGTTGTGAGAGTTTTTACGCCGTTTTAGCGATAACCTACTCTCATCAGAAATACATTCTGATAAGACGGATTTAGGGTCCATGACCGCAAAGAAAACATACGTATTCCTGTACCCATAACCTTTGCAACGTGATATTACTCTATTTTTAACAAAAAAATGACAATTTTCATTAAATCACCTAATATTACCTGAAAACAGTTTGAAGCGTTTCTTTGTCGGGTGCTGACTGGATACCAAATTTGAAGATGATCTCTAAATTCGTTCAACAGTTATTGCGCGTACTAACAGACAGACGTACTGGCTGACAGACCGACCGATCGACAGGCGGCAGACAAAAAAATCGTTTCAGAATTAAGTTTTTTATATGTTTTACGACTTTTATACGGTTCTTGCAAAAAATAAGCGAAATTTCTGTCACCGATATTCCACCTGCACACCTTCAACCCCAAGTTTAATTTCAGCACAGAATACCAGATGTTTGATGAAATTGAAAGGTTACCAATAAGCAAACCTTAAAACGTTATATTAATTGAGTTTTAACGAGAAAATGTGAATTTTTACCAAATCATACCCCATGGAGCGATTTTACCCAAAAACAATTCGAACCGTTCGTTTGTTGTGTGCTAACTGTATATCAAACTTTAAGACGATATCTCAATTTGTTCGGGGCTACAACAGACAGACATACAGACCGACAGACACAAAAAATGTTCGTTCCCAAATTATATTTTCTATATGTTTTGACACTTTTTATGACGTTTAAGCGAAAAAATGTTGCTGAATTTTTTCTTGCCGATGCCATACATTCACACGTATTGACGATGTGGAAGTAATTGTAGAATGTTAGAATGTTAGAATGAATTATGATATAAACATTATTTTATAACAATAATTGATCAACCAGCTTAAAAATTTCTTTGGGGCAAATATTATTTTGTTAATAATTGTATATATTACGTAGTAGGATGTATAGGTACCTAATATAGTCAGTATTTACTAGCGACTTCATTTCCAACTCACGACCCTAATCGATCGATGAATATTACATAAAGTCTACTGTTAGTTTTCCATTCAGACAGCGTATTATAGTAATTTTTTGTGCCTTTTAATCATACTGAAAACACCGTAACCCGGTGTGCTCCTTTCAGGGTAATAAATAAATCAAACTCCATAATATAAATCACTTGACATATGCTTCCCATTCTGGCTGCTCTTTTGAGGGTTGAGATGAATCCGTGCGAAGGCGGAAACTCTTTTTGCGGCATGTCGTGGGCCGGAGCTCGGGTCCACTACGTATATATTCTCACATGTCCAAAGGGCTGCATAACCTCTTCCAGAAACCCTTTATTGGATTCCCCTGGACGAAATAATCATCAAATCAAGTTGATACAGCTGAAAGATAGGAAATTATTCTTCATATATCCTTGGAAAGACGTATTGAAATAGTAGTCATAAATTTATTTATTTTTGGATGGTGGTCTTATTTAAGATGATGCACTAACAAAAAATAAACAGTGTTAAAAGCTCTGGCGTAGCAAATGTGATATGGGAGCGAATTTTCATTAAATTATTATCCATATATAGGAAGATACATAAAACCATGTGTGCAAGTACACTTTTAACAAGGCTGTCGTGGCCGATAACATAATTAAATGTGACAGGAAGAACTTTACTACTAAAATCATAACGCTGGGCAGTATTTATTTTAACTTGAAAAACACATAGAAATAGTAATTCAGTATATATATATATATATATATATATATATATATATATATATATATATATATATATAGAGAGAGAGAGAGAGGAGGGTAATTTGGAGTAGTCGGGAAATATGGAATACCCAAGTTATACCATGAACTACTCAAGAAAGACTCCCGTGATGTAGTGCAGTGAGATTTGACCGTTTGTTGTTGTCGTACCAATCGCTACAGAAGAAAGTGTGTGTTGTGATTTTTAAGAGCTTTTGCAGGTAAGTTTTTAAACATTTTAACCTACTAGTACACATGTGACTTGACCACTGATATTAAGCATAGTGTACACTATAGCAATTGGAGTTTGTTATACTGTGGTCGTTTTTTAGCTGACAATGTTTTCTTCATCAGTTTAAAGGTTAATTTTCCAAGATGGTGTCTAGGGTATTATGGAATACTAAGTATTTGATAATACCCGACGTAAAAGTATTGTATTTCATATAACCCGACAAAATATACTGAATAAAAATAAAGTTAAAAAAGTTCGGGACGCAGCAAGTGCGTTATGGTAATGAATTTTCATAAAAATGTTTTTAATATCAAATATGTGTTTTTTCTTTCAGAAAGCAGACATCAAATTTGATTACCAGTATAACATATATAGTATAACAATTATAGTAAAAACAATGTGCAATGTTTCATCAAAATAACTTTATTGTTTGAAAACGTACAAAAATTTCCGAAAGTAAACTTAAAGTGTAACCGAAAAAATCCGTTTCTTAGTCAACCTTATAGGTTAATAGCAAATTGAACTTTTCAATTCAAATATGAAGCATTTAATCAAAATTCGCTGCCATAACGCACTTGCTGCGTCCAGAATTTCTTTACTTACGAACATGCATTATATTTCGATGGAAAATGCAAAAACGTAAGGCGTTTTCGACTAAAAAAAATATTATTTGTATCACCAACGACTTATGGGCCACCCTGTGATTGTAGAAATATTTTTTAAGATGTAGCTCAAGACACCCTATAATTAATGTATACAATTTTTTTTTCAAAACTTATAGAATAAGGGATATATTGAGCTTTATTGATTTTTTTTACGAAAATGCGACAAAAGTTATATACCATTAAACTATAAACTCTATAGTTAAGACTACTGCCAAGCATCAGAGAAAGGGTCTATTTGAAATGAATTTTCTGGAAACATTTTAGTAAAATGAAGGACAATGACGGTTGAAACTAAGACTCTGGGTTTGTAAAACATTCTTCTTGAGACATTTTCTTTCCATAGCCTGTATTAGATTCAAGTTCTTTGCCTAAATAATGCGAATTTTGACGTTTAAAATTGTCACTTTGACGTTTTGAGGAAAACGCCAATTTATGTTTCTTTAAATGCCCATAACTTTTTGTATTTTGACCTACAGCGCTAAATTTTGGTAGGTAGTTTACCTATAGTGATATAAAACGACGTACCAAATTTGGTTGCCCTTACTTTGTTATTTACGGAGATATTTATTTTTTCCTAAAGGAAACACAAAATTTTCCAGGAAAACCTTGGCCGATTTTCCTGGCTAACAAACGTATCCAAGCCACTTACAAAAGGAAGGTATTCATCAAATTTTGTCAAAATCGGCACATTATTTTTTGAGTTATCGGTGTGATACATATATATATATATATATATATATATATATATATATATATATATATATATATATATATATATATATATATATATATATAACATATAAACATATAAAAATCTAAACTGACCCCGGATATGTGTCCTAGGGGGCCTAATTAGCGCTCATTTGAAGAAATTTTTTTTTAAATTCAAAAGTCGAGATCTCCTCATTAGTGAATTTTTTTTAAGAAAATTCACTAAAAATGAGTTTTGAGTATAATATTGATAGCTAAGCAATAATTATTAATTATATAAAAAGTCATATAGCCTAATTTAAAATCCAACGCACATTTTGTTAAAAGCCAAATCTATTGGAATGGAAACAAAACATAATTTTTCTGTTATTTAACAATTACTTTATAGTCTAGACTCAAAAATCATTTGTTTTGAGATGTGTTTTGTCTATATAAACCTACCCTCCCTTCCCCTTGGTCGCAAGGATATTAAATAGTCTGTTTTTTCAGACATATCTAGAAAGAAGGAAGATGAGCGAGATAATCGAAAGCTTTGGTGTCAGACGCAGATGGCTAAGGCTATAGAAGCAGTTCGTGGGAAGAAGATGGGGTATCTTAGGGCGTCTAAGGAATTCCAGGTTCCCAGAGCGTCTCTCTTCCGCCTTGTCAACAGTAAGGAGAAAAATACAGTGGTAGCAGCCTCAACCACTCTTGGCCAATTTTTCCCAAAGAACTAGAAGATGAGTT
Organism: Tillus elongatus; assembly: GCA_964006375.1. NCBI lineage: Eukaryota > Metazoa > Arthropoda > Insecta > Coleoptera > Cleridae > Tillus > Tillus elongatus. The sequence continues at coordinate 120,621,086 of OZ023265.1, forward strand.
ACAAAAATATTTAGTTGAGATGGAGGCCATGTCTGCAGTTATGCCTATCAACTTGCTGATCGCAATAACATACCCCATCCATTTATGGATGAAACAGCTGGCAAAGATTGGTTCTACGCTTTTATGAAAAGGAACCCGAAGCTTTCAGGCCGTGAACCTATGGGTATATCCTTTTCCAGAGCCAGGGAATTTAACAGAGAAGAAGTAGATAAGTTTTTTGACCTGATCAATGGTGTTTTCAAAAAACACAACTATCCTCCCACCAGGATATTTAATGTAGACGAAACTAGTTTATCTGTGGTTCAAAGTAAAGTTCCTTATGTAGTAGACCTAAAAGGAAATAAACAAATTAGGTCCCTTACTTCAGCTGAAAGAGGTTATCTCGTTACCATCATTCCCGGTATGAACGCAGGAGGTGATTTTGTTCCGCCTCCTGTGATCTTCTCGAGAAAGCACATGAACGAAAAGCTTCTTAGAGGTACTCCACCAGGGACCACCGCATCGTGCCACCCGTGTGGCTGGATCCAGAAAAACATTTTTGCTACATGTTTCAACATTTCATTGCTGTAACAAAACCCTTAGCTGAGATTCCTGTCCTGCTTCTCCTTGATGGGCAAATAACCCACAAGCGTAACACTGACGTAACTAATTTAGCAAGTAATTTAGCAATGTTACGATTTTATATCTACCCCCCCCAGTAGGTAATGCGGCACTTTGAGCAGACAGTGACGTCACAGGAAGTGACGTCACGGCGCCGGCGCCACGCCCTGGCGCCGGCGCCACGCCCTGGCGCCACGCCCTGGCGCCGGCGCCACGCCCTGGCGCCTAGCCACGCCCTGGCGCCTAGCCACGCCCTGGCGCCTGCACTGGCGCCTGCCCCGGCGCCGGCGCCACGCCCTGGCGCCTACCCTGACGCAGGCGCCTGCACTGGCGCCTGCCCTGGCGCCTGCCCCGGCGCCTGCCCCGGCCCCGGCGCCTAGCCACGCCCCGGCCCCCGGCGCCAAGCCCCGGCGCCAGCCCCGGCGCCCAGCCACGCCCTGGGCCAGACAGTCACATTTAGTCTTGTTATGTAAACATTCTAAGGTCATTGACCTGTCTTTGACAGTGACGTCACATGACTTGTGCCAGACAATCACATAGGATCCTGGACACTCCATTTAAATACATGTAAATTTTGTAGTCTACTATGGACAGTCAAGTCTACCTCTGGACATTTAAGTCAACCCTGGACATAATTATAACGGTGTTTAAATGCAAATAGATTGAATTATTTTGCGGGGAGTCAGGTATGGACAAGGTGTTATTAATAATAAAAACAGTGGTAAAATATAAAAATATAATATATTTACTCAAGTGTACACTACAGCAAGCTAACTAATTTCAAAATTGTCTCCCTTTGCAATTCTGCTTTTTTATTTAGACCCAGCTCCATTAACTGTTTGATCAGCTGTTTCTTTTGAACTTGTTTTTCTCTGTACGCCTTTCTGATTGCAATTCCCTTTTCTGTTTGGTAAAACACTCTTCTCTTTTCATTAGCTTCCTGTCTTCTACGAATACCCGAAGCTCCTCTGGTGCACTGGCAAGTCTCTTTATTGTGCAACTCGTTCACTGATGCGTAAACTAATACGTTTTTAACTCCTTTTGATGCTAAACATGATATTTCATCTCTTACAGAAGCACACATTTTTCCTCTACCATGCAGCCAAGAATCACAGTACACTCGCCTAGAATAGTGCGAATGCGGCGTTCCACGAAGACCATCGCCATCTCTTTGAAGGGGTTTCTGCCCATCTGCACAAGCAATATACCTTAATACTCCAACAGCATGATCTAGACAGATTATTTTCTTGAAAGTTGTTTTAGGATGCAAACGTCGCCCTACACGTTGAAGCTTCTTTTTAAATCCCTGAACCGTAGACCCATTTGTAAAATGTATCAAAGCGTGCATATGTTCATGCGCCACACTTCCATCATCTGCTTCTAGATGACATCGACAAATTGAATACCACTTAATATTTGGTACACAAACTAACAAATTAAAATCTTCTTCATTTAACAGAAGATGAAACCACTGCGTAACACACTCTTCGTAATCTTTGGCCATCTCTTGTGGTGAAATCGCCTTAATGTCATTAACATTTAGTAAACTCAGATAATCAGCTTTTGATATGGAAGCCATCTTGTAAGAACGATGTGAACAGAATGAATGTCCAGAGAATACTAGCCGTGTACACCTAGACTATTCCATTATATGGTGCATCTTTAATGATCGCATACTGTCGTCAAACATCGGTGCTGTTCGGATCAGACAAACGACCAGTCAACCAACCAAGACAGACAGCTGTCTAGCAGGACAGACAGCTGTCTAACAGCTGTCAATAGACAGCTGTGTTAGACAGCTGTGTTAGACAGCTGTGTTAGACAGCTGTGTTAGACAGCTGCAGTGACGTCACAGGAAGTGACGTCACGGCGCCGGCGCCACGCCCTGGCGCCGGCGCCACGCCCTGGCGCCACGCCCTGGCGCCGGCGCCACGCCCTGGCGCCTAGCCACGCCCTGGCGCCTAGCCACGCCCTGGCGCCTGCACTGGCGCCTGCCCCGGCGCCGGCGCCACGCCCTGGCGCCTACCCTGACGCAGGCGCCTGCACTGGCGCCTGCCCTGGCGCCTGCCCCGGCGCCTGCCCTAAAACCGGTGATAAATCCACGAGGTCGTAGATCCTCAACTCCTCAAGGTTTTGGTTACGACACACATCATAACGCAGAACAAAAAACTGAACCTAGAGCTCAGAATGTAAGCAGCAACACTAACAACTATATGCTACAAAATAACAAACAAATAGAATATGTCTATTGGGATGACATAAATGAGCTGGTTGATAGACTTAGACTTTTAGTAGCTTCCCAGGCTGCTGGTAATAATGCTCATAACAATGAAATTCAGTCAATCATTGAAGAACTGAAGGAGGTTGGTGTTATCGCCTAGTATACCTACATATATCAAAGATATACCTACCTTAGTGCTTAGTATAAAAATGTCTATCGATAAGTTCGGACGTTCCCAATCCAATAAAGGTTCTAAGTTTAAAATTATTGAAAGAGAGATTTTCCCAAGAACTACTAGTGGTGATTTTGATTTGCAAAGCCATAGATTGTGTAACATAGCTGATCCAGTCGATGCAACAGATGGTGTAAATAAAAAATTTGTTGATGTATGGATAGACGACTATCAGAAGAACAAAGATGAGGTAACACAAAGAATCATTGCCATACTACTTGAAGCTGTACACAAACCTGAGTTGGAAGATTTAAAAAACGAATTTGAAAATAAATTGAAAATTTTAGCTAAGAACATAACTGCTCAAGTTTTAAAAGATGTTGATGTATTAAAGAATAATAAGCTAAAGAATAAGCTGGGAGAAATAGACAGCAAACTAAAAGATTTACATGATAAGTGGATACTTTTAAATCCAACATCGCCATGAAACAAACAGACATCTATCTGGTTGAACGCATCTTGAGGAAGAAAGGCAAGCAGCTCTATGTAAAATGGCTGGGTTTTGATAAATCTCAGAATTCTTGGGTAAATTCAGATGATGTTAAATAAGCTTATATATTTAATGTATTAATGTACTTAGAATAAAATAAAAGTCTTTATTAAAATAATGTTATTTTATTTTTTCATCTGGTTACATACAATTAAGCTAAGTGAACAATTACAATTTATATCGTAAATCAATAATATCCTGAATAAACTTCTCCTGAGGTACATCTGCTATCTGTAGATCGTTTCTCTTCGCCTTGAGGTATTCGACTTCGGTCTTTATTCTGTTAAAGAGATTTACAGAATTTGGATCATACAACATGTTTAAAACTACTTCGGAATCAGGGTGTTTATTTTTAAAGTTCTTGACAGCTCTTTTAAAACTTTTCTTCTGAGTCCTTACAGCATGATATGGATAGGTAGTATCCTTCTCATTTCTTGAAAGCAAACCAAAAACACAAAGTTTTCCAGGGTTGCTTGGTTTTGGAGATATATCTTCTAAATGTTCTGTGATTTTAGCATTTGTTTCTCGCATACGCTGCACTTCATCATCTATCTCCATTAATTTCACTTCAATTTCTTTGAGGTTATCCTTGTATTTTTGATTAAATTCACTTACGAAAAAATCAAAAATAATTTGGTTGCACTTTTCATAGAAACTATTGGATATCCAACAAGCCAAATTTAATATCAAATCTTTACAGACATATGTACCAGATATCAAGTTGTTTTCAGTCTGTGTTCCACCAAAGTCCACCAAGTATGTAGCGGTTGTAGGTGTTAGTTGAGATGTTGCTTCCAGCACATCTAGGGGGCCGGAATTCCGGCCCCCTAGATGTGACTCTAAGTGGACATCTTCGGTTGAAATATTAAGGTAATCGGTATTCTGGCTACCTAAATGTTTCTTCGCCTGACCGTTGTAATAGGTAATCAACTCTTTAGTTTTCTTATTTTCCAACCAATGTCTGAATCTTTTCTCACCATCTTTACACAGCTTAGTCGCATTAAAATAACCAGTGTTTTTATCAATAATTAATTGAAAGTCTGCAAATAAACCATACCAGAAGTTGTCTTTAATTTGCTGGTAGCACACATCATTTAATGTAGCCATTTTAAACACACTACTGAGCACTTGGATACGTTAGAGTTAACTGAAGCACGTCTTACCTCTACGATAACTAAATTTTGAATGAGTTTAACAGTGTGTAGTGAACAATTTACATGGATGATGTCATCCTTTCGGTTTGTACTAGACAAGCTCAAACACGAGTAATGGGGGTGATTGAACAGATATAACACAAGATAACATTCACCAAAGTCATCAACTGACACGTTATTTACCCTAAGCGGGCCTCTCTCTTGCGTATATTAAACAGATACACAGACAAGTTCAAACACAAATAATGGGGTGATGTCATTCAACGGAAATTACACTAGATAACAACCGTACAGACAAAACTCAAACAGGTTTGTGGAACAGGTTTGTGGATGATGTCATACTTCTAACGGCTGTATTCTAGACAAGCTCAAACACGAATACCATTTACCCATCAAGGGGCCCCCTACAGTATGTTTCTGAACTTCCTTCTTTTGTTTGCTAACGACCTCTGTGTGTTATTTTTAAATAAGTCTTCAACCATCTTTATCAGCGAAAGGCACCATCTTTAAGAAAGAAAGCCGCCATTTTTTTATAATGTCAGCTTAAGGTATCACAGGCTTCCATCTTTCATTCCGCCATTTTGGTTCTTCCGTTTTGGTTCCGCCTCTAATATTAAACATTATTTTGTAAATCATCCATTTGTCTAATAATAAACTTTAATTCTATTACATGTATGGTTTGTAATTAAAAGTCGTATATATATATATATACCAACCTAAAACAATAAATTAACAAGCGTCTGCTTAGCTTAACGGGTAGCATCGTTGCCTCCCATCTGAATGCCCCGGGTTCGAAACTCACCTGCACCAAATGGTTTTTTTCAAAATATAATAATTTGAAGTAATAGGTTAGACACTTATGTGATTGTCTGGCACAAGTCATGTGACGTCACTGTCAAAGACAGGTCAATGACCTTAGAATGTTTACATAACAAGACTAAATGTGACTGTCTGGCCCAGGGCGTGGCTGGGCGCCGGGGCTGGCGCCGGGGCTTGGCGCCGGGGGCCGGGGCGTGGCTAGGCGCCGGGGCCGGGGCAGGCGCCGGGGCAGGCGCCAGGGCAGGCGCCGGCGCCAGGGCGTGGCTAGGCGCCGGCGCCAGGGTAGGCGCCAGGGCGTGGCGCCGGCGCCAGGGCGTGGCGCCGGCGCCAGGGCGTGGCGCCGGCGCCGTGACGTCACTTCCTGTGACGTCACTGTCTGCTCAAAGTGCCGCATTACCTACTACGCGTGGCGCCAGGGCGTGGCGCCGGCGCCAGGGCGTGGCGCCGGCGCCGTGACGTCACTTCCTGTGACGTCACTGTCTGCTCAAAGTGCCGCATTACCTACTACTCCCCCCCCTACTTTAGCATAAAATCCAACACTTCGATAAAATCTTTATGGGTCCATTAAAGCCTTACTATAGTGAAGAAGTGAGATTTGTTTTAAGGCATAGCACAATATCCCTTAGTACCTTTGATATTATAGAACTGTTTGGCAGGAGCTACCTTAAAGTACAGCGTGGGGATATAGCAGTAAACGGCTTAAAATTGACTGGTATAACCCTGTTCTTCTAAGAGTCCTGATGGGGTTGTCCCTGATACGTCTAAGTCAACAAATTTTGTCTTACCCATAGAGATATCATGGCCACTTTGAAAAAGCAGAAGTCAAATAGAGACAGGAAATCTGGACCTTCTGCTATAATAACCTTCTCCCCATATAAATAGAGTTAGATGATAAACTGAAAGAAAGTGACAAAAAGAAGGAACCAAAAGCACCAAAACAACAAAAGAAACCGAATATTCAAGGACTCCCTGTTACGAAATTAAACTTAGACCGACTTTCTAGACCTAAACCTGCTCGAGATGACTCCAGTGTTAGCAGAGATGAATTGTTCCATTCTGATGTATCATCTGTAATGGATTTCATGCCATCAGCTAAAGAATCGGAAAACGAAGACGCTAAAATTATCGTCTGTCACGGAAAATTCTCCGAAGATCGATTGGATTCAATGCATCAGCTGTTCTCTGGGGGCTCACCTTGACTTCACTGGAGCAGAGAAAGAAGTTCATATCTGTGACCTTTGCAAATAGACTCGAAGCAGAAGTGACTTGCACATAATCTCAAAAATATGGTTTTTATTGTTCATAATAACTAGTCTAACTTAAAATTGTTTTAAATAAATATTTTTCATAAAAACTGATTATTACTTCTTAGACGAATCTATCTCATGCTTAGGATGGACCTACCCCGCAGATGAGGGCTTGAAGGGATGACAGAAATGTGGGGAAAGATGTATCGACCTAGAAGGAGATTAGGTTAAAAGATAAAAAATTTGTGAAAATCTTGCGTTTTCATTTCTCACATGGGTATTTATAGATCGTCCCTCGTATATATATATATATATATATATATATATATATATATATATATATATATATATATATATATATATATATATATATATATATATATATATATAATTTGGATATGGGTTCCAAAGGCTCTAACAAAATTTCGAAATTTTCTTTGCTAAAAATACATTATCCATACGAAGCTTTAGTTGTAGCTTCAATATTACATCATGTTTAACTTTGGCCTATTATTGCTGTGCATTAGTGAAATGGTTGCACCCTTTCAAATATTTAGCTTGGCAACGTTTATAAGGAGAATTCTAAAATATTAAATGGAATTTTAAATTTCTTACTCTTCTAAGTTTTCTTTCCACATAACAGAAGGACAAACTCAACACACTGCGAAACATAATATGTTTGCAGATGCGGCGAACATTCCAGGATCTTTTTAATTCAATAGAATCAAAACTTTTATACTTGCGTTCATGAATATTATTCTTGGGACGTCCGCATCTGTCGTCTGGAGGTGTCTTTTATTGTGCTACAAAAAAACTTTTATTAGCGACAAATGTTGACGTCTCCCCGTGAACTACTGTTCGCACTTCGTTGGGGAATTCTCTCGTCATAAGGGGTTGGGAATAGCACCATAAATTATTTGGCTTTATAGCTATGATTTGTTGAGAATGCCGATGAAGTTTGTGATTCTACCATACTCCGAGTACTTTTGATAAATTTTTAACGTCCATTCGAGATATCTGTCTTAGTGTCCTAGTTTGTCGGGAATTGATATGGGAGAACAAATAGGATCCCTTGATGCATCGTACGTTTCACTTAATAAGAGCAACGAATAATAATAATAATAATAATAATAATAATAATAATAATAATAATAATAATAATAATAATAATAATAATAATAATAATAATAATAATAATAATAATAATAATAATAATAATAATAATAATAATAATAATAATAATAGTAATCATCATCATCATCATCTTTATTAGCTCATCAATACAATGCCCTTTAGGGCGTAGAGCCAATCAGAGTAAGCTGGCACAAGAAACACTGTATAGATTAAAGTATATGTAAAAATCTATACGAATAAAAACACTGCAAATATAAAATCAAAAAACTCAAAGACGCAGCAAGTGCGTTATGGTAGTGAATTTTCATAGAAATGATCTGGCACAAAATATTTTATTATAACTTTTTTTTCTTGTAACATAGAAATCTAAATTTTGGTGTATAGTTTACTTTTTATATCATAAATCTACCTACCAAATTTGGTTATCACAGATTTTTATTTTTTAAGATAAAAATTTTTTTCAAATGAAAACTCAAAATTTTTCCGGAAAACCTCGTCCGATTTTTCTGATTAACGAGTTTATTAAAGCCATTTACAAAAGGAAGGTACATGCCAAATTTTATCAAAATCGGCCCATTATTATTTCAGATAAAATTTTTTTTCGAATGAAAACTCAAAATTTTTCCAGAAAACCTCGTCCGATTTTCCTGACTAACAAACTTGTCGAGGCCATTTACAAAAGGAAGGTACATGCCAAATTTTATTAAAATCGACTTATTACTTTTTGAGATAAGAATTTTTTTCGAATGAAAACTCAAAAATTTCCCGGAAAACCTCGTCCGATTTTCCTGACTAACAAACTTGTGCAAGCTATTTACAAAAGAAACGTACATGCCAAATTTTATCAAAATCGGCCCATTATTTTTTGAGTTATCGGTGTGATACATACATATATATATATATATATATATATATATATATATATATATATATATATATATATATATATATATATATATATATATATATATATATATATATATATAAACATATAAAAATTGAGACTGATCCCGGGTATGGGTTCTAGGACTAAGGGTATGCACAATCAACCAAGGGTTGCGGTGCTATCGGGGCGGCAAGGCCGCGGACGAGCCCTGAGGGGAAAAAAATGGGTTCTAGGGGTCCTAGTTCGCGCTCATTTGCAAAATTTTTTTCAAAATTCAAAAGTCGGGATCTCCCCAATTGTGAATTTTTTCTACGAAAATTCACTACAATGAACCGATATGTCTGTGACAATCAATATACACACCACATAAAACACTCCATGGATAAAAACAGTATAAAAAATTCCGCCACAGAAATAAAATCCATACACAGACAGAATTTATAAAATGTTTGTAGAGATAAACAAATAAAATAAAAGATTGTATAAACAAGATAAGTGTAAAAATTAAACAGTACAAGCACAAATACAAAAATTGTAATAATGGCGTCATGGGCACTGATTTCAAGTCAACACCAACTAAATTTTACCCGCAATATCGTCCAACAGATATTCCTTCAACTCATAGAATGCAGACAGTTGTAGGTAACTTTTTAGTCTATTTTTGACTTGTTGCCTAGGGAGTTGACCTATTTCTACCGGTATCTTGTTGTAAATCTTGATAATAACACTATGTGTGGCATTTCTTCATAATAATAATAATAATAATAATAATAATAATAATAATAATAATAATAATAATAATAATAATAATAATAATAATAATAATAATAATAATAATAATAATAATAATAATAATAATAATAATAATAATAATAATAATAATAATAATAATAATAATAATAATAATAATAATAATAATAATAATAATAATACATGTCAGGTCATAAATATAAAAAAATGTTCTGGACGCAGCAAGGGCGTTAAGATATAGAATTTTCATAAGAATAATATATTATAGTTATTTAGTCTTCTACTAAAAGTTATAAAACATTACTTCATTTTATTAGGAACAGTAAAAAATAGGGCAAAGAAGGGCAAAAACATGATCTCTAAGATAAATATTCATACAGCAATTTGGATACAAAACTCAAACAAAACAATTGATGAACAGAAAATATACTCAACAAAAATACACTAGAAAACTGAACATAAAAAAATCCCGTGGTTCATGCATTAAGAGTGATTGTATGTATGTAGAAGGGGGAGAAGAACCCTCAGGACAGAGACGGTTTCTGCCGGCTACTCAAAAACACGAGGGGTTCTCCTCCCTTTGTGCATGCAAACAACTACCTTCAAAACAGAAAGCACAAGAAAAATTTCTTGCGAGCAACCACCAAGAAAGTTACTGGACCTGGGCGAATATGGGTGTTGTGTGGGGGGTAGACAGAGTTTAAAGGAGGTGTTGCTGCAAAATGTAAAAAACGCATGTTTTCAAAGTCCGACTAAATGGTTTTTTAGCATTTCCGCTCATATTTCCTCCCCTCCAAGCACCCCTATTCATTCTTGGTCCCTTAACTTTCTTGGGGGTTGTTTACAACAAATTTTCATTGAGTTTTGTGCATCAAAGGAGGGTTCTAAGAATGTTTCTGAAAAAAATTAAAACCCGCCGTGCAGTAAACTAAATTTACCCAATTACATTCCACTTCGTAGCCTATAATAACACCAAAGTAAAGAAATTCACTTGTTTAACTTCTTTTTTATTTTCATATTACATATACAAGAACCTAGGTGGTTCAGGGGTAAGAACGTGTGCCTCTGAACCGAAGGGTACTGGGTTCGATCCGATGATACTCCATTCACTTTTTCAGTACAAACTGTAACATTAACATCAACCGAGGTTCTGGCATTGTATTTGAGCAAGTTGAATGTCTGCACGTTACGCCCTTCGGAGGGGACGTAAAGCCGTCGGTCCCGTGTCCATGCGATGTTGGGCACGTTGAAGATCCCTACCCTTTTTAGAGAAAGGCAGGGGTTCGGCAAAATTTCCAGGATAGTGAAGTGAAACTGCTCCCTGGAGTCGGTGATTGGCCATAGTCGCGGAAATAGGCCGACGTTAAAGAAACAAAACACACACATAAGCACATGCTAAGTGAGTATAATAAAGGGGGGCCTTTAATTAACATTGGGGTTACACAAACTTAAAAGTATAAAAGACATTTAGATGGTGCCTAAATGCATACTCACAAAAATCAGTAAAATACATTTATAAAATCTAATAAAAAAACAACAGTTTTACGATATTATTTTACGTAAACCAATAGGAATACGTTTTCATTAAATTTTGACTGTCATAATGTTAGCGAATTTTTATTAAGAAACACACACACACACACACACACACACACACACACATATATATATATATATATATATATATATATATATATATATATATATATATATATATATATATATATATATATATATATATATATATATATATATATATATATATATATATATATATATATATATATATATATATATGAATTTCCGAGCGATAACTCAAACAATAACCAACTGATTTGAACGAAACTTGGCACATATCTTCATTGTATTAGGGCCGCGGTCGAGTTCGTATATAAGCTATAACGGACGTTTTTTACCCCCAAAAATATACCAAAATATTTTTTAAAACGCTAAACCTTTGTGAGTATTAGAGCGACTGGAATGAGACTTTACATGTGGCTAGAAAGAGTGTAGATAAATCTATGTTGTGAATTTTAAGTAATTCGGTACACAATATTTATAGTTTTTTGAAATAAAAAAAATAATCCCAAAGACCTGCGTTGAAACGACTTAGTGGTTAAAGTCCACTGACAGAGAGAGTAGTTAACTGTCACGCGTAGATTGATTCATTCAACAGGTATAAACCATGCATATATACATACACGGTAACCAAACTAACCGGTGTTACGCCAGCGACCAAAAGTTAGCTGCTAATCTACCGAAACATCCCGAACGACCAGTGGCGCGCCTGACCTACTATATATCCTCCTAGGTATACTGTAGTTTAAAATTTATACCAGGCATAAAACATACTACCTGCACCAACAATCGTGAAATCTAGGCCGCAATGATGGAAAATGACAGAAGGCATGAAATTAAAAATTTGCCAAGTGATTGCTACTTAACTGGATGATTCAATCAATTATTAAAATACGCTATATTTGTAGTTTTATGAACGGCTCCAAATACAGTTTTAGCACAGCATGGATATATTATGCTGTTGCATAATATAGTAGAAATGTAAACAAGATCAAGGCAGGTCTCTATAAAAATAATTCAAAAATAGTTTCTTTTATCTTAGAAATAAAACATAAGACGTCATATCACACCGAAACAGTCGTATGATGTGTGACAATGGCAATTATACTAATTCTGTAATTAATTGTTACGTATACTTCAATATAATATCCCGGGCATGATGTCGATGTGGATTATCATGTAAGCAAAACGTTTGTTTAGGTGTGCTTACATGGCCCAGAGACAGCGTCGTTGTCTTCTAGGCAGAAGGTGACGCCATCAAATCCAGCTGGATGAATGTATGTTTTTTTATGTTTTATTTTGACATTAGGAGAAACAATCGTGCACAGATTGAATACGTTTTGAACAAAATCTCATTTTTGTTTAAAACGCCTGAATAAGTTTGTCACCTTTGAGTCTGAAATTATAATTTTGTTATTGTTGATATGAAATAAAAAGGTTTGATTAGGTTAACTAAAACGAAATCATACTGGGATTAATAAGGAAAACTCTGGACGCAGCAAGTGCGTTATGGTAGTGAATTTTCATATAAATGTTTTTAATTGCAAATATGTGTGTTTTCTTTTTAAGAAAGCAGGCATCAATTTTGGTTACCAGTATAACCTATATAGTAAAAACAATGTGCCATGTTTCATAAAAATAACTTTATTGTGTGAAAATGTACAAAAATTTCCAAAAGTAAACTTAAAGTGTTCCCGGAAAAACTCGTTTCTTGGTCAACCTTATAGGTTAATAGCAAATTGAGCTATTCAAATTTGAAGCATTTAATGAAAATTCGCTACCATAACGCACTTGCTGCGTCCCGAATTTCTTTTCTTACAAACATGCATCGCTGAAAAATTCAAAAATGCAATAACATAAGGCGTGTTTGATTAAAAAAAAAGAAAATTTGTATCACCAACGACTTATGGGCCATCCTGTGATTGTAGAAATATTTTTTTAAGATGTAGCTCAAGACACCCTATAATTAATATATACAAATTTTCTTCATATCTTGTACCGGGTGGCCAATTAAGCGAGGTAAGCGGCTATATCTCGGAAACCATTTACCATAGAGCTTTGTGGAAAAAATATTTTTAGTAAATGTGACCAAGGGAAATCGTTGAAAATTATTTTCAAGTTCGTCAGATGCCCGCTAGGGGGCGTAACACCAAGAGGAAATGGAAAAAATAGGTTATCTCAGTAATATGTCCAAATAGACTGTGTTGAAAATACCTGCAAATAAATGTAGTGTGTATCACTAACAATTTCTGTGTTAACTATTTTTCTCTTAACTCTTCAGATAAAGTGGTGGGGGTAAGGCAAACATTGATTAGGAAAAAATGCAATATCTCGGGATCTCCTCATTAGAAAATATTGAGCTTAGTGTCGTTTAAAAGAGTATTTCTTGCTCTATCAACTGCATTGCAAGTTATGTGTTTGTTATTGTTACTGTAATCACTAGATGGCGCTTTTTAAAAATGAAACACATTTTATGATTTTTCTCAAGAAACCTAAATACAATGATATAAATATTACTACATAGATAGAAACAGGACTAAGGGCCAATGCAATTGGTGAAAATCCCAAGTCTCTGTCTTTTGTTTAGCCGGAGATATTAATGAAAAACTGATAAAACTGGAATTTAAACAAAACACTTTCAGCATTGACTAATTTAAAGATTGAAAACAGAAATTTATTAATTTGCAAATATAGTTTTATAGTTCTTTGTTAAAAATAAGATTTATTTACGCATTCCTAACGTAATTATAACTTATTCGTTCGGTCCAATAATTATACTCTAAACCTGAAATAGGTAGGCTTTGGAAAAAAGACAAAACTTTAAAGAAACGTCAAACTAGTTACTCTGAGTTCTTTCATGTATAATTTAAATATAAAAAATGTTGTTACCAAATGATGAAGCCGTTGATATGATTGGTGTTTACTTTGAGTGCTTTCAAAATGCGGCAGTTGCTGAAAGAGTGTATGCAATGCGGTATCCGAATCGCCACCATTACAACAGAAGAGTTTTTCCTCGCTTGGTGCAAAACTTACGTGAAACTTGAAGCTTAAGCGGACCAGTGCTGCGGAGACGCCGTTTTGCCAGAACTGAAGAAAATATTATCAATGTTTTGCCATATATAGAATTTAATCCACATGTTAGCACAAGAACATTGCATCTTGACTTGGGAATATCACGGACCACCATCCAAACTATTTTAAAAGAGTATAGGTAAGCTTATTATATCGTGAAATTCAAAACAGTTATTGTTATTTATCTCACAGGGATCATAATGACGGTTGTGAAAATGATCAGCCGACAGTCGTAAAAATTATGATATGATAACACGACATGTTACCATAATGATCGTTTATGATCCGAGTAAGATACAAAACTTTATCTGCTGGGATTCATTAAAACTTAAGACACTTAAAAGATTTGGATTTGATTTGCAATACGATGAAACTGAATTTTTTTTACTTAATGTAGCGTTTGTTTGTCTTTATTATTGAATTAGTTAGCCAAAGATTCGTGTTTTGTTTCTCGTTGTAGTAGCAGTAGTGCTCATTATCGCACTATGGGCTATTCACCCAAGCTAGACAGTTACATCATCAACCACCAAAATCTTCGCATATCAATAACAAGTACGTTTTCTCGAATTTAGTTGATTTTTGGTATATGAGTACTATTTTACTCAAAGTCTATTGACAACATTGAAATTACCGCAACTGTTCAACTTTCAACGTAGTAACAGTTCAGCTTTATGAATTGTTGATGAGTAACTGTCTAGCTTATGTGAATGCCCCTTGTGGTATAATGAACAGCTTCATGTTACTTAAATCCGATAACATAATGCGTATATTATGTCAGTAGATAAACATATTTTTATTACAATGTCATTTTGAATATATAATGATACTTATTTTGATTTTTAGACTACACCCTTATCATATTGTTTTGAATCAAGCGCTGAATGAGCAGGATTATGATCGGAGGCTGGATCATTGCCATTGGCTTTTAGACATGATCAACGAAAATCCTAATTATTTAACGCAAGTTCTTTGGACGGACGAGGCTACTTTGCATAGCGACGGTAATGTGAATTTGCATAATATGCATTATTGGTCTACCGAGAACCCCCACTGGATGCGAGAAGTTCGACATCAAGGACGTTGGAGTCTTAATGTATGGTGTGGGATAATAGGAGGTAAAATTATTGGACCTTATTTATTTGGCCAGTCTCTTACTGGTAACCTCTTCTTGGAGTTTCTAAGAAATGAATTGCCAGTTTTATTGGAAGACGTGCGCCTTGAAACCAGGCAAAATGTGTTTCTGCAGCTCGATGGTTGTCCAGCACATATTTCAATTAATGTGAGACAACATCTCGATGAGACGTATCCAGGCCGATGGATAGAAAGTGGAAGCATATTTCCCTGGCCAGCGAGGTCACCTGACTTAACATGCTTAGACTTTTATTTGTGGGGACGAATTAAGGACCTTGTCATCCAAACAAAGTCTACGAGCCAGGAAGATAAGAAGAATAGAGTCCGAAGTGCAATTTGTAGTCTGTCAACAGCGGAAGGGGAAGCTGCCGTTTTTTCTACTCGAAATAGGCTCGATCAGTGTGTAGAACGTGACCGCAGACACTTTGAGCATTTAAGGAGACACTAGAGTGCTTATAGTTTAGAATTACATACAGAGAGAATAAAATATTTTGTTTTAGGTTTCAGTATCAGTTTTTCATTAATATCTCCGGCTAAACAAAAGATAGAGACTTGGGATTTTCACCGATTGCTTTGGCCTTTAGTCCTGTTTCTATCTATATAGTAATATTTATATCATTGTATTTAGGTTTCTTGAGAAACATCATAAAATGTGTTAAATTTTTAAAAAGCGCCATCTAATGATTACAGTAACAATAACAAAGACATGGCTTGCAATACAGTTGATAGAGAAAGAAATACTCTTCTAAACGACACTTAGTTCAATATTTTCCAATGAGGCGATCCCGAGATATTGCAGTTTTTCCTAATCAATGTTTGCCTTACCCCCACCACTTTATCTGAAGAGTTACAGAAAAATAGTCAAAACAGAAATTGTTCGTGATATACACGACATTTATCTGCAGGTATTTTCAACACAGCCTATCTGGACATATTACTGAGATATCCTATTTTTTCCATTTCCTCTTGGTGTTACGCCCCCTAGCGGGCATCTGACGAACTTGAAAATAATTTCCAACGATTTTTCTTGGCCACATTTACCAAAGATATTTTTTCCCAATGCTCTATGGTGAACAGTTTCAGAGATACAGCCGCTTACCTCGCTTAATTGGCCACCCTGTATAATAACGGATATATTGAGCTTTATTGATTTTTTACGAAAATTTGACAAAAATTATATACCATTAAACGATAAACTCTAAAGCTAAGGCTACTGCCAAGCATCAGAGAAAGGGTCTATTTGAAATGAATTTTCTGGAAACATTTTAGTAAAATGAAGGACAATGACGGTTGAAACTAAGACTTTAGAGTTTGTAAAAGATCCTTCTTGAGACATTTGATTTTCATAGCCCGTATTAGATTCAAGTTCTTTGCCTAAATGTTGCCGATTTTGACGTTGTAAATCGCAACTTTGACGTTTTGAGGAAAACCCCAATTTATTTTTCTTTAAATGCCTATAACTTTTTTGTCTTTTGACCTACATAGCTAAATTTGGTAGGTGGCTTACCTATAAGGATATTAACTAGCGTACCAAATTTGGTTGCCCTTACTTTGTTAATTCCGGAGATATAAATTTTTTTCGAAAGAAAACACAAAATTTTCCGGGAAAACCTGGGCAGATTTTCCTGGCTAACGAACTTATCCAAGCCATTTGCAAAAGGAATTTTTCCACCAAATTTAGTCAAAATCGGCCTATTATTTTTTGAGTTATCGGTGTGATACATATATATATATATATATATATATATATATATATATATATATATATATATATATATAACATATAAAAATTGAAACGGACCCCGGATATGTGTTCTAGGGGGCCTAGTTCGCGGTCATTTGAAGAAATTTTTTCAAAATTCAAAAGTCGGGATCTCCTCATTAGTGAATTTTTTTTAAGAAAATTCACTAAAAATAACTGCTACGTTTATAATTTGGCAGATGCTATATATGCTATATATATATATATATATATATATATATATATATATATATATATATATATATATCTATATATATATATATATATATATATATATATATATATATATATATATATATATATATATATATATATATATATATATATATATATGTATTTATATATAAACATATAAAAATTGAAACGGACCCCGGATATGTGTTCTAGGGGGCCTAGTTCGCGGTCATTTGAAGAAATTTTTTCAAAATTCAAAAGTCGGGATCTCCTCATTAGTGAATTTTTTTTAAGAAAATTCACTAAAAATAACTGCTACGTTTATAATTTGGCAGATGCTTTACTTTTGTGAATATGAATTAAGTTTCTTTTTGAATATATTTTGTATAACTTTAATAAAATTGTAATAGAAGTTTCTTTTACAAAAACTTAGACTATCTACAGGTATAGCAAAATTTACTTCTTTTACCTTCATAGAAAATTGAATTGTGGGCACTTTTCTCAAAAGCAGTTGGAACGCAAGATTTTTCGATAATATAGATATATTGATGGTAGCACTTTCGAAAGAATTCTTCAAATGTGCGCGTACTAGGGCCTCTAAAATCGATCTTCAAGGTCTGTGTAAGTTAGAGTATTAACTTTCTTATATGCCGTATAATAATAGTGTACAATTCTTGTGAAAATTCGCTACTATAACGCACTTGCTGCGTCCTAAATTTCTACAAAATTCAACACGCCTCTCTAAATCGCCATTTACGAGTTCTTGTACCAGTTGTACTTTGTACGGTTAATTTTTCCTTTTAGTGAATTTTCTTAAAAAAAATTCACTAATGAGGAGATCCCGACTTTTGAATTTTGAAAAAATTTCTTCAAGTGAGCGCTAATTAGGCCCCCCAGAACACATATCCGGGGTCAGTTTCAATTTTTATATGTTTATATATATATATATATATATATATATATATTTATATATATATATATATATATATATATATATATATATATATATATATATATTTATATATATATTTATATATATATATATGTATCACACCGATAACTCAAAAAATAATGGGCCGATTTTAATCAAATTTGGTAAATACCTTCCTTTTGCAAATGGCTTGGATAAGTTCGTTAGTCAGGAAAATCGGCCCAGGTTTTCCCGGAAAATTTTGGGTTTTCCTTCAAAAAAAAATTATATCTCCGGAATTAACAAAGTAAGGGCAACCAAATTTGGTACGCTGGTTTATGTCATTATAGATGAGGTGCGTACCAAAATTTAGCTCTGTAGGTCAAAAGACAAAAAAGTTATGGGCATTTAAAGAAAAATAAATTGGGGGTTTCCTCAAAACGTCAAAGTGACAATTTAAAACGTCGAAATTCGCAACATTTAGGCAAAGAACTTGAATCTAATACGGGCTCTGGAAAGAAAATGTCTTAGGAAGAGTGTTTTACAAACCCTGAAGTCTTAGTTTCAACCGTCATCGTCCTTTATTTTACTAAAATATTTCCAGAAAATTCATTTGAAATAGACCGTTTCTCTGATGCTTGGCAGTAGCCTTAGCTATAGAATTTATCGTTTAATGGTATATTATTTCTGTAGAATTTTCGTAAAAAATCAATAAAGCTCAATATCTCCGTTATTATACAAGATATGAAAAAATATTGTATACATTAATTATACGGTGTCTTGAGCTACACCTTAAAAAATTATTGCTACCATCACAGGGTGGCCCATAAGTCGTTGGTGATACAAATAATTTTTTTTTTAGTGGAAAACGCCTTATGTTTTTGCATTTTCCATCGAAATATAATGCATGTTTGTAAGTTAAGAAATTCTGGACGCAGCAAGTGTGTTATAGTATCGAATTTTGATTAAATGCTTCATATTTGAAAAGCTCAATTTGCAATTAACCTATAAGGTTGACCAAGAAACGGATTTTTTCGGTTACATTTTAAGTTTACTTTCGGAAATTTCTGTACGTTTTCAAACAATAAAGTTATTTTCATGAAACATGGCACATTGTTTTTACTATATAGGTTATACTGGTAACCAAATTTGATGCCTGCTTTCTGAAAAAAAACACATATTTGCTATTAAAAACATTTTTATGAAAATTCACTACCATAACGCACTTGCTGCGTCCAGAGTTTTTTTCTTTTAGCAAATTCGCCACAGATTTTGTGGAACATTGTGTAACTTCATTTGTAGAGAAATGGAGCTTCTCACAAGGAGACAACAATATATATATATATATATATATATATATATATATATATATATATATATATATATATATATATATATATATATATATATATGTATATATATATATATATATATATATATATATATATATATATATATATATAATGCCTTATTACAAGCTCCAGTCCTTTTTGGCCTTCCAATTGATAGTTTATATTTGACACTACCAGTTTCGTAATTATTTTTTCAATAATTTGGAAACATAACCTTCACTAATTTGTGACCTATAGGGCACACCCTAGTACAGCATCATTAATGTCACAAATCCCACCTTTTCGCTCAATTCTGCCATAATGATAATCCACACTAAAATGTAGAAGCTCTAAATTTTCTTATGTGAAGCTCTCTAAGCTATTGCAAACTGCACATAATTTGACAACAAACAATGTTTGCAATTGACAATTACAAATACTGTCACATTTTTTCAATAGGTAACTTTATAGCAAATTGAATAATAAAGTCCAACCGAAGGAGGTGATTTTTGAAGGAGTTAACTGTTTCTTATTTTTTGTTTCTTATGGAACCTGATTAAAGTGTTGATAGTGCCGTATCAAGAAAGAGACGTTCTTTCCGAAAATGCAAAAATCATATCTCGTTATAAAAAAAATAATAGTTGTAATAGCAACGAGTTGTTTGCGCTAAAAACTGAATACCGCCAGTTTGTAGCAAAATATGTGTCGAAAAACTTTCGTCAAACATTTTGTTAGTAACAAATATCTCAGGAAATACAAGCGCCTTTCCATACTTTTTACTAACATATATATATATATATATATATATATATATATATATATATATATATATATATATATATATATATATATATATATATATATATATATATATATATATATATATATTTGTGTGTGTGTGTGTATAAACATTTAAAGTCTCAAAATGACCTCGGATGTGGGTGCCAAAAGCTCTAATTCGCGCTTATGTGAAGAACATTTTCGAAAATTCTAAAGTAGTTCCGTTTTCTATAAGCGAAATTTTCATTATGAAAATTCTCTAAAAATAAAATCAATGTCTTGGCTACAAATTTGCATTACTTAAGTCGGCTGCAGTTTCCCAAAATATCTTTGTACTTGATTATACGGTATCTACAGCTATTATAATCATACAAAAAAAAAGATTTCGGGACGCAGCAAGTACGTTATAATAATCAATTTTCCCAATAATGTTACACTAAAATTACGGTATGTTACTAAAAGTAATATTTGTAATTTAAACGTACTTCGAAGATCGAGTTTAGAGGTCCTAATATAAGCTCATTTGAATAATTTATCTCCTTCTGTTATCATATAAAATATTCAAATCTTGTATTCTAGCTCCTTTTGAGAAAAAAACTTTGAGTGCCCACAACTAATTTTTTTATGACGCTAGAAAAGTTGGTGAATTTAGCGCGCGTCTCTTGAAAAGCAACCTCTATTACAGATTTCATTAAAGTTACAAAAGCTTTCCAGGAGAAAATTTAAATTATTTTTAGAAAAGGAATGTATCTGCCAAATTATAAACGTGGCAGGTATTTTTCCTTGTTAATCGCCTGGATATTTCGTTTTAGTCAACATAATTGAACCGGTTTTTCCAGCAACAAAAAAGTTTTTTAAAACAAATCCTATTAGTGTATTTTCTTAATAAAAATTTACTAATATTAATAAAAAAATGTCTCCTTAGATGTTGTTTTTCGTGAGCCTCATTTTATATAACAATCCATTATGGTGATCTAAACCCTGATTTCTTCTGCGATTCATTTTAATAGTTTTTTATCACAGCAAGTGAAAACAAACAAAATGTTCCTACACCTGAATTCATAAAAGCCAAGAAGTCAGTCTATTATTCAAATAACCTCCTACTTGTAAAAATAATCAGCAAATATTAACGTCAATATTCTTATTCTTTGATTTCCAATTTTAGAAACATATTATATAGTCATTTACTATTTAACCTTAAAACAGAACCGTCAAACCATGATAAATCAACAAAACACGTTATTATTCTTGGATTTACAATTTTAGTACCATAATATACAAGTTTTTATATAATATAATTATTTACTACTTAACCTCAAAACAAAACTGTCAAATCATAATAAATAAACAAAACACGTTATCATTTTTACTTTCCAATTTTGAAACCATATACATTCCTTTACGTAACTTCAAAACAGAACTGTCAAACGCTAATAAATTGAAAAAACACACTACCCCATCTGGTTTTTACTTCAAGGAGCTCATATAAAACTTCCTTACTTTCCCCTTTCACTTTTAGACTGGATATTTTTAAACATTTTATAAATCAGCGAATCCAAATATACCCTAAGGCGGTGATTAGGGTGGGATCGCCACAGTTCGGGTGTAAACGTTCGTTGCACATTAGGGTGTTGTGGCGGTTCTGTCTTACGTGGGTTATTTTGTATGGTTATCGCTGCATTATGATGTGTGCCTGTTATATATGTATCAATCTACGCGTGGCAGGTGACTACTCTGTCTTTGTCTGGCATCATAACTTAAGTTGTTTCAATTGATGTCTTTCAAATTTTATATTTAATTTGGGAAAAAGTAAAAATTTTGTGAACCAATTTACTTAAAATTCACAACAGAGGTTTATTTACTTCATTTTTAGCTACATTCAAATCTCATTCCAGTTACATTATTATATAAGTACTCTTGGAGAACCCAAATCACCACAACACATATTTCAGAGACCTTACGATCGTTTCGTTGACCATGTCAACATCTTTAGAGGAAAAAAATTCTAAAATTAAACTACTAGCTACAGTGTATTTATATCGCGTCTAGGTAAACGAAATAGTCCGAAGTAAAATTGTCGTCGAAGACCCATCGTTTGTTTATTGTGAAACCACGAGGTCGAAGATCTGCTTTAATCTTCTGGTCGACAAATTTATGAGCCCTTATCTAATATAAGGATAATAGGCTTAAAAGGAAAAGTACCGAGTTATTTAAGGAATCTGCACGTTCCCTTTCGATCTAGAAATTTACTATGTGGATATTGGAGCAAGCCGACAAGCACATCTGGCGAGACAAACAACATAACCACCGCTCATCTTTTTTATATAGAAAACTAAACCCGGGTGCTCACAAGGTTAACTCTAACAAAGGATAAATAATTCAACTAAAATACTACATAAAAACTATATTTATATTGATTTTAATTCTTCGTAAAAAGTATTTATATTGATTTCATAGATACAAAGAAAACGAAAGGGTTTTTAACTCGAGACAAGCGTAGAGATTAGTATATGTATAGACCGGCCGAGTTATTGACAGTAATATATTATTCTACCAGACAAATTAGGAGTGTTTAAGTGGTCAAATGCAAAGTGAAAATAAAGGGCTTGAAATTAAAGGTGCCGCACCATTCAGTGTAGTTTTGTTCTTAATCGACCTTGATATAAAAATACTTTCTAATGAATCAACCATAGTTTGATGTCTAGCATTTTTGTGGTGAATATTATCCCATATATGTTGTGCCACACACGATTTGTCCACCGTACCATATCGTAAATGTGCGAGATGTTCAAGAAATCTGGTGGCTATGTTTCTCCTAGTTTGACCCACGTATTTAAGATTGCAATCTTTGGAACTAATCTCATAAATACCGGACATTTCAGTGACTTTGTCTTTCTCTTTAGTATTACCCAACAAATTTTTTAAATTACTTTTCGTCGAAAAAGTCAAATGTAAATCGGCTTTTTTAAAAATACTTTCCAAACCCTTTGTGTTTCGTGGTTCATAAAGTAAACACACAATTTTTTTCTCTATTCTATCTTTCTTAAATGTCGTACATTCAGATATCACCTTCTTTGTTCTGTGTTTGTTAACTAATTTGTCTATTAAACCATCCGAGTAACCGTTATATCTCGCCACATTTTTTATGTATTTTAATTCTGTATTAAATCTATTTTTACTCAACGGAAATTTGATCAATCTATTTACTAAGAAATTTAAACTAGCCGTTTTTTGTGCAAACGTATGATGTGAGTCATTAGGAATATAACTACTAGTAGCCGTTTCCTTCCTATAGACATCGAATTCAAGCGAGCCATTATTTTTATTTTTAATAACTAGTACATATAGGAACAAAAGTTTATCGTTGATTACTATTTCGTGGGTAAATTTTATTGAATCAAATTGACTATTTAGTTTTTCAGTAAATTCTTTTACCTTACATGTATTTGTGTCAAACACTGAAAAAATATCATCGACATAACGAAACCAAACTCTAGGGAAATACCCATTTTTATTTTTTAAATCCGTCTCAAATCTACTCATAAACAAATCTGCAATAAAAGGCGATAATGGATTGCCCATAGCTGTGCCTTCAGTTTGTTGGAAAAACTCATTGTTAAATTGAAAAATATTTTGTTTTATACAAAGGCTAGTTAGAATTAAATATTCTTTGCAGACGTCCTGGCTTATGTTGTTCAATTTTAATAATTCTTCCAGATACTCCAACGTTTGTTTTGTGGGTACACTAGGAAATAATGACGCCACGTCGAATGACATCAAAATCTCTCCTTCCAATAATTTAACATCTTTAATTTTATCAATAAAATCAAGAGAATTTAACACCGAACAACTTTTCTGTTTAATAGGTAGTCTTTTAAACTCGTTTGACAACCACTTTGCCAAATTATATGTTGGAGAATCTATAGCCGAAATAATAGGCCTCATTAATTTTCCAGGTTCATGAATTTTCGGGAGACAATATTTTTTGGGGACTTTAGGATTAGAAACTTGTAAACGTCTTCTTAAATCCGTTGTTATGAGATTTGGACATTTTTAAAACTGTTTTTAACTTCGTTAATCATTTTTGGTAAAGATTTTTATTTAGTTTTCTTTACGGCCCTGACTCTATTGCATTACTCACTCGCTTTTTATAATCACTTTTGTCCATTGTCACAACTTTATTGCCTTTATCCGCCTTAAAATAAAAACAATCCTTTTCTCTCAATCGTTTAACTATTTTCATTTGATTATAATTTTTGTTTATTGTAGGATTATTTTCTTTCAGATTAAAGCAGGTCTTCGACCTCGTAGTTTCATTACACAATAAACAAACGATGCGTCTTCGCGACAATTTTAGTTCGTTTACCTAGACGCGATATAAATACACTGTAGCAGGTAGTTTAATTTTAGAATTTTTCTTCTTCTGAAGATGTTGACATGGTTAACGAAAAGATAGTAAGGTCTCTGAAATATGTGTTGTAGTGATTTGGGTTCTCCAAGTGTACTTATTATGTCCGTTATAGCTGACTTACGAACTTCTACGCGATTGTAACGAAATGAAGACATGTATCAAATTTCGTGCAAATTAGTTGAGTGTTTTTGAGCTATCTCTCAAATACATACATACATACACACACAGATAACGGACCTTGGATATGGGGTTCTAGGGGCCCTAATTCGCGCTTACTTCAAAAAATTTTTCGACAGTCTCACCGTCGTTGTCTCTCTATTAGGGAACTTTCTTAATGAAAATTCACTAAAAATCATTTTAGCGGAGACAACATTATGATGATATGTCAAGTAGGAAATTACAGAAAAGATTCAGTCTAGCATAGAATGCTACAGAATATGTCTACAATTTCTTAGTCAAGCTGCAGTTGTCAGAGGTATTTGCTGTAGAAATCAGTCTTACTTAGTATGTACAGCAGGGCAAACTTTGTTAGAAACTACAGGTAATGGCTTGTTAGACCACTGCCACTTTGCCCTACCTATCTCAGCCCTTATTAGTGAACTGAATGACAAACTGTTAGGAAATTCTATTAGAGAATCAATCACACCTGAAGTGGGTGTCGATCCTGGACTAACTAATGTACATTATGACAAGTTTATACCACTGAAAGTTTCTTATGCCCTTTACCTATTATTGGTTTTAACCCAGGAACATCCAAGATGTAGGTGAACTGTTTCCCTTTGTATTTGCTTGCCATATGTTAAGTTACGAAACAATATTACAGCAGTAATGCTGTTAGCTTAAGAGATATTTATCTGAAACTTTAACTAAACTATTAATTATCTCTATGATTTTCGAAAATCACGTTAATATCTAATATTTAAATAAAGTAGCATTTACTTTTTTATACACTTCAATCACCATTGACACCAGATTTATACTTCTGGTTAATTATAAAATTATCTTGAAATTAATAGAATAAATATAAAGTATAAACGCAGCAAGTGAGCCATGGTAGCGAATTATCAACTTTGGAATACATAACGCAACTTATCTTATCTTCTAAGCATATCATTGAATCTGTCAAAATTTATGAATGTTGAATTTAAATTGCTGAGTTTTATAAAGAATTCACACCGAAGCAGCTGACTCTTTTTTTCTCTGAATTTGTGTAAAATTCTGCAGGTTAATAACACTACAGACCACAACTGAATTATTTACTACATCCGTCTTTGTTCGCTTTATTTAACCTTATACCACACAGTAGTGTCCTTTTCTAACAAGGGATATAATTTGCGGCATTTTACAAATTCTGTTAAATTTAATTCTGTAAAAACATGGATTGCAATTATTAAACAAAACCTAATTTTGGCACATTGCGTATGTAGTTTGACGGAAATATATAAGTTAAATTTCGTAAAAATAGATTGACGAATTTTAAAGGTGACACATTTTGGAAAAGAAAAGTTGCAATTTTACGGTATAGCCCTTACAAAATTCCTTGTTCCGACTAATCCCGAACTTAGATACGATATTGTAGTCACTCTCCAAACCAACAGATCAAATTCCAGCTAAATTGGACTTCATAGTTCAATTTAGCGTGGTCATAAGTGACCGCCAAGTAAGAAAAAGACAGAGTGAAAGGCTAGCAGAAAACCATCTGTATGGTATACAGACGGCTCTAAACTAATGGGGATGCAGGACTGCGAATAAGAGCACCTAGCTTTAGACTTGCCAGGTCCATAGGAAAAACTTTCACCATCGTCCAAGTAGGAATGCTTGCTATAAATCTTTGTGCACAGGAGTGAATACAGAGTACATCCAGAAATAGATAAATCTACATTCTCTCAGATAGTCAGCCAGCACTAAAGAAGAATTCTTTCAAAACTGAGCCTAAACTGATTTGTAACTGCAAAAACTGCTTGAATCAACTGGCTACGAACAACACAGTAACTTTGATGTGGGTACCAGGGCATCAAGGTAATGAAGGAAATGAGGAAGTAGATAGCCTTACGAAAGGGGCAGCAACAACATCGTTCTATGGTTCAGAGCCCTATTGGTGATTAACAGACAGCCACGTAAGAAATGAATTTGATACTTGGGAGAGGAATTAAATGCTGGCATACTGGAATAAAACGCCAGGCTTAAGGCAGCCACACCGCTTCATCACCATAACAACATAATTTTTGGGGGGCGTGGTCCCTTAGCTTGGTCGTGCGCTGGTCGTTCTCTTGATTGATCGACGCGTGACTTAGCTACTGGACTCCTAGAGGCTGGCTCCACGTGCCACCCCTGGCGTGACTGTCGGAAATGGGAATAACGCCCAGGGCTGATAGTCTACTAAAGTCTCGCTCCTTCTCTTTGCAGGTGGTAGTGGAATTTTCCTTTACGTGATAGTAAAGGTTTTTCACGCCCGGGGGGGTACCACCCCATGCATCAAGTTGAAGTCCCAACGGACGTTTCCGGTTCTGGTATATGAGTCGGTTTCCCTTATAAGCAAAAATGATGATGGGTCCTTCTTGTACAAAACATTCCGGAGGTAAAATACCCCTCCATTCGGATCTCCGGGAGAGAGGTGTACAGGGGGCGGCAGCATCAAGATTTAACATATCCTTCTACATTAAATGTGACCTAAATTATATTCTAAACTCCGTCTACCATTTCCTCCAGGCTAATAGGCCCCAACTCCTCTCCCTCATCGAAACCCAAAGCAGTGCCAAAACAGCCACTAATCACCTTAATTTCCCTGGGTATGAGCTCCTTACTTCCTTTAGATTGCATGGAGGAGTGTGCGCATACGTCCGTAGCAATCTACCCTGCACCAGACTCCCCAATTTAGAAGCTGGAAGAAAAGACATACTTAAGATTAAACTCTCTCTCTCTCTCAGGGCTGCGATTAAATTCATCTGTTGCATTTACCGGTCACCTTCTGACAACAACTTTGTCTAGCTCTTTGACTTCCTTTCTGAAAAACCGACCATCTGATTTCTGAATATCCTTTCCCCGAGGTCACTATTCTTGGTGACTTCAATGTCCATAATAAGGAATGGCTAGGATCTTCAAAAACCGATCCACAAGCGAGAGCAGCGGAGGCCTTTGCAGTCAGCAACTCTTTAACCAATATGGTTCAGCAACCTACTTACCTTCCTCGCATCCCAACATACAGCTCAAATTCCTTGGATCTCCTTCTTACTACAAATCCTGAATGCTATAAAGTATCAGTCACCGCCCCCCTCGGTCCCTCAGACCATGGTATGGTCACCGCTTCCTGCGCAATGCAACCCAAGGTCACACAGTCATCACACCAACGTATCGTTTGGCAGTACAACTCCGCGAACTTGGACGAAATGCGACATTACTTTTCCTCATTTCCATGGGTGTCTGTCTGCTTCTCTCATCCTGACCTCTCTGATATATCACAAAATGTCACCGAAATTATACAAGCTGGCATATAATTATTTATCTCACGTACACAGAAAACCTCTTCAGCCACTCAAAAGCCCTGGTTTTCTAAATATTGTGACAAGGCCACACTTGAAAATGTCAAAGCTCACAGAACGCTTCTACACAATCCCAGTCAAGAAAACCGTCAAGCATTTAACGACGCAAGAAACCGCTATGTCCTCATTCGTTCTGAGGCAAAAAACTCGTTTAATAACCACATTGAAAACAAAGTCCTCTTAAGCTCAGCAAACCCTTCTGGACTCTTGCTAAACCTATTGGGAATAATTTTTGCAAGAGCACGTTCCCACCTCTTGTCTCAGGGGATGAAATTGTTTCTACCGCCTTGGGCAAGGCTGAACTTTTTGCCTTATTGTTCGCCGGCAATTCTACTCTCAACCCACCTCCAAATTCAAGTCCTCAATGTCGCGCATAAAATGACGGATATCATTTTCAAAACTAAAAAGGTACGAAAGATGCTCTCTTCTCTTAATACCAGGAAAGCCTCTAGCCTTGACGAAATCCCAGCAATTATTCTAAAAAATGCGCACTAGAACTTGCTCCTGTCCTGACGCATTTGTTTCAGACATCTTACATTAAAGGTATATTCCCTAGTAACTGGAAAACTGCTCGAGTGAAACCCGTCCCCAAGAAAGGATCCATAACTCTTCCTATCAACTATAAGCCTATCTCTCTCCTTTCAGTCTTCTCTAAAGTGATGGAAAAGTATATAAACACATAGAACTACTACAATTTCTTGAAAAACACAGTCTAATCCACGACAGGCAGTATGGATTCCGTCAGCGCAGATCAACTGCCGATCTCCTTTCCTTTGTCACCCATTCTTGGAACTACACGGTGAATCCTAGATTGTCGCTCTAGACATATCCAAAGCATTCGACCAGGTCTGGCACGCAGCGCTACTTAATAAACTTCCGGCCTATGACCTACCACCAAAACTGGACAGCAAACTTCCTCTCCAACCGGAGCATTTCTGTTGTCAGGAGTTCTTTAAGGTTCAGATGTAGCCCCTACTTTGGTTCTACTCCACATCAATGACCTCATCTCTAGCATATCCAATCCAGTTCACAGTTACGCGGACGACAGCACCCTCCACTCAAATATACAATATTCTAAACCTGTCTCTTTGGCCCAATTAGATGAGGATCGCAGACTTATGGAGGGTTCTGTCTCCGTGGATCTCCAATAAATATTAGACTGGGGAAGTAGGAATCTTGTACAATTCAACCCCACCAAATCCCAGTTATGGTTTCCTTCTCATAAAAGATACACCAGCCCTAGAGCCACCACAATGAACAAGTTATTCAAAGTAATGAGTCCTTTCCACTTGTTGATATTTCTGCACTCGTTATCCTAGACTCCATTGAGAAGGAAGCTATACGTCTCATTGGTGACCCTACTCTCACCCAAAGGCTGCCATCCCTTGCCCACCGACGTGCCGTTGGTGACCTCTCTCTCTTTTATAGATATCTGCACGGGCACTACTCAGAGGAGCTTTCTTCCATAGTTCCTCCACCTGCTGCCCTCAACAGAGCTACCAGGGAAACAGAGCGAATGCACCCTTTTACTGTCCAGGTCACCAGACATAGAACATCTTGTTATGCCCGCTCTTTTGTCCCGAGGACTTCCACGTTGTGGAATTCCTTGCCGGCGCATATTTTTCCTTCTCCTCCGACCAACCTTCAAGTCCAGAATTAACAAGTTGCCTCTTTCCTCCTTGTCGACACCCCCGGTACGATAGTATTTAGGCTATAAGCCCTCGTAGTGTGTTGTTGAAATAATAAAAATAAAAAAAACAGAAAAGTCTAAACTGTTTCGTGGATTAAACCGGAACGACTTGAAAATAATCACATGACTTTTCCTAGGACACTCCCCAGTAAGAGATTCCTTTGAGAAGATGGGTAGGGTGGACAGTGAAAACTGCAGATACTGCACTTAAGCAATATAAACAACAGAACATTTGTCATGCGACAGCATGGCTCATTCCTGCAAAAGGCTCAACTACCTTGCAGAGGTGACCTTAACATAGTCTAAACTTTTTGCGAAACTATTAGAAAAAAGAGTCATATGATTTATCGAACAATCTACAATCTATTTAGGACAAACGAATAGACGTATACACAATAGAATAATACACGAAAACCCTTGCAGTTAAAAAATCCGACCTCAAATCTGCACTGGCTATACATTATATTCATACAGGACACAAAATAGACTTCGGCAACACTAAACAATAGCCCCGGTTTACAACTTTAAAAACAGAATTATCTGCGAAGCGGTCGAGTTTGAAAAACGTCCCGCATGTTTAAATAAGAGAAATGATGGTCTTCAAGTTTCCATTACTTGCAGACCTATTATATCCTCACTACAAACACACAAAATGACAATTAATATACAGTTTAACTAACCCATTACTTATCTCAACAAATACCTCTGATACGCTTAATATTTTAAGTACCGTTATGAAAGCACCTGACGTAATAGACCTGGGCCCGACTAATTACACTGATAACGAGGCAGGTAGAGAAAACGTTATAAATAATACCAGACTTGCGAGGAACAGTCATATCTCTATTAGGTCGAAAGTTGAACATACTGAGACCTTATAAAGACGGTCTCCAGCGAGATTTGTGGTGTAGGCAGATTGAGGCCCGTTATTGAGCTACAACAACCCAACATATCATTATCCACTGTTTTAGGGAGTTGGCAGATTTAGGCCTTAGAGTTAATTTCATTAACCCCTTGAAAATGGCTCCAAAACATGAGCCGAAACGTCGAGTTTTAATAAATTCTGGAGGCGGTTAAACCCGAGAACCAAGTATATATTATATATGTAAGCATATTGAATTTAAAACTGGTCGTAGATCTGTTATATACAGATGTACTTTAACATCTGCGATTTCTCTTTATTAGTCATTTTCTTAAAATGGCTATAGATTATATTTACAATTTGTAATTTAATCTCGAAATTATGTTACCTAACACCTCAAAACTTTATAATGTACTTTTTATTTAATGCGTAACCAATTATATTATGCCTCCATTTATAATTTCTTTATATTTATTAATTTGGTTTATTTATTCCACTATGTTTATTTTTAAAACCTTATATTCACTACAACTATAAATTTTGACAGATTGGCTGAATATTTTTAATTTTCTCTAATAGTATTACGTTTAAATGGTCTACTTTGCTTATAAATTATCTAATATTATTGCCACCTAAGTTTGCCTTATATAAAAAATTTGTACTTTTCAATTTTGGATGTGGCTGAACCTGACCTGACTTGACCGGCCTGTTTGTATATATACAGGTGGCGCATTTCTACGGTAAAGCTTAATATAATTGTTGTTATACAAGATACGAGAAAAAGTTGTGTACGTTAATTATAGGGTGTCTTGACCTGCATCTTATAAAATTATTTTGAGAATCGCAGGGTGGCCCATAAGTCGTTGGTGATACCTACCAATTTTTTCGAACACCTTTATATTACTGCATTTTTGCATTTTTTATCGAAATATGACGCGTTTGTAAAAAAAAAAATCAAGACGCGGTAAGTGCGTTTTTTAAATAAGTGCTTCAAATTTCAATAACTCAACTGGCTATTAACCCAAGGTTTGTTGGCTAGGAAGCCAGTTTTCTCGAAAGCATTTTAAGTTTATTTTCGAAAAGTTTTTGTACGTTTTCAAACTATAAGTTACTTTGATTATATTATATGGTACTGTTTTTAGTAAATTTTTATTAAAAAAAATTCACTAATAGAGAGGTATCGATGGTGAGACTTTGCAAAAAATTTTTCAAATGAGCGCGATTTAGGACCCCTAGAACCCATATCCGGGGTCAGTTTCAATTTTTTTTATGTTTATATATATATATATATATATATATATATATATATATATATATATATATATATATATATATATATATATATATATATATATATATATATATATATATATATATTATTAATGCTTTTAATTAATTATTAATGCTTTATTGGTATATAATAATACATCATGTCCATATAAAGAAGTCAGAGACTTGTACATATATTGTTTGACATAATTTAAATCGTTTTGGCCCAAATTTGTTTGACGTATGCTTTCCAAAAGTTATTAACTTCAGATTTTGACGTACGAAAATTTAATTACCTTCTTCTCCCATCTAATGTTTCAATCATTGCCTACATTCATAACAGCTTCCAACCATATCAATATTCTCTTCGGAAAAAATCTGTTCTAACCATTCCTTATTAAATACAACATTTTTAAATTTTAAACAGGAACTAAATGACAGTATCCATCTGATAACTCAAAAAATAATAAACCGATTTCAATGAAACTCGGCAAGTGCCTTTCTTTTATTAATGGCTTGGATGAGCTCCTTAGGCAGGAAAATCGGACGGTTTTTTTCGGGAAAATTGAGTTTTCTTTCAACAAAATTTTTTTTCTCCGAAAATAACAAAGCTGTTTAAATGAAATTTACTACATATGTTGCCTTGGGAGAGGACTTACTAAGTACCAAAATTCAACTTTCTCAGTTTATAGAAAATTGAGTTATTCAAATTTTATATTTCCTTTTGAAACCATTTTTTTTCTCCAAAAATTACAAAATTATTTTAATGAAATTTTGTGCATATCTTGTCCTAGGAAATACGCTACTACCTACCAAAATTAAACTTTCTAAGATTATAGAAAACTGAGTTAATCAAATTTTTATAGCTCACTGCAGTGTTAAAATGAATGGTATTTTCCTCACTATTTTAAACACGTGGGTGGGGGACTGACCGAATTCATTCCCAGTTGCTATTGATCTACTCATATTCTCTAAATATGTTAGAAGACGTGGTATCTACTTCATTCCAAGTCACTATTAACCGACTATTTAGGAAATCAAATAAGTAAATTAAATCGATTGTCATAAAATATGTAGTGTATTAAGACTAAGGGAAAAAGAAATAAAACATA
This sequence comes from Tillus elongatus, assembly GCA_964006375.1. NCBI lineage: Eukaryota > Metazoa > Arthropoda > Insecta > Coleoptera > Cleridae > Tillus > Tillus elongatus. The sequence goes on from OZ023265.1 coordinate 120,654,240, forward strand.
TATAACTGTGCACATTTTGATTATATTTCAGGGTGCGCACACCTAGCTCACTAGGAGGAGTCGCCACTGCTTGAGACAGGTATTGTCGCAGCATAATATCTTATTAAAGTTCATTTGTAAATAGGTTTAATTTTTATATGTTTATATATATATATATATATATATATATATATATATATATATATATATGTATATATATATATATATATATATATATATATATATATATATATATATATATATATATATATATATATATGTATCCGTCCGATAACTCAAAAAATAATTAACCGATTTCGATGAAACTTGGCAAGTGCCTTTCTTTTATTAATGGCTTGGATGAGTTCGTTATACAGAAAAATCGGAAGGGGTTTTCCGGAACAATTTTTAGTTTTCTTTCGAAAAAAGTTTTTTTCTCCGAAAGTAACAAAGCTGTTTTAATGAAATTTACTATATATGTTGGAGGAGAGATCTTACTACGTACCAAAATTCAACTTTCTAAGTTTAGAGAAAATTGAGTTATTCAAATTTTAAATTTTCTTTCGAAAAAAATTGTTTTTTCCGAAAACTACAAAGTTATTTTAATGAAATTTTGTGGATATCTTGCCTTATGAAAACCTTACTACGTGTTAAAATTAAACTCTCTAAGTTTATAGAAAATTGAGTTTTTTAAATTCGAAGCATTTAATAAAAATTTACTCCCATAACGCACTTGCTGCGTCCCGAGTTTTACTATATATGCTATACCGGTAACCAGCATAATGCCTGCTTGCATTAGAGACATATTTGCAATTAAAAACATTTTAATGAAAATTCAGTTCCATAACGCACTTTTGCGTCCTGACTTTTTAATATTTATGGATCAATTTTACAATAAGACATATAGATACTTTCCTTACCAGACACGCATATACTAATATATATATATATATATATATATATATATATATATATATATATATATATATATATATATATTTTTTTTTTCTTCTCTTTATCGTCGGTCTATTTCCGCGATCATGGCCAAGCCCCGACGCCAGGGAGCTGTTTCACCTCACTATCCGGGAAATTTGGTCGAACCCCTGCCTTTGTGTAAGGAGGGTAGGGATCTTTAACGTGCCCAACATCGCATTGACACAGGACCGACGACTTTACGCCCACTCCAAAGGACGAAACGTGCAGATATTCAAATTGTTCTAATATAATGTCACAACCTCGGTTGATGTTAACGGTGTGTACTAAAAATGTGAAAGGGAAATCCTTGGAATCGAACACGGTAACCTTCCCGTTAGATGTACACGTCCTTACAACTGAACCATCGAGGCTCTTCCTAATATACATATAAAATATAAGACGTTATGATACGTATATTAAATTGACGCTGACCAGACGTAAACGGCTGAAGATATAATTTCATTTACACTCAGATAATATTAACACAAATGGTCTGGTAATCATTTATACAGTGTTTTATAAACAAAAAAGTTCGGGACGCAGCAAGTGCGTTATGGTAGTGAATTTTCATAAAACTATTTTTTAATAGCAATAATGTGTGTTTTTTAAGAAAGCAGGCATCAAATTTGGTTACCAGTATAATCTATATAGTAAAAACAATGTGCCATGTTTCATCAAAATAACTTTATTGTTTGAAAATGTAAAAAAAAATCCGAAAGTAAACTTAAAGTGTTCCCGAAAAAACTCGTTTTTTGGTCAACCTTATAGGTTAATAGCAAATTGAGCAATTCAAATATTAAGCATTTGATCAAAATTGGCTACCATAACGCACTTACTGCGTCCAGAATTTTTGTTTTTACAAACATGCATTATATTTCGATGGAAAATACAAAAATGCAATAACATAAGGCGTGTTTGATTAAAAAAAATTTCATTAAAATGTTTTTAATAACAAATATGTGTGTTTTTTTAAGAAAGCAGGCCTCAAATTTGGTTACCAGTATAACCTATATAGTAAAAACAATGTGGCATGTTTCATCAAAATAACTTTATTGTGTGAAAATGTACAAACATTTCCAAAAGTAAACTAAAAGTGTTCCTAAAAAAACACGTTTCTTGGTCAACCTTATAGGTTAATAGCAAATTGAGCTGTTCAAATATGAAACATTTGATAAAAATTCGCTACCATAACGCACTTGCTGCGTCCAGAATTTCTTTTCTTACAAACATGCATTATATTTCGATGGAAAATGCAAAAATGGAATAACATAAGGCATGTTTGATTAAAAAAAAAGGAAATTTGTATCACCAACGACTTATGGGCCACCCTGTGATTGTACAAATATTATTTTAAGATGTAGCTCAAGACACCCTATAATTAATATATACAATTTTTTTTCATATCTTATATAATAACGGATATATTGAGCTTTATTGATTTTCTACGAAAATTCGACAAAAATTATATACCATTAAACGGTAAACTCTATAGCTAAGGCTACTGCCAAGCATCAGCGAAAGGGTCTATTTGAAATGAATTTTCTGCAAATATTTTAGTAAAATGAAGGACAATGACGGTTGAAACTAAGACTTTAGGGTTTGTAAAACATCCTTCTTGAGACATTTTATTTCTATAGCCCGTATTAGATTCAAGTTACTTGCCTAAATGTTGCCAATTTTGACATTTTAAATCGCCAATTTATTTTTCTTTAAATGCCTATAACTTTTTTGTCTTTTGAGCTACATAGCTAAATTTTGGTAGGTAACTTACTTATAAGGATATAAACCTGTGTACCAAATTTGGTTGTCCTTACTTTGTTAATTCCGGAGATATAATTTTTTTTCGAAAGAAAATACAAAATTTTCCGGGAAAACCTAGGCAGATTTTCCTGGCTAACGAACTTATCCAAGCCATTTGCAAAAGGAATTTTTTCACCAAATTTAATCAAAATCGGCCCATTATTTTTTGAGTTATCGGTGTGATACATATATATATAAATATATATATATATAAATATATATATATATATATATATATATATATATATATATATATATATATATATATATATATATATATATATATATATATATATATATATATATATATATATATATATATATATATATATATATATATATATATAAACATATAAAAATTGAAACTGACCCCGGATATGTTTTCTGGGGGGCCTAATTAGCGCTCATTTGAAGAAATTTTTTCAAAATTCAAAAGTCGAGATCTCCTCATTAGTGAATTTTTTTTAAGAAAATTCACTAAAAACTGGAATTTGACAAACAAAATGTAAAGTTTCCGGTACCGGGAATCGAACCCGAGCCTCCTGGGTGAGAGCCAGGTATCCTAGCCACTAGACCATACCGGACTGTTACACAAGATTCGTAACAGGGGGATATAAGAGTAATCACTTGAGAATGTAAATACTTGTTGAATTAAAATTTTTCGAATGAATTCATATACTTACAAGAAAGCAGTGTCTATTAGTAGCTAGAATTGTTAGTAATTCTGTTGTTAAAACGTGACCACATGATCCTTTTAATTAAATTATATAATTATGTAAGTATGTATCTTTCTATAGGATTGCACACTAACAAGTTAGATAATCGGTTTGATATATTTACTTTAATCTTTCCTTAAAAACATGTTATACATCAAACAGTTTAAAAAAATATAATTTTATGTGTTATGTTTAGAATAAGCCTCCCCCGAATATACCAGCTTGTACAGATTTAACACAACGATCCGGTATGGTCTATTGGCTAGGATACCTGGCTTTCACCCAGGAGGCTCGGGTTCGATTCCCGGTACCGGAATATAATTTTTTTTTTAAAGTGTATATTATTTTATTAGGTTAGTATACAAAAATACCATACATATACACCTTGATCGATGAGAACCATAGGGAACCATCTATTTGGCGGTTTTTTGGGTAAAAATATATTAAAAACCAATAAAAACTGCACTCTTATGAGAAATAAATGTTTCCCCCTAATATTTTATATGTTTTGGTCCTTTTCCGTTTATTTTATTTACAAATCAAATTCCAAATTCCCTTTATTTTAATGTACATTAATGCTTTACTATCAAATTATGTCACTTGTTACTAACATTATCAGTTTAAGGAAATTAATAGGGAAATCACGTCTGATTTTCAGGGGCGTATTATCGGTTGCATAAAAGGATTGTTTGGTTAAATATTTGCAATACCCTCTAAGTTGAAACTAGCTTTTTGCAAATATGTATTTCAAAAGATAAAGCTTTTATCAAAAAATGAGATAAACAGTCTTTAGTAAGAAATCTGCTTTACCCTTCTTGATTCATGGTAATAAAAACATTGCTTTTATGAAAAGAAAAGTCTGGACGCAGCAAGTGCGTTATAGTAGTGAATTTTCATGAAAATGTTTTTAATACAAATATGTCTTTTTTTAATGAAGGCATCAAATTTGGTTATCAGTATAACCTATATAGTAAAAATAATGTACCATATTTCATCAAAATAACTTTATTGTTTGAAAAAGTACAAAAATAAACTTAAGATGTTCCCCAAAACACCGGTCCGATTTTTCTAGCCAACGAACCTGTTCAATGTATTTACCCACCTAGCAAGGTATAATTATTCACAAAAAGTTTTCGGACGGAACTCCCAGAAAAAAATTACATGAAAATTTACCAACCATGTTTGTTACAATAACTTATTAAACATTTATTACCAAAATGTCACAAAAACCTTACAAACAATGATTTCTACAGAAACACAAAAAAAAATCTGCGAAAATTGACTACCTATTTTTTTTTAGAAAAAATTTGTCTAAAGAATACATAAAATTCAAATTATATACCTAATCTGTAACTAACTTTAAAAAATAGGAAAATGCTAAAAATATTTTCAAAACTAGTCTGTAGGTATAGGGAGTTGTTCAATTTGAAAAAAGTCAGTTAGGACAGTTCGAATTTTTCCAAATTCAGTCACTATTTGAGAGCGCTCTGTATACGGCATCTCGATTTTTTCGACAAATAATATTAAAAGAAAACCTCTCTGAATGCGTCACTTTCATGAGATTCTCCTATCTATTCGTAAATATAATGAAAACTTCCCTAAATGCGTCATTTCATGGGACTCCGATTTCCATTGGTAAAAACACCGTCTCACAATTTTTGGAATGCTCTAAAATGTAAAAAGTTGAAGAACAATTGAAACAACTCGAAACGATGGGCGATATAAATGTTTTCTCCTTACAAGCATGCATTAAAATTGGTTGGAAAATTCATTAATGCTACAATAAATGGGTCGTTCGATAAAAAAAAGAAAACTTGTATCACCAACGACTTATGGACCACTCTGTGATTGTCAACATAATTTTATAAGATGCAGCTCAAAACATCCTATAAATAACTTTTATAATATTTTCCTGAATCTTGTATAATCGATATATTGAGCTTTACAGTAACAATGCACCACCCTGTATATATCTAAACATGTAAAAAAAATTGACCCAGGAGGCGCCTAGTTGGCACTCATTTGAAGAAATATTTTTGTTGCGGTCTTTTTACCTACGATTTTTTTCTACGAAAATTCGCGAAAAAGTATATACGATTAAACCACAAACTGTTTGAAATGAATTTTCTGCAAATATTTTAGTAAAATAAAGGACAATGATGGTCGAAACTGTAACTTAAGGCTTTGTAAAACACATCTATTGATATTTGCTTTACATAGCCCGTATTTGTTTTAGGTTCTCCGTCTAAAAATTACAAGCGTTTTAAATCGCGACTTTGATATTTTAAGAAGAAAACCTATAAAGTTTTCAAAGTAATTTTTCTGTTATTTCTTGACCTTTTTGCGTCAGGAAAACTTAATCTTTGTCTGTAATATACAATAGATCTTGTTATCCACACAAAATATTTTAGTTTTTTTGCATTTCTATGGTCATCAGTGGCACCCAATTTTTTTAAATGTCTATTTTTTTTCCTTTCAACTTAGAGGTCTGAATTTTGGCTTGTAGGGTAAAAATTTTCCGAAATAAAAACCAAAACTTTCCAGGAAAAACTGGACTGATTTTCCTGGCTAACGAACTTATCCAATCCACTTCGAAAGGGAAGGCACCTACGAGATTTTTTCAAAATCGGTCCACTATATATATATATATATATATATATATATATATATATATATCATGAGTGAATTCTTTTTAAGAAAATTCATTAAAACGGATTTTAATAATTGCCTAAGGAGCCTCGATGGTTCAGGAGTAAGAACGCGTGCTTCTGAACCGAAGGGTACTCGATTCGATCCCAGGGTTCTCCTTTTACTTTACAGTACAAACTGTAACATTAACATCAACCGAGGTTCTGGCATTGTATTTAAGCAAGTTGAATGACTGCACATTCCGCACTTTGGAAGGGGCGTAAAGCCGTCGATCCCATGTCCATGCGATGTTGGGCACGTTAAAGATCCCACCGTCCTTACAGAAAGGCAGGGGTTCGGCAAAATTTTCAGGATAGTGAGGTGAAACTGCGCCCGGGGTTCGGGCTTGGCCATAGTCGCGGAAATAGGCCGACGTTAAAGAAACAAAAGCACACATAATAATTGCTTAAAATTAAATTAAATTTTAGTTTAGAAAATTGCTGTTACTATGATAGAGGACGTTACTTAATTGGGAAGAACGTGTTTTATGAAAATTATATTTATATTTTATCGAAATGTAGCTTCCAAAAGGAATTACACTCTTTTCTGAAATTCTGCCGTATGCCAAAATATCGTCAGTAGACGCATTGTCTTTCCCTCGCTTTTGACGTTCACTTAGGATGAGTGACTTTTCTCTTGTATATGTTACATACTAATAAAACTAAAAATGCACAAATGTTAAAAATAGTTTTGAGATAATTATGGTCGATATTTTCTTTAAATCTGTTTGTTTGAATAATAATACAAATACAATTTTTTTTCGAACACCCTTATATTATTACATTTTTGCATTTTTTATCGAAATATGATGCGTTTGCAAGAAAAAAAAATCGAGAGGCAATAAGTGCGTTTTGGGAGCGAATTTTCATTAAATGCTTCAAATTTCAATATCTTAATTTGCTATTAACCCAAGGTTTGTTGGCTAGGAAGCCAGTTTTCTCGAAAATATTTCAAGTATATTTTCCGAAAATGTTTGTACGTTTTCAAACAATAAGTTACTTTGATAAAATATGGTACATTGTTTCTACTATATATGCTATACCGGTAATCAGATTAATGCCTGCTTGCATTAGATTCATATTTGGTATTCAAAACATTTTTTTGAAAATTCACTTTCATAACGCACTTCTGAATCCAGACTTTGTAATATTTATGGATTCATTTTACAGTAAGAAATATAGGTAATCTCCTTACCAGACACAGAAGAACAATATATGTAAGCCTTGTCATAGTAGGGCTTCAGCAACCCCCCCCCCCCCCCCCCGATCTAATGACATAACTTCGCCCATGCTCCGATAAAGGCAGGTACTTATTTGAACTAATACTTGATGCCAACAATTCGTTGGAGAGCTGCCAGACCAAGCTAGAAAGGAACACCACTCTTCTCCTGAGTAGCCACTGCTACTTGGGCGTGCATCTGCAACGTCTTGGTAAAGGCGATCCTATGTGTGAGGCTTGCAATGTAGTCGATACTTCTGCCCACAGCATTGTAAATTGTCACAATTTTACCACCCAAAAAAGAAAAATTACTTTGGGCACCTTACCAAATACCGCGTCACAAGTCATTACAGACTTGGGTAATTATGTTAACCACTACAACACTTGGTTGTGGAGGAGGCCTGAGTTATCTAATTGCCTAGCTAATGCACCATATTACATACTGTGAATTTAAAATGAAAACCGTTATTTTGAAAATATAGTAGGTAATGATAGTCACTATGTCACTATGATAGAGGACGTTACTCTATTAGGAAAGACGTGTTTTATGAAAATTATATTAATTATATTTTATCCACATATATATTTCAATAAGAATTACACTCTCTGCTAAAATTCTGCCGTATGCCAAAATATCGCTAGTAGATGCATTGTCTTGCCTTCGCTTTTGACGTTCACTTGGTTCACAGGATGAGTGATTTTTATCGTGTATATGTTACGTACTAATGAAACTAAAAATGCACAAATGTTAAAAATAGCTTTGAGATGATTGTGACCAATAATTTCTTTAAATCTGTTTGTTTGAATAATAATAAAAAAATAAATATAACATTTACACTAGCTATATTAAAGAAAATTCCCTAATTAAACGTGACAAACAAATCCCATTTATCTGCTTTAACTGCATATTGCTTACAGCTGCATGTTCAGTTTCAACAAATGCAGTTTTGGACGCAGTTTATTTCCATTAATACAATTTAAGAACGATGTACGGTAGTACGGTAGCAAGTTACCATATCAGCATCAGACTTGTGGGGCAATAATTTTGTGAAAAATGTGTACATACGCCAGTAAAATGTAGGTATCTCAGAAAATTTAAATGTCTGGACATAAAACCAACTTCGAAAGTTTCGACATCGGCAATGCAACCAACACAGTTTATGGCCTGCAAGTCATAAACGTTTTCGCGAACATTACCGCGAACACTTGATTTGATTTCTGGCAATAATAAACTTAAATTACGTTCGAAATAGTTTCCTGAAAAAGCAGCGTAGTTTGTTCGGGGTAAAATCAATGGTGCATTTACAAATAAAATAACACGTAATCGAGAAAATATAAAATTCGAAGGGAAAAGGTGCTTGCATTCCATATTGATACACCGAGCACAAAATATATTCCAGTTACTAATTTTATCATTAACTGAAAATCCAAATGTTTTCTTTTATAGCTTATTATTATATTACATTTATAATGATAATTTATAATAATACCAAATTATTACTTCCCAAGCAGAAAGTGCTACGAAATAGAAATATATCTATAGATATGGGCTATACTAATTATAGCCCCTAGCACACAAAAACACATATCAAGTTAATATACACTGTGTAACAGCCAAATGGAATAAATTCAGTATCTCAACTATTGAGCATATTTATAAAAAAAATTCCGAACCACGCCACTTCTGGAAAAAATTACATCCCGCAACGTGAAAACATTCAGCTCCTTTCGAATGACAGTTGCAACCCCCAAATTTTAAAGAGGAAGTAGGGGTATGGATAACTTGTGCCGGCCCGCAGTCGCGAGACTAGCTGCGGAAAAGGATCGGGGCCTCGGTTAGATTTGCGATGGGGCGGACTTGACAGCCGTCGAGCCCAAGAAACTACCAAAGAGACACAAGGTCCTCGTACGGATCCCTGAGACCGCCCCGCAAGAGACGGTGGTTAGAAAACTGAAGATCCAGAACCCTGAACTGGGGACACAACACTCGTCGCTTCTAAGCAGGAAGGCAGAGGAGAAAGGACATACTCTCGCCTTCTAGATCGACCAGGCAACTTGAACAGAGACCTTGAAGGTACCTCCTTTAAGGCATTCTGTGACCTGAGAAGAGTAAGCTTCCACCCACTGGGGAAGCAACCGGGGGTTAATGAGACTTAGGTTGCTTCAGGTCAACCTCCAACACAGTAGGGCAGCCACGGTCGGACTACTGATGACTTTAAAGAACACGGCTGTAGCCCTCATCCAGGAACCGTACTCCTACAAATGAGATGTCAAGGGCTGCTGGAAAGCTCATATACAGCATATACACCGAGAAAATGAGGGCCTCCATTTTTGTCAGGAAAGGGATAATGTTTCTGCCTTTAATTAATTTATGTTCGAGGGACCTGGCAACAATCAAAATCCGATGTGGAGGAGCGAATGGGCCGAGGGACATTACTGTCGAATCGGCCTATCTACCAGGGGACAGCACGGACTGGGAAAACTCAGATATTGAGGCGCCGTAGAGGCATCTAGAGAAGACTGGAGAGTCGCTAAAGAGATTGTTACCTGGAGCAAAATTAGATGGGCCATTAATAGCTTTATGCCATTAAAATCTCCGGGATTCGATGGAATAATGCACATCATGTTCCATCAGGGTATAGACAAACTGGCGCCGGCGCTTATTCTCATTATGAGGGCCAGTCTGGCTCTGGGGTATATTTCTAGGGCATAGAGACTGGTCAGGGTTGTATTCATTTCTAAACCTGGGCGTCCAATAGACCAGGCAAAGTCCCCGAGGCCAAAAAGTCTCATGTCCTTCTTGCTAAAAACAATGGAAACACTGCTCGCCCGACGCATTAGGGGCGGTGCACTGGAAGCATATCCCCTACACTGCGGACAATATGCATACAGAGCAGGAGTAGCAACAGAAACAGCACTGCACCAACTGGTGCTGAAACTGGAGAATAAATTGGAGAACAGGGAGGTAGCGCTGGGGGCCTTCCTAGACATAGAGGGGGCCTTCAGCGACACCTCATTCGGATCGCTACTGGCAGTTGTCACAGAGCGGGAAATAGAGGAGACCTGCTGTAGGTGGATCGGTTAAATGCTCAAGGACAGTGCTGTGTTCACCTCACTCACGGGAGGGACACTGCTGACGAGGGTAGCTGTGGGGTGTCCGCAGGGAAGCGTTCTGCGTCCCCTGCTCTGGTGCCTAGTCGTGGACGGCCTGCTAAAGAGGTTCGAGGGAGGTACAGGGCTATGCGGACGACATTGTCATCATAGTCTGAGGAAAGGTTACACAGTCAGTGTGGGAGCCAATGCAGACAGCACTGAAAGTGGTGGAAAGGTGGACGGTTGGCCAAAGGCGAGGGGTGAGCCCCGACAAAGCAACCGTCATACCGTTTACGAGGAGGAAGAAGTGGGAGAGCCACAGAACTCTCACTCAATACGATAGAAACATCCCACTGGCCGGGGAGGTAAAATATCCTGGGGTCGTATTGGACTCTAAGCTAACCTGGAATGGCCACTTTGAAAAAATACTGCGTAAGGCATTTATGACCCTAGCCGTCACTAAGCGGCTATATGGAAAAACGTGGGGACTAAGACCTAGTATGGCCCACTGGCTATACACAAGGGTGGTCTGACCATCGTTAACATAACCACTGGTTTGGTGGCCTAAGGTGAAACAATCCAGTGCCAAACAAAAACTAGGCAATAGCCAAAGAATGGCTTGTCTCGGCATCACAGGGCCATCACTTCAACCCCAACAGCCGCCATGGAGGTGCTGCTGAATCTGCCACCCTACACTTAGTTATCAGGAGGGAGGCCAGACTAGGACTCTACAGACTAGCCTGCAAGGATTGGCTGAAGATCAACGCAGGCCGCAGGGGCCACTGCAAAATTCAGGTAATCATGAAGGAGCCCGTGCTTGAAATGAGGTCAGACTTCGCGAGCCCGCGAATCTGCAGTAAAAACAAGTTTATAGTGGTAATCGCCGACCGCGAGGCACGGCGGGGGGAGACGCCGGGCCTACCACAAGACGCGCTTGTTTTGCTTACGGACGGATCCGGCGGGGAGCGTGGTACGGTGGCAGGCATTTATTCGGAAGGACAGTATTCCCATGGAGCTCATTTATGGGACCAGAACCGATACGGGGCGTGACGAATAGCACTGTCAGAGGATCCATTAAGTCCTGGGTCATAAACGAACATAAGGTGTACTGGGTAGACTGTCCAGGGCCCAGACATTGGAAGTCAGTAATTAAGGAACCCAGTTCAAAGAGAGCTGTGGAGCTGCTAAATCCTAGCAGAATACAGCTCAGGAACATAACAGGACTCTTGGCGGGACACATCGCTTTCAAGAAACACCTGCATAAAATGGGGCGGTTCGAGGGGGATCTGACATGCAGATTCTGCGGCGAGGGGGAGGAATCAGCCCAGCACATCTTGTGCGAGTCTAAAGTTCTGGATCGCAAAAAACAACTGATCTACGGACAACCTACCCGCGAGACAGAACAATATAAAACTTCACCCTACCAATTACTTTGCAGACTAGTTCAAGGCACAATGATTTTGGAATGGGTTGAGTATAAAAGACTAAGGGCATGCACAATAAGCCAAAGGCTGCGGTGTTATCGGGGCGGCAAAGACGTGGACGGGCCCTAAGTGAGAAAAAAAAGGGGTATGTGATACCTTATTTGAAAGATATGTTTATTTTCTACTCAAAAATACTACGGTTTTAAAATTTATTGGTTCAAAAGTTAACAGCAAAAAAAAAAGAAATTCATCTGATTGACGACCTCCGCTACAACATACCAAAATATTAATAACTAATTACGTTTGATTCTCGATAATGAGAAAGCAAGAAAACACAATTTCCACAATAATCAAGCATTTATACTGCTGTTGGATTATATCGACGGTTCAAATGGAATATATTTCCGATTATAACACGTTGTATTAATTTTTAGCGTAGTTAGACTTTTTATAAACGTTTCTAATTTTTGACACTCTTAAACTTCGATTACATCTCAACATTTCAAAAGAGGGATTTCCCGACTTATATTTCGAAAAAAATATCGCTGACAAAGGTGTCGTCACGAATAAAACACATATCGTACTCTAAGGCTAGATATATTCTTACCATAATTAGAACGGCAGACCGGTTTCGCTCTAATTAAAGCTCATTAGTACGGTATACTAATTACAAAACGAACACACCTATAAACGGCTATGGTAGCCAGCCTACTAGAACATTGTGAGATGTACGACAGGGTCGCCATCTGGATGCGAAACCAGGTTACGTTGGCAGGACAGCTTCAAATAACACAAAATGTTATAAAATAGAGACTGTACAACCAACTAACAATTTTGCAAATTGCAAGCCTTGGCCTATTTCTTCCCTAATCTAGGAACAATGAGTAAATGTAAGGCTAGATGCATTCTCACAACAATTACAACTGCAGACCGGTTTTGCTCAAATTAGAGCTCATCAGTACGGTATACGAATTACAGCGAGAACACGGCTATAAAGTAATACGGCTATGGTAGCCAACCTTCTAGAATACTGTGAGATGTACGACATGCTATTCTCGCTGTAATTAGTATACCCCACTGAACAGCTATAATTAGAGCGAAACCGGTCTGCGGTTTTAATTATGGTGAGAATACATCTAGCCTTACACACATTGTCCATACATTAGGGAAGAAATGGGTCAGGGCTGACAATTTACAAAATTGTTAGTTGGTTGTACACAATCTCTATTTTATAACATTTTGTGTTATTTGGAGCTATCGTGGCAACAAACTACCTGCTTCCGCACCGAGATGACGACCCCGTCGTACATCTCACAATGTTCTAGGAGGCTGGCTACCATAGCCGTATTTCTTTATAGGTGTGTAATTAGTATACCGTACTGATGAGCTCTAATTAGAGCGAAACCGGTCTGTGGTTCTAATTATGGTGATAATACATCTAGCCTTACATACATTGTCCTTATATTAGGGAATAAATGGGTGAGGGCTGACAATTTACAAAATTGTTAGTTGGTTGTACACAGTCTCTATTTTATAATATTTTGTGTTATCTGGAGCTGTCGTGAAAACATACTACCCGGTTCCGCACCAAGATGGCGACCCTGTCGTACATCTCACATAGTTACGTATTGTACTAAACGCACGTTTACAAATGAACATTGATCTGTCTTAGGATCTTCATCCAAAGTCAACGATTTACTAATTAATACATTTTCTTCCTTTATTTGAACCATATTGTACAAATTTTTTTTAACTTTTACTAACTATTTAACCTATTTATATCCAACGGGTTGATGTCTATCCAGCACCTGTTTAGTATGCAAGGGGCTTAACGTGACTGTTTATGGTAAACTGTATACTGCAATCAAATTGTCCACATTTTTCTTTATTTCTTTTTCTTTAACGTTGACCTATTTCCGCGACTAAGGCCAATCACCGATGCCAGAGAGCAGTTTACCTCGCTATACTGGAAAACTTTCCAAACCCCAGTCTTTCTGTAAGGAGGGTAGGGATCTTTAACGTGCTGATGACAATGGTGAATTAAAACCTAAATTTATGGTAAAAGATCCATATTCACCCACATACAAGCAGCTCGTGCGGTGCAGATGTAAGGCAGATTGTGCTCGATCTAATCGTGTGTGTACAGTAAACAAGCTACCATGTCTCAAAGTGTGTGGGTGATATCTTGAGCAGTGCAAGAACATATATTCAAACCAGGATGATGAGAATCAAACAGTGTAACTCTTGAATGTATATTCTCAAAGGGAAGTTGGACGACGCACAAAGGACATTTTTAATTGTGGTCTTTATGTTTGAGTAAAATAATAAATGTCATGTTTAATTCTGTGTTTCATGTTTGAGTAAGACGTGATAAATAGATATTGTAATAGTTTAAAAAGAATTAAATAAAAGTACTTTTAATGTCATATATTGGTCCCTATTTTGAAAAATGGGATAGGGGTTGTATGTATGAATAAGGTAGTGACTTTTTTAAATTCCTTGACCCCAAAAACATAGAATTTGACCCTAAGATCCAGTTTTTACGTTGGGTGATTTCTAAAGTACAAACAACCAAATATTTACATGCGCCATTTTTCAAAATGGCGTCCAGAAAAGAGAGTCCCACTCATACAGAGTAACCACCTATAAAATATCATCTGTGCTACTGTAATATAAATTAGCATGGTAATTGCTAGTTAGGTTTCAGGGTGAGCCAAATTTGTCATTTCGGCGATTTGCCTCTCCACTAAAAGGAGAACACTGGGATCGATCCTTCTGTTCAGAGGCACACGTTTTTACCATTAAACCACCAAGGCTCTAATTGTCCATATGATGTTGTCAAACTAATCTGTAGCAATAAGGAGTTTATCGGAAGTTTCCTTCACTCTGTACTCAATAATGTGGAGATAATATTACAATTCGTTATGAACACTTTGTCCTACTGGTAAGTTTTCGAGTCTTGTAAATATTTGGCTGAGATAACTCATAGTTCCATATTCAGATTATATAACGGCATATTCAGTTCAAAGATAGGTAGTTATTGTCAATACACAGGCATGTGAAAGTTGATGAGGGTCGTTTTGGACCCGTTGGACAGTGAAGTGTGTCATATTATTTTAGGCGAAAACCACTAACCGCAGCTGAACTACCAGAACAAATATAGGGAATATAGATAATAATCACCCCTTTCAAATATTGTGTATACATCACCCTACCAAATGATAATGGTTTTGAAAGCTATAAAAACTCTGGACATAAAGTCTGTAATTATCCGAACTGATTGAATTCGAAGCAGCTACGACCACAAGCCGAACCGATTGTAGCTCTGGATGAGCTCCCTATTAGTACTGCAGATATTCCAAAAACAAAAATCCCGAAAGCGCAACACTGGGTAAAAGGAAATTCGAATAAGAGTACCACATCTCAATTGCACGCAGAAAAAAAATCTGTGTTGACTGTAAGTCAAGAAAATGAGTCACTGGAGTTTCTGCTGCTTTTATAAACCGTGAAGTATTAGAATTAATAGGCAAAAGCACTGTTGTGTATGTTGACACAAAAAAAAAACACGACAGTATAACTTGAAGATGACGAACTACTTCTATTCATAGAAATACTATTTCTCAGTGGCTATATATACGTTCCAAGGCGTCGCATGTTCTGGGAAGGTAGAGATGATAGTTGCAATACTTTAGGGCAGCAAAATATGAGGAGGAATAAGTTTAACAAAATATTGAGGTTTCTGCATCCAGTAGACAATAGAAAATTAGAAAAAATAATAAAATCGCGAAGTTGTACCCCTATTGTGCCCCTCACGAATGCAAGTTTTAAAAGATAGATGCCAATAGATAGTTTTTGTCTATTAATGGGTCGATGGTTCCTTAGTTTGGGCGAGATGGGTGAAAGCAGTTTCTGAGTGGAAATCCAATTCGCTTTGGCTACAAAACTTGTGTTTTTGCTTTTCCTTCGGGATATTGCGTAAATTTTGACATATGTCAAGGAAGAAACAAACAAAAACCCCGAGGAAAATTGATCTAGGTGAATCTGTTGTGATGTATTTTGTACAACTTCTGTGAAAATATTTCTTTGAATAGGAATTCTCATTAATTTTTGACAATTTCTTCATAAGTCTTTCACTCGTCAGTAAGTTCGGGGAAATTTGATTAGGTGTAGTAAAATCGTTCAAGAGGTACATTTAACAGCGTTATACAGGCTGTCCAGCCGGAAACTTACACGATACATATTTTAGGAACCACTCAACGTTTTTTTTCTGAAACTTTGCACGGGTAACAAACAGAATGCGGTATATCTAACCAAAAATTTTAACAGTTGTGCCACTTCCGGTGAAACTGGAAGTTGACACAATCTTCATTAAATAAAATGCCCATTTTTTTAATATTGCTATCGATAGCTTATGAAATTTTAATGTGACTTTATGCAACATACCATATACGTAAATATTAAGGTGATCTAGATATTCAACATTTTATGGAAAAAATTGCAACCCCCTAAAAGATTAGCCTAATAAACCATCAGGAAAAACAATATTTTATGTTCTGGCGTTCATAAATAAAGACGCAGGTATTCGGTAGATAACCAAAAAATCTTTAAAATTATACAGGGTGATTTCGAAAATTGTCAAAATTTGAATCAAAAAATTTTGAATCTTACTTTTTTTAAATATATTCAGCCATTTATTAAAATTTCGTCCCAATAGAAAGAGGGAAAGTTTGTGTTTACGTCCCTATACCTCAATGTTACAGTTTTGACGTTATTGACGATTTTTTGGAAAATCGATGTTTTCTGAGATTTGTGCATGTAATAAGTTGGCCATGAGAATGAATTGTAAAAAAAATTATCACAGAGTTGTCAAAGTAGTTTAGCCTGAAACACAATCTGCAATTGTTAAATTATATTAGTTGAATATCTGTCTGACCTGACATGCCTATGAACGATAAAACGAAGAAAATACTTACAATGGCCAAAGCTGTAGTAAGTGTTTAACTGTAGCACCATTAACGCCCTAACACACCCTTTCTTGGCAATCCTCTTCTGTCGTCAAAGGTGTGGAATATACTTCATCTTTTATGTAACCGCATGTGTAAAAATTCACTGCTGTCAAATTGTTGGCGATCCACTGGTTCTCAAATTGCTCTTCCAAGAAATTATTTACAGAACCGATTCCATGGGAAGGTGCTCCGTCATGTTGGAACCAAGGTTGACGTCTCTCTTCATTTGGAAAAGTGTTAAGATACATACGTTTAAACTCATTTGATATTTGCAAATAAGTTGCACCTACTAATAATCTAATGTAATGTAATTATAAATAATCGGTGAAGTAAAATTAGATGAATTTATTTGTCAAATTGCTTTAGAAATTTTTAACATCAGTGTCAATGTGTTCCAAATTGCACAAAAAACATTGAGTTGCCATCTGGTTTGAAAGGTTCTCTCTCTGACACTAAGGGGATTCGTATCAGACTAATAATATCAGTTATTCCGGTTAAATAATTCATTTTTTGTTAACTTTGATTCGTCTGTCCAAATTACATTGTTGATAAAATTTTCTTAATTAACATACGATCACAGTACCACATCCTTTTTCTGTGTCAGTCTGTTCTAAATGTCGAATCAAATATATGGCATACGGTTTGTAATTATGTTTCTTCAAGACTGTGCGTATTGAAGATTACGGAAAACCAGTGTATCTTTCGGCGTCTCTTAACGACGCTTGTGGATCGGCTCTAAAGAAAGCAATATGGTTATTACATATTCTTCGTTATTTACAAACGGTTTGTTTCTTACTGGTTTCTATTTCAGTTCAGTTCAGTAAGCTAGCTTCGGAATTTTAATTCCATTAGCCACAGAAATTTGGTTTCCATTTAAAAGATCTGAAGCAGTTGCAATTCTCGACTAACTTCTTCAGCATATCTTTGGTTGGCTTGCGTTTATTAGGATATCTTGACGCAAAACTTTAACACGTTCTCGTTGCAACCTTATCTCATTCCCAATAAATAATTAATAAATTTAAGTAGTCTTTATTGGTATAAACGAACCGTGCCATAATCAATTAAAAATACAAAAATATACACAGGAAATCCTCAGAGCCATACGACTTAGCTAGATTTACAACTCTGTGTTCATTTTGGTTTGACATTTATTCTCATGGCCAACTTATCAATTGCAGAAATCTCAGAAAAGAGTGGTTTTCACAAAATCGCCAATAACATAAAAACTGTCACATTCACGTTAGGGATATAAACGCAAACTTGCCCTCTTTTTAGTCAGGCAGCCCAACGAAATAAAAAAAATCGCTGGTTTTATTAAAAAAATGTAAAAGATATTCTATATTTTAGGATTCAAATTTTTGACGATTTTTTTAGTCACCTGTATAACTTTAAAGATTTTTTTGATTATCTG
The DNA here is from genome assembly GCA_964006375.1 of Tillus elongatus. Classification (NCBI taxonomy): domain Eukaryota; kingdom Metazoa; phylum Arthropoda; class Insecta; order Coleoptera; family Cleridae; genus Tillus; species Tillus elongatus. The sequence goes on from OZ023265.1 coordinate 120,672,550, forward strand.
CTGAATACCTGCGTCTTTGCTTATGAACCTCAGAACATAAAATAATGCCTTTTCCTGGTGGTTCATTTGTGTGTGTGTGTGTGTGTGTGTAGGGGGGGGGGAGGCTAATCGCATTAGAGGTTTGTAAATATCATTTTTCCCCAAAAAATATGAAGATATACAAACCTTAATATTTAAGCATATGGCAGTTGCATAAAATCACATTCAAATTTCAGAAGTTATCGATTGCAATGATAACAAAAATGTGGCTATTCTATTTAAAATGAGAAGGATTGTGGGAACTTCCGATTTAGCCGGAAGTGGCAGAACTCCCAAAATATTTTGCTTGAATAGAACGCATTCTGCTTGCTCCTTGTGCAAAGTTTCAGAAAAAAAGTTGAGTGGTTCCCGAAATATTTATCGTGTAAGTTTCCGGCTGGACACCCTGTAGACACAAATGAAAATTACATTTCCGTATGATGTAGTGACAATACTATCTAATGAATTTGGGGTGCAACCAATCGGAAAGGCTATGAGGTATACTGCAAAAGACAAGAAGAACATATAGGTGCCTCAACATAATGGTTTTAATGCTTATGGTAGTGTAGATGGATCATAACAATGCAAATTATAGAATTGGTTTCCGCGGAAAAATGTCAATATTTGTTGGATGTTTGATGGTTGTTTGAATAATGCTTGGATTTTGTCAAGAACATTCAGAAGAAAACTAGATAGTCTAGAGTTCCGAAGGCTATGTGTGATAGTTATATTACAGAAACATGGTCAGTCACCTCTAGCGACTGGTCATGTACGGCAATTTGTCAGCCCAGGAGCAAATCGACGTAGACAACATCTCATAGTAACTGGTCAAAGCCGAAGATGTGCTCTCTGCAGAAACAAAAGTATCAAAGCCTCTGAGCAATGTGATATTCCCCTACACAATGAATGTTTTATAGATTGGCACAGAGAATAAAATATAACAATGAAATAAATTTTCACTTAAACTTTTTAAGGTCTTTTTGTGTTATTGTGAAAATTCAATTGCTCACAGGCTTTGATAGTTTTGTTTCTGGAGAGAGCATATCATATATATATATATATATATATATATATATATATATATATATATATATATATATATATATATATATATATACAGTGTGGAACAGCCAAATGGAATAAATTCGATAACGGATAAATGTGGGCGTGTTGGGAAAAACGCTTGGTCACGTCGATTTGTATTTTTAACTGCGCATCTTTTTCAAGAAAAAAAAATTATATAGGGTGCGTCATGTGACAGTGGCCAATACCAACTTTCTTATTTTAAATACAAGCCCCTGTATATTATTAATTTTTTGGATTCTTCAGAAAATTCTAGACATAATTCATGTACAATGTCCTATACCTATCTTCAACTGTTTCGGAAATATTAAGTATTTTCAGATTTATTACAAAAATTAACATTAAAAATAGAAAATTATTTTATTTCACAAATTCGCTACATTGCATTCAATACTTATTTCCCATTCAGCTCTTGATAATGAGAAAGTAAACAAAAACCATTCCTGCGTTTCTTTTTACTGATATGAAATGAAACAAAAACAAAAACAGTTTTCTTTCTGTTCGTATAAAACTCGTAGCCTTAGCAACTTGTTGTCTGCCTGCATGACAGTAGTGATTAGTGTCAGTGCTATTGTTGTTTGAATTTCGTTAACTGTACGTAATAATATCAGAAAAATGGTTCATTTAACAGAAATGCACAAAATAACCATTCTACAAATGATTGGTTATGGAGATAACACACGGACACAGATGGAAGTGTCTCGCTTATTTCACGAAAAATTTCCAAATTTGCCGCCTGTATCCCAAGGAACAATTAGCAAAATAGAAAAGCAGTTTCGCGAGCTTGGTCATGTGAGACAGATAAAAAAAGTAGCTGCCAATGCAGTAAGTGATGATACGAAATTGGATATTACGCTTGAGTTTCAAGAAAACCCACATACTTCTGGTCGACAAGCAGCCCAACTATTCAACGTTAGCCACACAGCAATTTTTCGAACATTAAAGGAAAGTAAAATGCATCCCTATAAAATGATACCAACTCAGGAGCTCATGGAGGACGATTTCGATAGGAGAACGTATTTTTGTGAACAAATGATGGCAATGTTAGATAACAATGTGATCCAATTAGAAGATGTTTTGTTTTCTGATGAGAGCACATTTACACTTCACGGTCATGTTAATCGTCAAAATTGCCGCTATTGGTCTAATGAGAATCCTCATTGGATGAGAGAGGAACATACGCAATATCCTGAAAAAGTTAATGTTTGGGCAGGAATTGTTGGAAATCATATCGTAGGTCCCTTTTTCATTGATGGCAACTTGAATGGGGATAAATATTTAGAACTGCTCCAAAATAATGTCGTGCCAACTTTGACAAACTTATATCCAGATCCAGCAAACCAACAAGTTCCTGCTAATAAAATATGGTTTCAGCAAGATGGAGCACCGCCCCATTACCAAATCAATGTCCGGCAGTACCTGAACCAAATTTTTCCAAATCGGTGGATAGGGAGGCGCGGATCGATAGAATGGCCAGCACGATCTCCTGATCTGTCGCTATTAGACTACTTTTTGTGGGGATATGTCAAAAGTATTGTATACAAAACTAAGCCCCTCAACTTAGATGACTTAAAAAGACGAATCACGCTTGCGATTAGATCAGTCACGCCTGAGATGTTGAGTAATGTTAGAAGACATTTCTATACCAGATTAGCATGTTGCCAAGATGTTCGTGGCGAGCATTTTGAACATTTACTACATTGACATTAATTTTTTTTTGTTTTTTTAAATTATTAAGAAATAATCAGTATTTCTTATTAGAATTTGTGAAATAAAATAATTTTCTATTTTTAATGTTAATTTTTGTAATAAATCTGAAAATACTTAATATTTCCGAAACAGTTGAAGATAGGTATAGGACATTGTACATGAATTATGTCTAGAATTTTCTGAAGTATCCAAAAAATTAATAATATACAGGGGCTTGTATTTAAAATAAGAAAGTTGGTATTGGCCACTGTCACATGACGCACCCTATATAATTTTTTTTTCTTGAAAAAGATGCGCAGTTAAAAATACAAATCGACGTGTCCAAGCGTTTTTCCCAACACGTCCTCATTTATCCGTTATCGAATTTATTCCATTTGGCTGTTCCACACTGTATATATATATATATATATATATATATATATATATATATATATATATATATATATATATATATATATATATATATATATATATAGTTGTGCCCAAGTGGGTGAGAAGTGATTCTACACAAATTACGAAAAGTATCCATATTATTTTATTTTTCACACTAGAGCCTCATTTTTAGTATTATTTTGTGCGTCATGTGAATTTCAGGAATATATAACAAAAAATAGTTCACAGCATAAACGGGTTAAACTAAGCATTTTTCAATTAAAAACATTTGTATGAAATTTCGATCCCACCACGCATTTGATTCGTGATAACCATTTCTAAAGTTTAGCTACATACGTAAATAGCAAACAAAATTTTAAACCACTAACCAATAACCCAGTTAAATGGTTGTCAACTTGCGGAAAAATAAAACACATGTGATAAAACTTATAAGACATAAGACAAAATTATACTTAGGATAAAATCAAAACCCATATAGTCATAGCTACTTTTCTTTTTTTCTAAATATACAGCGTTATTGTTGAAAAAAATAACAACTTAGTATTAGAGTTAAAAAATAAAGATATATATATATATATATATATATATATATATATATATATATATATATATATATATATATATATATATCACTAGCTTAGGAAAGCAGAAACTGTAAATTTAAAATTAATTTTTCAATATCTACCAATTTTTCCTGTGTTGCATAATTAATTAACATCAGACTTTGTTTTAGGATGAAAACGCTTTACAAAGTTTATTGCCCCCAGATCGGTTATCATACACTCTATTTAATGAACACTACCTCAACTGTTAAGTTCTTTTTACTGTCAGTGCAGTCACTACACGACATTATTTAACCCCTTTCTTTTACGGGCTTTTCAGGCGTGATGCCAGCCCGTCATATTAGCGCTGGCAGTTGTTTTTTTTTGGTCCATTCGCCCCTCGCTTTCGGGTCACTGACTGAATACGAAGCCTCATATGAAAACCGTTCCGGAGTTGTCTTTTTTCTATTAGTTTCTACTGATTCATCATGCACATTTGTAACTGTAGCTATATCTCAAAGCGAGAACATCCACATTTCAATGTGCGATTTCATGTAGTTTTTTTAAGGAGAGCGGGCTATATGTCAGCGGAATTCTCCTGATGTGATTAAAATTGAATGAAATTAGTGACGGATATCGATATTTTACAGTAATTGCACTGTGGGTCTGTCCTCGTCAAATCCTGTTATTAGTTTTGTAAAATATACAATCAGTTTTCATCCCTTATGCATTGCGATCTGTTGGTAAACAACTGAAGAAAAAAGTTGTCAAAATGAAAGTAACGTCACTAGTTTTGAATATGATTAAATCTGACATACATACATATCAAAATACACACATGCATACACAGATATATATGTATATTTATGTATATATATATATATATATATATATATATATATATATATATATATATATATATATATATATATATATATATATATATATATATATATATATATATATATATATATATATATATATATATATATATATATATATATATATATATATATATATATTGTAGTGATATTTAACAATATCAAATTTAACTTACTAGCTACCATACGCAAAGCTTAAAACTAAAAACTAAAAACTCTGGACGCAGCAAGTGCGTTATGGTAGTGAATTTTCATAAAAATGTTTTTATTGGAAATATGTGTGTTTTCTTTTTATTTAAGAAAGCAGGCATCAATTTTGGTTACCAGTATAACCTATATAGTAAAAACAATGTGCCATGTTTCATAAAAATAACTTTATTGTGAGAAAATGTACAAAAATTTCCAAAAGTAAACTTAAAGTGTTCCTGGAAAAACTTGTTTCTTGGTCAACCTTAAAGGTTAATAGCAAATTGGGCTATTCAAATGTAAAGCATTTGATAAAAATTCGCTAATAATTCATATTTCGGAAACGTCTTAATTGCTATCCCGATATTCATATGCATTTTTCTCATTTTTGCAAAAGGTGACAAAAGATAATTTACATATATTATTATACACTAGGGCCTTGGTTATGATTTTTTGTTTTTATGATTTTCGCACATCGACTGCAAATATCAAAAAATAACTAATATTTCGGAAACGTCTTAATTGCTATCCCGATCTTCATATGCATTTTTCTCACTTTTGCAACAGGTGACAAAAGATAATTTATATATCCTATTATACACTAGGGTCTTGGTAATCATTTTTTGTTTTTATGGTTTTCGCACATCTACTGCAAATATCGAAAAATAATTTATATTTCGGAAACGTCTTAATTGCTATCCCGATATTCATATGCATTTTTCTCATTTTTGCAAAAGGTGACAAAAGATAATTTACATATCTTATTATACACTAGGGCCTTGGTTATGATTTTTTGTTTTTATGATTTTCGCACATCGACTGCAAATCGTCGCTCAGAAGTCAAAACCTCGTATCTCGATTTTTCACGATTTCGAGTTACGAGCTTCAACATTACATATATATTATGGCGCATCTGTCGCAAAACCTCGTGTGTTTATAGCCGCAGCAGAGAGCATGCGCTGCATTCATTTCAAAAACTCGTATCTCAATTTTTGTTCTATAACCTCGTATCTTGCTGCTCGGCGGGAATCAACCTGTTGTTGGTATTAATTTGTTTTTATTTTCATGGTTATCCTTCGTGTTTTATGGTGTGAATATCCACAATGGTAAGTACATTATATTAGTCTACCTAAGATTTACATCATAATCATTATTAAATAAATGTAGGTATTTCTTTAAATTTACTATCCGGCTTTCCTTTAAAAAGTGAGGTTATGAATTGAAATGTAAGGTTTCACTCAATCTCTGGTTACTTACTAAGTATGAGAATAGCAATAATAAATCATAATATGCCTGTTTGACGTAGTAAAATGTGTTGTAAGACCTATTTTCTTAAGCTATGAGTTACGAGGTTTTCGTATAGTTGGTCTGCTATTGTTTTGATTAAAGATACGAGGTTTTTGCCGAGATTTTTTTAATTTTCTCACTTTATATATTATTATAAATAAAAATTAAATATCTGTATACTGTTCTAAAATAAAGAAATACAGTGATACCTATATGGAAATAAATTCAGATATTTTTATGTAAGGAGATTCGATCGTTCTGCGCTCTAGGAATTAATTTTCGTATCTATTGAACTTAAGAATAATATCATATTAATGAAAAATTAAACACTGCAAGTAGTGTAGGTTGAATAATTTAATCTACCTATGTCCTATATTTTGTGAGATTATTCTGAATTATGAGTACATGAAGTACTGAGTCGGGTTTTTTTTTCTAGACAACACGTTCTTATAAAATACTGGAAATGGCTCTTCGCCAAGCAGAATTAGAATATGCAACTCATGTTCACAATCACAACACAAGAAATGACGTTCCGATGAACAACGAATGCCATAGCTCATCTTACTCTGCATTAGATAATGTGAGCATTCCAACAGTGTCTACAATACCTAGCAGCTCTACTTTTGGAAAGTCTACACCAGAAAGAAGCAAAACAAAAAATGACGAAGATGATATTAGTATCCCGGACACATGCATCCCAGACCCATTTGAAGATTCTGGTTCCAGTTGCCACCCCACAGACATCTCATCAGACTCAGAGAATGAAATTCAAGAAAGAAGAAAAAGCAAGAAACGTCAACGTTCGCAACAACCAACGATTGTCGTTGATGCGGAGAAATCGCTAGCAGAAGTTATACGAAAGAAAAAGGGCCATTCAGAAACTTCCTTATGGAAAAGAAATGTTTCTAAATTAATGAGAATGAAAGGAACGGAATATGATACAAAAAAGATTGAAAAAAATGGGACAGTCGTTAATCTGAAGAAAAGTCCAAGAGAAATGGGGCCAAGATGTAATTCATCGAGGTGCTTGAAATCTAAAGAAAAAAGGCAGTGCTCTAGAATTACTGAAGAACAGAGAAAACGCATATTTGAAGAGTTTTGGGCTCATATGGACTGGAGGCAAAGGAAGATCTTTGTAGCTACTTTAGTCAACAAAAGTGCAACTAAAGAGAAAACTACCAAAACAAAATCTCGACGTGGTGTAAGTTTGTCTTACCACTTGAAAGTAGAGAATTCTCTTGTACCCGTCTGTAAAAAAATGTTTCTGGCTACTTTGAATGTAGGAGAGTGGAGCGTACTTAACTGGGTAAAAAATAGCTCAGATTCTGGTATAGTGCAAAACACTACAAAATTTCCAAATAAATCTAGAACAATTAATTCCGAAAGAAGACTTAAAATTAAGGAATTTTTCCAGCGTCTTCCTAAAATGCCTTCTCACTACTGTCGATCTTCAACTAACAAGCTGTATCTGGAATCAATTTTTCAGTCATATAGTGAAGTGTACAAATTTTATAAAAATGAAGTTGTTCCAGAAGATGCCACAGGGTATGATGTATTCCTTTCGGAAATGAAAAATCTCAATATAGACATTTTTCATCCTCGAAAAGATCAATGTGATCTATGTTTCTCACAAAAATTAGGAAATGTAACTTTGGAAACATAGTGTTACAAAGCACTTTAATAGACGTAGGTGCGGTGTTGCCACATCTCCAGAATTTCCCCAACATCTGGGAATTTTTGCACAATCTGGCAACACCGCCTCCCCACCCCCTGGGGGTGCCTGGGGTGACCCCCCTCAGGCGAAGTCTCAACCCTCTAGGACCAGAAATAACGAAGTTACCAACTTGTACCCCGTCGGAACGGATAACTGAGGTCTGCACATTCCGAACACCCTGTATATACACCCTGTATACGCAGAGAACCCTTACACCCTGTATACGCAGAGAGATCTTATAGTTCGAGAAACACCTCTTGTGTAACATAGGAGTGATGACCACATTTGGATCATCCTGTATATACATCCCCCTGTATACACACGGGACCGATCTGTATTCACAGAACCTTCTAGTAAAAGAAGGTCCTAGAACGTTCTGGAATGGAACACTCTAGAAAGGAGGGGAAGGTACGGCGAGTATATAAAAGCGAAAGCAAGCCAGCCGGAGTTAGTTCAGTTCAGTAAGAGAATGTGGTAGTGACTTGAAGCAGTGTAAAGTGAGTAGTGACTGTAGTACCAGATTAGTGACTTTTGTTGAGAGTAGTAATTGTAAGGCCAGTAAATGAAGTGTTTTGTGAGAGAGACATTCTAGAAATTTTATTGTATCCATATTTAGAGTGTAAATAAAGTTGTTTTGTTAAAATTTAAAGTCTCACTTATCCAGAACCCGGAGAAAACGCAACAATTTGGTGTCAGAAGTGTGGGATAAGTGAGTGAAGAAGTGGACAATTAAGCTAGTTGTAAATGGTAAACACCAGATCGACTGACTACGACAAGATGGCTGAAATCAAAGAGTTGATGGACTTACTGAAAAGACAACGCGAAGAAGACGAGAGAAGACGACAAGAAGATAAAGAAGACCTCAAGAGGCAACGCGAAGAAGACGAACAACGGCGACAAGAAGATGAAAGAAGACGACGCGAAGAAGACGAACAGCGGCGACAAGAAGATGAAAGAAGACGACGCGAAGAAGACGAACAGCGGCGACAAGAAGATGAAAGAAGACGACAAGAGGAAGAACAGAGGCGCCTTGAAGATAAAGAAGAACTCAAGAAGCAACGCGAAGAAGACGAAAAACGGCGACAAGAAGACAAAGAAGACATCCGAAGTATGTTCCATGATATGAGAGTCGATGTAAAAGAAGAAATTGAACAGATCAACGAACAAATAGAAAATGTGGACAGGAAAGTAAATAATGTAACAGAGGATTTGAATAAACGATGGGAAGAAGTTGAAGGGTTGAAAGAACAAATGAAGATGATGATGAAAGGCACAGAAGTCAGACATAGAGAACTGACAGAACAGGTGATGGGCCAAACTGATAGAACTCAACCAAGAGGAGTTACTGGAATGTCCCCAGCTCAAAATCGTCCGGAAGAAGATATGCCAATCGTGCAGCAGCCTCATGGAACCTTGAAGCCGCCGACTTTTGACGGAGAAACATCGTGGCCCATGTACAGGAGGCAGTTTGAGGCGGCAGCTCTCAGCAATGGGTGGAGCGAACAACAGGCAGCAACTGCTCTAATTCTCTCGCTTCGAGGTAAAGCCCTAGAAATCCTCCAGAACATCCCGGAGTCGAAACAGCAAAACTACTTAACAGTGATACAGGCCCTAGATTTGAGATATGGTAACAAGTACATGAGCCAGGTCTACCAGACACAACTAAAGTCAAGGGTCCAGAAGCCAAATGAGACGCTGCAAGAATTTAGTGCCGAAGTGGAGAAACTTGTGCGACTGGCATATCCCCAAGCCCCAGAAGAATTTGTCAACCAGATAACCGTCCAGACCTTCATCGATGGGGTACTTGATAATGAAATGCAACAAGCTTTAAGGCTCGGAAGGTTCAAAACACTTACGGACTGCGTAATTTATGGCTTGGAATTTGAAGCAGCGAAGAATGCATCTCAACCTCGCCGCAACAGGCTCCGCGAAGTGAAGGAGATAGAGGACTTTGCAGACACGACAGCCGAACTAAGACAAGAAATGAAAATGATAAAAGAAGCCATAAGCAAGCTCACTGTACCGGTTGGGGCACGTAGGACGATGGCAGATTGGTCAGACATAGAATGTTACAAGTGTGGTAGGAAAGGACACATAAGTAGGCAGTGCTTACAAACCCAACAGGTGGCTCGCAGAAGACAAGAATATACCAACAGGGAGCGCCATCAGGGAAAACGACCTGACGCCAGTGTAGGTGGGCGACACGTGGCATACGAGACCCAAGGCCCCAAGGTCAGGGTCTCCACTATCCGACGCTACCGCGAAAGCCTCGTTATACCTGGCAGCATAGACGGAAGACAATGCAGTTTCACCATCGATACTGGTGCTACTAGATCCGTTGTACGTCCAGACATGTTGCCAAACAGGTCCGCACTCACGACCAACAAACAGCCTGTGTTGGAGACGGCAAAAGGAGATAGGATACCTGTGCATGGAGAGGCCACTGTTTTCATTAGGCTGGGCAGTACTGAGCTACAGGTAAGGGCTGTCGTCGCAGAAATCGTCGACGAATTTATTCTGGGCCTGGATTTAATGGAATATTTCGATGTCCTGTCAGTAGACTTCCAGAATAAGATCTTGAAAATCGGTAACGAAGAGTTGTATTTATCTCCAACAGCAGGCGAAGCTAATCCCAGGGTGAGACTTATTGTCGACGAGGATACGCGGATTCCTGGTAACAGTGAGAAGATTGTCAGAGCCAGACTAGAGAAGAAACTTGATGGTATGTCTGCTCTCATAGCGGAGCCCCTAAAAGATAGACATGATGGTGCCCTCGTCGCACGATGCTTAGTAGACCCGAAGAGGACAATACCCATAAGAGTGGCTAACGTGCAAACTAACAGGGTCACATTGAAGAAAGGTGAGGTTATCGCCACTTGCGAGCCCATTGACCGAGTGACGTTGTCAAGAAAGGTGACACCCACGGCATTAGACAGAAGACTACCAGTAGAAATGGTAGAGCGGTTCAAGAATTCTTGGGGCCAATTGAACGACATGGAGATGGAAATGGCCCTGAAGTTCGTATTGGAGGAGGCCGATATTTTCGCTCAAGATAAAATCACAGGTCGTACGAGTCTAGTGCAACACAGAATTAATACTGGCGACGCAAGACCAATTAGACAGCCGCCGAGAAGACTGCCTTTTGCCAAGCAATCAGAAATCAAGGCGATGGTTAACGAAATGCTGGAAGATGGTGTGATCGAGGAGTCTAATAGTCCTTGGTCGTCCCCAGTAGTTTTGGTCACCAAGAAAGACGGCACTATGAGATTTTGCGTGGACTATAGGAAGCTGAATGATGTCACCAAGAAAGACAGTTATCCCCTGCCCCGGATCGACGACACTTTGAACACTTTGGCCGGATCAAAGTGGTTCTCTACATTAGACCTGAAAAGTGGCTACTGGCAAGTAGAACTCCATAAAGAGGATAAGGAGAAGACTGCTTTTTCAACCGGGAATGGGTTGTACCAATTCAAGGTCATGCCATTCGGCTTATGTAATGCTCCTGCCACCTTCGAGCGACTAATGGAGTTAGTGCTGAGAGGACTTACATGGGAAACATGCCTGGTGTATCTCGACGATGTCATGGTGATTGGAAGGACTTTCGATGAACACCTGTCGAATCTGAAGCAGGTTTTCTCCAGGCTGAGAGGTGCCAATCTGCAACTCAATCCCAAGAAATGCGTCCTCTTCCAGAAGAAAGTGAATTTCCTCGGACATGTCGTTTCTGAGAAAGGGATAGAAACTGATCCAGAGAAAATAAAGGCAGTAAGAGACTGGCCTGTGCCGAAGAACAAACATGAGGTCAGAAGTTTTCTGGGACTTTGCAGCTACTACCGACGCTTTGTGAAGTACTTCAGCAGCATTGCGAAACCTCTGCATAGCCTGACTGAAAATAAGGTTGAGTTCATCTGGTCACCAGATTGCCAAGAGTCTTTTAGAGAACTCAAACATCGTCTTCTCACTGCTCCTATACTGGCTTATCCTCAGGACGAAGGACTGTTCATACTGGACACCGATGCTTCCCAGTATGGCATTGGGGCAGTACTCTCGCAGCTCCAAGCCGGAGAAGAAGTTGTGATAGGCTACTTCAGCAAAACGTTCGGAAAAGCAGAAAGGAATTACTGTGTGACCCGGAAAGAACTGCTGGCAGTTGTAAGATCCATCGAACATTTCCACAGCTTCCTGTACGGAAGAACATTCCGCGTGAGGTCGGATCACTCTGCTCTGCAATGGCTTCTGAACTTTAGAAATCCCGAAGGACAGATAGCCCGATGGATAGAGAAACTGCAGAGCTACGACTTCCGGATTGAACATCGAAGAGGAAGAAGTCACGCTAATGCAGACAGCCTGTCAAGAAGACCATGTTCAGTGCATGAATGTAAATTTTGCGAGCGACAAGAGAACAAAGAGATCGACAAAGTAACTCATCAGATCAAACAACTGGTGGCAGGACAGAAGAATAACACCGATCTAGACGTAAATCTTGAATACATCAGAGACGCACAGAAGACAGATCCAGACTTGAAAAGTATTAGAGAATGGCTCGAAAAGGGGAAAAGACCTGAGTGGCACGATGTGTCCCGGCTTGGGGCAGAGGTTAAAGGCTACTGGCTACAGTGGGACTCCTTGTGCCTAAAGAATGACTTGGTCACTCGAAAATGGGAAACTGTCGATGGTAGAGACTGTATATACCAGACTGTTGTGCCAAGTGAGTGCATAGACAGTGTTCTTCATGAGTTACACAATAGTAGAAGTGGAGGCCACTTTGGGGTCAACAGGACTCTTGCCAGAGTGAGAGACCGCTTCTATTGGATAAACTGCCGAAGAAGCGTGGAAGAATGGTGCAAAAGGTGTGACCAATGTGCTTCAAAGAAAGGACCAAAGACCCGATCCAGAGGAAAAATGATGCAGTACATCTCAGGTACACCGTGGGAGAGAGTTGCCGTAGACATCGCAGGACCTTTTCCCATCACAGAGTCTGGGAACAGATACATAATGGTGGCGATGGACTACTTCTCGAAATGGCCTGAAGTTGCGCCGATCCCCAACCAAGAGGCAACGACCGTGGCAGAAGCCCTGATGGAAAATGTCATATCACGGCATGGCGTACCCTTGGAGATTCACACCGACCAGGGCCGGAATTTCGAATCAGAGGTCTGGAAGAGCCTAATGGACTTGCTAGGCATAAAGAAAACGAGAACAACGCCACTCCACCCTCAATCAGACGGCATGGTAGAACGGCATAACAGGACCATCAATCAGTATCTTGCTATGTTTGTTGACGAGAATCAGAGAACCTGGGACAAGCTGATACCTCTGTTCCTCCTAGCTTACAGAAGCTCTCAGCATGAATCTACCGGCTACACTCCATCCATGATGTTGACCGGCAGAGAGATGCGGCTACCAATCGACATGACGAGACCACCACCGAACGAGGACATAGCGGACCTAGCTACGTTACCTGAGTATGTCGCCGACCTAGAAGGAAAACTGCGCACTATACACAGATGTGTCAGAGATAGGCTCCTCTTAAGCAGTGACCGGATGAAGATGCGCTTGGATCGCAGAGCAACACCCCATACATTCAAGGAAGGTGATGCAGTGTGGCTGTACCAACCAACAAGGAGAAAGGGCCTCAGTCCCAAACTTCAGAAACCATGGGAAGGGCCATACTTGGTAACTAAGAAAATTAACGACCTAGTCTACAGAATCCAGCTGTCTCCAAGAACTAAACCCAAAGTTGTTCACATAGAGAGGTTAAGTCCCTATCGGGGCAACGAACCCCCAAGTTGGCGGCCGGTAAATACTGTTCGGGACGAACAGTCTTAAGGAGGGGGGCAGTGTTACAAAGCACTTTAATAGACGTAGGTGCGGTGTTGCCACATCTCCAGAATTTCCCCAACATCTGGGAATTTTTGCACAATCTGGCAACACCGCCTCCCCACCCCCTGGGGGTGCCTGGGGTGACCCCCCTCAGGCGAAGTCTCAACCCTCTAGGACCAGAAATAACGAAGTTACCAACTTGTACCCCGTCGGAACGGATAACTGAGGTCTGCACATTCCGAACACCCTGTATATACACCCTGTATACGCAGAGAACCCTTACACCCTGTATACGCAGAGAGATCTTATAGTTCGAGAAACACCTCTTGTGTAACATAGGAGTGATGACCACATTTGGATCATCCTGTATATACATCCCCCTGTATACACACGGGACCGATCTGTATTCACAGAACCTTCTAGTAAAAGAAGGTCCTAGAACGTTCTGGAATGGAACACTCTAGAAAGGAGGGGAAGGTACGGCGAGTATATAAAAGCGAAAGCAAGCCAGCCGGAGTTAGTTCAGTTCAGTAAGAGAATGTGGTAGTGACTTGAAGCAGTGTAAAGTGAGTAGTGACTGTAGTACCAGATTAGTGACTTTTGTTGAGAGTAGTAATTGTAAGGCCAGTAAATGAAGTGTTTTGTGAGAGAGACATTCTAGAAATTTTATTGTATCCATATTTAGAGTGTAAATAAAGTTGTTTTGTTAAAATTTAAAGTCTCACTTATCCAGAACCCGGAGAAAACGCAACAATACACACAGCATATTAATCAGAAAGATCGGGCACGAAGAGAGAAGAATGTTGACAAAGAAAGAGCTTTGGCTGGAGAAGTATGTGTCTTCACTGTAGATGTGCAGGCAGTCCAACTTGTTCCCCATGTACCTGCAGGAATGGTGTATTTTAAGCAAAAATTAGCAGTACATAATTTTACTATTTACAATTTGGGCAATGACAAAGTTGTATGCTACGTTTGGCATGAGGGCGAAGGAGGGATGGATAGTAACTGCTTTGCTTCTTGTTTAACAGATTTTATGTCCGAAGAATTGGATGAGACTGAAAAGTCCAAAACCAAAATTTTTTATAGTGACGGTTGTTCCGCACAAAATCGTAATGTTACTTTGGCTAATGCGTTACAGTACTATGCAATCTTAAACGACACTATTATTATTCAAAAGTACCTTGTTAAAGGACACTCGCAAATGGAGTGTGACAGTGTACATTCTACTATTGAACGAATGAAAAAGAATAAATGCATTTATTCACCTTCAAATTTTGTTCAAATAATTACTGATGCCCGAAAGGATTCACAAAAAGGTCCCTACAAAGTAAAGTATATAAATCATACATTTTTCAAAGATCATTCGAATATTAAGTACTATTCTTCGATTCGTCCTGGCAAAAAAGTTTCAGACCCATGCGTGACCGATCTAAGAGCTTTAAAGTATTCCAAAGAACTTCCAGCCCATTACAAATTGACTTTCGATGAAGACTGGCAGCCTTTACCCTCTCGTGCATCCACTTCAACTGGAGAGATAAAAAAACTTTATGACTCCCCCCTACCTTTAAAGGGTGACAAGTTTAACCACTTACAGTCTCTCAAGTCAGTTATCCATGAAGACTATCACGGTTTTTATGATTCGTTGCGCCATTGAACAGCATCATCTCTAATTTCCAATGAACTATACCAAAGTTAGAGTTTAGAGAGAAAACTTAAGTCTAAACCCTGTTTTTTAAGAGTTTTATTTGCCTGGTTTGAACTTTTTTATTCATGTAAGTTACTTTATCATAATACTCAGAGATCAACAAGAACCTGTTAGTTAAAATAATATTCCATTTATTTTGTTTTTTGTACTATTTTTTAGGATTGATATAATCTCCCATTTCAATACGTATTATGTATTATTTGTGTTGTATTAACCAGAATAAATCTTAAGTAAATTGTGTTTTTAAATACTAATATTTAGTAACATAATCACGTAACTCAATATAATAATAGTATCGATTGGAACCAAAAAGCTCGTATCTCGCATTTTTTCTTCCATATAAAAAAAAGAAAGGCAGTAGTGCACAATCCACTTTCATACAAAATTGAAATCAGTTATAATACATAAATGTTCAAAAATAACCCACAATTACATATTTTTACTTTGCTAGGGGAGTTTTTGCTGTTTTCTGGAAAACTACAAATTTAGAGATACGAGGTTTTGACTTCTGAGCGACGAAATATCAAAAAATAACTAATATTTCGGAAACGTCTTAATTGCTATCCCAATCTTCTTATGTTTTTTTTTTCTTTTAAATTTAGTTTTCCTCTATGACTATGTTAATAGTAAACAATTGGTTTAGTGTTATTATGTTATTGCAAAACACTTAAGACAAATTCCTTTTTCTTCGGTAAGGTGCAGTAGCATATAGCAATCTATGGCTGGCATCTATGGCTAGCCATAAATTTACTACGTTGAATCCGCTTCACTGATATTGTGATCGCGACGATCCATCCCGCCATCTGCTGACCCTACGTGTAAATCTATGGCTGGGAATTTATGGATAACTTCACGCAAACGTATTTTTTAAGATGTAGCTCAAGACGCCCTATAATTAATGTATACCCAATTTTTCATATCTTGTATAATAACGGATATATTGAGCTTTATTGATTTTTTACGAAAATTCGACAAAAATTATATACCATTAAACGATAAACTCTATAGCTAAGGCTACTACCAAGCATCAGAGAAAGGGTCTATTTGAAATGAATTTTCTGGAAACATTTTAGTAAAATGAAGGACAATGACGGTTGAAACTGAGACTTCGGGGTTTGTAAAACATTCTTCTTGAGACATTTGATTGCCATAGCCCGTATTAGATTCAAGTTATTTGCCTAAATGTTGCCGATTTTGACGTTTAAATCGCAACTTTGACGTTTTAGGAAAAACCCCAATTTATTTTTCTTTAAATGCCTATAACTTTTTTGTCTTTTGACCTACATAGCTAAATTGGTAGGTAACTTACCTGCAAAGATGTAAACCTGCGTACCAAATTTCGTTGCCCTTACTTTGTTAATTTCGGAGATATAAATTTTTTTCGAAAGAAAACACAAAATTTTCCGGGAAAACCTGGGCAGATTTTCTTGGCTAACGAACTTATCCAAGCTATTTGCAAAAGGAATTTATTCACCAAATTTAATCAAAATCGCCCTGTTATTTTTTGAGTTATCGGTGTGATACATATATATATATATATATATATATATATATATATATATATATATATATATATATATATATATATATATATACATATATATATATATATATATATATATATATATATATATAAACATATAAAAATTGAAACTGATCCCGGATATGTTTTCTGGGGGGCCTAATTAGCGCTCATTTGAAGAAATTTTTTCAAAATTCAAAAGTCGGGATCTCCTCATTAGTGAATTTTTTTAAGAAAATTCACTAAAAACCAGGTACTTACGAGTAAACTAGAATATTACAATTAAAATACTGAAGATTTATAAACGATAATTCTTACAACACTAACACTCTCACAAAATGTCAATAGTGTGGAAAACCTGGTAGCAATTTAAGTTAGTATCGAAGGTGGTATCTTGTAGAATACTGGATCCAGTAGAGAGGCGGGTTGTATAGAACATTGACAATGAATTCTTGAAATATATCTGAAATATAGAAACAAAAGTTTACAACAAATGTAATAACAAAGGAAATTCACATACTAGGTGTAAATAAATAGTCAATGATGTTTTATATATGCGGAACAGATAAAATGTGCAAACCAAATGCATATACGCTCAGAATATAAAGATGGTCATATAACTATGTGAAAACTGGAACCTGTGATGAGCACTAATAAGTACACTTGGAGAACACCCAAATCACCACAACACATATTTCAGAGACCTTACGATCGTTTCGTTGACAAAGTCAACATCTTCAGAGGAAGAAAATTATATCATTAAAAAAAACTAGATCCTGTATATTTATATCGCGTCAAGGTAAACGAAGTAAAGTTGTCGCCCAAGAACGATCGTTTGTTTATTGCGCAGTGAAACAGGTCGGAGACCTGCTTTAATCTTTTGGTCGACAAATTTATGACCCTTATCTAATATAGGTTTAAAAGGACCAGAGTTCTTTAAATAATCAGCACGTTTCCTTTCGATCTAGAAATTTACTATGTGGATATTGGTTCATGCCGATAAAGACATTTGGTGAGATAAACATCATCTCTTTTAAAAATAGAAAACTGAAAACCCAGATGTCTGTCTCACCGTGTTCACTTTAACAAAGGAAAAATAGTTCAACTAAAACACTACATAAAAACAATATTTATATTGATTTTAATTCTAGGTGAAAATATTTATATTGATTACATAGATACAAAAAACCGAACAGGTATTTAAATCAAGACAAACATAGTGATTAGTATATGTATAAACCGGTCGAGTTATTGACAATAATTTGTTATTCTACCAGACAAATTAGGAGTACTTAATGCAAAGAGAAAACAAAGGGCTAGAAATTACAGGTGCCGCACGGTTTGATGAAGTTTGTTCTTAATAGATCTTAATATAAAAATACTTTCTAATGAATCAAGCATAGTTTGATGTCTGACATTTTTGACAAGTTTCAAATTTTCTTTGTCAATGTGGTGGTTATTATCCCATATATTTTGTGTCACACATGATCACAATCTTTGCAACTAATCTCATAAATTCCGGACATTTCAGTGACTTTGTCTTTGTCTTTCGTATTACCCAACAAATTTTTTAAATTACTTTTCGTCGATAACGTCAAATGTAAATCGGCTTTCTTAAAAATACTTTCCAAACCCTTTGTGATTCGTGGTTCATAAGGTAAACACACAATTTTTTTTCGATTTTATCATTCTTAAATGTCGTACATTCAGATATCACCTTCTTTGTTCTGTGTTTGTTAACTAATTTGTCTATTAAACCATCCGAGTAACCGTTATATCTCGCAACATTTTTTATGTATTTTAATTCTGTATTAAATCTATTTTTACTCAACGGAAAATTTATCAATCTATTTACTAAGAAATTTAAACTAGCCGTTTTTTGTGCAAAAATATGATGTGAGTCATTAGGAATATAACTAATAGTAGCCGTTTCCTTCCTATAGACATCGAATTCAAACGAGCCTTTATTTTTATTTTTAATAACTAGTACATCTAGGAACGAAAGTTTATTGTTGATTTCTATTTCGTGGGTAAATTTTATTGAATCAAATTCACTATTTAGTTTTTCAGTAAATTATTTTACCTTACATGTATTTGTGTCAAACACTGCAAAAATATCATCGACATAACGAAACCAAACTCTAGGGAAAAATTCCAAATTTCATAACAAAGGATTTAAGAAGACGTTTACAAGTTTCTAATCCTAAAGTCCCTAACAAATATTGTCGTTGATCGTTCTTGGACGACAACTTTACTTTGGACTAGTTCGTTTACCTTGACGCAATATAAATATACGGGATCTAGTTTTTTATGTTAGAATTTTCTTCCTCTGAAGATGTTGACTTTGCCAACGAAACGATCGTAAGGTCTCTGAAATATGTGTTGTGGTGATTTGGGTGTTCTCCAAGTGTACTTATTATGGTCATATAAACCACACAAGTAAAGTACTTCAAAGTAATGTACAAATGAAATTGATATCAAATAACTTACGAAAGATGCAGGTGTTTTAAATGTCAAGTAAAACCAACTTGTAAAATAACACTGCACTGTTTTCCAGTAAAAATCTGCATACATAGCCAGGTGAACTAAAATACAAAATGAGAAAATTAATGAAAACATCTATAAACGGACATTTCTCAGGTAATAAATGTAGCCAATTATTTGTAAACTAATCTTAAGCAAAATATAAACACCACAGTAGCGAAATGTAAAGTAGTTTTTCAAGCCACATGGTAGACATTAAAACAAATGAAATATGGCTTGAG
This sequence comes from Tillus elongatus, assembly GCA_964006375.1. Taxonomy (NCBI): domain Eukaryota; kingdom Metazoa; phylum Arthropoda; class Insecta; order Coleoptera; family Cleridae; genus Tillus; species Tillus elongatus. The sequence goes on from OZ023265.1 coordinate 120,692,179, forward strand.
ATAAATATAGGAAAAAAAAAGAAATTAGTGATAACAAATATACAGTGATTTGAACTGCATAAAGCATAAAAGTTTAATTAGATAAATATAATTTGGTTTTGTTAATGGATTGATTAATTTTTGATATAGTTGAAAAGTGTTTTTTGTTATAAATATTAATATGTTCTACTAACCTTAAAATGTTTGAATTAGTTTTTTATACCACTGCTTAAGATCTTGATAAATAATTTTCTATGTAACTTAAGTATTTAAAACTTGTTTTGTTGATATTTATTCTAAAAATATTGTAAAAATCACGAGTCGAAAGTGGGGTTAAGTAAATTTAACGTTGACAGCACAGAGGACATCAATGACGACAGCATTTCTATGTAGGATAGAATAAAATAGATTTTATGTACATAGACAGGTAATATTTCTATGGTCAGGAATATGAAAACAATTATGACATTTGTAATGGGAAAGTATGCTCTGTATTCAAAATTTTATAATGATGTGAAAATAATCGAATCCAGCTCTCTTCAAGTTGGTGGATTACGTGAGCAGGACGACATTTGGGTTTTTTTCTCAAGAAAGTATGAAAATAATTAGTAAAATCTGCAAATTATGTCAGAAAAATGTTTTTAAACTATCAAGCTATTTATGAAGTATGTGTTGAGTGAGCAGTAAGCTTAAATAAGTGCTACAATATTTTATACGAAGAAATATAAAATAAAATTGACGCTAGAGACGCGTCATTGTCGGTGAACATTCACAAGAATTAATGAAAAGTAAACTAGCTATTTTGTGTACTAAACCAAATAAGAAAAGGAATAAACACATAAGCAGAAAGTTTTTACAGTGAAATTAAATAGTTTAAGGTGAGAACAATAAGAAATTTCATACAAGATGGCCTCCATAGCAACCGTGCATTTTCACGACGCCAGAGCGGTCGCTAAGGACGCGTTCAGATATTCCGTTCTTTAAAATTTCGACGGACCCGACACCTGGCAAATGCAAAACGAGTAAGGAAGTGACAGGTATCAAAACGTCTTTAATAAAAAGGCCTTATTAGATATGAATGGAACTGTGTAAATTTCTGAATAATTTGTATGTGTGAAAATTTATATCATTGTCATATATATATATATATATATATATATATATATATATATATATATATATATATATATATATATATATATATATATATATATATATATATATATATATATATATATATATATATATATATATATATATATATATATATATATATATATATATATATATATTAATAATAATAAAAATAATAAAAAAATTAATAAAAATTTAAAAATATAATTAAATAATGTCTTCTACTCATTGAAAGGGAAAATAGAACTTGAAATAATACGAGTAACCCATATTCTATATTTTTAAGTAGTATTTAACATATCTGGTGCCCAACAATATTTTAAATTAAACAAACAATTGATTAGGAATAATTTTTTTATCGTCAACACATCAAAGGCAAGCCAAATACACACACAATGCATATCATAATAATTCCTTCTTTTATTTTTGTTTATTTTTGAACTCGAAATTATTTAATCCTTAGATTATATTAAACCATAAATCTTAATATAAAATTGAATATATTGAACTCTAAAACCATAAGAAAATTTTTATATATAAAGTGATTAGCATTGCAACTTAGGTTCAACCAAGTGAAGCGCCATTTCTATTTTTCACGGTTCTAGGCTTTCACAACAGCTTCTGCATACAGTACAGTACGAAGGAAACTAGGGGTAGAAAACCAGCGGGCGAAAACAACTGCTCCATTGGATAATACACGTGTACTTAATGTACACATCATACCTAAAGTTTCAGCCTGAGTGAAATGAGAGTGGATAGCGAGTGATGTGATTTAACGCTTGCCGTGATATTAGTCAGGGTAGTTGTTGTTTTCACTGGACGGTTCTCTAAATAATATATTAAAAATATTTTACTCTTGAGAAGGAAAATTTATTGACAAAAGAGAAATGACATTATTAGTTATCTTCTCAATATAAAATTTCTTAGCAAATTTTCTAGAGAAATGGGCAATAGCACTTCTTGCATCAAAAAACAATCCAAAACTTTAATATTAATACAATACTTTATGCTCTATACTTGCTAAATATACATTTATTTTTTCGTCCTTAATTTTCAAAGTTTGACGTTTTAAACATGGCAGTTGAATTTTGAAATTTAAGCGATCGTTAATATGTCTGGCTTTTCGTGATTGGGCAATTTCTAAACTCCGTAAACACTTCTAATTCTGTATCTTGAAAGGTTTAAGCAATTTGACTTCCTATCGCAGGATCTCTGCTGTTAGGTCATTTTTCTCCATAAGAGCAAAAACAAAAAAATATGAGGAAATGTTTCATATTTAAGTCGTATATAAGTCTCTGCTGTAGAACAAGGTCTAGATTGGCTGGCCCTCTTGACTTCGACATTGCTTACAAAATAAAGGAAATAAAACCACCGTTTTCGTTTCAGTTTTGCAGCAAACGGATATTATGTTTTTTGCAATCTTGTGCCGCAGTAGGTAATGTAAGTTTTGAGACGATATAAGTCGTAAGTGAGCATTATAAAAGAAATATTATTTTTAAAACTATGTAGTTGACATTTTCAATAGGTCGTTTGCGAAATCTTTCAATTCGAACATCTGATAAAAGAAAACAGTGACAGGTAAACTTTGTACGCTTCTGTTTGAACTGGTAAGTAAACCAAGATGTATGTTACAAAAAGGTATGTAACTATTTCCAATTCCTTTAAACTAATAATGGAAAAGACACACGAGAAAATATGGCCTTCCGATTCTCCCGAACAGTATCTTTTCATCTCGTTCGAGGAAATCTAATTTCAGTGATGCCTTATAGTCTCTTTTTAGCAGTTTGAAGCAAGAATCAATTTTACAATGCTTAACGGTTACATAATTTACTTGAAAATCCTCGAAAAACATCCGCATATATCGCCGAGGCGAACACGGACGTAAATTCCTCGAACGTTATGAAATTGCTGTTGCAACTTATCCATTAGCTTCCTTCATGAGCGCATCTATAAAAATAATAGCTTTCGGATTTGCTAAGAAAAATAGTTCAATCCCATCATGATTTGTAAGATATATTTGTTATCTGAAATTATATTAGTTTCTAGCAAATAGCGAACAAATCTAAAATGCTGATTACTCAGATTGTTTTCTAAAGAAACCAATCTAGTAGAACATATTATAGTTTACATCAAAACTGAAATTGGTTATTAGTTAGTTTTGTTACGCAATAAATTAATTTTACAGTGCATATAAGTGTAAACATAAAAGGTAAAAGTGAGATGCTTACTGGCAATTAGGCAATTGCTGACCGTTTTTGCTCATCTAAACTAACCTACCCTTCACCTTGAGCTCGATCTCAACGACGACAGTGATTTGAAAAATCATCCGCTGCCGGTGAGTCTCGATCCGTCGACCCCCGAGTGCGTATTGGAAAGTCTGAACCGACTTTCACGCACGGCCAAGGAGGCGCTAAGTGTAAACATAGTCTCTGTCGCATGTTCTGTTATTTTTGTTATCAATTATTTATGTCTTTCTTGATATTGTATAATATAACGTTTTTTACAGGTTTTTATTGAACTTCACCTGTTAGTATGTTCAGGCCAAATCTTGCAAGCTCATGTTAAACCAGTTTTCCTTGTCAGATTGGGGTGAAATTGGATACGTAGGTATAAGTCAGGTGACAATGCAACATAGGCTATCAGTCATTATCATAAATTCAGTATGGTGGACACTCCAGGATGGGGATTTTTTCTTTTCTCACAATCTCACTGACATGCGTATTAAATTGGAAGACCTTATGAGTAAAATACAGTAGGCTGTGTGACACTTTTATAATTCCAATATAGCGGTCGATTTAAGATGGTGGATTACATATTTTCCTCACAACCCCTTGACATGAGTATCAAAGTTTTTAAGAGTAACAGTGGACTACGTGGAGCTTTCATAAATTAAATATGGTGGCGGACGTAACATAACTGGATATTTCTTTCAACAAGTTCCTGGATATGAGTATCAAACTAAAGACCCTCACGAGTGAAATAGATTAGGCTAGGTGGCGCCTTCATGAATTTAATATAGCATTTTTTGTTTGTTTCAAGTACATTTGAATAATTAAAGCTTATTTTTAAAAGAAAGTCCTAGCTTATTTAAATATATGGTATTTTTTAAATTATGGTGCCTCAACATAATAAGTCATTGGCACCTACTGGTTACAAATATAACGTGACAAATATACAAATAAGTACCCACATAAATCTCTTAACCTAAAAAGAGGAGAACTACGCTGAGCTGTTAAAAGAAAACAGTAAAGATTGATTTACAGAAATTATATCAATTTAAATAAAGAGACTTAATTTAAAAACCTATTTACAGATTCTATTTTTGTAGTTTCCAGTTGAATAACATTAGGAATAGTTACTCTGTTAATCTTTACTGATCTGCTGGCAGGTTCGTATTTTGGGCACTCAAATAAAACGTGAAAAACAGACAAAACTATACTACAATGATCACATGTGGGGCTTATGTTTTCTCTAGGAGATGTCTGTGAGTTATAAGAGTGTGACGAAGTCTTAGCCTTCTGATAACTACACCCTGTTCTCGGTTTGTACCATTAGCTAATTTGGTCTTTGCTATAACTCGATGCAATTGGTGGAGTTTTGTGTTCAATGTGGACCACTCTTCCTGCCACTTCGTAAAATTTTGACGTTTGTAGAGAGCCCACATGTCGTAATTCATTGTGACTCTAACTTGTCTTCCATTCTCTGTCGCAAGTTTTGCATGAAAATCTGCTTTTTCATTGCCTTCAGTCCCAATATGCGATCGCACCCATAGAAATAAAATATTAATGTCATTAGATAATAGGTATAACAATAAGTGTTTTATTTTATGCACTAATATGTTAGTTAATTTAAATGTATTTAATGCTTGTAGTGATAATAGTGAGTCTGTGCAGTCTGTGCAGATGACATATTTCGACGACGGTTGAGTTTTACAACTTATAATTGTTAGTGATTGAAGCATGGCAAAAAATTATCCCGTATATACACAGCTAATTTCCGGTAGATTAAATCTATGGCACTCTGATCCATCTATAACAGCACATCCCACTCCGTATTCACTTCTTGAAGCATCAATGTATAATATTTTTGATGTTTGGTAGCTCGATATCTTATTATAAAATTCACTCCGAAACACTTCTTTCGAGCAATAGTGTCCATCCAAATTCTGCAGAGAAATGTTTATCTGCGGCGTAATATCGAACCACGGTGGGAGATTATTTGTTGGGATACTTGGGAGGGAAAGCTAATTTTGTAATTCTTGTTTCAAGTTTGACATTCTTTGCACTGTATAAATTCGAACCAAATTTATTCGAGCGCGTTTCCATAGAAAAAATAATCGTTTATGAAGAGGACTTTTAAAAATGAATGCCAAATCTACCCCCATAGCCAATTTCAAGGCTAGTTTTAAATTATGTATATATATATATATATATATATATATATATATATATATATATATATATATATATATATATATATATATATATATATATATATATATATATATATATAATGCAATGGAGAATAGCGCAAAGCGCCATCTTCGGTGTTGTGTCCCCACAGCAGCTTCTACGTACACACAGTACAGTTAGAAGGAAGCTGTAGGAAGAATATTAGTAAGCGAAAACAACTACTCCCCTGGCTCATACCGCGACGGGCATTGCACAATTCTCTTGCATATATATATATATATATATATATATATATATATATATATATATATATATATATATATATATATATATATATATGTATGTGTGTGTGTGTGTCGGTGTGTACGTCTAGTGCAAAAGTTTGCATAAGGGTTTTTCAAAGAACTGGTGAGAATTCCAAAAAATCCTATAACACGTCGTCAATTTTGCTTGCGATGGGGACAGTTTTTTAAACCCCGACAGAATTTGTAGCATTCAGTCCCTAGTGGGGGTAACTTTTACCCCTTAATTTGAATAGGGAAGGTAGGTTGAGTGCCACCTTTCTGGAAAGCTCTTTTGTTTCTCTATTCAAAACTGCAATTTTAAAATCTACCAATTTGTTTTTAAAATATTTCCTTTTAAAACTTAAACTGCAATTTTAGAATCTACCAATTAGTCTTTTTAGATATCAGCTATCGGAAAAAATGTTCTGTCCTAGAATAGCAATTTTTTTAAAAAGCCACTAATTTAGCCCGGCGCAACAACAGATAAAGCGTGGCAACTCTGCTGAAGGCTTAGTTCTGTGACATTGTTCATGCAGATTTCTATTATGTAAGTCATATTTTACAAGCTACATATACAGCGTGTTGAAACAAAAAGCAGAATCACCCCAAAAATCCATAAAAATAATAACAAAGCGTTTTGCGCTATATAAGTATTTCGACAACGAAGTCGTCTTTATCAGAAGCTGTCGCTAAACTAGGTTAGGTTAGGCTGGGTTTTATTGTGAGTGGGCCATACCGGTCCCTCCACCGCGACCATAAGGTCTATTGTGGCTCACGCCTAATAGTCTATATTTCGCCCAACTAAGCCAGCCTCCTGCAGAGGTCGATAATCTTTGTGGGCGAAAGTTGATCCAGATCCTCCGGAGCAAGCTTTATCTTGCCAAAGAGCAGTCCTCTTCGCTGCCGGACAGGAACACAATACGTACTCTACTGTCTCGTCACTCTCCATACACAGCCGGCAGTCGGTCTTCTGACCTACTTCAATACGGTGCATGTGGTGACGTAAGCGGCAGTGTCCTGTGTACAGGCCGACTAGGGTACTCAGTTGTTGTCTGTTTAACTCTAGAAGTTTTTTAGCCCTTCACTCAGACAGCCATTTATGAAGCCCTTAGAGTGAGCTAATCCTGGAAGATTTTGCCAATACTGGATTGTCATTCTTTCTGTCCAGGTCTTTAAGATGCGTTTTGCTGTGCATGATGTTATCCCCAGCGCCAGTTCTGGTCCGACAAAGTCTCTCTGGGCACCACTCCTGGAAAACGCGTCGGCCGCAATATTGCGATCATGGTCCGAGTGACCCGGTATCCAGACCAGCGACACCTCATTACAGCTGCCCAGTTCGTTAAGGGCAGATTTACAGATCCATTCCGTTTTTGAATTACACCGGTAGGAACCAATAGCCTTTATAAAAGCTTGGCTATCTGCATATATCTTTATCGATTTGTGTGTACACTGGTTTTTTATACTTTCCCTTGCACACATCTCGATGGCATACACTTCTGCCTGGTGTATGGTTGCGTACTTGCCGAGGCTAGCTGATAGTCTAGCATCGGTGCTGCCCCCATATGCGCCGGCTCCTACTCCCATATTGGTCTTGGAGCCGTCAGAGTACGTCGCTCTACTAACTCTATGGGCAAAATTATCCTATTTATATACCTAAACTATGCAGTAAAATGATGTAATACCGATGATATTTAATGCCTCATGATGATGAAATACCGGATGATGAAATATCGGATGATGCAACACCGCATGATGCAATATGGGATGCAGCAGTACCGGATGAAGCAACACCGGATGACGTAACACCGGGTGACGTAATCAAGGATTATTGTTGTGTAAGTGGATACGCCTAACCGGTTGTGTCGATGAGAGCAACCATGGATTATTTCATGCGATTTCAAAAAGTGCTGAATTGACCGGACCCATGGCTGAATTTATCAAATTTTGTGGATTCCCTTTGCGGATTCTAAACTTTTCAAAGCATCTAACTTGCGGTTAACCGTGGTTACTTTAAATAACTTAATATTACTATCGCCTACCCTGCGCCCCGAGTCAATCATATACGCTTGGAAACAAAACGTTTACACCGTTTGACAGAACAACGATAAAGCCTCAAAGAACATAATAGTTGTATTTTTTGAGTATTATAACAGTTTTTAAATGTCTTTTTTGTACACTTTGGAAAATGTGATTTGCTTGAATGCTACATAGTATGAAGAAATAGTGCTACAAATTGAATCATAACTTCCACATAGCTGTGATAATTTTTCTCTTCAGAAAAACATCCTAATGGAATGAATCTAGGGCCTATGACTGGAGCACAAAGTAAATATTTGTATTCCTGTACCCATAAACATTTGAAACGTTATGTTACTCGAGTTTTATTTAAAAAATGTGAATTTTCACCAAATCACCCCTTAATTATCTCCTACCCCCTCAAGCGATTTTACCCAAAAACAATCTGAAGCGTTTCTTTATCGGGCGCTAACTCGATACCAAATTTGAAGATGGTATCTCAATTTGTTCGCAGGTTATTGCGCCTATTAACAAACAGACGTACACGCCGACATACCAACAGACCGACCGACCGAAAGACCAAAAAAATCGTTTCAGAATCAAGTTTTCTATATGTTTTGAGACTTTTTACGCCGTTTGAGCAAAAAAAATTCGAATTTTTGTCAACAATATTCCACTCCCGCACATTCAACCCCTAATTTAATTTCAGGACAAAATACCAGATGTTAGATGGGGATAGGAAAAAATGTCAATTTTCACCAAATCACCCCCCCCCCCATTCAGCCCCTACCCCCAGAGGGATTTTACCCAAGAACAATCCGATCCGTTCGTGTGTCACGTGCTCATTGTGTACCAAATTTGAAGACGATATCTCAATTCGTTCTAAAGTTATCATGGCTACAAACAGACACATACAGACCAACAGACAAAAAAAGTTCTTGCCCAAATCATGTGTTCTATATGTTTTGATACTTTTTACGACGTTTAAGCGAAAAAAAAATCTTTGAATTTTTTGGCGCCGATGCGACACTTCCATATGTTTTGACGATGTAGAAGTAAAAATGGTCAGAGATTTTTAGAAAGTTATGGGAATTTATTTCCATGTGTCGGATAGATTATAGTTATTGCAACTGTATAGAAAATTTCAATCCAATGAAAATACATTTGCCAATAAAAGAATACCTAAAAGATTTATTTTAATCGAACATACTGAAATTGGCTCACTGGCATATTCTTAAGCCTGTAGAGGAATTCGGTATTATACATGACATTTTAAAGAAACACAATTTTGTGCCGCAAAAAAACAACTGACCCAGACAATTTACCCCGGCGATAACCACAGACATGTTCTATTTTGTCCATACTTCGTAACTAAGTTAGGAGCAGTCCAGATATTAGAGGATTGATTGTGCGGTGTGACGAAACAAACTTCTCAAGAGCTGGCATGTTTAATAGAAAGAAGTACCACTACTGGAGCCGAGAAAATCTTACGTTGAGCAAGGATCATTACCGACAAGGGAGATTCAGCCTGATTGTTTGGTACGATCTCATGCGCTTTAGAATAATTGGCCCAATTGTCTATTAGGAGAACCTGACAGCCGAGCGATGTATGGAATTATATTAATTAATTACGTTCGTATTGGAAGATCTTCTAGATGCTATCTACTTGGCTAAATGCAGCAAGATTGGTCATACGCTCATAATTCTTGGAATGTAACTGTGATGTTAGAAAATATTGTAATAAAGCAGGCATTTTTAATTGATTTATTATATTTTTATTTAAGTCATGGTAAAGAGAATAGCATCAAGAAGCTATTTAATAGTAAACAGACACTTCTAATGTGTTTGTTTACGTTTATTCATTTTGTATTAAATGAAACCGCGTTAAAATATTCTTGATATAAGAGTTCACAGCGAGCGAGCATCGACACGAGCGAGTTGCTTGCCGGCGCAAGGGGGGCCGGATTGCGACGGCAATAGGCGAGGGTCGTTGCCCGGGCTATAAATAGAGCGAACACTGGCAGATCCGGCAGAGAGAAAGCGGTTTGCTTTACTCTCGCAAGCCAGTCCAACAATCTCAGCGAGGTTGTTTGATTGACGCTGGGAAGGGGGGCGTGTGACGCTGCGAGCTAGCTGCGTGCGGTTGTGGAATGGTCGCATACTAGTCAGATACCTTCCGGTCTTGCACTAGAGCTAGTAGCGGTACGTCACGGCTTCTGCAAAAGCCTGTTTCGCGTATTGTATTGTGTATATTGTTTAGGAGAGGTGCTGTTACGTTTGTTAGATAGGCCTCTTCTGCGACTGTAGGGTGCAGCTGGGTGCATCCTGGTTTTAGTTCGCGGTGCCGAATAATATTGTTGCGTGTATATACATGATGGTTGCTGCAATGCGACTGTAGTACGTTGCGAAGCATTGTCAGTTAAACATCCTGGACGTTCGGGGCGAGTTGGGAATTAGGAAATGATAATTTCTGTCGCGTGCGTTTCTTTTATTTATATACAGGGTCGCTGCTACGACGCTACTGTAGAATAGTGCGAAGCGTCGTTAGTTAAACACTCTGGCCGGCCGTAAATTAACTGAAGTAGGGAATAGGTCATTTCGCGTGCATTATTATCGGGAAGAAGTATATACAGGTTGGTTGCTGCAATGCGACTGTAGAATGGTGCGAAGTATTGTCAGTTGAACACTCTGGATGTCGGCTAAGCGAACAGGGGTTTTAGTTAGCTGCATTAGGTGAAGGAGCGCCTGTCTGCATCTGCGTGGAATCGCATTGCTTGTGCTTTTTATTTTATTTTATGCGTCTGTTTAACCCGTAACCTGGATATGTCGCTCGCTTGCCTCTGCATTTCTTTTAACATGCTAATATTGATGAGTTATTATAATGCACCGCCTGCTTAATTGATTTGACCCATTTAATAACATAACATCCTTGTTTATTTGTCACTTTAATTTTACTGATATTATTTATTCTGCTGTATGAAAATGATTTGCGCTTGGTATACATTATTTGGTTTGATATTTTATTCGCACTCACGTTTCATATTTGTATATATTTGTAGATATGTTATTTATTACACTATTTTAAGCAACATTTGCCTTATTGACTGCACCTTAGTACCGGCTATGCATTATGCATGTTTGTAGTGCTTTTAAGTAACTATATGAGTACTTGGTTAAGATAGAACGTTTATATTTATCTACTCACATCTTATTACCTTGGAAAATAACCCAAGGTAATTGAAAGTAATTAAAGCCTACTTAGCTTTCTTACATATACTGGAGTCACCAAAAACTGAACTCCTGGTGTTTATTTTCTCCACTTAAGCTACCACGGGACAAGGCTGTTATTAAACAGTAAATTGTAGCGTGTTACGAAGGCTCTAGCGGATTTCTTCACGGGGATCGTATCCCGTCCTAAATCTAGGGAACAAAGATGGTGCCCGAGGAAAGTAAGTTATATTAAAATAGAAGGTAAAAGGTAACCGCAAAAAGTAAAGAGTTAACGGTAACTGTTACAATATGTTTCGTAATAGGTGGATTTAAACCAGTGGTCCTATCCGATGACCAACGCGCTCACCGGACCTCACACCTCTCGACTTTTTTCTGGGGATATCATCAAGGATATTGTCTACAAAGCAAATACGAAACTTTGCAATCACTTTACAATGCTTCTACTACCGTTGTACATAGAATTGATGCAAGAAAACTTTTAAAAGCTACTATGGGCGGCGATTACCGACGTACCTAAAATGCATTCAGGTGCAAGGAGAAGTCTTCGAATACTTACTCTAAGCTTAGCATTCATTCTTGTGATTCCACTTTATTGTGATTGTTGTTTTCATTCCAATGTTGTCTTCGTTTCAATATTTACTTAGATTGTTAAGGTTTGTTTTATTCGTTTGTTTTTGAAATTTCCAGACTAATATTCGTGTATTTTGCTCTGTCAAACCGTGTAAACGTTTTGTTTCCAATTCATGACTACATAATATAAACTCTCAAAATGGACGATATCTCCTTTGCTTTCTGCTTTAGGCTCCTTGGTAATTAAAGTTATTTGCTAAGACAGGGTGTTCCATTAGAAAACATTACGCTTCTGTCAATATCTCAAAAACACTATGCTCGATTATTTTTTAGTTTTTGAGTTTACATCATATTAATTAGCCCAAAAAATATATAAGCTTGCCAATTTAACTGATCACGTAGCTCCAATAATAACAAAGTTAGCAATGGTTCTGATTTAAGTTTCAACCTCCTGTATACTCGTTCTTTAAGTACATACCATTCTGATATAAAAACAAAACAGTTTCAATAATACATTCTCGCCTGCACTCATTTGCAAAACGAGAAAAAAAAGATTTAACGGCTACATGAGGATCAATCATAAATACTAGATAGGAAATCCCCTATAAAATTTATTGTTGGGAGAACAAAACAAGCCAGTTATATGATCTCATTTCAGATGCACAGATTTATATTGCAATCGACGTGTACAAAATCTCTGCAGCTCCATTTGGGACTATTATTTATGAAAACAGTGCATTATTTATATGAAGTTGCTTGGGAAGATATTGGAGAGAGGATAGACCAGAGCTTAAGTGCCGGTCATGATGCTAGAGAAAGATTTCTCCAGTAATTTTTCACTTTCCACTGAGCATTGTAGGCAGGGACTACTAAGGGACTTAACACCAGCCCTGCCTCTCAAAACAATACTCTACGCGATGTAGAGAACCAAGGCGACGCATATTTTATCTGGATAAGACTTGAGCTTTGTTTGTGGTGGATGTGTGAGCCGGCGAACTTTTCATTTTAGAAAAATGAATGCGGGGTTTAGTGTAATTTATAATTCACTTACGTGGAGGCTTTGCTTTCCATTATGCCAGTGGGGTATATAAGAATAATATACATGCAAAATAATACAAGAAAACTTTTTATTTTCTGGGATGCTGGAGAGGCGATAGCGTTTGTAAAATGAATGGAATGCAAAACTAAACTTCAAGAAGACAATATTTGCATAATAATGACATTATCACTTATGAGGATTACTGCTGATTGTACACAATTGTAAGGTCTTTATTTAATTAGTAATAAGTTGTAAAATATTTTTAACACTATTTTCCCAGATCATAAGACTAAGGGCATGAATCCGGCTCTAATTTCAAATATACGAGGACACTAAACAGGCAGGTTCACACGTTTATTACATAATCAGTATATATTATTTAACGTTTACAATAAACAGATGACAATAAAGTAAATTAGAAAAAATATAATTATTATTGAAAACGTAATACAAGTGAGTTTTTCAAAGTGATACAAGGGGATATCTCGAAAACGCTTTAATATATATTATTTAACGTTTACAATAAACAGATGACAATAAAGTAAATTAGAAAAAATATAATTATTATTGAAAACGTAATACAAGTGAGTTTTTCAAAGTGATACAAGGGGATATCTCGAAAACGCTTTAATTTTTGTGTGAAAGGTTGGTGAAGTGTTGGTGAAAAATATTTTTGACATTGATCCCCCCTTTATATTTTGAGGGGCGGTGGGTAACTTTGAATTTTTAAATGAGGGTGGTGTACTTCTTTTTATAAAAATCAAATCCACCTAAACAACTAGGTATGTGTGCTAAAACATATTAGACATGCTCTTTCGGTTAGGGAATTATGATTTATTAGGATAAAATAGAAAAAAAATATAAACAATTAAATTTCAACTTATTTATCGTCTGTCATACGTGAGAAATTGTTTGAATGTCCCCCTTCCACTTACAAATACTTTACCGCACTTTTTCTAAACGGATCCTGTACATCCTGCAGAATTTTAGGTATCACTCATGAGCAGGCAAACAGGATTCTGTTTTTCATATTATCTAAAGTTGTATGCGCAGTCACTATCACTATTCCTAAACCACAAAAGAAACTATTACGGAGGGTGAGGCGGGGGGTTTAAATCGGGGACCTAGCAGGTCAGTTGACCGGATCTGTTCATCCAAATTAAATGTTGTCAAATATCCCATTCAAATGATTACGGGCCTGTATTGAATAAAGGGGTGGAGTTCCATCCAACCACATGTCTGGGTTAAGGCTTTGGTTTAATAAATTAGGTAACTGTTTTTTTTTAAATTTGTGTACATTTCTTTATTTAAATGCTATCCAAAGAAATGCGAAGTTCTTTTTTGGATACAGGAGTGCAGAATGCTGCATACAGACCTCATTCATAACATCGTAGCGTGTGGGATATCGAGGCACTGTGGGGCCTCTACCCACTGAACTCCGCTCCCTGGAGTACCGGACCGTAGTCCATACCTCCGTCGGGAAGATTTCACACCCATGGCGTTTGGATTTGAATGTTTCCATTCTGTTCTGCCGCGGGGGCGTTATCGGTTAACGATAAGCTCTGAACTCTTATGCCAATGTGAAAGTTGCTCTTTGTAGTTGGTGGCACTACAGAGAAGAGCATTTGGGTGAGAAGTGGCTTTTCCTAACTGAATGGTGGATATGAGTTACAAACTCAAGTATCGAAGACATTTTCAGATCATAGTGAATATGATTGTTTCTGACAAGCCACGGCGCTCTGGTAATCATTCTCAGAATTTTATTCTTGGTGATTTAAAATGTCTTGATGTGTGTGGCCGACATACACACACACACACACACACACACACACACACACACACACTGTGGTGGCTCATGCAGTGGATGCATAGGTCATGGGTGGATGGATTATGACTTTGTACATGAGCAGTTTATTGTTCATGGACAATTTGGCATTTCTATTAAGTAGAAAGAAGTTTGATATGAACATCAAAGCTTTCCGGCGGGCATGTTGGACATGGGGGAGCCATATTAAGCGTTTGTCGGGAAAAACCTCGAGGTAATTGGCGGAGTTTTGCTAGGGAATTAGACCGTTGCCTTACGATACGTGTTCGTTACCCACTGAACATTTATCGGGGTTTATTCCTAGACATCATTTCCTATAGCAGCCTTGCAGCTCGTCTACGGCGGTCTGTAGACGTTTGGTTATTATCCTCGGCTGAGTGGAACTGTAGAGAATGGTAGTTTCGTCTACGTACAGTACGTATGTCACGTTTAGGGGCTGGTGTCGGTATGTCTGCGGCAAATATATTGCACAGCAGAGGCGAGAGAGCAGAACCCTGCGGGAGGACAGCCGTGGCTGAGCAGGTTCTAAATCTGGTTACGAGATGTTTGACCTAGAATTTCCTCTATTGCAGGTATGACCTGATTAGCAGAATCAGAGGGAAATTGAAATTGTTTAGGAGGCCCGCATGCTAAACCCTGACGAAGGCTTGAGCAATGTCGAAAAATATTGCATCAGTTGACTTGTTTTGGTTGAATCCTTAGGTGACGTTTTCCACCACTCGAAGGACTTGATCAGTGGTGGGGTGCTGGTCTCTGAATCTGAATTGCTCGATATGGTTCTTAGAAGTGAATGAGGCCAGCCTTTTCTGAGATAGTTGTTCGGCGATTTTGCCGACGACAGCTAGTAGGCTAATGGGCCTATAGTTCTGAGGAAAAATCGGGTCTTTGCTGGGTTTTAGGATATTAATAATGTGGTCCAGTTTCCACATTGATGGAAAACTTTGAAATTGCAACATGGCATTCATAATCTTAAGTATGAATACCACTGCCTTGCGGGGGAGATACTTGAGGGCTACGTTGGAGATTTCCTGGTATTCCGGATCTTTCGTATTACTTCCACATTGTCACAACGTGTGGCAGTATGGATCGGCGACAAAAATTTCAAATTTTTGTGTGCTTAAACGTCGTAAAAAGTATCAAAATATATAGAAAACATTATTTGTGAAGAAAATTTTTGTTTGTTTGTCGGTAGGTCGGTCTGTATGTCTGTCTGTTTGTAGCCACGATAACTCTAGAACAAACTAAAATATTGTTGTCAAATTTACTATACAAATAGCACCCATCAAACGAACGGTTGGGATTGTTTTTCGCTAAAATCGCTTCAGGGGGTAGGGGATGAATTGGGTTCGATTAGGTGAATACTGATATTTCTTTGTCAAAACTTGAGTAGTATAACCCTTTAGGCTTTGTTTATCAGAAAACTTTCAATTTTATTAAACAGTTGGTATTCTGTGTTGAAACTAAATTAGTGGTTGAATGTGTGGGGAAGAATATCGATGACAGGAATTTCGAAATTTTTGTGTGCTAAAACGCCGCAAAAAGTCCCAAAACATATATGGTGTTATAAGCGAAAATTTCCTCTTTACAGCGCTGCGTCGAGTTCACAAACGTAAGTTGAGTTATTATTAATTATTACGTAAAAGGAAAAAAAAGAATATCATAATATGTGAGGCTAATATCTTCACTTAAAGTGTTTAGCTTACAGGATGGTTGGCTTTAAGATTATTAACGTTATCTCGACGCTTGTTATGATCTGTTTACAGGCGAGACTGGAGCATTAAAGTATTCCACTATATATCACAGTAGACAGTTACAGGAAGTCACAGATTAATCCAATTTATTTAACCAATTGCCAGTGAGTCTACAACTTAAATACCAGTCCAGAAAAATAGGACACTAGGCTGAAAAAATCAAATACCAGGCCAGAAAATTAAATGCCAAGCCCGAAAAACCCCAAAAGAAGATTTAAAAACTAATATTTGGAAACGTATGAATAAACATAGTTTATTCAGAATTATGGAAACTACACTTAATATATGTATCCAGGGGTTTTTAATTATATGAAAAAAGAAAATGGATGGTTTAATCCCACTGACGTGGTATATTGAACCTTGCGGTACAAATATCTATTTAGGACTTGACGAAATGCAGTACAAACGCTGTAGGTAATGCAACCCATCATCAAGACTTTACATTGATTCTCTCAATTTCCAATAAAATTAATTTTTAAGACTTCTTTTTTTTCCAGGTACCAAATTTGCAAGTAAGGATATAAGAAATATGCTGATAAAGATAAGATTAATAAGAACAGGCAACTTGAAATATTTCAATGCAACATTACTAAGCTCTTATTTGAGAGAGAAGGAAGCACTATTAATAACCTCAAATTGAATTGTTTACTAAATTGGAATTAGGTTAAGTTTTACCAATTGATTTACATGAGTTGTTGTTTATTTTTAGTAAATATTACTATACAAGAATTGTGAAAGTATAATTCAAGTCAGGTCAGGTTTTACAGGCGTTCATAATAAACGATCTGTTTATTTAATTTATGAACAATAATAGTGACAGTGTTCCCAAGTGAGTGTTATGTATTATGCCGATTTATTAACGATGCTTTTGACCTTTTGAATTAAAAAAAGCAAAGTGAGGTTTAGAACCGTCTCAATCCTCCCATCTACAATGCTTTTTGACCAGACACGACCATCACGCGGGTAGGATGTCTAACACTTTGTGCGATACACTGAGGAGGAAACACCTTATTAGAGCCACTACTCATATTTTTATTTATTTTTTTCATCAAAAAAACACACCTGGGGAACAAAAATTGCATTAGGGGCATTGTCCATATATTAGGGAAGAAATGGGCCAGGACTAATAATTTACAAGATGTTGGTTGTACACAGTCTCTATTTTATAATATGTTTTGTCATTTGGAGCTGTCGTGACAACATACTACATAGTTTTCCACCGAGATAGCAAACCTGTCTTTTATCTCACAATCTTTTAGGAGGCTGGTTACCACACCCATATTGCTTTATAGGTGTGTTCTTGCTGTAATTAGTATACCGTACTGATGACCTCTACTTAGTGCGAAACTGGTCTGCGGTTCTATCCTACTATTATAGTGAGAATAGGTCTAGCCTTACATACATTGTCCCTATATTAGGGAAGAAATGGGCCAGGGCTAACAATTTACACAATTGCTGGCTAACATAGCCGTATTACTTTATAGGTGTGTTCTCGCTGTAATTAGTATACTGTACTCATGAGCTCTAATGAGAGCGAAACCGTTCTGCGGTCCCAATTACGGTGAGAATATATCTAGCCTTAACTAGTTTAGATAACTCTGGCTTAAGTGGTATTTGAAATATCATGATATTTGGCCCTCCTCGCAATTTGGCTTTCGTAAAGGGCTTAGTAGTAGTAGTAGTAGAAATAATGTCGTCTGTAGTCTGGTAACAAATATGCAGTGTGCTTCTTCGAAAAATGTTTATGTGGCTTGTTTATTTTTCGACTTACAGGGGGCAGATGATTCTGTTGAAATGAATTAAAAAAACTTGTTAAGTCTGGCGTCGACCTAAAACTGTCTATAGGAGCTACTGCACTAGATAAAAATCGTTCTGTTTATGTAAGAGACCATAATAATATTATGCATGGTCCTAGACTCCTGTCTGTGGGTCGTCCTCAGGGTTTTGTACTACTTTGCTTTTCAGTGTTTACACGTTGACTTGCATCGCATGTTTTATGGACAAATAAAAATAATACAGTACATTGCTGATTCTTGTCTCTACGCAATCTGTGGTTTATATGATGAGTGTGTTGATGATTTGGAACAACGCATGCATATTATGAATAATTCGCTTATGAACCACAGTTTTAGTCACTCCGATAAAAAATCCGATGTGGTCTTTTTTACCGGACAGGTTAAGAAAGCTTGGTACGGGGAAAATTCTGAGGAAGCTAAACGGTTTATGTATTGAAGATTTTTCAAATAATTACTGGAGAATTAAGAATAGTCCTCCTCTAGCACTCGCTGTGGCTGGCACTACCGTGCCGGCTCTAAGCTACCAGTATTTAACTTAGACTTTTCTGCTATTATATTTGAATTAGATATTGTATTCCGTTGCTACTCCGAGAGCCCATTAGTTAATAAAACATAGTTTTCAGCCTAGTTAGCAGTATTACAGACGGTATTACGATCTATACAGCTGGTTCAAAATTCATACATGGGACCGGTTCTGCTTTTTATCCCCCTGTATTAAAACAGTCATATTCTTACCACCTTCAAAAGGAATGTTCAACATTTACTGCTGAATTGTTTGCCGTTTTACAAGTTCTTTTGTGGACTCACGAAAGCAATGTCACCGAGGCAATTTTATTTTCTGACTCAGCACTCAGCAGCCACGCTGCAATATATAGCAAAGTTCATATCACAACATCCTAAACAACTTAGTTTATGAAATATGTTCAGTCATTCACAAATTATATCTGAAAAACGTTTTAACAAACCTAATAGGTGATCCCGACTTTTGAATTTTGAAAAAATTTCTTCAAATGAGCGCTAATTAGGCCCCCCAGAACACATATCCGGGGTCAGTTTTAATTTATTTATATATATATATATATATATATATATATATATATATATATATATATATATATATATATATATATATATATATATATATATATATATATATATATATATATATATATATATATATGTATATGTATCAAAAATTATGGGCCGGTTTTGATTAAATTTGGTGAGTACTTTCCTTTTACAAATGGCTTGGATAAGTTCTTTAGCCAGGAAAATGGGCCCAGGTTTTCCCGGAAAATTTTGAGTTTTCTTTCGAAAAAAATTGTAAAAAATTTATATCTCCAAAATTAACAAAGTAAGGGCAACCAAATTTGGCACGCCCGGTTTATATCATTATACGTAAGCTGTCTACCAAAATTTAGCTCTTCAGATCAAAATACAAAAAAGTTATAGGCATTTAAATAAAAATTTATTGGGATTTTCCTCAAAATGTCCAAGTTGCGATTTAAAACGTTAAAAATTGGCAACATTTAGGCAAAGAACTTGAATCTAGTACGGGCTATGGAAAGAAAATGTCTCAAGAAGAATGTCATTGTCCTTCATTTTACTAAAATATTTCCAGAAAATTCATTTAAAATAGACTCTTTCTCTGATGCTTGGCAGTAGCCTTAGCTGTAGAGTTTATCGTTTAATGGTATATAATTTTTGTCGAATTTTCGTAAAAAATCAATAAAGCTCAATATATCCGTTATTATACAAGATATGAAAAAAAATTTATATATTAATTATAGGGTGTCTTGAGCTACATCATAAAAAAATATTTCTACAATCACTGGGTGGCCCATAAGTCGTTGGTGATACAAATTTTCTTTTTTTAAAAACCAAACACGCCTTATGTTATTGCATTTTTGCATTTTCCATCGAAATATAATGCATGTTTGTAAGAAAAGAAATTCTGGATGCTGCAAGTGCGTTATGGTAGCGAATTTTGATCAAATGCTTCATATTTGAATAGCCCAATTTGCTATTAACCTATAAGGTTGACCAAGAAACGAGTTTTTGTGGGAACACTTTAAGTTTACTTTTGGAAATTTGTGTACATTTTCACACAATAAAGTTATTTTTATGAAACATGGCACATTGTTTTTACTATATAGGTTGTACTGGTAACCAAAATTGATGCCTGCTTTCTTAAAAAGAAAACACACTTATTTGCAATAAAAACATTTTTATGAAAATTCACTACCATAACGCACTTGCTCCGTCCAGAGTTTTAAAATTAGTCTAACTAAATCACAGTCCTGCACTTGTGACAAGTTCTGAATGGGTGACCTGAATCAGATATATTTTTGCATGCCAGAAATATAGGGAATTGGCCAGCATTTTGATATGGAAGTTGCCTAAATTGGGTTCTGAGCTTTCCCTCAACTTTTTTCGTTCTTGTCGCCTAAAAAGACCTATTTTATATTTATATTAGAAATGCTGGTAAGATTTGTCAGTAAAGTAAAAGCTTTACTTTTCCTCAATTCTTCTCTTTAATTTATTATCGTTCTGTGGCCAAAGGTATTCACCATAGCAATTTTAACACAAACACATACAACTGGCTTAGTTCTATCGTACTTGTTTCTATTCTAGATCTTATTTGATAGCTGACTTAGATACTATTAAGCTTAGTATATTGTGAGGGACATATTGGTAAGATTCTTTGTTTATTCTTATTGAATTGTTGTATAATTCTAGGTTGCAAGTAGACCAGTGCTCTGGAATCAACGGTACTTGGTTCACTTCGCGGTGGAAGCGTCAAATAACTTTCCAGTACCTGCAGCAAAGTAACGTTAACCGAGGTTGTGGCATTGTGTTTGAGCAAGTTGAATGTCTGTGCTCTCTGCTGTTCGTAGTGGGGGCGTTACGCTGTTGGTCCTGTGTAAAATGTGTCGGTGGGCACGTGAATTATTCCCAACATCCTTACAGAAAAAAGAAAAGGAATTGGGTAAAATTTCCCTGGTAGTGGAAACTACTCCCTGACGACAGTGATTGGCCATAGTCGCGGAAATAGACTGACGTAAAAAAACAAACCTGTCTTTTGTTTATTTATGAAAATACTAAAATTATGGTGACAAAGTGTAACCCATATGTTTTCACTCTAAAGATTGCAGCGTATAGGCAATTAATTTAATGTCTATAAGTTAAACAATAGTTAGATTATCAGCATTTTAGGAAATTTTGATCAAAAATGCTGCAGACTTTTTGGTTACTTATGGTGCGCTTATAGTTATTTTGTTTATTTAAATGTATAGTGCGAGTGGGTAACAAAGCGACCTGTATAGAATTTGTATACAAGTAAAGCCATAATAACTTGACCCCGTCCTAAATTTGGGATAAGGGGATTTTCTAAACATTAGAATTTGCTTGTTAGACCTTTCATTTACGGCGTAACTGCGTCATGTTTACATTAAGAAGCCGTCTAATAATTTTGCCAAGCTGAAATTCAGAAAACGATCTTATGATTCTATTATACATGTTAAAACTGTGTAATATAAGCACTAACCTAAATTTAGGCATTGGCAGAAACTGTGTAATGTAAGAAAATTTTAAGTTGTTAAGCGTTAACAAGTACTTACCGATAAAATACAGATCTGTTTTGCACTTAATTTTGATTCCAATGATTATCTCAAGCCATTTAAGCTTAAACTACGTTCCCCGATTGGAGACGATTCGATTTGTACAGATGTTTCAAGCGAGAGAAAGAGTATCGAGTCAAATCGGATAGTCAATTAAATTCATAGGCTTACTCCGGCAAAATCTCATTTAAGATTGCACCCCATTCCGGTCTCGACTCACTGAATTGCCGATTTTTACTATATTCAATCAAGGAAAAAATTTCAAATCTCGCTCCACTTCACCCTAATCTGCTCTCATCTGCCATTACGTGAACGTGTAAAGTATAATGGTGATCATTACTAGAACGTGATGGGCGTCTAAATCTAAATTGTTCTGATTGGATATGTATTGCATAGGTAAGGCTGCACTTATTACGTTGTTAGTTTCTTAAGCCCTGCAAAAAATTCATATTAGTGAATTTTTATTAAATAATATATATATATATATATATATATATATATATATATATATATATATATATATATATATATATATATATATATATATATATATTCCGATTTATTTTGCAAAAGACATACATAGCTGTCTTGAAAGTGGTCGGAGAAACCCAAAGCTAATTTCATTTTCATTTTTCGTGTCTCATGTATGTGCATCTAATACCCGGTTTACTCAAAAGAATTGACAGAGTGTTGTCGGCTCCTCCGTATTTTTGTTTAATTTTGTATTTTGTCCAAGCACGCATCAAATAACCAAAGGTTGTAATAACACCATGATTTCCTCTCGTTACTAGCTGTTTTCGTAATAATTCATAGTAGTTTAATGACATTGTGTACCGTTGTGACTCCCACCTTCTAGTTAAAGTAGGCTGCCGAAAATACTTGGAAGTTCGGAGGACTACACGTATTTTCCAGTTAGTTATCACTCAATGGTGTCCCCAGGTGCGGCCCGAGTGTTAAAACATTGTAAAGTATCGCTCTTTTTCTTTGCCGTCATATATAAGTAAAAGCCTCCCTCAAAAATTGGGCACCAAACCAGCTAGGGATAAGAAAAATACCGCGATCAGAAATTCGGTATTCACGTTTTCTTTTATTATTCACACTCTATACATACCAGTCAGCCCTGGTGAGAGCCGTATCTTAAGTATAGACATTTTCTCTTTGTAAACACGTTAGCATATAATTTTGTATATATGTATACTTATCTATCTTTTTCAACAATAAAACATTATTTGTCTTTAAAGCCTCTCCTGTTCATTATGAATTCTCCATAAAGTCTGACCCTTGGAAATCAAATATCTCCACGTGAATTTTCCTGAGCACCATACTTCAGGGTTTGTACAACATTCTTCTTGAGACATTTTCTTTACATAGTCCGTATTAGTTTCAAGTTATTTGTCTAAATGTTGCCAATTTTGACGTTTTAAATAGCGACTTTGACGTTTTGAGGAAAACCCCAATTTATTTTTCTTTAAATGCCTACAACTTTTTTGTCTTTTGACCTACAGAGCTAAATTTTGGTAAGTAATTTACCTTTAGTCGTGTACCAAATTTGGTTTCCCTTACTTTGTTATTTCCGGAGATCTAATTTTTTTTCGAAAGAATGAATATATAAAAATCGAAACTGACCCCGGATATGTGTTCTAGAAGGCCTAATTAGTGCTCATTTGATGAAATTTTTTCAAAATTCAAAAGTCGGGATCTCCTCATTAGTAATTTTTTTTAAGAAAATTCACTAAAAGACAGCGAAAAAAAAAAATCGGTCAACATTTCAGTACACCTGAAATCGTTGATGCTATTCCATATCATATAGATGAAGAGATATTATTGCAGGAATTTTCTGTTTTTGACAAGGAAATGGGGACTGGTAATAGTTCAGATACACAATCAAAACCTAGACTATCAGAGAGTAAATCACAGCAAGGAAAAGAAACAAGAACTAAAAAAATTCAGGAGCAGAAAAAAAAAGAAGTACAAGAAACTCAAAGAAAGTAAAAGAGATCGAGGGTGGAAAAGAATGAGAGTGAATGTCATACGGCAGATCATTGGGATGATAATTCAACTGTGGAATTCTATGATGATGAACTTACACAGATTTTTACTGTAACTGTCGGGGGCCAAGCATAATACAGGATATTTTATATCAGTCCATGGCACCCAGAGAGGAAAAACATTAATCGCAAAGAAGATAAGATATTTGCATTTGTTGGCATCAACTTTTCATGGGATGTCACCCAATTCCCAGTTACAAAAATTAATGGTATTCACAGGAAGACTTCGTAGTATCAAAATGCTAAACATTATTAGCAAAAACTGGTTCTGATAGATTTTGTGTTTCCCGAATGTTAATGACAATACTACAATTCCGGAGGAAAACAACGATAAAATTAGTGATGGGAAAAACAGTTATTTTCTGTTAACAGTTAAGCCGTTAACGTTATTTAATAATAACCGCTGAAAATAACGGCTTCAGTTATTTTAAACTGGATAGTCGATCGATAGTATCCTACATTTCCAAAGCTGTGAGCGATAGCGAGCACACTAGTATAAATGCATTGTATTTTTACCCCGTTATTTCACGTAGTGTATAAATCTCAAATTTTGTCGATATGAAAAGGAAACAAAGGGTTAAGAAATTATAATAAGCGTGTCGTAAATATTTTGCCACTCTGAAGTGAAACTTTTAGAAATCAGAAAGGAGTCTTCTATAAGAATTTAGTTAGATGTTTTAGGAATTATAAACTAGTCATTTCTCACAAATTTATTTTATCAGGGTCTTTACGTAAATGTCAATGCCACAGCAAGAATCAATAAATATCATTATTTATCACGCCTTGGGACGTTAGACGTTAGAACTTTTATTGCTACACAGGGAGTGATTCTAGAAACTCCATAACATAACGCAGCCAATAAAATTTCGGTAAAGAAACAGTATAAAAAATTGAGTTTGAGTTTAAAAAAAAATTGGGAGATATATAGTATTAATTGTTTATTTACTTATTTTAATATTCGTTGTTTTAAAATTAGTTTCAAAAATTTCAAAGGGCTGTAACTTGGAGGAGAAGGGCTTTTAAGAAAAACTTAATAAAAAGACACCCCTTATTTTTCGCCAAAGAATCACCCTGTAAAATTTTTCGCATCAATTTGGAAACACCCTGTATATATAAATATATATATATATATATATATATATATATATATATATATATATATATATATATATATATATATATATATATATATATATATATATATATATATATTTATTTAATTTTTTATATTGAAATGTAGGTATATAGGTATTAAAAAATGTTGTATCATTATATTTTTTTAATCAATTTGATAACTATTATCAGACAAACGAAAATGACGTGTTAACTGTTTTCTTAGGTAATGTATATAAATTTAAATAAATAAGTACTTTAATTTCACGTGAAATAACCCTATTTTGCGTTGTCTATAGTGAAAGTAATAACACGTTTTTACAGAAATTCATCTTTTTACCCAACATTTTTGATTATTAAATATTTGGCTTTACATACTAGTGGGAAACTCAACTGTTTCAAAAATAACAGCTTCTCAGTTTAACAGAATAACTCTGTGTAGTAGTGTCGGTATGCCGTCTCCCCATCAACAACCGGTTAAAGTTAAAATTAAAATTAAACCGACCGTTTTATTGTACCGAAGATCGTACGTCAGCGAGCATTCCCAATCTCAAGGCTATTCATCCCGTTAAATGGTTAAATAGCAGTTGCCGATGCCGATGAAAACCGATGTTTATTCATCGAACCTAGTTGCAGTGGAAGTGGAACTGAAACAGACACGACTCCGAATTCTAGCTTAGTGTAAAAAGCGTTATTTTTTAAGCCGTTAGTTTTATAAGTCGGTAACTGGTCGTTACCGTTACGTCTCGTTAGCCGTTAAAAAATAGCTGACAGTTAAATAACGACCCATCACTAGATAAAATATATCAGCAATTTCGAGACGCAACAAGTGCACTATGGTAGTGAATTTTCATAAGATTAAATTTTGTCGACTTGGCCTTATACTAAAAGTAATACAAATAGTGCTGTAAATTGAATCATAACTTTCACATAGTTCTGATAATCTACTCTCACCAGAAAGACATTCTCATGAAACAAATTTCGGGTTTATGACTGGACCACAAAGAAAACATTTCTATTCCTCTACCCATGAACTTCTGAAACATTATATTACCAGAGTTTTAACGAAAAATGTCAATTTTTACCAAATCGTATCTATTACCCCCTCCACCCTGAAGCGATCTCACTCAAAACAACTTGAAGCGTTCCTTTGTTGGGTGCTAAGTGGATACCAAATGTGAAGATGATATCTCAATTCGTTCGAAAGTTATTGCGCCTACTAACAGACAGACGTACAGGCCGACACACCAACCGACGGTGGACAGAAAAAACATCGTTCCTGAATCAACTTTTCTATATGCTTTGGGACCTTTTACACTGTTTTAGCAAAAAAAAAATCGAAATTTTTTTCACCGATATTCGACCCTCACACATTCAACCACCAACTTAATTTCAGCACAGAATACCAGATGTTTGATGAAATTGAAAGTTTTCTAATAAACTAACCCTAAAACGTCATAGTACTTGAGTTTTAACGAACAAAATGTCAATTTTCTCCAAAACACCCCCATTCATTCACTACCCCTGGAGATACCCGAAAACACAGCCAAATCGAATCAATTCAGTATCTCAATTATTGTGCATATTTACAAAAAATCCTGAAACAAGTCAATTTAGATTAGAAAATGACATCCTGCAACGTGAAAACTTTACCTCTACATTAAACCCCATTCGAGTAACAGTTGAAATCTCAACATTTTTAAATAGCAAGTAGAGGTTTGCGGTACCTCATTTTAAAGGTCTCTTCATTCGCTATACTCAACACATAAACGTGAAAACCCAGCGTAAAATACACATTGACAGTTTTTCTTTGCTAAAAAGGGGACTCGGCGTCTCTGAATGGGGACAGGAGTACGTATTCCAAAAATTCTTTTCCTATATATTTATTTTTCTATAATGTCCAGTTTCGCGAGCTAAAACATTTTTGAACTTATTATAAATGCACATTTATTTTTGGTAGTCAATTTGGAATACATTCTTTAACAAAACTGTGTACTATATTTTCTTAACCGTACAATCTGCAGAAGGGCATCTTTTATGGTTCTGATACTTAAGTGTCTGCAAGCATTTCTCCTTTGTAATACACCCAAAGCCATCGGCTATGTAATATGTAATGTTCGGCGTATTAAATGCTCATATATTCCTTACAAAAGTTTAACATTTTAATTTATTAAGGAATATATGTGCTTCCGGTCATCGGTAATTCACTACAGGGCGTTATATATATATATATATATATATATATATATATATATATATATATATATATATATATATATATATATATATATATATATATATATATATATATAGAGCTAGATATTATATGATTGCATTGTTAAACTAAAATAGTTAAAAATGATTTCCTCAGAAATGCCATCACAGGCTTCTTGAATTCGGTGACTAGGGGCGAATAGGTTATTTGTTGGTGGGGGTAAATTACTCAGTAGGTTGCCAATCATATCACACACATGTTAGATTGGGGACAAGTCTGTAGAGCGAGCAGGCCATAGAAGCAGGGTCACGTTGTTTTCTTGTAAGGATATTGTGGTAACCCTCGCCGTATGAGTACGTGCGTTGTCTTGTTAAAAAAAGGTTAAACTAACCCTTGTAGGTATGGCAGTGCAACAGGTTGCAGTACGTTTCGTGTATAATCATTTGAATTCAAATTTCTGTCAATAACAACTAGAGGTGATCCAGTATGTTATTGCACGTTATACCATCACCCTCCTGTATGCTGTTCTACAGCAAACTCTAAAATGTTGTGTTCTTCTTCTCTGACCATCGTGGACCCAAAGACGGAATAGAACCACGTCAAGGAACAGAACATAATCCATTTATTATCCCAATTTGATCTGTCGTTACACCACTCAAACCAAACAGTACGATGTTTCCAACTCACTGGAAGACATAAAAATGGTCTACACGAACGAAGCCGAAAAATTCACTACCAGAGAAGGAACGATGGTAAGACTGAAATATTTTTTATTCAAATGAGTGCAGATTAGGGCCACTAGAACCTGGGTCCGTTAAAATTTGTAAGTGTATCACCAGGTTGGACCTACATAATTTTTGAGATCTCGTTTTATTAATAATAATAATAACGCTTTTAAATGTACAGTGTGGACCAGATGAAATAAATAAATTAATTTTCTAAGTTAATATTTATATGATTAGAAAACTTTAAATAGGTCGAGCTTTTATTTTGAAATTACACAAAAGCAGTGTAAAAATTTTACCCTTTGTTTAACCTATCCAATGTGACACTTAGAACCGCATACTTTCCAAATTGGAAGGGTAGGCTTGTGACACCGTCTTTGAAAGGCATCTTCATTCTTTATTCGGTAGGGTATTTTTTTATCTTGTTGCCTAGTCCCGGAAATAATGACATTTGAAATTTTACATGAGTCTTTTATTTTTGAAAACAGAATTACTGAAATAAATACAATTAAAAACCAAATTAAGTAAAATTAGAACTGAAAACCATTCATTATGCAGTGCTGTTTCTGTTTCCCCTAAGAACACCTTATATAACGTAAGGACTTATTTGTTCAACCTTTTGCCGAATCCTATGCTTTAAATCTTCTACATTATCTGGTCTGTTGACGTTTAGTATCGACTTCATTTAGTCACACAAAACAATCTAGTAAAGTCAGGTCAACAGAACGGGCTGGCCAGTCTACTACACCAGGCCTGCTAATCCATCTGTCAGGAAACACAGCGCTTAAATTGGTCCTAATATGATTTGCAAAATATGGTGGCGCTCCGTACTGCTGAAACTAAATATGCGGTCGATTTCATTTGGATTCCCATCAGCAGGATATAGTTTAGCATCCTTCAGCATTGAAGCAGTCGTCTAAAAGATAGGGACAGATTATTTGATTTTCTGTAATTCCAGCCTAGACGTTCACTTCCCTGCGATATTGAATGTTAGCCTTCATCATCCAATGATAATTTTGACTGCTCCAGTACAGACAATTTAGTCTACTGGTGGTGCCATTTAAACAAAACTTCGCTTCGTCGGAGAAAAGAATTCTGTTTGTAAACTGAGGGTTTGCTTGACACAGACTCATAATTTTTTTCGCAGAATTGGATACAACGATCACCATTATCATCATTCAATTCATGCACTAGGTGAACTTTGTACGCATGCATATTTTATCTCTTCAAAATACGCAACACCGATGTCTTGCTTACATTATATTCTTTACTAGTTTCTCTACTTAATTTATGCGGATTTTTCACTACATTCAGTAAAATGTGCAAATGGTTTTCCTCATTAATTTGGACATTTGGACCTGATTTAGGACTATCTTGGATATGTAGAGATTCACGAAATGTTTGCTCTATTATACTTACTGTTCCCTGTGATACGGATGGATCGAGATATTTGGCATTAATCATTTCACATACTTCCATATGAGTTTCGGTTCTACCACCACAACCAATCATTATTAGAATGCCTGTTCTTTGTGTTTCACTTAAATGATGGGCTATAATTAAACAATATCTACCAGAGCGCACACTGTACAAAAATTACAAAATCAATGAAAAATTGAGCAAAGTGCTTCGTTTATAGGTCTTCAAAGGTATAAATTAACCTTTATTTATCAATAATGATTTAGTTTCTAAATCATATCGAGTTATCATTTGTCCATATTTATATTTTAATGCTGTACCTGAACATCTTACAAGTACACTTGGAGAACCCAAATCACCACAACACATTTAAAAAAAGACCTCACGATCGTTTCACTAACCAAGTTAGCGTCATCAAAGGATGAAAAATTTAAACTATTTCAAAAACTAACATCACCTTATATACCGGATCTTAGGTAAAAGGACCGACCTGAGATGGGAAAATAAACGCAGGCAAATTCTGCAGTGTATTGTATTTTTATCGCGGGATGAGGTCTGCACTGTCCCTACTAACTTATCTAAAATATGTCCATCTCTAGAAATTTTGGAAAGGTTCAACGACACCTAAATTAACATAGTTTGCTTTGTCGGAACTATCTGTATTATTATGTTATCTCTAGGACGTGTTGAAAACGTGGGAATTTTTATTTAGCGAAGCAATCTAACAGGTGGCTCGTAATCGGCGGTGGTGCCACGTTCATAAAATTTTTGTTGTAACTACATTTTGCAATATATATATACTTTCGAAGGGGTTTAGCTGTCCTGGTTGTCTAACATTTTTTATTAATTTCAGATTATCTTAATTAACGTGATGATTATTATCCCAAATATGTCGGGCGACAGTAGATCTATCTATAGTACCGTAACGTAATTTGGCTAAGTGTTCTTTGAATATAACTCCAATCGATCTTTTTGTTTGCCCGACGTAGTTAAGATTACAATCTTTACAACTTATTTCATAAATTCCCGACATTTTGTCCGTGCTATCCTTGTCTTTTGGGTTACCTAGCAAGGTTTTTAAGGTATTTTTTGTCAAAAATGTTAGCTGCAAGTTGACTTTTTTAAAAATGATATCTAGACCCCTCGTGATTCGTACGCCGGGCAAACAAAAAGATCTATTGGAGTTAGATTCAAAGAACACTTAGTCCAATTACGTTACGGTACTATAGATAGATCTACTGTCGCCCGACATATTTGGGATAATAATCATCACGTTAATGAAGATAATCTGAAATTAATAAAAAATGTTAGACAACCAGGACAGCTAAACTCCTTCGAAAGTATATATATATATATATATATATATATATATATATATATATATATATATATATATATATATATATATATATATATATATATATATATATATATATATATATATATATTGCGAAATATAGTTACAACAAAAATTGTATGAACGTGGCACCACCGCCGATTACGAGCCACCTGATCGATTGCTTCGCTAAATAAAAATTCCCACCTTTTTAATACGTCCTAGAGATAACATAATAATACAGATAGTTCCGAAAAAGCAAACTATGTTAATTTAGGTGTCGCTGAACCTTTCCAAAATTACTAGAGATGCACACATTTTAGGTAAGTTAGTAGGGACAGATAGTTAGGTCTTTTTTAAAATGTATTGTGGTGATTTGGGTTCTCCAAGTGTGTTCATCAGAAGTTCCAATCTTCACTTAGTACTTGAACATCTTACACATATTTTACCTCTGACTGTAAAATAATCTACATAAGGTGAACCAATTTTCTTTAGATACTAACCAGCGGTAGAAGCTACGAACTTCCCATGTTGTATAATTTTAGACGTCACTATCGCCCTAACTGGGAAATGGAATAAAAAATAAATGACACTCCCGAATATTCATTCTCCAATGGAAATGTATTTCAAATAAAGTGTCACAAGCTTACCTTTCCAATTTGAAAATTTAAGGGTGGTGTTGCACTGAAGGGGTTAAAGGAAGAGGTAAATTTTGTACGCTACTGAGCGTAATTTTAAAAAAAATACCTGTTTCAGGGATTTTCAATTATACAAATATTAATTAATCAATTATAAAAACATTAATTAATAAATTATAATAATACATACATACTTGGGGACCACTTCTCTGACTTCACTGTTGAGTTTCGTTTCTGCAGGTGAAGGGCGTAGCCAGCGCGTAAACGTTTCTGTGACCAGTTTCGCTGCTTGACAGCATCCTCAGACATATAAAAATTTAATTAGTACGAAATCATTACAATTACAAATAAAGATCTGTTGCTATGTTCTGATGCTTTGATCAAAAAAATTCATCAAAATGAAAATAAAATGAAACAGATGACGGATGGAGCTTTCAAAATGTCTACGTGATGTATGTCAATATTAACATAAAAATAGAACTAGCCTATAATAACTATAATAACAGTTACAACAATAAAATAACTAAACAATAACAGTAATAAATCAGGCTTTATATAATGAAAGTATCGACATACATCAACTCGTTATCTTATTACAACTTTTTTTAAAGAGTACTTAAATTTATTTTCTTTAACTTATTTAATTAGGAAGAAGAATAACCAAGAAAGGGGAAGTCATTAAATCAGTTTGCTCATTTAAAACAAGGCAGCTATTGTCGTGTGTGTGCCTTTTGACTTTAAAAAAGTCTAGTTTACGTTTGTCATTACAAAAATGTAGTGGTTGTATGCGGTTATTTGCTGTAGGTCTACGTTCGGTATCAATAATATGTTTTGAAAATGTAGATTTGTCAGCGTGGTTATTTCAAAGTGTAGAAGTATGTTCCTTGTATCGGGTGTTAATATTTCTAAAAGTGTGAAATATGTAGATTGCGTTACAGTGTGTACAAGCTAATTTATAAACTACAGCTTTTGTCAAGAAACAAGATTTTTCTTTCGGGTTAAGCAGCAAATCACGCGTCGTGTTGTAAGATTTAAAAGCCACCTTTGTATTTGTAGAGGTATTTAACATTTTTGAAGTGTTTTCTGAAATTGTTCCAAAATAAGTTATCGAAACATAACTGTTGTCTTTGTTTGTCGCTAATATTTGGATAAATTAAATTAATCGCTAATTTGTATTATTTTCCCTCGATCATTTTATATATTATTTTAACAGAGTAGCCAATATTAAATGCTCTTTGCTTAAGTATTGAAATTTCTTTTTCAAAATTATTTTGTGACATGGGTATTGAAAATGAACGATGTATTATAGAATCATAGGCTGGCAGCTTTTGTGAAAAAGGGTGACATGAATCGTATGGTATGGTTGCGTCAGTGTAAGTTGGTTTCGTATATATTTAAAAGTCAAATTACTTACTTTTTAACTTTCTAATCGTTAAGTCTAAAAAATTTAGAGTTGAATGACATCCGAGAACATCTATATTCAAAAGGGCCTTTTGCTCCAGTTAGCTTATGCGCTGGCTAAGCCCTTCACCTACATAAACGAAACCTAACAGTGAAGCCAGAGAAGTAGTCTCAAAGTTTTTATGTGATATGGACCAGTTTCAACAACAATCAATGAATTAATTTATTCATTATATGTGGTCCAGACTGTATATGGGCATCGAAATTGTGGTTAGTGATTGAGTCTCTGTTTATAATTTGTTACATTGGTAAACTGAAATAACTCTCTATCCACTTTATAACACGCTTTGTTACAAAGGTTTCACTTTAGTATTCACAGTGCTTCAATTTGTGTAACTAATATATAATGATTGTAGTGAAGGTACTGGCAGTATGCACTGACTGTACGGTCCAATTAGGCTTCTGAATATTGTTACGTCTGTTCATTGGATTGAGAGTTTTATGTTTCTCGAGATTCAGGGAATATGTATATTGATATATTGAGATACCAAGTTCTCGTTACCGATAATAACTAATCGATTTTACGTCAAACTTAATTATTATTTTATTTTCCGTTATACAAGTTTCATTCTTAAACAGATCCCAACAAAAGGAAAATGTTTTCAGTTATCTGGAATTCTCTTTATATATTTTATGTAAGAATGGGTAAAAGCAGAAATAATCCTGACAGATTTTTTACGAGATAAGTACCTACAATTGTTAATCACAAATAATTATATAGTTCAATAAAGAGTGACGCTAACATTACAGAAAATTATGCCGAATATACACAACAACGAAATAAAAGTCGTAGCGTGATTTAAAGGGAAAATTCTAACGTTTCAGATGTTATTAGAAAGAGCAGTTAGATGAATATCTCGCGGGACGTTCTAGAAGGTAATTTTGTTCTGAGAAAAATATAGCGGACATCGCAATATTTTGTTTATATATACCACTAGGAAGCTATTTCCATGTAGAACTAAATGCACCTCTAAAATGCTAAAAAAGCATTGTCAAAACTAACTTTGACATTGTAGTTATTATCAAGGAATGTGCTTTTTTATGAAAATTCGCAGCTACGTAATATGAACTGGCGGTTGAGCAGCCTATAAAATGTTGACCAATGACAGACAAGATAATTGGTTGACGTGTATATTTCAGCAGCAGGCCAAGAGATGTTTTAAAAGGGCACTGAGAGCAAGACACAGATTCAGGACGCAATTAGAAGAAGAGACCTTCTCGAAGACCGGCAGCCAACCTTTTGTCACAAAAATGTCAATTTTCGTATAAAATGACAGTAAAAAAAACTAATTATCTATATGGCCGTCTGTAACGTGATTTGAATAGAACATTACGAAAAATTAATGAATAAATAAATGTCAGTAAAACGTTAATTAATAATCAAATAAAGAAATAGAGCGTGGGTTTTCGCCGTTGATATTTGTATGTGCGTTGATACAAGACAATAAAAAGTCTGGACGCAGCAAGTGAATTTTTAAAAAAATATTTTTAATAGCAAATATGCAAGCAGGCATCAATTTGGTCACCGGTATAACCTATATAGTAGAAACAATGTACCATATTTTACAAAAATAACATGCTTGAAAATGTACAACAATTTTCCGAAAATAAACTTTAAATGTTTCCGAGAACAATCGTTTCCTAGCCGACGAGCCTTAGATTAATAGCAAATTGAGTTATTGAATTTTAAAGAATTTAATAAAAATTCGCTACCAAAACGCACTTACTGCGTCTCGATTTTTTTACCAACATGCATCATATTTCGATGAAAAATGCACAAATGCAATAAGGAATGTTAAAAAAAATTTGTAGGTATCACCAACGACTTATGGGCCAGCCTGTGATTGTCAAAATAATTTTCAAAGATGCAGCTCAAGACACTCCATAAGTAACGTATAAATGTTTTCCTCGTATCTTGCAAAATAACAATTATATTGAGTTTTCCGTAGAAATGCATCACCGTGTATATATGTAAACAGAAAGTAAACCGGATACGGATTCTAGGGAGCCTTGTTTGCGCTCATTTGAAGAAATCTTTGGAGAAATCAAAAGCCGCGGTCTCCTCATTAACGAATTTTTTCTACGAAAATTAGCTAAAAATTATAGACCGTTAAACCATAAACTTAACTAAAACTACTAAAATACAAAGCCAGAACCTTGGTTAATGTTACTTTGTTACAGATTGTACTGAAAAAGTGAAAGGGAAACCGTGGGAATCGAACCCAGTACCCTTCGGTTCAGAAGCACACGGTCTTACCCCTGGACCACCGAGGCTCCTGGTAATCACTTGGATGAGTTCGTTAGGAAACCCAATCAAATCAGTTATACTGATAAAGAATAACAAATATTTTCCTATTTTTGGTTATTTAAAATATTTCTGTGAAAATTCGCTACCATAACGCACTTGCTGCCTCCAGACTATTAATTTATTGACATTTAGCCCTAGGCCCGCAATGGAAAATCTCCACATTTTAAAATCTACTCATCTAGCACAGATTTATAAATAGTCCTGCTTAGTTAACGTGAGTTTGATCCCAAGAGGCAGATTATCCTAGAATAATTAATAGCTACAATTAGGTAGGCCCCTGGCCCAAGATATTCGACCTAGAATCTGATAATATAGTGAAAGCTGTATCGTTGACAAGAGCATCTCTTGTAATAGGAAATTCCGCGAATCATTTAAATTTAAGATCTGGAGGCATTCAACCTAAATCATACATAATTCATTCTTCTGAATATCTGCAATAATCCAGAACCATTATCGCATGAACACATGCCTCGTAATCAGGCATTCAAACGAGAGTGTGAGTCTGATAAAATGCACGGTTGCCTAGCTCCGAGCGCGTCTATGCAATTATTGGGATTCGAAAAAAATGTCGCGGAAAAAATTGCGTCTTAGTATTGCAAAATTTTATATTCAAATTATCCTAATGTAAAATCAAAAACAAATATAAAGTAAATAACTACAAAGCCTTTAGTAATTATGTTTTGTTTTTATGACGCAATAAGCACATCTCAGAGAAAAGAAAATTTAGTCGGGAAGCAGCAAGTGTGTCATAGTAAAACGAAAAATTCACTGACGAGGAGATGTATATATATATATATATCATATCGTATCGATAACTCAAAAATTAATGGGCATAGTTTGACGAAATTTGGTACATACCTTGGTTCTGTAAATGGCTTGAACAAGTTTGTTAGCCAGGTAAACCGGACCAGTATTTCCGGGACAGTTTTTGGTTTTCTTTCGGCAAATTTTTGTATCTCCGAAAACAATACAGCTATGACAACCAAATTTGGAACATACGTTTCCACTACCAAACTTACCCTACATGCCGAAGTTCAGATCTCTAAGTTGAAAGCAAAATAGTTGTAGGCCTTTTAAGAAAAAAATTTCGGGTGCCACTGGTGATCAGAGGAAAGCACAAGAGCAAAAGATTTTGTGTCATTAACAAAACCAATTGAATATTACATACAACGGTTATGTTTTCTTGCCCCAAAAAGGTCAAGAAGTAACAGAAAAAATAATTTGAAAATTTTATAATTTTTCTTCTTAAAACGTCAAAGTCGCGATTTGAAACGTCAAAATTTGCAATTTTTAGACAACGAATTTGGAACAAATACGGATTATATAGACGATATGTCGTAATAAATGTGTTTTACGAAGCCTTAAGCTTCAGCTTTAAGCATCATTGTCCTTCATTTTGCTAAAATGTTTTCGGAAAATGCATTTCAGCTAGACCCCCTTTCTGATGTTTTGGTAGTAGTTTCGGCTATAGAGTTTATGGTTTAGTAGTCTATATTTTAGCAAATTTTCGTAGAAAAAATTCGTTATTAAGAAGACCACGACTTACGAATTTTAAAAAGATTTCTTCAAATAAGCGCGAACTAGAACCTCTAGGACCTCTAAAGACGGAGTCAGGTGATTTTGTCTATTTACACATATACAGGGTGACGCATTTCTATGGTAAAGCTCTATATATCTATTACTATACAAGATATGAGAAAAAGTATACACGTTAATTATACGGTATCTAGAGCTGCATCTTATAAACCTATCTTGACAATCAGAGGATGGCCCATAAGTCGTTGGTGATACACACTTTCTTTTTTCAATAGCACACCCTCCCTATATTATTACATTTTTGTATTATCCATCAAATTATAATGCATGTTTGTAAGGAAAAAAATTGACATCGTTCATCGTTCTTGAGTTATTTCAATTGTTTTTCAACTTTTCAGGTTTTTGGCACATATCACAAATATATAACACAAATTGTGATACGACGTTTTACCAACCGATGGCGGAGCCCCATGGAAATGACCCACCCATTCAGAGAGCTTTTTGTTTGTATTACTCGTCGAAAAAATCGAGCTGCCGTATACAGGCACTCTCAAATAGTGGCTGAATTTTTAAAGTTTTCGCAGAAATGTTTTGAGTGTTACCGTGGAAATTACTTTTGTAAGATGTTTGTGATATGTTGGTAATTAATAATAAATGTTTAGTAAGTTATTGTAAAAAAAAGTTGTCGAATTTTTGTGAAAAATATAATTTAGTCTAAAATTACTAACGGCAATTTCTGTAAAAGATGGTCATTTTTTGTAAAAGAAATTTGTGCAAATTTTAATATTTTTTTTTTCAATTTTGGTCCTAAAGTTGTTTGTGAATAATTATATCTTGGCAGGTGTGTAAATAGCTCAAAGAGGTTTATAGGCTAGGAAAATCGGACCAGTTTTTTCTGAAACTTTTGAAGTTTATTTTCGGAAAATGTTTGTACTTTTTTAAATAACAACAGTATTTTAATGAAATATGACACATTGTTAGTACTATGTAGATTATAATGCCAACCAAATATCCTTCTTTCAAAAACAAGGCATATTTGCCATTAAAAACAAAAACAAATGTGTTTTAGTACCAGCTTCAAGTTTCGGCTTCAACCGCCATTGTTTTTTACTTTACTAAATATTTGCAAAAAATTCATTTGTAATAGACCCCCTTTCTGATGCTTTGGCAGTAGTTTAAGTTATATAGTTTTGTGATGTAACAGTCTAATATGTCTTTATTTAACAAAATAAATTTTAAAGACACTCTCTTAAGACCGCAAATTGAGAAGCAAACCATGTATACAGTAGTAACAGTTCGGACGCAGTAAGTGCGTTAGAGTGTCGAAGTTTTGTAAACAATTTCTCCAAACATTAATAACTAATTTTATATTATATTGTTATCAAAAATATTAAAGTTAGAAATTTAGTACGTAAGAAGCCTCTATAGATATTATAGCGCACGTCTTAAATTCATTTCTAGTTTTAACACCCTCCATCTCCTTTAATGTCGATCTTTAGTCTGAAGTGACTTTGGTTAAATCGTAATATTTTGATTCCAAAAATCTATTGCTGCTCTGTGTGCCTACAAGTCTGAACCAACCTGTATATCTTACAATGTACAGGTTGGACCAATTGGTTAATTTTAAAGGGAAACCCCTATTTCTAATTCGATGTCTGCTGAAATTTTTATCACAAACTAAATGGTGAAGACCGCATATCGATATCTATCACTGTTTCGGCGATCGCGTTATTTTCACAGCTTTGCATTTTTTGAACGTGGTTATAATTTTTTCCTATTGGAATTTTATAAAATTCGAGGGTGTAGATTTTTTTAACTTATATTTTTGTTGTTATAAACAGAAAAAACAATTTTTAAAATGGAAATACCAGCATATTTTGGCATATTTGAGTAAAGCTTGAAATTTATATGTTAAAAATGTAGCACACTTAATGTTTTGCACAACTCTTTTTTTTTTGAAAAATAGAGCAACAAAGTTTTTACGTATAACTTGTAAAAAGCGTCATCTGACAAGTAGCGTTTGGACGACGCGGCGACAAAATTGTCAAATTTTGAATGATCTGTGGAAACTGCTGCTTGTTTCTTAGTTTTTGTAGAGGTTTCTATTCTACTTTCGAACTAAATTTTCCTTGAAATTCAAAAATTATGAAATACGGGATATGGTTGTTTCATACAACCAAATTAGAGTGCAGAGGCTCTAAGCAATTTGAGCAACCAGCGATATTAAGAGAGAAGACAACCCTTTGAAGATATTTTTGCAAAATTGCGACACAATATAATTAGAAGTGGTCAATTTAAGAACAAAAGACTTAACAGGTATGTGTCAAGTAGGGAGAAGCAGTTAGAGGAAACAGTAGTTTTACGAACTGTTGAAAATAATCACAGGACCTCAATGCGAAAGTTAACGATATCAACAGGACTACCAAGAACTACTATTAGGCGGATATTGAAAAAGCACGGATTTAAGCCAGACAGGACTAGAACAGTTTATCACTAAAGACAAGGAGATTTTGAACGCCGAATGGACTTTTGCCAATGCTTGCTATAAAATTGTGTCCAAGTGTGCGATTCTTCGCATGAATTGCATTTGGACAGACAAAACTTGTAAGTAGTGCTTGTATTTTTAACCGATACTTTATAATTGGGCACACGAAAATCCTCATATCAATTGTGTAGCAGAAAACTCAAGGAATATTTGAGTTTAATTTGTGGACAGGCATTTTCAGGAGTTTCATCGGTCCGGTTATCTAGAATGGCACGTTCTTTTTGCATATGCATTTGAAAATGTCTAACAAATACAACCTCTTGTTGACGAACTGTCGCTTAGTGAACTCAGGGGCGTATTTTTTTAAGCAAGACAAGGCACTGCCTTACAACGCAGCAATTGCTGCAGATTTTTTGACAGCCAATTTTGGCAAAAATTGGATAGATAACAGGTCCCAACCGTTGATCGGCGAAGTCACCTGACCTATCCTATGGAGTCTTGTCTTTGGGAGTCTTTGAAAGAAGCAATTTTGAACAACAAACAAACTCTAGACAAGACTTAAAACTCACGGATCGCAAGCTTTTGCACTTCTCTTTTACCCCATTGAACTAATTAACCCAGCAACACATGTTCAGAAAACAGGCCATTTGTGCATAAGCCAAAACGGTCTAAATTTTAAAAACCTCTCGAATTAGGTAAATACCCTCATTGGTTCCTCGGTAGAATTCTAGTGTCCTGTTTATTGCTAATGTTTAGTTTTATTGCTTATTAATTTTGTTAATTAGTTTGTATTTTAAACTGCGAACTGTTGTATTCATATATTTCTGGAACGCTAACTTCAAGCTTTACTCGAATATGCCAAAATAAACTGGTGTTCCTGTTTATACCAGAAAAAGTGTGGAGGCATCAATGGTAGCGAATTTTCCTAAAAATGTTTTTAATTGCAAATATGTCTTGGTTTTAAAAGGTCATTTGGTTGGAAGTATAACCTATGTAGTAGTAACAATGTATCACATTTAATTAAAATTGCTATGTTGTTTCAAAAATACAAACATTTTCGGAAAACAAAAAAAAAGTTCCAGAAAAAACTGGTTAGATTTTCCTGGCCAAAGAACCTCTTCAAGCTATTTACACACCTGCCAAGATATAATTATTGACAAACAGCTTTATGTCCCAAATTGAAAACAAAATTTTTATGAAGATTTGTAAAATTTTTGTTTACAAAATTCACAATTTCTTTTTGCCGAAGTTTCGTTCAGTAATGGTACACAAAATTATATTAAAAAATTTTTTTTTAGAAAAATGAAGCACAATGATGGTTGAACCCGAAACTCAAGGCTTGGTAAAATACACTTATTAGGACATTTCTTCTACACAATCCGTATTTGTTCCAGATTATTTGTCTGAAAATTGCAAACTTTGCCGTTTGCAATCGCGAATTTGACGTTTTAAGAAGAAAAATTATAAAAGTTTCTAAATATTTTTTCTGCTATTTCTTGACCTTTTTGCGCCAAGAAAACTTAACCGTTGTATGTAATATTCAATTGGTTTTCTTACCTACACAAAATCTTTTGTTCTAGTACTTTCCTCTGATCACCAGTGGCACCTAATTTTTTTCTTTAATTGCCTATAACTTTCTGGTGAATTTTTATTTAAAAAAAAATCACTAATAGAGAGGTATCGATGGTGAGACTTTGCAAAAATGTTTTTAAATGAGCGCGAACTAGGACCCCTAGAACCCATATCCGGGGTCAGTTTCAATTTTTATATGTTTATATATATATATATATATATATATATATATATATATATATATATATATATATATATATATATATATATATATATATATATATATATATATATATATATATATATATATATATATATGTGTGTGTGTGTGTGTGTTTGTGTGTATCCATCTGATAACTCAAAAAATAATTAACCGATTCCAATGAAACTAGGCAACTCTTTAATTAATGGCTTGATGAGTTCGTTATCCAGGAAAATCTGACGAGGTTTTCCGGGAAAATTTTGAGTTTTCTTCCAAAAAAAATAACAAAGCTGCTTTAATGAAATTTACTATATATATTGCTTTGGGAGAGACCTTACTACGTACCAAATCTCAACTTTCTAAGTTTATAGAAAATTGAGTTATTCAAATTTTAAAATTTCTTACGAAAAAAATTTTTTCTCCGAAAATTAGAAAGTTGTTTTAATGAAATTTGGTGGACATCTTGCTCTAGGAAGGACCTTACTGCATACCAAAACTAACTTTCTAAGTTTATAGACAATTGAGTTAATCAAATTTGAAGCATTTAATAAAAATTCACTACCATATTTCCTTTTGATGTAGAGATCTGAATTTCGGCACGTAGGGTAAGTTTAATAGTAGAAACGCATGTGCCAAATTTGTCATAGCTTTGTTATTTTCGGAGATACAAAGATCTTCCGAAAGAAAACCCAAAATTTTCCCGAAAAAAATAGTCCAATTTTCCCGGCTAACGAACTTATCAAAGTCGCTTACAAAAGTAAGGCACATACCAAATTTCATCAAAATGACCGCCAAAGCATCAGCTCAATTCACTATTTATAATACAAACACGCGTACCAGTTGGTTGCACTTACTTTGTTATTTCCGGAGATATTATTTTTTTCCGAAAGAAAACACAAAATTTCCCGTGATAACATGGGCCGATTTTCCTGGCTAACGAATTTGCCCAAGCCACTTCCAAAAGGGAGGTACTCAGAAAATGTGATCAAAATCGGCCTATTATTTTTTGAGTTATCGGTGTGAAACATATATATATATATATATATATATATATATATATATATATATATATATATATATATATATATATATATATATATATATATATATATATATATATATATAGTAATATCCCCAAATCTAATTAAATTTTTACACAAACAAAACAAACTAAGAAAAGGCAACGATACAACTAAAATGGCAACATAGCATGATATTGTGTAATACCTAATTGAAACATATTTTATTTTAAAGAAAATGCACCTTAGTCTGGCTTGCATTGTTGACTAATATGTAATTGAATACCTGACTTCATTAAATTAGAATGAATAATTTTCTGGGCTACCAGGATGGATTAAGGCGTGAAAATCTAGGGTTAGGACTAGGTTGTGTTTGTTCAGGCTATGGGTTGGAACATTGTGAGAGAAACGCTATAATTCGCAAACACTTAATTTATTTAACAAAGTTTCCCATTTGACCAATACATTGAAACGGACATGAAAGCACATACATCTAGGCGCCCTATTGCTACGAGAAATCACACGGCTGTGCCCAATATTACACATATGGGGAATGCACTAGCATAAAAAATTTGGATCGCTTGGAGGGGTGATGGCGTGGTGTGGATCAAGGTCTCCGATGTCACTCTCAGTTTCCACAGTAGCGTAGAATTAAAGATTGATATTTTCATTTCAATATTCATTATTTAGATTTTATTGGTTTCATCGTTCACATTTCAGTTTTGGTTTGTTTTTGCTTTATTACCGTGAGACTGATTGAGCAACACCGCAGAACAGGACACCACACCCGGGCATATACTTGAGGCTAACTGACTCCTCCCTCTACGTCTCTCATGTGACGCATTGCGCATTTGGGTTGCCTTTTCCACTTCCATGGTGCCACAGTTAAGATTTTTCGCGAGCCCTTTCTTGGACTATAGCCTCACTGGAGGTCTTAGATTTTCGGAGGTTTGGCAGGTCAAGAAGTAGAAAGTTCACCCAAATACCGCTTGAAAAGTATTTTGTTTTGGACCTGTAGGCTGTAGGAGGCGCAAGGGGAAGGCATTGTTGTAATCCAGGCCAGAGCACTGTTGACTGACTAAGCGGAGACGGCAACAAACCTATTACTACCTCACCCAATATTATGACGTGTATCGCATTCAACTAATTACTGACCTTCAGGTTGCCCTCTCGTTTCAGTCATGCAAAATTGTGATAAATCGCGAAGTCCTTCCTGGACTATGCCTCACTGGAGGTCTTAAATGTTCGGATCGTGGCACTTTGTGAAACGAGGCTTCACCTGAATGTCATTATAGTCACAAGGAGAATAATTACACAACTTTGTCAGAACACAGGGGGAAGTACTTCATTTATTCTATATCCCTTTGCTTTATTTTCCGAACCGTCCAGTGCACACCACATATTCTTAATTTCAAGTTTTAGTTTAATACAAAAGGGGGAGCCAAGGTGTCTGTTTCAGGTACAAAGCAATTTCATCAGGTAACATATAAAAGAATGAGATTTCTAACTTCAGGTTTTAGTTTCAAAGTGCATTGAAAGTGTGCCACATATTTTTGACTTTAAGTTTCAGTTTCAATATTACACAGAAATGGAATTACATACTTTCAGTTCTAAGTTTCGGGTTGACAATTACCTCATGTAGAGCTAGATATTGCTGGTTTCCC
This sequence comes from Tillus elongatus, assembly GCA_964006375.1. Taxonomy (NCBI): domain Eukaryota; kingdom Metazoa; phylum Arthropoda; class Insecta; order Coleoptera; family Cleridae; genus Tillus; species Tillus elongatus. The sequence goes on from OZ023265.1 coordinate 120,735,577, forward strand.
GTTTCAGGTTCAAAATTGTATTACGTAAGACTAGATACTGTTAATTTCAAATTTCAGATTCCAATTATCTTATATAGAGCTACGGACCTCTCGTTTTCAAGTTTTAGATTCAAAATTATATTCTAAGGAGCTGCATACTTCTGGTTTCCAGATCCAGACTTAACTCACATTATAATAAGATACATATTTCTGCTTTCATAATTCAGATTTAAACTATATCATAAAGAGCTACATAATTCTGGTTTCACGATTCAGATTTAAATTATATTATAAAGAGCTACGTACTTCTGGTTTCACAATTCAGATTTAAATTATATTATAAAGAGCTAGATAATTCTGGTTTCACGATTCAGATTTAAATTATATTATAGAGAGCTACGTACTTCTGGTTTCACAATTCAGATTTAAATTATATTATAAAGAGCTACATAATTCTGGTTTCATGATTCAGATTTAAATTATATTATCAAGAGCTACAGAATTCTGGTTTCACGATTCGGATTCAAATTATATTCTAAGGAGCTACACAATTCTGGTTTTACGATTTAGATTTAAATTATATTGTAAAGAACTACATAACTCTGGTTTCACGATTCAGATTTAAATTATATTAAAAGAGCTACATAATTCTGGTTTCAGGATTCAGAATTAAATTATATTATAAAGAGCTACATAATTCTGGTTTCACGATTCAGATTCAAATTATATTCTGAGGAGCTACACAATTCTGGTTTTACGATTTAGATTTAAATTATATTATAAGGAGCTACATAATTCTGGTTTCACGATTCAGATTTAAATTATATTATAAAGAGCTACATAATTCTGATTTTACGATTCAGATTTAAATTATAAGGAGCTACATAATTCTGGTTTCACGATTCAGATTATATTATAAAGAGCTACAGAATTCTGGTTTCACGATTCAGATTCAAATTATATTCTAAGGAGCTACACAATTCTGGTTTTACGATTTAGATTTAAATTATATTGTATGAACTACATAACTCTGGTTTCACGATTCAAATTTAAATTCCATTAGGTGGGAACAAGATATTTGTTTTCAAATGCAAAGTAATTTCATTAAATACGGCATGAGCTAGTAACGTTTCTGATTTCAAGTTTCAGTTTACTTATCAGTAAATTGGCAACTCTTCAGATGCGGAAGTAATTTATCTGAATGACATACAAACAAAGTAAATTGCAGGCTTCAAGTTTCAGTTTGAATATATCAGATTTTGTGACATTTACCGGCACAAATAATTTCTCGACATAATGTAAACAAATAAGTTTCCAAATTTCTAGTTTAGTTTAAATATATTAAATTTGGCAACGTCTCAATGCTCGAGTAATTCCTCTATGCTATACGCAAACAAATCAAAATTCCAGACTTTAAGTTTTAGTCTGAATATGTTAAATGTGGCAACATCTGAACGCACAAATAATTTTTCTACATAATCTACAAACAAATAACAGTCCAGATTTCAAGCTTCAGTTTAATTTATACAATTTAAATGCACAAATAATTTCTACATATAATGTGCAACCAACAAAAATACTAGGTTTCAAGTTTAGTTTAAATATATTAAATTTGGCAACGTCTCAATGCTCGAGTAATTCCTCCACACTATATGCAAACAAATCAAAATTCCAGACTTTAAGTTTTAGTCTGAATATATTAAATTTGGCAACATCTAAACGCACAAATAATTTTTCTACATAATATGCAAACAAATAACAGTCCAGATTTCAAGTTTCAGTTTAATTTACACAATTTAAATGCACAAATAATTTCTACATATAATATGCAACCTACAAAAATACTAGGTTTCAAGTTTAGTTTAAATATATTAAATTTGGCAACGTTTTTAGATGTAGAGATAATTCCTTTACCTAACAAGCAGATAAAATTCCCGATTTCAAGTTATAGTTTAATCATATTAAATTTGGAAACATTTAAATGCACAACTAACTTTATTAAAAACGTATGAGCAAATAAAACTTATGGTTTCATGTCTGGTGATATTTTTAAGTACACAATTAGTTTCATGAACTATAATACCAACAAATAGAATTTCAGGCTTTAAGTTTCATTCAAATATATCAAATTTGGCAATATCTGAACGCACACATAATTTTTCTACATAATACTCAAACTAATAAAATTTCCGGTTTCGAGTTTAGTTTAAATCTACCAAATTGGGCAACATTTAAATGTACGAATAATTTCGCTTTGATGATATGCACATCAACAACATCCCAGCTCTCAAGTTTTAGTTTAAATATATCGAACTTGGCAACTTTTAATGTACAAATAATTTCTCTACATGATATGCAAACAAATAAAGTACTAGCGGTCAAGTTTAGTCTAAATACGCCGATTTCGGTAATATTTAGATACTTTCTGTACATTATATGTGCACAATTAAAATGCTAGGTTTCAAGCTTAGTTTACATATGACATAATATTTGGCAACATTTAGATGCAAAAATACTTTCTATACATGATATGTAAGTAAATAAACTGCTAAGTTTCAAGTCTAGATTCAATATGACAAACTCGGCAACATTTAATGCACAAATAAATTTATTTAAATAATATGCAGGCAAATAAACTTACAGGGTTCAAGTTTCTGTTTAAATATATCAAATTGGCAATCACCCGATAGCATATGTTATTTTAAAGGTACACTCACCGTTTGCTGAGTTACTTGTCATCCCGACAAGCTGCGGCAGGGCCTCCAAGCGGGGACGGCGGCTCGACTCCTGAGTCTCGTCTATGTGCGGGGGGTGTAGTGCGATTCACGTTAACAATACCAGCAGAGGTCCCCTACTTCGACACTCTCGCTCGAATTTTATTTATGGCGCTAGTGTTTACCATAGGTTTTCTCCGCCAGTACGCTATGGAAAACTGAAACCCCAGATGAGTCGTTAGGAAGCCTACAGCGTTCAGTAACAGTATAAACCGACACGAATTGAGCTTGGCGATTGTATACTGCACCTACTACCTATAGAAATTCCGCACTATAGCCAGCTGACTTCAGAAGAGGTTCTAGGAACCCCACAGTGTTCAACACAGCATAAATCTGTCAGAATCGATCATTGCGATAGTATGCTGTGCCTAATAACCACAGGATTTCCCAGCAGACAGTGTCCACAAGTCTGCTTAAAGAACCTTAAGTTCGAAGACAGCTTTGCAGAAGAGACAACTCTAAGATATCGATGAAGTCTCCCTATCTGTTCCAATCGTACGTGCTTTTATATGAATTTTCGCTCCGCCTCCGCGTGGGAATAATGAAAAATAGACATAGTCGTTATGGTTGAAGAGATATCAACTATGTACATCATTAGCGACCTAATTGTTGCATACGTGCTCGCTCGCATCTCGTCGAAACACATGGCCGACATAAAAAACTGTCTGACCATTGTAGTATACCTTCTTTTAATTAAAATATAATACGTTCCCATACATGAAACTAGACACACTTGTTATAATTAATTATGACAAAACCCTTTTAAGAATGCTTGAACTGAGCTCTTCATTCCCTTTCAAGGAATATAATTTGTGACAAGTGATCTCAATGTGCGACCTATATCTTGACCTTTGCCTGCACAGCATGTGAAAGTTTTTTTTAACGTGGTTCGTTTTTATCGGCTTAAATGAGATATTGGAATTTCTAGATCAATCCGATCGAAACCTTCCTTATGCATCGTTTTTACTGTTACCTAATATTAATTGTATACAGGGCATAACAAACACAAAAATACAATCCTTATCTGGCATTTCACTTGTCGTATGAGAGTGGTTTAATAAACATTAAGAGCCAATAAAATGACTAATTGCTGACGGGTCCGAAAGAAAATAATGTGCTAATATACCAGGATATTTCAATATATATATATATAAATATATGTATTTTAATTTTAATTTTTAATTTAAATGTTGGGTGCCTTTTGTTTTGCTTGAAATTATTGTGATTTATTATTGATTAAATTGGTATGGTCTTATATTTGTAGGTTTTTAGTAACTTATGTCTATAGAGTATTTTACTTTTTGATCACTTGTTATAATATTCACTAAATCTTAAACATCTAGCAAATGTGCTCATATTGTTACTGTTCAGATATATATAGTCAATGAAACTATAGTCAAGATTCTTATTATGTACAATTCTGTTCGTTTATGTTATTGAAAATAAATATTTTACCTGTTTTTCTTTTCTTTACCACAGCTATGTGGTATTTCTCTCTACAGGAATTAATTTACTTTAGGGTTCAAGAGAAAATTCTTTAGCACAAATTTCACTGTTGTTAGTTTTGTTTTACCCCCTTACAGATTTCTTTACCTGAAGCCTTTTCCCTCCAACTATATATCTTTATTTAGTAAATGAAAGACAAAAGCTTGTTTTTTAAAAATATAATATGTAAATTTGTTTTTTTTTATTGAGAAATATTTTTAATTTTATATGAACAAACTATTTTTTTGATTATTAATTACTGATTTAGGATCCCTTTCTAATTATTTTAAATCTCCTTTGTGCTTAAATTTACTGAATAATAATGGCAATTATAAAATCTTACACTACACTCGGGTTTTTAAAATTCCCGCTGAATTCGTTATGCTTGAATGGTTGTCATAACGACCGTGCATTTGCAGTTCATGTTCCCAGGGATACATATGAATTTCAATGAAAAAATTGAAATGATTTATATTACACAATGTTATCCGTTGCTCTATCTAGCGGCTTCTCTGTTCACTATCTGTTTTTACTTTGGAATTTCCTTATAATTGGCAGTATTGACTTCTTTCAACGGATATTTCACCTCTGCTGCTTGTCTATGGTTTGTTTTGAGGTTATTTGATTAAAATTTGCTGCATTAGAACTGAGATGTTTTAAATGATACAATTTGATACCTTTGTTCAAAGTAGCGTCGGTTTGGATGGATAATATATTTGTTATTATCACTGGTTCGGTGGATTTTAGTTGTATTTACTACACATTTGGCATCAGGTGCTGTTTCAAATATTGCTTTTACTTAATATTTCAGCATACTTTGTTGTGTTTTTACTTATTTATGGCCTCTTCAACCTGCCTAGCTTTTAAAAAACCTTACTGCATTCGGTGTTCACCTTCGCTCTCCTTCAATTTCTTGTCGGATCTTCTCAATTGTTTTGTCTTTACCAACAAAATTTGATAACTACAGTTTGAAATATTTCCCACAACTTGATTTGCTTGTTTTCCAGATTAGTTCCAATCACATGGCAGATTTACAAAATGATTAAAAATATGGAATGGATTGTACATTAGTCAAATGTATGTTATTTCAAGCGGTAAGTTTAAAATCTTATTAGTTACATTTCTCTAGCCTGTTTGTGCCAAACTCAATCAAATTCTTTAAAGTCTGCCTGAAAGTACTCAAACTTTTGTTAAATTAGTCACAATTCAAAATTTCCTGATATTAACAACATTAATCATATAATTTCACTAACTTTATTTAAACAAATTGATTACAAAAATTAACGAACATTTTTTTTAACTTATTAACTCTACACTGATGTTTTTAAACGTTTTGAATTCAGTTTTGTTGTTGTTCTGAATACAGTGTCACTTGAAGTTTAGATATTATTTGTTACAGTTTATATTAAATATACAGTCACGGTCTGGTTACATGTTTTTTTGCTTAATAACTATGTTATGCTTGATCTCAATTACTTTGACTCTATCTAATTTTTAAATAACTATATATATATATATATATATATATATATATATATATATATATATATATATATATATACATATATATATATATATATATATATATATATATATATATATATATATATATATATATATATATATATATTCATATGATATAAAATCGAAACGGACCCTGCATATGGGTTCTAAGGGGCCTAGTTCGCACTCATTTGAAGAATTTTTTTCAAAATTCGGGATCTCCTCATTAGCAAATTCTTTTTTAAATTCACTAAAAAGGGCGTGTCATTAAAAAAATGTCGATGACGCCATAGTGAAAGCCACGTAAATTTTATGCAAAAATGTGTATTTTTGAAAACTAGAGTTGACGTGTCCGATCATTTCGTCAAAAATCTATCAACGTTTAATGAATTTATTTCATAACTTTGTCACTCATTTGCATATAAAGAGTGGCGGCGCGATTTTTCATAATTCCTGGTATTAAAAAAAATTCTGACACACGTTAATTTTTGTTTCAAGGTGGAAACGGTTTGCCGATATTTTCGACCCTATTATCCCTCTAGTGGGGGTGAGTTTCAAACCTGGATATTTTAAATGGAAAGGGGTATTGAGTGATACCTCATTTTGAAGCTCATGAAATTCTATTTCCTAAAAGTATCACTGGTGGAGTAGTTTTTGAGAAAACGCCTTTCAAAATATTTTCTGCCAAACAGGACCATCAAGTTTCTTGCATTATTTTTTTATTATCTTGACAGTATACTGATGTATTAAATGTTCGAAACGTTGACATCCGCTTCCATGCAATAATACAAGTATTGCTCAAAGTGGTTACGAACGTTGCGAAGCATTTTAGGTGAAATTTGTTGACATTCAGCGATGATGCGTTGGCCTAAGTCATCTACGCATGCTGGCAGTGTAGTGTAAATCTTACATGTTTTTCAAGTGGCACCACAAAAAAGACCAAAGGGTTTAAATTTGGGAATCTTGCAGTCTATTCTATTCTCCTTTTGGGCCAGTCCATTTTTCAGGAAATGTTTGGTCCAGACACGGACGAACAGCAACGGTATAGTGTGTGGGTGCTCTGTCTTGCTGAAATATTTATTCATTTTCATTGGAACGGTCACTTTGTTTACAAATTTCCCTTAGCACTGGATCAGAGACATCTTTCAGTAACTGTCATTACGTTTCCTGATGGGAATTGGGCGAAGAGGAGCAATGGAATGGTCTGTGAAATCGTCCAATTTAAACCCTGTAATCTTTTTTTGTGTGGCCACCTAATAAATAAGATTTACACTAGACTGTCAGCAAGCGTAGATAATTTACGCTAACGCAGCATTGCCGTATGTCAACAAATTTCACTCGAAATGCTTCATAACCTTCGAAACCGCTTTGAACAAAACCCGTATTATTTCATGGAAGCAGGACAGAAATGATCTGGCACACAAATTTTATTATAACTTTTTTCTTGTAACATAAAAATCTAAATTTTGGTGTATAGTTTATATCGTAAACCTACCTGCCAAATTTTGTTATCAAGCTTTTTATTTTTTGAGAGAAATTTTTTTTCGAAAGAAAACTCAAAATTTTTCCAGGAAACCTCGTTCGATTTTCCTGGCTTACGAACTTATCCAAGCCACTTGCAAGAGAAAGTTACACGCCAAATTTGATCAAAATCGACCCATAATTTTTTGAGTTATCGGTGAGATACACACACAAATATATATATATATATATATATATATATATATATATATATATATATATATATATATATATATATATATATATATATATATATATATATTGTTAGAAATTAAGAAAAAACAATGGATCTGACAACGCTGTATCGAGGCCGCCTACGGTCGTTCGTGAGGAAGACACCATTCTTTCTTCAACGTTCGCTCGTGTTATGTGTAATTCGGCTGTCTAATTTAACTTTACGTTTTGTGTCTGTATTATAATCTTTTGTGTAAATACAATCTATGAACATTGTTTGTCTACTTTCCGTAAACCTTTACCTAACGATTTTTAGTGAATTCTTAAATCAGAAGTGCGGTAAGTGCCCATTGTCCACTGAGTAAGTAAAAGAAAAAATGTGTAACAATATCTGATGTTTACTAAGTTGTATCATGTTTATTTGTTTGTTTTGTTTAGAAGCCGGTTGGCTAATTGTTATTTTCCACGGACTAATAATAATTATTTTAATAATGTAGGTACCTACTCTTTGTCTTATTGAAATTGTACCGGCGTTTGTGTATATTTTGTTGAGACGGCGCTTGTCACCGTGATGGCACACGTGCGGTATTTTCGAGATGTGTCATTATTACTGTACCGTTATCTTATAACGTTGTTTTAGAGCGTTACTTAACTTGTAACGGAACGGTAGGTATGTGGCGTTGTGACCTCTCTACTTATCTACGATGTGCCATGTTTGACTATTTGTGAACCACTTCGTGTATGACTCAGCGCTGCAACGTGCCTCTAGTGAAAAGTGAGGAGAGTTGTTCTAGATTATCTGTTTACCACGTCATCATGTTAGTCATTTTAGGAAGACTAATTCCCGCTGTCCCACCGACGCGACGTCACGTCTGAAATATTTCGAGTCTATATAATCCACATTTTTTTTTATTTTCTTTATTTGTTACTACATTATCTTTGCGCTTTAAAGAATCGAGATGCCTAAAGTTCTTTTTCTTATTTTAAAATATCATTAATTGGCCTTTACTTTTGTTTCAATTTTTGGTAACTCTCTGTTTTGTCTTTGGTTTCTTTTAACATGCTGAATAGAATAACAGTATATAGGTACTGTCGCTCATATGACAACAGACAGTACACCTGCTTTTGTGTAGAGTTAGCAATGATTAATAATGCTGTTAATATTATTGTTTACTATTATTACCGAGGCATTATTTGTTTCTTCACGTAAGCATTTTATTTGCGCCTTGTGTTTTTTTTATTAAAGCGGCGAGTGCAATTGAACTAAGCGAAATCTATATTTTTAGCCTTAAGATGGAGGGATTAATATCAGAATTGGTGAAGGCCATAAAATCTTCACGTACCGCACCTGAACAAATTGATTTGCCTCTCTTTCGCCCAGATTTGACAGATGCAAAGAAGTGGTTATCCGAAGTCACGAGTATTAAAAATGAATTCGAGTGGTCCGACCAACAGGTTTTAACCCGAATAGGTCGTTTTTTGTCGGGAATATCTAAAACTTGGTTTGATACGTGGACACCAGAAGTAAAAACATGGCAAATATTTCAACGAGATTTTTCGGAAGCCTTTCCCCCAAAGAAAAACCTTGGCCGTTTGCTTTCGGAAGCTGCTAACTTTAACAGCAATTCATGCAATACGTATGATGCTTACGTATTCGAAAAAGCGAGCCTACTTCGAAATCTTCGCGTTCAATGGGAAGAAGCAGATCTCGTAGAATTAGTGGTTCATGGAATCAAGGAGCGAGATATTTGCACCATAGCTGGTAATCAAAATTTCAAAAAATTATCTGAGCTCATTTCATTCCTGAGAACTGTTCCTAAGCGAAATTCTGACCAACATGTCGAGAGAAAACCTACCGAATTAGGGGAGCCTCCTCGCAAACGTTTTCGAGATGATTCGTTTGTTACGGTTAGGCGCCGACGAACAACATGTTTCAAATGTGGTAAGGAAGGACATATGCAGAGAGACTGCAGGGAAAATGTGAACAATGAAACACGTTTAAACAATAAACCCAGTGCTCCAACCGCTTTTAATAACCAGGTGTGTTCTTTTTGTGCAAAAACTGGACATGATGCTGATCGATGTTTCCTTCGTTAAAATATTGAAAAGCGCAAAAATGTCAAGTTTTGTGGTAGTGGAAAATTCAGTAATCCAGCCAAAGTAAAAGTCGATGGTGTAAGTTTAACAGGCATAATTGATACAGGCGCAGATATATTATTAATCGCTCAAAGATATGCCATACCGTTTCAACATAAAATTAAATTATGCTATACAACCATCACTGGTATACTTCCAGGGAAATTCTGATCTACTCGGGAGCTTGAAGCTGTCTTTGAGATGTCCGACGTCACCACGAATTTGAAATTTGCCTTTGTGCCAGATGATTTTCTTGAATATGACGTTCTTGTTGGATGCAACCTGTACGAGGAACCGGACATTGTTTGTATTACTGATCATACAGGGAGTAGAATTGTTCGTAATAAAATTGCCCAAATTCTATGCACTATGTCTGGTAACCTTGATACAAATATCGACGTTCCACAAATACATAAACAGGATCTCATAGACTTGTTGACTCGCTTCAAAGGTATGTTAGCAACTGGAAATGCAATACCATGTGTGAACAATGCTGTCATGCATATAAAATTACGTGATGAGTATATCGTCAGCCGGAATCCTTATCGGTTGTCTGCTGAAGAGAGAAAAATCGTTAGAGGCATTATAGATGATCTTCTGACGAATAACATAATCAAAGAAAGTGACTCGCCGTACGCTAGCCCAATTATACTTGTTAGAAAAAAGGAAGGATCTTCAGGACCATTGCAGGGATTCATAACCAATGTGGAAAAACCAACAGAACCCATGAAGGTTTTACATGCGGATTGTCTGGGGCCATTAGAGACAACAAGTGATGGACATAAACACGTACTTGTACTAATTGACGCCTTCACAAAGTATTGTGTCCTTCAACCTTTAAGAACAGTAAAAGCTGATGAAACTAGGGTGGCCATTCAATTATTCGTATCACTTTTTGGAACTCCTGGGAAGATAATAATGGATGCGGGAAAAATTTTTAAGAATTTTTGTTTACCTGAGTACTTGGATTCTTTGGGTATTGAATACCACTACACAACTCCAGACATACACCGGTCGAACGGTCAAGTAGAGCGATATATGAAAACTATTATGAATCTCATTCGAGTAGAAACAAAAATACGGTCAGAATGGTCGAGCAGTTTGTGGAAAATTCAACTCGTATTGAATACAACCATTCAAAAAACAACTGGTGTCACTCCGCTAAGAGCTTTGATTGGTATAGACGGCGCGACACCACTCATTCAATCTTTACTTCGAAATGTCACAAATGACTTGCAACCTATACGTAATATGCAATTAGACCGTAACAGAGTCAGAGATAATCTTGAGGCTTCTGTTCACACCCGTCTTAGAGCCAATCAAGGGCGCCTCAACACTGGTAACTACAAGGTGGGCGATTTTGTTCTCATGCACCGGGATGAATGTATGCATCAGGGCAAATTAAAATACGAGTTTCAAGGGCCATACGTAATCATGAGCACAACCCCAGAGGGTCGCTTTGAAATCAGAAGAGTAGGAAAGTCATTGATAACTAAAGCAGCCAAGGAGCAGCTGAGGATGTGGCCGAATGATTGGTCACTTTCAATGGACATGACGGAACTTCTTGATTTAATGGAAAGGGAATTGAGGTAGGTCTTATGGCAAATAGCCGTGTTAGAATATTTTTATTTTTAGAATATTTTTATTTAGAATATACTTACTCGTATTTATGTTTGGTTAATGTTTAAAGCTTGTTACGCTTTGCATTAAATTTGATTAGATGTTTTAAAGCTTGTTACGCTTTGCATCATGTTTGCTTAATGTTTAAAGCTTGTTACGCTTTGCATTAGATTTGATTGGATGTTTTAAAGCTTGTTACGCTTTGCATCATGTTTGCTTAATGTTTAAAGCTTGTTACGCTTTGCATTAAATTTAATTGGATGTTTAAAGCTTGTTACGCTTTGCATCAAGCTTTGTTAATGTTTAAAGCTTGTTACGCTTTGCATTGAGTTTGATTGATGTTTAAAGCTTGTTACGCTTTGCATTATGTTTGTTTAATGTTTAAAGCTGGTTACGCTTTGCATTAAGTTTGATTGGATGTTTAAAGCTTGTTACGCTTTGCATTATGTTTGTTTAACGTTTAGATCTTGTTACGCTTTGATTGAATGTTTAAAGCCTGTTTAGTTGTGCTTTCTGCTTGGTTAATGTTTGAATTCTTTGCATTAAATTTTGTTGAAAGTGTGAAGTTTATTATGTTTCGCTTTACATGGTGTTTTAGCAAATGTTTAGGCTCTCCATAGCCTTTAATTTAATTTTAAGAAATGATGTCCCCTAGTGTGCTTAATTACTGATACAGTGATGTTATTTTTAGGATTTCTTTCGATTTGAGTTTGTATTAAGAATTGATTTGATTGTATTTGGTAAAGTAAACTCAATGCCTTGTACAACTAAGAAAGCACTACTGTAGCAATTTGTATGCAATGATTCTTTTGTTCATTACATTTCAAAGTGACATATAAAGTTGTGATAATCTTACTTTCAGCGAGGGAGATGAACAAGGCGATCAACTTAACCCGAAGGTGGTTGATGACATTTAGATAAAACATCGAGAGCGATGTTTTGGTTAGGATTGGCCGTGTTAGAAATTAAGAAAAAACAATGGATCTGACAACGCTGTATCGAGGCCGCCGACGGTCGTTCGTGAGGAAGACACTATTCTTTCTTCAACGTTCGCTCGTGTTATGTGTAATTCGGCTGCCTAATTTAACTTTACGTTTTGTGTCTGTATTATAATCTTTTGTGTAAATACAATCTATGAACATTGTTTGTCTACTTTCCGTAAACCTTTACCTAACGATTTTTAGTGAATTCTTAATTTATACATATATATATATATATATATATATATATATATATATATATATATATATATATATATATATATATATATATATATATACATATAACATGATTTTTTTAACACGGAATTTCTGTATACTATACAAGGAGAAAGGTTAAGGGCAAGCCGCAAGCAGACAACCGCATACACGTGTTTCAAGCTTATTAGCTATCATCAGTACGGTATAGCTAGGTGATGATAGCTAATAAGCTTGAAACACGTGTATGCGGTTGTCTCCTTGCGGCCTGGCCCTTAACCTTTCTCCTTGTATAGTATACAGAAATTCTACAAATATATATATATATATATATATATATATATATATATATATATATATATATATATATATATATAAATATATATACATATTCCGTCGTAAAAGGTATCCTATGTATCAAAACTCAAATCTCTAAGTTGAAAGACAAAAAAGTTATAGATAAGCCTCTGAGTAAAAAAAATAAAACATAAAAAATTATAATTATGGTAGTCGTACGAATATGAGTGAAAAATACGTTTAAATTGTTTTAAAAATGCAGTTGAAGCTTTATAGGCCTTAGTCAAACGGTATTTTAGTAACATATAATAAAGCGTTTAAAGTACCCTAAATACAGACGTAGTCAGAAGGATCTTGTCAGACAGCGAAACCAGTTACAGAAAAGAAAGCCAACACGTGTGAACCCAGAGAAATATTCTCCACGTCTGTACTTAGTATGGAATGGTTTCGCCGGTAAGAACAACAACAATTAAGGAGTTTAAAACATCATTCTACAGTAATCTGGAATTGCGTATAGGTAAGTTGAATGACTAGTTGTTTAACTCTTCGGAGGGGATGTAATGTCGTGGGGCTTCTGCAACGATTTGTTGTTGACATATTTTTATTATTCTTAAAAAAGTGAGTGCCCTGCAGGATATGTAGGTAAGTAAAGTAAAACTTCTCCCTGGAATTCACAAAAAGTTACAGTCGCGAGAATAGGCTGACGTCATATCAGGGGCGTGCGGTGACATTTCAAATAAGGGAAGCAATTCTCAGAAGCTTACCTATTTGTAGTGTAACTCAATTCTTCTGTCGTTTTTGGCAAATTTTGTCGTCATAAAACTGTGGATTCTGGGACATTTACTGGACGAGTTTATTTTCAACTGACAAAATTGAAATTTGGGAAAGTCTTTCCTATCCTGTTGCATTCCTAACAAAACTCTTCGTTTCAATGTAAAAAATTTCGTTCTAAAGATGCACTAGTAGCAGGAATTGTTAATACTAATTCACATAATTTGAACACTTTAGAATATGCATTTTCCAATTTTGATTGTTTTAAGAAAGTTCAAAGTTCACTCGAGTTAGTTTTTGTACCTATAACATCGGTTTCATAAATGACTGTAAGTTCTGATCGTAATAAGGCTTTGTTAAAAGAATGTCCATGGTGATGAAATAATGATTTGAAGTAATCTTCTGGGAAAGGTATCCCTTTAGATCATCCAAAATTACACAATTCAAGAAATTTCAGGTCACTAAGATGATCAAATGCTGCTGAATCTATGATTTCGTAGAACAGGCGGCGGTAAGAAGTTTGAAGGTCTTCCACATTATCAGTGCGCAGACGCTTTCTTCGCGGCTCCACTTCTCCTAATTCAATTGTTTTTTTCCAGAACTTATCAAATTCATTCTACTTAAGGTAGCAAAAAAACACTTTACATTATTTAATATGATATATAGATTGGGATAAATTTAGATTTAATTTATGAGCACAACAGTGTATAAATAGATCACTGGAGAACGTTTCCCGCACTTTAGCTTGAAGACCTATTAAATGTCCGGCCATAACAGCAGCCTTATCATAGCTTTGAGCAATTAATTTATTATCAGCCTCCTCAATATGTTTCAGAATATTAAGCACAATTTTATATAGAGCGTTTGCGGTAAGATCTTCTGTCACATTTTTAAAGCCTAAAAATCTTTCTTGTCCACTCCCATCCATTTTTGCGTAACGTATTACTACAGATAGTTGACTTAAATTAGTTACATGGGTTGTTTCATCTAGATCAATGGCAATGAAACGAGTCTGTTTAATTTCAGATTTAATTCTGTTCAAAATAATAGTGGCAGCAGCCGAAATTATGTCATTCTGAATGCGATTTTATGTCCCGCGGAAAACGTTAGACTGTTCCAAGTGATTTTTTAAATAAATGTCGTATTTGGCTATTAAAAAAACTAGGTCTTGAAAGTTTCCTCTATTTGCAGATGTAGTTGTTTCGTCATGACCCCGGAAGCCCAATTCATGCTGACCAAGAAAACACACAACATCAATAAGTCATTATAATATGTTTCTATTTTTATCAACCAGTTCATTGTGTTGGCGATGACTAATTTCTATCTGCTTGTCAACGGCGTATTCAATTCGCGTTTTTCCAAAGACACTTAATTTTAAAATGGTCTGTAAAAGCGCTTTACACATAACATGTCTTTTTACTACTTTATGTAGATTATTCAAGTCGGAAAAGCCACTTTTATTCCACACCCCCTTTTCAGTCACAAATAGACTACCAGGCGAACAAAACAGTTTATTCCTGTTTTCACAACCCGTTAACCATTCATATTGTTTATAAGTTTTTTCCGCGTTGAAATGTCGAGTACATGTTTTAATTCTTGGATTTAAGTTTTTTACAGCAGGTTTCGGCCTACCTTTATTAATAATAGCACGTTTTTAAGCAAACAGTAATACTGAAAATCGTTTGGTTATAAAAAAAAAACACACAATACAATCACATTTATTATTACCACTTGTTTGTAAAGTTTGTAAATCCCTATACCCAACGACGCCGCTGTTAAAAGCTGATCTACTTGCAGCCATATTAATAATCATAAAATGCCAATGTATTTAACTTAGTCAACTGCTTATGTCTACGAAATAATCAGCGACATTCACTTTGTACGTGCACCGGGTCTTCCAAGTACAACACGTTCTAAAAATACGCGTAAATCCGTCGAGCTAGGGTTTCTTATAAAGTTGCCTGCTGACTACGTGTATTTAACCGAAGTCATTGCAACCACTCGTGCTGTTCGCTGGCGCATTTACTGGGACGACGTCCTTGGTAGGAGCGTATATACAAATACAGTTTGATGCATAATAAATAATTATGTGTGTGAGCTTGCCAAATAAAAATGGTAATAATTAAATTAGTTTCAGAGTTTGAAATGTAATATTTAAAATACAAAAAGGATTTTAAATAATGCGGTTTAGGTATGTAGTCCTTATTTTAAGGAAAGCAATGCTTCCCTCGCTTCCATGGACCGCACGCCACTACGTGATATAACCCAAAGCACAACATTAGATGACAGCAGCTGTAAGTCTCTGACGTTAAATATTATAATACAAAACTTAGTTCTAATCGATCGTAAATCACAAACAAAGTTATTGTAAAGCCATTAGAGTAAAGATTGTGTTTAAGAAAGCAAATAGAGCAAGGAGCAACCAGAGGCAGTATTAGTTGTTTCTTAGCCGGGGTTTTGGTATCTAATATGTGGCCTCGTGACTAGAATAATAAGCAGCTTTTCGCAGCAGCATCACGTCTTTCTGCCGTGGAAAAATAGAACAGCAACTATTGTTCCAGTTCTTGAGGGATATTCTTTCTTTACTTACTAAAACGGCCACTCTGACAGTTGGATGTCATGTTATAGTTCCACCTGATTTTATACAATACAAGCGGAACCTAACTTAATGTGTTTACATCTCGGAAAATTAAAGTCTGCTTTTCCGGTCAAGATGGGGCATGGTAAGCTGCCAAGGATACGTACAAGCTGTTATTTATTGTGTGCATTTTTGAGATAAAATATCGTAGGTGATATTTAGTGTCGGGTTCTACTGCTTGAATTAGATTCTTTGTTAGTGTTGAGTTAATTATCAATCAATCACAATCTAGGGGCGATGGAGCCCTGTGGTTGCAACCACTATTCTCTGTCACCAGTAGCTCCCTTCATTTTATTATAACATCGAAACTTTATCCCAAAACGTTTTTCCTTAGTTTTCCTCTATCCAACTTTCCAGGTACGTGTCCTTCAAATAATATTTCCAGAAGGTTATTAGCTCTTAATATATATATATATATATATATATATATATATATATATATATATATATATATATATATATATATATAAGATTTTTTTCTTCCGCGATTCAATTCTTTTCAGAAAGCACCTTTTTCCCTCACATATTCCAAACAAATTTAATTCCTCTTTCTATCGGTGTATCGTTCTTTGCAAACTTTATTTATGTCAATATTTTAGAAGATTTTTTAAACAGCATTCTATAAAAGTTTTCCCCAAATCCCCCTTCTTAAGTAGTATCAAGAGTAATTACTCAAAGAATAACCGATTAATAATTAAGCTGATAATTTAATATGCAGGTTAAAATTGAATAACTTAAACAAAGCTTTTGTAGAGGTTTTTCCTGGTGTTATTTACTTTGTTTTTGCTTTTTAATTTATCTAGAAAAATGTTTCTGACTAATTGGAAATATTTAAAAGTTTAACTAAAAAGGAAACGTACTCTTTTTGGGTTGATTAGACCAAAAGTTCATATTTATTAGACGCTTCGTACAAAATTCGGACGCTTTTCTAGATAATGGTATTAGTTTGACATCTAGGTATTCACAACAACTATTTAACCTATTTACACTGCTAATGAACTCAGAAAGCACAGATAATGAAGTTTAATACAATAGTGATCACTTCTAAAACACCAGGTATAAGGTGGACAAAATATAATACGTGATGTCAAATTGTCATTAATCGCTGGGACACATATGTTATCAAAAGCCTTATTTAATTATGTATGGACATTGTCAATAGATTAGCTATTATGATCATGAATCGCGCTCTAAAATAACTTGTATATTGAAAGTTGTTATTTATATGATCTGGCCAGATTTTTTATTTATTAAGTGAGAAGTGCTGCATGCCATGCCTCAACAATAAACTCAAGCCTAATACTCGCTGGTTGACATTTACTGTTTTGGATTTAATTTTAATTTAATATAATTTTTTTCCGAAAGTAAAGCCACTTAAAAAGGAAGGTACGTGTCAAATTTTATCAAAATTGGTCTATCATTTTTTGAGTTATCGGTGTGACACACATCCACACAAATCTATATATATATATATATATATATATATATATATATATATATATATATATATATATATATATATGTATATATACACATATAAAAAGTGAAACTGACCGCGCATATGGGTTCTAGAGTTCCTAGTTAGCGCTTATTTAAAAAAAAAAAATCAAAATTCAAAAGTCGGGATCTCCCCATTAGTGAATTTTTTCTAAGGAAATTCGCCAAAAAAAAGAAGGTCTTGCATATTGATTGGATATTTCTAAAGCATCTGATCGGGTCTGCTTTGCAGCACTGCTCACGGCCATCCAAAAACTGCTTACAGCTATCTAGTTTTTCAAAGGGTCACTTTTTGCATCTGCTTGTCAATGGTATTTTATCAAATAAATTAAATATTAATGCGGGTGTTTTACGGGGAACGGTTTTACCTAAACTCTTTTTCTTTTGCCCTTGTCACCAAAGAAGATCTGCGCTATCGTTGGCTTACCCAATATCTGCCTCTATTACCTTCTCAATAAGAATTAGAAAACCTCAGCACACAGGAAATTGGTCATAGTAACGAATTTTCATAAGGTTTGTAATACATAACGCCCTTACTTTATATCCTAAGCGGATTATTGGACCTGTAAGAATTATTATATTACAGGCCGATTTAGAGGATTTATAGCTTATTTCCTCACCCTCTTGAAAATGTCTTCAAAACAGTAGCGAAAGCGTTGACTTTTAATAAATTCTAGTCGGGGCTCAACCCAAGAATTTAATTTGTATAATGATGCCTGAAAATATTCTATAGAGATTTTGCTATATTTATATCCAATTTTGAAAAATGGCATAATAAGCACCAAAATATATAGAATTCGAGTTTCTTCTGAAACGGATAAACATATTCGTTTCGGGGTTTCACTGAGTTATTTCTAACTTCAGCCACTTTTTGATAGTTATATTATAGAACTATGTTGCAATTTGAAAATTTTCTTAAAATTTAATAAAGCTAGACGCTTCTACTCTAACGCCCTCTGTATTTTGTGCATGTGCGGCTGTGGATTTAAAATATTAATAAGTATTATTTCTTTTGAAATCTCTTTCCAACAAGCCAAAATTCTTGAAATTATGTCTACTGGTTATCAAGTTATAGGCATTTGTTTATAAAAAAAATCCTCGCTCCCTACCCCCGCCACTGATCCATAAGCATTTTTTTAACAGAAGTTATTGACAAGTGAACGTTGATTACAAATTACCTAAAACCTGCCTAAAATTAGATTATGTTATGCGTCAAGATTTTCGAGAAATTAAAGATTTTAGGTAAGTCAAGGCATTTTCGCCACCTAGCGGCAGATTTAGAAACCTGAAAGTAATTTCCAACATTTTCTCATGGCCACTTTACTTACGCATTTTTTTTCTGAAAGCTGCAGCTGTGACGGTTTTCGAGATATAGCCGGTCCGTGACCTTATTTGAACACCCTATATATATATATATATATATATATATATATATATATATATATATATATATATATATATATATATATATATATATATATATATATATATATATATATCCATTATGCAGGACTCAATAAAATGCACCACTTTCACCATTTAACTGTTTCTATATATTTATAGCAAAAACTTACCCTGTATAAATAAAATATAAAATACCACCACACGTTTACATCTCAAGGGAAATATCTGATCAAAATCTGGATAAAACATATTTTAAATTAGGGGATACGTGGGAGTTATTCCACTTCCAGCTATAGTGTAGGAAAGTACATCGGCAGTAGGGTTACGCATTTTTGCCACACTTTCTTATCCCGCAAGAAAACCTCTTGCTTACTCCCGCTAATAGAGCCTCCACCAGATAAACCTCACCGCTGCTGACATCGTTAACATAAACCAGCAATTACTAATCGCTACACGCAAGAATCCGGCATCTTTTTACATAACATATTCAAAAACAACACGAGTGAATTTTGCTACAGGAAGCGGATTCCAGTACTCGATTATGTAAATTAGGATCCTGACTTGAGCTGCCACGTTTCAGAAGTACAGACAGGTCTACTTGATTAGGTGACGCAGGAGCGCAGATATATTACGGGCCTTTATAACAATAATGAATGAAGTGTTGAAATCTTTAAACCACCTTTATCATGTGCAATTAGCAATTTGCCGCTGAATTTACATTCGCAAATTCTGGTGTTTTTTTCTGACCCATTTACAGCTTCACAAAAACTACGAAATGAATCGATTGACCCATAACTTGGCAGGTACTTGCCAAAGAATTGCAACAACTTCATATTAGACGATTTTTATGTCAGGGAATATTTTGTTTAATGGCTAGGTACATTTTAGTGTAATCTTTCTCCGTAATAAAGCAGCTTTATTGATTTTTTTTTGGGAGTAAAGAGCTTTTAGCGAATTTCTCGTAAAACAAAAAAATCACTAATGAGGAGATTGTTTCAATGAGTGAAGATTGGAACCTGTGATGAGCACTGATAAGTACAATTTGTAGAACCAAATTCATCACAATACAGTTTTTGACTTGACGATCGTTTCGCTAAGAAAGTCAGCGTCATCAAGGGGATGAGTAAACTAAGCGGATAGAGACTAGAACTACTATTTATATCTTAGTTGCCAAGCAGTTGCGAACATCGTCCTCTAGGAAGGTATACAGACTGATGAGTCTTAAATCACTGTGATGAAAACTGCATACCTGCCTTTGTTATGCTGTGCGTCGTTGTCAAGTATTCCTGCTAAGTACACGCTGGTTATTAAGATAACAGTTTAAACAATGGACTACATAGGACCGGACCTACTTAACTTGAGATTTTCTGTATCTACATGACGATTATTATCCCAAATATGCTGAGCAATACATGACTTGTCAATAGTGCCATATCTCAGTTGCGCTAAATGCTCTTTAAATCTACTTTCGATGGTCATTTTAGTTTGCCCAACATCTTTAAGTTCACAATCCTTACAACCTATTTCATAAATTCCTGACATATGTGTGGTTATATTTTTATCCTTTGGGTTACCTAACAAATTTTTTAATGTATTTTTTCTAGAAAATGTTAGCAACAAATTGGTTTTCTTAAAAATGCTTACAAAACCTCTCGTAATATTTATATTTATAAATAAAAAATAGAGACACTTTAGAATTTGACATCCACAGTAAGGAAATCACTACTGTGAGTTACATTCAGGAAACTTGAATATATAAAAAATTTAGCTAAGTATAACGGTTACTCTGCTTAGTGGAGAATCTAGTCAATAAACACAAAACAAAGAAAATGTTAGCGGAATTTACGACTATCAGAAAAGTTAAACCAGACAAAACCGTTGTCTGTTTATCATTTGAACTGCGAATTACGAGAGGTCTTAATAGCATTTTTAAGAAGGCCAATTTGTTGCTAACATTTTCTACAAAAAATACGTTAAAAAATTTGGCTCCTAAAGATGGCTGTCTAAACTTCCGAAACGCGTAGGGAAACTTAATAAATTTTTAAAGAGCCTTCCATTTGAGTTTTCATTACGTCTATTTCAAATTGTGTGACGGTTATAAGTGAAATGCATATGTTATTAACGTACATTTTGTGTACAAAAAGTATGATTAAAAAAAATCTTGAAATCCTCTAAACTGCGATAATAGAAATGTAAGTATTCCACTTAAAACAGCATCCACTACTGATATTTTAATAAATTCCGAAGCTGTTAACATATTTTAAGTGAAAAGATAACATACTGTTTATTGCTGGTCCTAACTTTCAGAAAATCTTTCAGTGGCTTCGGAAATATGTATCGTGTAAACTTCCGATTAGACAAACTGTAAACACATAAAAATTTAACGGACCTCGGGTGTGGAATTTATAACATATAATATACGCTCATTTGACGACACTTCTCTAAATTATAGTCGTTTTCAATTTTTACTAGTTTTTATTGAAATTCGTTAGATGTTATTTAACAATTAAAACATTTTAAAATTTAACCCCGTTGAAATATATGTAAGAAATGTAGGCGTGTATATCGATTAATACTAGTCATAAATTTCCCAGATGCTGTGACGAAAACAAATTTGATTGATGCGAGATTTCAGTGGAGCTTTCATTGAGCCAGGCGTCTTTTGAATCAGGGCCTATGCAACGAGCAGACTTCTCAAACAATGTTTAATGCTTTTGCGACTGTTCGAAAAGAAACGCCAACATGATTTTTGATTAATTGACCAACGAGTTTTCGAATGCCATAATAAAATATTTCCTGTTGAAAATATATACATTGAAATTGCCTTAAGCATTTCTGGAAAAAGTGTAGGAAGCAGACAGTAAGAATTTTCAGAGTTTAATTTTATCACGGATGGGCTCTGCTTAATAGACATGCGGTTTGTTATTGAAGCTTTTTACCATAACGATTTTCAACTATAAGAACATTACAGTATAAACATTTAAAAACGCGCATATTACAGGTATCGTATATTATCAAAGGGTATTATTATTTTATAGCTAATTTTTGTAGAAAAAATTGCTTATGAAAATATCGCAAGTTTCGAATTTTGAAAACAGCTTTTCAAAGGTACGTGAATTAGGAACCCTAGTATCCGTATTCGTAGATAGTTTCAATTTTAATCTGTTGATGTATAAACATATATATATATATATATATATATATATATATATATATATATATATATATATATATATATATATACAGTATGGCGCATTAACAACGAATTGCGTCCACAGATTTTTTTTTAAGAAACGTTGAAATACGTCAATTTTAATATTGAGGGGGACATGTTTTGATATAAAACTCAACTTTGTCACATCAACCCCTTAAGGGTGGTGATAGCAACCCTTATATTTTAAATAGGGAACATGGGTCAAGTGTTACATCATTTGAAAGCTCTTTCTTTTCTGAATTCAGCCCACTAATTTTTTTGGACGTTTTATCAACTAGTTTAAAAATTATTCATAGTTGGATTTGCAAGAACGTGTTTCATTCATTGTGATAAGAAATGTAATTAGTCAATTTTTCGTTAAAAAACTAAAAAACAAAACCAAAGGTTCAAAAATGTTTTTTCAGTTAAGTAAGTGTTCAAATTGTTGACCACCAGCTTCCATACAAAAGTACAAATTTTGTTCAAAACCAGCTCTGACATTCTGGAGCATTTGTGGAGTTATTACACGGTATTCTTCAACAATGCGTCATCGTAATTCTTCCAGAGACTCCGGTTCTGTTGCAAAAATTCTGCTCTTTAAATGGCCCCATAGAGAGAAGTCTAAAGGAGTTAAATCCGGTGATCTAGGGGCCACTCAATAGCACCTCTACGCCCAATCCATTGCTCTGGAAACTCTCTGTTCAAAAACTCCCTAACACATTATGAAAAATGCGGAGGATCTCCATCTTGTTGAAACACTAATTGATTTTCTTGATAGCGACTATCATTTTTAACAATGTCTATTAGTAGAGGGTAAACGATATCTTCTAGTAACTCCAAATAAGTTTCGACACTTAAATTGCCACCAAGAAAAATTGGACCGGTTAAACGGTCTCCAAAAATGCCAGTCCAGACATTCAATTTCTGTGGACTTCGTGAAAATTTCTTGGATTATTATCTGTCCAATAACGTCAATTATGACGATTGACTGTATAGTTAAAAAAAAGTACACTCGTCTGGAAAACAGATATTCAACAGAAAGTTCCCGTTATCAGCTATTCGTGCAGCCATAACTTCACAAAACTCCAGCCGCCGATCAAAATCATCTTCATTCAGTTGTTGTACAAGATGAATTTTATACGGGTGAAATTTATGATGCTTCAATATTAGCTGAATAGTTCTTCTTTTGATGAAACAGTGGCCAATTTTCTCGTGCTCAAAGTTGGGTCTGCAGCAATTTGTCCTAAAACTTCAATTTCAGTAGTTTCATTTCTAATCGGAAATTTACGTTCAGGAACCCGTTTTTTGTTGGTTTTCGAAACTTTGCAACTAAGTCCAACATGTATTTTCTGTTAACATGTGTGTTGGGATGTCGTTCATTAAACAAATTTGCGGTACAGTTGGCACAGTCATCGTTTTTGAAAAAAAGAGTAATTATTTCAACTCTTTCTTCTACAGAATACACCATTGTGAAATTAATTTTTGGTAGTACTATTAAGTATCAAATCGTACGGTAAACTGAAATAATAAACCGCATTTCTCTCATTCCGATAAGAAATGTTCTGATAGTCAATTTGTTTACAAACCAACAAAACATTGACTATCAGCACATTTCTTATTGGAATGAGTGAAATGCGTTTTTGCATCCTCAAGTGTGAATAATTTTTAAACGAGTTAATAAAACTTAAAAAAAAATTAGTGTGCTGAATTCAGAAAAGAAAGAGCTTTCAAATTATGTAACACTCGACCCATGTTCCCAATTTAAAATATAAGGGTTGTCATCACCACCCTTAAGTAATTAATGTGACAATGTTGGGTTTTATGTCAACACATGTTCCCCTCAATATTAAAATTGACGTGTTTCAGTGTTTCTGAAAAAAAAAATTATCTGGACGCAAATCGCTCTGTTTCGTTTTCAATGCGCCACCCTATATATTCATACCGATAACTCAAAAACTAATTTACCGATTTTGATGAAATTTGGTACCTGTCTTCCTTTTGTAAGTAGCTTGGATAACTTTGTTGGGCAGGAGATTCCGGCGTTTTCCGCGAAAGTCCTATATCGAAAAATAAGAAAGCTATGGTAACCAAATTTGGCACCCTGGGGTATATTAAAAAATGGCCCGGGCGCAGGAAGTGCATTATATAGAAATTTTTTGGAGAGTTTCAGCTCTTCACTTTCCCGTGTTGCCTTTTTATTACCCACAATCCCTGATAGCCTATATAGGTTTGTTTCTTAGCTTTTTTCCACAAAGTTATGCGCTGACCGTGGCGCTCGCTTATTATTCTTGTTTATTTATTTGTGATGTTTTGATAATATAAGTTAGGATATTTTTTGACCTAGTTAAGTAGGTAATGGGTCACTTGAGGCAGACAGGCGTGGTGGCACCCCCCTAGGGGAGGAGCCTCACCCCTTGTAGGCGGAGCCCCACCCCCGTTGGGGGCGTGGCCACGTCCCAAGATGGCCGAACAAAAATGGCGTACCAAAATGGCGGAATTTAAAATGACGGCTTTTTAGTTTTTTAAAATGGCGGCTTTCGTTTTTAAAGATAGCGGCCTAACCTGTAAAGCTGACAGCTTTGACGTTTGCCGGTGTAACCTGTACACCCTTCAATCGAAACATATGTGACCGAGCTATTTCGTTGATGGAGGCTTTCGTATTGAAAGATGATGGTCTAACCTGTAAAGGTGTCGTTTTTATTCTACTTCTCAGCAGATGTTTTAATTTTGGTATTTTTACTTTTACATCTTCTGATTTAGGAGAAAACATTGTATTCTTCTTGGATGTGGTAACATGATTGTCCATGTTATTGTTTTTTATGTTAACAATTACCCACGCTAGCCTGAACTAGTTGAACCAATCTTCACTCAGCTACTGGATTTTTAGTTTCATGATGTTGAGAAGATTTCCTGAGCTGGTCACTATGTTCGCAGGAGTCATAACTATGTTGCTTGGTATGAAATTAGCAGATCCCGGCCCAATATGGGTAGAAGGAAGCTTCTACAGCATAAGATGATTCGGTTTAATCCTGTGGGGGTATTTAGTTACCATAAAGTAATGTCCAGCCATTATGATAGTCAGTTTTTTCAATCTTGAAATTACTTCGGTCGCTTCAAATCGTCAACTCCTTGTCTAAGTTTTATATTATGCATGATTTTTGTAAACCTGAATATATTTTAAATTTCTTTTCCCATTTATACTTTACAAGACCCTTGCATATTTGATATCGCGAGTTGGGTTACATTATTATTGAGATTTTTATTCTTTATTTGATTTTTTTAAGTTGAAAGATTTTTATTTAAATTAAAGCTTTACATTTTAGGGTTCAGGAAAAAAACAGTTCATTTTTCTAACAGGATAGTTTAGAGAAAAAGCCACCTTCTCTAAACTACTTAAACCAATCTTTGAATAGCACTTGGTTGTTTTTAAATAATTAAATCTCTATGTTTGCAAAAGCAGATTTTAAAACTAGCCCATATGTTTACATGCGCCATCGCTTGGTTGTTTAGAATGAAATAAAACTAAAAGCTTCAGGAGACCTTGACCCCGTATGCGAAGATAGAAACTTGTAAAGCAATAATTTATTCAATTTCTCTCTGTGGGGTATTGATTAACATAATTAAACGTCTTGTTGTGGTATGTCGTTTGCCATTCGCTTTAGTCTTTGAGCTTTTTTGGCGGCTTCCATTCATTAATTAATCGGTTTGTCTTTTTATTATCCACAATACTTGATACCCTTCATATGTTGGTTTCTTCGTTTTTCCATATACTTGTGGTTTGACCCTTGCGCTCGCTTCGATTTCTGGTTAATTTATTTGTGACTTCGATAACATTAATTATGATAGTATTTTTCCTAGTAACTATTTGTTATAGTTTCAGCAGATTTTCTAATTTTGCTTTTGTGCTTTTACATCTTCTGATTTAGGAGAAAAGATTGTATTTTTCTGGAATTTGGTAACATTATTGTTCGTGTTATTGTTTTTTATGTTAACAACTACCCCACGCTAGCCTAAACTAGCTGAACCAGTCTTCAATCAGCTGCTTAATATTTTTAATATTTACATTGTAAGTCCCACGTTGTTAGTTGTTTATAATATTTGTTTAGCTAGTCACTAATTACAACTATGTTGTTTAGTATGAAATTCAACCTCGGTGGTTCAGGGGTAAGAACGTGTGCCTCTGAACCGAAGGGTACTGGGTTCGATCCCAGGGTACTCCTTTCACTTTTTCAGTACAAACTGTAAAATTAACATCAACCGAGGTTTTGGCATTGTATTTGAACAAGTTGAATGCCTGCACGTTCCGCCCATCGGGGCGGGGGGGGGGGGGGGGGTGGGTGTGGGCGTAAAGCCGTAGGTCCCGTGTCCATGCGACGTTGGACACGTTAAAGATCCCTACCCTCCTTACAGAAAGGCAGCGGTTCGGCAAAATTTCCAGGATAGTAAGGTGAAACTGCTCCCTGGCGTCGGTGATTAGCCATAGTCTCGAAAATAGGCCGACGTCAAAGAAACAAAAACACACACACAGTATGAAATTAGAAGCGAAAGATTTAGCAGATCCTGGCCCCGTATGGGTAGAAGGGAGCTTCTAAAACATACGATTATTCAGTTTAATCTTGTGAGGGTATTTAGTCAGCTTAACTTAATTTCTAGCCATTATGGTAGTCCGTTTTTTTTTATCTAGAGATTACTTTGATCGCTTCAACTCGTCCAGTCCTTCTCAAATTTTTACATTGTCGATGATTTTTGGGAAACTGGATACATTTTTAGTTACTTTTTCCAATTTTTATTTTGCTAGACCTTTATCTCATCGTATATTTGCTATTGTAATTTGAGTTATATTATTATTGATATGTTTATTATTAATTATTATTAATTTATTTTAATAATTTTTTTTAGTTTGAAATATTCATTTTAAAACTGAAGCTTTATGTTTAGGAGAAAGCAGTTTATCTTTGTAGCAGAACTGATTTACCTTATTCCTCTTTATGTTAAATAATACCCCAACTAGCCTAAACCAGTTAAACCAGTCTCTAAATAGCACTTAGTTTTTTTGTTGATAAAAATACTAATGTTTTTAGTAACAATAGTTTAAAAGATTGGCTTAACTAGCCAATATTTTTACAGGGGTCATCATTATGTTGCTTAGAATAAAACAAGATTAAAGCTTTTAGTATTATTATTGATATGTTTATTATTATTTATTATTAATTTATTTTAACCTTTTTTTTTAGTTTGAAATAATCTTTTTAAAAACAAAGCTTTAGGATTAGGAAAAAACATGTTTACCTTTTCAACAGAAAGGTTTTACCTTATTCGTCTTTATGTTAAATAATACCCCAACTACCCTAAACTAGTTAAAGCACTCCGGTGTATATTGATAAAAATCTCCATGTTCTTAGAAACAAGAGTTTAAAAGATTTCTTTGAATAGACAATATGTTTACAGGCGTCATGATTTTGTTGCTTAGAATGAAACAAGACCAAAACTTTAGCAGATCCTGGCCTTATATCGAAAGAAAGGGACTTATAAAGCATACATTTATTCAGTTTGGCACTGTAGGGTATTCACCTAACATAATTAAATGTCCTGTTGTTGTGGTATGTCGTTTACCATTCGTTTTATCTTTTGAACTTTTTTGGATAGCTTCAGTGTGCACTTGCTCGTCTTGCCTTTTCATTATCCACAATCCTTGATACCATGCATATGTTTATTTCTTAGTTGTTTCCACACAGGTTTTCTCTGACCCTTGGACTCGCTTCATGTTCTCGCTAATTTATTTGTGATTTCGATAAAATTAATTATGAAAGTGTTTTCCCCCAAATAGTATTCGTTCTACTAATGTTATTGACTTTTATGTTAACAGTTAGCGCTTGCTAGCCTGAAACAGCTGAACCAGTCCTAAATTAGCTGTTTAATATTTTTAATATATACATTTGGGGGTTTCATGGTGTTAGTGGTTTATAAGATTTGTTTAGCTAGTCACTAGGTTTGCAGGCGTTAGAACTATGTTGTTTAGTATGAAATTAAAAGCAAAAGCTTTAGCACATCCCCGCCACGTATGGGTAGAAGGGAGCTTTTAAAGCATGAGATTATTCAGTTTAATCTTGTGAGGGTATTTAGTTAGCATAACCTGATTTCTAGCCATTATGTTAGCCTGTTTTATTATTCTTAAACTTATTTCGGTCCCTTCAAATAGTCAACTTCTTGTCTAGTTTTTTTGTTATCTATAATTTTGTGAAACTGGATACAATTTTAGAATTTTTTTTCCAATTTGGATTTACTAGACCCTTCTTTTGTCTCATCGTATATTTGCTGTTGTGAGTTGGTTTATATTAATATTAATATTTTATTAGTAATTCGATCTTCTTAGTCTGAAAGATTCTTATTGGTATTGAAGGTTCACACTTTCAGCTATACAAGAAGACAATTTGTACTATTAACGTTATTGTTTTACCTTAGTCTTTTAACGTCAAAGAATACACCAAATAGCCTAAGCTAGTTAAGCCAGTATCTAAATAGTACCTAGTTGTTTTTTGATAAAAAATCTCCATGTTTTGAGTAATAACAGTTTGTTTGACCTGTCAATATGCTTACAGGCGCAATCATTATATAGTCTAGGAAGAAATAAAACTAAAAGATTTAGCACATCCTGGCGCCATATGGGAAGAAAGGAACTACTAAAGCATACATTTATTAAGTTTTACTCTGTTGGGTATTAACTTTACATAATCAAATGTCTCGTTGTTGTGGTATCTCGTTTACCATTCGTTTTACCGTTTGAATTATTTTGGATAGCTTCAATTCTCCATTTTCTCGTTTTCCCTTTACATTATCCACAATTATTGATACCCTACATATGTTGGTTTCTAAGTTTTTTCCACAAAATTGTGTTTTGACCCTTGTGCTCCCTTCGAATTCTCGTTACTTTGTGACTTCGATAATATAAATTATGATATTATTTTTGCTACCTAGTATTTGTTCTACTTTTTCAACAGATTTTTTATTTGGTATCTTTCACTTTGACATCTTTTGATTTTGGAGAAAACATTGCTTTGTTCTTGAGTTTAGTAACATGGTCGCTCATGCGTTGTTTTTTATGCTAATAAGTACCCTACGCTAGCCTGAACTACCTGAACCAGTCTTCATGATGTTGGCCGTTTATAAGTATTATTTAGCTAGTCATTATGCTTAGATGCGTTATATCTTTGTTTTTTAGAATTAAAAGCAAAAGCTCTAGCGGATCCCGGTCCCGTATGAGTAGAAGGGAGCTTCTAAATCATAAGATTATTCAGTTTAATCCCGCGGGGATATCTGGTTAGCCTAACTTAATTTCTAGCCATTATGGCAGTCCGTTTTTTTAATGTTGAAATTATTTCGGTCGCCTCAGATCGTTAAGTTTATATCTAGCTTTTATATTATCCATCAGTTTTGTAAACCTGGATACTTTTTAGTTTTTTTTCCAAGTTATACTTTACTATACACTTGTCGTCTCATCGTATATTTGCTATCGTGAGTTGTGATATGTTATTATTCATTATTTTATGGTTAATTCGATCTTTTTGGTTTGAAATATTCTTATTAATGTTGAAAGTTTACTCTTTCAGACTTACGAGGAAACAGTTTATCTTTCTAACAGGATTCTTTTATCTTATTCTTTTTATGTTAAAGAATACCCCACCTAGCTTAAGCTAGTTAAACCAGTATCTAAATCGCACTTTGTCGTTTTCTGATAATTAAATCAAATACTATATAATGACAATACAGGACACTCCGGCTAATTTCGTGCTTCAAGAATATCAGCGCCCCTAGTGGATAGTACTACCTATTTATAGATAAACTTCGTAAACGGATGGTTGAAATTCTTCAATCATAACTTGTCTTCCAGTGCATCAAAAAAAAAAAGAAAAGAAATATTAAGGCAAAAAAAGTTTGCATTAATAATAAATGGTATAAGAAAACTGTTTTTCTATATTATTCTGCGTCCTTTTTAATTTCAGTATGGCATAAATTATTCCATTTTATCACGTTTAATATTATTTTACTTGGCAAAGGCTTTCAATTATCTTCCCAAGACAAGTTTTTAAAGAGACAAGTAGAAATAGCAGATTCAGCCCTATAATATATTTGCTATCGTGAGTTGTGATATGTTATTATTCATTATTTTATGGTTAATTCGATCTTTTTGGTTTGAAATATTCCTATTAATGTTGAAAGTTTACTCTTTCAGACTTACGAGGAAACAGTTTATCTTTCTAACAGGATTCTTTTATCTTATTCTTTTTTATGTTAAAGAATACCCCACCTAGCTTAAGCTAGTTAAACCAGTATCTAAATCGCACTTTGTCGTTTTCTGATAATTAAATCAAATACTATATAATTACAATACAGGACACTCCGGCTGATTTCGTGTTTCAAGAATATCAGCGCCCCCAGTGGATAGTACTACCTATTTATAGATAAACTTTGTAAACGGATGGTTGAAATGCTTCAATCATAACTTGTCTTCCAGTGCATCAAAAAAAAAAAAAAGAAATATTAAGGCAAAAAAAAAGTTTGCATTAATAATAAATGGTATAAGAAAACTGTTTTTCTATATTATTCTGCGTCCTTTTTAATTTCAGTATGGCATAAATTAGCCTATTTTTTCACGTTTAATATTATTTTACTTGGCAAAGGCGTTGAATTATCTTCCCAAGACAAGTTTTTAAAGAGACAAGTAGAAATAGCAGATTCAGCCCTATAATATATTTATTCACAGAAGTAAGAGTTAGTCTCACTTTTCATCTGCACAATTTCTTAATTATGTACCAAGTTTATCAGTTACATATTTTAAAATGTTAGATTAATAAGACAGTTTTCATGTAGAGATATAGCAAATTGAGTACTGTGCTACCATTTATACCTAGAACAATTATTTATAGGTAAGTACAGATTGTAACTTAATATCCTCAGAAACAGCTTTCAGTATATTCCTATACATACCCTTGAATTAGTAGTTTAACGATGGTTTCAAGCTGGTACATTAAATTATGATGAAATAAGATTATGGGTAAGAGAAATTTGCAGAATTATTCATGTTGAATTCATTTAGGTTTCAAGTTGATTGTTGATGCAAATTCTATTTATAACTATATAATCAAAAAATTTTCACTGTTTTGTTATGTACAAGTTTTTATATTCATCTATAATAAACCAATTGTCTAAATTAAGAACATGCAGGTAAATATACAATTCAAATTACTTGGTCAGTTGTCAGGACTTCACGCGTGGAGGCGCTAGTGTACTTGTCACAAAAATCACCAATGCTAAAGCATAGGATTGTCCCCGTATTAACATTATATAGTATTTGATTAAATCTGTATGTTTTGAGTAACGAAAGTTAAGATTTGTTTAGATAACCAATATGTTTACAGGCGTCATCACTATATTACTTAGAATGTAATAGAACTAAAACCTTTAGCATATCCTGGCCCCGTATGGGAAGAAAGGAACTTCTAAATCATATATTTATTAAGTTTGAATCTGCAGGGTATTAACATAATTAAATGTCTTGTTGTTGTGGTATGTCTTTTACCATTCGTTTTATCCTTTGCACTTTTCTTTAACAGCTTCAAATCTTCATTTTCGCGTTTTGCCTTTTCATTATCTACAATGCTTGATAATCCACATATGTTGATTTCTTAGTTTTTTCAACAGAGCTGTGCTATGACCCTTGCTCTCGCTGCAAATTCTCATTAATTTCTTTGTTACTTCGATAAGATTGATTATGATAGTATTTTTCCTAGTTAGTAGTTTTTCTATTTTCATTCAAATTTTGGTATTCTTTACTTTGGCATCTTCTGATTTAACAGAAAACATTGCATTTTTTATGAATTTGGTAACATGGCTGTTTTATTGCCTGTTATATTAACAACTACCCTGCGCCGGCATGAACTAGCTGAAGTTGTCCTCAATCAGTTGCTTAATATTTTTAGTATTGAAATTTGTAAGTTTTATGTTAGTTGTTTATAAGATTTGTTTAGCTAACCGCAGGTTTTACAGGCGTTATATTGATGTTGTTTAGTATAAAGGTAAAAGAGAAAGCTTTATCAGATCCCGGCTGCGTATGGGTAGAATGGAACTTCTAAAGCATAATATTATTCAGTTTAATCCTGTGGGAGTATTCAGTTAGCGTAACTCAATTTTTAGCTATTATGGTAGTCAGTTTCTTTTTGAAATTATTTCGGTGGCTTCAAATCGTCAACTTCTTGTTCAGTTTTTGTATTATCAATAATATTTGTAAACCTGAATACATTTTATGTTATCTTTTTTCCATTTTCAGTTCAGACGACTCTTGTCGTCTCATCGTATATTTGATGCTGTGAGTTAGGTTACATTATTATTGATTTTCTATTCCTAATTCGATCTTTTTAGTTTTAAAGATTGTTAATAATATTGAAGCTCTAAACTTTTAGGTTTAGGAAAATACTGTTTATCTTTCTCGCAGAATTGTTATACCTTATTCTTTTTAATGTTACAGAAAGACCACCTAGCCTAAACTAGCTAAATCAGTCTCCAAATAGTGCTTAGTTGCTTTTTAATTATTAAATCTGTATATTTTTAGTAATAGAAATTTAAAGGATTTAACTAGCCAATATGTTTACAGGCGTCATCATTATGTTGTTTAGAGTGAAACAAAACTAATAGCCTTAGCAGACCCTGACCCCGTATGGCAAGAAAATAACTTCTAAATCATACATTTATCCAGTTTGACTTGGTGCGGTAGTAATTTAACATAATTAATCGTCTTGTCATTGTGTGTGTCGTTTACCATTCGTGTTATCATTTTAACTTTTTTTGACAGCTTTAATTCTCGACTGTTTCGTGTTGTCTTTTCATTATGCACAATCCTTGGTACCCCTCATATGTTGGTTTCTAAGTTTTTTTCCAAGTTGTGCTCTGACAATTTCGCCCTTTCTTTTATTTCAGCAGCACACCACGAGGGCTCTCAGCCTAAGTACTATCGTACCGTGGGTGTTGGCAATGAGGAAAGAGGCAACTTGTTAATTCTTGCCTTGAAGGTTTGGAGGTTCGGAGGAGAAGGAAAAACATGTGCCGGCAAGTAATTCCACAACTTGAAAGTGCTTGGGGCAAAATAGTGGGCATAACAAGAAGTTCTATGTCTGGTGACCTGGACAGTAAAAGGGTGCATTCGCTCTGTTCCCCTGGTAGATCCGTTGGGGGCAGCAGGTGATGGAACTATGAAAGAAAGCTCCTCTGAGCAATGCCCGTGCAGATATCTATAAAAAAGAGAGAGATAGGTCACCAACGGCACGTAGGTGGGCAAGGAATGACAGCCTTTGGGTGAGGGTAGGGTCACCGATGAGACGTATAGCTCTCTTCTGGATGAAGTCCAGAATAGCGAGCGTAGAAGCTGCAGCGGCATCCCAGATGTGGGAGCAGTATTCGAGGTTTGGTCTTATTTGTGAAGTATATAAGGTATAGAGATTAGCTGGTGAAAAGTATTTGCGAGCCCGGAAGGGGAAACCTAATTTCTTAGCAGCCGCTTCTGCGATTGATGTGACGTGTTGGTGTCAATTGAGATTTAGATCCACACAAATGCCAACAAGTTAAAAGGACTTATTACTTTGAGTAACTTGGTTGCTCATTTTGATGGGTCTAGGGCTGGTGTATCTCTTATGAGATAGAAAGCAAGACTGAGACTTGGTGGAGTTAAATATTACAAGATTTCTACTTCCCCAGTCTGATATTTTTCAGAGATCCACAGAGACAGAACCCTCCATGAGTCTGAGATCCTCATCTAATTGGGCTAAAGAGACAGGCTTAGAATATTGTATATTTGAGTGGAGGGTGCTGTCATCCGCGAGTTAACTTTCTTGTTAACACACTTGACTTTTTAAAAGAATTTATTGATTATAGTTACATTAAATACTTATGAATAATAATAAAAATGATAAATATAAATTATGACAATTTAAAAGAGACTCAAGCAATAACAATGTAGGAATGTCCGTCCGTGGTCTGGTAACTTCCATATATAGTCTCTGGTGGGGCGTGGACCGAGATGCGGTTTCCACCTAAGTTGCAGTCTTGAAGGTGATCCTAGCAGGTGGCTGGTTGCTGATTTGAAGGTCTAGTTGTTTACCCATTTATGAATAGTCTATTCTTCTAATTGCGCTGCTTTTAATTAACCCATTCGTCAGCGACCTTGGGTGTTGAATCGGGATCTGTACTTCTTATATACATTGTATGAGTTGGCTATTGTTATCTCCTCCATCCTTTAGAGAACGAAGCCTATGGTTCGTTCCGAATAGTCATCGGGAATCCAGTAATTGGTTTGGAGTCAGCAGTTTTCGTTTTTGATTTCTGTCAGAAGTATCTTGAAGTTATTGTGATTATTGTTATTATTATCACAAGGTATAGTATAATTGTCCATACACTAGGGTGGTATATGGGCAAATCGATGGTTCCTGGAATTTTGCCATTGATGAATTGTAACTGGGATTTGATATTGTTCAAGTCGTGCAGTTGGACATTTTCTAATTTTAGTTCTGGTAATTTGTCTGGGAATATGGGTGCTTTATTTGTTACCAATTCGATGTTTGGGAGATTGAACGATTGTTGTGTTTCCGATGCCATTTGTACTGAACTAAATCTTTCGTTGTTGATGATAAGTTGGCATTTGGGTTTCAAAGTCGCCAGTTTTGTTCCGCTGATTATTTTGGTTTCTTCATTTTCTTCGCAGCTAAGTTTGATTTTCGTTTCTTCGGGTGCCACTATTATGTATTGGGTATTGCCATATTTAGAGACTGTTGTTTTTTGTTATTCCGAATAGTCATCGGGAATCCAGTAATTGGTTTGGAGTCAGCAGTTTTCGTTTTTGATTTCTGTCAGAAGTATCTTGAAGTTATTGTGATTATTGTTATTATTATCACAAGGTATAGTATAATTGTCCATACACTAGGGTGGTATATGGGCAAATCGATGGTTCCTGGAATTTTGCCATTGATGAATTGTAACTGGGATTTGATATTGTTCAAGTCGTGCAGTTGGACATTTTCTAATTTTAGTTCTGGTAATTTGTCTGGGAATATGGGTGCTTTATTTGTTACCAATTCGATGTTTGGGAGATTGAACGATTGTTGTGTTTCCGATGCCATTTGTACTGAACTAAATCTTTCGTTGTTGATGATAAGTTGGCATTTGGGTTTCAAAGTCGCCAGTTTTGTTCCGCTGATTATTTTGGTTTCTTCATTTTCTTCGCAGCTAAGTTTGATTTTCGTTTCTTCGGGTGCCACTATTATGTATTGGGTATTGCCATATTTAGAGACTGTTGTTTTTTGTTATTCCGAATAGTCATCGGGAATCCAGTAATTGGTTTGGAGTCAGCAGTTTTCGTTTTTGATTTCTGTCAGAAGTATCTTGAAGTTATTGTGATTATTGTTATTATTATCACAAGGTATAGTATAATTGTCCATACACTAGGGTGGTATATGGGCAAATCGATGGTTCCTGGAATTTTGCCATTGATGAATTGTAACTGGGATTTGATATTGTTCAAGTCGTGCAGTTGGACATTTTCTAATTTTAGTTCTGGTAATTTGTCTGGGAATATGGGTGCTTTATTTGTTACCAATTCGATGTTTGGGAGATTGAACGATTGTTGTGTTTCCGATGCCATTTGTACTGAACTAAATCTTTCGTTGTTGATGATAAGTTGGCATTTGGGTTTCAAAGTCGCCAGTTTTGTTCCGCTGATTATTTTGGTTTCTTCATTTTCTTCGCAGCTAAGTTTGATTTTCGTTTCTTCGGGTGCCACTATTATGTATTGGGTATTGCCATATTTAGAGACTGTTGTTTTTTGTTATTTTGACAAGTTCTTGCTTGCAATTGTTTATCGGTTTCTGGAAGTTGATCAGTTTAATTTCGCATGGGTTGTTTTCGTTAAGTGCTGTCGGGTTGTCATTTTCACAAAAGTATGTCTGGTCTTTTAGATTCCTACACTTTTCGTTTCTGTAAGCGTAGTGTTTGCTGCTAAGGATTAGGTACTTGGTTCTAGGAACAATCATTCTGAAGGTATATGGATTTTTAGGGACTGGTAATGCATACAATTGATAATAAATATAATCTGATTTGTCTACTAAGGGTATATCTATTTGGAATATAATTTTAAAATCAATTTGAACGGTTTTTATGTTAAATATTTTTTCGTAAAGTGAAATGTCGGATTTTGTTATTAATCTTGATTTTGAGATATGGTTTTCAATATTTTCTAATTCTTTTGATATAAATTTCGGTTTCAGTATTGACGTATGATACGTGTTCAATTTTGAAAAAGTAATTGCATTTTCTGTTGTTAATATCATGTTTAGTACATTATTTAACAAATAACTGATTTGAGTGAGTAATTCCAAATGTTTTACTCTATGAAAATTTGTTAGTTGGTCGCTTTTTAGACTATCTATTGTATATTCCAAATCGTTTATTCTCGCTACTATGGCTTCTTGGTTATGGTTCAGGTTGTCTATTGTTTTATTGAACTCTGTTATAGCATCTATCATTAGGGATGTCTGTGAACTAAAAAGTTGATGTACTTGATTTTGATCTTTCCTCAAAATTTCAAGAGCTTTATATATTCTGTCGCCGTCATCTGCATCTAAGTTCCCAGTTATTGATTTGAATATCGATCCTAGTCCGTTTATTATACCTCTTTTGTTCCTAATCGTTCTTGGAAATATTCGATAAAATGTGTCATCAATATTGCTGATGGTGAAATTGATTGTTAAAATAAAATTTTTGTATTCTAACTTGTATTCTGCATTCATTACGCTTATTATGTTGTCAAAGTAAGTTTTTAGTCTGTTAAAGTCGTCGTATAGTTGTCTTAGGTTATGTATATGAATCATTCTCCATTTATCGTTTTCTGAAAAGGCTTGTCCCAGTTTGCGTGGCAGTATGCCTGGATTGTCTGTTAGGTCTTCTAATTGTGGTTTTACTCTGGTGAAGAGAATGAACCTGCAAGGCGAAGATTGCGTAAATGGGTGATTGTCTGTTCGTCAGTTCTGTGATTTAGTATTATGGCTTTATTATGTTCAATCAGGGAAATTATTGAATAAGGTCCAGTAAAAGGGTTTTTGTGTTTTTTGTGAAATCCTGGAGGGATCTTTTTGTATACTATGTCTCCTTCTTTAAAAGGTTGGTTAGTATTTTTATTCGTCCGTTGTAACGTTTTGTATTTTGAGTTTTCGATTCGGTCTTGAATGACTTCGTATATAATTTTCATTAAGTCTTTATGTTTCGTGTTATATTCTTGGGTGATAATTACTTCTGGGTCATAATTAAATAATTCAGGTGTATATCCGAATATTAGCTCAAAAGGTGGTTTTAAGGTTTGCGAGTGTATGGAGGAGTTATATGCGAAAATACAATAAGGCATTAAGTCAATTGGTTTCATTTCTTTAAATTTTGTTTTAAATAATCTATAGTGCTCAATTATTGTACTGTGAAATCTTTCTATCGGTCCGTTTGACATCGGATTTTGCGGTGTTGTCACATGTAATTCAATTTGGTAAGCTTTTAATAGCTCTTTTAATAATATATTTGAGAATTCAGTCCCTGCGTCCGAAATTATTGTTTTACAGCTTCCGTATTGGGAAAAGTATTTAATTAAGTTCTTGGAGATTTCTGTTGCATTTTTACTTTTTATCGGAAATGCTTGCCCGAATTTACTAAAGGGGTCGAATACTGTTAGAAATTGAGACGTTTCCATTTGGAAAGTGTCTAGGTGTAAGATTTCTAAAGGCCTAGATGGTGTGGGTGTGTGTTCTAGTGAAATTTGCGCCGGATTTCTGTTGTATTTACATGTTTTACATAACTCGCAACTTTTTATAAATTCTTCTATTTTTCGCTCTAAATTCGGAAAATAGTACTTGCGCTTCATTCGTAAATAGGTCTCATCAGCGCCTCGAGGATTACTCT
This sequence comes from Tillus elongatus, assembly GCA_964006375.1. Taxonomy (NCBI): domain Eukaryota; kingdom Metazoa; phylum Arthropoda; class Insecta; order Coleoptera; family Cleridae; genus Tillus; species Tillus elongatus. The sequence continues at coordinate 120,773,746 of OZ023265.1, forward strand.
TTCCCTCGTGAAATAGAACTATTTTCTCTAGGAGTTCTTCTTTGCTATTTATTTCTTCTCTAGTTTCTAAACATCTATAAAATTTAGGTGAGTCTACGTTATTAAATTTTTGATTAATTGCCGAACTTACCATTTCATAATCTCGTTCATTTACAAACAGACAGTAATATTTTCTCTGTGGTAGGCAATATTCTTTGATAAATTGTTCTATTTGATTTGGCTCGTTTAAATTGAATATGGCGTGAATAAAATTCCTTTTGTCCTTTCTGAGTGATAAAATCTCCGGGGTATCAGCATTTTTAAAGAATATCTGGTTTGTTTTACTGTTGATTATTTCTTCTTCTAAGATTGGCATGCCCGGCGCGGAATAAGAATCTGCTTTGGAATTTCTTGTTTCTCCGTCGCTTATGGTTATAACGTCGTCATTTTCGTCTACATTGTTTATCATTGATTGGTTATCTACATCTAAGGGGTTTATCTCTACTCTCGAAAGTGCGTCCGCTGCATTATTTAATTTACCTTTTTTATATTCTATTTTGAAATCGTACTCTTCTAGTTTGAGTCTCCACCTTAATAATTTTGAGTTGGGTTGTTTCAGGGAAAATAGCCATTTTAATGGTTTATGGTCTGTATATATTGTGAATTTCCTGCCGTATAGGTAGGGTCTAAAGTAGTTTGTGGCCCATACTATGGCCAGTAGTTCCTTTTCTATTGTGCTGTATCTAGATTCTGTTTCATTTAACGTTCGGCTTGCGTAAGCTATTGGTTGGTCTGATTTCGGATCTCCTTGGCTTAAAATCCCTGCGATTGCCACGTTTGATGCATCTGTTGTTAATATGAACTCCTTTGAAAAATCTGGAGGTATTAATACTGGTGAATTCATCAATATGTCTTTACATGTATTAAAGGCATTTATGTATTCTCCGTCGTTAATGTCGATTGTTACGTTTTTCTTTAAACATTTAGTTAGTGGTTTTGTGACATGCGCAAAGTTTTCTATAAATTTCCTGTAGTAGCCTATAAGTCCTAGGAATGATTTAATTTCTTTTGGTGTCTTGGGTAATGGGAATTTTCTTATGGCGTCTAGTTTTTTTGGATTAGGCTTGATGCCTTCTGGCGTCACTATATGCCCGAGGAATTCCGCTTCTTTTTGCAGAAAGTCGCTTTTGTCTAGCTGTATTTTCAGATTACTTTGTCTAAATCGTTCGAATACTAATCTTAATTTTTCGATATGTTCTTGTAATGATGTCGAGAACACTATCACGTCATCCATGTATACTAAGCATGTTTTTCCTATTAAACCGTTTAAAACGTGTTGCATCAGTCGGGTAAATGTAGCAGGCGCCCCTGAAAGCCCGAACGGCATTCTGAGGTACTCATAATGGCCTGTATCAGTGCTAAACGCCGTTTTTTCAATGTCATTTGGGTCCATTTCAATCTGGTGGTAGCCCGAAATTAAGTCTATGGTCGAAAAATATTGTGCACGCCCGAGTTTATCCAGTATCTCTTCGATTTTTGGTATAGGGTGTCTATCAGGTATAGTCTTCTCATTTAACTTGCGGTAATCCACAACGATCCGCCATTTTTGTTTGCCGCTGGCATCTGCTTTTTTTGGGATCACCCATATTGGACTATTATAAGCGCTATGACTGTTCCTAATTATCCTTTGATTTAGCATTTCGTTAATTTGTTTGTCTACTTCTGGTTTGTGAATATATGGGTATCTATATAGTTTGGCGTTTATTGGTATATCGTCTTTTAGTCTAATTTTGTGTTTAATGACGTTTGTATGCGTCAGTGGTTCATTTTCTTTTGCAAAAATATCTTGAAATTCTGTACATAAATCAATTAAAATTTCTTTCTCCTGGTTATTTAAGTGATTTATCCGAATTTGATTTGTAATATTTTTTTGTACACTCCCCGTATAATTATTATTATAATTCTGGTGATAGTAGGAATTATTTAATATCCTATTCGCTTTATTTTGAATTTGATCCGTTATACCTTTTTGTATCGTCCTCGTATCACTCACATTTTTATTTCGACGATATTCATATGTGTTTAATGAAACTTGATCCCGTTTACCTTTATTGTGGGTGAACATTTCTCCTATGTCATTTGCTCGTTGTAACCTTCTATCGTCATCATTTAATGGCTGATTACGCTTTCCTAGGTCGAGTTCAAGTGCAATAATGCTTCTGTCTATTGTATTACTTACGTTAAGGTGATTCATTTCATCATTTGCTTTGATGATCCTACTTATCCGATTGTTATTGCTACTACTATTACTACCCATCTTATCTTCATGATCCCTTGTATAAGGGAAGTTTATCTTAATGCTCCGATTTTTTATATTGAGTCTCTGGTTTTTAAAATGAATGTTCGCTTGATTTTTTATCAAAAAGTCAATTCCAATAAGAGCTACGAAATTTTTGTTAAATTCAAATAGGCAAAACTCTTGTTCACTGTCCGTTAGTGAGTTTAAAATTATCCTGGCTCGATTATTATGGCTGGAGTAGCCATGCGCACTTTTTATTAAAAACGGGTGATTGTAAATCTTATTATAAAAGTTGTTATATGCTATGGACGGGTTTAAAAGGCTCTTAGTACTACCTGAGTCGAGCAGTATTTTTCCGGGTAGTTATTTTATTATTACGTAGGGTAATTGGGATATTGTGTTAAAATTATTAATATCTATTACGGTTCTGTTTTTGAGCTCCCTGCTATCGGAAAATTTTGATGCTGTGCATCGTATAATTCGGAGGGTGATTGTTCATTATATGTTGCGTCATAATTTAATTCTTCTGGTAAGAAATGTTGTCTTCTTTCTAATTCATTAAAAGGAAAAGAATTATTCGTTTCGTTATAGTTTATTTCTTCTGGTATGAAATTTTGTCTTTTTTGAAAATTGTTGGAAGGAAAATTGTTTCGTCTATTTTGTGAGGGTTGTTGTCGGCTGAAATTAGTATGTCTCGTGTTGTTACTGCCGACATCCATAGCCTGTGGATATCTTCTAGTATTGTCATTAGGGTTGTACGTCGGTCTTCTCATTGAGAATTGATTTGAAGGGTTCCCCTGAAATTGTGGGTGAGACATTTGGGGTCTGTTTGAATTATAGTTAAAAGGTGCACGATAATTTTGTTGTTGGAAGGGTTTTTGAAATTGAATATTGTTAAAATTTGGGGTATTTCTTTGGAAAACTGGTTTTTGTTGTTTGTCGTGCCTGGTATTGTTATTATTGTTGAAATTTGACCGTTGTAATAATCTGTCCCTATATTCATAATTTTCCTCGGAAAAAATAAATTTTAAAGCTTGTTCTATGCTGTCTGGTCGAGTGGATCTGACCACCATACCAAGGGGGTTTTTTAATCCACCGATAAACGCTTTCAGTGTCATTACAGACGACTGAAAGGAGAGAAATAAGCATGTAGTTGCTAGGAAGCGCGTTGGATCATTTCTTGGGGACGGGTTGTACTCGAGCAGTGTTCCAGTTACCAGGGAATCTGCCTCTATTGTAAGATGTCTGAAACAGACGAGTCAGGACAGGAGCAAGTTCTGGTGCGGTCGCTTTAAATCCTCGTTAATTTATTTGTACCTTGATATTATTAATTATAATCTTATTTTTGCTAGTTAGTATTTCTTCTTTTTCAGCAGATTTTGAAATTTTGGTATCTTTACCTTTACATCTTCTGGTTTACGAGATAACATGGTATTCTTCATGAATTTGGTAACATGATTGTTCATGTTGTTTTTTACGCTAGTAAGTACCCCACGCTATATATATATATATATATATATATATATATATATATATATATATATATATATATATATATATATATATATATTATGGTAGTAGGCCTTTTTGATCTTGAAATTATTTCGTTCGCTTGAGTCGTCAAGTTCTTTGCTAGTTTTTTATTATCCATGATTTTTGTGAAATTGGATATGTGTGTGTTTGTTTCTTTAACGTCGGCCTATTTCCGCGACTAAGCCCAATCACCGACGCCATGGAGCAGTTTAACCTCACTATCCTGAAAATGTTGCCTTTCTGTAAGGAGGGTAGGGATCTTTAACGTGGCCAACATCGCATGGACACGGGACTGACGGCTTTACGCCCCCTCCGAAGGACGGAACGTGTAGACGTTCAACTTGCTCAAATACAATGCCAGAACCTCGGTTGTTGTGAATTTTACAGTTTGTACTGAAAAAGTGAAAGGAGTACCCCGGGGTCGAACCCAGTACCCTTCGGTTTAGAGGCACACGTTCTTACCCCTGAAATTTGATATATTTTTGGTTTTATTTTCAATTTCTACTTTACTAGATCCTTGTCGTTTCATCGTACATTTGCTACTGTGATTTGGGTTATATTATTGTTGGTATTTTTTCTTAATTGGTTATTCTTAGTTTGAAAGATTCTAATTAAAATTAAAGCTTTACACTTCCAGGTTTAAGAGAAACCTGTTTATTGTTCTAGCAAAATTGCTTTACCTTATTTTTTTATGTTAAAGAATACTTCACTTAGCCTAAGCTATATAACAAGATGTAGCTGTTTCATATTATGTTTATATGAAATTAAACTTAAACACTTGTATTCATCAGGCACATCATTATACCCACAAACCACATTGTATGAAAAAGATCTTAGAAATATATCCGACTAATGTTGGGGTATAGTCAAGGTTCTTTTGAAGGGGACATTAATTTTGTGGACTTGTGGATCTGCGACCAAATTTCGTATGTTCAGTACTAAGTTGTTTTTAAATATAGAATTTATTGGAAACAAGAACGTCTTTAAGGCTGTTAAGCAATCTGTTATATAAGAAGTTTATTGTAGGTTGACAACTGGATCTGTTGTAATTCATTTTGGGTGGCGACCGGTTTTGCGGTATATATGCTAGTAAGAGAAGGTAATTTAGTAAGGCTAAATGTCTGCTGATATCCATGGAATGCTACGCATCCTACATGGTTATCTTGTTTGAAGCCATCGGTTTATATGTGATAAGAATCGGCAAATTTTTCACAAAGCTCTTTGAAAACGTGGCGAGTGTTTTTTTATATATTTCAACAACACACCAGGAGGCCTTACAGCCTAAATATTATAATATCGTGGGTGTCGACAAGGAGGCAAGAGGAAACTTGTTAATTCTAGACTTGAAGGTTTGGAGGTTCGGAGGAGAAGGAAAAACATGTGCCGGCAAACACTTATAAGTCCTCGGGACAAAAGAGCGGGCAAAACAAGATGTTCTATGTTTGGTGACCTGGACAGTAAAAGGGTGCATTCGCTCTGTTCCCCTGGTAGATCTGTTAGGGGCAGCAGGTGAAGGAACTATGGAAGAAAGCTCCTCTGAGCAGTGCCAGTGCAGATATCTATGAGAGAGAGAGAGAGAGAGAGAGAGGGGGGGTGAGAGAGGGGGAGAGAGAGGTCACCAACGGCACGTCGGTGGGCAAGGGATGCCAGCCTTTGGGTAAGGGTAGGGTCACAGATGAGACGTATAGCTCTCTTCTGAATGGAGTCTAGGATAGCGAGTGTAGAAGCGACAGCGGCACCCCAGATGTGGAAGCAGTATTTGAGGTGTGACCTTATTTGTGAAGTATATAAAGTATAGAGATCAGCTGGTGAAAAGTATTTGCCAGCCCGGAAGAAGAAACCTAATTTCTTCGCAGCCGCTTCTGCAATTGATGTGACATGTTGGTGCCAATTGAGATTTCGATCCACAGAAATGCCATCAAGTGAAAAGGACCCATTACTTTGAATAACTTGGTTGTTCATTGTGATGGGTCTAGGGCTGGTGTATTTCTTATGAGATAGAAAGCAAGACTGAGATTTGGTGGAGTTGAATTGTACAAGATTTCTACTTCCCCAGTCTAATATTTTTTAGAGATCCACAGAGACAGAACCCTCCATCAGTCTTCGATCCTCATCTAATTGGGCTAAAGATACAGGCTAAGAATATTGTATATTTGAGTGGAGCGTGCTGTCGTTTGCGTAACGGTGAACTGGGTTGGATGTGCTAGAGAGGAGGCCATTGATGTGGAGAAGAAACAAAGGGTAAAGCTGAACCCTGAGGGACTCCTGCATTAATTGGATACAGTTTAGAGGAATGGCCATCAACGACAACAGAAATGCTCCGGTTGGAGAGAAAATTTGCTGTCCAGGTACAGAGTTTTGGTGGTAGGCCATAGACCGGACGTTTATTAAGCAGCGCTGCGTGCCAGACCTAGTCGAATGCTTTGGATATGTCTAGAGCGACAATCTGGGATTCACCGTGTAGTTCCATAGACTTGTTACAAGAATGAATGACAAAAGAAAGAAGGTCGGGAGTTGATCTGCGCTGACGGAATCCATACTGCCTATCGTGGATTAGACTGTGTTTTTCTAAAAAGTTTAGTAATTCGGTGTTTATATACTTTTCCATCACTTTAGAGACGACCGAAAGAAAAAAATTAGGCCTGTAGTTGCTAGGAAGCGTTTCGGATCCTTTCTTGGGGACGGGTTGTACTCGAGCAGTTTTCCAGTTACTAGTAAATATGCCTCTATTGTAAGATATCTGAAACAGACGAGTCAGGACAGGAGCAAATTCTGGTGCGCATTTTTTGAAAACAATTGCTGGGATCTCGTCAAGACCAGAGCTTTTCCTTTTATTAAGAGAAGAGAGCATCTTTCGTACCTTTTGAGTTTTGAAAATGACATTGGGGACTATTGGTGGTTGAACATTTGGAGGTGGGTTGAGAGTAGAATTGCCGGCAAACAACCAGGCAAAAAGTTCAGCCTTGCCGAGGGCGGTAGAAACAATTTCATCCCCTGAAACAAGAGGTGGAAACGTGCTCTTGCAGAAATTATTCCTAATAGAATTAGCAAGAGTCCAGATGGGTTTGCTGCCGTTGGAGCTTGAGAGGACTGTGTTTTTTATGTGGTTATTAAACGAGTTTTTTGCCACAGAAATAATGCGGACATAGCGGTTTCTTGCGTCGTTAAATTCTTGACGGTTTTCTTGACTGGGATTGTGTAGAAGCGTTTTGTAAGCTTTAACCTTTTCCAGTCGGGCCTTGTCACATGATTTAGAGAACCAGGGCTTTTGAGTGGCTGAAGAGGTTTTCTGTTTTGTGAGATATCAGAAGGGTCAGGATGAGAGAAGCAGACAGACGCCCATTAAAATGAGGAAAAGTAATCCCGCATTTAGTCCCAGTTTGCGGAGTTGTAGTGCCAAACAATACGTGGGTGTGATGACTGTGTGACCTCGGGTTACATTGCGTAGGAAGCAGTGACCATGCCGTGGTCTGAGCGACCAAGGGGGCGGTGACTGATGTCTTATAGCATTCAGCATTTGTAGTAAGAAGGAGATCCAAGGGATTTGGGCTGTGTGTTGGGATTCGAGGGAAGTAAGTAGGTTGCTGAACCATATTGGCTAAATAATTGCTGACTGCAAAGGCCTCCGTTGCTCTCCCTTGTGGATCTGTTTTTGAAGATCCTAGCCATTCCTTATTATGGACATTGAAGTCAACAAGGATGAAGGAAGGATATTCAGAAATCAGATGGTCGTTTTTTTCAGAAAGGTAGTTGAAGACCTGGACAAAGTTGTTGTCAGAAGATGACCGGTAAATGCAACAGATGAATTTAGTTGTAGCCCTGAGAGATAGTTTCATCCAAAGTATGTCTTTTATTCCAGCTTCTAAAGTGGGGAGTCTGGTACAGGGTAGATTGCTACGGACGTATGCGCACACACCTCCATGCAATCTAAAGGAAGTGAGAAGCTCATATCCCGGGAAATTAAGAAGATTAGTGGCTGTTTTGGCACTGATTTGGGTTTCGGTGAGGAAAAGGAGTTGGGGCCTATTAGCATGGAGGAAATGGTGGACGGAATTCAGGTTAGAATTTAGGCCAAGGATATGTTAAATCTTGATGCCGGCGTCCTCTGCACACCCCTCTCCCGGCTATACGAATGAGGAGGGGGTATTTTATCTCCGGAATCTTTTGTACAAGGAGGAACCATCATAATTTTTGTTCATAAGGGAAACTGACTCATATACCAGAACCGGGAACGTCCTTTGTGACTTCACCGGCCTATTGATGTAAGAGATGGTACCTCCTTGGGCGTGAAAAAATCTTTTCCTATCACGTAAAGGAAAAGTCCACTACCACCTGCTTTGAACTGTAGCCTCATATCTTGGTATAATAATCTCAGGGATACAACTCACTCTATCGATATTTTCTCAGAATACTGATTGGATGGGCTGTGTGTGAGTAGGGTACAACTGCTGGCTATGGATTTACAATGAAGGCTCTCATAAAAGGGGTGAGTTTTTATTTAGCCAACACTTATGATTTAAGTGTGAACGAGTTAAGCTTTGTGTGCTGTGGGAAAGGTTATGTTGTAGCGTTAGATTTTTTATCATGAATGTAGCACATAAAAGAATCTTCTAATATATCAGGGTTGTTTACTGATAATACACAGGAGTCTTGCCACTGTGGTCGATTTTATATCACCAGTTACAATTCTCAGGGACCCAGTCTCAATATTTAAGACATAACCCTCGTACTCGTAGCTGGCTATTTAACATCAGCAACTAACATCTCTAATTCATTTTTTTCTCTGTCTGAGGCCTTATAATGGGATAAAGTGGTGAAATAGGTTACAGAGTGAAATATAAGGAACTGTGAAGCCAGATAAAAAGTGTCGTCTATATTTAGTATGGAATAGTTTCACCAAGTAAGGGCACCAACAATTATTGAGCAAGATAAATATTCACATGAAAAACAAAAAATGTGTTGAAGATGATATCCCTATAACCGTAAAGGGACGTTGTATCTGACCTAAACAAACACTCTAGCTTGTTGTATGGAAGAGACGAGATCGCTGTTCGGCTTCGACCAATCAATTTTGTTATTTATCACAAATTAGATTGGAGTCGAAGCTGGAAACTAACTGGACGTGGTTGGTAACGCTTCGAGTTGTGTTTTGCTCTTCCTCAAATATTATTTCGGTTGGAGAGGGTTTGTACAGACACTTTAGTTGAATCAGCAAACAAAGCCAACAGAAATTAGATAAACCATCTCGGTGATATATTTCGTCATCGCAGAAGTGTTTGTAACAAACAGCTCACATCTGCGAAATCCTAGATTTTTTATATTGTTATTTGATAATGAAAGAAGTACGCTTGGCAGTATGTGACATAGTGACGTATTATTGCCTAATTTAACCTTCTAAGATGAAATAATATCTTTGTCGTAAGCACTCTATACAGGTGATCTGGGGAATGTCAGCGTATAAGAGAATTTTTGACAGTAATGAAGATAGAACAGCTTCAGAATTAACGCGAGATTAAGAAAACAGAGAGAGTTACACATATAATTAATATTTCACCCTTACCAGTGTAACCGCTGACAAATTTTTACCCCACATCGAAGATCACCACGATAATAGATATATACTGTCTATAAAGTAATGCATAACTACAATAAAATTGAAAGTGATTATTATTAAGGAAAATTCAAAAACAGGTTGATTTTTTTTGTCAAAATCTACCTTTTTATATAAAAATCTCACCTCTGTCGTTAAACCTCTTTAAGGAGTAGCTACCCTTTCAAAATTTTGAAATTAGATGGTGGGTATGGTGATACATCTTTTTAAAGCTAATCTAATTCTCTATTCAAGGGCACCATTATTTTGTAGGAATTATATAAAGTGAGTAATGACATTTTTTTTATCAGTAACACTTAGTGAAGGCTATAAAAAATTACATAGTTTAGTCTTATCTAATCAAACGTTCAAAATGTCTGCCTTCTTATGCCCGACAATATCCCAAACGGCCAACAAATTTTTGTAGTACTCTATTTATAATATCTGGATAAATGTTGGTACATTAAGTTCTTATTCTTGTTTTTAATTTGTCGATAGCATCTGCTTTACTTTTGAATACCACATTCTTCAAATCCCACACAGAAAATATCTAAGGGAGTTAGGTCAAGTGATCTTGCTGGCCACTCGATTGCACTAAGCTTGCTAATCCATCTTTTATTTGATTACCATTAAAAAAATTAAAACTCGCTACCACAACAAATTCGCTACCAAAACGCACTTGCTGTGTGAACACTATTTTGTTATTGCAAATGGATAACTGTTATCAGGTGCCTTTTATTATTTGTTTTTCAAATACCATAAAAGAAATGTTAGTTTGGCTATTTAAGTTTGCTTAAATTGGTCTTATAAATCCAAAACAAGGGTTCTTTTAACGTAATCATATGTATACTATATCAACACGCAAAGGTTTTAAGCAAATTGCCTATTGCATAAACTTTCAGCACTTCCCTGATGAATTACAGTCGACCAATAAATTAGTGTACGTCCGCCTAAATGGATTGGAGTATGCAGGGGTTGCATACATGTAGGCGCTGTTGGTCGAACGCTACGCACTGGCCTCAACGGAGTTCCCCCAGAACATGATGCCCTATCGTATGTTAGAGTTCACAAATGCATACTACACAGTAAGACTTGCAATGGTATTTACTGATCTTGAGAGAATCTTTAAAGCGTAGTTCAGTGGCGGCTCGTGATTTTGGAAATTGGTAATCCAGACACTGTCTAGCATTAACGTCATAATGCGCGGGAACACCATCTTGTTGATACCACAAGTTATGATATACCATACCAGGATTGTGTCCATCAGGAAATAAGTTCAATATTGTCGGAAGTAGATAATGCTGTAAAAACTGTAGATATCCCTTACCCAATATGTACAGTTTTGACAGTTTAGTTCTCCATATAGTGTAAAAGCGCCTTTGTCTGAAAACAGAATATTCGCTACTTGTAAAGAGTTACTATTACATTTATCCATTAATGTTTCACAAAACTGCATCCTGCGGTCAGGATCGTCATCGGATAACTCCTACAAAAGCTGTATTTTATAAGGATGAACCGTCTCAAGTTTTAATACTTTATGTGCTGTCTAAAATGCAATACCATTGTCTTGACCAATTTTCCAAACACTACTATGGGGATTCTCTTTCACTGCCAATAGGACGTTAGTTTCACTTTTTCACATATAGACCGGCGACCTGTTTTTGGGAAATCTTTCACGCTGAACGTTTCTCGAAATTTGTTCTCTATTCGACTCACTGTTGATGAATTGATAGACATATACGGATATTTAGGATTAAACAGAAGACACACATCTGCCTGAGTTCGGATACTGTCCTTATAACCAATCATCATTAGAACTTCAATTCTGTGAGCTATTGATAAACGCATTTTACCAGCAATTTAGTAATTAATTTGAAAAATCAAAAGTTGAGAATTATACGTATACACTTTACACGACAACCTAAACATAAATTTACTACTATTATCTGTAGATTTAATCGCAAACAATTATAAATATTATGCTTGATTAGTTTTTATGACACATGTCTCATAGCAGATAATTGTTATCATTAGTCGATTGTTACAGATACAACAAGGTATACAACAGAATATCTGGAGTTCTTTTTGTACAAGAAGCCTTACATTTTGAACATTGTTTACAGACTTTGAAGTATCATATCCTAAGTATCATATCAGTATCATCATAAGACTGGGCGATGTAACTCTTTACAGGATTCACTTGTGTTACGTGTTAATGTTAAAAAAATGTCATTATTCCCTTTATTTTTCTCTGCAAAAAATTGGTGTTTCTGAATAGAGAATTGGATTATCTTTGAAAAGATGTATCACACTACCCAGCATCCAATTTCAAAATTTGGAAGGGGTACCTTTGAAAAGGTATGACGATAGGGGTGAAATTTTTATAGTAAAGAGTTAGTTTTTGGTGACAAAGATCGACCTGTTTTTCAATTTTCCTTAATAATGGTCCTTTTAATTTTATTGAATTTGCAGGCCTAACATGAACCAATAACCGAAAGTTTATATTTGTATCTAAATTTCTTTGAATTCTACATATTCAATTATTCAGGTAGAGAGTTATATAACTTTATGGACTTGTATACAGAAGATTTTTTGAATAGAGGTGATCTACGACGCTGAACTGTAAACATGTGCTTTAATCTTACATTTTTCAAATGCATTTTAGATACCGGGTTAAATTTATTTTTGAGACATGAGGTAGTATGTGCTGATGTTAATAAGGAATACAGTTAAACACTCAATAAAAATGTTTCTCTTCCAGACAATAAAAGATTATTAGTGCCTTACGCGTTTCAGCCATCTAAGTATCCATCCTCAGGTATAAATCTTATATCACAATAAAAAAGGTCTGACAGGAAACGTTGTTTTTTTGGTAGGCAATTGTACTGAATTAAGCACAAAGATATTAAAACAATTAATACAGAAAACTTTAAAGCTGACATCTCGTGCAAAACAGTAGAAACAAGTTAAAGCGCTACAGCAAAGGTTAAACATGCAGTTTAAAGCGGAACAGAAGAACCTGAATACACTAGCACTAAGCATAAAAAAATCTATTTTAAAATGAAAGTTTGCGGAGTCAACTGACTGAGCGACTGTTCAACAGGAGGCCACACAGTTGGACATTACTTCACGAAAACCCTTAGGGGGGCTAATTTGCAATAACAAAACTAAAAACAAAATGGCTCCCATACTTACTTTTTCAATTCACGAAAATTAAAGTTGGAACTATACAAAGGCTATCCAAGCTGAAGTTTCATCTATTGTACCAGAGGTCCAACAACATGAAGACGGTTTTCACACGACAGCAAATAATAGAAAATGTCCTCTCTAATGAAAACAACACCAGTAAATGTTGGATTTCCAACAAATCATACCTAATTAGAATATATTTTCTTACGAATATAGTTGGGTGGGTGTATGACGTACACAGTTCTCAACATTAATGTAAAATATACGGTTTTTAGTGAATTTGCATAAAAAAATCCACTAATGAGGAGATTCCGACTTGAACAGAACTTGACAGAATTTATGAAAACTCGACGTTTCGGCTCCTGTTTTGGAGCCATTTTCAAGATGCAAAGGAAATATGTAAGAACACTCTGAGGCCTCAATCTGCCTACTCCTTAGAGCGGTGGACAAATGTGGGTTGGGTTGATTTCAAGAGGCAAAGGAACTATGTAAGGACACTAAGGCCTCAATCTGCGTACTTCTTAGAGCGATGGACAAATGTGGGTTGGGTTGGTTTTAAGAGGTAAAGGAAATATGTAAGGACACTCTAAGGCCTCAATCTGCCTACTCCTTAGAGCGGTGGACAAAGTGCGTTGGGTTGTTGTAGTTCGATTACGGGGCCTCAGTCTGCCTACTTCCCAAATCTCGCCGGAGATCGTCTGTGAGGTCTCAGTGTGTTCAGTCCTAGGCCTCAGAGAGATATGGCAGTTCGTTGCAAGTTCCTGTCTTATATATGTCGTTCCTTCTACCTGATTCGTTGTCAGTGAAAGCAGTAGGGTCAAGGTTGATTAAGTGGGGCGCTTTGGTCACGGTACTTAGAGGATGAGGAGGATTAAGAGGGTCACCGGCATTTGTTGAGACAGATAATGGGGAAATAAAATTGTCTGTGGAATTTATTTTCTGTTTGTGTGTTTGTAATGAAGATATAATAGGTTTCCAAGTAGTCGGAAGGCGAAGACCATCATCGCTCTTATTCAAACAATCGGGACGTTGTGCATTCTCGATTGCTTCGTGGATAATTCTCGTTTTGAAGTTGTAAACCGGTGCTATTGTTTTGGCATTATCGAAGTCTATTTTGTGTCCTGTATGAATATGATGCATGGCCAGTGCCGACGAGCGGTCGGATTTTCTGATTTATGGTGGATGCGTCTATTTGTTTGTCCTTGGGAGTTTTTATAAGATCTAACAGTATTTGCTCTGTTGTGAATACGGTTTTGATATTATGGGTTCTAAAAATTCCGCTGATTTTGTCGGTGACACCTTTAATGTATGGTAAAAACGCTGTGTGTTGTTGTGTGGACTCCGTTTGTTCTTGTTGTGGTGTAGTGGTTTGTTGTTGTGCGTTTCTAATGTTTCGTAGTATCTGATTGTTGATTGTTGATTGTTGTCGTATCCGTTTTCTAGCAATGTTTGTCTTAAAAAGTTTAATTCTGTCTGTTTGTTGTTGTTGTTCGTTCGTGTAAGGGATCGTGTTACTAGTGTTCGAACCACGGAATTTAGTTGCGATGGGTTATGGTGAGGTTGAGCGTTAAGAAAACGATTAGTGTGGGTTGGTTTTCGGTAGACAGTGTAAGAAAATCCTCTGATTGGGTTTTTAGTGATGCGTACATCTAAGAAAGGCAAAGAAAAATTATTTTCTATTTCCTGGTGAACTGAATTTGGGGTTTGATGTTATTCAGGTAAGAAAAGAATTCGTCTAGAGATTCTTTCTGAACATTGAATTCGCTTCCACGGGAAGGAACTTTTATCTTATACCAAAACTTTCAGCAAACTTCTTATCCGCAAATACCGTCTCCTTTGTGACCTCGCCTTTCTAAAAACCTACCCTGATCATCACGTGGTCCCAAAATCTTTTCAACTTAAACACCACACCAAATGACATAACATCTCCAACATTTTAAAATGGACAGGCTTTGCTTTTTAGCTAATTTTCGTAGGAACAACAACAAAGCAGTTGTATGTTTACAGTAAATCATGAGAAGTTTTAATAGCATTTTTAAGGAAGCCAATTCACAGCTAGCATTTTCTACAAAAAATATATTAAAACATTTACTAGGTAACCCAAAAGATAAAGATAAAACCACATAAGTGTCGGAAATCTATTAAACAGGTTGTAAGGATTTAGAACTTTGGGCAAACTAAAAGAACTATTGAACCTATATTACAGAACATTTAGTGTAGCTGAGATATGACACTATTCATTAACCATGTATTGGTCAGCATATTTTGGATAATAATCATCATGTAGATAGAGAAAATCTAAAGTTAATTAAGAGTCAACAGTGGGGGTCGGTGTGTATACCTTCTAGATGACGCTGTTTGCTATTGCTTGGCAACTAACACATAAATATTAGTTCGAGTTTTTACTCGCTTAGTTTATTCATCCCTCTGATGACGCTAACTCTGTTAGCGAAACGATCGTCGGCATTAAATCTGTATTGTGATGAATTGGGTTCTCCGAATTGTACTTTTCAGTGCTCATTACAGGTTCAAAACTTCACTCATTGGATATTGATTGATTTTAACACGGTGGACGTGTAAATAATAAAAAGAAGTGGTCACCACATTGAACCCTGAAGCATACCTGACCCAACATTAAAAAAAAAATAAACATTTTGTTTTGACAACGTATGGCTTGGTTTATCTTGGACAGATAATACTTTAAAATAGTATTAGTCTCCTCACGAAACCCACAATATTTGAATTGAGCAGTAAGTAATTCATGGTTTATTATATCGAAAGCTTTCGAATAGTCAAGGAGCACAAGTACATCCATCAAACCTCTATGCGCAGAGAAATAATGTTATCTACAATACAAGCAAGAGCGGTATTCGGGGAAACATCAAAACTATATTTAGAGATTACAACAATGAAAATAATTGCTTCCGAATTTTGAAGTTTGGCATGCAATTTATATTGAAAATATTGGTACAATAAAATATTAATAAAACAAACATTTCAAAGCCTAATTTAAAATATAGGACATTGTTCTGCAAATTATTTATCCGATTAAATAACCAGAACGCAACCTTGAGTAAAATGGGCTTCATTAGATGGATAATGGTTTGTTTACGTTTACTTCATTTATACACAGAAAGGATTTGTAACAATTCTATAACGCAGGGGGTAAATTCAGCTTGGTAGCACACATTTAGATTCTTCAATTAGTTTATCTTCTTTGTATGCGAAACAAATTTGAATTAAATTATTTTATATTCATACAAATCGCCTCTAGCAGGGCAAGCAAATAAGACCACGCTTACAACACATAAATTCATGGCTAAAGAAACTGAGATTTTCTCACTCTAGTTTGAACGTACCAAAATCCTCGCATGAAATGATATGTTGTGCTCTGTCAGTCAATGTCACTCAAATTTTGTTGGAATTCAAACATTTGGGTTGAGCGAATTAATTATGAACAGAGTTGATTAAATTAATTTCACAACTGGGATGTTCCGCAATGGTAAATTTGTTTTAGCCGTATGTCTGTAATCTCACAATGCCGCAACGGACAAGAAACATGATATGAGTTTAAGCGCAATAATTAGAGACGCAACAAAATACAATTAATCCTCTTCCAAGCTGTTATTAAAGTGGATAAACTGTTACAATTCTGGGAACTAACTACGTGAAAAAATTGTTTCACAAAGATTTTAAATGTTATTTAACTTTATACAATAAAATTGAGGCTACTAATTGCATAAGAGGTAACGAAATGCACTGTGTCGGTGTGTGGCAAGGTTGATAGATCAGACAGGTTGTTTGGTAACTCTCGGCCAATCGGAGAGTGGAGCGGGAATACGTCACATGTATTCCCAATTTAAATCTAGTGGAATAATAATGTATCAAATATTGAAATCAGTTGACAATTTTATGTTCGTCTTTTCAAAGTTAATTTATTTTGAACTTATAACAATATTAAACATTTAATAATAAGTTAAAATCAAATTCTTTTTCACATAGTAACAAAAAGCATTGAAGTTTAAGGACATTGATCAATATCAAATTAAAGAATTAAATTAGTTAATATACCTTAAAAAGGATTACAAAATTAATTATTATTTATGAAATTATAAATAATTCATATTACCTCAAATTGGACAGAACGCTTAACCACATATGGCTCATTTATTAACATAGAACTAATAACAATAAGTAAATTATTTAAGTTAATAGTATTTAAGTAGACATGTATTCTATAAACATACAAAATAGTAGGTTTATAATTTTTGCAATCAATTTCTAAGCAAAAAACTCAGACATCTTATATTTAATTATAAAATAATAGTATATTTTGCTAGCCCAATAAGTAAATTAATAATATATAATATGACTTGGTAAATTTGCAGACGAGCTCATGGAGGGATTTTAGAAAATCTTTTTCAGAAACCTGCTTAAAACCCACCTTGGATGCATAAACCACAAGGAAAATTTCTTGCAAAAAACCACCAAAAAAATTACGTGACCAGGAAGGAATGGGGGTGATACGCGGCGAAGAAAAAAAAACGAAAAATGCGAAAAAACAACCTAGCCGGATCTATATATGCTGGTTATAATCCATTTTGCAGCGACACCTCCTTAAAATCAGGTTTCCCCCGCACACAATCCCTATTCGCCTCAAGTCCAGTAACTTTCTTGGAAGTTTTTCCCAATAAACTTTTCTTGTGGTTAATGCATTAAGGGTGGTCGTTTGCATGCAGTAGTGGAAGGACAACCCCCAGGACGAAGCATGCACCCCCCACCCTCGTCCCGTGCTGGCCGAGCCCTTCTCCAAACACGGGAGGGGGTCTTCCTCTTTTGCATGCTTACAACCACCCTCGATGCAAAAACCACAAGAAACCTTTTCTTAAAAACATTTACTAATAGAGAGGTATCGGCTTGCATATATATATATATATATATATATATATATATATATATATATATATATATATATATATATATATATATATATATATATATATATTCATATATATATATATATATATATATATATATATATATATATATAGACCGATACATTTCTATAAGTAAATTTTTTAAATAAAAATTCACTACAATTTTTTGAATAAAAATTATGTATCCAACCCATAACTAAAAAAGTAATTAACCGATTTTATTAAATTCGGCAGGTATCTTTCTTTTACTAATAGCTTCGATATGTTGCGTTGGGAAACACCTTACTGCATAACACTATTCAAATTTCTAGGTTTATAGAAAATTGATTATTCAACTTTGAAGTATTTAATGAAAATTCGCTACCATAACGCACTTGCTGCGTCCAGAAGTTTATTATATTCTTCCCCGCCAAAATCCCCTATTCACTTCTGGTACTTGGGGGTTGTTTGCACGAAATTTTTCTTGCGATTTATGCATTCAAATGGAGTTCTAAGCATATTTCTGATTTTTTTATAAACACCATCAGTGAGCTTATATCTGCAAATTTACCTAATACTTTTATTTTTGCTCCTTTTGGAAAAGAAAAGAAGGAAAGTTTATCTCTCCTTTCCATTGCCTTTCAGTGAATTTTTATTTAAAAAAAAATATTTTTAAAATTTTTATTTAAAAAATCACTAGTAGGCGGTATCGGTTTGTATATATATATATATATATATATATATATATATATATATATATATATATATATATATATATATATATATATATATATATATATATATATATATATATATATATATATATATATATATATATATATATATGAATTATGTATATTTATGTAGGCATCCAACCGATAACTTAAAAAGGTAATAACCGATTTTGATGAAATTTGACAGGTACCTTTTTTTTATTAATAGCTTAGACGAGTTTGTTAACCAGAAAAATTGGACAAGGTTCCGGGCAAATTTTTCTTTCGAAAAAAAATTTTATCTCCGAAAATTACAAAGCTATTTTGATGAAATTTGGCGGATATGTTTCCTTGCGCAAGCCTTACTACGTACAAAAAGCTAACTTACTAGGTTTATAGAACATTGGGTTATTCAAATTTTAATTATTTAATGAAAATTAGCTACCATAACGCACTTGCTGCGTCCAGAGCTATTTAGAATTGCTTTTGTAAATTTATATTCTACAAATAACTGCACCAGGCATCTAAAATTTTTCAGCAAAGTTACACAAGTTTTTAATAAATGTTATTTTAAACACCGTAACGCAATCTGAAACCATAACAGGTGTTATCTGCATTTGGAATACACATGACGTATTACCCTCCACTCGCGTGTCACCCCTCTCAGAATTAACAGACGACCTATCTAATCTATGAACCTTAGATGTGTGAGGAGTTTGTGTGCAAAGCTACGTAAGCGCTGTGTGTCTTTTGTTTCTTTAATATCAACCTATTTCATGAGACTATGCTCAATCACCAACGCAAGGAGCTTTTCAGTTAACAAAATCGTTTTCTTCTAAGGATACAGGAGAAAATTTGTAATTTTATAAGTACCTTACAACTTGTTTGCCTTAAATGTTTAAATTTGTATAACTTCTGGACCTTTCAGAATAATTATCTTCATCATTACAGACTTAGGGCGATGTCACCCTGTCATCTCAAACATCATTCTTTGTCCCCTGCATTTCCTTTAATCTCACCGAGGCTTCAGTTCTGTTTTATTTAAAAAAATTCGCTAATAGTGAGGTATCGATGGTGAGACTTTGCGAAAATGTTGTCAAATGAGCACGAATTTGGGACCTTAGTACCCTAAACCAAGGTCCGTTTGAATGCATATATATATATATATATATATATATATATATATATATATATATATATATATATATATATATATTTGAGTGTGCGCGCGCGCGTGTGTATGTATGTATTCTAGAGATAACTAAAAAATACTAAACTGATTTGAACAAAACTTAACACATATCTTCATTTTATTGAGGCCGCGGACGAGTTCATTAGCCAGCCCGATCGGACAAGTTTTTCTAAAAAAAATTAATTTTTCCGAAAAAAAATTGTATCTCAAAAAATGTCAAAGTTATTTAAATGGAAGTGTTTCCGCAATAAATGCCTTACTATCCTGGTGTCCCACATAAAATTAACTACATGAGGATTTCGGAAACGATAAGATATACAATTTTGATTAAATGGGAAAAAGTTTCGCTATTCTGAGCCCAATGAGATGCTGTATCAAAATTGAAAATATCTACATCGGTTTTATAAAAATATCGATCAAAAACTAAAAAGTGTGTTTTTCAAAAAATGGAAATATTCTCACAATCTTGTATACAAATTAAAAAAAAAATTGGTGGTTTTGTATTAGCGACTATGGCCAATCGAATAACCTAAACGAATTTTTTCTAGGTCTTTAAGTTTTTTTGCACCCATAGTCAACTTTGTTATTTCTTGTGGCTGCCATATTGGATTTATCCGTTATTAAATAAAGCATAAATAGAGCTTTTCAGTCATGCATAACCAGCCTATATTTGGATGACGGAAATGTAAATATATTAAAAAGACAGTTTTTCACTTACTTGCCTGTGAAACCAAATGTCGTAATTGTGTTTGTTGTCATGTCTGTGTAATTATCTGTCAAAACGTTGCCATTTATTAGCTTTTATCTGTTAAGAGTTTTAAAGATGGTCAAATAAGTGTGATAATTTTTGAATTACACCGTCAATTAGATTTGATGTGGAAAGGTTTACAAATTGGGAAAAGTGGACATGTATGATTGTTTTATTTTGTCCCATAAGACCGCTGTACGAGCTCATGATATGTACTTTCAGCGATATCCAGAAAGAGGGCAACCATGTTTTTTGACTTTTAGACTGCTTAGGAATAATTTAATTACCTATGACTGCTTTAAAATTCACTCAAAATAGAGTGCCTAATGAAAATAGTGAAAATTTTGTTTTGCAAAGTATCATCGACAATCCTCGTACCTCCCTTCTTCGACTGGAAAATAATGTTGAAGTGGCTAAATCAACTGCTTAGAGAATTCTTTAAAAAATTAAGTATCGTTCATATAGAACAGATAGTAGTCAAGGACTCCGAGACGGTGACATAAAAAGGAGAATATTGTTTTTCAATTGGTTTGTAGAGAAATGCCAAGAAAATCCTCAGTTTCCGCTCAAGGTTCTGTGGTCTGATCAAAGCAGATTTACAAACTGCGGGATAATTAACAGACACAACAACGTGTACTGGGCCGATCAAAATAGGTTTTTAAATTGTGAGGTGCACCATCAAGTTAGGTGGGGTTTTAATATATGGTAGGAGTCATAAACAGACACATACTATTTAACATTTTTCATAATAATTTGACTGCACCTCCATATCTTAAAATATTACAAAGGTACGTTGACCAAACTTAAAAAAAATTGCTTCTACAAGATGTAGCGAACATATGGTTCCAACAAGATAAAGCACCTCCACATAATGCATGAATTATAATTGACTATTTGAATCAGCAACTTGGAAATAACTGGATTGGAAATCGAGGTCCGGTTGCCTGGCCTGCACGCTCGACGGATCCTACGCTTCTTAATTTTTGCATTTGGGGATACTTAAAGGATAAAGTTTATTGTACTCCTCACAATAATGTAGAAGAACTTAAGGCAGCCGTTGTTCAAGCCATAGAAGAAATGCCTGGGCAAATGGTTAAAGATGCCTGTATGTCTCTAGTTAATCCATGCAGTATGTGCAGTAGTAACAACGGTGGAATTTGAGAACATTTACTTTAATTTATTTTATTTCAATGCTTTGTCATCGGTTTTTAGTTTTTGTTTTGTTCTGAGTTTAATCATAAATTATGTTTGAATTATTAACTTTAGTATCATAAGTAAAAGATAATTTTTAAGAAATTGCATTATTTTGTGACCAAATGTTTGGTTTGGTTTAAAAGCCAAGTAGGTGAAATTTTTTTTTTTAATTTACATTTCCCGTCACCCAAAAATAGGCTTGTTATATATGGCTTAAAATCTCTATATATGCTCTATTTAATGACGCATAAATCCGATATGGCGGACATTATAAATAACAAGGTTGTCTATGTTTGCAAAAAAACTAGAAAGCCTAGAGACAATTCGTTAAGCTCATTCGATTGGCCAGAACCTTTAATATAAAATACCAAACTTTATTAAATTTGTTAACAAGATAGCGAAGGCATTTCATTTTTTAGAAAAACAAAATTTTTCGTTTTTGCTCGATATTTTGAAAACCCCGATAGATAACTTTAATTTCGATACAGCATCTGATTGGGCTCGGAATATGGCAATTTTCTTCTCATTTAGACAAAAATGTATCTTTTACTGATTGCGAAATCCTATGCAGTTACTTTTATCTGGGACACATGCATACCAAAATTAAACTTTGTAAGTTTATAGAAAATAGAGTTATTCAAATTGAAATATTTCAATAAAACTTCGCTTTGCTGCGTCCCGAATTTTTATTAAACCATTTTGGCTATGATTCATTTGTCAGGCAAAAAGAAACTAGTAAGACGATAACGTACTATTATTATAACTGACTAAATAATTAATGGTGATGATCAATTAAAAGTCAAAGATATAGGAACAAATAAAACAACGATGAACTAAAAAACGGCACAATACACGGTCGTAACAAGGAAACGGAAACATGGTGCAGAATAGGAAAATATTTACAAAAATATGAAAGTTGTATGATTAATATAATGACTTGATGCATACGATACCAGAAAAAGCTCACTTATATTTATTTATTAGTTTATTGTAATGACATGAAAAATTCTACAGCGTACAATGCAAGAGAGCCTTGTGTTACGCTGTAAGTACAGCCTTGAAATTACTTATATCTAATCACTAATCAGACTTTGAATTTTGACATTTTTCACCTTAATTAACATGCTTCTTTTCGAAATTTTCATGTGAAATATTGCATCGCAAATACTTTTACCACTTCTCTAACTGTTGGTATCTATATTTCAGTCCAAACAAATTTCAATAATAGGATTTCAAATCTTATACTGGGTACATTTAAATTTACTTTATAGTATTGTTAATATCTGATGAAAATGATGTAAGAAAGTGTAAAATCGTTTATAACGCACAAACTTAAGAGCTACTGATATCAGATATCCTTATGGTAACTAATGCAGAAATGGAGCTTTCACTGATTAGTTTTATAAGATACATTTGCATAACATACGAGCTATAATTCACTCCTATGTAGTGCTTGCAAAAAGTACAGGTTATTTTAGAAAACTGTAAAAGGCAGTTATAGGGACTGCTGATACAGATCAGTAGGGGATCGAAACCTGCTTCCAACCAATAACAAAAATATAGCGTGTTCTAATTGAAAAAAAGGAAGTATTTTAATTTGAAATGTTCCAATTTTGAATGACAATTTGGAACACCTGTGTGGATTATTTTATTGGTAATGATCAAAGCTCAACGCAACAAGCACTGCGACTTGGACGCAGTTTCTCAAATTGCCTCATTCAGAGCAGAGTATTCCTAATGTATATCTGCTCAGAACACAGCATCTGCCAAATAGTCGTTAAAATTGACATAACTTAAGCAGTGAGACATATCGTAATATGTTTTATGACAAAATCTCATTAGGTTTCAATGTAGAATTGAAACATGTAATAACATACAAGGCGTTTTATTTAAATTAACTCAGCAAGGCAATGTGTACCTACTTTCAGGACACCATATATGAGTGTAACTAATTTTATATTATGCAGAGCTGGCCCAGAAATCACATCCATATTGCATTTTTTTGATCTGTCACATAGTAGACGGCACTTACCGTCCTCGCTGAATATATATATATATATATATATATATATATATATATATATATATATATATATATATATATATATATATATATATATACTGACCTTCTAAAATACCCAGTACCCGCAGTAAGAATTGATAAATTTCAACGAAACTTTCTGTACTACTCTGTTTTGTCTCTGATAAGAAATGAAAATATTATGGATAAACCAGCGCGGACTAGGACCCCTAGAACCCATATCCGGGGTCAGTTTCAATTTACACACACCTATATATATATATATATATATATATATATATATATATATATATATATATATATATATATATATATATATATATATATATATATATATATATATATATATATATATATATATATATGTGTGTGTGTGTGTGTGTGTGTGTGTGTGTGTGTGTGTGTGTGTGTATGCGTGTGTGTCACACCAATTACTCAAAAAATAATAGCAAATTTGGCATGAACCTTTCTCTTGTGGCTTGGATGATATCAAGGAAAATCGCACCAAATTTTCCGGGAAAATTTTGAGTTTTCTTTAAAAAAAAGTGCATTTAAAAAACGAAAGGCTTTGATATCCAAGTTTGGTTAGTAGGTTCACGATATAAAACGGAAACTATACACCAAAATTTATATTTTTATGTTACAAAAAAAAAGTTGTAGAAAATATTTGGTGCCAGAATAGTTTTATCAAAATTCACTACCATAATGCACTTGCTGCGTCCAACCTTTTTTAATTTCAAATTTAAAAAAATTATATAATTAAATTTGCATTTACTGCAGTTTAAAGCAATATTTCGTAGCGATTTGTGCTCAATTTCTTAAATCATTATGCATAGGCGCCGTTTACAGAACAATGACAATAATTGAAGTGAATTCTAAATTGGTCGCATTGTTGGTAGCGGAAAGCCGATTGTTCAATCAGATAAATTTCTGACCGTATATGACGTAGTGTGTCAACAGTGTTACAGTTTTAGTGCATGTGTTCTGAAAAAGGAATCCATAACCCTCGTCATAGATTCGAACGACCTTGAGCAACCTTAGCACGGGAAGCCCGTCATTTAAGAATCGCGGTTTTACAAGACAGAGTTTCCACAACATGGTGGATTGGAAATGCTTAGTTGAAATATTCAGAACAACAAGTCTCCATGTCAACGATATATCCCAGAATACGTGCTTTTGGGCTTTGCTTGTATAGACGATTTTTATGTCTGCCACTGACACATCGACATCGTGCTGCTCGGCTTGGGTGGTAACAGTAGATCAAATTGTGATGGCGAATGAAATTGTGTTGTGTTCTCTGACTAGTCGTGATTCTGCCTTTGGGTCCAGGATGGTTGCAGAAGAGTAAGGTGATTACCTGGAGAACGCAGAATTTCAGAATTCACCGTGGAATGGGATACGGACCTTACAAAAGGGTGATGGTATCTGGTGCGACAACATACGGTAGCAGGTCACCTCTAGTGTTTATTGATAGAAATCTGAATGCAGATGATTACATGAGAAAAGTACTACAGCCTGTTGCACTTTGATCCCTACGAGGGTTAATTTAAGCCCCTTTTAACAAAACAATGCACGTCCTCATATAGCAAGCCTTACTACAAGGTAGTTACAAGAAAATAACGTACCCTTGCTTCCATGGCCTTTTCGTTCCCCAGATTTGTCGCCAGTCGAACATGTGTAGGGATATGATTGGGCATCGGCGGGGTTCTTTACTTCAACCATAAAATTCTAGTTGACTTCGCCACCGAATTTAAGAAGCCTAGGACGACATTCCCCCGAATACCGTAAATGATTTAATTTCCAGCATGCCTCGAAATATTATCGAATGTGTAAGCACCCACTCATCATTAAATATCTTTGCAATTTTTTTATTTTGCAGCTTGAAAATGTGAGATTTTTTTAAGTTTAATTAAACATATATTAGAAGTAATAACATCCTAGTTATTAAACGAGTCATTGGGAGTGCATATAATGTATATAAATATAATATGTACATATTTGTACCTGCAAAATGATAACAAAACAGTATTCATTTACGTACGTATTATGTATTCCTTTTTTACCTACTGTTTTAGATTTTTAGTGAATTTTAATTTTAAAAAAATTCACTAATAGAGATATATCTATATATATATATATATATATATATATATATATATATATATATATATATATATATATATATATATATATATATATATATATATATATATATATATATATATATATATATATATATATATCCAACCGATTACCCAAAAAGTAATCAACCGATCTTGATGCAACTCGGCAGGTACCTTTCCTTTATTAATAGCTTGGACGAGTTCGTTAGCCAAGAAAATAAGACAAGGTTTTTTGGGAAAATTTTGAGTTTTCTTATAAAAAAAAACTATTTCCAAAAATTACCAAGTAATTTTGATGAAATTTGGTGGATATGTTGCCTTGGGTAAGATATTACTACACACCAAAATTAAACTTTAGAGGTTTATAAAAAATTGGGTTTTTAAAATTTGTAACATTTAATGAAAATTCGCTACCATAACGCACTTTTTGCGTACCGAACTTTTATCTTAGAATAACAAGGTTATCCCGAATCAATTTCAACGTTAAACGATACATTTGCCTACAACAAACTGCGACGCTATAATGAAAATGCCTGGACGCAGCAAGTGCGTTATGGTAGTGAATTTTCATAGAAATGATCTGGCACAAAATATTTTATTATAACTTTTTTTTCTTGTAACATAGAAATCTAAATTTTGGGGTATAGTTTAATTTTTGTATCGTAAACCTACCTACCAAATTTGGTTATCATAGATTTTTTATTTTTTAAGATAAAAATTTTTTTCAAATGAAAACTCAAAATTTTTTCGGAAAACATCGTCCGATTTTTCTGATTAACGAACCTATCAAAGCCATTTACAAAAGGAAGGTACACGCCAAATTATATCAAAATCGGCCCATTATTCTTTGAGATAAAAATTTTTTTCGAATGAAAACTCAAAATTTTCCCGGAAAACCTTGTCCGATTTTCCTGACTAACAAACTTGTCAAAGCCATTTATAAAAGGAAGGGTCGTGCCAAATTTTATTAAAATCGGCTTATTACTTTTTGAGATAAGAATTTTTTTCGAATAAAAACTCAAAATTTTTCTAGAAAACCTCATTCGATTTTCTTGAGTAACAAACTTGTCAAAGCCATTTACAAAAGGAAGGTACATGCCAAATTTTATTAAAATCGGCTCATTACGTTTTGAAATACGAATTTTTTTCGAATGAAAACTCAAAATTTTCCTGGAAAACCTCATCCGATTTTCCTGACTAACGAACTTATCCAAGCCATTTACAAAAGAAAGGCACGTGCCAAACTTTATCAAAATCGGCCTTTTATTTTTTGAGTTATCGGTGTGATACATATATATATATATATATATATATATATATATATATATATATATATATATATATATATATATATATATATATATATATATATAAACATATAAAAATTGAAACTGACCCCGGATATGGGTTCTAGGGGTCCTAGATCGCGCTCATTTGCAAAAAAATTTTCAAAATTCAAAAGTCGGGATCTCCCCATTAGTGAATTTTTTCTACGAAAATTCACTAATAACGTTAAATCATACGACGTTATACGAGGACTACTTACTGTATGTATAAATTTTATTACAATTGATCAACTATTACTGGGTCTTCGCATTTTTGTGAAAGTCAGTATATGTTTAGTTTGTATCTCATAAACGCGATAACATTTTTTAATGTGAATTGTTGCTAATTTCTTATAAACGATTTTGTCCCAAATCAAAAAAAAAAAAAGTTAAGGAAGGTAAACCATTATGTGGATTACAGTGAGCTTAAAGTCTGTCCCACAAAAAATTTCTAACCCATTAAGATCATTGAACTATTAATTAATAACTAAGTGAAAGGGCCTGGCAAAGAAATCAAGACTCGTCACGTAGAATTAGAGTGTTCGCGGCCGATCTTGATTGCCGTCTGTTAGAATAAATGCCGATAATTTATCATTCTCAAGGCAACGTTAAAAACGCCCTCGGAATTTTGTTTCAAATTTGTGAATTAAATGATCCATGAATAGAGGAAAAACAACGTTCCATGTATTAGATACGTCTGAAGAATGGGATGTAAATCTTTATTTAAATCTTTCAAGTGGTGCAGGTATTTATATCGGAGGTGTAATTCAATGATCCTCGGCCATGTAAATTGATGAACTCGCAAAGTAATCGGAAACTTTTTGGCGAAGCGTGGCCAGGGCGGGAGACTCCGGGAAAGGAATCGGAAAAGCCTGATGGGAAATGCGGCGTTCGCTTTGAAATTTGCTTTTGCAATTGTATCACAATACAAGTGTAATTAACTTTATTCAGCTCTTTAAGAGAAACAATCTCGTGACTTATCGCATTCTAAACGTTCGTAATCAGGGCAATTAGATTAATTGTTACTAGTGAATACATTTAATTGTGAATATACTCGGGTTAGTTTTAAGCGAATTTTCATAAAGAAAATTTTACCTTTAGAGTGGTAACTGTTTTCTCATTTTTTTGCATTTTTTATAAATGAACGCGACCTAGAATCACTAGGCGAATTAAGAAAAATCTTTATTGTGTATATAAAGCTTGCGGGGCTTCTTTGAATGAGTAAACTACATTATAGGCTTAGTAAATAACTAGCCTACTTAGATTAAAAATTATTGCAAAAAAATGAAAAATAATGATTAGGTAGGGATTCCTTTTAGTGTATTAGGAAAAGTTGTTAGGACTTACCAAACCTCAAATTTCAAGTTTTGGAGAAAATAAACAAAAAAATTACACACAAAAATGTTGCGCGTCGATTCACCGCTAGGCATCCTGGTCGCCGCATTACAAGTAACACTGTCTTACATTGAATCAAATTTTTAATTATACTGAAAATGTAACTAAACATAAAAAAGTCTAGACGCAGCAAGTGTGTTATGGTATTGTATTTTGATAAAAAATGTTTTTAAAGCAAACATGTGTTTTTTATAGAAAGCAGGCATCAAATTTGCTTAAGAGTATAACCTCTATAGGCAATACAATACAATGTACCATATTTCATCAAAATGACTTAATTGTTTGAAAATGTACATAAAATTTTCAGAAAATAAACTTAAAATGTTCCCGAAAAATCTGGTTTCCCGGCCAACGAACCCTATATATATATATATATATATATATATATATATATATATATATATATATATATATATATATATATATATATATATATATACATATATATATATATATATATATATATATATATATATATATATATATATATATATATATATAGTATAACCTCTATAGGCAATACAATACAATGTACCATATTTCATCAAAATGACTTAATTGTTTGAAAATGTACATAAAATTTTCAGAAAATAAACTTAAAATGTTCCCGAAAAATCTGGTTTCCCGGCCAACGAATATATATATATATATATATATATATATATATATATATATATATATATATATATATATATATATATATATATATATATATATATATATATATATATATATAGGTTATTAGCAAATTGAGCTATTCAAATTTGAAGCATTTAATGAAAATTTTCTACCATAACGCACTTGCTGTGTCGCGAACTTCTTTTCTTACAAACAGGCATGTTCGATGGAAAATGCAAAAATGTAATAAGGCGTTTTCGATTAAAAAAAAAGTGTATCACGACTTATGGGCCATCATGTGATCGTAGAAATATTTTTTAAGATGAAGAGACCCTGTAATTAACGTATACAAGTTTTTTAGTATCTTGATAATAATGAATATATTGTGCCATATTTATTTTTTACGAAAATTCGCAAAAAATTATGTACCATTAAATAACAAACTCTATAGCTAAAACTACCGCCAAAAAGTCGGAGAAACGCTCTATTTAAAATTAATTATCTGGAAACATTTTAGTAAAATGAAGGGCAATGAAGGTTGAAGCTAAGACCACAGGGTTTGTAAAACATTTTTCTTGCGATAGTTTGTCTACATAACTCGTATTAATTTCGGGTTCTTTGCCTAAATCTTGCAAATTTTGACGTTTCAAATGGCAACTTTGACGTTTTGAGGAAAACGCCAAATTATTATTTTTTAAATGCCTATAACCTTTTTTCCTTTTAACATGTAGATCTAAATTTTGGTACATATTAACTGTTGATGATGGAAAATATGCGTACCAAATTTGGTTGCTCTTACTTTGTTAATTCCGGAGATATAAACATTTTTAGAAACAAAACACAAAATTTTCCGGGAACAACTACGCCGATTTTCCTGGGTAACGAACTTATCCACGCCAGTTGCAAGGGGAAGGTACCCACCAAATTTGAATAAAATCGACGCATTATTTTTTGAGTTATCAGCGGGATACATACATATATTAAATATATATATATATATATATATATATATATATATATATATATATATATATATATATATATATATATATACAGGGTGATTCGTAACGCAATGGACACAGAATGTGTGCGTGGAGAGGACCTCAAAACATGCAGATTTTTTATATAATGTTTTTTTCTGACGCCCATGGTTGGTGAGATATTGACCTCGCAAGATTCTTTAATAATTACAAGAATCAGCTGTATTGCAGTAGCGCCGTAACATAGAACAACCAAATTTGGTAGATGCTCGCTTTATCAACATCGTTAGTTGACAAAAATTTTAAGTGTATATAAACTCAACAAGGGGTGAATTAGGGGTGGGTCACCCTTTTAATAATTTGATACCACTCCACAAATCTTCCGCAGCTTGAACTGGTGTCAAATACACATATGCTATTAAAGTCCCTTAGAGAAAAATGTCACATTTATTCAAGTCTGTTGAATGTTGACGGCAATTAATTCCAGGACCTATCCATCGATTTGGAAACTTTTGTCAAATACACAGTTTTTCTTAAAGCCCCCCCAGAGAAGAAAGTCACATTTATTCAAGTCTGTTGATCATGCAGGCCAATGTTGAGTGCAATTAATTCCACGACTTATCCATCCATTTTGAAACTATTGGTTTAAAAATCCACGAACCTTTGTAGTGAAATGTGGTGGCGCCCCATCATGAATAAACCACATTTCGCTGCGCAGCTGTAACGGCAGCTCCTCCAGTAGCTGAGGAAGATGGCCGGTAAATGCAACAGATGAATTTAGTTGCAGCCCTGAGAGTGAGTTGTATCCATAGTATGTCTTTTCTTCCAGCTTCTTAATTGGGGAGTCTGGTGCAGGGTAGATTGCTACGGACGTACGCGCACACGCCTCCATGCAATATAAAGGAAGTAAGGAGCTCATACCCTGGGAAGTTAAGGTGATTTGTGGCTGCTTTTTGATTGAAGCATGTGACTCTTCCTCAAACCTAAACATTACATCCACTTTGGTATCATTACTAATTGCACTATTGGTTGTTTTCTGTATCAGCCTTACATGTGGAAGCTTGCATAATTACTTTTCAATTTTGCTAATTGTCCCGTGAGATATGGATGGAAAATTGGGAAATTTTTCTTATAACAGAGAAGCTACTTCGTTCTGTGATCGTGTTTTGTCTCCGTAACCAATCATGTGTAGAATGTTTTTTTTCCATTTCTGTTAAATAAACTAGGGCTAACTAAATTGCAGTTAACAACTGACAACTACATACTGTCATGCGGTTGCAATGACACAGCAAGTTTGTAAGACGCTTAAAGTAACATTGCCGGCTATGAAGAGTGTTGCCAACTGCTTATGTCTTCTTTTAATTGGTACCGCCCCAAAAGGACCTTGAAATTGTTTTTGCTTACTTCCTCATTATCAAAAATTAGTTATTAAGTTTTTAGTATGTTGTAGCGAAGTTCGTCAATCAGAAGCATTTATTTTTTACGGTTAATTTGTGTAATGAATTTTAAACCTTAGTATTTTTGAACAGAGAATAAGGATATTTTTTGAATAAGGTGTCACAAGCTCCTGATTCCTATTGAAAAATTTGGGGTTGCAACTATCACTCGAACAGGGTTTAATATAGGAGCAATGTATCCACGTTGCAGAATGTCATTATGGTGAATTTTTATTAAGAACATTTACTAATAGAGAGGTATCGATGGTGAGACTTTCGAAAAATTTCTTCAAATCAGCTTGAATTAGGGCCCCTAAAACCCAAATCCAAGGTCAGGTAAAAAGTTTATATATATATATATATATATATATATATATATATATATATATATATATATATATATATATATATATATATATATATATATAACCAATAACTCAAAAAATTCACCAAGCCAAACCAAAATTGGCAATTCTTATTTCAATAGCTTGGATGAATTCATTAGACAGTGTTGGCAACCAAATACGTTTAGAAAAAAATGCAAAAAACTGCATGAAACGCAATATCTTTTTAATTACCAGAAATTAAACTAAAACTTTACAAGTACGTACACATTGTACAAATGGTCCTACCTACTAAATTTGAACTCGATTGGTTTAGTAGATCTTGAGTTAAATAAAAAAATCAATAATCTACGATATAACCTGAAATTACCTCTAAATGGATGCCTATAATGTTAGACAGGTCAGACAGATAAACCAGGGTTCCGCTGCTAATGCAAACAAAATCTCCAAATTAAGTTATAAGCGGAGAGGATACGAACATATGTCACAATAAACAATCGGCGGGGTTGCCATCTACGACAACCCTAATCTGAATCTGTAGATATCAGAAATATGTAAAAAAAGTAATTCAATTTGTTTAAAAGAAATCTAGAACTGCGTCTTATTATGTACAAATATTAAGCTTCCTATTTTCAAGGCATTTAAAAGCCATCTCCATCTGTCTAGTTTAATCTGGCAACACCACTTTTTGTCATTTGTTAACTGACATGATTCATGAGAGAAACGTGTACGTTCTGGGCATAACCTCGAAATCGACTCCGCTAATACCTTAGAATCTCAGAATATAAAACAACGACCTATATTCTAAGGTCAATACAAATAGTAGGTAAATAATAACACAACTTTTAGTTTTAACATAACTTTAACAAATGCCTTCGGCCGTCCACTGTGACTATAGTATATTATGATTCTAACATCCAATCAAACAAATAAGAAAGTGGTTATGTACATCAGATTCAGGTTCTTAATCAATGCATGTAGGTATTGTATTACTCAAGTGAAACAAAATTATTTCACGAAGAAATATACCTACCGCGAACTAATATAAGTATAATGCCTAGGGTACCTATATACATATGTTTTTTTTTACTCTTAGCTTAGTAAAGGAAACTACATAATATCATAAAGCAGCTTAGATTACATATATGAGCAGATGTACAGTGTAAATTATTAAAATTTTAAATTAAACATTTTGTATTGTTTATATTTATTTCATTTTCAAAAGGTATGGATACAGTAATAGTAAATAAGTGTTGAAAAGAGTTTAGGTGCACCAAGTGCGTAACGTAAAAATATTTCAGATAGTGATAACTCAATTTTCCATTAAACTAAAATATTCTCTTTTGATACATAGTAAAACCCATATAAAGACAGCGTGGGTAGTAGATTTTAAAAATATTTACAAATTTCTTTTAAAAAACCTTTTTTGTTATTTTGTTTGCAGAAACTGGTTCCATTGAGTTGACTAAAACGGATCATCCAAGCGATTAATAAGGAAAAAATACCTGTAACGTTTAATTTGGCAGGTACATTTCCTTTGGAAATAAAAAGTAAATTTTTGGTAAATTTGCAGTTTAGCGCAGGGGGTACTTTTAGAAAAAAGATACCGAAAAATGCTTAGAACCCTTTCTGAATGGACATACCACAAGACAAATTTCTTGCAAACGGCCCCTAAGAAAGTTACAGTACCAGGAGTGCATGTGGATGCTAGGCGGAGAAGAAGATAAAAAAGAAATGTGAGCGTAAAGTTCGGAAAACCCAACTTAGCTGGACCTATATAAGCTACGTTTTACCCATTTTGCAGCTATGCTTCCTTGAAATCCTGTTTACGTCGCCCAAAACCCTTTTTCACCGCAGGTCCCGAAACTTTCTTGGGGGTTGTTTCGAAGAATTTTTTCTTGTTTATCTTCTTGTTTATGCATTGAGGGTTATTGTAGGCATGTATAAGGGCGAGGAGAACCCCCGTGACGAAGCTGAGAACCAAGATTTTAATTTACGTTTGAATTGTTACCTCATTTCATTTGTTTCAAATATTTTTCCAAAAATGAATCTGAGGTTGCCTTGTTTGCCAGTCTCACATAAAGGGCTCCAATCTTTTAGCATTTCAAAGTATGGATACAGCAACAGTAAATAAGCGATGAAGAGGGTCTGGCTGCAGCAAGTACGTTGTGGTAGAGAATTTTCCTCAAAATATTTCTAATCGGATAACTCAATTTCGCATTAAGCTATAATCTTCAATCTTGAGCCATACTAAAACCTATGTAAAATACCTTTTTTGTTATTTTGTTTGCAAAAACTAGTTTAATTGGGTTGATCAAAAAACGATCCAAGCAATTAATAAAGAAAAATACCTGACAATTGACAATTTGGCAGGTACATTCCGTTTGTAAATAATTAATTTTTTTCTGGAAAACTTTTGTAACTTTGATGAAATTATACAATTTTTTTAAAGCGACGTGAAGTATTTACATATATGTACCAAATTTTCTAGCTCCATCGAAAATAGAAATTTCTTCAAGTTATCGCTTGCGAATCACTGGGACCTGTAAAATAAATCTCCAAGTTCCATTTGATACATGACGCAAGAAACCGCTATTGTCGCATTGTTTCTGAGGCAAAAAACTCGTTTAATAACCACATCAAAAACAAAGTCCTCTTAAGCTCCAGCGGCAGCAAACCCTTCTTAACTCTTGCTAAATCTATTGGGATAATTTCTGCAAGAGCACGTTCCCACCTCTTGTCTCAGGGGATGAAATTGTTTCTATCGCCCTGGGCAAGGCTGAACTTTTTGCCTCGTTGTTCGCCGGCAATTCTAGTCTCAACCCACCTCCAAATGTTCAACCACCAACAGTCCCCACTGTCGCGCATAAAATGACGGATATCATTTTCGAAACTAGAAAGGTACGAAATATGCTCTCTTCTCTTAATACCAGGAAAGCCTCTGGCCTTAACGAGATCCCAACAATTGTTCTCAAAAAATGCGCACCAGAACTTGCTCCTGTCCTGACTCGTCTGTTTCAGACATCTTACAATAGAGACATATTCCCTAGTAATTGGAAAACTGCTCGAGTACAACCAGTCCCCAAGGATCGAAAGCGCTTCCTAGCAACTACAGGCCTATTTCTCTCATTTCAATCATCTCTAAAGTGATGGAAAAGTATATAAACACCGAATTACTAAAATTTCTTGAAAAACACAGTCTAATCCACGACAGGCAGTATGGATTCCGTCAGGGCAGATCAACTGCCGACCTCCTTTCCTTTGTCACCCATTCTTGGAACAAGTCTATGGAAGTACACGGTGAATCCCAGATTGTCGCTCTAGACATATCCAAAGCATGCGACCAGGTCTGGCACGCAGCTCTGCTTAATAAGCTACCGGCCTATGGCCTACCACCAAAACTCTGTACGTGGACAGAAAATTTCCTCTCTAACCGGAGCATTTCTGTTGTCGTGGATGGCCATTCCTCTAAACTGTACCCAATTAATGCAGGAGTTCCTCAAGGATCACCTTTGGCCCCTACTTTGTTTCTTCTCCACATCAATGACCTCCTCTCTAGCACATCCAACCCAGTTCACAGTTACGCGGACGAGAGCACCCTCTACTCAAATATACAATATTCTAGGCCTGTCGCTTTAGCCCAACTAGATGAGGATCGCAGACTCATGGAGGGTTCTATCTCCTTGGATCTCCAAAAAATATTAGACTGGGGAAGTAGAAATCTTGTACAATTCAACCCCACCAAATCACAGTCTTGCTTTCTTTCTCATAAGAGATACACTAGCCCTGGACCCATCGCAATGAACAGCCAAGTTATTCAAAGTAACGAGTCCTTTTCTCTTGTTGGCATTTCTGTGGATCGAAATCTCAATTGGCACCAACATATCACATCAATTGCAAAAGCGGCTGCTAAAAAATTAGGTTTCCTCTTCCGGGCTCGCAAATACATTTCACCAGCTAATCTCTTTACTTTATATACGTCACAAATAAGACCAAACCTCGAATACTGCTCCCACATCTAAGGTGCTGCTGCCGCTTCTACACTCGCTATCCTGGACTCCATTCAGAAAAGAGCTATACGTCTCATCGGTGACCTTACCCTCACCCAAGGGCTGCCATCACTTGCCCACCGACGTGCCGTTGGTGACCTCTCTCTCTTTTATAGATATCTGCACGGACGCTGCTTAGAGGAGCTTTCTTCCATAGCTCCTCCACCTGCTGTCCCCAACTAATCTACCAGGGGAACAGAGCGAATGCGCCCTTTTACTGTCCAGGTTACCAGACATAGAACATTTTGTTATGCCCGCTCTTTTGTCCCGAGGACTTCCAAGATGTGGAACTCCTTGCCGGCACATGTTTTTCCTTCCCCCCGACCCTCCAAACCTTCAAGTCCAGAATTAACAAGTTGCCTCTTTCTTCCTTGTCGACACCCACGGTACGATAGTATTTAGGTTGTAAGCCTTCGTGGTGTGTTGTTGAAATAAATAAAAAATAAAAAAAATTAAATTTAAAGAATTAGTTTTTATTAATAATGCACTCGCTGCGTCCTGAATTTATATTAAACTTAAGTTATCGTGTTTTGGTTTTATAAATAGACGCGCAATAGTTTTATTACTGAATCTATTCCATTTGGCGGTTCCACACTGAATAGCAGCGCTATACTTAAAAAGCAATATTTCTAAG
The DNA here is from genome assembly GCA_964006375.1 of Tillus elongatus. Classification (NCBI taxonomy): domain Eukaryota; kingdom Metazoa; phylum Arthropoda; class Insecta; order Coleoptera; family Cleridae; genus Tillus; species Tillus elongatus. The sequence continues at coordinate 120,810,044 of OZ023265.1, forward strand.
ACAATAAATCTGATTAAACTACCAGACATTTAATCCATTAGGCATTATTCAAATAACACCATTTATCTTGTAATTTTGACACAAGCATTACATATAGCCGATACTACAATTTACCACTATTTTCTTTTCTCACAAACACCACCTTTAAATGAAAAACACAATAATCTTGTGTATCACAAACAACTTAAAATCGACTTATCTCTCCGAGTTTTCTCCACCCCTGCAATACGATGTATTCGTTTCATTTCCTTGGCCCGTATATTTCCAAGTGGAAGCCATTTGCGCTGTTTTCACCCAGTTTAATGCATCAAAACCCCCTCTAGCGCAAAGCTCGCTAAACTTCTAATCTCTGCCCCTGTTCCCGGACCTTTTTCTATCCAACGGGGATGTATGCGTGTTGTTGATCCGACCCATCGAGGACATTCTGGTTATAGAAAGCAGGCCGTATAACGTAAACAATGTAGACAAATGAGCGCTTCGTTTCGTTATCCACCCGCTAATGCATATAGATTGACATGGAAATCCGATTACGGTGATGGTGTGTCTAGCCTAAACTAACTTTGTATCAATAGTGTAATGAGTTTTCTGCAAATTTTCTAGGGCTCTGACTACACGTGTTGTGTATTATTTCAATGTAATGTAATGACGTCTCAGGTGAATTAAAAGTATTTTATTAACATACTTATTAGTTTTGAAGGTCTCAGTGTAAATATAGCTACAGCGCATACTAAGATAAAATTGCGAAGTAAATTAAAAAAAGTCTGGAGGCAGCAAATGCGTTATAGTAGTGAATTTTCATGAAAACGACCTGTCAATACACATTTATTAAATTAAATGCTTATAACTTATTTTTCTTGAAACAGAGAGATCTAATTTTTTAAGCATGGTTTTGAACACCCTCGTGGCGCAGGTTGCTAGGTGTCGGCCTGTTAAGCGAGAGGTCCCAGGTTCGATTCCCTGCTGGACCAACGAGAAGTTGACCTTATCTGGAAAATTGGTAAAATCAATGAAGAATTGGAAATGAATGTGCTAATGGTCGGAGATACCGCAGCCATTAAGAATGACATTAAAAAAAGCATGGTTTACTTTTTATAACGTAAATCTATGTAATAAATCTGGTTACCAAAGCCTTGTCATTTTCCGAGATATTTTTTTTTAAATTTTCCCTGAAAACCAGGTTTGATTTTCCTGGATAACGAACTTGCTCAAGCCACTTACAAAAAGGAAAGTACCTGTCAAATTGCATCAAATCGGCAAATTATATATATATATATATATATATATATATATATATATATATATATATATATATATATATATATATATATATATATATATATATATATATACATATATCCTAGTTTTCGCTCATTTGAAGAAATTTTTCCAAAATTCAAGATTCGGGATCTCCCCGTTGGTGAATTATTTTTTACCAAAATTCACTAAAAAGTTAATATGACTTTTTCTACCAGAAAATTTTGCATTGCATATGTCCTAACATTTTGAGATGGAAAAATCGTTTGTAGTTTTAAGTCTTAAGTATTCGAAATAAACGTTGTTTAAATGAAACAAAAATGATACCATTTTTGTTTCAATTTGAATGTCTGAGAATTTTTTGTTAAAAATTCGCTAAATAATCTTATATTGTGATCGGTTATTATAATTGAATAAAGAACTGAAAAAAATAAAATAATCACTGTATGAATTATGGTATGCGATTATGAAAATGCAAATATTTTAAAAACTAGTCTTTATAAAATAACAATCGAAATAACTTAAAAAAATAACATTAACGATATGAAATTTTTGTGTGTATAAGCGTGCATTCGATGGAAAATACCAAAATGCAACAATATAAGGGATGCTCTATTAAAAAAAAACTTGTACGACCAACGACTTATGGGTCACTCTGTCAAAATATTTTATAAAGTGATGGCAGGTAAGTCTAGATGCATTCTCACAACAATTAGAACCGTAGACCGGTTTCTCTCTAATTAGAGCTCGTCAGTATGGCATACTAATTGCTGCGAAAATACACCTATAAAATAATACGGCTATGGTAGCCAGCCTTCCAACACTAAGTGAGTGGTGAACGTGTCGCCACCTAGTTGCGGACCAAGTAGTATGTTGTCACGCCAGCTCCAAAAAACATAAAGTGTTAAAAAATCGAGACTGTATACAGTCGCTATTTTTTAACACTTTGTGTTATTTGGAGCTGGCGTGACAACATACTACTTGGTTCTGCAACTAGGTGGCGACACGTTCACCACTCACTTAAAGTGAGAGCAGTTAAGGAGTTAAAAAATATTAATTAGGAAATTTGGCAACCTGCATCTATTAACGGAAAATTATTCTTTCCGCAACCAGCATAGGTGGACGTCTGAATTTTTGGTTTCTGTCTGTCAACTAAGTTGTTATAACATGCTATATCATGCAAATCGAATTTTTACATACAGGCTGCTTACAAAAAAATTGGATTTTGTTAGAACATAGAAGGGCAGGTATTGCGAGATTTTGAAATAAAGCACCCTGTATTTTATAATGAGACTCGCAAGATCAATTGATTTTCTATCTAAAAGTACCAAATGATGTTATACCTATTCTCAGCGGTTTTGACTTATAAGTAAAAAACGAAAATAGTCCAAAATTTTAAACTACGCGGAACAATACTAATTTTTAATTCCTCAACAACTTATTATCTGATAAAATAACCTTACAAACAATCTGGTTATTAATTAGTAATCAAAAATTATCAAATCAATGGTGATACTGCATATTACGGGACAACTAGGTTTAGATACAGCGACTGCTGATAGATGAAGTTCACTACCTTATATCCACTTAGATATTATTTTTATGTTGTAAAAATTCGTTTATGCGTTGTTTTGTAAAATGCTTGTTTTTGTGCCGTCTGTGGTTATCTCCAACGTCTGGTCAGGTCATGTTAGATCGGTTTAGAGAAGGTAAGGTCAGGTTAGATTAGGTCAAGGCGTATATGTTTGGTAGAGTGGTTTGTGTATCAATTACAAGAAAAATTTTGTCGCTCTAACCCCTAACCAAGCTGGGGAAGCAAATAAAGGTGCTGGAGGGAACAGAACATTACTGAGGGAAAATCTTGATGCAAAGTGTGAAATAGGCTGCTTATAGAAGTACAACTAAGCTGTTTTTTGTCGATGTACCTTTCTTATTTCGTTACACCCCACCACCCATGTTCATTCGGGGTCCCGTCATTTTTAGGGGGATATCTTCCTGAATTTAAATTCTCTTCGTAAATACAGAATCTTATTTGGTCGCTTATCATTAAGTAGAAGACATTTAAGGGGAAGCTGTGTTAGAACCCCGTTTCTCTAACGAAGTGAGGATTTTCAGCGGCCCAGTAAGGTTAACTGCTCCGATTAAAAATGCCTTCCCTGATAAATATGCATTCATGGGTCTAACCAATCTTCCTCAGAAAATTTGGATCTTCTTTTGTATGAATTAGGTTAATCTGACAGGAATACACACGTTTTAGAAAATCATTTGGCTCGATGGATTTGTGTGTCACAAATTTGTAATTATGCATTTCTTGGTTATACACAATTCTTTTTATAGATTGGTAAGCTATTCCTAAGTCTTCTTCACCAAAATGAAGTGACGCATGAGGAGTTGCAGAAAAATTATGTCAGAGCAATTATTTGATTCATTTTAATTTGGAGTATTGGCTTCTTGCTTCTTCACATAACCGTTGTTCATGAAATTATCTTTTAACCTTTTGAATTTCTTATCAGCCATTGGAACTGTGTTTGGATACTGTTGGTTGAAGTTTCTGCATGTTCTAGAAAAATCCTTGTTACACTGGCCATATGCGTGAAGAACAAGTTTGAAATTTGCTCATTTATATAAGAATTTACCATTTGCAGATAACAAATCACGTACGATTAGTATATGACGACAGACTTGTAAACAGACAGTTACATTTTGACAATCGATCTCGACTTTTTGGAAGCAAGGCACACTGATGATAAGAAATGTGTTTCCATTACATTCAATACTACCTTTTCTTGCTTACCTATAAGTCAAAAACCGCTGAGAGTAGGTATAACAACATATAATACATTTAGATAGAAAGTCAGTTGATATTGCTACTCTCATTATGAATTATAGGGTGTTCCATTTGAAAATCTCTCATTACTTGCTCTTCTACGTTCTACCAAAAGCCCATTTTTTGTAGACATGCCTGTATACAAAAATTGGATTTACATAACATAACATGATATACCAACCTCTTGACAAGCAACAAACATAAACTTTTTATATGTGTGTATAGCGTGAAGTGACATCCCTGGGTTTATATACAGGTGATTCACCCAAGCCGTTGGTTAGAATCTTTTGTACTTGTAATCGGAATTTTGATTTGAAAATTTCAGTGTAGGCCTAGCCAAGGCGGATCTTTCAGGCTAAAATATTTCCTAGATAACGGCACATCCGGTTTTCCCGTAACTACCATCAGCTCGTATCTTTCGAATGGAACATCGTATATATTATTGCATTTTCATATTTAGCAGTGAATTCTGCGTCAACCTTGCTGCGGTCACTATGTCCCAAATATTAACCGTTTCAAAGTTTGTGCCAATTCAAGCCTAAAACTCCGAGTGTAATTATTTGGTGGTTGTCCGCGATTGATATCTCGTGACAGATTTCAACTGAATCTAAATCCGGTCAATAGTGAAATCATCATCATCTCCCAAACCATAACCTATTTTCACTTATCTCTCAGATTTATTATTTTGTAAGACAAAAAACACACTGTTTAGTTTGAAGATGAAAAAATAATCAAATACTCACTCAGCTTTAATCTTGTTCTGATTAAAGTCCTAGATTTATGAGATCTTCGAGTCAAAACACCGGCACTACGTTAGTTAGTTAGTTTGAAGAGATCTAGATAATAGATATGAAGAATTTCCAGCCATAGCACCACCAGAATTGAGAAAGGTTAAATGAGGAATTTGTTATTCAATCAAAACATATATTAAAAACACAAATATTTAAATTTATTGACACAAATTAATAATGGGAGTTATTTAAATCAAGACTCCTGGTAAATCATATAAAAGTTGTACATTACAAAGAATCAAAATAAATATCAAATGCAAAGTTGAAGGTTTTTCTATTAATTCTACCAATGCTCTCAATTTTAATTTGTTAGGTAAATTTATAATTAATTGTTCTGGCCAGGGTATGTTTTGTTTTCTTAGAAAGCTTGTGAGGAAAATTCAGATCTTGTAAAATTAAGTAATTATTGACTATTGTTTAAATAAAAGGTTGCAAGCTACTTTTTATACTCTAAAACATTTGAAGGTTTAAAAGGTTCGTGGGCAAAATGTTAATTATTTAATACCATACTAACGTTCCTAATTTACATATTTTGACATTATATAGAAGGAAAATACAAAATACATTTATATAAAGAAGAATCTCACAGACTAATATTTTAATTTTGACTGTTTTAAAATTTATGTTGCAATTTAATGAAAAATTTAAATGATGTAGTAAGGTCTGTCTAGTCTTAAAGGTCACCCAAAAAAGACTCACATGTAGTGCGCTCGCACTTCCAAAGATTCACCAGCTGGTCTGGACCTACACCTAAGGCCCCACAAGTCTTAATTTTCTTGCAGACGGAATGTGTAAACTGCACATCGGTATTTAGCGCTTACCGTAGGCACTTAATTTCCCCAAGAGAGTAGTGAGGAACTGGTGGAAAACGGTTTCAGAGGTGGCGACAGGAAGAGAGTGTACGTGTAATGTACTATCAAGAGGCATGCACAATCAACCAAGGGTTGCGGTGCTATCGGGGCGGCAAGGCCGCGGACGAGCCCTGAGGGAACAACTATCAAGAGGCTCAGCAGACACTGCGGTTGAAACTTGATGTACTTGAATCGGAAATCGGTAAATTCTGAGATAAAGGTATGTTTGAACGTACACGAAAAAATCGGACATAAAGGCAAACTTGAAACTCAGACTGAAATTGAAAACTTGAACTTGGAAACTCGAAACCGTTTACTTGAAAGTGTTCCCTTGAAACTACGCCAAAAACTTGTCACTGCACGAAGACGTTTATTAAAAACTTATGGTTAAATCCATTTTTTTCAAAGCTGGATGTTATAATACACTAAAGCAAACTGAAATTCTTTGCATCACTTGCACGATGATTATACTAGGCGTATATGACCTGCGGAAGTCACGCTTTACTTCATTGTCTGATAGAAGACTCTTCTGGACTAAACTCGGGAGGTGGCGCAGTTCTTGCTTCTGTAGTGTCTGTCGGCAGACCTCCAGCGATTCAGGCATTCACGGGTTTTAGCACTCGGCTGGGTTTTGTTCGGTGCTCGACGTCTTTACCGGCGATATTCTCTCTGTCCTTAGTTACCCATCTACATCCATGTGTATGAGAGAGATGCAGAGATGCATGTGTTTCGCGTCAGTTTCCGCAGACACAAAGTCGGAGCTTCGCAGTCCCAGCGGTTATATGCGACCAGTATCTGTGAAATATACTTTATTGCTAAACGATAGCGCTATCTTTGTCGGCCTTTCTTTAAGTTGTTAACTTGTATCATAAATTTCTGACTTTATGACACTCGGTATCTTTATTAATATTTCCATCTCTAGTTTCTAATGCTACATATCATGTTATTACGTCATTGTGGAGTAAATATACATCTCTGCAACGATATTTTCCTGCTTCTTCATTTCCAATTTACAAACATCTTAGTAGGAAATTGTAATAGATAACGATCTTTTTCCTTAAGGCAAATATTCCGCCTGTTGATATTTTAATTTAACGTATATAAAGGGAATGCAGTAAGGGCACTACGATGGTAAATTTTAATAGCGCTTTTTCAATAAATCTTTTCAAAACCAAAACTTGAATCGCTGTTCAAAAATGAAGTCACCTTTTCTCATCTAAGCTTCCTTTGAGGTTCTCGTTATGTCAGTAAAGGAGTTACGGTAATGAATAAAACATAACCGTTACAAGTTATGTGGACATTTACGAAATTTTTTACCGACAAATGCCACCACATGAATCGAGGTATCTATGGGTTGAAAACAACGTATGATCTTAAATTTTTTGGGGGTCATACGAAAAGGTCGTTTTATCTATTCAAATGAAAACATTCCTTAAATTTCGTACAAGGTGTTCAGAAATTAACCTCAAAGGTAGCGATGCAAAATCTAAAAAAAATTGAAATTTTCAAATGGACCACACACCCTGTATTTGATGCAAAAATTGGATTTGCATAACATATCATGATATACCAACCTATTGACAAGCAGCAAACATAAACTCAGATCTCCACCTATGCTGGTTGCGGAAAGAATATTTTTTTCATTAATGGATGCAGGTTGCCAAATTTCCTAAATAATAATTACTTCCACATCGTCACAACGTGTGGAAGTATGGCATTGGCGACAAAAATTTCGACATTTTTTGTCGCTTAAACGTCAAAAATAGTGTAACAAGATAGAATACATGATTTGGAAACGAAAACTCTTTTTGTCTGTTGGCCTGTCGGTCTGTGTGTCTGTTTTTAGCCACGATAACTTTAGAACGAATTGAGACGTCGTCTTCAAATTTGGTGTACAGTTAGCACGCGACAAACGAACGGTACGGAATGTTTTTGGGTAAGATCGCTCCAGCCGATAGGGGATGAATAGGGGGTGATTTGGTGAAAATTGAAATTTTGTGTTAAAACTCGAGCAATATAACGTTTTAGGGTTTGTTCTTTAGAAAGCTGCACCTGACAAAGTTATGATTAAATATGCAGCACTATTTTTAGAAGTAGTCTCCAAGTCTGTATCCTAAATAATAATTACTTCCACATCGTCACAACGTGTATGGCATCAGCGACAAAAAATATGAAATTTTTTGTCGCTTAAACGTTAAAAAAAGTGTAAAATAATAAAAAATATGATTTGGAAATGAAAATTCTTTTTGTCTGTTGGCCTGTCGGTCTGTATGTCTGTCTGTTGTATCGACGATAACTTTAGAACGAACTAAGATGTCTTCAAATTTGGTATACAGTTAGCACACGACAAACGAAAGGCACGGAATGTTTTTGGGTAAGATCGCTCCAGCCGGCAGGGGATGAATAGGGGGTGATTTGGTGAAAATTGAAATTTTTTGTTAAAACTCGAGCAATATAACATTTTAGGGTTTGTTCATTAGAAATCTGCACCCGACAAAGTTATAATTCAATATGCAGCACTATTTTTATCTCCTTATCGGCTTGATATAGGTGAAAAATACATCACATGAAAAACGTTGAAAATATTTCGAGGAATCTGAAAATGTCACAATATATAGGCTGTTTCATTTGATAAAACAAAGTGTGGTATGGATATATCTGGCAACGTCGTAGTATCAAAAATAGTTTCTAAATGAAGGTCATGACCACTTATGAACATAACCCAAATTTCAGAATTAGATCTTTTCTGGTTCACTACATTCTTCTAATACGTCATCGAATTTGGCCCACTCTGTATATATATATATATATATATATATATATATATATATATATATATATATATATATATATATATATATATATATATATATATATATATATATATATATATATATATATATATATATATATATATATATATATATATATATATATATATATATATATATATATATATATATATATATATATATATATATATATATATATATATATATATATATATATATATATATATATACATTTCAAAAATGATGGTCTATGTTACATGTGCACATTCAGCACAAAAAATAAGACTATTTTTTCATATAAACATGGGTCCGCAAATGCTTAGTTTTTTAAATACAGCGGGTTAAAATTATTTGTTTTTGTCAGTTTTTCACGAATAAGTCTGAGTCAAATTAAAATTTTGTCGTGAAAGTTGGCATGTGGGGGTTTTTGAGGGCAAGAAATTTAAATATGTTATTGCTAATAACATTACTGCTAGAGGGCGCCACCTGTAAAACTATGCTTGCATTCAATTGGCTATAATTTTTTGACACCCAGTAATATCGACCTATCGTATAGCTACATTGCAACCCTTATCGATTGTAAGCTAGAAATGTATATTTGATCCAAATCTCTCAGACACACCATTTTCGAGATATTTCAATTTTTGTATGTCGATGTCGCTCAAAAATAAATTTTTCTCAAGTAATTAATTGTATTGTCTGCAAATTTTGACAACAAATAAAAAAGTTTATAACATTTTATGATACCTGTCTACAATAAATGTTCCAAACTGTCATCTCTCCACATTTAGGGCAAAATGTGGGGGGGGGGCTCCTTTATGCATAAACCACAGGTTATGTCTTATGTCAAGAGGTACATTTTCTAATAACCCATTTAGTTGCTTTTGCAGGAATTCAAGATAAGTTTTAGCATTAAGTCTGTGAGGTAAAAAAAATTGGTCCTATCAAATTACACCCTACAATTCCAGCCCATACATTTAAGCAAAATTGCTGCTGATGATGCCTTTCAAAAACTGCGCAAATATGGCTGTTACGAAAATTGACGATCCCGTCGCGGCTAAATCCAGACTCGTCAGTCAACAAGACACAATTCAACAAGTTATCTACATTATTATGTTAAAGAAACCATTGGCAAAATTGTAGGCGAGGTATAAAATCTCTTTATAGATAATTGTTTTGTTTTTAGTAGTCAGATTATTGTTTTGGTTTACTTAGGAGCACAGAAGTCAGAGTTGACCATATAGTTTCTGTATTGTGGCCTCTACGTGTTTTGTGTGTGCAAGTTGGCTACCGAGGGTAACTCCCAAATATTTTACGTGTTCACAATTTTTTATGTTCTGTTTGATTATTTTAATGGGTTGGAAAATTTTGTTATCTTTAAGTTTTTTTGTAAACATAATGCGTTCCAATTTTTGTGCATTAATTTTTATATCTACCACTTGTCGAAGAATTTTTCTACCTTATAAGGTGTCTTGAGCTGCATCTTATAAATTATAAAATTAACTTGACAATCACAAGTCGTTGGTGATCACTACTAATTTTTTTTCGAACACCTTTATTATATTGCATTTTTGAGTGCATTTTTGTATCGAATTTTCATTAAATGCTTCAAATTTCAATCACTCAATTTGCTATTACCCTACGGTTTGTTGGTTAGGAAACCAGTTTTCAAAGAAACATTTAAAGTTTATTTTCGAAATTTTTTTTGTATATTTTCAAACAATACATTATTTTGATAACATATGGTACATTGTTTCTACTATAGGGGTTATACCGGTAACCAGATTGATGCCTGCTTGCATTAGAGAGACGTATTTGCTATTAAAAATATTTTTATGAAAATTTACTTCCATAACGCACTTGCTGCGTCCAGACTTTTTCATTATAGTATAAGAAATTGAGCAACGGATTGACCTTAAAAAAGATGGTTGCTGAAATACACTCACACGGAAGTTCTTTTATTTTACGATCTTTTGTAAAGTATTGTTCTTGGTGTAGTGGAAATGCTATTGGAGATCTGTAAACGCCTGAAATTTCAAACATAAAATAATGAATACAATTTAACTTTTCAACTTATAGTTGTTAGGGTAAGTTGAAGAATTGCGAATAGAAATCAGCATAGAGTTTTATTTATGACGTTGTAACATATTCCCTATGCGAAAACTTTTCTCAAACTCGTTGATTTTGTTTACTAAGTTCCTTACTAGAGCAGTTTAATAAATAAATAATGTATACATGATCCGGTTAAGTAGTGTAAAAGAATATTTATGAAATTTAATACTTTCATTAGATGAAGTTGACTGAAAGAAGGTCATTAATCTGTTACTTACGAATGTGGTCTAAAATACACAGGTATTATAAAATTCAGCGTATATAGCCAATTCGAATCAAGTTCCCAGTTCATGAAGAAAGATGTCGCTGGTTGCAAACCAGCGCACTGACCAATCTAAAGCTTGACTGTCTTTAGACATATTGTTTAGATTCGTTCTGGCGATCATAAATGTGACACACTGATGAGCACTAATAAGAGTGAAAACGGTATGTGTCTTTTATGGTAGTGAAAATGCATCCGACCATCACTTTTAAACATCCTCCTTCTTCGGCAAGAGGCAAATAGCACTATGATCAACTATTTAATGGTTTGTTGTAAGCGGTCTCTATGATTAGTACCATCATGACCGTTGTGGATGCCTTATTATTTATAATTACAGATAAATTTCTCTATTTTTGATTCATTTTGTCGAGTATCCTGAAGTCTGACTATATTAAAAACTTTTACTTAATTAAATTAACTGTCAAGTTGTTACATTATGTTAGCGCCGCCGTGACCGTGTTGGAAAGTCGACTGGAACTTCGCAGTTCGAACTCGGAGGACAGCGGTTCGAGACTCACCGGCAGCGGATGACTTTTCAAATCACTTCTGTCGTTAAGATCGAGCTCAAGGTGGAGGGTAGGTTAGTTTAGATGAGCAAAAAGGGTTAGCATTGGCCTAATTGCCAGTAAGCATCTTACCTTTTTCCCTTTAACTGTCAGTGAGTGTATTAAGCTTAAATCTCGCAAGCTAATACTGAACCAGTTCCCCTTATCGGATTAGGCTTAAATTTGTTACGCATGTATGAGTCATATGGTAATGCAACACAGGCTGATTTGAAATTGTCATAAATTCAAAATGGCAAACGATTTAAGTTGTCAGCTTTTTGTTTCTTGACAGTCCCCTTGACAAAGGCATCAAACGGAAGGGCTTAACGATTAAATATAGTGGGCTAGGTAACACTTTCATAAATTGAAAATCTTGGCCGACGCAAGATGATGGAATATTGCATTTTCAACAACGTTTTTGATATGAGTATCAAAACAATGGGTTTTACATGTAAATGCATTAGACTAGGTAACGCTTTTATGAACTGAAAATGGTAGCCGATGCAACATGGCTGAATATATCTTTCTCAACAGCCCCATTTATATGGGTAGCAAACCGAAGGCCATCCGGAGGAAAATACAGCAGGGTAGGTAGTGCTTTTGTCATATGGCCACCTTTTTCGCCTTAATAAATTTAGTTAATAATATATATATATATATATATATATATATATATATATATATATATATATATATATATATATAAATACATACATATATATATATATATATATATATATATATATATATATATATATATATATAAACAAAAAACAAAAATTATACAAACGGGAAAATCCATATTTAAGTACAGGGTGTCCGGATTTAGTTGCTCTTGTCGCGTATCTCTATTATGAATAGAAATATAAAGTTACGGCTCCTACAATACTTGGTATTTCTTTGTAAAACTTAGAATGCCGAAATCAAAACCCACATGGATAATTTTGAAAATCTGTCATTTTAGGCACCCTGGATCTCCTATATGTGATGAAAAAAAAAATCGGAACAAAGCAACGGCGTTATAGCAGTGAATTTTTATAAGAACTGTACACTATTATTATACGGCATATTACTAAAATTAATACTTTAAACTTACACAGACCTTAAATATTGATTTCAAAGGTCTTAGCATGTGCACATTTGACGAGTTCTTTCGAAAGTGTTCCCCTTGATATCTCTCTATTATCAAAAAAATCCTGTGTTCTAACTCCTTTTGAGAAAAATGCCCACAACTCAATTTTCTATGAGGCTAGAAAATTAAATTTGGCTATATCTATAATTCTCTAGAAGGAACTTGTATTACAAATTTCATTTAAGTTACAAAAGCTTTCCAGAAGGAAACTTAATTCGTATTTAGAAAAGTTAAGAATCTGCCAAATTATAAACGTACCAGCTATTTCTTCTTATTAATCGGCTGAATGATTTTGTATTAGTCAACCGAATCAAACCGGTTTTTTCAACAACAACAAAAACAAAATGTCTGCTGAAAACTATAATTTTAGTCTCAAAGTAATAAAGTAATTCAATTTTAAACAAAATGAGATCTTGTCCAAAACGTATGACGTACACTATTGTTTCTCCAAATGTCAAAGTGAAACAAAATATTTTATAAAAAATAACTTAATGTGTGAAAATGTACAAAAATATTCCGAAAATAAACTTAAAATGTTTCCGAGAAAACTAGTTTCCTAGCCGACGAGCCTTAGGTTAATAGCAAATTGAGTTATTGATTGCGTTACTGCGTCTCGATTTTTTTACAAACATGCATCATATTTCTATAAGAAATGCAAAAATGGAATAAGGAATGTTCAACAAAGGAATTGTAGGTATCACCAAAGACTTATAAGCCGTCCTGTGATTGTCAAAATAATTTCATAAGATGCAGCTCAAGATACCCTGGAAGTAACGTATGAATTTTTGTCTCGTATCTTGCATAATAACAATTATATTGATCTTTAGCGTAGAAATGCATCATCCTGTATATATGTAAACAGAAAGTAAACCCGGATATGGATTCTAGGGGGCCTAGTTTGCGCTCATTTAAAGAAACCTTTTAGAATTCAAAAGTCGCGGTCTCCTCATTAATCATATTTTTTCTACAAAAATTAGCTAAAAATTATAGACCGTTAAACAATAAACTTAACTAAAACCACTACCAAGGCATCAGAGAAAGGGTCTATTTAAAAAAATATTTTAGTAAAATGAATGGCAATGATGATTGAAGCTGAAACTTAAGGGTTTGCAGAACATCCTTTACATAATCCGTATTTCTTTCAGGCTCTTTGCCTGGACGTGGACGTTTCAAATCGCGACTTTGACATTTTGAGGAAAACCCCAGTTTTTTTTCCTTAAATGCCTATTACTTTTTTGTCTTTAAACCTACAGACCTACATTTTGTTAGTTGGTTCGCCCTTTATGATGCAAATACAAGATATATATATATATATATATATATATATATATATATATATATATATATATATATATATATATATATATTCAAACGGACCTTGGATTTGGGTTCTAGGGGCCCTATCGCGCTCATTTAAAAGAAATATCAGAAAGTCTTACCATGGTTACCTCTCTATTACAATTCAATTTTGTAAATGGTTGTTTTCTGCGATCCAAACCAAACATATGGTTTTTTAAATAGAATACCTATATAATTTTATGTCACTGCATCCGGCTCCTTGAGAACTTTATATATATATATATATATATATATATATATATATATATATATATATATATATATATATATATATATATATATATATTATATATATATATATACATATATATATATATATATATGTATATATATATATATATATATATATATATATATATATATATATATATATATATATATATATATTGTGATAAAGTCGATAATACATTTAATAGAGAATAACAAAATACAAACCATATAAATATTTGGTAAAATATTTTAGAGGGATTTTTAATTAATTAAATGTGTATTTCGTATGAATTATTTTATCCAGCCGTGATAAGGTGATTAAATTCCAAGCATCGCGGAGATTTTTGCCGGCTATGAAAATCATATAAAAGCAGACGCCTCACGAGGTAGAGACAGTATTGGTAATTCCGATAGTAAGCCGACCACAGTGAGCCGTTACCAGCCCGTAAGAAACCGTACCTATTCCGATTCCGTTTTCCGTCTGAGCGCACCTGGTTTGGCCGATTTCGGTATACAAAAATATTGTCATAGGCGAGAAATTATCTGTTTTAATTAATTCATATTTTGTAGCGAATTTTAATGTTTTTAAATTATCATTCTTCTCAGTTCAAATCTCCGCAAGCAAGTTATTTCTCCTTTTCCTGACCTGCCGCCGTCCCTTTAGACAATTCCCGTATATTATCTTGTCTTGCATTTTTTTTTTGTGAGGATGCTGAGGCTTCACAGCTCACTTAAATAATCGAGATATCTTCATCTAAGATTGATCCCAAAAGGGACGCTGAAGATTCACAGCTTATCCAGGTCACTGCAAGTGGCACGTTCCTTTACAATTAACCCTGAACACTTCGTCGGGCTCCTGGCTTTCTACCTAATACAGTATAAGTTCTTGCGTTATTGTGGTGAGGACGCTGAGGATTCGCAGCTCGCGAAAGTAATGAAGATGTTTGTGTCCTGGTTTGGACTTAGCGAAGATACTGAGGCTTCACAGCCCGCATAGGCCTCCCGCGAACTGATATCCCGCCTTTTCATTTCGCATTTTTTCGTCTCTGGTATTTCCTGTTTTGACTGAGACGTTATGGTTATAATTTTAATCTTGTCTATCGCTATGTGTCGCCCGCCTGCCGTATCCTTGTTTGAGTAAAACACCGCTCGTATCTTATATACCTGGCTGAATGCACACGCTTCATCATACACTAACCCTGACCGCTTTAGCGAGGGCTACGTTCTGATTAATGTTATTACCCGCATATTTTATTTGTACATAATTTGTAAATATTGTTTTGTATATATATTTTGTAAATAGTTTCTAATCTAAAATGTAGAGTTGGGTAAATAAAATATCTCGATTAATTCGTATTTAACACCTTAACCTATACGTACAAAATCTGCTACACCTTTCGATAAAACAGAAGTAGTCAGATCGCGTCGAGTCAGCGATTAAAGCCCGTTCACTCGGGGGTCACAAAATGTAGCCTGTATCACCTAACGGCTACCGCACCCTTCTTCACAGAGTTATTCCGGTATTCTGATCGTTATATAGGTCAGAGTTTCGTGCAGAGATCGCAAACACCCTCAAGAGGGAGTAAACCCTTTAAAATCTGGCGCCCGAGCTCGACCTATGGTAACCGTCAATCTGGGTCACCGAAAAACAGTCTGAAAGCCAGCCAGTTGACAAGTTTTCAAAAACAATAAAGCAAACAGCTTTTGCTTAATGGAACACCCTATATTTTCATTAACTTTATATATATATATATATATATATATATATATATATATATATATATATATATATATATATATATATATATATATATATGTATACATATATATATATATATATATATATATATATATATATATATATATATATATATATATATATATATATATATATATATATATATTATAAGTGTCAGAGTAACTGGAATTAGACATTACATGTGGCCAGAAGTAGTGCAAATAAACATATGTTGTGAATTTTAAGTAATTTGGTACACAATATTTAGAGTTTTGCCAAATTAAAAATAAAATCCCAAAGACATGAGCTGAGATGACTTAGTTATTAAAGTGCCCGACAGGCAGAGTAGTTAACTACCACGCGTGGATTGATTCACACAACAGGTATAAACCATACATCAAATGTAACCAGGCATAAAACATACTACCCGAACCAACAATTGTTAAATTTCGGCCGCAATTATGGAAAATGACAGACGACATGAAATTAAAAATTTGCCAAGTGATTGTTATTTAACTAGGGGATTTAATCAATTATCAAAGTACACTATATTTTTAGCTTTATGAACGGCCCCAAATACAGTTTTAGCACAGAATAGACATATTATGCTGTCGCATAATATAGTAAAAATATAAACAACATCAAGCCAAGTCTCTATAAAAATGATTCTACAATACTTTCTTTTATCTTTAAACTTAAACATAAGACGTCATATAAGACCGAAACAGTTGTGGGATGTGTTTTAATGGTAATTCTTCGAATTCTGTAACTAATTGTTACGTATACTTTGAATATAATATACCGGACATGAAGCCGATCTGGAGTATCATGTAAACAAAATGTTAGCTAACATGTGCTTACATGGCGCATAGACAGCGGCGTTGTCTTCGAAGCATAAGGTTACGCGATCGATTTCAGCTCGATGAATGTATCTTTTTTTATGTTTTATTTTGACATTTGGAGAAACAATAGTGCACATATTTCATACGTTTTAAACAAGATCTAATTTTTGTTTAAAACGCCTGAATGGGTTTGTCACCTTTGAGCCTAAAATTATAATTTTGTTATTGTTAATATTGAAAAAAGCGGTTTGATTAGGTTGTCTGAAACGAAATCATACTGGCGATTAATAAGGAAAAATAACTGCTGCGTTTATAATTTGGCAGATATTTTACTTTTCTAAATATGAGTTAAGTTTCCTTCTGGAAATCTTTTGTATAACTATATTTAAATTTGTAATACAAGTTTCTTTTAAGAGACTTACATTATATACAGATATAGGAAAATTTAGTTCTTTAGCTTCATAGAAAATTGAGTTTTGGGCATTTTTTGATAATAGAGATATCGATGGTAACACTTTCAAGAGAATTATTCAAATGCGCGCGTACTAGTAACTCTAAAATCGATTTTCAAGATCTGTGTAGGTCTAAGGTATGAACTTTACTAATAAAATGTATATTAATAGTGTACAATTCTTATGAAAATTTGCTACTATAACGCACTTGCTGCGTCCCGAATTTTTTTAATTAAATAAAGAACTTAACTAAGTTGGCGAAACAATTGTCCTGGGTAGGATATATAGTGGTAAATAGTTTTAAAAAATTTTTGCAAGTTAAATACTTAAATAAAATATTTCAAAGGCATAACGAATTAACTCCACAGTAAGCACATCATATCAATTCATGATAATTTATAAGTTACAAGCCCTGCAAGAATCTAATGTAACAAACGTACAGGATCGTGATTACAAGTTTCTGTAGTTGGCACAAAATTGGAAACTAAAAGCACTAAACATATAAACCTCATTTACTCTTACTGAAGTAAGTTTCATTAGAAAATATGGCAAACGTATACTCTGTCACACAGTGGGCATGCTGCGAAATGCTCTGCTGGTCAACGACATCTACACTAGTTTAATGGTAACGGAGAGGAACATTGCTGACAAATGTGTGCTTGTTAACTTCAGATAAGTTTTTAAAGTTTAGATACATACGAGAAATGGTTGCAGTCCTTCTTTGTCTCACAATATTTTGAAGTTCCGACAGCTTTATAACTTATATATAGCCATTACCGAAGTTTGGGTGTATTTTGTAGAACTTGTATTTTACAGTCTAACAATTCTATATAAAAATCTTGCATTTAAATAGAAATACATAAATTATCATCATTACACATTTCAAGACGTAGACCCTTTAACTGACAGAAATGCTAACCTTTTGATTCTTAGCAAATAATCTAAGTTAGTTTTCTTTTTGCATCAAAAAGGTCGGCGTCCTTTATAATAAGGATAGCAATAACTGTCTAAGTGAAGTTCGGAACCTGTAATGAGCACGGATAAGTACACTTGGGGACACCAAATCACCACAACACGTCTTTTTAAAGACATGACCATCGTTTCACTAATACAGTTAGCGTCATCAGAATATGAAAAATGCGTAGAGCAAATTTTTCAATGTGTTTTTTTGAACATTTTATACGAAAAAATAAATAAAAATGTTCTAGGTAACACAAAGGATAAGGATAAAACCACAAAAATTTTGGAAACCTATTAAATAGGTTGTAACGATTGTAAACGTAAATATTTTGGGCGAACTAAAATACCTACTTAGATAATATTTAGAGAACATTTAGCTCAACTAGGATCTGGAATTTTTGATAAATGGTGTATTAGGATAATAATCACCACCTAGATAAAAAAATCAAGTTACACAAAATTGTCAGGCAATATCGACATATAGGCGCAAAAAACAGTAAGTAGAGCAGGTGATTACCTTAATAACCAGTATTTCTATCCTAGAATTTAATAACGACACGCGGTTTCTTCAAATGCAGGTAATTCATTGTAATCAGCAGGGATTTTTGAAAAAACAGTCGAGGTTTGTCTGTATAGCTTGCTAGAGGACGCTGTTGTCAATTGATTGTCAACTAATATATTATTAGAAGTCCTGTTTTTTATTTGCTTAGTCTATTCATCCCTCTGATGACGATAACTTTGTGAGCCAAACCATGGTCAGGCCTGAAAAATGTATTATGATGAATTGGATTCTCCAAATCCACATCTGATAACAAAAGTGACACTGCTGCTAGTGGTGAGCGTCTACAGTCAGTAGACTAAGCCAACTCTACGGCATCAAATATAAATAAAATGTAGCGTGCCATGAATGAAATTGTCTACGATTGGGAGTTAAATAGAAGTTGAGCAGGGTAATGACTCAAATGCTTTAGTGCAACGTGACATACGTTACAACTATAATGCCGATATTCTATAGTTTTACAACTATGTAGCTAGTGACTAGTGACCGCAAGAATATAAAAATGTATTATACGGGGTTAAGAAAAATGAAGTATCTATTTTCTATGTAGCCGTATTTATTAATGGCTAATCTTCAATCAAAAACTGAAACAAAAAGGTCTTGAGCAGACATGGCAATTTTATTTTCTGAATATTACATCAGCCAAATGACCTCCACTTCGCTACTGGTCTAGCACGGAAGTTTTGCATTACTTGATGCAACATTTCAATTGGGACTACGTAAATCTCTGTTCGAATATTATGCTTCAGTTGTTCCAAAGTTCAAGGTCGATTAGCGAGTAGTTTTGTCTTTATAAAAAGTCACAAGCTGACGGATCCGGTGACCGTGCCGGCCACGTCAGGTTCCCAAATTATTAGATGACACGACCAGGGCACATTTTTCGCAAAATTGCAATCGACTTCCTAGCAGTGAGGAAAGTGGCTCCGTCCTGTTATACCTATATTCTTCGGATATCTACACTAATATTACGAAGTTACTGTTCCAATTTTGCAATACATGTTGGTAACGTTGTGATGTAACAGTAACAGTCAATTCGTCAAATCATCATGAAATCATCATAAATAAAATCATCATCGTCAAATCGTCATCCCTGAAAAAAGAACGGACCAAAAATTCCAAAGGCTGATACTGCACAACACACAGTAACCATCTCGATATGAAGCGGTACTTCGTGCAGTTGCTGATGATTTTTCATTGACCAGTAACAAACGTTCTATTTGTTAATAAAACCTGACAGGTAAAAATGGGATTCGTCTGACATCAGCAAGCAATCGGTGATATTCCGGTTTTCAGAAATTATCCCTTTGAAACGCTGGCAAAAGTCAAGGTGTATTGCAATATATCGAGCAAAAAGTTTAGTAATTTACGGTGTTCTTACAGAACGAGCTGTCTGCTTTGGTTTTTGCGTGGAGACTGAAGCAGTACTGCGAAACTTGTGTACCCACTTTTCGATTGTTACTTAAGTAGGAATTGGATCTGGTCGATTTCAATAAAATGACGACGAAATAGACGATTGGTGGTTACAATAGAAATGCTATTATTTAAATAGCCTTCAACAGCAAAACAACGTTAAATATTGGACCAACGATCTATTTTTACAATTACACTGACGTTCCTCGCAAACTGTTTGACAACTATCATAAATTGCCATTTATCAAGAACGCATAGCGACTTTGTTTGAATTTATATCTTATTAGTAAATTTTCTTTAAAAAAATAACTAATGAGAAGTTCGCCACTTTTGAATTTTGAATTTTTTTTCAAATGAGCGCAAACTAGACCCTTTAAAATATTCATATCCGGGGTCAGCTACAATTTATATATATATATATATATATATATATATATATATATATATATATATATATATATATATATATATATATATATATATATATATATATATATATATATATATATATATTGATTTATAATGCTTGATCATTTTCCTTTTCACAGCCCCACTATTAGGTGTCAATTGATAAATAATGTGCTAAGCTAGGGTTTTTTTGTTAAGTTATTAGGGTTTTACTGTAGTTTATGGTTTTATAATATGTGATTATAAGTATTTTATTAGATTTTAAGCTTATGTATAATGTTTGTGTATGATTGTAAATAAAATTTATGAAATTTTGTGATTATAGTTTTATTTTAGATTGTATTTATAACAGTTAATAAACTAAGCCAAACGTACTATTTTGTTTATATATATATATATATATATATATATATATATATATATATATATATATATATATATATATATATATATATATATATGTATATATATATATATATATATATATATATATATATATATATATATATATATATATATATATATATATATATATATATATATATATATATATATATATATATATTTACTGGCTTCTCTTATCTTTTCTCACCTTGGCTAGATATCAGACACTTTAATAAGCAAAAGAAAACAATCTGAGGGCATTCTAAGTGGGTTCAGGTCCCAAACAAATATTATTCTCTTTCTTTTATGACTTTGGAAATGAAATTGAAATTTATTAATTTTTTTAAATTCTGCTCTCTCTCTCTTTCTCTCTCTCTCTCTCTCTCTCTCTCTATATATATATATATATATATATATATATATATATATATATATATATATATATATATATATATATATATATATATATATTCCCATATATGTATATAAAAGGATCAAAATAAAGCACTAATTTTCCTTCTCTCTAACAAACAACAATGTAACTTTATTCTAATTAAATAAAGGTGACAAGAATATTTTAACGAACGTTCGATTTATAATGCTTTATCATTTTCCTTTTTACAGCCCCACGGTTGGGTGTCAATTGATAAAGAATGTGCTAGGCAAGGGTTATTTTTGTTAAATTATTGGGTTTCTACTGTAGTTTATGGTTTTATAATATGTATATGGTTTTATAATATGTGATTATAAGTATTTTATTATATTTTAAGCTTATGTATAATTATTTGTATTATTTTTAGACTTTATTGTGTATGATTGTAAATAAAATTTATGAAACTTTGTTCTTTCTGTTTATGAACACGTAAGTACTTTTTATGCAATTACTCACTGTATTAACCTCCAATGACGCTTAAAAACCAATTTGACTTGATAGTTAGCTTTTGCTTGGACTTTTTGACTGCTTTTTCTAAACCTTTTGTGGATCACTTCCAAAGTGCTGCTTCTTTTTACCAATTAAAAAAATGTGTTTTTCCTTTTCTTAACAAAAGTCTGTTCCCAGAGTTTCCTCTCTCGCCTACTTTTAAAATTCCTTTATCAAAACAAAACTTTCTTATAATCATCCTCCTCTTGATATTTTCCCAGGATACATCATTTTTCATTGTTGCGATTTTTATTGTCTCTTGACAGTTTGTTAACCTATATTACAATCTTATTGTCAGTTTGACTGTTCCTAACTAACCATATGTTTACACTATTTCCTTAAGCTATAAAACATAAAATCACTTTAACCTAAAACATACAACTGTCAGAACTAACTTATCCATTATTATCAACATAATTTCACTTTCGTTTTTGCTACGTCTTGTTACATGGGCACCTTATACTATACACTTGTTTACTTAAAATGACGCTCATCTACATATATCAATTTTTCCTTATTTTCGTATACAAACATGGGTCAAATGGATTTATCTTTTTAAAATTTCTACTTGACATTTTAATATACAAAACAGTATGTTTTCCTTAGGTGATTGTGTCTGTGTGGTCCGTATGGGTGTATTTATATTTTATTTGTTGATTTAACGTGTATAACTCTGTAAGTGTATGTGTATATGTGTGTGTATTTCAGCCGCCGCTTTTATAAACCATATATATATATATATATATATATATATATATATATATATATATATATATATATATATATATATATATATATATATATATATATCACACCAATAACTCAAAAACTAAATCGCCGATTTTCGTAAAATTTGGTAAGTACCTTCTTTTTGCAAGTCGCTTCAACATTCGTTAGCCATGAAAATGAGCCCTGGTTTTCCAGGAAATGTTGCGTTTTCTTTTGAAAAATGCTTATATCTCCAGAAATAACAAAGTTGTGAGAACCAAATTTCGTGGTCTGGTTAGATTATAAAAAGAAAACTATGTACCAAAATTTAGATTTTCAAGTTAAAAGACAAAACGTTATAGGAATTTAAAGAAAAAAAATTTGGGATTTTCCTCTGAAAACGTGTAAGTCGTGATTTTAAACGTTAAAATTGGCAACATTTAGGCAAAGAACCTGTAAAGAATACGGGTTACGTAGAAAAATGTAGTAAGTAGGGTCCTTTACAAACCGTTAAGTTTGAGCTTCAACCGTCATTATGCTTCATTTTAAGTATTTCCAAAAAACTTATTTAAAATAGAAAGTTTCTCTGATGTTTCGGCAGTAGTTTAAGTTATATAGTTTATTATTTAATGGTCTATACATCTTAGCAAATTACCGTAGAAAAAATACGCTATTGATAAGACCGCCACTTTTGAATCTTGAATAATTTTTTTCAAACAAGCGCAAACTAGGCCGTCTAGAGCCCATGCCTGGGGTTACTGTCATATTTTACTGGTCATATACACATGGTGACGCACTTCTACGGTAAAGCCCAATATACGATTATCTCTTATTATACAAAATACGAAAAGAAATTGTATACGTTAGTGATAAGGTGTCGTAGGCTGCATCTTATAAAATTAATTTTACAATCACAGAATGGCGCATAAGTCGTTGGTGATACAAACATTTTTTTTAATGGACACGCCTTATAATATTGCCTTTTTGCATTTTGCATCGAGATATAGTGCATGGTTGTAAGAAAATAAATTCGGGACGCAGCAATTGCGTTATGGTAGCGAGCTTCCATCAAATGCTTCAAATTCCAATAGATCAATTGCTATTAACCTAAGGTTCGTTGGCCAGGAAATCAGTTTTTCGGGAACATTTTAAGTTTATTTTCGGAAAATTTTTTGTACATTTTCAAACAATAAAGTTATTTTCATGAAACATGATACACTGGCTTCTGCTAGGTATATAGGTTATACTGGTAATCAAATTTGATGCCTGATTTGTTAAAGAAAATAGTGCTGAAAATTAGACCATAACTTCTACATAGACGTGATAATATATTCTCCTCAGAAAGACATACTCGTGGAATAAATTTAGGGCCTATGACATGACCACAAAGAAAATATTTGTATTCCTGTACTCATAAACTTTGAAACGTTATGTTACCCGAGTTTTATTTGAAAAATGTCAATTTTCATCAAATCTCCCCTGATTTATAGTAGATGATAAATACTATATTTTCTCCATCAATTTTTACATGGCTCGTCAAAATAATTAAAATACAATACAATCATCAACATACACGGTGGCGCATTGAAAACGAAACAGACCGATTTGCGTCCAGATAATTTTTTTTAATAGACGTTGAACCACGTCAATTTTAATAGTGAGGGGGACATGTTTTAACATAAAACTCAACTTTGTCATATCAACCCCTTAAGGGTGGTTATAACAACCCTTATATTTTAAATAGGGAACATGGGTCGAGTGTTACATCATTTGAAAGCTCTTCCTTTTTCTGAATTTAGCACATTAATTTTTTTGAAAGTTTTCTTAACTCGTTTAAAAATTATTCACAGTTGGAGTTGCAAGAACGTATTTGCTTCATTGTGATAAAAAATGCACTAATTAGTCAATTTTTCGTAAAAAAAAAATAAAAAACAAAACCAAACGTTCAAAAATGTTTATTCAGTTAAGTAAGTGTGCAAATTGTTGACCACCAGCTTCCATACAAAAATACAAATTTTGTTCAAAACGATCTCTGACATTCTGGAGCATTTGTGGAGTTATTAGAAGGCATTATTCAACAATGCGTTGTCGTAATTCTTCCAGAGACTCCGGTTCTGTTGCGTAAATTCTAGTCTTTAAATGGCCCCATAGAAATAAGTCTAAAGGAGTTAAATCCGGTGATCTACGGGGCCACTCAATAGCACTTCTACGCCCAATCGATTGTCCCGAAAACTCTCTGTTCAAAAACTCCCTAGCATGTTGTGAAAAATGCGGAGAGCTCCATCTTGTTGAAACACTAACACTAAGTGATTTTCTTGATAGCGATCAGCATTGTCAAGTAGTAGAGGGCAAACTATATCTTCTAGTAACTCCAAATACGTTTCGCCACTCAAATTTCCATCAAGAAAAATTGGTCCGATTAAACGGTCTCCAAAAATGACAGTCCAGAAATTCGATTTCTGTGGAGTTTGAGTGTGGACCTCGTGAAAATTTCTTGGATTACTATCTGCCCAATAACGACAGCTATGACGATTGACTGTAGAGTTGAATAAAAACGTACACTCGTCCGAAAAACAGATATTGAACAGAAAGTTCCCGCTATTCATGCAGTCATAACTTCACAAAACTCCAGCCGCCGATCAAAATCATCTTCATTCAGTTGTTGTACAAGATGAATTTTATACGGGTGAAATTTATGATGCTTCAGTATTCGCTGAAATAGTTCTTCTTTTGATGTTTGAAACAGTCGCCACTTTTCTCGTGTTTAAAGTTGGGTCTGCAGGAATTTGTCCTAAAACTTCAATCACAGTAGTCTCATTTCTAACCGGAAATTCACGTTCAGGATCCCGTTTTTTCTCGGCTACTAAACCACTTTGTCAAAGCTTTTCAACTAACTCCAAAATGTATTTTCTGTTAACATGTCTGTTCGAATGTCGTTCATTAAACAATTTTGCGGTTCGGTTGACACAGTAATCGTTTTTGAAACAAAGAGTAATTATTTCACCCCTTTTTTCTACAGAATACAACATTGTGAAATTAATTTCCGGTAGTACTACCAAGTATCAGACCGAGCGATAAACTGGAGTAGTAAACCGCATTCCTCTCATTTCGATAAGAAACGTTCTGATAGTGGATTTTTGTTTACAAACCAACAAAACATTGACTATCAGCACATTTCTTATCGGAATGCGTGAAATGCGTTTTTGCATTTTCAACTGTGAATAATTTTTAAACGAGTTGATAAAACTTCCAAAAAAATTAGTGTGCTGAATTCAGAAAAGAAAGATCTTTCAAATGATGTAACATTCAACCCATGTTCCCTATTTAAAATATAAGGGTTGTTATCACCACCCTTATGGGGTTGATGTGACAAAGGTGAGTTTTATGTCAAAACTTGTCCCCCTCAAAATTAAAATTGACGTGTTTCAGAGTTTCTTAAAAAAAATTCTGGACGCAAATCGGTCTGTTTCGTTTTCAATGCGCCACCCTATATAAATCACACCGGCATCAAATATGTATAAATAAAACTCTAAGTTAACAAAGATTAAGCCGTAATCAATAACACAAACTGCTAAAATATATTCGTAAACAAAACCAAATAAACAAAGCAAACGAGACAAAACATTTCTATACAACATATGTAAAAATCAAAGTATATACTCTCTATTTATCTCCTACCACCTGAAGCGATCTTCTCCAAAACAAAGCGAAGCGTTCCTTTGTCGGGTGCTGACTGGATACTAAATTTTAAAATGATATTGCAATTCGTTCGAAAGTTATTGCGCCTATTAACACACAGACGTACATGCCGACGTACTGGCAGTCCGACCGATAGACAAAACAAATTTCGTTCGGAATAAGTTTCCTATATGTTTTGAAACTTTTTCGCCGTTTTAGCAAAAAAACGCAAATTTAAAATTTTTGTCAACAATATTCCACTCCCACATATTCAACCATTAATTTAATTTCATCACAGAATACCAGATGCGCGAATTAAAAGTTTTCTAATAAGGAAACCCAAAAAGTTTATATTACTCGAGTTTTAACGAAAAAAACGCGAATTGTTATTAAATCAACCTTACTTCATCTTCCTACCCCCTGTAGCGCTTTTACCCAAAAATAATCCGAACTGTTCGTTGTCGGCTGCCAATTATATACCAAATTTGAAGGCGATATCCCAATTCGTTCTAAAGTTATCGTGCCTACAAACAGACGGACATACAGATCGATAGACAAAAAAAATTAGTTCTAAAATCATGTGTTCTATATGTTTTGACACTTTTTACGATACTTTTTTGAAACTTTCCGCCGATGCGATTCCTCCACACGTGACGATGTAGAGTAATGCCTATTTGATATTAAAAACACTTTTATTAAAACTCACTACCATACTGCACATGCTGCGTTCAGACTTTTTATATTATTGAATAAGTGCAGCTTAAAAATGCATACGTCATTCTCCATAACCCTGTGTAATTTAAGGCAGTTTAGAATCAACTTGCGAACATTTTCTAAAGGGTGGCATGAAGGAAACAAATGCCACGGATCGTTCATTAGTGAATTTTCTTTAAAAAAAAAACACTATTAAGGAGATCCCGACTTTTGAATTTTGAAAAGGTACCCGAGGTCGGTTTCAGATTTTACACCAATAACTCAAAAAATAATTGCCGATTTTGATCGAATTTGGTGAGTAACTTCATTTTAAAAGTGGCTTGGATAAGCTCGTTAGCCAGGAAAATCGGACCAGGTTTTCCAAAAAAATGTTGTGTTTTCTTTCGGATTTTGTTTATATCTCCCGAAATAACAAAGTAAGAGAACCAAATTTTTGGTACGCGGGTTTACATTATTAAAAGTAATTTACGTGCCAAAATTTAGCCCCGTAAGTTAAAAGCCAAAAAAGTGATAGGCATTTAAAGACAAATTGTTTTTTTTTGCAAAACGTCAAAGTCGTGATTTAAAACGTCAAAACTGGCAACATTTAGGCAAAAACCTAAAGCTAATACGGGTAATGTAAGGAAAATGACGCAATAATAATGTTGTACAAACACTGAAGTGTTAGCTTCAACCGTCATTGTCCTTCATTTTACTAAAATATTTTCAGAAAATTGATTTCATATAGATCCTTTCTCTGTTGCTGTGGCAGCAGTTTTAGCTATAAAGTTTATCGTTTGATGGTATATATATTTGGCCAATTTTCGTAAAAAATTAATAAAGCTCAAGAAAGAAAATTGTATACAATAATTATAAGGTGTCTCGAGCTACATCCTAAAATTATTTCTACAATTACAGAGTGGCTCATAAGTCGTTGGTGATAAAATTTTCTTTTTTTTAGTCGAACACGCCTTATGTTATTGCATTTTTGCATTTTTCATCGAAATATAATGCATGTTTGTAAGAAAAGGAGTTCCGGGCGCAGCAAGGGCGTTATGGTAGCGAATTTTCATTAAATACTTCAAATTTAAATAGCTAAATTTACTATTAACCTATAAGGTTCGTTGGCCAAGATACCAGTCTTTATGGACACATTTCAAGTTTACTTCCGGAAATTTTTGTACATTCTGTAACAATAAAGTTATTTTGATGAAGCACGGAGCATTGTTTCTACTATTTAGGTTATACTTGTAACCAAATTTAATGCCTGCCTTCTTAAAAAACAAACAAATATTTGCTATTAAAAATATTTTAATGAAAATTCACTACTATAACGCATATGCGGCGTCCAAACTTTTATATTAGTTGGGACATTTTCTATAAAGTCAATTTAACTTTAATTTTATTTGCTGAACCTACAGGAATTAAAATAGAGGTAGAAGCCAGTTAGTAAATACGATTTTGCGGCTTAAATAATTTTCCGGTCACCAAATTCAGGAGAACGTGTCACAGTCGTTCCGACAACGATTAAATTTACCACAGTGTCCGAGTCTCAGAGCCAAGCATGGTTTGTCGACCTGCTGAGCGCAGACATACATCAGGCTTTAATTTGAGGCGAATGTTTTCTTTGGCCGAGATTATCACATGGACTCTAATACCGGCTGAACCTCATGTAAAAACTATCTCTTTGCCAGAGGAGGATATATCTGTGAGATTGCTTTCAAACTCCAGACATTTAATTTTAACGCACGTATTTGCTCTGTAAGTGAAACTTGGAATGAGAGATAGTTTGACGGCAAGAAGTAAACTAGAAGTCCCTTGCAAATATGAAAAGAGAAAAAACATACATATAACAGTGGTTTGTCTGCCTTATTATATATATATATATATATATATATATATATATATATATATATATATATATATATATATATACATACACACACACACACATATATATATATATATATATATATATATATATATATATATATATATATATATATATATATATATATATATATATATATATATATATATATATATATATATATATATACAGAGTGACTCACGGTCGATGGTACGTTAGGCGTTTACGGAGAACGGGACGTAGGATTATTTTAAAAATTTGGGGTCTTGGATACTTAGTTTTGCTCTATCGATCTAAAAATTTTCAGCGCTGCGGCGTTGTCGCTATTATTGAAAAGTAGCAACAACTGTGATATTTTAAATGAGACACCCTGTATACTTTTGCAGTTTTTGCTTCGCTATTACTTTATGATTCTTTTTGTATTATACTTCACTATATCTCTCTCCAGCGGTTTACGAGAATTCACTTGATTTTTTTTGTGCGCAAAACATAGCTTTAATTAAATGTTTATTACGTCTTCCATTATACAGGGTTGTTGAAAATTTGTGATTTTACCGATAGATGCAAGAAAGTGCATTCTTTTAAATGGAACACTCTTTATTGTCACTAATCCTGAAAGACAATTAAAGTTCCTTCCAAACAATGTATCATGCTTCTATACCTAAAAAGTCAGGTTTCCGAAATAAAAGTCTCTATAAATATCGGATTATTTTGTCTTATTTGATTAGTATGAAATGTCATGAAAT
The DNA here is from genome assembly GCA_964006375.1 of Tillus elongatus. Classification (NCBI taxonomy): domain Eukaryota; kingdom Metazoa; phylum Arthropoda; class Insecta; order Coleoptera; family Cleridae; genus Tillus; species Tillus elongatus. The sequence goes on from OZ023265.1 coordinate 120,839,549, forward strand.
ATGTCATTATGAAAATCGGACAATTGGTCCATCAAAAATAAACCGTTCGAGCGTTTTTTAATGAAAACTTGGTTCGAAAATAATTAAAATGGAAAGCAATAATTATTCAAATGATGTTTTGGAGAAATTGTTTATTCTTCATGGTAATTGTGATCAAGTTATAGCAAGAACATGCGAAATGTTTAATGAAATGTATTACAATTTACTACCCATGAACAAGAGAACGATTCCAAAATACTTTCATCAGTTATGGGTCAAAACTGAATGCGAAACGAAATCTACCGAAGCCTGTAACTTCAAAAGAAGACAACGTCATAAATGTGTTCGTCTATTTTCACGCATCTCATCGAGCTTCCATCAAAATTGCAGAAGAAGGTTTAGGCTCAACTCATGCTCCCGTTCTAAGGATCCTGCATTATTATGACATCCTCCCATAAAAGTTTACGAAAGTTCAAGCCTTAAAACCAGAAAATCATCAAAGTATGATACACTTTTCTGAAACCATTCTGATCCACACCCAAGAAGACCCTAACTTTTTAAAGAAAGTAATTTGGACAGAGCAAGTTAAATTTTCCAGGGAAGGCATTTTTAATAGGAGAAATCAACATTTCGGGGCTGATGAGAATCCAAATATTGTCAAGGAAGTGGGCTTTTAGGAAAGGTTTAGTTTTAATGTATTTTGCTTTCTGAAAGATAACCAAATAAGATTTCTTATTTACGACGAACCGTAAAATTTTGATAAATATCACGAAATTCTAAGGTCACTGGTGAATGATTTTCTGGATAATCTATTAATAGACGAGTATCGTACCTGCTGGTATCAAGTGGATTTTGCACTGACTCACTGCAGTGGGGAAGTAACAACAGAGATGTACCAAATGAACGAAGATCGGTGGTTTAGACGTGTAGATCACCCTACCTAACGCCACTTGATTTTTACTTGTGGGGTAGGTTGAAAAGACAAGTCTACATAACCAGCAAATAAGAACTGCGCTAACGAGTGATCAATTGCAACGAGGCGCTAGTTGCCAATGGGATAGGGAGGGCCACAAATACTTCTACAAGTATCCAGATCTTAAAATGCTTGGGAACCAACGGTAGTCATTTTCAACAATTGTTGTGAAGGTTTTTAAAATTTTTATACATATATTATTATCGTATTAACACTGTAAATTGCTGTTTAACCGTTTTGTTATTTTACGCAATGAAAATTATTTTTAGTGAATTTTCGTAGAAAAAAATCTCTAATGGGGATACCGACTTGAATTTATAAAAAAAATGTCTTCAAATGAACGCCAAGTAGGGTTACTAGAACACATATCTGGGGTGAGTTTAACTCCGAAGGGCTAAACGTGCAGACATTCAACTTGCTCATATACAAAGCCACAACATCGGTTGATATTTATGTTACAGTGTGTACTGAAAAAGTGAAAGGAGAACCTTGGAATCGAATCCAGTACCTTTTGGTACAGAGCCACACGCTCTTACCTCTGAACTATCGTGGCTCTGTGATTTTGATATGTTTAAATATATATATATATATATATATATATATATATATATATATATATATATATATATATATATATATATATATATATATATATATATATATATATATATATATATATATATATATATATATATATATATATATATATATATATATAAATATATTTGTACGTGTCACATTAGCAAGATATGGTAACCAAATTTGGTAGGTGGGTTTGCGATATAAAATCTGAAGTATACACCGAAATCTAGTTAGCTGTGTTAGAAGAAAGAAATATAAGTATTTAATGAAAAAATTTTTAGTGGCAGATCATGTATATGAAAATTCACTACCATATCGCACTTGCTGCGTACAGGCTTTTATTTGTTTAGCAACTTTCGTTTCGTATCAGTTTTGCTCCATAACTGATTCATTTATTTTGTAATATTACAAATTTTTTCTCGTTCATTGGTTGCCAATACATTTCATTGAACAGTTCTGCATGTTCCTGCTATAATATAATAATAAACAATTTCATTAAAACTTCATTTGAATACTTATTGCTTTTCACATGTTCAATGACATTTTATACTAATACAAAATATGACATAATAATCCTATATTTATAGAAACTTGCTTTTATTTCGGAAATCTGACTTTTTAGGTATATGAACATGATACGCTGTTTGAACGGAACTTTAATCGTCTCTCAGAATTTGTGAATATACACGGTGTTCTATTTAAAAAATGCACCCTTCATCATTTTTGTATCTATCGGTAAATTACCTTCAAAATATCAGGTTTCTACGAATCCAAATAACGCACTAATAAACATTTAACTGAAGCGATATTTGCCAAAAAAAAAAAGATAATCTGGAAAATTTCTGGAAAATGGCTGGAGATAGGTATAAGGAAGTGTTATACAACAATAATCGGAAAGCAATATTGAAGCAAAAACTCCAATAAGATGTGTGTGTGTGTGTGTGTGTGTTTTGTTTCTTTAACGTCGGCCTATTTCCGCGACTATGGCCAATCACCGACGCCAGGGAGCAGTTTCACCTAACTATGCTGGAAATTTTGCCGAACCCCTGCCTTTCTGTAACGAGGGCAGGGATGTTCAACGTGCCCAATACCGCATGGACACGGGACCGACGGCTTTACGCCCCCTCCGAAGGGTGCAACGTGCAGACATTCAACTTGTTCAAATCCAATGCCAGAACCTCGGTTGATGTTAATGTTACAATTTGTACTGAAAAAGTGAAATGAGTACCCTGGGATCGAACCCAGTACCCTTCGGTTCAGAGGCACACGTTCTCACTCCTGAACCACCGAGGTTCTACTGCAATAATATACATGATGGCTTGTTCAAAATATGACGGTTGTTGCTACTTTTCAATATAAGCGGCGGCAACGCCGCTGCGCTGAAAATATTTTCGATCGATAGAGCAGAACTAATTACCCAAGAATTTTTCCTACGTCCCGTTCTCCGGAAACGCATAACCTACCATCGACCGTGAGACACCGTATATATTATTACGATATGAATAATATTATGGTATTATTATATATCTTTTTATTATACTATTAGCAGAGCTATGAGTTCTTAATGCTCAGGGGTGCTTCAAGGTACTTACTTTTTAAATTTATCAAAGTTAAAGCAAAACAAAAGAATATTCAAAATCAATTATAATTACTTATAAAATTTAACAATTTTTTTTTATTCAAACAACTTTACTTTACACTATATTATTTACACATCTACCCTACAAAGTGCACTTTTTCTAACTCGATATAAATTTAAATAATTAAACACTACTTACTTAATGATGGTACCCTTATTTTATTTCAATATTTCTCTTCTTAATCTGCTTTACCATTGACCTTTTTAATTGTTTTCTGCTTCTGTAAGGCTTCCTACTCCTTGTGATCAGAAACCTTTTGTATCAACTGTGGCACCAAGAAAAACCTTTATAGACGTCGTACCTAAGTTTCAAAACTGTTCCTAACGCTGTTGTGACACTTGCTTCACTAACACAACTTGAAAATGTTCCTATCAAATTTCACTTCTTGTTCAAAACTGTCTAGATAACTTTGCTTTCAACTTTACAAACTCTCGAATACTGGTTAACATTCTTATGTTTTCCTTTAAAACTTCCTCCAATCTATCTTCATAAAGAAAACCAAACACTTATATTTGCAACGTTCCAAATTCCTTCAATATATCTTTAAAAAAAAACCAAAAACTTATATTTGCAATGTTCCCAATTCCTTCAATCTATTTTCATAAACAAAACCAAACACTTTATCTTTGCAATCTTCTCAAAATTCCTTCTATCTATCTTCATAAAAAAAACCAAACACTTATATTTTCAATCTTCCTAAAAATTCCTTGACATCTCCTTTTTCCCCTGACACCTCTCTAAAATCTCTTGTTTTGTTGACTTTTTTCCTTGACAACCTGGTGCCTGGATTATCTCGCTTATAATAAAACTATTTCTTCTATTACTTGCTCTATTTTTTGGCACAGTACATATATACTGGCTGTTTTAAAGTATCTATTATTTTAATTTGTCAGTTTACATGTAAATGGTAAATTATCTGAATATACCTTTTTTATATAATTTTAGTAATAGAAAATTATCGATGAATAGATTTTCAGACATTATGTATTTTAAACAATAATTATTGAACTAACATATATATTGGCCTATCGCATTTCATAGCAATATATATATATATATATATATATATATATATATATATATATATATATATATATATATATATATATATATATATATATATATATATATATATATATAACATTCACCATAAAAATCGAAGATTAGTTGGCGTCAGTGTAGTTCCTAGAGTATATCATTACAATAAAAGTTGAAAAGAAATTAAGAAATAAATAACCCGTTTTAGCAAATTTTCGCAGAAAAAAATTTTGAACAGAAAAAAATAAAATACACTTAATTCCTTTAATTGTTGCTACCCTTGCCCGTTTAAATCGTTCCATACCAAATACAGATGCAGACGCTACTTCTCTGATTTCAAAAGTATCTAATTTATATTCTGTAACCGTTTTCACCGTTTTAAGCATCACCAGATGGGAGAGAATTGAATTTTATTTATACGCAGTCATTACGACTATATATAAATATTCGTTGCTACTTTATGGTGCTGTGATTAACACATTATTAATTTTTTTTTTCAAATTGATAGACTAAAATGTCTATGTGCAGCATGTCAATATTTAACATAAAAACAAAATCAACCTGATACACTAATAACCATAAGAAGAATTATAAAAATAAAGTAATCAATTAACAATAACATCAATTAAACAGCATTTGTTTTCCCATGCTAGTTGTCTTCACACAGTTTTATTCTTGCTGTACTGTGTGAACGTCGAAGCGAGAAATCCTCAAACAAGACCAAAGATGGCGCTTTGCGCTATTCACTACTGCATTATATGAGAGTGCCTACCTCACAACCGATTTGTTGAAAATCCGCTGTCATCGAGACCCTTTAAATCATGCAGAATAAAATTCCGAGAATGGTTACCGGAGCGCCATGGTTTGTCAGAAAGAGCCATATTCACTCTGCTCCTTATAACCACTCAGTTCGCAAAAGACGCTTCTCATCCAAATGCTCTTCTCCGTAGTGCCACCGACGGCGATGAGCAACTTCCACTTAGGCATACGCGTCCAAAGCTTATCGTTACCCGATGACGCCCCCGCGGCAAAACAGAATGCAACCATTTAAATCCAAACGTCATTGTGTGAAATCTTTCTGACGGAGGACTCAGGTCCGGTACTCTGGGAGTGGAATTTAGCGGGTAAGAGACCCACAGTACCTCGATATCCTACAAACTACGGTGTTGTAAATGAGATCTGCATGCAGCATTTTACACTTCTGTATCCAAAAACAAACATAAAAAAATGCATGGCATACATATATTAGGGTGGGCTGAAAAATTATCTTTTAGTGTATTTTTTAAAAAAAATTCACTAATGAGGAGATCCCGACTTTTGAATTTTGAAAAAATTTCTTCAAATGAGCGCTAATTAGGCCCTCCAGAAAACATATCCGGGGTGAGTTTCAATTTTTATATGTTTATATATATATATATATATATATATATATATATATATATATATATATATATATATATATATATATATATATATATATTTATATGTATCACACCGATAACTCAAAAAATAATGGGCCGATTTTGATTAAATTTGGTGAAAAAATTCCTTTTGCAAATGGCTTGGATGAGTTCGTTAGCCAGGAAAATATGCTCAAGTTTTCCCGGAAAATTTTGTGTTTTCTTTCGAAAAAAAAAATATATCTCCGAAATTAACAAAGTAAGGGCAACCAAATTTGGCACGCAGGTTTACATCCTTATAGGTAAGTTACCTACCAAAATGTGCTATGTAGATCAAAAGACAAAAAAGTTATAGGCATTTAAAGAAAAATAAATTGGGGTTTTCCTCAAAACGTCAAAGTGGCGATTTAAAATGTCAAAATTGGCAACATTTAGGCAAAGAACTTGAATCTAATACGGGCTATAGAAATAAAATGTCTCAAGAAAGATGTTTTACAAACCCTAAAGTCTTAGTTTCAATCGTCATTGTCCTTCATTTTGCTAAAATATTCCCAGAAAATTAATTTCAAATAGACCCTGTCTCTGATGCTTGGCAGTAGCCTTAGCTATAGAGTTTATCGTTTAATGGTATATAGTTTTTGTCGAATTTTCGTAACAAATCAATAAAGCTCAATATATCCGTTATTATATAAGATATGAAAAAAATTTGTATATATTAATTATAGGGTGTCTTGAGCTACATCTTAAAATAATATTTCTACAATCACAGGCTGGCCCATAAGTCGTTGGTGATACAAATTTCCATTTTTTTTTTAATCAAACACGCCTTATGTTATTGCATTTTTGCATTTTCCATCGAAATATAATGCATGTTTGTAAGAAAAGAAATTCTGGACGCAGCAAGTGCGTTATGGTAGGGAATTTTGATCAAATGCTTTATATTTGACTAGCCCAATTTGCTATTAACCTATAAGGTTGACCAAGAAACGAATTTTTCCAGGAACACTTTAAGTTTACTTTTGGAAATTTTTGTACATTTTCACACAATAAAGTTATTTTGATGAAACAAGGCACATTGTTTTTACTATATAGGTTATACTGGTAACCAAATTTGATGCCTGCTTTTAAAAAAAAAACACATATTTGTTATTAAAAATATTTTTATGAAAATTCACTACTATAACGCACTTGCTGCGTCCAGAATTTTTGAATTTGTATCTGATAATGCTTACAAAAAATTAGAATTTTTAAATAAAATCTAGCCGCGCCCCTGGAGTGTGAAAAAACTTCACTAACGGAGAGTTCCCGACTTTTGAATTTTGAAAATTGTTTTTTCAAACCAGCTCGAATTAGGACTCCTACAACCCATATCCGGGGAAGTTTATATGTTTATATATATATATATATATATATATATATATATATATATATATATATATATATATATATATATATATATATATATATATATATATATATATATATATATATATATATATAGGAGGAGAAAGGTTTAAGGGCAAAGCCGCAAGGAGACAACCGCAAACACGTGTTTGCGGTTGTCTCCTTGCGGCTTTGCCCTTAAACCTTTCTCCTTGTATAGTACATAAATGCCGTGTTATCAATCCTGTTTTAGTTATATATATATATATATATATATATATATATATATATATATATATATATATATATATATATATATATATATATATATATGGGGCAATCCATATCAAATCGGACAGTTTTACAACTTTGTATTTTTGATTTCCTTAACTTTTTGTCACTTTTTAGTACCCATCGAAAAACCCTTCCTGATAAAATTTGAGATTTTTGGATAACCCATTCAAAAGATATCGAATTTTCAAGAAATAGCTAATTTTACGTTTTTTTGCCAATTACTTCTTTAATACTGCTACAAACTGGAACTTTCTTTCAATTTTTTTATTATTTTATGTGCTTTGTTTGTGTGTTTTTTTTATGCGATTTTTGAAATTCAAAACTTTAATCGCCTTTTTAAACTACCCCGGCTGATAATGGGGTTCGGACAATTACCATTTTTTTTCAACTTTTGAAAATTTGAAAACATTTTTTTTTGCCTATGACCATTATTAAAATCACTTTTGTTATTAGTGAATTTTCGTAGAAAAAATTCACTTATGGGGAGATCCCGAAAATTTTTGCAAATGAGCGCGAACTAGGACCCCTAGAACCCATATCCGAGGTCAGTTTTAATTTTTATATGTTTATATATATATATATATATATATATATATATATATATATATATATATATATATATATATATATATATATATATATATATATATATATATATATATATATATATATATATATATATATATATATCACACCGATAACTCAAAAAATAATGGGCCGATTTTGATAAAATTTGGCACGTACCTTTCTTTTGTCAATGGGTTGAATAAGTTTGTTAGTCAGGATAATCGGACGAGGCTTTCCGGGAAAATGTTTAGTTTTCATTCGAAAAAATTCTTATCTCAAAAAGTAATAGGCCGATTTTAGCTAAATTTGGCATGTGCCTTCCCTTTATAAATCTATTTGACAAGTTTGTTAGTCAGGAAAATCGGACGTGATTTTCCGGAAAAATTTTGAGTTTCTATTCGAAAAAAATTTTTATCTCAAAGAATAATGGGCCGATTTTGATAAAATTTGGCATGTACCTTCCCTTTGTAAATGGCTTTGATAAGTTCGTTAATAAAAAAAATCGGACTAGGTTTTCCGGAAAAAATGTTAGTTTTCATTTGAAAAAAATTTTTAGCTTAAAAAATAAAAATCTATGATAACCAAATTTGGTAGGTAGATTTACGATACAAAACGTAAACTATACAACAAAATTTAGATTTCTATGTTACAAGAAAAAAAAGTTATAATAAAATATTTTGTGCCAGATCGTTTCTATGAAAATTCACTACCATAACGCACTTGCTGCGTCCAGGCTTTTTGTGTATTCTTTTTTTTTTGTAGTGATTTTGAATTAAAGGGGGTTTTGAAAAAATAATCCGTTTTTTAGTTTATTAAAAAAGAATCATAACGAATGTTATTGATTTATTTCCGTATTCTTTTGAAGATTTTACATACATTATTATTATTTGATCGAGAATAATATTTAGCGCTTATGGTTCCACTATCTGTCGGAATAATTGAATGGAGTTTCTGTGTACCCGGGATTGATTTGGCAGTTACTTATCGCAAATCCAACTTTTCTTTTGCATCAAAATAATGTTTTGGTAAAAACTTTACTGCAATGTTTGGTAAACTGCTCTGTTTAGATCCCCATTCATATAGTTCTTGCGCTGCTGTTGTTAGTGAATTTTCTTAAAAAAAATTCAGTAATGAGGAGATCTCGACTTTTGAATTTTGAAAAAATTTCTTCAAATGAGCGCTAATTAGGCCCCCCAGAATACATATCCGGGGTCAGTTTCAATTTTTATATGTTTATATATATATATATATATATATATATATATATATATATATATATATATATATATATATATATATATATATATATATATATATATATGTCACACCGATAACTCAAAAAATAATGGGCCGATTTTAATTAAATTTGGTAAATAAATTCCTTTTGCAAATGGCTTGGATGAGTTCGTTAGCCAGGAAAATCTGCCCAGGTTTACCCGGAAAATTTTGTGTTTTCTTTTGAAAAAAATTTATATCTCCGGAATTAACAAAGTAAGGGCAACCAAATTTAGTACGCGGGTGTAGATCCTTATAGGTAATACCAAAATTTAGCTATGTAGGTCAAAAGACAAAAAAGTTATAGGCATTTAAAGAAAAATAAATTGGGGTTTTCCTCAAAACGTCAAAATTGCGATTTAAAACGTCAAAATCGGCAACATTTAGGCAAATAACTTGAATCTAATACGAGCTATGGAAATCAAATGTCTCAAGAAGGATGTTTCACAAACCCTGAAGTCTTAGTTTCAACCGTCATTGTCCTTCATTTTACTAAAATGTTTCCAGAAAATTCATTTCAAATAGACCCTTTCTGTGATGCTTGGCAGTAACCTTAGCTATAGAGTTTATCGTTTAATGGTATATAATTTTTGTCGATATTTCGTAAAAAATCAATAAAGCTCAATATATCCGTTATTATACAAGATATGAAAAAAAATTGTATATATTAATTATAGGGGGTCTTAAGCTACATCTTAAAAAACAATTTCTACAATCACAGGCTGGTCCATAAGTCGTTGGTGATACAAATTTTCTTTTTTTTTTAATCAAACACGCCTTATGTTATTGCATTTTTGCATTTTCCATCGAAATATAATGCATGTTTGTAAGAAAATAAATTCTGGATGCAGCAAGTGCGTTATGGTTACGAATTTTGATCAAATGCTTCATATTTGAATAGCCAAATTTGCTATTAATCTATAAGGTTGACCAAGAAACGAGTTTTTCCGGGAACACTTTAAGTTTACTTTTGGAAATTTTTGTACATTTTCAAACAATAAAGTTATTTTAATGAAACATGGCACATTGTTTTTACTATATAGGTTATACTGGTAACCAAAATTGATGCCTGCTTTTTTAAAAAGAAAACACACATATTTGCAATAAAAACATTTTTATGAAAATTCACTCCCATAACGCACTTGCTGCGTCCAGAGTTTTTTGATTATTTACTTGTTGAAGATTTACTCTCGATGCCATTCTTTTTACTGTCCCTCCAGTAGCATCACATGATTCCTTGCCACGAGCTGTTGCGAAATAATGTCATTAGCATTAATCTTGTGTAATTTGAAAGAACTATATCAATTATTTAAAGAACCATATCCTGATTGTTGTGTCGGATTTTCGAGTTTTGCTTCATTCAGACCTGCGCATTGTGTACTTGCTGGATCCAGTGGTAAACATACTATTTGTGTCTGTGCTTCACCAGAATATCAAACTTATGATGTTAGGTAAATATTAAAAAATACTCTATATTCTTATTCTAAGCTTACTGACTGCTTTAAACTCATTTTATGCCCTCATCCCTCATCTGGTTGCTATTTTGGGAAATGTGTGATGTGTCCAGGAATCTATGTCCTTAAAAATGTTTTATTAGAGACCTTATTTGGTGAGAATGTTTTAGAAAATATTACATATAAATATTCGATATCGCACCATCGATGCAGTCTTCAAACATTCCTTAAAAGCTAATCAGAATTTGTTGATATGTTTTCTACCCATGTCGTCAATCTTTTGACACATGACTTTGTTGCCAAAGAACAATCTGCAACTAAAAAATTGTTGAAACACGATGAAGTTGTAGTGATATGTGATTTTGCTGAAAACTACGCATTTGTGATGCAGGATGTAGCACCAGGATTTCACTAGAACAGCAATCAAGCGACGATTTTCCCAGTAGTAATTATTACAAACAGAATAATGAATTTACTCATCAAAGCTTAGTTATAATTTCTGATGGCAATAATCATGATGCGATTGCTGTATATGCGTATCTGAATATTATTACTAATTTTGCAAAAGATTTATTATCGAATGCAACAAAAAAAATTGACTTTTCCGATGGTGCTCCGCAGCAGTTTAAGAATTTAAAGAATTTTGTAAACATTTACTATCATAAACAAGATTTTAGGATTGATGCTGAATGACATTATTTCGCAACAGCTCATACTAAGGGACCATGTGATGGTACTGGAGGGAGAGTAAAAAGAATGACATCGAGAGACAAGTAAATAATCAAATAACAACAGCCCAAGAACTGTATGAATGGGGATATAAACCGAGCAGTTTACCAAACCTTGCAGTGAAATTTTTACCACGGCAACATTATTTTGATGCAAAAGAAAAGTTGGATTTGCGATACGCCATTGCCAAATCAATCCCGGGTACACAGAAATTCTATTCAATTATTTTGACAGATAGTGGAACCATAAGTGCTAAAAATTATTTTCGATCAAATAATAATAATGTATGTAAAATTTTCAAAAGAATACGGAAATAAATAAATAACATTCGTTATAATTCTTTTTTAATAAACTAAAAAACTGATTATTTTTTTAAAACCCCTTTTAATGATAGACATGTATCTGAGTCAATTCAAAATCACTAAAAAGGGAATACACAATAACAAAAGTGGTTTTAATAATGGTCAATAGCAAAAAAAAATGTTTTTAAATGTCCAAAAATCGAAAAAAATTTAGTAATTGTCCGAACCCCACTATCAACCGGGACTTAAAACTTTTTGAATTGATAGAAATTTGACACAAAAAAATTCAAGAAAATCAAAAAGTACAAGCAGTTTAAAAAATGCGATAAAATTTTGAACTTCAAAAATCGCATAAAAAACACTTGCCAATTTTTTTGTGTGTGCAAAGTACATAAAATAACAAAAATGTTGGAAAAAAAAGTTCCCGTTTGGACCATTATTAAAGAAGTTATGAGCCAAAAACCGTAAAAACAGCTATTTTTGTGAAAATTTGATATCTTTTGAATGGGTTACCAAAAAAATCTAAAATTATGCCACAATGGATTTTCCGATGAGTACTAAAAAATGTTAAAAAATTGAGGAAATCAAAAATACAAAGTTGTAAAACTGTCCGATTTGGCGTGGAATGCCCCATATATATATATATATATATATATATATATATATATATATATATATATATATATATATATATATATATATATATATATATATATATATATATATATATATATATATATATATATATATATAGTATTAAGTTTTCGTGACGGTAATAGTGTTGTTTACTTAAAAAATTGTGGGAAAGCCGTCAGTTGCAAAATAAAAGTTTATTCCATTCTCAAGGATCTAACGTGAGTTTTACTATAACTAATTATGAAAATACAAACATGAAAAAAACCGTTTTTTAAATTTATATATTAATATATATATATATATATATATATATATATATATATATATATATATATATATATATATATATATATATATATATATCACACCTATGACTCAACAAATTTTGATAAAATTTAGCATGTACCTTCGATTTGTAAGTGGCTTGCATAGGTTCGTTAGCCAGGAAAATCGGGAAAATCGGGCCTGGTTGTCTGGGAAAATTTTTAGATTTCTCTACAAAAAAATGTATCTAAAAAAACCAAAGGTAACCAAATTTGGTATTTAGGTTTATGATGTAAAAAGTAAATATACACCAAAATTTATATTTCTGTCACAATAAAAAAAATATAAAAAATATTTGGTGCCAGATCATTTCAATGAACATTCACTACCATAACATACTTTCTGCGTCAAGACTTTTTATTTCAAATTTATTAAAGCCTGGGTAGCTAAGAATAACAACTTTATTATCTCCTTACTGCGCAAAAAAGCTGGACGTTATATTTTTTAGTATTAGAAAACATGTTCTTAGTAGCAGCTGATGAAAAAAGCAAGGTCAAAGATAAGAATAAAATACGAAGAGAAGTTTTGAAGAACAAAACCAAATAAGAGAGAGGAAATTATCCGGATTCACAAGTATTGAAGGCATATATTTTAATGGGCGAAAGGACCAGACAATGACGTCGGGTAGTGGTAGCGGAGAAGCATATTTCATTAACTGAAGAACCCGAAAGCCAATACCTTGGGAATGTATCTGTAGCTTTACTAGTAAAAGCAACTGACATAGTAAAGGGGTTAATGTGTTTTGTAAAAGTAAACAACATCGAAAAACAAAATTAACTGTGATTGGGTGCGATGGTTCAAATGTAAACCACTGACTGGAAAGAAGGCGTCATCCCTTTAGTTGAAACTCAACTTAGAAAAACACTGCACTGGAGCATTCGTCTTTTACATGCTAATCAACTTCCACTTAGGCATTTGTAACAAAAGCTTGATGGTGTTACAAAAGGACCCAATTCTCTTTCAAGTCCGATAGGGTCACTACTTGGCGATTGCGAAAAGGCTTTTATGGTAGACTTCTTGCCAGTGAAAACGGCGTTGATAGAAGTAGATAAAAGAGACCTAAGCGGAGCTCAACAATACGTGTATCCCATTTTCAAGCAATAAAAAGTGGTAAGTGCTCAGAAAATCTTGCTTTCCGAAACTCAGGAAAATTATGTCCCGCCAGATGGTTAACTACCTCAAATCGAATTCTGCGGCTCTATATTTCTACAAAGGAGCATTGAAAATACCACTTGTACTAGTTAAGTATCTCATGAAAGTATATGCACCATTTTGGTTTAAAATAAAAGCAAGCCTATATATATATATATATATATATATATATATATATATATATATATATATATATATATATATATATATATATATATATATATATATATATATATAGAACAGAGCACGACATTTATGAGATACAATACGGGCTACTAGACATTCTCCAGATAATATTAGGGAAATTTTTGACAAAGTTAAATGAGACAATACATAATTTGCACATGTAGAAAATATTATAATAGCTATGTTGGCAGATAAACGATCGCATATTAGAGAACTTGCTACAAATAAAATTAAAACAAAAAAATACAAAAGACGATCAGAATTTTTAGAGCCCCGAAACTAAATTTTGCAGCTCAGGATTACATTGATCTGGTTGACTGGTTTGAGGCTGTTACTGAACCTCTACTAACAATGCATATTTTGGAAGAAGAGCTTCTTCGCATAATACGGGATCAAGAAACAATAACCTTTAAAATTTTTCGTTGTCATACCCAGATAGTGGATCTAACTGTGAAAATAATTACAGATGTTTCTTTAACAGTATGTGGAGCAAAATTAAGCGACGGGTACATAAGGGCAAAACTAAAAAGAATAGCAGAATCAGCTAGTTTCGAAAATAGAAGTCAGTACTATAAAGCAAAAAGAAAACAAAACGAATTGAGAAAATAAAGGGAGGGGTGGTGGGTTGAACTCGAGGTGCGATCACCTCCTCGTGAAGTCCTACGTTTGTTTACCATTCAATCTTAAGTAGTAAAATACATATTACACATATACACTACCACAAGTATTCACTAGACGTAACTAACATAAATTGAATATTGAACTAGGCGAAGAGTTCTACATTAGTTGCCAATGGGGCGCGGCTATAACTTACAATTTTAAGCTTAGTTTCTTTTTACGCATTGAGAAGATCATAAATAAATAGTTTTAACATACTCAGACTACAAATTAAAATTATAAAAATGCATTTTTAACCCCTCGGTGGGGGGGGGGGGAGGCTAAATATTAATTAAAAGTCCCATTTTTATATGCGTTATATGGTACACCTAAGCCACCTTTTTGCAATACCGCTGCAAAAAAAAATTTTTTTTTTCGTCCTTTTCGGTCTACCTTAGTCTACATACTTCACCTGGGCCATTTCATAGCACTTATCGTTAGTGGGCCAAAAACCCTTAATTACCAAGATACTGGGTGTTTTAATGATGTTGCCTATTTTTGTCTTCAACCACAATTCCAGAACCACTGGCTATAAAGAAGCAAAATTTGGTATGTATATTTTGATCAATCAGCTATTTTGACTTCTCAATTTAGCGGAATCAAAATGCAGGTCAAGTCAGAAAAATGTGCCCGAATTGTCAAATCTTTAAAAAAACACCGTGTATAGAACATTTTAAAAACATGTTTTAATATTTGGAAAGAGCATTAAAAATAATACCAACGAAGTACGTTTTCCAACTGCGCGTCTCAGTTTTCTGCGCACTTTTTTTGATGAAAGGAAATTCTACAAAACTAAGAACCGAGTATCTCATAAATAATACCGTTTTCTCTTTATAATCGACTACAAATCAATTAAAAACTCATATTCAATAAATAAAAATTTTTTACAACGTAAGCCCTGAAATGTATTTAACCTTTTAATTAAAAGCAACAAATTTACACGATATTTTACAAATTTGAAATTCTTAAAAGAAGGCTTTGATTACAAAAATGTAAACTTTAAACAATCAAGTATCTTGTCAAATTTCATGAAGACTATGTATCTGGCTTAAAAAATGTTGGGTTACTTTTCTGTAGCCGGTTTCGCTGCTTCACAGCATGCTCTGTCTGAGCTTACAGAAAAGAAAACCAAGCCAGAGAAATTGTCTCCGCGTGTGTATTTAGTATGGAACGGTTTCACCAAGTAGGGGCAACAAAAACTAAGAAAATGTCTAACAGCTGATGATTCCTAAGAAATCAAGTTAAACTTCTTTTAAATTTTTTCCACCTAAAAAATGATAATCTTCAAAGCAAATACTTCAAAATTTCTCGAACGGAGAATATGGAGTTATGTTGTATGTTTACAGGTTTTGCGATGGAGACGGTCGAGCGACTGCCAGATAATATATTGGAAGATCTCTAAAACGTCGTATGCCTGATCATCAGACTATTTCTAAAGTGTTTACTTATTCGAAGGAACACGGCGATTTCCAACTGAAAAACTGCACGAACGTTAAGAAAGACGCTAATTATAACGTAAAGAACTTTTATTGAGTAGGTACGGTAAAAACTATTCCTAAAATTAGCACCAGAAGAATTGCAAGTGCATTAGGTACTCTACAGCTTACTGTTTGGCAAAGATTAGAAAGTCTGGACGCAGCATGGGCGTTATGGTAGAGAATTTTCATAGATATGATCTGGCACCAAATACATTTTTATAACTTTTTTTTTTCTTGTAGCATAGAACTATAAGTTTCGGTCTGTAGTTTCCTTAGATAAGAAAATTTTCCGAAAGAAAACTCAACATTTGCCCGGAAAACCTGATTCGATTTTTATGGCTAAGGAACTTGTCCATGTCACTTACAAAAGGAAGGTACGTGCCAAATTTTATCAAAAGCGGACCATTCTTTTTTTAGTTATCGATGTGACACACACACACACACAAATATATATATATATATATATATATATATATATATATATATATATATATATATATATATATATATATATATATATATATATATATACCGGGGGTCCTAGCTACCGCTCATTTGAAGAAATTTTTTTAAAATTCAAAAGTCTTGATTTCCCCATTTATGAATTTTTTCTAAAACGTCGACAATACCCTTTTCGTATGCAAGTAACCAGCAGCAACACCACTGCTGTCAGAAGATTGTGTCCCTTGCTTAAATTTTAGTCAGTGGACTCTTAAAACCGAAGAGACGTAAGTAAGATATTGTTTACTGATAAGGCGCAATTCACAAGGGATTGTGTTTACCTCCAGGAACTTACAGGTTTGGTCAGAAAAGAACCCCCATTCTGTAGGGCAGTCAAGGTCGCAGCCTACATTTTCTATAAAAGTTTGGTGTGGCGTTTTTGATGGCTATTTAATTAGACAATACTTTCTTCACAGTACACAATAAGTGAGGTTGGGGAAATTTGTTTCAACACGATGGAGTTCCTCTACATTGAAGATTAATTGTGAGAAATTTTTCAATCAAAGCTTTGCAGCCGCCGTGGACCTATTCCATGGCCACCGAGAAGTCCAGATTTTAATGTGGTAGGTGATTACTTGTGGGGAGACTTAAAGGCAATAGTTTATGCTGAAGACATCAATAATGAGGAGCAGTTGCTCAAATGAATAAACAATGCGTGTGAAAGAATAAGAAAAGTTCCTGGTAAAATTAGGGAAGGGTCAACAAATTGACTAAAACGGTTAGAATTTTTATTAACAAAAACGGTGTTCATTTTGAACAATATTTGTAAATTTAAATGTAATTGCGCAAAATACTTTCCTTGATTTTCTAAAATTAATTTGTCTAGTTTGTCAAATTCGTTTTTCACTATGTTAATTTGTTGTAAACTTTCCTTGTATCAACAAAAAAAAAATTAGACGTGTAATTTGGAACTTAACTTTCGTTGCCTTATTTTTTATGCGCTTTCCAAATATTTGAATAGATGAAAAAATACAATTTTCGATACAGGGTATCCTTTTTGAGATTTAACAATTCGACTATACTTTTCTGACCTGACCTGCATTTTAATTCCGTTAAATTGAAAATCGATAGACTCAACCAAATTTTGCTTCTTTATACCTAGTCTCTCTGAAATTATGGTCAAAGGCAAAATCAATAAAACACCCTGCACCTTGGTAATTAACGATAGGTGCTATGGAATCGCCCACGTGACCTACACATGCAGGTTCTGTATACTAATATATATATGTGGGAATTAATTTTATTTCAACAACTATGTGCGTGAACGTTCGGCCGCTAACGATATGCATAGATATCCGGGCGCTACAGAGTGCGACGCGTGTGCCGAGGGACAGGGGAAGAACCACCCCAAGGTTAGTACGAGACGGTCGGGGTCGAGAGTCGAGTGTGAAGAGAGCTCGTGTGAACAGTGCGCGATAAGTACGACGATAAAGGATAGAGTACCTAGACGACGCCGAGGTACTAACGACGGGGTGCAAGGCCATCCATCCAGGACGACGACGACGATAACTGCTGGACTCAGTAACTAAAGACGATAGCCTACTACTTGTTATTTAATTACTTCACCATTGTTATGTTTATAGAGTTTTACATTATAGTTAATACCGGCATAGTTTCAGTCTTAAAAGCACGCACGACCTAAAACCTTTCATATCTCTAGAAACGGGTACTTATTTCGGGATATACGTGAGTGTTCCAGGGATAAGACACCCTATATATATATATATATATATATATATATATATATATATATATATATATATATATATATATATATATAAGTATGTAAACATGAACATAAATCTCCCGAGAGCAAATGTTTTCTACGAAAATTCGCTAAAAACCTTAGATACATATTTCGGTCATACAGTTTCACCACCAATTGTAAATAGAATCAAATATGTTTCACTTCAGCAAAGCCTTTCTTTCAGCCACCGAATCAATTTAGACGTTTGAGATTTCTTACCATTTAGTATTTACATTACAAAGTTTATCATTGTGAAAGACAGACCATGTATATCTGTTTAGATCAATAGTGAGATATTTATTTGACAATAGCAACCTAATTTCAGTGACCTGTGTAACTAACCAAGAGTTTGTTAAGTATACAGAATTCACAGACGCCCAGTAAACAGAGCTATGTAAACTAACCCAACAACCAGTCTCTTGGGCTCTGAAACGTGTCGCTTCGACATTACAAATGATTATGTTCTCTGCAGATATCGTGGTATTGAGAAATACTTATACTACAAAGCTTGGAGGTAAAAATTAAAAATTAAATCAAAAAGCGATTTTCAATCAACAGTTGTCACGAAAGCTATTTCTAGGCGATTTGTCGATTCTATTCGCGTGTAACAATAAGCGAATGATTCAAAACGTACCATGGATAAAACGTAGTTCTTTTGGGAAAATGTAAATCTTTTTTATATTAAATTTTTACTATCAGCATCTAACCTCAGGACACAATGTTCTAGAGTTATTAAATAAATTACAAACTAATAACAGTCTAAAGGGGATATTTTGCTTCGCAACTATGGCGTTCTCTTTTCCAATGTTTGTCAGTCAATTTTTGTGGACCCTTAAAGTATACTAAATTCATGGAACCATATTATTCATGCAAGTTGCTTAAAATAAGTAATCAATTAAAAATACTAATATTCCAAACACCAATTCTGTTATGGCCAAGAGCTTTATCCAAAATTTATAACAGGCTTGTAATAATTAAAAAAAAAACACCCAGTCAAGGGTAATCAATTTTAATAGAATGTGGGTTATAATACAGAATGTGCGTTAAATCGAACTTTAAAATTATTATATCTTCAAACTAAAATACGAAAAATAAGAAAGTTATTTAATGGGTGGCTCCACCGCAGTTTATTATATACCTCTTCGAGCCATGCCTGAAATTAAATGATTTATGGTATCCTAAGAAACGTAATCGCAGGCTTCTTGAATTCGGTGACGAAGGCCAACTAGGTTATTTGGTGGTTGTGGTAAATTATCCAGTTGATTGCCATTCATATCCCACACATGTTCGATTGGTGACAAGTCTGAGGAGCGAGAAGGCCATGGAAGTAGGGTTACGTTATTTTCTTGTGAGAACTTTGTAGTAACCCTTACTGTATGGGGCCGTTCGTTGTATTGCTGGAAAAGTGCCTCAATTAACGCTTGTGGGTATGGCAGTCCAACCGGCTGCCATACGTTTCGTATGTATTCATTTGCATTTAAATTTCTGCCATAAAAACTAGGGATGACCTGATACCGTATGTTATCGCAGCCCATACAATAAACCCCCCACGTATGTAGGGGCCGTATGCCGTTTCACAGCAAATTCTAAGCTTCTGCGTTCTCTGCGGAATTGTTTTACTCTTCTGCGACCTTTGTGGATCCAAAGACAGAATCGGGCATCGTCAGAGATTACAACACGGTTGCATTCACCATCCCAATTTGATCTGCCGTTACAGCAGCACGATGTGGAGATGTCAGTGGGAGACATTAGAATGGTATATACGAAGCCCATAAGCGCTTATTCCGTCATATATCGTTGCCATAGAGACTACTTGTTGTATAACTCCCATCCAAGCATTTCCAGTCTACCGTGTTGTGGAAACTCTCTCCTGTAAAAGCGCAATCCTAAAATGACCCCCTTTCCGTGCTGAAGTTGCTCAAGATCGTCCGAATCCATGAAGACTGTTATAGATTCTGTCTTCAAACGACCTAAACCAACGCTGTAACACTGTTGACACACTGCGTCCAATACGGTCGAAAATTTGTGTGACTGAAAAACCGGTTTCTCGCATACCAACAATTCGCGCCATTTCGAATTTACTTAAATGACTATAATTATTTCGTGATCGGTGCATAGGCATAACGACCTAAGGAGTTAATAAGTTGAGGACAAATCGCTACGAAATATTGTTTAAAACTGAAGGAAACGCAAATTTAAAAACATAATTCTTTGATAAACAAAATTAAAAAAAGTGTACAACTATTGGAATTTTTTGTCCATATCGTCCACCGTTTCCTATTAGAGATAAAATAGACTAGTATAGAACATTTTATTGCAAGTGGTTGACTCCTCCTGGGTGTTTGGATTTTTTTGGAAAGTCTGTATATTTTCATAAACAATTTATATTCAGTGTTTGTCAAAGACGTTCATCCATATTTATTGAAATACACATTTTTTAAAAGTTTTTTTTGAATATTATATCCCAAATAAATGGAAACATATATTACGTCAAGTTCTTATTTTTAAGGAAATATTACAAAAAAAAAGGACAAACAAACACGTCCTACTAATGAGAGTAGCCTTAAGAAATTTTATAAAGTAGCTTAATAATAGGTGTTGAGTACGTATAATAGATATGAATTGATGTGATTAAAGACGAAACTGGTAGCAAATTAAAATACTAAAGTGGGGTAATTTAAAGAGTATCAGTGTATATTATATATATATATATATATATATATATATATATATATATATATATATATATATATATATATATATATATATATATATATATATATATATATATGCGAGTACATATGTATATAGTATTTGAAATTGGGGGTGCTTGGAGCTAATTGCTTTTAAAACGTGAAAATGGCATTAAAGCCGCAGCCACGTAAATTTGGCGACACACACGCACATAAATTATATTAAAAGAATTACTGCTTTACAGATTTTCAGCAGAAGTACACACATAATTAAGCAAATTTCTTTCTTTTTTATGTCGAAAGTTTTAGGTATAAATCGTACATCAGTCTATCTATACCGATTTAGTTTTCTTAAATGTCTATTAAGTGTGTGTGTGTGTGTTTGTTTCTTTAACGTCGGTCTATTTCCGTGACTATGGCTAATCACCGACGCCAGGGAGCAGTTTCACATCACTATCCTGGGAGTTTTACCGAACCCGTGCCCATCTGTAAGGTGGCTAGGGATCTTTAACATTTGATTTATTCCTGCTGCTGAAAAATTCTGGCATAGCTCTTTTCTATATAACATTTATGGAATTGTATTTAAACCATGACGAATAGGACGGTACAATAATCTGATGTGTCTGGTCAGTCACATTGTCATCATCATCCTTTATATCCTGAGTATTGCTGACAATATCTTTCTCTGTCTGTGATTTCTCAGAACTATTCCCATTTCTTACAGAGTCAATAGTAGAATTGTCTTCTATCTTAACTGAAGGTTCTGTTTCTGCTGTTTTCACTTCAGCCACTGCCTTGATTTCAGCTGCCACGTTAGACTCCGCAGCTTTAACCTTTGCCGCTTTAGCCTCAGCCGCTTTAGCCTCAGCAACTTTAGCCTCTGCTGCTTTAGCCTCTGCCGCTTAAGTCTCTTCCACCTTAGCCTCAGTGGCTTTTGCTTCTGCTGCTTTAGCCTCAGCAGCTTTAGCTTCTGCCGCTTTAGCCTCAGCAACTTTAGCCTCAGCAGCTTAAGCCTCAGCAGCCTTAGCCTCAGCAGCTGTAGCCTCTGCCGCTTTACCTTCCGCTGCTTTAGTATCTGCGGCTTTAGCCTCTGCAGCTTTAGCGTCCGCTGCTTTCGCTTCTATCATATTTTGCTTGATGCCCTTCTCAACATCTTCTTCAGGCTTATCAGAATCTTTGTCGTTTTTATCTGTGTCTTTTTCATCAAGCTTCGACTTTTCCTCCAGAAACGTATTTGGTTCGCTCTTTTTTTTCCGAATCCTTCGTTTCTTTAATGATATCTTCCTGTTCCTCTTCTAGCTTCAGTTTCTTTGATGATGCAGCACTATGCCTACTCTTTCGTTTGCTCATTTTAGATTCTATTACAGGCAAATCCTTCACGTTAATCCTCTCCAATAACACTAATAGGGAAAGAAAAGTGTTTTAGTATGCCTCAGGGGTCTTGACTTGCACTAGCTATTTTTTGCAAAGAAAGCGGGTCTTTCACCTACGGGCTCAGCCAGTTTATCAAGGATGATTATTTTAAAACGTGTGGACACGGGACCGACGGTTTTATGCCCCCTCTGAAAGGCGGACGGTTCAGACATTCAACTGGCTCAAATACAATGCCACAACCTCGGTTGATATTAATGTTACAGTATGTACTGAGAAAGTGGAGAAAATACAATTTCATATAAATAAAATTTAATACATCCCACTGGTATCGGTTTGCATGAGACTTTAGGTAGTGAGTCGACTCTAGGGCACTAGTTGATCATTCACGTAAATTATACTTTCAAGGAACCAAAACAATCATACTAATTCAAGCAGATTATTTTAAAACATAAGTTTTACAAAGTAATGACTGAATAAATGCAAAGAGGGATTTTAATATTTGAAATGACTCGCTGTATATAGTAAAAAAGACTCAAAGTTAACAATAAAATTAATAAAATTACTCACATTTGCACTCTGGCATATATGTGTAAATTCAAAGATTCTTTAAACGAATGCAAGTTAATTGAAGCAAATAAAGGTATAAAAAACACGTGAAGCATAGGTTAGTTTCCTGGCGTAACACTTATCTTAGGGAAGTCAACGTGGCATTCTTAGGGCACGATTCAGTCTCGGCACGGTTGATGTACAACGGAGGGTAGATGCTCGCAAATTTGCTCATGTTGTTCTGCGATCTGGAAGATGTTGAGCCAGTGTGCTAGTGTCTGCAGTTCTTTCATTCTTCTTAAAATGATTGCTGTCTTCTTAAATGTATTGCGTTATTCCTAAAAGGGTTTTTTTCTAATTGTGGCCTTCTGCAAGGAGGTAGGCAGGTAGGGCGGTAGGCCTGTCATAGAGAGTGCAATAATTAGCACACTTGTCACAAAATTAATGATGCCCCCTGGTAATACAATAGTGTCACTCAGAAAGCTAATGTAACTATAATTTATAATAAAATTAAATCAAATTAGAGTGTTTTACTCTAAGGCCAAGTTATGTGACACGATCATATACAAGAGTGCTTCTGCACATGAAACTTTAAGCTGTAAAAGCATGGAAAGCAAACCAAGCAGATTAAGTTAACACAAAGTATATTTACCCGCGAGCAAGGTGTTGAGGCTTTAATACTTCATGGTTATTATTTGCAGTCAGGAATTGGCTCCTGGCAACAAATTAAAAAACTCGAAGATGCAGCAAGTGCGTTATGGTAGTGAATTTTCATAGAATGGCACCAAATATTTTATTATAACGTTTTTTTCTTGTAACATAGAAATCTAAGTTTTTGTGTGTAGTTTACTTTTTATATCGTAAATTTATCTACCAAATTTGGTTATCATAGCGTTTTTATTTTTTGAGATAAAAATTTTTTTCGAATGAAAACTCAAAATTTTTCCGGAAAACCTCGTCCGATTTTCCTGACTAACCAACTTATCCAAGCCACTTACAAAATGAACGTACATGCCCAATTTTATCAAAATCGGCCCATTATTTTTTGAGTTATCGGTGTGATACATACATACATACATACATATATATATATATATATATATATATATATATATATATATATATATATATATATATATATATATATATATATATATATATATATATATATATATATATATATACATATAAAAATTGAAACTGACACCGGATATGAGTTCTAGGGGTCCTAGTTCGCGCTCATTTGCAAAAATTTTTTCAAAATTCAAAAGTCGGGATCTCTCAATTAGTTAATTTTTTCTACGAAAATTCACTAAAAGGGTCGCGTTAAAAGAATTCGGCTATTTACAAACGACCTTAATGCTCATGACGGCAGTTTAGCCAACAGTGTGTAAATTAATATTTTGAATGGCATTCAAAAGAGATAGCATTACCCATGCCACAAATAAAAAAGGTGTCTATGGATAATAGAGTAAAATATGTTATATATATATATATATATATATATATATATATATATATATATATATATATATATATATATATATATATATATATATATATATATATATATATATATATTCATATATATATATATATATATATATATATATATATATATATATATATTTATTTATTTATTTATCAAAAAATTGTGGGAAAGCCGTCAGTTGTAGAATAAAACTGTTTACTATAGGCCGAGCTTTCGGAAAAATTTATTCCTTTCTCAAGGCTACAACATGCAAAGATAAAAAGTTTACAATTTACTTGTAAAAAATATAAAAGTTTAAAATACTTACATATAACATGAGTTCTCCTAAACTAATTATGTAATAACAAACATGAAAAGAAAACCTTTTTATGAATTTGAGTGAAGTCGAAAAGTGCCAAACTGACATATAAAGCTAAATATTGTCTAGTTGAATTTGTTTTTTGTTTTTGTCTAGGAAATATAAAGTAGTGATTTCTAAAATTATTATCTTCCTTTAAGTTTATTAAATTTTCGTTAAAAGTAATTTCAAATTCTTCTAAACACATTCTTTTGTTACTTAAGGTTTCACAGTGTAAAACAGAAACATTACTAAAATTTATATTATGGCCAGTGTCGAGATTATGTTCTGACAGAGCGCAAGTTCTTTTTTGTAAACCTATATCACTTTTGTGCTGTGTTAACCTATCTTTAAGGACTCTGCTTGTTTGGCCAATGTATGTTAAACTACAATTATTACATGGAATACAATATACCACTCCAGACACTTTCGAAATTTCATCCTTACTTCTGAGTTTACTGAAAATGTCACTAATTGTTTTTGAATATCGAAACGTTATTTTAAAATTGGTTTCATCTTTAAATATAAACTTTAACCTATTGGAAATACTTTTATTGTATGGGATTGATATGTTAAAAAAGTTAGATGTTTCCGAACTCGAAATTATATGTGTGTTATGCCTGTCAGATAAATTTGATACTGTTTGTAGAGATTGTATTGTATTGTAATGGTGATTGTTTGAACAATTGTATCAAAGTTTATTAAGTAGTTTGGGAGGATAAGGGTTGTTAACAAAAATATTAAAAAGTTTTCTTAAATTTTTTTTTCGTGGAAAGAAGGATGGCATATCTTTAATATTCTATTTTTTAAACCTAATAAAATGTTAATTTTAGTTTTAAATAAATGATCTGAATGAAAATTAATATATCTTTGAGAATTAGTTGGTTTTATATACCAATCTAAAATTATGTTGTTATCGTTTGTTCTAATTAATTTTGTATCTAGGAATGGTATACTGTTATCTGTTTTCTCTTCTAATGTAAATTTAATAAAATGGTTGTAAGAATTAAAAACCTCTAACATCCTTTATACAATCTGAAAAGTGAAAAGAGTCTCTTATATGATAATCATTGTTTATATTGTAAGCTTTTGCTAAAATTTCAGTGATTAGTATAGCTAATTTACTATTAGGTGAATTTATGGTGAAATAATTGGCCTTAAAGATAAAACAGGTTTATGAATTTTAGGAAGACCATAGTATATTGGACACGTCTGATTATATATTGTTAATTTTTTAGCCATTTCTTGTGTGATAAAACTATTGTTTTTTAATTTGGAAACTATTTTATTGGCTTTTTGTTGAAAGGTGGATGTTGGGTCTGTGGTTAATTTTTTGTAATAATTTTCGTCAGAAAGTATATAATTGGAAAGCTCAATATACTGATCCTTATTTAGAATAAGGATCAGTATATTGAGCTTTCCAATTCTACTGTATAGTTTTTGCTTTAAAATTGACTGTCTTGGTTTTCTGTTATTATTACAGAGTTATTAATTAATGCCAATAAATATCGTTTACCAAAATTATTTATTCTTTTTTTTTGTAGCAAGAAACTTTGTATTAAAACATTGGGAAGTGTTTTCCAAACCACGGTTTAAATTGTTTTCAATTCTTCTTAAGATGTACTTCAATCATTTCGTTTTTTCAAATTTTTGCAGAAAATATAGGTAATTAATAGATCATAACTTTTAAATTAAAGAAAAATCTTCAAGGGAGTGCAAACTAGGGCCCCTCGAACACATATTCGACCTCTTCCCCTTTTCTAAGTACACACCGCATACCCATAAATATTGTTTTCAGAAAGTTGGTAGAATATGTTCAATAAATTTCTCTCAATTTTTTTTTGCAAGCATTTTTCTTGCCTCAACTTTTCTAGTACATATTCATTCGTATTTTTATCGGTGTACCGTGTCTTGGTGTTTGTTTCTTAGTCAACATGTCAAAAGCTCCTATTATCTTCATATTCTGTATGACAAAATGCAGACTGTCGCACAAAACACTACCACACTCCACATAGGTTTTGATTCTTTTGTTTCTTGAGGTGTATGTTGATGACTTTGTTAGTCAGAAGAGACCTATTGAATGTTTGCTTTGCTATCACTATCCGCCTACTCATATCTTTGCTACATTTTACATGATCTGTAATGTAATTCTTAAGGTGTTTCTTCAAGTTCTCAACTCTTCCAAGTGATCGTACGAACGACAGTTTTTTTAAATCTGAGGTGATCAGTGCTAATGAAGTGGAGGCTACTTTGGCCGCCCTTCCACCTTCCCTATTTTCTGGTGACCATAAATTTCCGCCAGAGTTAAAAAAATATCCCACTTCTTTATCAGTCTCATTGGCGCAGCATACATCTTTCAGGCAAGGCGCTTTTCCTACCGCTTGGCTGACAGCCTCTGTCTAAGGTATTTTCAAATCTGGCGACAAATTGCACCCAATCAACTACAGACCAATCAGTTTTCTGGCCATTAGTGCAAATATTTCCGAATGACTGCCTCTTAACAAACTGCTTAACTTTTGAATAGGACGCTATCAACAGTATGCTTTCCTCCTCGATCGATCTGTTTATACTATACTACAAATTATTCCCCCCTTTGACTGTTGGTCCAAGTCACTTGGTATAAGGAAGCCAGTCGATGTGTTATATTTTGATTTTTCTAAGACCTTCGACCGCGTACTCACTCGTCGGCTTCTATAACACTACGGAATTTGTGGGTCTTTACTGGTTTAGGTTAGGAGCTTCTTATTTATTAGAAAGTTATTCTTAAGGGTTGGTCAAGCAACATCTACATGTCAAAGGGTTTTGAGTGGTGTTTCGTAGGGCTTTGATCCTGGACCTTTGCTCTTTCTAGTGTACACTGCCGACTTGCATTGCTGCTTAAATGAGAGTGCGCCATCTTTGCCGACGACCCTAAAAATCTTCCGGAACCCGGACATATAGCTAACCTAATAACATTTATCACTGGGTGATGCGTGCTACATAGAAATATAACAACCCCTGCTTCAGTTGCATCTCTGTGGTGAGGCAGTTGAGAGCTTACCCATCCTAGAGAATGTTGGCGTTGCTGTCCTGTTCTCATCAGAGATGCTCTTCTGCTGGAGCTTGTTCAGCAATAAGCCACCCGTTTTCCTTATAGTCTCACCAGTTACAACCTTGGATACAGACTGAGGCCCGCTTGCTTGATACTTTTTGAACAGCGGCGCGCCAGAGGAGACCTGATTGTTACCGCCAAGAAGCACGTTGTTTCTCTAATATAGTCTTTTCCAGCTACAATTCTCCCCCAGAAAACATTATATCCGCCCAAACTATTAACTTGTGTAAAAATAAACAAGTTTCTCTTATGTCTTCTTGGTGCACATGTAGTGTAAGCTTGGTGACATCTGCAGGCCCTCCCGTACCTATATTATAATAGTTATAGTAATAGTAATAGTCATAGTAAAAGTAATAGTAATAGTAATATGTTTTATGAACATGAATCTTACGACGTTGCCTACATAGCAGCATGCATGCTTGTATATTTAAATGAAACAATTTTTATTATAAATGACTAATAAGAATAATAATAATAAGAACGTCCAAATTTTAATTACAAAAAGACTGATATCCTCTCCACCAATTGTCCTGCTACTTATATATCTTTTCCATTCTTCTTAGTATGCATTTTTTTAAAGTTATGAGTAGTTACAGATTTATATTTTTATACCTATTATCTTGTAATAATATTAATAAGAATGATGTTAGCTTTAATATTTTTGAAGTCATCTGGGGTTTCCTTGGTTCTGGTTTCTTTCTTCCAGTATTTTATCGCAGTGTTTAAATATATTTTAATATTTGTCCACGTACATATTTCTTTGCTGAAATTCACATAATTTTTTTTCACTTTTTCAATTCCACTACATCTTCTGGTTTGCTTAAATTCCATTTACTTCTTTTACTTCCTCTATTATTTGCTAAAATTACACTTTAATGCCATGGTCACTGTCTATGTGTACATATGTATATGAGCGACCGGAGCTAGAATTGTTTCTAGCTCCGGTCGCTCATCATCGCCAACATTGTCAGAGAATTGTTTCTGTGACAATTGTTGGCGATGATAAAATTCATTTAATACATTCCTGTGTGCTGATTTGCTTTGCATGTATAGTTCTGTATTAGAGTTATACATTATGTTTATGCATTGGAGTTCAGAATATACAAAACATCCTTATTATTATTACTATTATTGTTATTTGAGACTGATTTGCTATTTATTACACACAATGCGCACACAATTTAGCTACAATAGTTAATAATCCAGTTAGGGGAGTAAACAATGACTATCTAAGCCAACATAAGCCAGAGATTATAGGAAGAGGGTTACTACGAGTGCTTGGTGCATATGTCGCCGTCCATAAATAGCTATTGACGGTTGCAATTGGTTCTTGTTGACCTAGTTATATGTCTCTACTAATAAGGGAAACAATGTGTGCAGAGAGAAGCTGCATCTAACCAATATGAACATAAACTTTAACATAATATAAATCATTTAAACACGTCATGGAGTCTCGGTGGTTCAGAGGTAGGAACGTGTGCCTCTGAAGCAAAGGGTATGGGGTTCGATCCCAGGGTTATTCTTTCACTTTTTCAGTACATACTGTACAAATAACATCAACCGAGTTTGTGGCATTGTATTTAAGCACGTTCCACCCTTTGAGGAAGGCATAAAGCCATCGTTCCCGCGTCCATGCGATGTTGGGCACGTTAAAGATACCCTCCCTACATAAAGCAGAGGTTCGCAAAAATGTACAGGATAGTGAGGGAAACTACTCCCTGGCTTCGGTAATTGGCCATAGTATCGGAGATAGGCCGACAAAGCTCACGCTCACACACGTTATGAGTAGAACTCTAGATATCTTAAATTGGTAGAGGATAAAACGCAATGACTTGCGAATGTGAAGTGCACATTACGAGGGTATATAGTGTGAGCACAATTGTATGGAATAAATTAAATAAAAGCAAAATAATTTGATTTAAGCAAAATCTTTAAAGACTTTGATTTTCTTTAATAAAAATTCACGTTTTTCAATGAAAATCGACTTTTCACCAATATTTTTAATTTTAGGGTAACATCATCATTTTTTTAAAGCAATATTTTGAGCACCTCAAATTGTTTTCTTGATTTTAATCTTTAGTTTTTTTTTATTGAATTAACGGTATAAAAATGTTGCCATCTACATTAAAAAATAATTATAATAATTTTAAATATACCAAAGAGTCTGTGGCCTATGAAAGACGCATGCATATATCGTTTTTTAATGTATCTGAAGTTTTCTGCAGATCACTGTATCATGTATAAATCATTACTAAGTGTCTGTTGTAACGCTCCACTTTTACAGTTTACGTAATTACCTAAATATATACCGAAATCATATTAATATCTGCTTAATTACGTTAACAACTACCTAGACATAAATTCTTTGGTTAAAATTATGTTAAATAGTTGTGTGAAAATTCGTTAACGAATTTAGTTCATAAATTTTATTCTAAAAGAACATAACGTAGTATTTAGTAAAAGTACGTGGTAGATTGACATGATCATTCTTATATGCAGTAAATCATCTTCAACAAGTTGTCTACCATAAATCCGTAAGAAATAATACTACATCTACTTAGAACAATTCTATTTTTAAATTTAGGAGAGGATGGGCTGACCATGAAAATGGTGCAAAGCAACGAAGACACGACGTTTGTAGCTGACAAACTTCACACTCGTCTCTTACTCTCTCTCTCTCTCTCACGTATAGGAGTGGCCTTGAGCGCAATAAAGACAACGTGCTAGCTAGAGCATTTGATATTTAAACTATGCAGCAGAGAGTGCATTATGGCGACTATAGACAGGAATTTTGAAAAACCAAAATCATAATTCGGAAATCGATTACTGGTGCTGTTACCACGTATTTCTGCTGGTGCAGTTTCAAGCTATAACTATCGTTTCACACCTCAGTTAATCACTGGGCAAGTTACTTTAACCGATTTATATGTTTGGAAACAACTATTTGAGATTTAACTCAATCAGGGGTTTACGGAACTACCGTAGAATCATTACCGTTTTAAATTGAATTTGCTGGTTAAGAAAGATAAACGTAGAGCTTCCTGGATTCGCTTACGTTCGGGCAAATTATCTTTACACGGGGCTACCATATAGAAAATTATTCGTGTCACAGTTGTTTTGGGACATTCCTTCAGAATTCAGCGACCGCAGGTATGTACTGGAATTGTTGATAGAATAATAGGAGAGCCTTCTTCTTTAAAAGAACCCCTGTAAAACGACCTTGTTCCAGAACTTGCAAGCAGCATTTTTTAAACGAAAAAGGTCCTCACTTTCAATAGAACACCATATGGGTTTAGCACGACAGCGCGCCCCCCGCAATACGGTTGACTTGTTAGAGGTTTTCTGGGCCATCGCTTTCTTAGCCAAAGACTGACGATGGAATAATCCGCGAGATTCCCAGATTTTACAACACTGGAATATGTTATGGGGTGATCTAAGTCCAAGGACTACGCCACCAGACGACAAAATCTACATGAACTGCAAAATGGCGTTACAGATGAAATAAGCAAAAAAGGCAAGAAATGAATCAAAATGGACAGGAATAATTTATACACAGATTTGCGTATTGTTATGTTTTTTTATGATAAGTGGTAATATTCTAAACTTTTCGGAACTGACTTTTAGGCTCTTCTTGGCATTTACCAGGGTTATAATACATTGCATGCATTCTTAAATAGCCGCTATGAATTTTTCTTCCATTGGAATCACGAAACCACCCGCATGACGTAAAGGGTTAAGTCCCTGGTTACTTACTCTTCTCGGCAGCCCGTCCATAACCAGGCTCCATAACAAGGGAGACATACGGCCTGCATGCAGCCTCCTCTACCTCGGAGAGCAAGATTATTCTCCACCAATGTCGTAAAAACAACCAACAGGCCATTTGGTCTTGCGGAATGACAGTTTCTGTGGTCTAAACCAATTGGGATTTTCTAAAGAAACTCTAGTATATTCTAGCTTCTTTTTTGTAGCCAAGATTACAACAATCTTGCTTCTTATATTAAATAGAGACAAATAAGTGTAAACAAAAATTAATATGGGAAAATAAATAGAAAGACCAAACCATGCTGTATATTTTCAGTGATGGTTAGATTACATGGAGCTTTATATATTAGTACATTGATCCTTGTATCAAAGAACGTCAGTGGCAGGGCAAGCGATTTAATAATCTTTAGCAAGTTACAGTCTCGATATATAATATGATATCTTCACTAGATATATTTTGCGGTCATGGATCGTGGTCAAAGATAAAAATAATAGCTCACAATGTTCTGTAAAATAAGCTGCATCTAACCAAGTACGTTCTGACTGTTACGAGTACTATGATGAAACTTTTAGCAAAACTGGTCTCTTTTTGTAGTACCGGTCAAAATTAAACAAATAGCTTTACATATTTTCATATTAATATCTGTGATAGAAAACAACAGTGAATAGGAAAAAGAATTAATAATAATTGGTGAATTCTATATACAACATATTGTATTTTTTAGGTGTGTTGATATAACATAGTTTATATAGGCGAGAACCCGCTATGCGACAGAGCGCACAACGACAATGGTAACCAAGTGAGTATAAGCCTTTGAATATTGACACCCACTCTCTTCTGATTATTAATGTAACTGGTTACGCTAGCGAAACATGAGGGAGTATAACGGAAAAAAAAAGGTTACCATAGCTTTTCTATTTTTTGAGATAAAATTTTTGGCATGTACCTTCCTTGTGTAAGTGGCTTAGATAAGTTCGTTATCCAGGAAAATCGGACCAGGTCTTCTGGAAAAAATTTCAGTTCTCTTTCGAAAAAAAATTTTATCTCAAAAAATAGAAAAGCTATGGTAACCTTTTTTTAATTTTTTTACTTTTCCTTATATATATATATATATATATATATATATATATATATATATATATATATATATATATATATATATATATATATATATATATATATATATATATATATATATATATATATATATATGTAAACATATGAAAATTCAAACTGACCCCAGATATGGGTTCTAGGGGTCCTAGTTCGCGCTCATTTGCAAAAATGTTTTCAAAATTCAAAAGTCGGGATCTCCCCATTAGTGAACTTTTTCTACAAAAATTCACTAAAAGAGCCTAACTTACCTAACCAGTATAACAAATTATATACATTATACATGATAATACTGTATTTACGTAAGTATGTAAATACAGTATTATAACTGTAAAAAATTAAAAAATATGAAGCAAGCTATGCGATGACAAGTTACAATATTTTTTGTACTGTCTTTTTTTCGCACTATAAAAAAGTTTGTAATTTAATCGAACATCGTAAATCTGTTCAACTGGCAGGAATTTTTTTAAATGATAATCTAAAACAAATAGATTCAGCCGTTAAGCATATAAGTCTTTAGAGCCAAGAGTTAACCTTGAGCCATTTAAATTTTTCAAAGGCAGCCGTTTTTCCGTAACGGGACGCACAAAACATGCAAATTATATACTTTACCATAACTTTGTTAAAATAATGCCTTAGGCATAGGAAAATACAAGTATCTTTTTGAACCTAATTAAAAAATCTTGGAACATGTACTTAGTTAGATTCTGTCCATATTTGCGTCTTGCCTGGATTTATGGAATACAACCATAAATATTAAAAAATACAACACTAACCAAACTTGAGGCTTTTGGCGTGCGAATCCCATACCCCCACTGTAAAATAATTATATTGTATTAGCAAGAAAAGCAGCTATGATTCTTTATAAACATAAGGAGCGTGTTGGTCACGTCGTTAGAAAGTATTATCTACATAGTAGGCGTAGAAATATCTGTTTTATACAATGATGACTCTTTCAAAATATATTATTTTCACAAATTTTTGCAGTGAGGTTTCGCTGCAAAATCAAAGTATTTCGAGTTTATTCTTGGTGGTGCAGATTGAAGCACAGAATGTGTGAGTACCAGAGCGCGTATATATATATATATATATATATATATATATATATATATATATATATATATATATATATATATATATATATGTGTATATATATATATATATATATATATATATATATATATATATATATATATATATATATATATATATATATATTGTAAACTTTGTGATGTATGTTGCATGCCAGGGTGTGTATATATGGGAAAAATAAAAATATATGTATATTTACATATGGTGATCTGACACTATTATTTATTGTTAAGTGACATCTATTATCTTTTGGACTGGAAATGTTTGACTATACCTCCTAAATTGGAAAATTGGGCTAATGACAAAACGCTACAGCTACAATTCAGGAAACAACAACAACATATTTTGTAAACAATACACCATATGTAGGAATGTAAGGTAACAGCAATACCTCGGTAAAATATTTTAATTGATATTTATTCTTAATAAATTGAAGTATGACTAAAATATATCTAAATCTTGGCAATGACGCACATGCGGTTTTGTAACTGCCCCACTCTTTTCCAAAGTGGGATAGGTGTCCCATTTTGGTTGCAATTGATGGGTATCGCAGTTATAATAATTATAGAACCTTGCGGTTTATACAAACTGAAGATACTTTTCTGTGAAACGAAAGATACAAACAAAATTTATTAGTAAATAAAACCTTGCGGTGTTGGCGAACTCAAGTCACTTGTGTGTAAGCTAAAAGATGCCGGAAACAAAATTGTCATAGCTCTATTAGTTTCCGACCTACAGGGTAATATTTAAAATATTGAATTTTCAGATATTCTTTGTACTCAGTTGTCTGACAACTTGTCAAAAAGGTGGAAACGACCCTTTTATAGCTTTTTATGTAAAATCCTATGGCCTGGTTAGTTTTGCTGAATATAAAATTCTTGAAATATTGACCAATATTTGGTTTTTTGAAATGGGTCATCCTGCATATTTGTCAAGGAATTAATTTGCATTTGAACAGGCTTCCCAAAAATATAAAAATTATGGGTTTATTTTAATTAACAACGAAAAAAATTCTAATTTTCATAATTCGCATTAAAAATTTTGCAGCAAGCCATGCAAAAAAAAATGCTAACCATAAATGGAGAAGATTATCTAATATCTGCTATTTATCAATATATCTATTGCTAATTTTCCACCAAACAGTGCCATCTACCTAGATTTATGGAATAAAAGGAAATAACATTAATAAGTAATTATTATTCAATATATCAGTATCAGTATCAGCAAAAACCAACTTGGAAAATCGTAACATAAGCACAAAAGTAATCTAGTAAAAAACTGATCGAAATGATTTACATTTTCTTGTATGAACGCTTCGCACTCTTTTCCTACTGGTTTTAAGGAATCAAGTAAAACAACGTCATGACTTTCTAAGTAGCAAAAACTTTACCTTATTTAGTTATAAATGGAGAAAATTATCTAATAACTGCTATTTATCAATATATCTATTGCTAATTTTCCACAAAACAGTGTCATCTACCTAGATTTATGCAATAAAAGGAAATAACATTAATAACTAATTATTATCCAATAAGCTTATCAGCAAAAACGAACTTGGAAAATGGTAACATAACCACAAAAGTAATCTAGTAAAAACCTGATCGAAATGATTTACATTTTCTTGTATGCACGCTTCGCACACTTTTCCTACTGGCTTTAAGGAATCAAGTAAAACAACACGATGACTTTGTAAGTAGCAAAAACTTTACCTTATTGCGTTTCCTAAATTTTGAATGTTCTCATAATGAGCTTTGTAAATTTTATCCTCCAGATATCCACATAGAATGAAACCCAATGTAGAGAAGTCTTGGGCCCTAGAGGGGCATATTATAGGTCCGTTGGTTCCGATCCATTGATTTGAAAAATTATTCTCCAGAAATAAACTCTTGAGAATTGTGCGCAGGAGCCCCGTCCCCTTGAAAATAAATTTGGTTTAAATGCGCTAATGGAAAATCATCGAGCAATTCAGGTATAGCTGTCTCTAAAATTTCAATGTAGCGATTGGCTGTTAGGTTTTCCTCAAATATATAAAATTTTTGCTGCGTGCCTTATATGCCGCAATACACATTTAGACCAAACCTACCCAGCTCCCTTTTGGGAAATATTTGGTGTTTGTTTTCCTGGGACCAGGATTTGCTATTTCGTCAATTAAGTATAATGACTAAAGTGAGCTTTTTCGGACCATATAACCTTCATTGAAAAATGCATTGCTTAACCATATCATATCATTCCCGATTTCACCAATTGATGAAGACTACCCGATGTTGAGCATCCACAGATTGTAAGTGCTGAATAAACCCAAATTTGTATGGGTGGTATTTGTGTTTTCTTAGAAGTTTTTGAACTTTAGCTTTTAAAATACCTACACTCATGGCTCTACACGAATTTGTAAGGTAAGCTTCTCTGTTCAACAAAGCTGTGACTTCTTCAACCTTGATTTTTTTTATTATATGTTTTTGAACAAAGTTTGTTAAATGATCCACCACTAAGTAAATTATTTTTCATTCGTTAAAGAGTGTATTGTGTTGCCTCTTTTCTATATATTTAAATAAAAATGAAGCTAAAACAGATTAAGTTACATGTTATTTTGCTTATATTTGCCTTTTTTATATGGTTTCTTATCGGATATACGAACAAATTCGCTAAAATAGACGGCTTTTTAACCGACTTCAAAAAAAAGGAGGAGGTATTCAATTCGACTGTATTTTTTTATGTGTGTTATCTCAGAACTTTTTTCTAGGTGAACCGATTTTCATGGTTCTTTTTTTATTTGAAACCTGGTGCTTCTCTTGTTGTTTCATATAATTTTGATCCAGATCTGACTAGTAGTTTTTGAGTTATCCTTAATTTACCTCCGGTAACGCGTTAACAAATGGTGGCAGCGATGATATGCATTTTTGAATTATCCCTAATGAAGTCGTTTTCTATATTTTTAAATTTTTACTTGTTTATATAATGTAGAGTTTAAAAACAATTTCTATTCCGAGCGTGTTCAGACTTGCAAAACCGCAACGTCAGCTGTTTGTTGACCTCATTTATATTATAAATTAGGTCGAGAAACATGACGCCAAGCACCGAACATCTAAGCCTAAAACTGAAAAAGTTGGTTTGCCAACCCTGCCGCCCCCTACCGTCGCCTCCAGCGGTGGCGACACCAGATTTGAATGCTACTCTTCGAGACGATTACCATGACACGTGACATACCTCTACATCACTTAATAAGAACGTTGGTTGGCGCTGAACACTATCTATACCTACTATTAAGTTATTGAAAGCATTTAATGACAATTTGCTACCAAAACGCAATTACTGGGTCTCAATATTTTTGTTACAAACGTGCATCATATTTCGATAAAAAAATGCAACGTATTTACAATATTTAGTTGTTTAGTTTAGTTGTGTAAAGGTTAGAACCTGTGATGACGATTTTATAAATAGTAGAATATAATCAGTATAAAACAGTTTAGTGGAAAGGTCTGTCTGTCTTTCTCGACGCACTGCAACGCCAATAAACAAAACTCTAAACGCCTGTGAAAATCCTTGTAATATAAATCTTGATACATTTTAATACGGAATGGGTGATATTTATGTTTTTAGGAATTCTCCAGACATTGCTGTGACTTAAGAAGCGTTTCATTTGCAATTACTCTACTCTTACAAGTATGCGGATTTTTAATTGCAGATTGGTAAACTAGAAGCTCGTTGTCTTCATGATCAGCAACTGCTTTAGTCACAGTTACTTTGTCATAACCAACACCTGTAGTACAGATTGGTGTAAGGAACCCTTATAGAAGCGCATCTTATTTTTTGCGTAGAAGTTAAAACTGCCGTCAATCTTTCTTAGGCTGTTCCACAAGAGACCGCCCCGTTATCTGTGAAACACCCTGCATATATACATATATATATATATATATATATATATATATATATATATATATATATATATATATATATATATATATATATATATATATATATATATATATATATACTAGTCGAAACTGCCCCGGATATGTGTTCTTATTAAACCTTTTTTTTTTAACGCTTCACGTATAAAACATCTGAAAAGATACGAAGGAATGAACAAAATATTGTAAACAAAATGGGCTCACGTTTCTATAAAAATGATTTTAAACAGTTTTTTTAATTCCGGAATTAGCTGTCTAGTTAACATATTCTTTGAATATAATAACTCATAAACAAAAGTTGTTACCTAGTGACTCGGGTTTTATCTCCGCGCAATCTACATGTAACGCTTTGTTTTGTTTCACTAACGCTATTCTTTTGTAGAAACAATTGTGTTCAGATTTCATATGTTTGGACCAAGATCTTTTCTTTAAAACTCCAGGATAATCTTGTCACCTTTGTATCTAAAATTATAAATTTCAGCTGACATGTTTATTGTTGATATACAAGGAGACAATTTGGTATTAAATAGCTTTTATGTTGTTGAAAAAACCAGTTCTATTGGTTTGATTAAAACGAAATTATCCAGGCGATTAATAAAGAAAAGTACCTGCCACGTTTATAATTTGGTACATAGTTTATTTTTCTAAATACGAAGTAAGTTTTTCTTTGGAAATGCTTTGTAACTTTAATGAAATTTGTAATACAAGTTTCTTTTAAAGATATATGAATTTGACCTGATCTGACCTATATATAATTTTTTTTAGATTTCTAGCTTCATAGACAATCTAGTTTTGGGCATTTTGCTCAAAAGGAGGTAGAACACAGGCTTAAAATATTTTTTGTGATAATAGAGACATCGATGATAATAGTTTCGAAAACTTTTTCCCAACGACTTAGAATAAGACCCTTAAAACCGACTTTTGAGGCCTGTTTAAATTTAGAGTATTCATTTTAGTAATATGGCGTGCTATTAGTGTACAATTCTTACGAAAACTTATTATAGTACCGCACTTGCTGCGTCCCGAATTTTTTTTAAATTACAAGTAAAACCCAATCAATGGAATAAACTGGGACGTATGTCGCCTAGAGAGAGAAAAAGCTTCTGTGAAGAAATAACTATAGTCGCTACATCAGTCGATTAATAAATAAGTTTATAGAAATATTCATATATATATATATATATATATATATATATATATATATATATATATATATATATATATATATATATATATATATATATATATATATAATAATTTCCGTTTTTTTTATCTTAATAAATTATCTGAAAGAAAATTTGAGGTGACACTTTACTTTTATTTCATTGATTGTTGTTGCCCTTACTTGGTGAAACTTGTCCATACTGCATACAGACTTGGAGAATACTTCTCTAGCTTCACTGTTGGTTTTTAGTGGTGAAGGACGTAGCCAGCGCGTGAGCTAACTGGAGCAAGTGGCCCTTCGAATTCTGGAAGTTCTAGGATGTTCTTCAATGCTTCTGTGACTAAGGATTCAATTTCATGTTTTACGACTTTTAAAAGGTCCAGTCTAAGCTTTTCATAAGTTTGATTTTAAAATAGTCGAATTTTATTTACATAGAACCTACATGCGTAAGTTTGACAAATTTTCTGGTGAAATTTAATTCTGTTTCTGTAATTGGCTCGAATTTTAATAGTGAGCTTTTCGTTGTGCGTGCAACAAATGGTGGACGCGCGACGACGGACTTAACACTTGATTATACCATCTAGTAACCTCCTCCAGAGATGCGGTTTAGTTAGAGTACTCTTAAAGAAGGCAATGAAAAGATTTAAAGCATTAAGTTTGACAAATTTAGAATAAGACATTGTGCCCAAGCGTTTTTATCTTTTTAACGTCTATTTTCGCGACTAAGGCCCGTCGCCGACGCAAGGGGCAGAATTATGCCTTTCTGTAAGGATCCTAGCGATATATAACGTGCCCGACATCGCATGGCACACGAGGCCGAACAGCGGAACGTGCAGACATTCAACTTTTTCAAACACAGGGCCACAACCTCCGTTGATGTTAATTTTACAGTATGTTCTGAAAAAGTGAAAAGTGAACCCTGGGAAACGAACCTGGTACCCTTGGGTGCACAGGCACACGTTCTCACTACTCTACCACCGATATACCACAGCATAAACATAGTCACATTACATATGTAATATGAGTATGTATATATAATAATTTATATATATATATATATATATATATATATATATATATATATATATATATATATATACATATATATATATATATATATATATATATATATATATATATATATATATATATATATATATATATATATAAATTATTGTCCGTCCTGACTGGTTTTAACAGATTACGACAGACGGCCTATTTGGAAGCAAAGAATTATACAGATCGCGTTACTCCGGATTTCATTTTTATGATAAATTAATGATTTGTAGTTATCTTATGTGCTTGCTGATTATGGTTATCGAAGTTTTTTAAATATATAACGCAATCTACATAGCTTTACCATACATAATTAGAATATGATTAGTCCTGCTTAAACTTATGTATGTTTAATGTAGTCTCTGGCTGATAGATTACTTTCCAATGTCTTCTATTTCTCTCCACACCAAAACACACATGCTGGATTTTTATAGACAATTAACTTCTAAGCTTTTTTTTACCAATTCAATATGAAAGGTAGTCAAAACGTGTGACATTTTCTCGATTAAAAACACTACTGACAACGATTAACATTTTATATCCATATTTGTTTATTCTATTTAATTTTATACGGCACAGTAATGTCATTTCCTAACAACAGAGCATATTACTCGAGGCATTATACAGATTCTGTTGGATTACAATTATTTAACTAATTTGAATTTTGCCCAATACACATGTAGAAATTATTTGAAGGTTTTTAAAGAACTCGCCAGCAAACTTAGCCTCCGAAAATAACTTTGCAGTGTAGCTAAACGAACCGAAAGTTTATAGGGGCGGAGAAGCTTTCCAACCAAGGTTGTACGCACACACATACACAGAGACACACATGTATACAGGATGTACCACGGTCGATGGTACTTTAAACGTATATGAAACACCAAACATGGGATCGATCTGAAAATTTAACCGGTTATACTGAAAGTCGTAGTGGCTCTGTTATTTTAAATGAACCACCCTATATTACATGTTTGTCGAATTTCCTGTATAATTTAAATAACTTATTCCCAGTATGTTTCTATACATATATGTGGTGGTTTTCCACACATTAATTAATTTTCATATTTTTTAAGCTAAACACAGTCATGACTAAACTTTAATAATTTTTTACTCCTGCATCCTGTGAGGTTTAAGGAGAGTACAGTTGTTTCTTTTCAATGGAGAAATCAATCCAAAATAATACAGGTGATTCAAAAGTATTATCTTTTTTTTCTACAAATTTGTTTCATATTATCAAAACTTTTCGCTTTTTCATTTTAGGCAATTCAGGATATGTTTCATCTTTTAATTTTTAGGTAACATGGAAGGGATTTGAGAAAACAGCTTTTTTGTAATTTTTTTACGTAGCAGAAAAGGTAATACTTTCGAAGCACCCAGTATATGGAATGAAATGGCTGTACTATCGTTATACTACAACCACAATTTTAGCTTCACAGGATGCAGGACTACAAAATTGTTAAGGCTTGATCATGACTGTGTTTTGCTTCAAAAAATATAAAAAAGAATTAGTTGTAGGAACATATTGGAAAAGAATACAATTATACAAGGAATTAGAAAAAATGTAATATATAGGGCGCTCCATTTAAAATAACCAGCAGAAGCTGAAACACCGCGTAGTTGAAAATATTTTGGGTAGACCAACCAAATTTTCAAATGGATCCCATGTTTGCTTTTTCATATACGTCTAAGTACCATCCACCGTGGGACCGCTGTATATATATATATATATATATATATATATATATATATATATATATATATATATATATATATATATATATATATATATATATATATATATATATATATATATATATATATATATATATATATATATATATATATATATATATATATATATATATATATATATATATATATATATATATATATATATATATATATATATATATGTACCACAGGATAAGTTTTTAAAGTGTTACAAGTGGATATCTCAAAAATGGTTAAATTTGTTTTGTGTGAAATTTTGGAGAAGTCTGAGGGAGACTGGAGGACATATTCTTGACATTCCCCGCTCTCTGTCTAAAGAGGCGGGGAGAAATTAGGGACTTTTAAATATAGTCATCTACTACAATTCAAATATACGTAAAAAAACAAGGTGTGGTACAAAAAACATTTTTATTTCCTGTTTCAGATACGGAATTATGATTTATTAGGTTAAAATACAAAAAAAATAATTTAAAGTTATATATCAAGTCTGTTGTCAATGACGTTGATCTTGATAATTATTTGCTTCCATGAAGACGCGTTTTTTCTTACTTAAGTCAATTGAGAATTATGAGAGTTTCACGATTATTTCCTAATTTATTGCTCAACATGGAAAATAATTTTTATGTGCAAGTTGATGTGTTGTTAATTATGGAGTACTGCAGGAAAAAGTAAAGAAAAGCTGCACTAATGTGGTCAGAGATTTTTAATGATAACCCAAAATCTCACATGGCATTTCAAAAGCTGGAAACCAGGAGTCTTACTGCTGACAGTTTAAAATCGAAACCACGAGTTTGAAAGAGAAATGAACTAACGGAACTGGTTTGTGGTTAATGAAACGAGCGTTCAAGGCCATCTACTCCATAATACATTACAATCTACACGTAAATAGTGCAGTCGGCGCTTCAGGAGCGGTTGCTGTTGACCCGCATGTAAGTAGCACGCGGGTTGCTAGAGGTGCTGAAATGAGTCAAAAATCAGTTGTAAACATATAGCACTTGCACAAATTTGATTAACATCACGTATAATATTGTGTCATTGGATCACCAGACAAATGTAATAAAATAAGATGCTCCTATAGAATGTTATTTTTTCTGACAAACCCACTTTTAATAATTGTGGGCAGATAGCACATAGTAAGGTATCCTTTTTCGGTAGAATTTTTTTTTAAGGTGAATAGATACAATATGTACTACAGGGCGCTGAAAAATCCTCCTGGGTAAGAAATCTGTCAAATCAACATCCATGGTAAATTAATGTCTGGTGTGGTATAAAATTCTTGGTCCGCATTTCTTTGAAAGGCAAAGGAAATATGCACTTTTTTTTTAAAATAATTGCCTAAATTATTAAACCAAAAGATGAACCCAGGCATGTGTTTTTAACAAGATGTAGCTTCACCACATTATACAATACTGACCCGTAAACATTTAAATGGAATATTTGATAACAGGCGAAATAATCAGTCCGAGCAGGTCCAGTCAACTGGCCTACTAGATCCGCGGATTTGACCCCGCTTGAATATCTGTTTTGGGGGATTTAAGAAACGACAAAGTGGTGGCAATTGCACCAACAAGTATCATGATATAGAAAAGTCTGGCCACAGTAAGTGCGTTATGGTAGTGAATTTTCATAGAAATGATCTGGTACCAAATATTGTTTTTATAACTTCTTTTTCTTGTAACGTAGAAATACAAATTTTGGTGTGTAGTTTCTCCTTGATATCGTTAACCCAGGCATTAAATTTGGTTAGCATAGCTTTTTTACTTTTTAAGAAAATTTTTTTTTGTAAAGAAACAAAACCCGGAAACCCAATTCGATTTTGCTGGATATCCAAGCCACTTACAAAAGGAAGGCCCATGCCAAACTTTGTAAAAATTGGACTATTATTTTTGAGTTATCGCTGTGATACCTACACATACATACATACATACATACATATATATATATATATATATATATATATATATATATATATATATATATATATATATATATATATATATATATATATATATATATATATATAAGCATATAAACATTAAAACTGACCCCGAATATGGGTTCTAAGAGTCCTAGTTTGCGCTCATTCGAAGAAGTGTTTTCAAAATCCAAAAGTCGGGATTTCCCCATTAGTGAATTTTTTCTAAGAAAATTCACTGAAACAGAATCCGTCTGCTCATTACTCACACCAGAAATGTTAGAGTAGGTACGGGAGTCATTTAGAAAAATGGTGAAAAATTATTTGGAGTTGAAGTGGCGCATCTCGAGCAATTGCTCACGCACGATACATAATAAATAAGTTGAAATTTAATTGTTATTATTTTTTGTTTTGTAACCTAATAAAATCATAATTCCGTAACGGAGAGAACAAATCAACATTTTTTTTGCACACAAACTTAGTTTGTTATGTAGATTCCAATTCTAGATAAACAGTACATCACCCTATTTAAAAATCAAAAGTTACCACCCCCCCATCATTAACCGTTTTCAAGATATGCAATTGTAACACTGTAAAAAACTCACCTTGTATATCGACATTTACAATCTGAAACTGTTCGCGGATATGTGTTCTGGGAGTCTATTTCACGCTCGTTTTAAAAGGTTTCGCAAAAATTTATATCGTTACCCCTCTATAAGCAAAAT
Source organism: Tillus elongatus (assembly GCA_964006375.1). Classification (NCBI taxonomy): domain Eukaryota; kingdom Metazoa; phylum Arthropoda; class Insecta; order Coleoptera; family Cleridae; genus Tillus; species Tillus elongatus. The sequence continues at coordinate 120,883,847 of OZ023265.1, forward strand.
TTTATTTATGAGCATTCTCTGTTAATCACTATAAAACTGGAGTGCGTTATGGAAGTGAATTCTCACAAAAATGTTTTTAATTACAAATATATCGCTCTAATGCGAGCAGGCATCAATTTGGTTACCGGTATAACCTATATAGTAGGAACAATGTACCACATTTTATGAACATAATTATTTGAAAATGTACAAAAATTTTCCGAAAATAAACTATAAATGTTTCTCAGAAAACTGGTCTAGCCAATGAACGTTAGGTTAATAGCAAATTGATTTATTGAAATTTGAAACATTTAATGAAAATTCGCAACCAAAACGCCCTTGCTGCGTTCAAACGAAAATTTCCCTAAAATAAAGTTAAATGTTTGTTTCCTAACCAACAAAACTTACGTTAATAGCAAATTGAGTTATTGAAATTTGAAGGATTTAATGAAAATTTGCTACCAAAACGCACTTACTGCGTCCATATTTTTTCTTACAAACATGCATCATATTTCGATAAAAAATGCTAAAATGCAGTAACGAATTTGTTCTACGAAAATTAGTTAAAAATTATAGATAGTTAAACCATAAACTTCACTAAACCTACAGCGAAAGCGTCAACTTAACTAAACTGACAGCCAAAGCATGAGAGAAAGGGTCTATTTGAAATGAATTTTCTGTAAACATGTCAGCAAAATTAAGGGCAATGACGGTTGAATCTGAAACATTAGGATTCGCAGAACACTCTTCTTGCAACATTTTCTTTTCACAATCCGTATTTCTTTCACCTTATTTTCCTAAACATTGCTAATTTTGACGTTTTAAATTGCGAGGGTGACGTTTTAAATTGCGAGTTTGACGTTTTGAGGAAAACTCCAAAATTTGTTGTTTTAGCTGCCCGTAACCTTTTTGTCCTTAAACTTAGAGACCTAAATTACGTGGTTTACTCTTTATAATACAAATACGCGTACCAAATTTGGTTATCCTCACTTTGTTATTTCAGGAAATATGAATTTTTTTAGAAAGAAAACACAAAATTTTCCGGGAAAACCTGGTCCGATTATCCTGGAAAACAAACTTTTCCAAGCCGCTTGCAAAAGGAAGGTACTCACCAAATTTGATCAAGATCGGTACATTACTTTTTGAGTTATCGGTACTATATATATATATATATATATATATATATATATATATATATATATATATATATATATATATATATATATATATATATATATATATATATATATATATACAAACAATGATCTCCCCCCTAAAAAAGAAAATTTGAATCACCAACGACTTATGGACCAGCCTGTAATTGTAGAAATATTTGTTTAAGATGTAGCTCAAGACACCCTATAATTAATGTATACAATTTTTTTTCGTATCTTGCATAATGACTGATATATTGAGTTTTAAAGATTTTTTACGAAAAGTCAATAAAATGATACACCATTAACCAATAAACTCTATAACCAACACTACTGCCAAAGCATCAGAGAAAGGGTCTATTTGAAATGAATTTTCTGGGAACATTTTAGTAAAATAAAGGACAATGACGATTGAAACTAAGACTATAGACTTTGTGAAATATTATTCTTGAGACATTTTCCTTCCATAGGTCACATTAGTTTCAGGTTCATTGCTTACATATTACCAATTTTGACGTTTAAAGTCGCGACTTTTGACATTTTGAGGAAAACCCAAATTTATTTTTCTTTAAATGCCTGTACCTTTTTTTGTCCTTTAACCTACAGAGCTAGATTTTGGTAAGTAACTTACCTATAATGATATAAACTCGCGTACTGATTTGGTTGACCTTAGTTTGTTAATTCTGGAGATATACATTTTTTTCGAAAGGAAACACAGAATTTTCCGGGAAAACCTCGGCAAATTTTCCTGGCTAACGAAATTATCCAAGCCACTTGCAAAAGAATGGTACTCACCAAGTTTTATCAAAATCGGTTCATTATTTCTTAAATTATAGGTGTGACACACACCACACACACACACACACAAATATATATATATATATATATATATATATATATATATATATATATATATATATATATATATATATATATATATATATATATATATATATATATAAACATATAAAGTCTGAAACGGGCCTCGGATTTGAGTTCCAGGGGTCCTAAATAGCGCTCACTTGAATTTTTTTTTCAAAATTCAAAAGTCGGGATCTCCTCATTGGTGATTTTTTTTAAAAGAAAATTCACTAAAATGTATAAATGTTGACAGTCAATTTGTTTGCACGATTGTTTAGCTATATGCATTGAACTTAACATTTACTCAGAGACTCCTAAAAAAGCTTATTTTATAAACTAAAACACCAGATGAATAAGTGTGCTACTTTCAACATGTCTAAAGGTTTAAACATATCAGTCCCTCAGATGTTCGGTGGTAATGGTTAGGATGTTTAAATATTTGAAAAATGTAGTACAGTGATTCTCCGCTGGTAGTCTTCACGAGGTTTCGAAATTGAGGGAACAGTGGTCCATAGAATATCCTTTAAGATATGCTTTTGATGGCATCAAATGGACATACTTTTTCATGTCCTTAACTTTGGCAAAATATAATCTATGGTATGTCTGCTGTACTATAAATAAGGATTTCCGTCATACCCGTTACGGAATTTTAGTTGACGCCTTATGGATTGCTTTGTGATTTATTTGGATTCGTCAATTGTTGCTGCTCTTTATTTTGAAAACCATTTTATATTAAATACAAATGTAAATACTTTTTCTCTGTCATTATAAGTGCTTGTTACATTATCTAAAAAAATAAAAATTTGTTTTGCCTCACAAAACCGGTTGCACATAAAAAAGTAGGTGTATGCCAGAGGAAAAAAGTTTCTAGGTCTGCATAAAAAATTTTGTTGATCAGTCTATTACTAGTAATTGTTAACTTAATAGTTTTATCAGCTTCAACCGTTTCCACCTTATACATTAATCATAAAAACATATTACATCATTCTTTTTCCTTGGACATTTCTTTTATTTTTTCTGCTTAACTCAATATGCATATTTCGCAAACCTTACCTCAGGTACAAGAATTCCCATTCAGTATTTACAAGCAGCGCGTTGACTTCATTCTCTCATTCAAATAACTCTGCCTTCGCGTTATTGAAGCCCAGCATTCCAATTTTGTTCGTCAAAAACAGTACAAGAAAAAATTAAATCAGAACTACAGGAACAAGTTAGAGGAGGGTCACAACATCCCTTAAAGAGACAGAGGTGTCAAACTAAACAGGTCAAAGCTGTGAGATGGACGCAAGCGCGTTGCAGGAGCTTCCAAAAGCTCAGGAGCTTTCACTGGATCCAAGTGGAGTCAGTAGCCTCGCGCTGATGCTGCGAGATCCGGCTCTAACGTTGCCTCTGTATTGCGCTGGAGTAGAGGAATCACGGAGCGCGATATATTTACGTGTGTTTAGTGGAGTGAAGCAAGTTTTTTAATAAATGACGCTGGCATTTTTCTGACTTAGTGATATATTCCATTTCTATATTTCGTTACAAATGTGCTGTGTGTTGTGGGGTCTGTGTACTTGAAAGTTCCGTGTTTTTATTGGAAAAGAAATATATGGTAAATATAAATTTTCTCAACTGAATAGATGGGATTTTAAAAAGATTTTACGAGTTTTACAGTTTTTGTTTTGCTGAAAAATCTATATGGGTTCCTCGCTGAAATATGGAAACATAAATTTTTCATAACCAAGTTTTATTTTATAGATTATCCTCCATGGCTTTAATAAAAGTAGCTAAAGTTTACAAAACTTTTTACATTTCAGGCATCTACGTAGCAATGGATTGAATTGTTAGAGGTAATCGTAAAAGCATCTGTGTATAAAAAGATACTATGTTGTTTCATAAAAGTTGTAGCATATCTTAACATTTATATGATTAACAAAATTGCGTTAGTTAATTTCGACTGAAAAATATTTTGTTTCAAATTTTTGTGTCATCACAAACCACACTAATTATAACATAAAAATTATGGTAGATGATGTAACAGTTTTGATTATTTCTTGACTGGTTATAACGAAACTAGGGAAATTATGTTATTCTATGTTACGTAAGTCATTTAGCTATTTAAAATAAACGTTAGTCAGATTTCAAAAATTATTAGGGAAAGTCGAACTAAAATGCAAAATAATAAGAAAGTCTGTATTTTAATAACACATTTTAAAACCTAATGACATTTAGTACCATAAAACCAATCAAAACCATTCATAACTGGCCACAACAAAATTTAAAAAAAACTGACAATGGTGCTTATTAGTTATTAAAGCTCAATTGGAAAATACGTTTTTTTTATAAAGGTTATATTTTAATTGACATGAAAACATTATAACCGTTGAAAAAGCTTATAATAAATACAGATTAAGACACTTCTTTTCTGATATCACAAATGCTTGTCTCGGTTTTGTGTCATCGTCGAAGAGAACCAACGGTGAATCCAGAGTTAAGGTTTTTACATCTGTATTTAGTATGAAACGGTTTTAACAAATAAGGTTATTAACAATTAATTAATTAAAAGTTTATCATTTATATCAATGCTATGGATAATTAAAAATGATTTGATTTTTAATAAAATCACAGAACACTGTGTCGCTCTTATGAGTATACATTCTGAATAGATATTGTAAAATTTACTATCTTGTTTTCATAGACTTATAGTCAGAAGTTTTAGTTCCTGTAAAATACTCATCATATTTAGTTTTCTTTTGTAGCTTCAGAAAATCGTTTTTTTTAATCTCCATTCATACTCTAGAAGACTCTTTAATACTTTTATAGTTAAAAAAATCACACTTCTAGCAATTTTTTAGTAATTCCTGCAAAAATATACTTCCTAAAGCTGTGAGTTATTTGACACAAAAAATGCCCCACTGACTTGATATTATTATTATTAGACTAATCTCTGGTTAAGCTATATGGTGAAAAATTTTGTAAACGCCCAACAAATGATAATTTTAGGAGCAGATCGCTTATTAATTATTGCTGATTGAACTTATAAAGGTTCTAACATCATATACAGAGAACAAAGTTCTGCACTTGGACATAATTACGCTTACAAATCTACATTTGCAAAACATATTATCGATACTCAAAATAGGCCCACAGTAAATAACCGTATAGAACATTTTTGTAATGACAAACGCAATCTTGACAATTTTTTTAGCATTAGGGTTAATAAGGCACACATTGTTTTAAATGAGCACACTGTTTTGATGGTTTTTCCTTTCTTGAGGCTCTTCCTAGTTAAATATATCAAACCGAATATGTCTAACTGTATTATTAGCAAGTTGGTGTATGTCGATATTTTCGTTATACAGAATCTGCTTCTATTCTTGTTATTGTTAGCTAGTTGTTTTATCATTGTGAATATTGCTATGGCTATTATTGTTTAAAATCGATTTTACTTTTATGTAAGTTGTTAACATACATCACATAAACCTTTTAAATACTCGATTTGCGATTTTTATTTTATTTTTAAAGAATTTTTTGTTTAAAACACCCCAACATAGCACAGGATGTTTTTATAGTTGTCGGGATTGCGTAGGTATATAAAACTGTAATTTTATCCTGCTTGACGATTCCGCAAGATGCAAAACCTGTTGCAGAAAAACAAGCACTCGAGAAGAAATTTAGACATTTGTATTTAACAGATAATATTTACCAAAAGTGGAGGACATTATTTTAGAACATAACATAAGCAGATGCCTCATTTAAGATGACAACTTTGTGAAGTAGATCACAATCAAAATTACATAGATAATATTATAAAATTTATGTCTACAGAAATTATTAAATATAGATGAAAAAAGAAAAATGTTACCTGCATAAAGATGCTGTAAAAGGCGAAATCGGTTACAAAGAAGAAAACACGCACTGGTGCGGCCAGAGAAAATATCTATACATACACACATAGGTTCAGTGTGGAACGGTTTAACCAAGTACGGGCAACAAGAATTAATCAGAACAATTACAATTCTAGTCAATTTTCATTATGAAAAAATCTAGAACTGGTGTATATAAACCTTTTGTGGGAATTTTAAGTAAATTGGTTTACAAAATTTGGAGTTTTTTCCAAATTAAAAATAAAATCTGAAAAACGTGAACTGAAACGACTTAAGTGGTTAAAGTCCTATGCCTGACAAAGACAAAGTAGTTAGCTGTAATATGTCGGTTGATACACACTAGAGGACCAAACAATAGAAGAAACAACACGGGTAAAACATACTACTCGAACTAGCGATCGCGAAAGCACGCTCATTAAAATCACGAAAACCGCTGTCAGCGCCACGCCATTACGCGCGGCTACTTTTGCACGAATTTAGGATGACATGACATGCAATTAAAAATGATGTGATTGTTATGGTTTTTAAAGTGGCGGATTTAATATATTTATAAAATACCTCAATTAAAGTTTTGGACTGCAAATGTAGCATATATCAAACAATCAAGGCTTAGGGAAGGCAATAAAGTAATATGACCTTGCGATGAACATGTAACGTTTTGTTTTGTTTCAAAATTTTTAATATTAGGTAGAAAAAATGGTGTTCAGGTTTCATACGCTTGGACCGAGATATCATTTTTCTTTAAAACGTCTTGGTGACTTTGTCAGCTTTGTGTCTAAAATTATAAATTTCAGCAGACATTTTTATAGTTTTTCAAAAGTAAAATAATTTGTTTTTAAACTTTTTTTATTGAAAAAACCTGTTGGCTTAAGTTGCCTTAAACAAAGTTATCCAGGCAATTAAAAGAGGAAAGTATCTGTCGCTTTTATAATTTGGCAAATATTTTCTTTTTTAAAATAAGAATTAAATTTTTGTTTCAGAAAGTTTTTGTAACTTACATCATATTTGTAATAATTTTTTTTAAAGGCACTTAGATACAGGTACCTCATTTTAATTTTCTAGCTTCATAGAAAATTGAGTTTTGGGCATTTTTCTCAAAAGGAGCTAGAACACAAATTAAAATATTTTTTTGATAATAGAGATATCGATGGTAGCGCTTTGGAAAACATTCTTCAAATGAGCGTGTATTGGTACCTTTAAACAGGCATTCGAGGTGTTTTTAAATTTTAGAATATTAATTTTAGTAATATGCCGTACTAATAGTGTACATCTCTTATGAAAATTCACTACAATAACGCACTTGCTGCGTTCAAAATTTTTTTACTGTTTGCGATGGTAGTTGCTGGTATTTTTTCATTAAGGTTTAGACATAAAAAATCGGGACTCAGCAAGTCCGTTATGGTAGCGAATTTTCATTAAATGCTCCAAATTTGCTTAGCTTAATTTTCTATGAACCTGGGAGTTTAGTTTTGGTGCGTAATAAGGCCTTTACAAGAGCAACATACCAGCCAAATTTCAAGAAAACATTTTTTTTTCGGAAAGATACTTTTTTTTAATAAAAACTAGTCCGATAGGGCTGGCTAACGAACTCATCCAGCCATTAGTAAAAATAACGATTCTTGCCGAGTTTATATATATATATATATATATATATATATATATATATATATATATATATATATATATATATATATATAGATATATATAGATATATATATATATATATATATATATATATATATATATATATATATATATATATATATATATATATATATATAAAATACAACTGGGTATCTGGAATACATTAAAATGATAATTTAAAGAGTGTACAATTTAAAAAACAATAATATTATTTCGTTCGCCTTGAAAATATGCAACACTATGCTTAAAATAATTTGAAAAGATGGATTTTAATTCTGTCTATAAATTTTATGCACGACTTTTTTTTGCTGGCATAACAACTGATATATCGGATTTTGTCATACTAGTATATTCGACCTTAATATTAGAACTAGCTATATCCAATTTTAGGTAGTTCTACTAGGAATCTATAAAGGGGAATACACTAAAATAATAAAGATTTGATCCAAAACCGAATAATTTTAATTGCTGTAAGTACACAATTTGAGATATTTAGATGATGGACGTGGTTAACTTGAGTGTGCTACAATATCCTCTGCGCTCCGTGATATATATATATATATATATATATATATATATATATATATATATATATATATATATATATATATATATATATTTATATATATATATATATATATATATATATATATATATATATATATATATATATTTATATATATATATATATATATATATATATATATATATATATATATATATATATATATATATATATATATATATATACTTGTGCAGTTTTTGTTTGTTGTTTCTTCTTATGGCTTTTTATATTGTTTATATAATCCAAAGTCGTGTTTGTATTGAACGAATATCAAACTCATCTTAGTGCAAAGACTAAAGGGCATAATAACAAGATATTGAGCAGGGATTGGTAAAAAATTGCGATGTGCAATTTAGATCTACAAGTGCTTTTTATACCGAATTATTCTTCAAATAACACCCTATTTTACAAACAGCGTCTAAAAACCAAACCTTTAATTTCACGATTCATAACGTAGTTTCCAAACACGAAGATGGTTCTATGTGGAGAGAAGTGGAAGGGAAACGTGGTAGCTGAGAAATTGCAACATATTACACCTTAAATCACTGTCTAATTTGGTAAATTAAATTCAGCGTTTTAGTGACATATGTGAAGGGCAAAATGTAAACAAATGTGTCACTGGAATGTGCTTAACGGCTGTTCAAGATATCCCACATTTATTTGCAAAGTGTAAACTTGACGTTTTTGGCTGTAAGACATGTCGAAATGGAGTGCGACTCGTTGCACTCAGCAATCTTAACCGAATTCAAAAAAGTTGGTAAGGCATATTGGCCGCAAGTTTGGAAACTTTTTGCTAGATGCGCTAGGCGAAAAGGTGATAAACAGTATATTGTTGATGACATAATTCATAAGCAAATATTGGATTGGAAAAGCAATTCAGAAAAGAACATGCTTTTTAGAAAAGAGGATAAACACTGCCAGACGAGGTTTTTATTATCTGATTTAAGGAACACTTTGATGATCAATTTAGAACAATGAATTGTACTAGAGAGACAGGTGTAACAAATACTTTTAAAGCTTTTATACAAAAATGAACTGCCAATTAAAAGGGAAACATATAATGATCTATTTCCGCTCTTTAAATTGATACAACCCGCAAAATGTTACCTTTTCAAGGGATCCAATCTGAAAAATAACGCTAGTCTGCTCCTTCTGGCAGTGAACTAAGCGACGACGAGGAATAAAATCTTTCGCGTATTTTTATACAATACGTAAATGGATCAATTAATATTTCTACCAAATTAAAATATTTAGAACAGATAAAACGTGTATTTACTGCTAACGTAAAAACTAGGTATTCTGTTCTGCCTATATTTTTCCAGTGCTTGAAATAGACATCTTCTACTTTAGGATAAAAAATAACATATCTTAAGATGCTAAATATAAACACAGCTTACCTATTTTATTTGCTAAAACATAATTATAAAAAACAATTTCAACATTCTGGATCTCTCCATTGGTGGATTTTTTTCTAAGGAAATTTACTAAAAGGAGGAATGATTTACGAAACCAACACATTTTTTCTTCTACTTCAATTTTAAAATGGATTTCCTGTAATATCATTAGTTTCAAGTTTTCTAGTTGTAGTATTCAGGGGCGATATAACCACTAGTATATAACTAACTATATGCAGAACCACAATATCTTTCTATCCAATTTGAAACAACTTAACCCTATAGATGCAACCAAACATTAATATTTCGCTTTTTGAAGTAGGATTAAATGTGAGACTGATTTAATTACAAACAATAATCTGTTGCTATAGGTATGATCTATTTACTTACAGTTGCGTAATATGCATAAAATGCATATCAGATAAAAAAATATTTTTAGTCAAAATCGATTTTATCGTTGACTTCTGTGGCAAAGCTTGTACGTACTCCAATTTACAGCTGAAAATTGAAAACCAGGTATAATCTTTCGCCGAATATCAATCTTCCAGTAAGACGTCGATTCAATCACACTCCACTTGACTGCAACTTACGAAGTATTTCCAGGGGAACAGAACAAGTCTTTGATTCCTGATAATAGTTCTTTGAGCTAATAAAAGTGACAAATAAACTATTAATTACAATGGCTTTTAGTTTTTCAACAAGTAAGGTATAACCATAGCTTTTTATTGAAATCGCGACAGTAGGTGCTTGTGTAAATTCGTATATCTTATTTTCTAACCAAATAAATAGGTATGAGATAAACATCACCTTAGAGCCACTAGATACGGTGCACAGCTTCTAGTCTTAGTCATGCAGATAACCCAGTACAAAGTCTCTTCAAGAATGGGGAGATTTTAATACTAAATAACTATTAAATAATCCTTTTTAATTAATTTTCGTAGAACAGATGAACAAACGAGAAGGTTGCGTTTTTTGAATTTTGAAAACATTTCTTCAAATAGGTGTGAACTAGGACAGTCAGAACCCACATTCGGAGTCAGTTTGAATTTGCAAATGTTAGATATATATATATATATATATATATATATATATATATATATATATATATATATATATATATATATATATATATATATATATATATATATATATATATATATATATACAGGCTCATTGATGGTCGATGGTAGGTTAGGCGTTTATGGAAAACGAGACATAAGATTAATCTGGAAATTTGGATACTGCAATAAATAGGCACGACCTGTCTTTCTAAAATATTTTTATTTTGGCGGTGTTGCCGCTTCTACTCAAAAGTAGTAACAACTTTCTTATTTTTAATGAGACAGCCTGTATATTATTTTGTTTTTAGAATTGAAATTTCTTTATAATTTTTTATTAATAGTTTTGTATACCTAACTAGACTGGTTTTCGAGATAATACTTATTCAATTATTTTTTTCTCAGAAAAATGGTCCCACTAAATTTTAATTTAGCTGCTATTTAAACCCATAGAAATTTGAAATTTTGCCCACAATTTGTAAAGCTTGGTATTTAATACTTACCTGAATAAATTCATTTTATGTTATACAGGACGGTTTAAAATTGATGATTTTAACGTGACACACAAAAAAAGGCCCAAAATTTTATTTTTTCAAATAGGACACCCTGTATATTAGTTGAAATTCTAAAAGGCAATTAAATTTCCTCCAAATTAATGTAGCATAGTGGTATACCTAGCTCGTCAAGTTTTGGAAATAATCGCAATAATTACTAACAAACACATGATCTTCACATAATTTGAATTAGTTGGTCATGGAACGCCAGGTGATTTAACAATTGCTTATTGTTTACTGTGTTTGACAGACGCCGAAGTTTTAAGATTCATTTGCTATTTTCCACTTAATATTTATTTGAAAACAAGTTAAGATGGAGCGAAATAGTTACTCAAATGAAGTTTTAATGACACTATTTATTCTACATGGACAATGTGACAAAATTGTAGCAACAACATGTAGAACATTCAATGAAATGTATCCTGAATTGCAACCAATGAACGAAAGAAAGTTTATGTGAATACAAGATAATTTTATCAATTATGGTTCAAAACTGGGGGCAACTCGAAGTTTGCCAAGGCCTGTAACGTCGAATGAAGAAAATATAGTTAACGTTTTAGCCTATTTCCACGCATATCCACAAACTTCCATCCAAAGTGCAGCATATGATTTAGGCGTAACTTATTATGCGGTGCAAAAGATTCTGGCCAATCACAATATGCATCCTTTTAAATTTATAACACTTCAACACCTGAAACCAGATGATTACCAACGTCGCATTCAACATTGTGAGACACTCCTAATACGCATTGAAGAGGATCCTAACTTTTTGAGAAAAATAATATGGACAGACGTAGCCAAGTTTACGAGAGAAGGCATTATCAATAGGAGGAATCTACATTTTTGGGCCGATCAAAATCCACGCATGGTCAAGCAGATGGGCTTTCAAGAAAAATTTAGTTTTAATGTTTTTTGCCTCTTAAAAGACAACCAAAAAAAAATTTCATTTACAATGAACCATTAAATAGCAATCAATATCTTCACATTTTAAGGACAGTAGTATCAAATTTTTGGAAAATTTAACATTAGAAGATTTCCATACTTCTTGGTTCCAGTTGGACGGAGCACTCGCACATTGCACGCAGGAGGTAACACGTGAGCTGTTTCAGATATTTGATGACCACTGGTTTAGGCGTTTGGGCCCATGGGATTGGCCTGCAAGGTCCCCCGACCTTACACCCCTCGATTTCTACCTTTGGGGTACTTTAAAACAAAAGCTATATCAGACAACGGTGAACACTAAAGAGGAGCTACGTCAACGTGTGACCAATTGCATCGACCAACTAGATGCTAATGAAATACATAAAGCGACAACTGATGGTGTACATCGCCGGATTTTGAAGTGTTTAGAAGTCAATGGGGGATATTTTGAGAATTTTTTGTAAAATGTTTAGATTCTAATAATAATTAATAATTGAAAAAATTATCTTGTATTCGCATAACCTATCTTTCGCTCATTGGTTGCAATTCATGATACATTTCATTGAATTTCTTACATGTTCTTGCTACAGTTTTGTCACATTGCCCATGAAGAATAAATAGTGTAATCACAACTTCATTTGAGTAATTATTTCGCTCCATCTTAACTTGTTTTCAAATAAATATTAAGTGGAAAATCGTAAATGAATCTTAAAACTTCGGCGTCTGTCAAACACAGTAAACAATTAAGCAATCGTCAAATCACCTGGCATGAGCAACTAATACAAATTATGTAAAGATAATGTGTTTTTCATTCATTATTGCGATTATTTACAAAACTTGACGAGCTAGGTATACCACTATGCTACATCAATTTGGAGGAAATTTAATTGCCTTTCAGAATTTTAAATAACATATAGGGTGTCTTATTAGAAAAAATACGGTTTTGGCCTTTTTTTTTGTGTCACGTTAAAATCACCTTTTTTAAACCGCCCTGTATAACGAAAATGAATTTATTCAGGTAACTATTAAACACCTGGCTTTCCAAACTGTGGGCAAAATTTCAGCCTTCTATGGGATCAAATAGCCAATAAATTAAAATTTTAGTGGGACCATTTTTTTGAGAAAAAAATAATTCAATAAGTATTATCTCGAGAACCGATCTAGATAGGTATAGAAAACTATTAATAAAAAATTATCATAAAGAAATTTCAATTCTAAAAACAAAATAATATAAATAATATACAGGGTGTCTCATTAAAAATAAGAAAGTTGTTAGTACTTTTTAGTAGAAGGGGCAACACCGCCAAAATAAAAATATTTTAGAAAGACAGGTCGTGCCTATTTATGGCAGTATCCAAATTTTCAGATTAATCCTAAGTCCAGTTTTCCATAAACGTCTAACCTACCATCGACCATCAGTGACCCTGTATATATATATATATATATATATATATATATATATATATATATATATATATATATATATATATATATATATAAACGGGTGTCCCGTTAAGGTGGAGTAGCGACTATATCTCGAAAACTATTTATCCTACAGCTTTTGGGAAAAAAGATTATAACAAAAGTGAACCCTAGATGTATACTTAAATTATTTTACACTTTTAAATTTTACCGCTAGATGGCGTGTTTTTAATTTAAAACAAAGACAGATTTTCTGCAAAAATTAATAATGAAGGTAAGTGACGTTGAACGGTTTTGGACTCTTCTATTCAAACTCTAAAGATTACCTGTTGGACATTTTGGCCAGTCTCTTAGAATAATCGGAGGGGAGACAGTTGACTCGTATTGCAGAAAATGCTCGACTAGTGAACACGTTATTCGATCTTATCGAACTTAACCTTATTCAAAAGCTATTCTACAGCTAAATTATAGTATCTAATATTATCTGCGGTTTTCCTTTAATCCTGAACCGCCAGATGGCGTTTTTCATCGATCTAGCAATTTACTCGAGTTGCCATCAAAACCTAGATTTTATTTTAATAGTCTCATTACTCGTAAACTTATTTAAAATGTGGCGAAAGTCAAACTATAGTTACGACCAAAAATACTTAAAAAAATATTTCTTTTATTTGAAAGGAAAATTCAACAATTTTTTGCAACATATAGTACTAGTCGACCCTAGACTATCAAACGTATACTCGTTTTAAAATTAACTTAATTACGAAATTCGCAGGAAAAATTCTTGAAATTTTTTAAACCAATGGTATAAATTTCAATTCAATGCAATTTCAGTTTAATTCAATTTACAAGCAGGTATAAAAATACAGTTGTAGGCAAATATAACGCCATAAGTACTACTCAATTACAAACGCTTAAAACTCTTTTCTAATTATAAAATACAAAAGAAACCAGTTTTAAAATTTTTATGTGCCCTAAAATATTATAAACATCAAAATATTACAACAAAAATAATAATTAATCTTTACCTTGCAAAAATTAATACTGTTTTATGATTTTTCAGCAAATTTTCAAAATGACCACCCTTATTCTCAATGCAACTTTAAAGTCTTGGCCTTCTTCCACCAACAGCCGTTCCGGTCTCTGCCACAGAAATAGACGCTATCGCATTTCGGAATCTAAGCGTCATGTCTTCTTGTGTAACTGACCTGGTCTGGTAAACAATATCTTTAATTTTTCCTTATAAATACAAGTCTAAGGCAGTTAAATCAGGGTATCTGCGTGGCCAGGAAAATAAACCACTCCTTCCTATTCATTTATGTGAAACTAGGTATTTAAATATTATATCACATTAAGAAAACAATGTACAGGGCAACCGTTGTATTGAAACCACATGCTTACACAAGTTTCTGAAGGTACTTAATCAAAAAAAATTGCCAAACGACTTCTTAAAAATTCTAAAACTTTCCCCCATTAAAACTTTTTTCCAATATAAAACAATAATTTTGCCTTCAATAATACCACACCACACAATAACGATGAATTGATTTTGATGATCAATTTCTACTGCCCAATGAGAATTATTTACAGAACAATAGTGGCTCTTATGTAAGTTTACTTTACTTCCGCTAAAAAAAAAGGATTTTTTTGGGCAATTTCAACCATGCAGTTGCAAAAATCTAAGATTCGGTCAAACTCGAGCGGCCTGAGCGCCTAAGGAAGTTCAACATGACATGCATGTAATTTTTCTTCTTGTATAATTCTTTGAACAACCGATCGAGAAACTACTGGGTGGATTTCTATATCCCTAATATAGCGTTTAGTAGAAGCTTCAATATAAGCAAGCAAATAGTAATAGTACTGTCTTCATTTCCAGTTGTGCGAATCCTCTTTTTCAGCCTGTATCGGTAACATTTATCCAGTTCCTCGCAAAGGTCTTGCTAAACGCCATAAACTGTCGTCTCTAGGGACATTGTATAGCGTACTCTCGCAAGGCAATAACGGCTTTTTCAAAACTTTGGAAATACACCACCAGCATGTCATATGCTTAAGCAACAGAGTAAGACATAAGTAGTCAACAACTTTTGTAAAATGGTTAGCGAGTATACAAGACAGAGTTAATCACACTCCGTCTCTTTTAGATGTTGTTTTAACTACTGATGTCAATTTGCTTTCCTTTCCTGATTATTTGGCATCTGTTGGGATTCATGATCACGTGACAATTGTCTGCAATCTACAAATACCTTGCAAACTCAGAAGAAATCTACAGAAAAAACAAAGAGGAATTCTAGACTTTGATGAAGCAAATAGTCATATGTCATGCATGGAGTGGTCGACCAACATGGAGTACATAGCGTGTGGAGGAACAGGAACCATTTTGTGGCATCTTTAAACACTACGATTCATCGTTTCAGCAGGTCTATAGTTATTTTTTGAATCCGTTTAAATCGTGGCTAAGGTGTGGCAAGATAAGGCTTATATATTTCAAAAATACTTTTTGGCCTAAATAAAAGCGCTCATAAACACCACAAAACTATGCGGTGCACAGATGTTTTTTAAATCATTTAAGAATTTATTCGACAAGCAAAATCTGAATAGGAAAGCAATCTTACATTATATAAGAACGGCAATAACTTTTACAAATAAGTTAAAAATTTTCTTTCTTCTTCTATTATCGTACCTTGGACAAGAGATGACACTGGGGAGCTTGCAGCTGGACATTCTGTGACTGCAACGCTTTTCTCCAAGTATTTTTCTACAAACTATACCTCAGAGCCACTGGGGGCATTACCCTAATTATATATGCCACGCAATATGTTTTCACTGGAGGAGGTTCAGATAACACAGTCCACAGTCCTTGCTAAACTAACATAACTTAAGAATATATCACCCGGTTCTGGAGGGTTTTCACCATTTCTTCTCAAGAAGTGTGCTGTTTCAGTTTGTATTCCACTTGCACTAATAACGCAGTCGTTCATTGATACCGGGGTTTTACCTACTGCCTGAAAGTAAGCTGACGTAATAGCAATTCATAAGATAGGTGATATGCTCGACAGGGAAAATTATCTCCAGATAAGTCTGGCTCTAGCTGAGATAAAAAAAATTGGAAAAAGTTATTGTTGAGATTATGATTAAATTTCTCTTCTGACATGGCATTATCCCTTTTGAGCAGCATGGATTTATCCCTACCAGACTAACCACAACCAACTTGCTATTGTGTCCAAATAATTGGACCAGAAGACTTGATTTGCGCAAACCTACAGCGGTCATTTATCTCGATTTTGGTAAGGCTTTTGACAGAGTGCCACCCAAAAGATTTTTGTTGAAACTGGAGCATTTAGAGTCAGAGGTCGTCTTCTCTTGTGGTTTGAGAGCTACTTATCTGGACGAGTATACAGGGTGAGAGTGCGTGAAAAATTTTCTGATTTTCAATCCTTTTTTACTGGAGTTCCTCAGGGATCGGTGTTGGGTCCATTACTTTTTGTTATACTGCCGATCTTTCATCTCTATTAAAGTCCACTTGGTCGCTCTATGTATATGACACTAAAATTTACCGTAATCCGTTGCGAGACCATGATTCATTACAGGAAAACCTTACAAAAATATGCAAGTGGAGTAAAATTTGGCTTCTTCCCCTAAGTGTGTGTGGTGCTTCACATTGGAATAAACAATCCCAAGCTGCACTATCTGATGGATGGAGGTGTTTTATCGTAGGTTTTAAAGCGGAGGGATTTGGGGATTACAATTACTTGTGAACTAACTTGGACCGGTCATATAACGGAAGCATGCAACAGGACCAAAAGCTTTCTGTTTCTGCCTAAAAAGGTGTTTTCGTTTCCTTCAGTTGATACGGTATGCTGCTTGTATATGACTTATGTGAGACAGATGATCTAGGTTGGATTGGTTTTGCGATTGGTGCGTGGTGACTTAATGACAACTTATAAAAACCTACATGATACATTTGCTGTTGACTTCAGTGAAATATATGTGATGCGTACTACCATACAGTGCAAAAACAACATTTTTTGTGCAATCGTGTTTTTAATAATTCTAACTCACTGCCTGATGATGCTGTAGATCTTGCTAAAATAAACCACTTTAAAAACAAATTAGATAACAATGACACGTTGAGCTTTGGAGAACTATTTGCTTCTTTTAGTGAATTTTCTTAAAAAAAAAATTCACTAATGAGGAGATCCCGACTTTTGAATTTTGAAAAAATTTATTCAAATGAGCGCTAATTAGGCCCCCTAGAACACATATCCGGGGTCAGTTTCAATTTTATATGTTCATATATATATATATATATATATATATATATATATATATATATATATATATATATATATATATATATATATATATATATATATATATATCACACCGATAACTCAAAAAATAATATTCCGATTTTGATTAAATTTGGTGAATAAATTCCTTTTGAAAATTGCTTGGATAAGTTCGTTAGCGAGGAAAATCTGCCCAGGTTTTCCCGGAAAATTTTGTGTTTTCTTTCGGAAAAGAATTATATCTCCGGAATTAACAAAGTAAGGGCAACCAAATTTTATACATCCTTATATGTAAGTTACCTACTAAATTTCAGCTCCGTAGCTCAAAAGACAAAAAAGTTATGGACATTTAAAGAAAAATAAATTGGGGTTTTTCACAAAACGTCAAAGTTGCGATTTAAAATGTCAGAATTGGCAACATTTAGGCAAATAACTTGAATCTAATACGGGCTATGGAAATCAAATGTCTCAAGAACGATGTTTTACAAACCCTGAAGTCTTAGTTTCAACCGTCATTGTTCTTCATTTTACTAAAATGTTTCCAGAAAATTCATTTCAAATAGACCCTTTCTCTGATGGTTGGCAGTAGCCTTAGCTTTAGAGTTTATCGTTTAATGGTATATAATTTTTGTCGAATTTTCGTAAAAAAATCAATAAACCTCAATATATCCGTTATTATACAAGATATGAAAAAAATGTGTATATATTAATTATAGGGTGTCTTGAGCTACATCTTAAAAAATATTTCTACAATCACAGGCTGGCCCATAAGTCGTTGGTGATACAAATTTTCTATTTTTTTTTTAATCAAACACGCTTTATGTTATTGCATTTTTGCATTTTCCATCGAAATATAATGCATGTTTGTAAGAAAAGAAATTCTGGATGCAGCAAGTGCGTTATGGTAGAGAATTTTGATCAAATGCTTCATATTTGAATAGCCCAATTTGCTATTAACCCATAAGGTTGACCAAGAAACGAGTTTTTTTCGGGAACACTTTAAGTTTACTTTTGGAAATTATTGTACATTTTCACACAATAAAGTTATTTTTATGAAACATGGCACATTGTTTTTACCATATATGTTATACTGGTAACTAAAATGCTGCTTTCTTAAAAAGAAAACACACATATTTGCAATAAAAACATTTTTAGGAAAATTCACTACCATAACGCACTTGCTGCGTCCAGAGTTTTTCTTTTTAACTTGATGGTGAGTCTGAACATTCTTTTTTTTTTCGTCATTGGGCAGGAGACACACACTGTTTGTTTATTTGTACTGAGCGCTTTTACAGTTAAGTTCTTATGTTTATGTAGAGAAATGTTACTTTTAATATTTTTGCGTTTGAGAAAATATGCTTGCAGCATCAGCTCCTCTCTTTTTAAATAAATAAATAATGCTTGAATAGAGAATTAAAAAAGCTTTCTAAAAAGTTACCACTTGTGTCACTGGTCCGGGAGTCAACCCGATAGGTAGAATACAATTGATTTTATAAATACACAAATCAGCTAAAACATACATTTATTGTAAGGCTAGATGTATTCTCACAATAATCAGAACCGCAAAACAGTTTTGCTCTAATTACAGCTCGTCAGTACGGTATAGTAATTACAGCGAGAACACATCCATAAAGTAATATGGCTATGGTAGCCAGCCTTCTATAACATTGTGAGATGTACGACCGTGTGGCCATCTTGGTGCAGAAGCAGGTAATTTGTTGTCAAGACAGCTCCAAATAACACAGAATGTTATAAAATAGAGACTGTGTACAACCAACTAACAATTTTGTAAATTGTCAGCCCTGGCCCATTTCTACCCTAATATATGGACAATGTATGTAAGGCTAGATGTATTTTCACGATAAGCGTTACATACATTGTCGTTATATTAGGGAAGAAATGGACCAGGCCTGACAATTTATAAAAGTGTTAGTTGGTTGTACACAGTCTCTATTTTCTAATATTTTGTGTGATTTGGAGCTGTTGTGACAACATACTACCTCATTCTGTTGCCTTTATCCGATTTTGCAGCTATACCTCCTTAAAATCCAGTTTACCGCGCGGAGAACCTCTATATTCACCGCAGGTCTCGCAACTTTCTTAGAGCTTGCCCCAATCAATTTTTCTCATTTACGTGGTTTTCTTTATGCATTGAGAATAATTGTAGACATACATAAGGGGAAAGAGAACCACCGCGTCGAAGCAGTGAACCAACATGTTCCATTTGTTCCATGTTGAACTTGTTCTTATTTCATTTTTTTAATTATTTGTCCAAAAATCATTTTGAGGTTGCCTTGTTTGTCAGTCTTACGTAGTAAGCTACAATATATCACTTTCAAAACGTATGTCGACATCAACAGTAAATAAGTGTCGAAAAGGGTCTGGGTGCAGCAAATATGTTATGGTAGAGCTTTTTGGTAAAAATATTTCGAATACGATAACTCAATATATTGCCCATCAAGCTAAAATTTTCAATCTTGAACCATAGTAAAACCTATGTAAATGCGGTGTGGGTACTAAATTAAAGAAAAATAACATAATGAGTTTCGCGGATAACTACAATTTTGTTTAAAAAAACCTTTTTTGTTGTTTATTGTTTGCAAAAACTAGTTCGATTGGGTTGACTAAAACAAAAACAGCCAAGCAAGTAGTAAGGAAAAATACCCGCCATATTTGTAATTTGGCAGGTACATTCCCTTTGTAAATATTTTTTTTCTGCAAAACTTTTCTAACTTTAATAAAATTTGTAACACATTTTTTTTAAAGAGACTTGGAGTACCTACATATTATATCTACGAAATTTTAATTTTCTAGTTCCATAGAAAATGTAAATTGAAATCAACAAGGTCCATTGAAATTTAAAGAATTAGTTGGTTTTGGTTGGTTTTTTGTTTCTTTAACGTCGGCCTATTTTCACGACTATGGCCAATCACCGACGCCAAGGAGCAGTTTCACCTCACCATCCTGGAAATTTTGTCGAACCCCTGCGTTTCTGTAAAGAGGGTAGGGATCTTTAACGTGCCCAACATCGCATGGGAACGGGACCGACGGCTTTACGCTCCCTCCGAAGGGCGGAATGTGCATACATTCAACTTGCTCAAATACAATGCCAGAACCTCGGTTGATGTTAATTGTACAGTATGTACTGAAAAAGTGAAAGGAGTACCCTGGGATCGAACCCAGTACCCTTCGGTTCAGAGGCACATGTTCTTACCTCTGAACCACCGAGGCTCTGAAAGAATTAGTTTTAAGAATATATCTTACTAATAGTGTACAATTCTTATGAAAATTCACTGCTATAACGTACTTGCTGCGTGTCGAACTTTTTATCTTTACCACATTTTAAGGGTTCAAGCTCTCCACGCGATTTTACATTACGTTTGTGCTTTTGCCAGTGATTTCTGTACAAAACTGATCAAAATCTTTTTTTTGCCAGTTAAATATTATTTACGGACAAAGCTAATTTTTTCCGTAACACAATTCGAAATTGTTTTTGATGAATGTATAAGCTGGAATCCTTGATAAATTCCTAATAGATCAATTATTTTTACCACAGAGAGTACACGAGCCAAAACTTCAGTCAACACAAATTTTTTGAAAATGTATGGCAATTATTAATATTTTATTTGGAAAGGTAAGCGCCTTCGCAAGACAAAAGTAGGGGGGTTAAAAGGGCCATGTTTCGGAAAAATAATAGCATGTAGAATGGTCCGAAATTGGATCAGGCTAGTTTGTAGGAAATATAAAATGTAGCATACGTAAAAAGTTGAATTCAACTGTCACAATAACTGTCAGTGAAATATATTTAAGAGTGACAAGAAAATAAGCTTTTAGCATCCCGTATTTAAAAAGAAAACAATATAGTACAAATACTGTTCATAGGAAATTCTAGTCATAAAATGAGCTACAGAATCACGTGTTTTGTTTTTATTATTCAAATAAATTAGGCTCTGTATTTTGAATTTTTTTCCATATATACAGATGTCTCCTCTTCAGCCAAGAAAATAAAGGGTTTCCCAATAAGGACGATATATTTTTAAAGTGAAATAAAATACAAAATATTTTAGACAAAAGCAGAACTTTTTATTTTATTTCAATGTACAACTTGTGACATTGAATAACACATCATTCAAATACCCACCTCGGCTTTGTTTGCGTAATCGAATTAGATAAACATAATTTTCGGTGACTTGTTGCAATATATCAGGTGTAATTTCATGAATACATAGGTCCATGTTCAGTTTCAAAGCGCCTTTATTTCGGGGTTTGTTCGCATAGAGAGACAACTTCAAATACCCCCACAAAAAGAAACCCAAAGGTGCTAAATCACAACTTATTGGAGGATAGTTCCATTCCTGGAGATTACAGACTCCACAAACACCTCTCTCAATAACCCCAGAGGGGCACTGGTAAAATGTGGTGTTGCACCATCTTGCTGCAAAACATGTCTTGCAAATAAATTTCATCCAAATTTTGCCACAAAAAAATCTGTTAACATTGATATATAACGCTCACCATTCACTTCTAATGCATCTCCTTTTGCATTTTCAAAAATATGGTCTGGCGATGCCACCATGCCATTAACCACATTAAGCAATAATATATTCTGAATGATAAGGCTTGTAATGAATCTGCCGTAGACTATTTTCACACAAAAAATGAAAATTTTCTCTGCTTACGGAGCCGTTTAACAAGAAATGATACTCATCGAAAAAAAAATTTTTTTGAAAAAATAAGGATTAATTTCAAGTTTCTTTAGAGACCTATCAGCAAACACGCGACACTTATTACAGCGTAAATATTCTCTTGGTTTCTTACGTTTCGTTGTTTTATTGGTGTAAAGTGAAATTTGTTTCGAATTTTTCAACTATACGACGAATAGCAGGAATATAAAGACGATTATGTGAACCAAAATTTTCACGAAGATTACGTTGTGTTTAAACACAAGAACGTTTATTTTTAGATCATAACCAAACGTTGTTCAAGGGTGTATTTTCCCATGATGAATGATCAAACTATGGTTAACAAAAATGACAGCTAGTGAGATTTCCACAATTTTGAATATGGCTGCCATGACGTTTTAAAAACATGTCACCTATGTTGGGAAACCCATTATAATCCGGTAGTATCGTCAGCGTTTTAGAATAACGCAAAATAAATTATTAAAACGAAACTGGATTTTCCTTGCAGCCAGTTTAATTTGACACCTCAAAAGTTTGTTTGTTAGGTTTATACTACTACTTTCTAATACCCGTACGTGATGTATCATAGCGTATCATAGTTTAGCAATTATTAACATGCCCAAAGTTTGTTTGGTTTCTAAGATAATTTAATTTGGTGGTCACACTGCTCCCTAATACAAATATCAGGAGATAAAAGCTGGCTGATGAAATGCCAACCACAGGTAATTAAACCAAATTGAATACGGTGGGATAGAACACGACAATTCACACAAAGTTCAGAGATCATTTGCCGTAATTCCACTTGCTTACTGAATAGAGTCACTGCATGCCCGTTTGGAGGCGCTGTGCACTAAATTTATTGTACTGGTTTGCGGTTAAGACCTATTATTCCAGATGCTTTCAAAGACAACATTCAAATGCATCGCATACTATGCAGAAGATGAATTTCTTGGCCGTAATATCTGCTGATCTACTATTTTAGCTGCTGCTTGCATTTCTAAGTTAATACTATGGTCTACTTAGTTTGGCAGTTTTGTTTGAATCTCCATTTTGCCTAATTAATTAGCATATACAATTTCTTTTATAATGTTTTTCAAAGTTCCAATTATTGTTTAGAGCAAAAAATGTTACGAAGCGCTGCTCGCATGTAACCTCAGGATTTTTGGTAAAAATATATCTTGGTTCATTCTCACTATTACTAGAAACACAGACCGGTTTGGCACTTTTGTTAGACTAGTAACAATCAAAAGGCACCTGAGGCAAAAGATATTAACTAGCTTGCCTTCCCACTAATAACAATCAAGAGGCGCCTGAAGAAAGTAATCTTAACTAACCTGCCTTCTAGGGCATTGTTGAATGTATCGCCAGATATACCTTTTGTGAGTGACTAGGACTTATGTCCTCTTAGTAGATCTAATACACATAAAATTTTATACATAAGTTGCTGCATATAACTAACCGAAACCCGCAAATCGCAGCTCCCTCACACTCATTTCCTGTTACATCAATAAATATACAAATACGTTCTACTTTGACCATCGATATAATATTTTAGACTGTGAGGTCTTTTTTATGGAGTACAGATAGTACCACAAAACTAAAAACTAACTTTACTTTATCTTTTGATGTTGCTTGGTAGGAAAACAAAAATCGAAGGCAACCAGCAAACAGTATGTATTACCGATATCTGATATTAAATATAGAAATCGGTACATTTTAGGCTTTAAGTAGCTTGTTTTCCTTGCAATCGGCGTCGTCTTTTAGAGTATGCTCCTGATTTTTTCTACTCGACTACTGACATGCAAAAGTTGTTGTAAATGCTTTTTTTCTACTTCTTTTCCTTTTTATTTGGATTAGTGCTAACAGAAAATTACCTAATCTCAGGATATCTCCAACACATGTTCTCTTCTTCCTTGATTTCTTTCAGCAAGCATCTTTCTTCTCTCACCTCTTCTAGCACACTTTTGTTTGCTTTTCTATTAGTGTACTCTAGCTGTTATTTAATTTTTTAACCTGTCCAGGTTTTAACGAATTTTATTCTATTCATATTTTACGTGTTCAGAGCACAGCTTCCGCATCATGCAATATAATATTTAATACGGTATGTTGTCTACTGATTGTTTGATTTTCTATCACAACCCTTGTTAAGACTTTTTACTACGTTTATCATCTTCTGAAATAATGCTCGGCTCAAGCAAAGTAACAGAAGATCAAATTGAGACGGTTAATGGAATCGTGTTGTATTCTCTGACGAGTCCCAATTTAGAATTTGCTGTAGAATGGCATATGGCTCTAACACGGGGGCGTAACGCTATTGGGTGCGTTAGCATAGGGTAGAAGGTCACCTCTAGTTTTTATTGACAAGAAATTTGAATAAAAAAGGTTACATACGAAAGGTAGACTGGTGAATTGCCATACATCCGAGAGTTAATTCAACCCCTTTTCCAAAAAGACAACGTACTTTTATACAACAAAGGCACTAAAATGTTCTCAGAAGAAAATAATGTGACCCTGATTCCCTGGTCACCTCGCTCCCCAGACTTGTAACATCGAACATGTATGGGATATGCTGGGCAATAGACTGGGTAATTTATCCCAATCACCAAATAACCTAGTTGATCTTGGTCACCGAATTCAAGACGTGTGGGACGATAGTCCTCAGGATAGCATAAATCATTTAATTTCAAGCATGCCTCAAACAGTTATCGAATGCATAAGAAACTGCTGCGGACTGACTCATTATTAAATAATTTTGTTGTTTTTTAACATTTTAGTTTAAAAATGTAATAATTAAAGTTTAATTAACCAGTAATTGTGTATAAGTGTTACTAAACTTGATCGAGTCTTACTAGGTGCTCGAAGTCAATATATATTAATTGCTTTTATAGACCTGGAGAAAGTATTCTATAATTCAAACTTGAAAATATTGTTTCATATTGTGAAAAGAATTGGAATGGATTGAAAAGATGGGCACATCTGCACAAATATCAAATGCCTGGCCAACAATTAAATAACGAGTTAAATTAAAAAGTGTCCCTGGATTAAGATTAGTTCGGTCTTAGACCGGGCTAAGTAAATATAAAAACAGCGTCGGCACTTGAAACAATGGGAGAATGGAGTCTGTAATGTTCCCTCTATTGGTGGTACCTATCTTTCCTCTTTTTTATTTGCAGTTTAGTTCAATGGGGACAACACATAGATGAGCGTTTTTTATAAGTTTCTATATATTATCCAATAAATTTCATTTTTCTTTCAAGGGTGAATACGGAACTATTAAATATGGACGTATGTGTGCGTGTTTCAATCAGCCTTTTCTCTTACATAATTTATATTTTTCTTGTTCATTAAACATATTTTTTCAATTTTTAATAATAATTAATTAGGAAATAAATTAAGACCACATTTGTAATTAATAATATACTTGAAAATATAATTTTTTTATACATATCTTCACAAAACATATTATCTTTTAATTTTTTTTTCTTTTAGAACATACAACAAAGTTTTACTCAATTAATAATTACTGTGAACTGGCCAGCACCAAAAAAAACCAATTTTCACGTACAATTTATTATTTAAAATTAATGTATATTACTACAACAACATTTTGCAAAGAAAAATTACTCATAAAATCTTGTGACTTATTTTAATTATTATTATTCATCTCAACCCAGCTTCTGTGATTTTTTCGCCGGTGGTATGAATGCATCTATTTGATTAGTTCAAGAGTTTTAACTATCGTCTTGCAATATCTTTATTTTAGTGAATTTTCTTTAAAAAATTCATTAATGAGGAGCTCGCGAATTTTCAATATATATATATATATATATATATATATATATATATATATATATATATATATATATATATATATATATATATATATATATATATATATATATATAAACTGATAACTCAAAAAATAATGGGCCGATTTTAATACAATGCTGTAGGTATCTTACTTTTGCAATTGCAAGTGGCTTGGATAAGCTCGTTAGCCAGGAAAATCGGCCTAGCTTTTCTGGGAAAATTTTGTGTTTTGTTTCGGAAAATAATGAATATTTCATTTTCTATCCCTTGGACAGGACTAGTTAAATTTGTCTTATGATTTAATAATAATAGTATCAGTTAACGTTATATTTGATACTTGTCTACAATTAACTAACAACCTAAAACGATAAAGTAAGACTATTTATTTTATAACATTTTTACCATCATTTAGTTTTATTTGATTAATGACTTATGTTGTTCTAAATTACGTTTAAAAGGATGTACACAGGGACACTTTCCTTCACGTCAATGGGATTTTATATATATATATATATATATATATATATATATATATATATATATATATATATATATATATATATATATATATATATATATATATAGGGTGTTTAAAAAAGATGGGGCAATTATTAAGGGGTTAATTTCCCAGGTCATTTTTAGAAAAAAAGTTCGTATAAACATAGGTGACAATATGCATTGTTTCCCAGATACAAGGTGTTAATTTTTTGTGTGTAAAATAAAGATTTTTTAAATTACTTCAAATACCTCCTCACCGATTTTTTTGAAATTTGGCAGCGTTGTTTATATTATTAGCAGATTGTTAAGTCCATTGGCGTTAGGGGGGCACCTCAACAAAATTTACTGACATAAAAATGTACGACACTGACTGCAATATGATTTGTATATGATTTTGAGATAAAGAAACTAAAACTACAAGTTATTTGTCTCTTGATAATTTCTCCGTATCTTGAATCGTTTACACGACAAAAATTAAAAACCTTCTTATGGCATGTCCATTTACCATACAGGAAATCACAAACACGAACAATAATTTTTGTTGAGGTGTCTCCCCTAATGCCAATGGACTTAACAATCTTTATATAATTAGGGTCAAATTAGCGCATTTATAATACAAACAACGCTGCCAAATTTCAAAACCATCGGTGAGGAGATATTTGAATTATTAAAAGAAAACTTATTTTACAAAAACACCTCGTATCATGGAAACAATGCATTTTAGCACGTATGTTTATGCGAACATTTTTTCATAAATTACCTGGGAAATCAACCCCATAAATATTGCCCCGTCTTTTTTAAACACACTGTATATATATATATATATATATATATATATATATATATATATATATATATATATATATATATATATATATATATATACATATTAATTACGGGATTATTGCTTGCTTGCTTGGGGATCTGTGGCTGATTGCTTCTACACAAGATTAGAAATTGTCCAAAAATGGATATTAAAAGTAATTTATGATAAATGTTATACCTATCCAAGTAATGCGTTATTCAGCGAGGTGGGGGTGATGGATCCCAGACAGGAATACGTTGTCGCGCTTTTACTGCATTCTCGTAAAGGTGTTTTTGCGAGCAGGCGCGTGGAACATATTTACGGAACAAGAGGTAATGCGAAAAATTTGCATGTCCCACAAATGAGGAAGACCATTGGTCAACGGTCGCACATGTATCTAGCTCCCAAGATGTATAACATTATACCAGAATCCATAAGGAAATTGAACTCCCAAGTTCGTTTTAAGACCAAAATTAAGTCTTGGAGAAATCAATTACCAAGAGAGGAAATGCATCGGTGGATTGATGCCGGGAGCTACTTTTCCCGTTGATTGTGCAAACTTACGTGTTTTTGGGTGTCTATGGGAGTGCATGGAAGTGTGTGGGTGCGTGCGTAGGTACGTGCGTATGTGTGTGTGTTAGTGAGTGTATATGAACTTGTTCATGTCCATCAATATTTGACCATACTTGTGGAGATTTTGTAGTTGCTTCATATTAGTTCATACAAGTAAAATGTTGATAATCTCAAAATTTTTAGTTTCCCAAAATGCTGTTTCAATCCCTTGCATGTAAAGATACGTCGGTGTGACGGAGAGCAATATTATT
Source organism: Tillus elongatus (assembly GCA_964006375.1). NCBI lineage: Eukaryota > Metazoa > Arthropoda > Insecta > Coleoptera > Cleridae > Tillus > Tillus elongatus. Next base: position 120,912,173 of record OZ023265.1, read on the forward strand.
AGAAACCTGGTAAATATATCTATGAGAATGTAACCCATATGCAGGTTTTCCTTTATGGGTGTTATCATGTTTATTTACCTTCTAAAGTTAAAAGTATACACTAACACTAAATTATTGTTTGGGTCATTTTGTATTGTTTGGTTTGTCATATTGAATGTAATTTGGTAAATAAACATTATATTATTACTATTATATTATTATTATACACACCTGTAGCATGCTTTGAAGGACACATGCTTAAAAAAAATGAAGAAGAAGCAGACTGTGAAAGCTCTAATAAAGTGAAAAACCTGCTGGTAACAAAATAGTCATGGTTGCGATGACAAGGTGACAGCACCTTAGCCTGTGGTTATAAGTTTCGTCTTTACCTTACGTCATCATTATATTATCCTTTAGAGCTGCCATATGTACCACTATATCAAACGTAGAGAATCGAAACTTATGAGCAATGGTAAATTTATTAAAATCATTTTAGCAGAAAGTTATTGTATTATGAGTTTAACAGCTTCCCTAATTAGCTAACCCTTTAACCATTTTAGTAATCATATATCCCCTCTTTGTGGTTATTTACACCGAAAAGAACATAAATTATGAAAGGGATGCTCCCGGATCCTTCACAACGTCGACCTAATAGTTAATAAAGCGGTCAGATTATCTGATATGCAAAATTCATATCCCCTTATATGAAATATTTCATACATCAGTAACTGCACACCTAATTTTCCTACACGTCCTTGCCAAACCGTTGAGTGCTTGCCACGAAAATGTTCCTGACATTGCTCGGGGTGTTTATTAAAATTGAGATACGCCAGCCGCAGTCGGCTTCAAAAGAACATGGCACTGCTGTCAGAAATTTCCATGCAAAATCTGATTTTAAATAGCATCAATGTTTGCGAAATATCTCCGACGTCCTTAGAGTCACCTTGCCCAGAGTAACACAGAAATGAAATATAATTCCATAATAAGTTTACTTTGATTGAACACCGTTTCTGATACAAATAAAAACAAGATAAGGTACAATTTAAACTCTGAGAAACAGAAAAAAATGAGGTTCGTCGTAATTAAATTATCTGAATAACTAAATGTATAACCGAGTTTTTATGCCTCACAAGTTCATCAGTTTATTTGAAACTAAGTTATTAAACATGAAAAACAAAGTTAGGCAATGTTACATTCTTTCTATGCTAAATCTACCAAAGAAAAATATTTTTTAAATTCAGATGTTCGTATTTCTTTTTAATGCTGGTTGCCATTCTTTTATGTAGGTATTTTAAAAATTAGATTAGGCGAAATGAATAAAAAACAGAGACACTGTGATAATATTGTTGGAATTTTAACGGATACAGTATTTGAAGTGTCCAAGTAAAGATCCTATAACTGGAAAATATCGGGGGATGCGCTAAAGCATTACTGAGATGATGTTATTTAAAAAATATATTACAAACTTCATCAAAAGCTAGAGCTGTTAGTCAATTAGGCAAAGACTGCTTTTCTTAATGAAAATTAACTGATAGAGAGGTAACTATGGTGAGACTTCCGGAAAAAATTTAGATAAGCACTAATCAGGGCCCCTAGAACCCATATATATATATATATATATATATATATATATATATATATATATATATATATATATATATATATATATATATACATATATATATATATATATATATATATATATATATATATATATATATATATATATATATATATAGGATGGATCATTGAAAACGAAACAGACCCCTTTAGCGTCCAGAGAAATTTTTTTTAAGAAACGCTGAAACACGTGAATTTTTATATTGAGGGGAATAATTTTTGACATAAAACTCAACTTTGTCACATCAACCCCTTAAGTGTGGTGATAACAACACTTATATTTTAAATAGGGAACATAGGTCGAGTGTTACATCATTTGAAAGCTCTTTCTTTTATGAAATCAGCACACTCATTTTTTTGGAAGTTTTATGAACTCGTTTAAAAATTGTTCACAGTTGAAGATGCAAAGCGCACTCATTCCAATAAGAAATGTGCTGATAGTCAATGTTTTGTTGGTTTGTAAAAAAAAATTGACTATCAGAACATTTCTTATCGGAATGAGAGAAATGCGGTTTATTTTAGTTTATCGGTCGGTTTGATACTTGATAGTACTACCGAAAATTAATTTCACAATGGTGTATTCTGTAAAAGAAAGAGTTGAAATAAATTTTTTTTAAACGATGACTATGCCAACCGTACCGCAAATCTGAAAACATCCGAACAGACATGTTAACAGAAAATACATTTTGGAGTTAGTTGCAAAGTTTAGACAAAGTAGTTCAGTAGCCAACAAAAAACGGGATCCTGAACGTGAATTTCAGATTAGAGATATTGAAGTTTTAGGACAAATTTCTGCAGACCCAACTTTGAGCACGAGAAAATTGGCATCAAAACAAGAACTATTCAGCGAATATTGAAGCATCATAAATTTCACCTGTATAAAATTCATCTTGTGCAACAACTGAATGAAGATGATTTTGACCGGCGGCTGGAGTTTTGTGAAGTTGTGATTGCACGAGTAGCTCATAACAGGAACTTTCTGTTCAATTTCTGTTTTTCAGACGAATGTACTTTTAGTGAATTTGTTGAGAAAAAATTCACTAATGAGGAGATCTCGACTTTCGAATTTTGAAAAAATTTCTTCAAATGAGCGCGATCTAGGACCCCTAGAACCCATATCCGGGGTCAGTTTCAATTTTTATATGTTTATATATATATATATATATATATATATATATATATATATATATATATATATATATATATATATATATATATATATATATATATATATATATATATATATATATATATATATATATATATATATATATATATATATATATATATATATATATATATATATATATATATATATATATATATATATATATATATATATATATATATATGTATGTATCACACCGATAACTCAAAAAATAATCGGCCGATTTTGATAAAATTTGGCATGTACTTTTCTTTTGTAAATGGCTTGGATAAGTTCGTTAGTCAGGAAAATCTGACGAGGTTTTCCGGGAAAATTTTGAGTTTTCATTCGAAAAAAATTTTTATCTCAAAGAATATAAGGCCGATTTTGATAAAATTTGGCATGTACCTTCCTTTTGTAAATGACTTTGACAAGTTCGTTAATTAAAAAAAGCGGACGAGGTTTTCCGGGAAAATTTTGAGTTTTCATTTGAAAACATTTTTTATCTTAAAAAATAAAAAATCTGTGATAACCAAATTTGGTAGGTAGGTTTATGATATAAAAAGTAAACTATACACCAAAACTTAGATTTACATGTTACAAGAAAAAAAAAGTTATAATAAAATACTTTGTGCCAGATCATTTCTATCAAAATTCACCACCATAACGCACTTGCTGCGTCCAGGCTTTTTTTATTAAACTCTACAGTCAATCGTCATAATTGTCGTTATTGGGCAGATAATAATCCAAGAAATTTTCACGAAGTCCACACTTAAACTCCACAGAAATTGAATGTCTGGACTGGAATTTTTGGAGACCGTTTAATCGGACCAATTTTTCTTGATGACAATTTGAGTGGCAAAATTTATTTGGAGTTACTAGAATACATCGTTTACCCTCTACTAATTGACATTGTTGAAAATTATGATAGCTATCAAGAAAATCAATTAGTGTTCCAAAAAGATGGAGCTCCTCCGCATTTTTCACAACGTGTTAGAGAGTTTTTGAACACAGAGAGTTTCCAGGACAAAGAACTACGACGACGCATTGTTGAAGAATGCCGTCTAATAACTCCACAGATGCTCCAGAATGTCAGAGCTCGTTTTGAACAAAATTTGTACTTTTGTATGGAAGCTGGTGGTCAACAATTTGAACACTTGCTTAACTGAATAAACATTTTTGAACGTTTGGTTTTGTTTTTTAGTTTTTTTTAACGAAAAATTGGTTAATTAGTTGGAAGAACGAATTTCATTTATTGTGATAAGAAATGTCTTATCACAATGAATGAAATACGTTCTTGCAACTCCAACTGTGACTAATTTTTAAACGAGTTGATAAAACTTCCAAAAAAATTAGTATGCTGAATTCAGAAAAGAAAGAGCTTTCAAATGACACTCGACCCATGTTCCCTACCTAAAATATAAGGGTTGTTATCACCACCATTAAGGGGTTAATGTGACAAAGTCTAGTTTTATGCCAAAACATGCCCCCCTCAATAATAAAATTGACGTGTTTCAGCGTTTTAAAAAAAATTATCTAGACGCAAATCGGTTTGTTTCGATTTCAATGCGCCACCCTGTATATATATATATATATATATATATATATATATATATATATATATATATATATATATATATATATATATATATATATATATATATATATGTATATATATATATATATATATAAGTCTCAATAAGGACTATCGACCTCAAACCTTTATGGGCCTCAAAACGAAAGTTCTTTGCTAATACATGGTCTATATTTCGCACCATCTTTTGTGCTTCCTCAAGAGCCTAGAAATAGTTACAGGTATGATATACAATCCAAAAATAACTTAGAACTACATAACAAAAGCTTAACAAATTACGAGAAGCAGCCAGCATGGGAACACAATAAGGAAGTGAGAGGTCTCGCTGGTCCCTGATACTCCACAACACCACAAACACACAGGACATAGTATAAAACCTTAGTTACATGTTCACATTATTAAAACATGGTCAAAATTTAAAACTTTCGGAGAAAATCTCATGTAGATTGTTGTTCTTAAAAAGCTGTAGATTGACAGCTGACTTTTATATCATGACATATGAGACAGGAGTGCCAACTAAGAGATGACAGACTGAAAAATTTCTGTTAGAAGGGCATAGAAGAGAACCAAAGACGGTAGGTGGAAACTATATTTTGGCAAATTTATTGTTATATACGAATACCTGTCAGTATAGAGATCCATAAAAAAAATAGTGTGAAAACACTTTTTCATGTCGAACCCCAGGGAACAGCTAAATATTGAGAGCTCTTATTGAGACTTAAATTTTGGAAAAAAAGCCTCGCATTCACACAGGTAGTGGTAGGACGTTTCTTCATCCTCGCCGCATTCCTGGCAAATGGGATCCCTCTCTACGCCTATCAATGTGAGGTGTCTTCTAAGGGCGCAGTGGCCTGTCAGCACCCCAAGGATGCGGCGAAGCGTAGGTCGACTCCTTCCAAGTACTCCTGAACCAGTGTTGACCTGATTCTGTCCGCTTAGACTGCCCGGAGGAACGCCTGGCTATCCGAGCAGATGTACACACATTAATCGGGACTCCTCTTTACGTCCTGTATATTGGTCACTGACAGGATAGCATACACATCTGTTTCGAATGCCGTGGTATATGCGCCAAGAGCATAGGTCTCGCGCACCCCCAGGCCCTCGATGTATATTCCTGCCCCGGAGGATTGTTGGTCCTCCAGCCGCGATCCGTCGGTGAAACAGACCAGGCTTGCGGGCTGAAATGCAACCTCATTTTCCCTCTACTGATCCCTACTGGGGATCCTGAGGGTGTATGGCGTAGTCAACCTAATATCGTTCTCGGCATCCCGCACCTTTATGGCGGAAATCGGAATTTTCTTTTCCACCTCTTTGGCGACTCACTCTTGCATGCCCTATTACTGCTCCCTCTTCCCACCAGTTTCCTGAGTCTCGCATTCTAATTTCGACACCATAGCATGGTGTCGTCCTCATAGCGCCTGTGATACCCAGGATTGCCAGCATTTGGAGTTTGGCCAGCTTCCTGCTGGTAGTTTGGTTCACACCACACCACCAGACTAACGCCCCATAGATGATTCTCCGTCTGATGATCGCAGTGTAGTTCCAATGAAGGATCCGAGGATTAAGTCCCCAGGTCCTCCCTATCACACGACGCAGCTGCCAGAGGGTCGCTACTCCCTTACCCACTTTTCGTTCTATTTGCGACCCCCATGTTAGTTTGGAGTCCAGGATCACCCCCAGATATTTGACCTCCCGCACTAAAGATAAAAGTTTTCCAAATATCACGGGCGCCTTGAACCCCTCTACCTTCCTCTTCTTGGTAAATATGATCACCCTCGTCTTCTCCGGGTTTACGGAGAGTCCCTGCTCACCACACCACCTTTCAATTATGCTACAGGCAGCTTGCATGCACTCACAGCCGACGCCGGGGAATTTACCGGTGACTAAGACCAGCCAATCATCAGCGTACGCCTGGGAGTAGAAGCCATTCTCAGAGAGTCGCTCCAAGAGGCCGTCCATGACCAGATACCATAGATGAGACGAAAGGCAGCTGCCCTGAGGACAGCCTTCCGTCACCCCAACGTCCAGCCCCCGGCCCCTTCAGGTCAGCGAAACTCTCCTGTCCTCCAGCATGCTCGCCACCCAGCTTATCAGGAACCGCGGCGTTCCCCTATCCTGTAGGGCGGTACAGACCGTATCCGTCCTTGCCTTATCAACCCCCCCCCCACATCAAAGAACACAGCTAATGCGCTCTCCCCATAGTGTAGGGCCGTTTCCACCTGCCGTGTCACTGCATGGAGCGCCGTTTCTGTCGACTTCCCCCGCTGGTATGCGTGCTGACCTTTATGGAAGGGGTAATCCTTTAGGATCCCTCCCAACATAAAGCTATCTACTATCTTTTCTAATGCCTTAAGCAGAAATGATGTAAGGCTGATTAGCCTGTACGCCTTGGCCAGCGTGTAGTCCTCCCTTCCCGGCTTGGGAATGAAAACCCCCAGGCGCCAGGCTTTTAAGACGTAGCCCCATGCCAGGCTGGCCCGGAAAACCTCCCTTATGTTGGGAAGCAGTATAGCCATGCCACTCTAGAGTAGGGCCGGAAAAATCCCATCAAAGCCTGCGGACTTGAAAGAAGCGAACTCGCCTACCGCCTAGGCTATAGAGCCATCCGTGACCACCCCCTCTGCCAGCTGCCAGTCTACATTCGGGACCGTCCACTGGCCCAGGTCGGCAACCCCTGTGACGGCTCCACCGCCCGCGAGGTGAACTTCGGCGAGATGACGCAGGGTCTCCTCACCGGTGCTTGTCCAGCTCCCGTCCGGTTTCCTTAAGGATGCTACATTACTGCTTACATCCTGTTTGAGTACCCTTACCAGCCTGGCTGCGTCAGGCAGGCAGTTGACTTCCCCGCAGTATGCGCTCCAACTAGCTCGTTTACTCCGTCGCAGTTCCTTCTTAAAATCCCTTCTGGCAGTCCTAAATTCGTCCCAGGCCGCTTCACTCGATTCTCGGACGGCTCGGTTTGAGGCCCTCCGAGTCCGCCCGCGTAGTATGGCGAGATCCCTGTTCCACCATCTGACTTTGATGGACGGTTCCCCCCTAAGTGGTGACGCGGCCTCATAGGCTGCCATTATTCTACCTTCTAGGGCCTCAACCTCCCTATCTAATGCCTCTGTAGAGAGTCTTTTCCCCCCGGGGTCCTTGGCGACCCTCCGAGGCCTATTACGTAGGCATTACAGTCGGTCTTCCTTGGATTTATCCTGGGGAGAGTGCTCTCATGGTTCACATCCAATTCAAAGCTGATCATACGATGATCAGACATTGATATGTGTTCCGTCACCCTCCAGTTAGATATATCCTCCGTTATTCCTCTGCTCGCTAGCGTGATGTCGATAACCTTCTGCCGGATGCGATTAACAAACGTTGGAGCTGTACCTCTATTTAATACCTCTAGGTTCGTTGTAGCCCAATATTCTAGTAGAGCCTCACCGCGTGGGTTGGTATTTGTGCTGCCCCACAATCTGTGATGAGAATTGGCATCGCAGCCTATTATCAGTTGTAATCCATGTTACCTCGCGAAATCGACGATATGCACAAATGCCTCCGAAGGAGGCAGCCCCTGCCGATCGTAGGGAACATAAAGGCTGCACATCATAACCTTAAGCCTTATATTACGCACCTTATACTCCAGGACAGACTGTGGCGTCTCTGGACCCGAGCTGCGGCAGCAACATCACGTCCAGATCCCTAGACGCCAGTATGCATGTCCGAGGTTGTTCCTCCTCTGCTTCGCCACCAACTAGGATGTTGAGGCCGATTCCTCCAAGCCCTCTCACTTGCTTCCTATACACATAAGGCTGTTGGATCAACACAACTTCGCCTGTGCCGCCTGCGAGGAGCTTTGCCAGCTCCCCAGTGGCGTCCCGGCTATGCTGTGGGTTGATCTGGTCCACCCGCAGTAGCCTCGCGAATTTAATCGTGACGCCGCCCGGGCGGAGACCTCCTCTGGCCAGAGCCCGTCCGCGCGCCCGCCGCAGGCCGGGCGGAGGCGACCGCACTCCATGTCGGAACTCTGGTTACACTCAGAGTCACCAACTTGGAATACAGCCGCCAGCATTGCCCGTCCAGCTCGCGCTAAACCCCTGGTCCTCCTGCCGTCTCCAGGTGCCGCCATTGCCTAACATTGAGCAAGCGGTTATGGAGCGCAAGCATCCTGACAAAACCCTTTAGGTCCACCTCCATATGGAGCAAACTATTGTGTATTTGAATTTGTTTTTTGTTTATGTCTAGGAAATATAAATGGGGGTAGTGATTTCTAAAATTATTATCTTTCTTTAAGTTAATGAAATTGTGGTTAAAAGTAATTTCAAATTCTTCCAAACACATTCTTTTATTATTTAAGGTTTCAGAATGTAAAAAAGAAACATTACTAAAATTTATATTGTGGGCAGTGTCGAGATTATGTTCAGACAGAGCACAAGTTTTTTTTTGTAAAAGTATATCACTTTTGTGCTATGTTAATCTATCTTTAAGGACTCTGCTTGTTTGGCCAATGTATTTTAAACTACCATTACCACACGGAATACAATATACCACTCCAGACACTTTGAAAATTTCATCCTTACTTTTGAGTTTACTGAAAATGTTACTAATTGTTTTTGAATGTCTAAACGTTACTTTAAAATTGGTTTCATCTTTAAATATAAACTTTAACCTAGTGGAAATAATCTTAATAAATGCGATCGATATGTAAAAAAAGTTTGATGTTTCCGAACTCGAAATTATATGGGTGTTATGTCTGTCAGATAAATTTGGTACCGTTTGTAGAGAGTGTCTTGTATCGTAATGGTGATCGTTTGAACAATTGTATAAGAGTTTATTAAGTAGTTTGGAAGGATAAGAGTTGTTAACAAAAATATTATAAAGTTCTCTTAAATTTTTTTCATGGAAAGAAGGATGGCTTATCTTTAACATTATATTTTTAAACCTAATGAAATGTTAATTCCAGTTTTAAATAAATGATCTGAATGAAAGTCAATATACCTTTGAGAATTAGTTGGTTTTATATACCAATCTAAAATTATGTTGTTATCATTTGTTCTAATTAATTTTGTATCTAGGAATGGTACACCGTTATATGTTTCTGCTTTTAATGTAAATTTAATAAATTGGTTGTAAGAATTAAAAACATCTAAAGTGTGTGTTGTTGAATTTAGAGGAATACTACAAATTAGGCCGTCAAAATATTTTTTTAAACAAGGAATATTAAAATTTAATTTTGGTATACACATTTCAAGTAAATCATCTATAATATATTGTGCAATAATTGGAGAGATACAAGCACCCATTGGAGTTTCAAAAATTTGTTTATGATGTGTGTTTTCAAAAACAAAATAGCTTGAGTTAAAAATGAAATCAACAATTTCAAGAAATGTATTTTTTGGAGTGGATGTTTCTATACAAATAGAAACTCATCTTTTCTCAATGCTATCTTTAAAGAGTTTAAGTGGTATGTTAGTAAAAAGTGAAACAATGTCATGACCAACAATTACATAATTATCTGGAAATGTAACATCCTTTATAAATTCTGAAAAGTGTAAAGAGTCTCTTACGTAATAAACATTGTTGGTATTGTAAGCTTTTGTTAAAATTTCAGTGATTAGTATAGCTATAAAATATAAGAAAACTTTAATATTTTTGTTAGCAACTCTTATCCTCCCAAACTACTTAATAAACTCTTATACAATTGTTAAAACAATCACCACTACAACAAAAAACACTCTATACAAACAGTATCAAATTTATCTGACAGATATAACACACATATAATTTAGAGTTCGGAAACTTCTAACTTTTTTTTACATATCGATCCCATACATTGATAATATTTCCAATAGGTTAAAGTTTATATTTAAAGATGAAACCAATTTTAAAATAACGTTTCGATATTCAAAAACAATTAATAATATTTTTAGTAAACTCAAAAGTAGAGACGAAATTTCCAAAGTATCTGGAGTGATATATTGTATTCCATGTAGTAATTGTAGTTTAAAATACATTGGCCAAACAAGCAGAGTCCTTAAAGGTAGATTAACACAGTACAAAAGTAATATACTTTTACAAAAAAGAACTTGTGCTCTGTCTGAACACAATCTGCTCACAATACAAATTTTAGTAATGTTTCTATTTTACATTGTGAAAACTTAAATAATAAAAGAATGTGTTTAGAAGATTTTGAAATTACTTTCAACGACAATTTAATTAACTTAACGAAAGATAATAATTTTAGAAATCACTACCCCTATTTATAGCTCCTAGACAAAAATAAAAAACAAATTCAAAGACACAATAGTTAGCTGCATATATCAGTTTGACTCTTATTGACTTTAGTCAAATTTATAAAAAGGTTGTTTTTTCATGTTTGTTATTCAATAATTAGTTAAAGTAAAACTAGCGTTATATGTAAGTATTTAAAACCTTTGTGTTTTTTCTATATAAATTGTAAACTGTTTTCTTTCCATGCTTGTAGCATTGATAATGGAATAAACTATTCCGAAAGCTCAGCAATTAATAAAGAGTTTTTATTTTGCAACTGACGGCTATCCCACAATTTTTTAAGTATATATATATATATATATATATATATATATATATATATATATATATATATATATATATATATATATATATATATATATATATATATATATATATATATATATATATATATATATATATATATATATATATATATATATATATATATATATATATCAGAGCGATATACTCAACTGATTTGAATAAAACTTACCACCTATCTTCCTTTCGTTAAGATTGCCGGCAGGATTGTAAATCATCAATAAGGGAAATTTTTTCACCCAAAAATATACAGTAATATTTGTGAATAGGCTTTATTTTTGAAGTATAAAAGTAACAAGCATGAGACTTAACATGTAGCTATAGATAGTAGGTAAACCTCTGTTATGGATTTCAAGTAATTTGGCTCACAAAATTTGGAGTTTTTTCCAAATTAAAAATAAAATCTAAAAGACATGAATTCAAAATTTCCTGAAAACGAGGAACCAGTTAGCTGCCATGCGTAGATTGGTACAAAGCACAGGACCAAACAATAACAATAACACGGGTAAAACATACTATCCGAACTGGCGTTCGAAAAATCTTGTCCACTAACACAATGTCAATAAGGGAAAATGAAATTACTTCCCACCCGCTCTGGCACAACGTCAGAATGAAATGAAAAACGATGTGATTGTAAAAGTTATTGTATTATAAGTGAGTGACTCAATAGATTTTTAAAATACATTATATTTCTAGCTTGATAGACGGGCACAATTAAATTTCCAGATTGAAATTGTAGCATATAGTGTCAAGATCAGTGTTTAGGGAAGGAAATGTTTACGGAACTATCGTTTTTCTAAGGGAATTATTACGTCTTTTGCCGAACCATGTTTTGGTAAAATTTATATTATAATTCTGGACGCAGCAAGTGCGTTATGGTAGCGAATTTTTATTAAACTTTTCGAATTTGAATAACAAATTTTATATAAACCTAGAAAGCTGAATTTTTGTACTTAATAAGGCCCTTACTGGGGAATTATATATACTAGATTTCATCAAAATAACTTTGTTATTTCTTGAGAATTTTTTTTTGGAATATATATTTTTTTTAGAAAGACTGGTCCGATTGGGCTGGCTAACAAACTTTTTCGCAGTTTCAACAAGAGGAAGATACGTGCTAAGTTTCGTTCAAATCAGTTTAGTATTTTTTGAGTTATCGCTCGGGTACACACACACACTCATCTATATATATATATATATATATATATATATATATATATATATATATATATATATATATATATATATATATATATATATATATATATATATATATGTATATATATATATATATATATATATATATATATATATATATATATATATATATATATATATATATATATATATATATATATATATATATATAAATAAATTCAAGCAAGCGGAACTTGGTTTCGGGTCGCAGGTGCCCAAATTCGCGCTCATTTGGAGCAATTTTTGCAAAATCTCACCATCGATACCTCTCTATTAACTAATCTTTTCCAATCAAAATTTGCTAAAATGTGAGAACCGAAAGCATGAACTGTATATTGTACTAAGCGAAGATTGGAACCTGTGATGCACTGATAAGCACCTAAATCACCACACATTTTTAAAGACCTGACGATCCTTTCACTAATTAAGTTAGCGTCACCAGAGGATGAATAGCTCTAAATGTCTTATATCTACAACACTATGCATTTAAATGTATATTCTTGTAGTTCAGTTGTACACAATTATTTGTTTGCACAAATACCTTTTTGTATATTAATTTTTAAATTATTATCTCTAACTTTCTTTATAGTCCTCTTTTCTACTGATCTTTTCAGCGCTTTCGGGAAACGTTGAATTAGGGTACAGACAAACTGCACATGTCGCAAATAACGCCACATCACGATAATGTGAAGCTGTGTTGCCAGATCTAAAAATTTACCTGTAAATTAGATTACAAAATAAAAGTAATGTACCATGGTACAAATTTGTATCATGGTAATGTACTGTTTAGGATTTATATTAAATATTATCGTCTTTTTAATGAAATGAAAATATCAATAAGTAAGAATAATAAGAATCATAATAGAGAACGGAAATTAGATAGTGTGACGATGGTTTTGTCACACGTGGGTTCTGGTATGCCGTGGTAGTTAATGAAATCGGTGTATTATTATTGTGATTTTTATTAACACTAAACTTAACATTTCAATACGGGAAAATAACGAAACTAATTAATACTTCTGAATAGGACATGGAAAGGAAACAGAACATTTTTCAATATATGAATAACGTCTTTTCGACATCTTGAGTTTGCCGAACCTCACACAGCTGACTTCTAACTTCCACCTGTTTTACCGGCGGCAGCTCATGCGCTTCCGGCTTCATCTAGAGATTGGGTTTCCAGTGGCGTGTCCGGCGTCGGGCTGATGATCTGGTTATACACTCCCCCTCTGGATTACGAGAACGACCTCGTGAGTAATCCAGGGACGTATCATTTGAGCATCCAAAACAATGATGACAGCGGCCTTGTGGAGGCCGAGCGTTGATTCGACCAGATCTTCGGGGTGCGGGAGCTGGATGGCTTCCGTCTTCCATGGGAATGGAGGGTGGCTGCGTCGCGTTGGAATCGCTTGCAGGTGGGGCCTGTGCACTTATAGAGGGTGCAGCAGAGACTTCATCTCTGACTAGGGACGTTCGTTCTGAAACTTGTGTCTGTTTCACAACACTAGGACAGTCTACTTCCGGCACTCGTTTTGGGCGGCCTCGCTTGCGAATAGGCCTCACTGGGTGAATGTCTGTAACGTCACGATCTGAATGAAAAGGGGTTAACGCGGACGAATGGTAAGTTCCTAGCGGCACTTCACGATTTCGCGGGTCGGCAACTTGGTACGTGCTGGGCGACACTAGTTTTATTATCACATATGGTCCATCGCGTCGCGGCGCGAACTTGGAGGTATACGACTTCCCCGCCTGACTCAAAGCATGCACTTCAACTAACACTTCATCTCCTACTCGATACTTTGGGCCAGTTCGACGGTGTCGATCAGCGTACTTCTTAGTCTTATCCTGTTGCCGTTCCTGTGTCTCTTTAGCGTCATAGAGAGCACGAACCATTGTCTTCAAATAAGGCGTAATCTGTGGCACAAATTGTTCATTTTCAATTATTGTCTTCAGGTCATGATGGACGTCGTCAGGGGTCCTAAGTTCACGGCCAAAAGATAAATAAGCAGGGGTAAATCCTGTAGAAGAGCTCTTTGCAGTATTGATAGCAAATCTAATACTGGGCAGGTGATCTTTCCATTTGGAATGATAGTTCTGTAAGAGGATGGCCAACTGAGTCTTGAGGTCTCGGTTCCGTCGTTCCACGGGATTCGCTTCGGGATGGTAAAGTGGAACAAGATTTTGAGTGATTCCCAAACAATGGGCAACCAGTTGCATCACTTCACCAACAAATTGGGTTCCATTGTCGCTAATTATCCGTCTTGGCGTTCCATAGCGCAAGAAGACCTCGTCAATCAGGCAGCGGGCACATGCCTCAGCGGTGGCACTGCGCAATGGGAATATCTCTACCCATCGGGTTGCGGTATCTTCCACAATAAATATCCAGCGATAACCTTCGTCGGTTTCAGGCAAAGGTCCGAACAAGTCTATAGATAACACTTCGAAGCGCTGGTTCTGTACAGGGGTCTGCAGAAGTCCAGCAGGTTTGACATTACTTGGCTTAAACCGTTGGCAATCTAGGCATGCTGTGATATACCTAGCAATGCTTCTACGCATACCAAACCAAAAATATCTAGGGGCTATGCGTTCGAAAGTTTTCTCTACTCCATTATGTCCACTAAGCTCGGAATCATGGTATTTCTTCAAAATATCGGGTATATATTTCTTTGGCACAACTAATTGGAATTCTTCACTGTCACTTGCGGGAGAATATCTATAGAGTATCCCGTTGTTCAAAATGTATCCTCGTTCTGTCCATTTTCGTGGGTTAATGTCATCTTGTTGCTCAGGTGAGGCTAAGCAGTCTATTATTTCTTTCAGGTCTGCTTCCTCGAGTTGGTCCTTCCGGATCTCTTCAGCAGTCTTGGTGGGCAGGTCCATAATGACACTGCAGGCGGATATATCTTCCGGGATGTCATCTGGTAGGGGCGGTCTACTTAGGGTATCTGCTATGACGTTCTGTCTACCAGGCGTATATTCTATACGCAGATCAAAGGCTTGTAAGGCTAGGGACCATCTTGCAAGTCGGCCTGTAGGCGATTTGAGAGTAAGTAACCATTTCAAAGGCTGATGATCACTACGAACAGTAACTTGAGCTCCGTCTAAATATCCTCGGAACTTATTCATGGACCATACTACGGCCAGTGCCTCTCGCTCTACAGTTGAGTAATTCTTTTCTGCGTCTGTCAGCAGTCGGCTCGCATATTCGACTGGTCTTTCCTCCTGTGGAGTCTCCCCCTGGAGTAAACATGCTCCAATAGCATACGAACTGGCATCAGTTCTCAGAACGTAGGGCAATTCGGGATTAGCTCTTCGCAAAATTGGTGCGGTAGTCAGAAGTGTTTTGAGCGTCTTGAAAGCATCGGCTTGTTCAAGATTCCACCTCCACTGGGCTTTCTTCTTGGTCAGAACACTAAGTGGTCGAGCAACTTCGGAGAAGTTGGGTATAAATCGTCTAAACCATGAGCAGGTTTGGAGAAATGTGAGCAGCTCTTTGACATTCCTCGGCTCTCTCATTCGCATTATGGCAGCAACCTTATCATCATCAGGTTGAATTCCTGCAGCACTCACTCTATGTCCTAAATATTTGACTTGAGAGCTGGCGAAGTTGCATTTAGCTCGGTTCACTCGCAACTTGAATTGTCGTAAGCGTTCAAATACTTTTCCCAAATCCTTGAGATGCTCCTCAAAGGATGACGAAAAGATTATCAAGTCATCGAGATATGCTAGGATGCATACGTCTGGAAGGCCAGCACGCATGTGATCTATGAGTCTTTGGAACGTAGAGGGCCCATTCCTGAGGCCAAAAGGCATACGTTTAAATCTGTAAATACCAAATGGGGTTATAAACGCAGTTTTGTCTCTATCCTCTGGTCTGACAGAAACTTGATAATATCCTGAACGAAGATCAAGAGTTGTCATTATGACTGATTGTCCAGGAGCGTGCAGCAGGTCATCGATCCTAGGTAGCGGGTACCGATCTGGAATCGTCTTTTCATTCAACTTCCTGTAATCTATACACACTCGTACTCCTGAATCCTTCTTCGTAATCATGACCACCGGGGCAGCAAAGGGAGAATCGCACTCCTCAATGATATGTTGCGCAAGCATCGCTTCAATCTCCCCCTTAAGTACAGCTTGTTTGGCAGCAGGCATCCTGTATGGTGGTACTGCAATCGGGGCGTCGTCGCTCAGCTTGATAGAATGTTCAGCATATGGAGTTGGAGGTCCATCTTTGGCAAAAATATCAGAATTCTCCTCTAACAGAATATTCAAAAGATATTTTTCTTCGTTTCCTAACATAACTCCTTCATTTTCTTGGAGATGTAGGACAGACAGGACAGACAAGTCAGTCTGAGTTGTGTCAGGGGGTTTTGGCATCACCCCACGAGTCATTGGTTCTCTGTCAAAAGCATAAACCTTGGTTGGTTCATCTTCGAAATACCAATTGTTTCTAGACACATGCATTACCATTTTGGCAACGTGTATGAAGTCAATTCCCAGCAATGTCTTGCTTTGCGTATAATCTGGCACTCCAATAAAAGTGTGACGTATTGTGCGACCTTGAAGCTGGATCACAGTGGTGAAGGTAATGGCTTCAACCTTTCTTACCTTACCATCAGCTAAAACCATATTATGAGTAGCTCTAGAATATGGATAATTCAGAGAAAAAACTCTTTCTATGAGACGATGGCCAGCGATACTCATTCTGGCACCAGTGTCCACATGGGCAAGACCTATGAGTCCGAGTACACCAACCTTCAGCATCGGTCTTGAGACTTCCTCAATAATCTTCCTCGTTTCCGCAAACAGGAACTCGATCATTGACGCAGGGAGATCACTCGCAGAATTTCTGGAGTTCCCTGAACCAGCATTTGGTCCTACTTTACAGTTTGGGCATCGACTGCGAATATATCCTGGGTTTCCGCATCCGAAGCAAACGAGTCCAGTTTTGGCACTCTCCTTGTGAAGTGGAGCTGTGTTGGGCTTAGATTCACTTGCCTTTTTCTTGCGACAGTCCTGAATTACCTGTCCGAAGTTTTCGCAGTAACTACATTTTGGGCGAAACTTCTGAATTTTCGGCTGTGAACTCGAAGCAGCAGCCTTAGGCTTCTCCAATTTCTCCTCTCTTAAGAGTTCTTCCACGACGCGAGCTTTCACCAGCAGTTCATCGAACGTTTTAATTGAATCACGCTGTACATTCTTCCTAACATCCAGACGTAACAATCCATAGACCATATCGAGTTGATGTGTTTCATGCAGTTCTGGCTCTGCAGGTAACTGAGACAACAAAGCTCTAATTGAACTAACAAAAATATCTGTCGACATATCTTCTGGTTGATCTTTGCTGAAAACTTCTTTAAAAATTTGATAAGCAGGTTTTCTGTATCCAAAATTGTGTCTTAAAGCGGCGATTGCTTCTGTCCAGGTGTGAAGAGTTGACTTAACTCCTTGATACCAAGTCGCAGCACATCCTTGTAGCAACATAGGCAAACCCTTCAAGGCATTTGCATCAGTAATTTTCAGGCAGTCCTTATATATGGTAACTGCATCAATAAAAGCATTCACGTCTTCATTTTCACCAGAAAAGCGAGAAGAACATTTAGAAAAATTATTTTCAGTTGCAGCTGACGCTGAAGTACCAGTACTTGCTGTAAAAATATTTTTCATATTCTCCATGAGGGCTTGGAACTGTTCTGCAGTCATCACAATATTCGTAGATGAGCTTTGAGATAAGGCAGGGGAAGAACGCGACGAAATTGGGGGTTCATTACCCTGAGAAACATTTAAATCCGGATCAGGCATTTCAATGTTACAAATACAAGTCCTAGAACGTAAATTATATGGAATACAAGCACAAATTCGCTCCGTTTTGAACGATTTTGGAGTTCAGTTAATGTCATATAAACAACACAAATAAATATACCTAAGCAGTCTGATCAAATATCTAATCTTGCATAAATGTCCGGTGTCTCAATTTTACAATAACACAAATCAAATAATTAATGATCAAATTTCAATTTTGCATAAAAGTCCGGTGTCTCAATTTTACAACACAAATAATTAAATAATTGCAGTTCTGCACGTACCAAGTGCATTAAACGCGTTTCTACACGACAAGAAATACAGTAGTCATTTAATGTTCAAATTGGAACGTACTTACATCATTTTGCAGTGTATTCAGCTGTCAGCAGGAATCATTCCTGAAAGTTTCACTTTATCGCTCAAAACTAAACAAGAGTCACTTATTGGGTGTTAAATTCTCGAACCTTCTATCTGTAGTTCGTTAAAACTAAAAACCGCGCGCGATAATCAACAGGTTAGGTTGTTTTCGCGTTAATACTTTTCCAGCACCAAACAAGGTGAAAATACATCACAGCATCCTCAAGGAATGATAGCATTTACTCAAAATCACGTAATAACACTGTTTTTTAACTACGGCGTCACATTGGGCGACAATTTATTATGTGACGATGGTTTTGTCACACGTGGGTTCTGGTATGCCGTGGTAGTTAATGAAATCGGTGTATTATTATTGTGATTTTTATTAACACTAAACTTAACATTTCAATACGGGAAAATAACGAAACTAATTAATACTTCTGAATAGGACATGGAAAGGAAACAGAACATTTTTCAATATATGAATAACGTCTTTTCGACATCTTGAGTTTGCCGAACCTCACACAGCTGACTTCTAACTTCCACCTGTTTTACCGGCGGCAGCTCATGCGCTTCCGGCTTCATCTAGAGATTGGGTTTCCAGTGGCGTGTCCGGCGTCGGGCTGATGATCTGGTTATAATAGTAGATATAATGCCAAAATTGATAATTGGTAGTTAATAATAATATTAATAATTGAAAAATTGAACAAGTGTCTCGCCGCAGGAAATGGACTCGAACACAGGTTTTATTAAATGCTATAAACAAGACCTGGGTAAAAGTGGAAGGTGCAACCTCCTGACCTGCACTGATCATCAGTTTGTCTAATTGAAACTCTGGGGGAAGGACAACCATGAGGTAATGTACATATTAGGTATTGTGACTTTGATGTATGCCAGGATTAATTACGTCATAGTTCTCCTCTCCCCAGCGTCTTAATTAGTCAAACTGATAGTCAGGGCAGGTCAGGAGGTTGAGGGAAGGGTTCTGCTTAAACTGCACCTTTTACCTTTACCCAGGCCTTCTTTACAAGGATGTAATAAAACATGTGCTCGAGTCCATTTCCTGCTGCGAGACACTCGTTTAGTTTCTCAATTTTTGATATGATTGACTCAATTTTGGCATTATATCTACTTTATATTTTCCGTTCTCTGTTGTAATTATTATTATTACTATTATTATTATTACTTAGTGATATTTTTCAGCGTTTCATAAGCGAGAGAAACAAATGCGATGGGCAAGAAACAAACATAAATTCTAGTAAATAAATGTGGCAACCATGCAAGCAATTCAACGGTTGAAATTTGCACTTCGTAACTGTCACTATTCTCTGTACCTTATATTCAACGTTTACCGCGCTTTCTATTAAAACTCACTTTTTCAGTTTTGTAATTTTTTTCTTATTACCAGAAAAGTAGGACTCAATGTTCCCCTTCTCTGAATTATCTTACATAACTCATTTGTCTTTAGGGAAACTGTCACCTGATTAATACGCATCGCGATTTATCTAAAACCTATTTTCCTCGATGCTTGGTGTTTGTTATTTAAATTAAATTGTATGAAATAAATTAATGTGTATGAATTTACTTGCTCCATATATGGTTAATTAAATTTTATCGAGTTGTATTTATTCATCTTGTTACAAACGTGAACTCCTTGATACAATGGGGGTGAAAACTTTCATTACATGCGTCGGCATGCTTCTTTCGAAATGAGTGCTTCTGGAGAGATAGAGGGAAGTCAAACACTTTGGAAAAGCATAAAAAAGACAGAAAAATCAGAGACAATCGCGAGGCAGCCAACAGCAAACGATAGACAATAGCCGAGGTTAGTTAAGACAAAGTCTTTAAATAGGGACTCAATATGTTAAAGAAACGTAAGTGTGCCAGGTGTGTATGCGTTGTTTGTGCGTGTTTGTTTGTGTGTGTGGTTGAGTCTACGTACTTGCTAGGTGTGAGCTCTTAAGAAAAATAAGTATAATTATTACCAACAAATGTCAGAGAAGTTTGTTTAAAACGAGCTACATATACCCTGCAGATGAGGTGAGTACCAAATTTTATAGAAATCGGCCCAATATTTTTTGAGTAATCGGGTGATACATAGATACACACACACACACAATATATATATATATATATATATATATATATATATATATATATATATATATATATATATATATATATATATAGATAGATATATAAACATATAAAAATTGAAACTGACCCGGATATGGGTTCTCTGGGTTTTTTAAGAAAATTCACTAAACAGACAAATAATCAATTTTATCAAGTTTTCCCTTTGGTCAACGACTTTCCCTGCTCCAAGTATGTGTCTTCCAATACGTTGTCCAAAAATTATTGTCTCACGATATGTGAAATTTTTTTAGGGAGCATCTACCAAAGAACTTCGATAAGGAAAACTTTTTGGTGTGGAAAAATTAAAAACTTTTAGGAGTATTATTATTATTATAGGAGAATTTTATATATATATATATATATATATATATATATATATATATATATATATATATATATATATATATATATGTATGTATATATGTATATAACAATCATTACTAAATAATTCAATTGAAACCTGTGAAAAGGGCCGATCAGGTTGCACGTACTGAGTGTTATAATATAATGTTGACTTTGTTTTACGGTTGGGGCTTATTGTATTTTAACCACAGTTTATAAACGCAGACCGGTTTTGATCTAATTATAGCCCGTCAGTGCTCTATACTATCTAAAGCGGGAACACACCTATAAAGCAATACGGCTTAAGGATGCCAGCCCCTCCTAGAATATGTGAGGTGTACGACAGGGTAGCCCTCTCGGTGGAAAGCAGGTGGTATGTTATCAGGACAGCTCCAGTTAACACAAAATGGTATAAATAGAGACTGTGTACAATCAACCAAAAATTTTCTAAACTGTCAGCCCTGGTCCATTTTCTTCCCTTATACCGGCACAATGTATGCAAGGCTAGATATATTCACACCATAAGTAGAAAGGCTAAAGGCAGACCTGTTACGGCCTATTTTGCAACTAGATTCTTATAACTAAAAACATTATAAACTGATGACAGTAATGTAAAAAAAAATATATTGATGAATGTATATAATATATAACTAATGATCATTGCAATCATGTGGTAAAGAAATATACTTGGCCTTTTTTGGAATCTTCTACCTAGAATACACTTATCTCTTAGTAATGGTAACAATAAACCACTAGGCTAAATATTCAGCTGAGAAGTACTTTATTTATGTTCGTAGGTTGTGGTGTTAATTTCAATTATTTAAAGTCGATTGTTGTAAATATGTTCTTTTTGTATATTATTTTCTAGAAAAGTATGAAATTTTTTTAGCGATACGAGTGAATTGTGTGGAGTTGTTAAGGTTAAATAGCGTTTAGTAAATCAGCGGTTCTAGCTGTATATATTTTAAATAATAAAAGTAATATATACACATGTTTAATTTGCTGGAGATTATGTTTTATTGTTGAAGTTTTCAAATGCGGGGTTATATTAACGGTTCAGCAACTGTCCAGCAATTGGGTTGCGAACTGACAAGCGTGGAGCTCATGCGTAGTCTGTGTTTCCACATGATATTTAGTTTTAAATCAGCAGTAAATGTTCCAGGTGCCCAGGTCTCTGTGTTAACTTATAGGCGTCTCGTGTAAAATCTTGTAATATTCATTTGTACAAACTTTTCTAATCCACCTTCTAACACTTAGTAATGTATTCCACTATTTTTATTCAATAGTGTTAATTTCTTGATATTTGTCCCCGGTTAGATATAACTATTTCCTACTGCATCTTAGGACTGGCTTAAGATGCTATGATAGTTGTTACGCCTATGGGATTCAACGCTACTGTAAAGTAAAATTCGCAAATAATATGAAATTCCAAAATAGTAAAATGGATTCTGGAGACATTAAAAAAAGTAAATAGCAGGCACCGTACTTCTGGAACAAAAAAAAAAAACAACAAAAGAAACTAACTGAACTAAGCTTTTGAGTTGAAAACGGCGCAAACTTTCACACAGAGAACGTACTGGAGTTACAAAGATGGTACGTGTAAAATTTATGGATAAAAACACGCTTTTACGGAGAATGTATGAACTTTATAAAGCCCCTAATACTCTGAAGTTTTCAAAAATTTAACACGTAAAATTTTAATAAGCAGCACAGGTGAAAATAGAGGCTTTTAAATGCGGACATGAAAAAAAAACAAGACAATGTATAGCAATAGAAAGGCGAAAAATATAGTAGAAGGGGCGATAATAAAAATATACTTGCTTAAGAAAACTAAGCTATAATAATAGAAATTTCTATTTGAGGAACCAAATAAAATATCAAGAGTCTTAAAAATACATGCGCTTGGAATTAAATATGTCCTTTTTGTGTCGATGAAAAAAACATTTGCCTCCCATTCGGTCAATGCTAGTTGTACATAAAATCGAAGCAAAAAGCTAAAAATCACGGAATTGTTTTTCTGTGATCCAGACAAGAGCAAACAGAGAATTCTGTGGCAGTTGTATAAACATCGTCAAATTAAATTACTTTTGGACATCGATAGTAGAAGGGTCGGCCGTCCATATGCAAAAAACTCGTCGATTAAGGACAGTACACATTAACATTTATCTCAAACGAGATACATTATCGTTAGAGTAGGAACAGCCATCCTGTTATGTAACTTACACAAACTATCGGCATCATTTGACCTCTGTTTGTTAAACTGGCTGTGACTAATACGATTTGAGGATTCGATATATGGCTGTGAAGTCAAATATACAATGGATCAATTGCGTAGAAGCCAAAGACTTGTCGAGTTAGCTGTACTAAACATTCCATCCTATAGTTTGACGTACATGGTGAATGGTAACAAAAGAAAAAAAATGTGGACAGAGCAAGTGCCTTATGTTAGCGATTTTTGATCATATTTGCAGTTAATAACGCAACTAATCTGGACCTATTTAAAATCATTTATATTAAACTTAATCAGTGGATAATGAATATATAACCTTCCAATGCCAACCCTTTCCCTGCACACACACACACACATTTTAAATTAGAGTTTTTTTTTACTTTTAGATATTTTACCTAAGAGCATCTGATTTTTTTCTACCCATCTACTATGTCAATCTTTTTTTTTGACACTCAGTTGATAAGAATGTAATGTAATATATTCATCCTTATTGATCCTATTTAACTTCTTAGGGCAGTAATGTTCATTTCTATCAACAGGGGGTATATTTCGCGACCTTTTCCAAATTATGTTCAATTTAATTCCAAGGAAACATAGACCACAATTATTAACAAAACCGAATTTTACAACGTTGCATCTGCAGTTTCATGGCAATATATAAGCTTAATTTTTGTAAAAATAAATTGACGAGTTTCAAAGGTCAAGCATTTTTGACAACGAAATTTGCAATTCTCCATGCAAAAACTTGACTATCAGAACTGGCGAACGAACTTCGCAAAGAATTTTCCAGTGTAATTAAGAAACCGGAAGCTCGTGTGAAAGCTGCGCAAACCATTTTGCACGCACGCACACTAATATATATATATATATATATATATATATATATATATATATATATATATATATATATATATATATATATATATATATATATATATATATATATATATATATATATTGAGCGGTAAAAATATAGAATAAATTCATTAAAATTTGAGCGATTTGTGTTTTGACGAAATGCTCGTACGAGTCAACTCTAGTTTTAAAAATAAATATTTTTTCTTTAAAACTTACGTTTGCCCCACTTCTGCTTTTCAAATATGACGTTCTCAATATTTTTTAATGAATTGTCTACACGGTACGGTCAATATTTTGATACCTCAAATTCTTAAGTTTTCGAATGAAATACGTTTAAAGAGTGGAAAACATAAACCCTATTAGTTTGTAAAAAAGAACCTCGGTGGTTCAGGGGTAAGAACGTGTGCTTCTGAGCCGAAGGGTACTGGGTTCGATCCCAGGGTACTCTTTTCATTTTTTAAGTCCAAACGGTAACATTAACATCAACCGATGTTCTGACATTGTATTTGAGCAAGTTGAATGTCTGAACGTTCTGCCCTTCGGAGGGGGCGTAAAGCCGTCGGTCCCGTGTCCATTCGATGTTGGGCACGTTAAAGATCCCTATCCTTCCACCAGAAAGGCAGGGGTTTGCCAAAATTTCAAGGATAGTAAGGTGAAACTGCTTCCTGGCGTCGGTGATTGGCCATGGTCGCGGAAATAGGCCGACGTTAAAGAAACAAAACACACACATAGTTTGTAAAAATAAAATTGTCATTATTGTATTCACAAGTAGGTAGTAATCAGTAATACAGAAGAGTCAGGTATAAGTCATTGTTAAATGAACGTTATTCTTAATAACATAATTTGCTTTTGAAAGTTACTTAAGTATGGCGCATTAAAGTGAAACCCAGCGTACAGATATTTTAACTTTTTCTGGATGCGGGGAGACAAATAAAACACACCAAGAAGTGTGGAATTTGTTTAATGCGATATATCCAGATAGACGTACCAGCCAATCCATTGTGAGTAAAATCGAGAAAAAATCTAGTGAAACTAGACATGTTGAACACTTGCAAAGTGCAGGCCGTCCTAAAAAATGATGAATAGTTAAAACCTGATATTTTACTACCTTAGAGCGAGAATCCCCATGTTACATCTTGATCAATTGCAGCAGACTACGAAATATTTTAGTATTACGTGCATTATAATTTAAAAAATACCACCCTTTCAAAATACAGCTGCTGTAGGGACTTAATGAAGATGACCCTGACCGACGAATGCATTTTTGTGAAATAATGCAAGATTTATACAACCGTAATCCAAACTTTATTTGCCAAATTATTTTTTTAGGACGACGCACGATTTTGGCTAAATGGTACAGTGAATTAACAAAATTACAGGTATTGCAGTAGAGAGCCTCCTCACTGAAGCACATACACAACACCCTCGTAAAGTTAACGTGTGTGCAGAAATAGTCCACGATATAATCATAAGTCCTTTCTTCCTCGACGATACTCTCACTAGGCAGATATATCAGAATTTTATAAAAAATGGGTTTATTTCTGCTCTGGCTGCAAGTTTTCGAAATGAAGATGATTCTGATTTGGCAAGTGGCGATATTTGGTTTCAGCAAGACGGTGCACCTTCGCAATTTGCACGTCTTTTTTGCCAGTTTTTAAGTGACTGATTTTCTGGGAAGTGGATTGGTAGGCGAGGACCAATAGAGTGCCTCCCCCTCCCACCCAGGTCTCCAGATCTTACGTCGAAAGTTTTTTATAGGGGTACTTAAACTCAAAAATCTATGTTAGCAAACCAAATAACCCAGAAGATGTGAAAAATCGACTTAAGTATGAAATGAATCGAATTAGCCCTGACGTCATTCGCAATGTATAAGAGGAATATGTCAACAAATTTGCTTATTGTCAAGAAGTCGGTAAATGATATTTCGAACATTATATTTAAAGGAAACAATACTCAATTTTGCTACTCACTACAATTTTATTAATTGGGATTCCTTTGACTCACAACTGACTTTCTGAAGACGATCAGCAAAATAAGTTTTAACCCTTCCAAAACAACGTACTTAGATCTCACTGTTTATGGTTTTTTTCAATAACCTTTGTCTAGATACTGTTTTAAATGCTCTTCTTAGCGAATTTGTGTTAAAAAAAATGCTGCTAGGGGGGTATCGACGGTGAGAGTTTGCAAAATTCTTTCAAATGAACGCGAATTTAGGCCTCTAGAACCCGAAACCAAGGTCCGTTTGAATTTCTATATCTATATGTTTATATATATACATATATATATATATATATATATATATATATATATATATATATATATATATATATATATATATATATATATATATATATATATATATATATATTTGTGTGTGTGTGTGTGTGTGTGTGTGTGTGTGTGTGTGTGTGTGTGTGTGTGTGTGTGTGTGTGTGTGTGTGTGTGAGAAGCAATATATCCAGAAGAAGGCAAGCTGGGACTTATTCAGTGTGCTTCGGCGCAGAACAATACCACAGCAACAGTCACGCCGGAATGTCAAGGCGGAGGGCAGTCAGTCGATCACACAGTCGGTGAGAGGAAGCCGAGTCTGAGAGAGAGTCTGAAAGAGTATATCACGGAGTCGAGAGTATCTGAAGAAGTCCGGGTTAACAAGAGGTTTAATCATGGTTAAAGACGGAGTTAGGTGAATAGAACGGGTAGAGACAGTTATTATTTGTGTATTCGTATTCTTATTGTAAATATTGTAATATATTCGTTATTTGTTAAAGTCAGAGTGAACTTATTTAAATATCACGCTATTCGGAGAAAAATACCACGTGACAATTTTTTTTTAAGAAACGCTGAAACATGTCAATATTGAAGAGGACATGTTTTGACATCAAACTCAACTTTGTCACATCAACCCCTTAAGGTTGGTGATAACAACCCCTATATTTTAAATAGGGAACAGGGGTCGAGTGTTGCATCATTTAAAAGCTCTTTCTTTTCTGAATTCAGCTCACTAATTTTTTTGGAAGTTTTATTATCTCGTTTAAAAATTATTCACAATTGGAGTTGCAAGAACGTATTTCATTCATTGTGATAAGAAATGCACTAATTAGTCAATTTTTCGTTAAAAAAAACTAGAAAATAAAACCAGCCGTTCAAAAATATTTATTCAGTTAAGTAAGTGTTCAAAATGTTGACCACCAGCTTCCTACAAAAGTAGAAATTTTGTCCAAAACGAGCTCTGGCATTCTGGAGCATTTGTGAAGTTATTAGACGGCATTCTTCAACAATGTGTCGTAATTCTTCCAGATACTCCGGTTCTGTTGCGAAAATTCTACTCTTTAAATGGCCCCATCGAAAGAAGTATAAAGGATTTAAATCCGGTGATCTAGGTGGCCACTCAATAGCACCTCCAATCCATTGCTCTGGAAACTCTCTGTTCAAAAACTCCCTAACACATTGTGAAAAATAAGGAGGAGCTCCATCTTGTTGAAACACTAATTGATTTTCTTGATAGCGATCATCATTTTCAACAATGTCAATTAGTACAGGGTAAACGATATCCTCTAGTAACTCCAAATACGTTTCGCCACTCAAATTGCCATCAAGAAAAATTGGTCCGATTAAACGGTCTCCAAAAATGCCAGTCCAGACATTCAATTTCTGTGGAGTTTGTGTATAGACTTCGTGAAAATGTCTTAGATTAATCGCTGCCCAATAACGACAATTATGAAGATTGACTGTAGAGTTTAATAAAAACGCACACTTGTCAGAAAAACAGATATTGAACAGAAAGTTCCCGCTATCAGCTATTCGTGCAGTCATAACTTCACAAAACTCCAGCCGCCGATCAAAATCGTCTTCATTCAGTTGTTGTACAAGATGAATTATATACGGGTAAAATTTATGATGCCACAATATTCGCTGAATAGTTCTTCTTTTGATGTTTGAAACAGTGGCCAATTTTCTCGTGCTCAAAGTTGGGTCTGCAGCAATTTGTCCTAAAACTTCAATCTCAGTAGTCTCATTTCCAACCGAAAATTCACGTTCTGGATCTTGTTTTTTGTTGGCTCCTAAACCACTTTCTCGAAACTTTGCAACTAACTCCAAAATGTATTTTCTGTTAACATGTCTGTTCGCATGTCGTTCATTAAACAAATTTGCGGTACGGTTGGCACAGTCATCGTTATATATATATATATATATATATATATATATATATATATATATATATATATATATATATATATATATATATATATATATATATATATATATATATATATATATATATAGGGAAACTGTATTTCAATGTCAAAGCTTTAATTAGTTAAATTTAAAAAAAGTCTGGACGCAGCAAGTGCGTTATGGTAGTGAATTTTCATAGAAATGATCTGGCACAAAATATTTTATTATAACTTTTTTTTCTTGTAACATAGAAATCTAAATTTTGGTGTATAGTTTACTTTTTATATCGTAAACCTACCTACCAAATTTGGTTATCATATATTTTATATTTTTTAAGATAAAAAAATTTTTCAAATGAAAACTCAAAATTTTTCCGGAAAACCTCGTCCAATTTTTCTAAATAACGAACTTGTCAAAGCCATTTACAAAAGGAAGGTACATGCCAAATTTTATTAAAATCGGCTTATTACTTTTTGAGATATGAATTTTTTTCAAATGAAAACTCAAAATTTTCCCGGAAAACCTCGTCCGATTTTCTTGACTAACAAACATGTCAAAGCCATTTACAAAAGTAAGGTATGCGCCAAATTTTATTAAAATCGGCTTATTACTTTTTGAGATATGAATTTTTTTCGAATGAAAACTCAAAATTTTTCCGGAAAACCTCGTCCGATTTTCCTCACTAACAAACATGTCAAAGCCACTTACAAAAGGAAGGTATGTGCCAAATTTTATTAAAATCGGCTTATTACTTTTTGAGATATGAATTTTTTTCGAATGAAAATTCAAAATTTTCCCGGAAAACCTCGTCCGATTTTCCTGACTAACGAACTTATCCAAGCTATTAAGAAAAGAAATGTACATGCCAAATTTTATCAAAATCGGCTTATTATTTTTTGAGTTATCGGTGTGATACTTATATATATATATATATATATATATATATATATATATATATATATATATATATATATATATATATATATATATATATATATATAAACATATAAAAATTGAAACTGATCCCGCATATGGGTTCTAGGGGTCCTAGTTCGCGCTCATTTGCAAAAATTTTTTCAAAATTCAAAAGTCGGATCTCCCCATTAGTGAATTTTTTCTACGAAAATTCACTAAAAATCGTTAATTAAATTGTATTGTGAAAACCCCAAAAGCAGCGTTATCATTAATTTATCCCACTAGAAAATTTTAGAAGCTACACAGTAAATAAATTAACAAATCACAGTAAATAGTTTTTCATCATTCAAAGCAAATCCATAAAACAAGCACGACGCTGCAAAGTACTTAAATATTTGAGTAATAATTGATCGGACATTGTGCTGACCAATCTGCTAAATAAATCAATGGTATTCTACAAGCAATCGCAAACATTCAGTTTGATATTTCCATCAAACAGTTTTTTATTACGGGCCGTTTTATTTTTATGACAGCTCGTCTTGATGCTAGGATGGCTGTTTCTGATAAAACTTGAAGAAATAGCGAGTCTCACTTGACTACCCATGAATGCGATTTTATGTTTCAACATTATTTAATACAAGGACGGCATTTATGATACATTTTTTATCTTCGGTAATAATTCTGCAGCAATTAAGTATACCAAAAAAAATAGTCTCTATATTATTAATTCACAATCACAATACTCAAATTCAATAGTCTCAATTTGGACTTGGTTGATATCGAGTTTAGGTTATTTAAGGTTAGCGCCAGGATCATCAACAACTGAGGAATTTTCTTGCGTGGTTTACAGCTAATATTTTACGTTGCTGACGCTAGAAATTATTGATATTAGAAGAACTGACAGAATAATATACAGGGTGTTTCTAAATTGATGCGAAACATTTTACAGGGTGATTCTTTGGCGAAAAATAAGGGGTGTCTTTTTATACAGTTTTTTTTTTTGAAACCCCTTCTCCTCCAAGTTCCAGCCCTTTGAAATTTTGGCAAAAAAAGTTCTCATTAAATTTCTCCGTTATGGAACAATTTAAAAAAATGAAATTTTGCAAATGCACAAGGCTAACAAAATGACAGTTTTAAATGGATTTTGTAACTCTATAATGTTATCACAAGAGGGTCAAAAACCTACTCTTACATTATTTTTTATCAGTACTTTTTATTGTGTGTACCGTTCTCTATTAAAAAAATGATTTAGAAAGAAGGATTCATTCAGCAACTTTTTTATGTCTTGACATTTTCTCATAAATTGTTAGTTTCATCACAAACAAATAAAATATTACTCAGATCGATGTCACATGAATTTACAGTGGTTTTTATTTGCTGAAAAATCAAGTACGTGGTAGGCTGTCAAATAACGTCATAAGTACACCAATATTAATTGTTCTGGTTGTCAATCTATCGAGAATTTTTTAAACACTTAGAACAAATAAGTGAATAAAATGGTAAATTATACCAACTCCGAAATGGAAGATATACATTTTGAATATGTCCGTGCTAATGGCAATGGATTAAGAGCACCGCGCCTCTACACTGAGTTAAATCCAAATAGAACTGTACTCCATCACAGCATATTCGCACCCATTTATCAACGTCTGCAAGAAGAAGGAAAACTTTCAAGAAGTGCCGCCGATTGCGGGCGTTCTAGAGAAGTAACTTGCAGAGGCTGTCCTCAATTTAATTGAAGAATCTCCTGGTACAAGTACAAGAAGAATCCCTCAAGTCGTAAATGTCACCTATTCCACGGTATTTAGAATTTTAAAAGAACAACTACTGTATCCCTACCATATCCAACGAGTTCAAGCGCTCTTACCTCGTAATTTTTTACCTCGTTTAAGTTTTTGTCAATGGATGTTTCAAATGATCACGCAAATTCCACAGTTCCTATCTTGTATTTTATTTACTGATGAGGCCAACTTTTCACGAGAATATATTAGAAACTTTCATAATAACCATATATGGTCTGAAGAAAACCCACACGAAATTACGGAATCTTATTTTCAACACCAGCTTTCATTAAATGTATGGCTTGCTGTCATTGATGATGACTTAACTGGACCATATTTTCCTCCGATAAGACTAAATGGAGAAGTGTACTGTCATCTACTCAAAGAAGAGTTGCCCCTACTTCTTGAAAATATTTCTTTACAAATTAGACAACAAATGTGGTACATGCACGACGGGGCTCCGGCTCATTTTAGTATCAACGCTCGTAACTACTTAAACGAAGTTTACCCAAATCGTTGGATAGGTCGAGGAGGCCCACATAATTGGCCTGCCCGATCTCCTGAATCGAATCCGTTGGATTTTTGCCTGTGGGGTTTTCTGAAACCCTTAGTTTATTCAAGTCCTGTTGAAAATAGCGATGACCTCAGAAATCGTTTTATCGCATCATGTGATATTATAAAAAACACATGCGGTATTTTTCATAGAATACGAAGTTCAGTGAGAAACAGACTAGAGTCATGCATTGTCTCCGAAGGGTGGCATTTTTAACATTTATTATGATGATACGTACTGACATTTTGTTAATATTTATTTTCGTTTCTTAGTTTGTTAATTATTAATTATAAAATAGTAGTACAATAGTTGCTGTTTCTTATTATGAATTTGGAAATTAGTAAAAGCCAGAACAATACATATTAACATATTAGTGTAATTATGACGTTATTTGATAGCCTACCACGTACTTGATTTTTCAGCAAATAACAACCAATCTGTAAATTCATATGACATCGATCTGAGTAATATTTAATTTTTTTTGTGATGAAAATGATAATTTTTTGAGAAAACGTCAAGACATAAAAAAGTTGCTAAATGAATTCTTCTTTC
Source organism: Tillus elongatus (assembly GCA_964006375.1). NCBI lineage: Eukaryota > Metazoa > Arthropoda > Insecta > Coleoptera > Cleridae > Tillus > Tillus elongatus. The sequence goes on from OZ023265.1 coordinate 120,943,991, forward strand.
TAAATCATTTTTTTAATAGAAAACGGTACACACAATAAAAAGTACTGATAAAAAATAATGCAAAGCTAGGTTTTTCACCCTCTTGTAATAAAATTTTTGGTTACAAAATCCATTTGAAACTGTTATTTTGTTAGCCTTATGCATCTGTAAAATTTAGTTTTTTTGAAATTATTTCATAACGGAGAAATTTAATGAAAACTTTTTTTTGTCAAAATTTCAAAGGGCTGTAACTTGGTGGAGAAGGGGTATCAAGAAAAACTTTATAAAAAAGACACCCCTTATTTTTCGCCAAAGAATCGCCCTGTAACATTTTTCGCTAATTTAGAAACACCCTGTATAACATACAGGCCACAGATGTCAGTTAAAAAGCATCTTAAACAACTTGGCTAAATGTAGCCTGTCATTTAGAACACTGCAAGATTTCATGCAGTAGCGCGTGATTACGAACAATTGTATTTATTAGAACATAATGAAAAAATCTACCAGGACTAGCACACTCTAAGGCTTTCATAAATGACATTTTAGAGTCAAGGGTTAAAAAACGTCTAGAGCTAAACAGACAATTTAGATCTTTGGTCGGCGTGTATACAGGCCACTGCCGCTTGCGTCACCACATGCACCGAATAGGTCTCAGACACGAAACCGAGTGCCTGCTGTGTATGGAGAGTGACGAAACAGCAGTGCACGTGCTATGTTTCTGTCCGGCTGCGGACGGCACAAGACACCTGCTCTTTGGCAAGACACAACTTGCACCAGAAGATCTGGATCAACTTTCGCCCACAAAAATTGCCGATTCTGTAGGAGGCTGGATTTGTTGGAAGATATATAAGACAATTATGCGTGAGGCACAATAGACTCTAAAGTCGCAGTGGAGGGACCGTTATGGCTCACTTACAATACAACATTACCTAATCATGTAATAGGGCTATCGAGATAATATAATTCATAGCCACGTAAGATATTTCTTCTACATAACGCATTTTCGTTTCACAATCTTTGTTTAAGACTGGTCAGTTTTGACATTTTAGATCGTGGCGTTTTAAGTAGAAAAACCATTTAATTTTCTTGTGTTTTTTGACCCTCTTCCAAGAAAACTGAATCTTGATCTGTAATATTGTTCAATAGATTTTGTTAACACAAAACATTTTGATTTGGGCGTTTCTATGAACACCAGTGGCACTCAAATTCGTTTTCTGTAAATTCGTATAAGTATTTTGTTTTATTTTAACTTAGACATCTAAATTTTGGTACCTAGGTTACATTTTACAGTAAAAAACTTGCGTACAAGATTTGGGTCCCATAGGTTTGTTATTTTCGAAGATACAAAAATTTTCTGAAAGAGAACCTAAAATTTTTCCAGGGAAACAGGAGCGATTTTTTTGACTAACAAACGTATCCAAGCCACTTGCAAATGGAAGATACTTCCTAGATTTTATAATCATAATCAGATTTTCTTACAAAAAATACTAATGAGGAGATCCCGACTTTTGAATTTTGAAAAAACTTCTTCAAATGAGCGCTAATTAGGCCCCCTAGAACACACATTCGGGGCCATTATATATATATATATATATATATATATATATATATATATATATATATATATATATATATATATATATATATATATATATATGTGTGTGTGTGTGTGTGTGTGTGTGTGTGTGTGTGTGTGTGTGTGTATATAGTTACATCCCTGTATATTCTCAACATCATACAAAATACGACGAAGCCCGAAAACCATGCATCATCAGTTTAGTGACTTGTGCAAGAGTGCTGATTAAGACGTTCGCATTTATGTTAATTCTATAGAACATTATTTCATTCAATCTCTGTAACTCTAGTTGTTCACATGTGGTTTTAAATTACATATTTTATAATAGATTTTAGACTGTAATAATTGTACCACTTAAATAAATAAATTATTTTTTTCGGACAATTGCTTACGAAAAAACCTAACTGGCGCTGCGAACAGGATCAAAAAATTATTAATCAAAATCTAGATCATATTTATCACACTTTTTCCACTTTAGATAGCGAAAGAGAATTGTCGAGTAAAATTCATTTTCAAATTCACATAGCTGTTAAATTGCTCCATGATATGATATAGATAATCCAAAGAACTATTTCCTTAAGTTTTAACGAAATAACTAATATAAAACTCTTTACCACTAGTGATCTGCTAAATATTATTGATCACTTAAAGTTAAGTCATGACAGAAATGAATTGATCGACTTTGACAAAAATCATGTTTTTTTTTAAGTTGTAAAATTTACCAAATTTTATATATTATCGGTTAAGGATACGATTGTATGCCTTTTAAAAGTTCCTATCCTACATCCCAATCCTGGTTCTTATTTTCGTGTTTATCCCATACCACAAAATTATATTCTCCTGGTACCACCCAACTCATATTATTTAGAAATGCCCTCTTCAAACTTATGGACCCAAGAGAGGTGCCCCTCTATAGAAGACGTGGTTATATGCAATAATCGCATACGAGAGGAACATTGTCAGCTTGACACCTTACCAAATTGCACTTCTGCCAAATTAATGAACCCCTACGAAATTTCAACACAGCTGCAGAATGGTCAGATCTTAATATCCACTAGCTCAGCAACCACTATTGTCGAAAATTGCGAAACATCGTTAAAACGAAAAATCTTCCCGGGAAACGGTCTAGTAGCATCCCTCAATTCCTGCAAAGTCAAGATCAATGAGGAAATGTATGCAGACGTTGCTACCAATTTGACGCTACAACCTATAGAAGTCGAAGAATTGCAACCGACTCCTTAACATCATATCCATTTTAAGCCAAGTCATTTGTAAAAAAAAAAGATAAAAAAAACATTGTCTCAAATACAACAGCATCCATTTTATCTCCGACCGTCCATGCAGTATTCCCACTTAGGCATTACCATTGGTATATACATCGTTGTTACCATTGTACTTCTGTTTCTTTTAAGAAGAAAAATGCAGAGCATCCTATACAAGTCCAACAGGAAAGCCGAAACAGAAGAAGTGTCCCAACACGAGGACGTGTTAAAGGTTTTAGGGTGGAGGAGTTACATCCTTGTATATTCTCAACATCATACAAAATACGACGAACCCGGAAACCATGCATCATCAGTTTAGTGACTTGTGCAAGAGTGCTGATTAAGACGTTCGCATTTATGTTAATTCTATAGAACATTATTTCATTCAACCGCTGTAAGTCTAGTTGTTCACATGTGGTTTTGTATCACATATTTTATAATAGATTTTAGACTGTAATAATTGTGCCACATAAATAAATTAATTAATCTTTTCGGACAATCGCTTACGAAAAAACCTAATTATATATATATATATATATATATATATATATATATATATATATATATATATATATATATATATATATATATATATATATATAGGTATCACACCGATAACTCAAAAGATAATGGGCTGATTCTGATAAAATCTGGTCAGTGCTTTCCTTTTTTAAGTGGCTTGGATAAGATCGTTAGCCAGAAAAATCGGCCCAGGTTTTCCCGGATCATTTTCTATGTCCTCCCGGAAAAAAATATGTCCCCGGAAATAACAAAGTAAGGGCAACCAAATTGAGGAAGCGTGTTTGTTTTATAAAGGGCGAACCATGTACCCAAGTCTAGATCTGTAGGTTCAAAGACAAAAAAGTAATGAGTATTTAAAAAAAATGGGGTTTTCCTCAAAACGTCAGAATTGGCAATATTTATGCAAAAACTTGATTATGTAAAGAAAATGTCTCAAGAAGAGTGTTCTGCACACCTTTAACTTTCAGCTTCCACTGTCACTGTCTTTCATGTTACTAAAATATTTCGAGAAAATTTATTTCAAATAGACCTTTTCTCTGATGCTTTGGCGGTAGTTTGAGTAAGCTTATGGTTTAACGGTCTATAATTTTTGGCTACTTTTCTTAGAAAAACTTCTTTAATGAAGATATCGCGACTTTTGAATTTTACAAAGATTTCTTCAAACGAGCGCAAACTAGGTCCCCTAGAATCCAGATCCGAATTTATATTAAGTTTTTATCTATTTACATATATACAGAGTGATGCATTTCATCGGCCACTCAATATAATGGTTATTATACAATATACGAGAAAAAATTGTGTGCGGTAATCATAGGGTGCCTCGAGCTACATCTTATAAAATTATTTTGTCAATCACAGGGTTGGCCCTTAAGCCGTTGGTGATCCCTAACATTTTTTGTTCGGACGTCCTTAAGATATTGCAGTTTTGCATTTTTATCCAAATATGATGCATGCTTGTAAGAAAAATATCGAGAATAATAATAAAGAGTCTGGACGCAGCAAGTGCTTTTTGGTAGCGAATTTTCATTAAATGTTTCAAATTTCAATAACTCAACTTGCTATTAACCTAAGGTTTGTTGGCTAGGAAACCAGTTTTCTCGGAAATACTTTAAGTTTATTTTCGGATTTTTTTTGCATTTTCAAAAAATAAGTTATTTTGATAAAATATGTTACATTGTTTCTACTATATGGGCTACACCGGTAACCAGATTGATGCCTGCTTGCATTAGAGAGACATATTTGCTATTAAAAATATTTGTATGAAGACTCACTTTCATAACGATTTGGCTGCGTCCAGGCTTTTTCTATTTATTGGTGATATTATATCAACGCAGATCCCCTCAAGCGAATTTTTTTCTACTGAAATTCGCTTAAAAGAAAATATTAATTTAATTTTTTGTAGCCCTACTGCATTTAATTGTCTAAGTGATGGTCAAGAGATAGATTGCAGAGCTGCACGGTGATGTGTTGAATAAAATTACGACCTCAGTCTCACTAATAAATAAAACCAGACTTGCAACATTTGGCGTGTTTGGTCGACGCAATGGTAACATCTGCTCTCTCTTGCTGTCAAATCAAGATTCCGTATAAAAAGTAGCTTCAGATTATTTGAATGTTTTTCTCTCGTACATGTATTTTCTGGCGCCCTTCTAAACATACAAAAAAATACAGTTCTGATATTACGTGCTTTGTAAATGTCCACAGATTGTCTGCAGCGAAATAGCTTACATTTTAAATTGTTTTTATTCTGTAACAAAATGTTAAAACTGATATAACTAGATTATAACTTTACTTGCTATATGTTTACTGGAAAAACTACGTAAGAAGTAACATAATCTTGTTTGGTAATAAAGAAAAGTCAATTTTCACTTTGTTGTTGATGGACCCCTTTGTATAAGTGAAAAATAATAACAACACCTGTTACCTCTTTCAAACAAAAGCTTTAGGAACAAGATACGTGGTATATTGTGATTGACCTCAAGTTGATATAGATCTGCTCAATAGTGAGGTCACAATTGCCTATAACACCCTGCCCTAAAGTAGCTATCTATCAGAGTGTCAAATTTATTAAGATTAGCAGCACTTTTAGGAGGTTGAAAGATCTGGATGTAGTTGGATACTCACGTTCTCTCCCTTTGTTTGCTTCGCACTGCTCAGAGTCCTATATTTGTGGGCTCTTCAGACTAGTGCTAGGTTACATAGAAATTTAGATATCTAGATAATAGTTAGTAAGAATAAATTGTTTGTGCCGACGCCAAAAGGAAAGTAGATACTTGGGAGGGATTTCTCTTCAATTAAACAGATATGTTGATGTAACAAACTATTGAATTTATTCATATAAATTAAATTTGGAATAGCGAATACAATGAAGTAAAATGATTGCTAAATCTCAAATAAACATTGATTTCACGCAAATAGAAATCAAATAAACAGCAAGAATTTCAAGAACAAGAAATTAATAATGTACATACATATGCCAAAACAATATATAAATACAGTTCTATATTACTAAACTATTACTGTTAATTACTCAGGGTATCTCTCAAAAACAAACACAAATGATTAGGTAAGTAAGTTGGCGTCTGTCAATCAATTGATAGGTTTTCTAGTGAATTAACTGGCCAGTTCTTTGAGTGAGGCTCCAAAAAAAAAAAGAAAAGAGAGAATCTATTTAATAATTTCCTATGTAATATTTATACATTAATTGTGAAAATAAAAGATTTTAACGAGAATGTATAGGTTAGATATTTTACAGACAAAATTTGCTAATTACAATTGAAAAAAATAAAAATAAATACTATGTATTTAAATTTAGAAAAATTGTCAAAATCTTAGAGATTAAACAGGAAATATTAAGTTGTGCTGACAGCACCTCCCTGGCTTTGTTTAGGCTCAAACTTGAAAACCTGATTTTGAAAGTTCAGGTTATTAAAACTTCAGATGTTAGATTTCGGCATGAAAATTCTGCTGATTCAGAGAAAAGATATGTTTAGACTCACCAATTTTCCGGTATTAGGTTACCTGATGAGCCTGTGAAGATAATTTCCAAGTGGGATCAATTATGTGTGCCTGACATAGATCCCAGACTCCAATAAGAGCGGAAAAACTGGGGAAAACGACTGGGACTTCGCATCAGAGATTATTGGGCCGATTGATGTTACTGCACCAATACTACAAGACCATTTGACACCTATGTCTATGTTCTGAATTCGCTTGATAGAAACTTTGCGAATCGTAATTAGAACGTAATCTTGCTTAAGTAAAATTCAGTACCAATTGACTTAAGGTTCGATAATAACCAGGAATTCTTTCTGATCTCGAAAAGCAATCAACAATTCGGAACAAAGAACCACAACTTAACTCCCGTTTTTAGGCTGAATACTATGTTTATTTAAACTCGAAAATCGTTTCAATTACTTTAAATTATCACTGACAATAATTACTAGGTAGTACAGATAACAGGAAGAACATTACAACCCCGTTTTAAGCTAATTTAATAGCCACCGAAACTGACGGATGTTCACTCTATGAACGCTCAGCTATGAGTCTCCGCTAATGGAGTCGGGTTCGGCAATTGCTAGTCGCTGCATGCAAAAATTCTTACGGTGACGGTTGGTGGCTGTGCGCGAGCTCTTTCTAGCCTCCATTTTTCGAATGAGACAAAACGAGACCTTCAATAGGTGGTGAAGTCAGGACGACTCACCTACCGTGCAGGCAATTCTCTGCAACCGTCGCCCGTGACGTCATACGAAAAATTACAGATCCAGTAGCAACGACATTTATTTCTTGGAAATATTCCTTCCGCAAAATGCAACGCATCATTTACTAACAAAGCCATATTGCATCTTTAGATATTTGAATTTTAACGTACACATTTAAAATGCAGTACGGTGTTCATGATAGTTCAACATTGGCGACTTTTCATAAAACAATCTTGAAATCAATACATGAATTGCCTTACAGATATTGGATTGTCGGCTATTAATTAAATCTCTTACGGGTTCATTTCGAATAATTAAAGCAGTAACGAAACTCCATCGTTACACATCTTGTAACAACAGAGCAGTCAACGGGCCGCTCTAAAATGTGTTTGTTTAGAGAAACAAGCATGGTCTATCTAGCAAAAATGCAACGGTGCCAGTTTTACTACAAGATAATAACAGCTTTGATATTTTAAATGGAACACACTGCATATTCTCTATACAATTACTAAGAAGTTCTCTGAAATACTAAGATGCTAACATTCGGTCTAAGTTAGGTAATGCTTGGAGGCCTTCTTCGAATAACCAAATCTTAGTTGGAGTATGGGAATGGCTTATAAACACAGGCTATTTTGTTACTTAAAAAAGTTACTAAGCGTATATTATCATGTATATTCTTATTACCTTGGAGAGCTACTAATGTAATATATGTTTATATACAGGTGTCTCACGGTCCGGTATTAGACAGGTGCTTCAAAAGTATTACCTTTTTTGCTACATAGAAAAACGACGAACAAGTATATGCAATGCCAAAAATGGGCTTTGATCTAAAAATTTGGTTAGTATCATAATCAAGCATGCTCTATGTATTCAAAATATTTTCAATTACGTGGTGTTTCCGCTTCTACTGAAAACTCGTAGCGGCTCTGTTATTTTAAACAGACCAACCAATATATTACATCTTTTTCAAATTGCCTGTTTAATTTAAATATTTTTTTTTCAATATGTTTCTATACCTATCGATGGTGGTACCTTTTAATTAATTTTCATATTTTTTTGAAGCAAAACACACACATGATTAAATCCTAATAATTTTGTACTCCTGCATCACATGAAGCGAAAATTGTGGTTGTGTTTTAAGGATAGTACAATTATTTCATTCCAATAGAGAAATCGGTCCGGTATTAGACAGGTGCTTCAAAAGTATTACCTTTTTTGCTACATAGAAAAACGACAAACAAGTTATTTTTTTCAAATGGAACCCCCTGTATATTACCTAAAAATAAAAAGGTGATTAAATTACCTTTCAAATGATATAGCATATTTTTATACCTAAATCTTCAGGATTTCCGAGGAAAACATATTTTACTGAAAAAAAAAAAACACATTTCAACTTTTAAACTGGTATGTTATTTAATTTCCATGGCAACTAATACTGACAGTGTCAAAGCAACATAAGATATTTTGACATTTTGATCGATTGTCAGACTTAAAATTGGTAAAAGTAACTATCCAAACGAAGTTCTAATGAAATTATTTATTCTATATGGCCGCCTACACTTCGGTTCTGCCAATACTTGCAGTAATATGTATAGCAGGGCAGCAGGAGTCCAAAACCGGTTTAGTCGTTCTTTGGACTCTTCAGTATGTCATTATACCTACATACAATAAGTCGGCCTTTTACGCATTGCCATCTATTGCCGTATAGAGAAGCGAATCCTCATATCTAATCTTGTGATGGTTTTCAGCTTTCACAGCGGCTTCCACGCACACTCAGTACAGAACGGGGGGGGGGGGGGGGGGGGATCCATATAAAGAAAATAATGCAGTGGAGAAGAGCACAAAGCGCCATCTCTGGCTTTGTGGCGGTTCTAGTAAAGCAGTTGTTTCGCTCGCTAGTTTTCTTTCCGCAGATTCCTTCTTGCTGTACTGTATCTGTGTGGAAGCCTAGAACCATCACAAAACTAGAGATAGCGGTTTGAGATATTATCCACTGAGTTATAAAACAGTGACTGTCCTAAGGCCGACTTCTTGTTGGAACACAGATGTGGAATATTGAGTCCGTAAGGACAAACTCGGTCTGCGTTTCCTTCTATTCATATCTTACCGCAAGTTCCGGTCGGTTAAAAGTGATGGTGCTTAGCGAGTGATGTAATTTAACGCCCGTCATGGTCTTATCTAGAGAAGTAGTTGTTTTCTTCTCATAGCTTCCCTCTTTATGTGTTGTATGTAAGTGGGTGCTGCTGGGAAAGCCTAGAACCATCACAAAACACACACACGCACACACACACACACACACATATATATATATATATATATATATATATATATATATATATATATATATATATATATATATATATATGAGACATACTTGGTTCTCGGGTGGATCCGCGTCCAGCATTAATTAAAATTCGACGCTTCCGCACCTGTTTTGAAGCCATTTTCACGAGGTAAAAGAAATATGTAAGGACACTCTAAGGCCTCAATCTGCCTACTCCTTAGAGCGGTGGACAAAGGTGGGTTGGGTTGTTCTAGCTCGATTACGGGGCCTCAATCTGCCTACTCCCCAAATCTCGCTGGAGATCGTCTCTAAAGGTTCAGTGTGTTTAACCCCAGGCCGCAGAGAGATCTTGGGTTGAACACACTGAGACCTTAGAGACGATCTCCAGCGAGATTTGGGAAGTAGGCAGAGTGAAGCCCCGTAATCGAGCCACAACCACACTTTGTCCTTCGCTCTAAGGCGTAGGCAGTTTGAGGCCTTAGAGTGTTGTTACATATTTCCTTTATCTCTTAAAAATGGCTCCAAAACAGGAGCCGAAACGTCGAGTTTTAATACATTCTGGACGTGGTTCAGCCCGAGACCCAAGTATATCACACATTGAAGACCGTGGAAATCTTTCAGAATATATATATATATATATATATATATATATATATATATATATATATATATATATATATATATATATATATATATATATATATACATATATATATATATGTATATATATATATATATATATATATATATATATATATATATATATATATATACTGTGTCTATGAAGCAACGCATAAATCCAATAAAATTGAAAGTGACCATCATTAAGGAAAATTCAAAAAAAGTTATTTATTTTCCAAAACAAACTTTTTGCTATAAAAACCTCACCCCTATCGTTATGTCTCTTTAAGGGGCAGGTACCCATTCAAAATTTTGAACTAAGATGGTGGGTAGTGTGATACACCTTTTTAAAGTTAAACTAATTGTCTATTGAGCTACACCAATTTTTGTTGGTAGAAATAAAATAGAGTGAGTAATAACTTTTTTATTATCAGTAACACCTAACACAAGTGGAGTCTGTAACGAATTACATAGTTCAGTCTTATCTAATCAAATGTTTCAAATGCCCGCTTTCTTGTGCCTGACAATATCCCAAACGATCAACAAATACTTGGGGGACTCAATTTATAACCTCTGGATAAATGTTGGTATATTCAGTTCTCATTCTTGTTTTTAATTGTCGATCGTATCTGTTTTTATTTGCCTTATGGGTTAAACAGATATGACACTGCTGACACCTCACAAAAAATAAGCGTGTACTATTACTCTATACAATGAACAGCATGTCGTACCTGAAATAATTAAGCTTATTATTAATTCCTCAGGTCGAATAGTTCATTTCGCGAGGTGAGTCACCTCCAGAATCAGACGAGGAGGTCGCAGGTTTGAGTCTCTTATTCAGATAACAGGTCTTTTTCACTCGAGTGTGTAATGGCGGGCGTCTGATGAGATATGTGTGGTGTCCCTCGTCCTTGTGTATGTAATCTCCCCCGGTACAAGTCAAAGATTTCTGAGTGCAAAGCTTGACTACTGTTGTGTTATTATTATTAAGTACTATAATCTTACAAATAGTGGAGTCAATGGCGCTTGACGAAAAGTGCGCAAAATATTTAAACAGGAAGCACAAGGTGTCTGATGGCCATATTAGAATTCCTAATATAAGTGCTGCCAAATGCAGTTTTAGTACGTACAAAAATACAGACAAGATAAACAGGTTCACCTTTATGAAGAAGTTTGCACTTCAAGTGCTCACATCACATCTCATAAACCGTTCCAAAAACATGCGTTTACCAAAGCTATTTCGAGAAAAGATTTGTGATCTTTTACGACCAAAACAAAACAGACGTTTTAATGCTGGTAGGGCCAAAAGATTAGAAGTAAGATAGACCTGCTATATTTGTCTAAAAATAATCAAAAGAAGTACAGCATATTTGTGCTCTGAGTGCAAACAAAAAATATGCAAGGCTTGCATCGAAACTTAACAAACCTGGACGCTTATTGTTTCGATAATTAGATTTGTTTTATGTTTTCTGTTAAAAATTTGTTCACGAACTAATGTTTTGGCTTACAAAACCTGCAGTTTAATTTGTTAATAGAACCAATTTTTTAGTGCGATTACACATTTTTGAAATTTTGTGAGATTAAATGTTGATGATTTTTTTCATATATTATGTTTTCTTTATTCTAATTGAGCAGCAATTACTTATTTAATAGGCATGTCGTTAATAGTGTAAATAAACATTTATTAAACAGAAATGTATTGCTTGTATTATTGGCTGGTTGCGAGAAACAAAAATGAAAGTGTCTGTGAGACGTAACTTCAGTGGTTAAGGGTTATTATACAGGATGGACCGTAATGAATGGTCCGTAATGAATGGGCCATAGAGCAAGTGTAGATTTCTTTGCTTGTTTCAGAGATACACGGTGTTACATATTGATTTTACGTTTGAGGCTTATTCCATAATTAGTACGATTTTTAAGAAAGTATCGTGAAAACTCGGAATGGTGGGTTCTGGATGGTGAAATATCTGAATCTAAACCTAGTTTTTAAATTGATTGTAGAGGGCGCTACTCACAAACTGTCGTATACAAATTGCTTGTCATACCTTTTTTATGCAAACTCCAACGCGATTTTGGTTAAACGCAGTTGAACTGATTATTTTTAAGGAACAAAGGTATACTTGTTTGATAGCGATAAAACACGCTGGTTTAAAAATATTCGCACTTTAATCATTCATTGCGCGTGAACTTTCTGATCACTGCCAATACTATATCCTTACCAATCCCAGTATGCTTTGACCTAAGAGACAGACTCTAACGCGGGTAAATTAAGCAGTGTGACTTTCCTTAAGAACTAACGTCAGAGGTTGCAGAAAAAATTATTTTTTATTTACTTTTACGCTACCAAAGTATTAAGAAATGCCGAATCATTACGAATTTACAAATTTTGAAATGCGTGATACGATTTTGTGTATATGATTAACTCAATTATAATGGGTATTCTGCAGACAGAAGTTATTTCGAATTGTACCCGGACCGCAGGCAGCCAGATGATACAATTTTTCAACCCTTTCTATCCGATTGGACGAAACTGTGAATTTCATTCTTAGAAAAGGATTGATCGTTCAAAGATGGTAAGTGTTGAGCAGGAAGAACAAATTCTAATGCGTGTAGCGAAAAATACTGGAATAAGCACCAGGCCCTTAAGTGTACAAACAGGGGTTAATAAACTACAATCTTCAAAATCTTCATGATTCCGGACTATATCCGTACCATTTTACACATGTCCATAATTTTTTGCCTAATTACCTACCTGCAAGATTAAATTTTGGTAACTTTTTAATGGCAATGAAGCTGCATTTGTAAACAAGGTTCTGTTTATGGAGGTCGCAACATTTACGAGACGTGGTGTTTTCAGTTGGAGAAACAATCACACTTGGAAACAAGGAAACCCGCACATAACAAGAGAAGGTCATTTTCAGCATGAATTTTCCATAAATATTTGGTGTGGCATACTAGACAATTTTATAGTTGGCCCATATGACCTGCCATTAATGGTGAAGTTTTTGCAAAATCATTTGTGACATATATGACGCTTCACAAGATATTATGCAAAACATGTGGTATATGCATAATGGTGCACCTGCACATTACACTCTACCAGTTTGAAACTTTTTGAACGCAAGTTTTTCACACAGATGGTTTGGTCGTGGCAGCGAATTTCCTTGGCCAGCTCGTAGACTTGATTTTAATCCCCTGGACTTTTTACTTTTGGGGCCATTTGAAGGATTGATTAATAAGGAAGAAATTATATTCCGTGAGGATCTTCTACAAAAATTCAAGAAGGAAGTAATGCCATGCGTAATAAAAGGAGTTCTATTTAAGGCAAGACTGTATTTGAATAGGGCAATAAGAAAATATATTGAGGTTAATGGTGGACATTTGTCACATTTATTAGAATAGTTGTTATTGATAATATTATTCTATTGACGCAAATTTAGTGTGGTTAATTAAAATTTATATGTAATAATAGTGCTTTTTCTTATATGGTCAAAGCCTCTTTGGGTTCGTAAGGAAATAGTATTGGCAGTGATCAGAAAGTTCACGTGCATTCAATAATTAAAGTGAGAATATCTCGACGCTGGCATGTTTTATCGATATCAAACAAGTATACCTTTGTTTCTTAATAATAATCAGTTGATCTGTATGCAGTACGTAATGACAACCAATTTGTATTAGATAGTGTGTAACTAGCACCCTTTGCAGCCGACCCAAAAACTAAGTATAGATTCGGATTTTTACCAACCACTACGCCCCATTCCGAGTTCTCATGACGTTTTCTTGAGAATTTTCCAAAATTGGGGGATAAACCTCAAACTCAAAATTAATATTTAACAGCTTGTATCTCTTGAACAAGCAACGTTTTACAGAGGCATGTTTGGCAGAATCGTATTATTTTTAAGTCTATAATCTACAGGTACTCTATGGCCTATTCGTTACAGACCACCCTGTGTACGCATAGATTTTTCCCTTAAATTGTGTAGGATTAAACAGAGACACATATCCATGGATTGGGGCCTGTCAAGAAAACTTAAGAACACATAATAAGGGGGCCACTAATTACGAGAGCATATCATACGTAATTTCTGAACGTCACAACGTCTGGGTTAGACATATTTCCAAGGTAAAAAAGAACAAAACAAGGCAATACTCCAGACTGAATTTATTTACCAAAGGGATGGGCCGAAACGCGTAGGGCTTTTGCTTAATAAATTCAGTCTGGAGTATAGCCTTGTTCTCTTCTTTTTTAGCTTGGAAATAAGCATATCAAACGTGAGGAAAAGTAATTGATAAAACTTATTCTTATTACTAACACAGCATGTAATTGAAAACTATAAGACCATATAGTTAAAAAATCTATAAAAACAATACTTATTACAGATGTACGTATCTTCAAATTTGGTATACAGTTTGCACCCGACAAACAAACTGTTAGGGTTTTTTTTGGGGTAAAATCTCCATAGGGACTAGGTGCTGGGCCGGGTGATTTGGTGAAATTTGAAACCTTTCGTTAAAATTCGAGTAATATAACGTTTTAGCGTTTGTGCATTAGTGTGTGTGTTTTGTTTCTTTAACGTCGGCCTATTTCCGCGACTATGGCCAATCACCGACGCCAGGGAGCAGTTTCACCTCACTATCCTGGAAATTTTGCCGAACCCCTGTCTTTCTGTAAGGAGGGTAGGGATCTTTAACGTGCCCAACATCGCATGGACACGGGACCGACGGCTTTACGCCCCCTCCGAAGGGCGGAACGTGCAGACATTCAACTTGCTCAAATACAATGCCAGAACCTCGGTTGATGTTAATTTTACAGTTTGTACTGAAAAAGTGAAAGGAGTACGCCGGGATCGAACCCAGTACCCTTCGGTTCAAAGGCACACGTTCTTACCTCTGAACCACCGAGGTTCTGTTTGTGCATTAGAAAACGTTCAATTTCATCAAATATCTCGTATCCTGTGCTGAAATTAAATTAGGGGTAGAATGTGTGGGGGTTAAATATCGGTGACAGACATTTCGATTTTTTTTAGGCCAAACGGCATAAAAAACTTCAAAACATTAAAAGTCGAGTATTATATCCTTTCAGAAATTTATGGGTACAGAAATACGATTATTTTCTTTGTGGTCAAGTCATGGACCCTCCTAAATAAATTTTTTCAGAATGTCTTTCCGAGGAGAGTGGATTTACACAGCTATGTGAGAGCTATATGATTCAATTTGCAGCACTATTTAAATTCATATTCGCATAACCCAAGATTCAGATATTAAACATGTTCAGGAACTGGTTGATATAACTTAGGGCTTTTTAATTCTAGTAAATGTGACAAATTGAATGGAAACATTATTTTTAATAAACAATTTGGCTGGGTTTTCCATTAAATGGATTTAATATTTGCCTAATAGTTTTGACACATGAAACATTATTAGATGCATGAAAATACCCGAAACCATATGTAGTGGGCAGAAAAATAATTATAAAATCAAACAATTTCGAATTATTATGTGACCGCGAACGTTCTGTGATTGGTCGTGTCTTACTTGGACAGTAAATAAATGACGTATTTACATTTGCCTTATGGTATGATAGTACGTTCGCTTGTTTCTCAACACCATGGTGACTTTTAGTCGTATATCTGGATCGCAAGCTCATTGTCATTGTTGACATTACCGTCCGCTGACGTCACAAGCCATGCCGGCAAAATAGTGGTGCTTGAAACCAATTATGAAATTCGGAACTTCAAATATTTTTTTGCATCTTAATGTTTGTATTATGTGAAATAAAAGAGTGCGGGACGCAGCAAGTGCGGTATGGTAGTGAATTTTTATTTAATGAGTCAAATTTTAATAACTCAATTTTCTATAAACTTACAAAGTTGAATTTTGGTATGTAGTAGGGTCTTTTCAGATGAAATGTATCCACTGAATTTAATTTAAATTACTTAGTAACTTCCAGAGAAGTTATTTTTTCTAAAGAAAACTCAAAGTTTGAATAACTCAATTTTCTATAAACTTAGAACGTTGAATTTTGGTATGTAGTAAGGTCTTTTACAGAACAACATATCCATCCAACTTCATTAAAAAATCATTGTAATTTTCGGAGATATTTTTGAAAAAACTCAAAATTTTCCCAGAAAACCTTGTCCGATTTTCCTGGCTAACGAACTCATCGAAGCCATTAATAAAAGCACGGCACTTGCCATGTTTCATCGACATCGTTTAACTATTTCTTGAGTTATTGTTTGTATACATATATATGTATATACAGGATGGCGCATTGAAAACTAAACAGACTGATTTGCGTCCAGAGAATTTTTTTTAGGAAATGCTGAAACACGTCAATTTTAATATTGAGGGGGACATGTTTTGACATAAAACTCAACTTTCTCACATCAACTCCTTAAGGGTTGTGATAACAACCCTTATATTTTAAATATGAAGCATGGGTCGAGTGTCACATCATTTGAAAGCTCTTTCTTTTGTGAATTCAGCACACTATTTTTTGGAAGTTTTGTTAACTCGTTTAAAATTTATTCACAGTTGGAGTTGCAAGAACGTATTTCATTAATTGTGATAAGAAATACACTGATTAGTCATTTTTTTCATAAAAAATAAATAAAAAACTAAGCCAAACGTTCAAAAATGTTCATTCAGTCAAGTAAGTGTTCAAATTGTTGACCACCAGCTTCCATACAAAAGTACAAATTTTGTTCAAAACGAGCTCTAGCATTCTGGAGCATTTGTGCAGTTATTAGACGCCATTCTTCAACAATATCGTCGTAATACTTCCATAGACATCAGTTCTGTTGCGCAAATTCTACTGTTTAAATGGTCCCATAGAAAGAAGTCCAAAGGAGTTAAATCCGGTGATCTAGGGGGCCACTCAATAGCACCTCTACGCCCAATCCATTGCTATGGAAACTCTCTGTTTAAAAACTCCACCAAGAAAAATTGGTCCGATTAAACGGTATCCAAAAATGCCAGTCCAGACATTCAATTTCTGTGGAGTTTGAGTGTGGACTTCGCGAGAATTTCTTGGATTATTATCTGCCCAATAACGACAATTATGACGATTGACTGTAGAGTTTAATCAAACGTACACTCGTCTGAAAAACAGATATTGAACAGAAAGTTCCCATTATCAGCTATTCGTGCAGTCATAACTTCACAAAACTCCAGCTGCCGATCAAAATCATCTTCATTCAGTTGTTGTACAAGATCAATTATATAGGGGTGAAATTTATGATGCTTCATTATTCGCTGAATAGTTCTTCTTTTGATGTTTGAAACAAAGGCCAATTTTCTCGTGCTCAAGTTGAGTCTGCAGCAATTTGTCCTAAAACTTCAATCTCAGTAGTCTCATTTCTAACCGAAAATTCACGTTCAGGATCCCGTTTTTTGTTGGCTACTGAACCACTTTGTCGAAACTTTGCAACTAACTCCAAAATGTATTTTCTGTTAACATATCTGTTCGGATGTGGTTCATTAAACAAATTTGCGGTACGATTGGCACAGTTATCGTTTTTGAAAAATATTGTAATTATCTCAACACTTTCTTCTATAGAATACACAATTGTAAAATTAATTTTTAAGTATCAAACCGACTGATAAACTGAAATAATAAACCGCATTTCTCTCATTCCGATAAGAAATGTTCTGATAGTCAATTTTTTGTTTACAAACCAACAATACATTGACTATCAGCACATTTCCTATCGGAATGAGTGAAATGCGTTTTTGCACCTTCAACTGTGAATAATTTTTAAACCAATTGATAAAACATCCAAAAAAATTAGTGCGCTGAATTCAGAAAAGAAAGAGCTCTCAAATGATGTAACACGTCCATAATAAGGAATGGCTAGGATCTTCAAAAACCGATCCACAAGGAAGAGCAGCGGAGGCCTTTGCAGTCAGCAGTTCTTTGGCCAATATGGTTAAGCAACCTACTTACTTTCCTCGCATCCCAACACACAGCTCAAATCCCTTGAATCTCCTTCTTACTACAAATCCTGACTGCTATAAGATATCAGGTCACCGCCCCTCTGGGTCGCCCAGACCACGGCATGGTCACTGCTTCCTGCGCAATTCAACCCGAGGTCACACAGTCATCACACCCGCGTATCATTTGGCACTACAACTTCGCGAACTGGGACAAAATGCGAGATTACATTTCCTCATTTCCATGGGCGTCTGTTTTCTTCTCTCATCCTGACCCCTCTGATATTTCACAAAACGTCACCGAAATTATCCAAGCTGGCATGTAATTATTTATTCCACGTACACAGAAAACCTCTGCAGCCACTCAAAAGCCCTGGTTCTCTAAATCTTGTGACAAGCCCAGACTTGAAAATGTCAAAGCTCACAAAAAGCTTCTACACAATCCCAGCCAAGAAAACCGTCAAGCCTTTAACGACGCAAGAAACCGTTATATCCGCATTCTTTCTAGGGCAAAAAACTCATTTAATAACCACATAAAAAACAAAGTCCTCTTAAGCTCCAGCGGCAGTGAACCCTTCTGGACTCTTGCTAAATCTATTGGGAATAATTTCTTTAAGAGCACGTTCCCACCTCTTATCTCAGGTGATGAAATTGTTTCTACCGCCCTGGGCAAGGCTGAACTTTTTGCCTCGTTGTTCGCAGGCAATTCTACTCCCAACCCACCTCCAAATGTTCAACCACCAACAGTCCCCAATATCGCGCATAAAATGACGGATATCATTTTCAAGACTAAAAAGGTACAAGAGATGCTCTCTTCTCTTAATACCAGGAAAGCCTCTGGCCTTGACGAGATCCCAGCAATTGTTCTCAAAAAATGCGCACCAGAACTTGCTCCTGTCCTGACTCGTCTGTTTCAAACATCTTACAATAGAGGCATATTCCCTAGTAACTGGAAAACTGCTCGAGTACAACCCGTCCCCAAGAAAGGATCGAATGCGCTTCCTAGCAACTACAGGCATATTTCTCTCCTTTCAGTCATCTCTAAAGTAATGGAAAAGTATATAAACACCGAATTACTAAAATTTCTTGAAAAACACAGTCTAATCCACGACAGGCAGTATGGATTCCGTCAGCGCAGATCAACTGCCGACCTCTTTTCCTTTGTCACCCAGTCTTGGAACAAGCCTATGGAACTACACGATGAATCCCAGATTGTCGCTCTAGACATATCCAAACCATTCGACCAGGTCTGGCACGTAGCACTGCTTAATAAACTACCGGCCTATGGCCTACCACCAAAATTCTGTACGTGGACAGCAAATTTCCTCTCCAACCGGAGCATCTCTGTTGTCGTGGATGGCCATTACTCTAAACTGTATCCAATTAATGCAGGAGTTCCTCAAGTTCAGCTTTAGCCCCTACTTTGTTTCTTCTCCACAACAATGACCTCCTCTCTAGCACATCCAACCCAGTTCACAGTTACGCGGACGACAGCAACATCCACTTAAATATGCAATATTCTAAGCCTGTCTCTTTAGCCCAATTAGATGAGGATCGCAGACTTATGGATGGCTCTATCTCCGTGGATCTCCAAAAAATATTAGACTGGGGAAGTAGAAATCTTGTACAATTCAACCCAACCAAATCACAGCCGTACTTTCTTTCTCATAAGAGATACACCAGCCCTAGACTCATCACAATAAACAACCAAGTTATTCAAAGTAATGAGCCCTTTCCACTTGTTGGCATCTCTGTGGATCGAAATCGGCTGCTAAGAAATTAGGTTTCCTCTTCCGGGCTTGCAAATACTTTTCAGCAGGTAATCTTTATACTTTATATACTTCACAAATAAGACCACACCTCGAATACTGCTCCCACATCTGGGGTGCTGCTGCCACTTCTACACTCGCTATCCTGGACTCTATTCAGAAGAGAGCTATACGTCTCATTGGTGACCCTACCCTCACCCAATGGCTGCCATCCCTTGCCCACTGGTACCGTTGGTGACCCCTCTCTCTTTTATAGATATCTGCACGGGCACTGCTCAGAGGAGCTTTCTTCCATAGTTCCTCCACCTGCTGCCCCAACAGATCTACCAGGGAAACAAAGCGAATGCACCCTTTTACTGTCCAGGTTACCAGACATAGAACATTTTGTTATGCCCGCTCTTTTGTCCCGAGTACTTCCAAGTTGTGGAGTTCCTTGCCTGCACATGTTTTTCCTTCTCCCCCGAACCTCCAAACCTTCAAGTCCAGGATTAATAAGTTGCCTCTTTCCTCCTTGTCGACACCCACGGTACGATAGTATTTAGGCTGTAAGCCCTCGTGGTGTGTTGTTGAAAAAAAAAACACTCAACTTATGTTCCCTATTTAAAAAAGTTTCTCTGGGCGCAAGGACGCAAATCGGTGTGTTTCGTTTTCAATGCGCCACCCTATACACACACACACACACACACACACACACACACACACACACACACATATATATATATATATATATATATATATATATATATATATATATATATATATATATATATATATATATATATATATATATATATATATGAAACTGACCCCGGATATGAATTCTAGGGGTCCTAGTTCGAACTCATTTGGAAAAAATGTTGCAGTCTCACCATCGATGCCTCTCTATTAGTGAATTTTTTGAATAAAAATTCACTAAAAAATATTAAAAATCATCTTTGTGGGATGTCTATCAGATGTGATATTAAAAAAAAACATGCAAATTGTCTATTTACAAATATATTAGGTAAAAAGAGGAATCTTATCGTTCTTGAGGCGACAGTTTGAAAGAATATGTAGGCTGCCTCCCAAACCTAACAAATAATATTAAAATTTTTAAATAGAAGTTCCATTTTCTAAATTGCAGCCACAGCTGTTGAAAGGTAAAAGGGCCATCACTGGTGGAAAATATACTAAATAATCACTCACGAGCTTCGGTTAATTCATGCAGGAAATCCCGCCTGATTTCAGGACAGGGATGAACAATATAAAAACGTCGTGAGCGTGCTTGTATTTTTCATTTTTCCGTGTCACTGAAGACAGGTTATATCAATTTTAGTAGAACGCCCAAAGCAGACATTTATGCCTTGTCAATCCAAATTCTCTCATGAGAGTGAGGTTTGTTGACAATAAATTACTGAGTGTAAGAACTGGATGATTGACTATGTCTTATTTAATATTGTTTTAACACAAGAAAATAAAATACCTAGATGATTTGTTTGCGAAAACAACATTTACTAAGAAACAAAACAATATCTTACTGGCAGTATTATACCTAACACGTGGTGCTTTGCTTCCTTATTTAAAAACACTGTGAAAGATCACTTTCTGTTTTCAGAGTTTTTTTTTGTAGCATTGTCCATACAAAATAAATAGAAATGTAGAATATCTTCTATGGCTTGACAAGTACCTGTTTCATTTTTGGAAACCGGCGTCTCTTTTCGCGGCATCGTGGGGCCAACAAAAACTAAATTTATTTTTAGGCACGACAACTATAAAAGCTTTTCATAAATGTTTTAAACTTATTATAAATTTCAGGACGCAGCAAGTGCGTTATCATAGTGAATTTTTCTAAAAATTTTACACTCATCAGTACAACATGTTACTAAAATTTATATTCTAGATTAAAACAGACTTTAAAAGTCGGTTCTAAAGGTCCTACACGTTTACTTGAAGAATTATTATATTATTTTTTTACCATCGATATGTATCTATTACCAAGAAAAAATATTTTAATCTTGTGTTCTGTCCTCTTTTGAGAAAATGCCCAAAACGCAATTTTCTATGAAGCTAGAAAGTTTAATTTGGTAAGTATATGTAGGTACTGTGTCTCTTTAAAAAAAACTTGTATTACAAATTTTTATTAAAGTCACAAAAGCATTCCAGAAAAAAAACTTAATTCATATTTAGAAAGTTCGGGACGCAAGTGCGTTATAGTAGTGAATTTTCAAAAGAATTGTACACTCTTAGGAAGCTATATTATTAAAACTAATTCAAATGGACCTTCGAGATCGGTTTTAGAGCCAGGCAGCGATTATTAGAAACATTTATATTTTATACGGAGCTAGAAATTTCAAATTTGGTCTTATATATATATATATATAACAATTAATAAGAAAAAATACCTGGCAAAATATAGAAAATCTATGGTAACCAAATTTGGTACGTAAGTTTAAGATATTAAAGGGAAACTATACACCAAAATTTATATTTCTATGTTAAAAAAAAAAAGGTATTTCGTGCCAGATCATTTATATGAAAATTCACTACCATAACGCACTTGCTGCGTCCACACTTTTTATATTCTTCCCCGCCCAGCACCCCTATTCACTGCTCGTCCCGTAACTTTCTTGTGGGCTGTTTGCAAGAAATTCTTCTTGAGGTTTGGGCATCCAGAAGAAGTTCTAAGCATATTTCTGAAATGAATTATCTAAACACCCCATGTGCTAGTCTCTAAATTTACCGAAAGTTTAATTTTTATTTACAAGCTGTATACATCTATGAAATTATAGGTGGCAGGTAAGTATTTTCCCATATTAATCGCTTGAATGGTCGGTTTTAATCTACTCAATGGAACCAGTTTCTGCAAACAAAATAACAAAAAAGGTTTTTTTAAACAAATTTATAATTATTTGTAAAGCTCATTGTGTTATTTTTTAAATCTGGTACCCATCTGCTTTTATGCAGGTTTTACTATATATCAAAACTGAAGATTCTAGTTTAATGGGAAATTGAGTTATGACCATTTATTTTTAATTTGCTACAATAATGCACTTAAACTCTTTTCAACACTTATTTACTATTGCTGTATCCATACTTTTTGAAAATGAAATAAATATAAAGAATACAAAATTTTTAAATCAAAATTTTAATAATTTAACCTAAACATCTTTTGATATAATTTAAACTGGGGATGTATGTACTTTAGTTTTCCATACACTGCGTGAATAATTAAAGCTAAAAGTTAACAATAAGTAGGTACCTACCTAGATATTATGAGTACTTACTGTATTAGTTTCAGGTAGGTATACTTCTTCTTGAAATAATTTTGTTTCACCTTGGTAACATCTACCACTAGGTGATACATACAATATCTACAATCTACATGCAATTTACCTATCGTTTTCATATTTGTTTCATTGGATGTTACAATACGTAATATACTACTACGGTCGACGGCCGAGGGCATTTGTTAGAGTTAAGTTAAAATTAATAGTTGGGTTATTATTTAGCTACTGATTGTATTAACCTTAGAATACAGGTACCTAGTTGTTTTATATTATATTATTTATTCGAGGTTATGCTATGCGCAGAGCGTACACGCTTCTCTGTGCCAAATAGCCTCGTGAGGTCAGATTAAACTAGGAGCGAAGGTGGCTTTTAATTTTAAATACCGTAAACGTAAAGAATGGGCTTTTTCAGTACAAACTGTAACATTAACATCAACCGAGGTTCTGACATTGTATTTGAGCAAGTTGAATGTCTGCACGTTCCGCCCTTCGGAGGGGGCGTAAAGCCGTCGGTCCCGTGTCCATGCGATGTTGGGCACGTTAAAGATCCCTACCCTCCTTACAGAAAGGCAGGGGTTCGGCAAAATTCCCAGGATAGTGAGGTGAAACTGCTCCCTGGCGTCGGTGATTGGCCATAGTCGCGGAAATAGGCCAACGTTAAAGAAACAAAAACACACACACACAACACACACGTAAAGAATGGGAAGCTCAATATTTATACATAACAATACGTGGTTCTAGATTTCTTTTAAACAAATTCAATCACTTTCGTCACATTTGTTATTTATTAGTTAACATTTCCATACTAAAATTTAGCGTTTTTGTACGCAAACATTTTCCCGGTATTAGGAAAGAAATGGTCCAAGGCTGAAATTTTACAAAATTGTTAGTTGGTTGTACATTGTACACAATCTCTATGTATCAAATGTTGTGTAAACTAGAGCTGTCGTGACCACATACTACCTCGTCCCACACCGAGATGGCGTCCCTGTCGTATATCTCACAATGTTCTCCATTCTGACACGTTGCAATAACTTCCATTGTTGAGGTTTTTATCTACGATTTATTTAAATAGAAAGCGGTACAGATAACGTCATATGTATTTGTCCAATATTGTAGCTATTGCATTACAGAATCTGAAGAGATGTCGAGAATTATTTTATAATTAACTTCGAAAAAACTTTGTTATTTCAAACTGACCATGGAAATGGGTTTTAGGGGCCCCAATTCGCGCTTATTTGAAAAAATTTGCCGAAAGTCTCGCCGTCGATACCTCTCTATTAGTGACATTTTTTAATGAAAATTCACTAAAAAGGAAAGTATCTGCCAAATTATAAACATGGCAAGTCTTTCTCCTTATTAATCGCCTGGATGATTTCTGAATCATAATCCCGGCTCTTTCGACAACTAGGAGGTTTTTTAAACACATTCTCAATTAGTGAATTTTCTTAACAATAAGTCAATAAAATCAACCACCAAAAAGTCTTGCTAATACTAGAATTTTAGAATCATTAAAATGAATTAAAATTAAAGACTTGTTTGTACCAGATAATGTATTTATTTTAATCCTACGCATATCGGTACATCTGAACCATCTTCAGGGGTTAAAATCTTTAACCTCTGAAGATGTTTTCGATAAACCGAGATGCGTTGGGTTAACATAAATACGTTGTCGGGTAGAAAAAAGCCTTTAATTTTCCTACTACATTTTCAGTCTCAAATTTTATGTCGTCTGTCATTCCAACGTCGTAATTGTTTCCAAACTTTCTAAACGGTTCTTTGGATTATAGTGGTTTAGATTTCTCGATCGCTAGTTCGGGTAGTATGTTTTATGCATGTTATCTGTATCGTTTGGTTATCGTTGATGTATGATTTATGCCTGTAGAATCGTTAAAACTACGCATGGCAGCTAAGTAGGCTGTCTTTGTCAGACTTAAGTCGTTTCGTTACACGTCTTTCAGATTTTATTTTTAATTTGGAAAAACTTCAAATTTGTGAACCAAAGTACTGAAAATTCGGAACAGAAGTTTACTTGCACCATTTCTAGCTACATATACAGTCTCATTCCAGTTACTCCACTACTTTTGAAAATATAGCGTATTCAAAAATATTTTTGTATATTTTGGGGGGAAAATGTTCGTCCGCGGTCTTAGCACAATTAAGATATGTGCCTACTTTTGTTCAAATCAGTTGAGTATTTTTTAAATTTTCGCTCGGATACACACAAACACGCACACACGCATATATATATATATATATATATATATATATATATATATATATATATATATATATATATATATATATATATATATATATATAGTTGTTTCAAAACATGTGTCGGAAAATAAAGGGTGCGGTCCCTTCTGTCTTTCTAAGAAAAAAAAGTTATTTTTTTTAATGTTATTTGCCAAGTTTTATAAAATAAATTAGTTTGATCATGTTGATAATTATTTTTATGTTTCTGATCATAAAATGCATTTTTCCTCGAAGGCAGTTAACCATTTGATCTAATAAAATCCTCAGTGCCGTAGGAATTAGGGACAAAAAAACCACACGCATCCCGTAAATATCCGCCAATGCCATATGGAAACAATTGAATTGGCGCTAAAAAAGTATGTAATACTAATGATAAGTTGTATACAAAATCTGAAATCTGCGCCTCGAACAGTTTCTGAGATATCGTCAAAAAAACAAATTGAAAAATTTTTTGACACCTATCTCGAAAACGGGAGGCGCGTTTGCGGATACATGTTAATAGACACTTTTTTCTTATAAAGAGACAAGCAACCGTACTCTTCACTTCTCGACACATGTTTTGAAACACTCTGTATATACTACAGGGTCGCCCAATGAAAACGAGCTGGCAGCACTTTGTCGAAAAAAATATAAAACAGCTTAAGTTTGCTTGTGAGGGGGACAACTCTTGCTGCAAAAATATAACCCTACTTTACCATCCTAAGCGGGGGTGTCATCTCTCAATTTTTTTTTTCAAATGTGAATAGGGGTCACATAATAGCTTGTTGAAAAGAGCTTTTGATTCCCTATACACACTTTTTAGTGAATTTTCGTAGAAAAAAAATCACAAATGGGGAGATCCCGACTTTGGAATTTTGAAAAAATTTTGCAAATGAGCGCGAACTAGCACTCCAAAACCCATATCCGGGGTCAGTTTCTTTTTTTATATGTTTATATATATATATATATATATATATATATATATATATATATATATATATATATATATATATATATATATATATATATATATATATATATATATATATATATATATATATATATATATATATATATGTATCACATCGATAACTCAAAAAATAATGGGCCGATTTTAATAAAAGTTGGCACACACCTTCCTTTTGTAAATGGCTTGGATAAGTTCGTTAGTCAGGAAAATCGGACGAGGTTTTCCGGAAAAATTTTGAGTTTTCATTCGAAAAAAAATTATATCTCCGGAATTAACAAAGTAAGGGCGGGTTCATATCATCATAGGTAGGCTACCTACCAAAATTTAGCTCTGTAGGTTAAAGGACAAAAAAGTTACAGGCATTTAAAGAAAAATAAATTTGGGTTTTCCTCAAAACGTCAAAGTCTCGATTTCAAACGTCAAAGTTGGTAATATTTAGGCAATGAACCTGAAATTAATATCAGCTATGGAAAGAAAATGTCTCAAGAAGAATGCTTTACAAAGCCTGAAATCTTAGTTTCAATCGTCATTGTCCTTCATTTTACTAAAATATTCCCAGAATATTAATTTAAAATACACCTTTTCTCTGATGCTTTGGCGGTAGTGTTGGCTATAGAGTTTATCGTTTAATGGTATATCATTTTTGTCAAATTTTCGTAAAATATCAGTAAAACTCAATATATCCGTTATTATGCAAGTTACGAAAAAAAATTGTATACATTAATTATAGGGTGTCTTAAGCTACATCTTAATATTTCCACAATTACAGGTGGCCCATAAGTCGTTCGTGATTCAATTTTTTTTTAAATCGAACACGCCCTATGTTATTGCATTTTCCATCGAAATATAATACATCTTTGGAAGAAAAGAAATTTGGGACACAGCAAGTGCGTTAATGTAGCGAATTTTTTAGTCGAACATGTCGCCCTATGTTATTGCATTTTTGCATTTTCCATCGAAATGTAATACATCTTTGTAAGAAAAGAAATTCCAGACGCAGCAAGTGCCTTATGGTAGCTAAATTTCATTAAATGCTTCAAAATTGAATAGCTCAATTTGCTACTAACCTATAAGGTTGACCAGGAGACCAGTTTTTTCGGGAACAATTTAAGTTAACTTTCGGAATTTTTTGTACATTTTCAAACAATAAAGTTATTTTGATGAAACATGGCATATTGTTTCTACTATATAGATTGATGCCTGATTTCTTAAAAAAACATGTTAGCTATTAAAAACATTTTTATGAAAATTCACTACCATAACGCACTTGCTGCGTCCAGAAGTTTTTTATTTCGGTCTGTTCGTTTAGAAGATATGGGTTTTTCAAATATGACTAATGCATTTCCCGAGAAATTCTTAATGCTTGAGTTGGGCCTCACCAGCGCCCATAAGATAAAATTGTTGTTAAAGGCTTGCGTAGGTAATTAAGTCATTTAAATTAAGGTTATCAAAAAAACCTTAGCAAAATATGCCTTGTGATAACGCATTCTTGATCGCAACATTTTGTGCCTATATGTGAATTGAAGTAACTCCAATGCCGAAAAAGTTTAAATTGTGGGCATTTTTTTAAATCATGAAAACGCAAACAAAGCAGCACGTGTATTCAATAACCTGCATCCTGATTCGTGCTCGTCATAAGCACGTGCTAGAGTTGCTACACAAGTTCCATGTAACTGGATCAGTGACTAATAATAAATGAAATCCTGAACGTGAATTTTCTATGATGAATGAAGCTACAAGCCTGGTAGTGATAGGTCAAGTTAGCGCAGATCTCACATTAAGTACACGAAAATTAGTTGAGATTACTAATCTACGTGGAGCGACAATTCAACGAGTTCTGAAAAAATTTAAGTGTATATAAAATCCAACCAGTTCAGGCAGTTATGGCTGCCAGCTCGTTGTCAATGGGCCAGCCTGTATATATATATATATATATATATATATATATATATATATATATATATATATATATATATATATAAATAAGAACGGATCTTGGATACGGTTCTAGGTTCCCTAAATCGCGCTCATCTGAGCAAATTTTCCTAAAAAGAGGGAGTTCTTATTCCGAGGCCTTTGTATTTTTGAAACCTAATGAGTTATTTTGTAACAATAATTCCATACGTTGATATGGCCGTTTTCAAACACATTACCTTGAAAATGTTTATTATCAGGTTAATATGAAAAGGCTGGACGCAGCAAGTGCGTAGTGGTAGCAAATTTTCATAAGTTTTGTAATGTATGACGTAACTTGCTTTCTAAGCATATTATTCGATTTCTTTGAACGTATTTATTTTAATTTTGGTCGGTGGATGAGGGACGACCTTCCAATATTATTCATAATAAACAATCCGAAGTTTCCCTCTCAAATGATTGTAACTCATGTGACATTCTGTTTTAGAAATACTAATGTCAACAATTATTCATAAAGTGTTGGTGGTTCAGTGGTAAAAACGTGTGCCTCTGAACCGAATGATACCGGGTTAGATTACAGGGTTCTCCCTTCCCCTTTTCAGTACATACTGTACAATTAACATCAACCGAGGTTGTGGCATTGTACTTGAGCAAGTTGAATGCCTGCACGTTCCGCCCTTCAGAGGGGCCTAAAAGCCATCGGTCTCGTGTCTATGCTATATATTGGGCACATTAGAGATCCCTAACCTCCTTACAGAAATACAGTGATTCGGTGAAATTTTCAAGATAGTGAAGTGTAATTGCTCCCTGGCGTCGGTGATTGGCCATAGTCGCGGAAATAGACCGACATTAAAAAAACAATTAATAATTCAATATATATATATATATATATATATATATATATATATATATATATATATATATATATATATATATATATATATATATATATATATATATATATATATATATATATTGTTTAATATATTTAACTTTTAGTACACAGGAATGTTATATTCTAACTATAATCATTAAGATTAGCAAAGTTCCCAATTATATTAAATTAAATTCCGAAAAAATTTGAATTAGATTCATTCAACATAAATACATTTCGGAGCATTGTATTGCTTAGTGGCAATATATAAGTAAAATTTCGTAAAAATAAATTGATGAGTTTCAAAGATATAGTAATTTTTCGAGGAAAAATTGAAAATTTTCATGAAAAAGTTGATTCCCAGAAGCCCCGAAACAGAATTTTATGGTGTAAACAAAACCGTTAGTCTTTAGGAGGCGTAGAAGCTTATATATAATTCATATATATATATATATATATATATATATATATATATATATATATATATATATATATATATATATATATATATGTATGTAAAACGTCGAATTAATGGCTTTGTATAAAAATTGTAGTTTTAGTAGTAGAAAATTGGGTTATCAAAAGAAAACCAAGATTCGTGCTGATAAAGTAACAGATGGAAGAAAGAAATATGCTGATAATTGTGAAATTGAAATATGTAAAAATTTGAAGCATGGTGATTTTCAAATGTGACTTACAGATTTGGATCTTAAGCAATTTATATTATTTTCTAGTACAAGGTATTTCTTGTATTGAACATGTTGTATATTTTGACCAATAAGCGTATTATTAATATTATTATTATTAAACCCACAAATAATAAGCAACAAGGTTTACAAAGTAGATACATACATCTATCTCACATTAGTATACACTTATCTGTGACAGTAAACCATAATTAATTGATATTGCGTTACTCTTGTCTAACTTATTAATATTTATTTTAAGAACTACAAACGACAGTATTGAATACTGTTTCATAGGCTTTTCGACTTAATCAGGAAAAAAAAACTTTTTTACACCGAAGTAAATACCACCCCCTCCCGAGGCTATCCAATGATCACATATAGTAACAAAAGGTACAATTAAAACACCCCAGTCGAAAACTTGTATGCCTTAACATAGTAATTTCACACGACATATTTTTCATCAGTTTACCGACACATTTACTCTCTCACTTACACTCTATACTGTCTGCACCCCATTCTGTTGTATCTTTCTCTATAATTTGCTAAATATATGCGAGTATATATTTATTTAGAATGTAAAAATGACCCTGGATATGAGTTCTAAAGATTTCAATTCGCGTTATTTGAAGACCTTACCGCTCTATAAGGAAAATTTTCCTTATGGAAATTTGCTTAACTAAGTAAAAAGCTTTAAACAAAAGTTGTGATCCCGTGAGAGCCTGAAAGTGGGCATAAATCAAAACAATTTGTTTGACAAGTAAAATTTGGCTATTATTTAAGAGATTGAGTGAAAAAGACTGGCTATTTTACACAATCTAAAGTGGCCATACAACTTTGGTGTATGAAGTTGGGGGCCGTATGTGACCGAAAGGACTATACCACTCGCTGGTAGTGCCACGCAAATCTTTTTTTCTTATTAGGGATCGAAAGGATGCGACCAACAACCACCTACAGCCTACAGTCTACACCTGAAAGCATTATTTGGTATGCCGACGGGTCGAAACCGAGAGGGGTACTGAGGCAGGTATTTAGGGTGTGATGCTGGGGATGAAACTGATCTAACCTTAAGGCAAAGTGTACCACTGTATTTCAGGTGAAAGTTTAGTTACTCTTAGGGTGCGCAAAATAAAAGTAAAATAGGGCATACCCAAACAAACAGATCAATGTCAGACAGTAAGGTGGCATCTAAGGCTATCACAAGTTATAAAGTATCATCGGCACTTGTTTGGGAATGCCGCAAAAAACTCTGAGCGCTATCAAAGTAGAACATCGTAAAGTCGGTTTGAATTTCGGGCTACTTTAGAATCAATGAAAATAAAAAAGACGAAAAATACGTATATCTGAAGCTTTTTTTATTATTATTTATTTCAACAACACACCACGAGGGCTCATAACCTAAATACTATCGTACTTTGGAGTTGAGAAGGAGGAAAGAGGCAACACAAATTCTGGACTTGAAGGTTTGGAGGTTCGGAGAAGAAGGAAAAACCTGTGCCAGCAAGGAATTTCACAACTTGGAGAAGAAACAAAGTAGGAGCTAAAGCTGAACCTTGAGAGACTCCTGCATTAATTGGATACCATCGAGAAAAATGGCCATCTACGACAACAGAAATGCTCCGGTTGGAGGGGAAATTTGCTGTCCAGGTACTGAGTTTTGGTGGTAGGCCATAGGCCGGAAGTTTATTGAGCAGCGCTGCATGCCAGACCTTGTCGAATGCTTTGGATATGTCTAGAGCGACAATCTGGGATTCACTGTGAAGTTCTATGGACTTGTTTCAAGAATGCGTGACAAAGGAAAGGAGGTTGGCAGTTGATCTGCGCTGAAGGAAACCATACTGACTGTCGTGAATTAGACTGCGTTTTTAAAAAAAAATTATAAATTCGGTGTTTATATACTTTTCCATCACTTTATAGACGACTAAAAAGAGAAAAATAGGCCTGTAATTGTGAGAAAGCGCTTTGGATCATTTTTCGGGGACGGGTTGTACTCGAGCAGTTTTCAGTTACTAGGGAACATGTCTCTATTGTAAGATGTCTGAAACAGACGAGTCAGTACAAAAGCAAGTTCTGGTGCGCAGTTTTTGAGAACAACTGATGGGATCTCGTCAAGGCCAGAGGCTTTCCTGGTATTAAGAGAAGGGAGCATCATTCGTGCCTTTTTAGTTTTGAAAATGATATCCGTCATTTTATGCGCGACATTGGGGACTGTTGCTGGTTGAACATTTGAAGGTGGGTTAAGAGTAGAATTGCCGGTGAACAACGACGCAAAAAGTTCAGCCTTGCTCAGTGCGGTAGAAGCAATTTCATCCCCTGCAAGAAGAGGTGGGAACGTGCTCTTGCTTAAGTTATTCCCAATAGATTTAGCAAGAGTCCAGAAGGGTTTGGTGCCGTTGTAGCTTGAGAGGACTTTGTTGTGATGTCGTTAGTAAACGAATTTTTTGCCCCAGAAAGAATGCGGACATAGACCTTTGTATGTAATAAATACGTAATCCGTATGAAAATTTACCGGTGGGTTCCAGTCAATATACGCTTTGCTGAGAAGGGGATTATGTTTGAATCATATTAGGCTACATTTTAAAAGTTCCCTGCAGTAAAACGAGTACTAAACTGATAAGTACACTTGGAGAATCCAAATCACCCCAAAATTTCTTTTTAAAGACCTGACGATCGTTTCACTAACAATGTTAGCGTCACCAAATGATGAAATTTTTGAAGAATTGTGAAAAATGTGTTATTCTCTGATGACGCTAACCATGTGAGTGAAATGATCGCCAGGTCTTTAAAAATATGTATTGTGGTGACTTTGATTCTCCAAGTGCACTTATCAGTGCAAATCATAGGTTCCAGTTTTCACTTAGTGAGTGCTAAACCCCTACGCTTTAGTACAGCGCAACTTATTGTTGCAAATTATTGTTGGCGACCTGATAGAATATACTACTTTTAAGGTACATCTCAAGAAATACAAAGGAGATTTGAAACCTAAAGCAGCTATGGATATCATGTGTCATGCAAAGCATTGGACAATAGAAGATAATCCTTTCTCGAAAACCAATAAGAGTACCAGATAATTTTCTATCACATACTTGGATAAACGTGTACAATGTACAAACAGACACAAGATACTTCATTTCCCACAGTGTCGTGAATTTTTTTTTAAAGAAGGGCAAGCGCAAGGCTGCAGTGCATCCGGAGCATATTTGTAGACAAGCGCCCTAGAAAAGGAGTTAAAGCGGCAAAAGCCCAAACAATTCCAAGAAAAAAATTGTATAAATTTTGCAAAATATAAGTACAGTATTTATATGATCAGTTCAGAAAACTTTAAAAGATATTTCCTGACAAATTTTGAAATATTTTGATTTATCTGCCCTGGGCAGTTAAGACAGCTTTAAATGGGGCGAAAAATTAGTATTGGTCATGTCTAGTTAGGAGAGCTCCAAGTGGGGTAAAAAGTCATATTAAACTATTTTCCTCAATAAGGGATCAAATTTAAAACAAGAAGGCGGCGAGTAGCACTAGAAAGTCTACATAATGGCTTAGTTATGCTCTACCCGGTTCTCTTTAAGTCTGTGAATCGCGCTACCCATTCTAGTTCTCTTACTACAATTTTTCTTCCAACGATTTTTGATGGCTCATGACGATAATATTCCTACATTACATATTTACCTGCATAGAGACGAATTAATACAATCTGATGCCATTTTGAAAAGTTACGTTGTCACTAAAATAGCCATTGCATTATTAGTAAAAGCATATGCAAACTTCAATGCAATCAATTTAACCAGCTCATTATGTCCACTGCAAAATAGCATATATTCAATGTGATTTAGCTTGAAGGCAGTTCTGCTCATTTATTGTTGTTATAGCTTATAATCATAACAGAAATCCGTTTGTGTTCAGAATCAATTAACTTGATAATTATTTATTTAGCAGAGTCTAATTATACCACAAATCAAGAACAATTATTTAACATAACATCACATAATCTGCTGTGTAGATTCTAGATTGTAAATTGCATTATTAATTTAAATTAATGAGGAATATAAATAGGGGTATGGACAAAAACAAAAATACAAATTAAAATAGCGTTAGTTTGCATATACCAGATTGGCGCTTATCAGTTTTCATTCATGTTTAACACAGAAAATGTTGTCAATGTTTGTTGTTATGTTGTTATGTACATAGTCTAGATGTAAACGTGTCTATAAAAATTGAAGCGAGGAAATTGTTAGTGATGTGTTAAGCGATTCTTTGGCAGTAATATCTGGATTTTATACATTTAAAATCCTAGCACAAGCCACGCTTATTTGTATTATATAATGTATAACATGACGCTAACGTTATTACTGTTACTACCTAATTTTTTCGAGTTCAATTTTTGAAACTCGCTTTACATCATACGTAAGTGTTTGAAACTTTTTTATTTTTCCTATGTATATTGTAATCCTTTCCTTACACGTTTTCATCAAGATAAAGGAATTAATAGTTCCGAAGGCTCGATAATATAATACAGTTTATATTCCAACTGACGGCTATGCCACAATTATGTAATAAATAGTAATATTACGCGACAAAAGCTGAGTATTATATATATATATATATATATATATATATATATATATATATATATATATATATATATATATATATATATATATGTGTGTGTGTGTGTGTGTGTGTGTGTGTGTGTGTGTGTGTGTGTGTGTGTGTATTTATTTATGTTTATTAACGCAAGGATATATACATCAATTATTACATTCCATTTTAAAAACGAGTAACAAGTAATATATATATATATATATATATATATATATATATATATATATATATATATATATATATATATATATATATATATATATATATATATATATATATATACACACATAAAATCTACATGTCTACAAATACGTAGTATATACAAGCGAAAAAAAAAATGAACAAAAGAAAGAGTGTTAATATTGATAAAAGGCAAAATGTATGATCTCTTCCCCGATTGTAAACAAATGGTTGCTATTCCACCATTTCCTCCTGAAGAAATCTATATTGTTTTGCCTTTATACCATACATATAAAAATAGGTAATAGGGGCTTATGTTGTAGACCATCCTTATGCTCTAATATAAAATTATTATATATATATATATATATATATATATATATATATATATATATATATATATCTATATATATATATATATATATATATATATATATATATATATATATATATATATATATATATATATATATATATATAACACTTTTTGCTCGGTTACACAAGTAGCTACACATGGCATGAAAACTATTTTGGATATTTTCAAAACCCGAATGTATATCTGATTGAGAATGAGCGATTGGTTCATTTTGACACGGCTGATAAAAGTCTTTCACCTCATGACACTCAATGAATATATGCCACGCAGTCCCAAGTTGGTAACATTTCCTACACAGGTTAGATGGTGATTTGTTTACTCGGTGAAGAAAAACCATATCTTCTATCCAAGGGTAGGTTGAACCCAGAACGAACTTCAGAAGATTGGGTCATCAGCACACGCGCCTTTTAAAATATTTACTTGACTGTAACGTCCTAGTACCAGATACATAAGAATCGCTCTCTGGTTGTTTTTGCCAGTACCATTATTTGATCGTTTAGGCTACTGTAATAAAATTTGTTTGCTTTTTCGGCCATTTGTGCATTGGTGTTGAAACTATCCTGTTGGTTTATGGTGTGTGTGCTCACGCGTGCGTGAGTGCGTGCGTGTGTGCACCCGCGAGCGTGTGGTTGTGCGTGTGCGTGCGTGCGTCTACATTAAGGTTTTCACTTACGTCCCGACTGAAATGAGGTGTGGCGCTATCTTGTTGGAAGTAGACACTAAGGAAATAATTTGGAACAATTCTCCGATACGGGCACAATATGTTCTCGTAATAATCTTAGTTAGTGTGGACCTGTTAAACTCCCTTCAAAAAAGATGGGTCCAGTTAGATGATGACTAACAATTCCGGCCCATACTTTTATTTTTTGAGTGTATTGGGTATAAATTTCTTCCATCCAATTGCGGTTACTCTCAGATCAATATCGAGAATTGTGTTTGTTTACATTACCATTAAGGCAAAAGACAGCTTATTCAAAGAAAAGAACGTAGTTAAAAAATATCCATATTGCTGAATAATCTGAATTTTTATTTGCTCACGCAATTCTATCGAAATCCTCAACAAAGGGTTCTGGCAGATAATAAACCCGATAGGGAAAATACTTTTCCCGATGCAAAATCTGCTGTGTAGCACGCGTGGAGATCTTGTTCCTTCTAACAAGCTCCAATGCAGAAGTTTTGGGAGTTTATTGTACAGGAAACAATATATCCAATGTCTTTTAGTCCAAAGTAGCAGCTACAGGGCGGGCAAACTTAGGCCGATCTTTAGGCTTCCTGTTTCACTAAATTTGTGGTAAGGTCTGCTTACCGTAGACCTGCTAAGGGGTCGGCGGTCAGGTCAGGTCAGGTCATACTGGACAAAATTGGTCGAGCCCAATATTTTTCGACAATCGATTTGATCTCTGGATATCACCAAATTGAAATGGACCCCAGGGACATAGAAAAAAACAGCGTTTACCACGGGAACAGGCCATTGGGAGTACACCAAGATGCCGTTCGGGTTATCAGTAGCTCCAGCAACCTTTTTCAGGCTCACGCAGAACGTATTAGAGGGTTTAATTGGACAAACATCCCTTCTATAGATGGATGACGTCATAATTTTCTCCACATCATTACAAGAGCCAATCGAGAAACTAAGTTGGTATTAGAGGGTTTCAGACAAAGCTACGTAAAGATCCAGCTAGACAAAAGCGATTTCCTAAAAAAGCAAGCCGAGTTTCTGGGACACGTAGTCAGCACAGACGGAATCCGTCCGAATCCAAGACAACTGGACGCAATAAAGAAATTTCCGATACCAAAAACCCCTAAAGAAATTAAATCAATTTTAGGGCTAGTGGAATACTACCGCAAATTTATAGAAAACTTTGCATACTTCCCGAAACCACTAACCAAATGCTCAAAAAGAATTCTAAAATAGATGTTAACAACGAAAAGTACACTACTGCCTTTAACTCGTGTAAAGACATTTTAATGAACTCACCTGTACTAATACCACCCGATTTCTCTAAAGATCTTATATTAACAACTGACGCTTCAAATGTAGCGATAGCTGGTATATTGAGCCAAGGTAAACCAAATTCGGACTACCCGATAGCTTGCGCTAGTCGTACATTGAATGAAACAGAATCTAGGTACAGCACGATAGAAAAGGCGTTGTTAGCCATCGTGTGGGCAACAAATTATTTCAGAACATATTTGTACGGGCGTAAACTCACTATATAGAGAGACCATAAACCGTTGAAATGGCTATTTTCTTTAAAACAACCAAATTCAAAAATACTCCGTTGGAGACTAAAATTAGAAGAATACGAATTCAAAATCGAATATAAAAAAGGTAAGCTGAACTGCGCAGCAGATGCACTGTCCGGAGTAGAGATACATCCAATGGATAAAGATAATCAATCAATGGCCAATAATATTGACGAGGACGAGAAATGATAGAAATTGACGATGACGAAACAGCCAATTCAAATGCAGACTCCTATTCAGCACCCGGTATACCGATACTAGTAGAAGAAATTTTTAACAGCAAAACCAATCAAATAGTTTTCAAAAATACAGACAAACCGTAAATATTCTGTTAGGAAAGACAAACGAAATTTTATCTATGGAAACTTTAATTTAAATGACCCCAACCAAATAGAAAACTTCTTAAAGAATACTGTTTACCACAAAGGAAATATTATTGTGTTTTTGTAACAGAGCAAGATTACGAACTAGTAAGTTTGGCAACCAATAACAATTTTAATAAGGTGGAATCACCCAAATTTTATAGATGTTTAGAAATTAGGGAGGAAATTAAGGAAAACGAGTTAACAGAGATGACCATAAAATATCATGAGGGTTAGAGTAATCATCGAGGGCGGAAGTAACATACCTGAGAATAAAGGAGAAGTACTACTATCCCAATTTAAAGAAACATATAGAAGAGTATGTAATAAATTGTGAATTATGTAAGACGTGCAAGTATAACAGAAACCCTGTACAAATAGCATTAGAACACACTCCCACAGCATCCAAGCCTTTAGAAACATTACATGTAGATACATTCCAAATTGAACAAGCCATCTTCGTAACAATACTAGATCCATTTAGTAAATTTGGTCAAGCAGTTCTGATCAAAAGTAAAAGTGCAACCGAAATTGCTAAAAACCTAATTAAATACTTTTCGCAATGTGGAGCGTGTAAAACCCTAATTGCAGATCCAGGTACGGAGTTCTCGATTTTAGTAATAAAACAGCTACTTGCGGCATATCAAATAGAATTACATACTACTACATCTCAAAACCCAGCAACAAACGGGCCAATCGAACGATTTCACAGCAGAATCATTGAACATTACCGTTTATTTAAAACAACATTTAAAAATATGAAACCTATAGACTTAATACCATACTGTATATTCGCCTATAACTCGACAGTACATTCCCAGACGCTAAAACCACCGTTAGATTTAATCTTTGGCTATATACGGGAAATATTCAACTACGACCCGGAAATAATAATTACCCAAGAATATAATGTACAACATAAAGAACTCATGCAAATGATTTACGAAATTGTCAGAAGCCGAATAGAAAACTCAAAATTAAAAACCTTACAACGGACAAATAAACACACTAATCAACCATTCAAAGAAGGCGATATTGTTTATAAAAAGATACCACCGGGATTTCATAAAAAAACATAAAAATCCATTTTCAGGACCGTACTCAATAATCTCATTATCAGAGCATAAAAAGGCTGTTTTAATACACAATAAAAATGACAAAATGACTATAGCACATTTAAGACCTTCCTTACAACGGGCATAACCGCCCAAATACAAGACTTGACAGACAATCCAGGCATGCTACAAAAGAAAATAGGAACAGCATACAGTGAGACTAGCAGTTGGAATTTGATACACATACATGACTTGACACAATTACATTAGGACTACAACCAAATAAAACGACACTACGCAAACACCGTAACATTAATGACGAACGATTACCATTGTGAATATCATAATTTCATATTAACATTGAATTTTACCCTAGAGAACATAGATGATATATTTTACAGGATTTTTCCAAATAGGAATATTTTTAATAACCGACAGAAACGTGGCATGATAAACGGACTAGGTTCTATTTTTAAATCGATTACAGAGAATCTCGATTCACAAGATGGTGAGCGCATATAAGCAATAGAAGTCTTAACGACAGACCAAAATAAAATTCATGAACTTTTTAAGGCTCAGAGTTCGGTAATGCTCGAGGCAATAGTAGATTTCAATAGAACAATAGTAGAGTTGAGTCATGACCAGGACACAATAGTAAATATAACAAATGAATTAGGTAATACAATCGATAGTCTGAGGAGCGAACAACTAACTCACTACCATCGCATAAAAAATCTAGAATTCCTCACACAGCTAGGCCATTTATTAAACAATATTCAAGAAATAGCACTAACAACAGAAAATGCAATCACTTTTTCAAAGTTACGAATCTTTCACACATCAATATTAAAACCAAAATTTATAATAAAAGAAATCAATAAAATACAAAATTATGTAACAAATGCACGATTAATAACAACCACTGATCTAAATCTTTACGAAAAAATATTTAAAATAAAAGCAGTTCAAAGCAATTTACAAATTATATTTCAAATAGAGATACCTTTAGTAGACGCATCAGAGTATGATTATTATCAGTTATATACTTTACCTGTCCCTATCAGTCCACACACTTTTACCATGATAATTCCTAGAACCAAATACATAATCCTAAGCAGTAAACAATATGCATATCGTAATGAAGAGTGTCAAAATTTAAAGAACCAAATATATTTCTGTAAAGACGACAATCCAACAACCATGAATGATCAAAACCCATGTGAAATCAAACTAATCAAATTTGAAAAACTTATCAACAATTGTAATCAAGAATTAGTCAAAATTAATAAAACCACAGTTTCGAGATATGGAACCAGTCAACACATTGTTACAGCATCCGAAGAAACTAACGCCAGAATAACTTGCCAGGAACAGGAGTGGACCAACATAACCAAAGGTACCAAGTTAGTCAACCTTCAACCAAATTGCCATAGAAAATAGGCACCAAGATCTACAAGACCGGCCCAACAACAGCAGAAACACAACAGCTATTCAATATACCTAAATTAGAAACCCCCATTTCAGAAGATCACGTAAATCAAGAAAAGGTACCTGAACTAACATTAGAAAACGTACAGCTACATAACATCGATCAAATACAACATCAACTCCAGAATATCAAACAGAATATACCAGGACGAATAAAGATACCTATCCATCACCTGAGTATATGGACCATACTATTATACGTGGGTGTCATAATAGCAATCACAACAATAGCCGTCAGAATGGGGTTGAAGAAAAGAAGCACAACCAAAGAAGACAAGGAAAACAGTCCAAGAAACACCGAAGCCGGATTTCCCTTGAAAATCCGGAACGAACCGTAGCTTCCTTCTTCACAAAGGGGAGGAGATAATTGGAGCCACAACAATAGGCCTTTATGCTACAAAGTCACCTTCCCACCGTCAGGACAGCCGATTCAGCAGTAGGATTGGAGGCACCTGCAAGTATACAGGCTCAGACTAGCAAGTTGTACGGAATATCACTCGTGAGAATCTACATCAGCAGATCCAAAGTCACCTCTAGAGACAATAGTGCCACGCCTGGAGGGTAGTGTATAAATGGACTGCTCACAGGGATACAACCGTTCATTCTTTTTCAGGGTTAGTAGACTCTGCACATCGCGTGCTAGACTTTATATCACTTGTATGTTGATAGTCATATTTATCCTTATTTTATATTATTCTTTTTTGTATTAATTACTAATTGTTCAAAGAGTAAATAAATTGTTTAAAAACGTAAAACGTCTTAACCGTACAGTTAAGTCGCGACAAATTAGTTAATAAATTTTATCATCTAGAAATTGTTGAGGACTTTCAAAATT
Organism: Tillus elongatus; assembly: GCA_964006375.1. Taxonomy (NCBI): domain Eukaryota; kingdom Metazoa; phylum Arthropoda; class Insecta; order Coleoptera; family Cleridae; genus Tillus; species Tillus elongatus. Next base: position 120,984,727 of record OZ023265.1, read on the forward strand.
AATATTTGATGTCTAGCATTTTGTAAAAAATCAAGGAAGAAGCTGCTATAAATATCTCCTCATGTGCGGCCGAAAGTTGGGCAGATTTAAAAAGTGCTTTGTTATGCACATAGGCAGACAAAAATACTGTTATAGTTTAAATATTAAAAAGACTGAATGCAAACAGGCGCACAATGAAACGCCGTTTGATTTTTATAACCAGCATTTACAAACTGCAATTTAGTTATTTCGAATCTAGGATCTTCATTGTTAACACCTAAGGGATAAAGTTCTCTGTTATTAGATATTAATTTGTTTAAAAAGGGCTTAGCGGAAATCAATAATATTAGTGGGTAGGATTTGTATTTTGGTAACTATTTCTAGTAGAGACACCCATCCGTGTAGGTTTATAATAATTAGTATTTTCACCTCTTTTAAACAAAATTTAAATTTTGATTTGCAAACTGTTTTCTTCTATAAAAATTCGACATGTTAATAAAATGTTGCTTTTGATTAAAATGGGTTTGAGATATATAAGGATAATTTGTTAATTGAGGTGGCTACTTTTGCATCCTTGGTTTGTAATTAGTATTTTGATTATTTTGATATTTAAATTTTGGACGTAAATCTGGTTTTTCAGCCTTTAATTTCTAATTGAAAATCATTGGTTAATGAATTTAAAGCCGTATTTAAATCTCTAGGACTTTTAGTCCTCATAAGAGATCCAATCGGTTCTCTTGAACCACGTAATAATATGCGAAGCGAAAACCTACGGAAATAACCTACCAAGATATTTGCCTCGATTTCAGTACAATCTGTAGTTAAATATGCATTTAGCGTTAGTCGTAACATTATACAAAAATTAAATAGCACAGTTAGATATATTAAGCATAATCAAATTTTATTAAAAGTCAGACTACTCCAGTTAAATGAAATGATTTAAGGTGTGGCTACGCTTCAAAATATTCTTTTTGCTAAAGACTTGTATAATCGATTAATCATGCTGTACAACATAATATTTAATTTACTACAAGATAATGAAAATTCTCTCATTTTTTGTGAACGCGATACATCCTTGTGTAATGAAACCTCCTGATTTATTTTTAGAATTACAAAAGACATCCTCATTTTATAACGAAAAATTTCCTTATGAATTAAAATACGAAAACATATTGAATTTTGAAGTTATTATGAAAATTACTTGTGAATTAGAAGGTGATATAATACACTATTTTCTTTCTGTACCTATTGAGTGTGTGTGTTTTGTTTCTTTAACGTCGGCCCATTTCGGCGACTATGGCCAATCACCGACGCCAGGGAGCAGTTTCACCTCACTATCCTGGAAATTTTTCCGAACCTCTGCCTTTCCGTAAAGAGGGTAGGGATATTTAACTTGAGCAACATCGTATGGACACGGGACCGACGGCTTTACGCCCCCTCCGAAGGGCGGAACGTGCAGACATTCAACTTGCTCAAATACAATGGCAGGACCTCGGTTGATGTTAAGGTTATAGTTTGTGCTGAAAGTGAAAGGAGAATCCTGGGATCGAACCCAGTACCTTTCGGTTCAGAGGCACACGTTTTTTCCTTTGAACCACCAAGCATCTTTTTCCTGATGTCAAATATTTATTGAAATCAATTAAAAACCCCAATAATAAAATTGTAAATGCTGTCAGCGACATATGTACCGATGGTAAAATATTTCACTGCTCGAACAAAATACATACAAACCAATAATAGGGTTTTATGCGTAGAACAAATACTCACCACAGGAAGCTCTTCTTAATGTCAATTCATCAAACTAGACATAAAAAGCAACAACATAGAAATAATTCCCGAAATTAAACAATATTTAGCAGTATTTCCCACAGAAGAAACCCTAAAAATTTATTGCCAAAAAGAAACACTTACCAGGAAACTTAAAGGATCTACTTGTTGAAGGAATTTGGAGCAAACATTTGGAAAACTGTTACTGTTCAACGAGTTTTCATTAAAACTAAAAGAAGAGAGTATACCAATACTCAAGATCGACTTGAAAACCCTCAACATAAAGTACGTATTGGCACATCCTATCTTACCAGTTTCAGAAAAGTTCAGCCCAAATTATTACACCCCTAGTTTATGGAAAATATTGCTTTACCTTGTGTTTTTAATTTTGATTTTTTTTTATAGTTAAGTGGTTTAAGGTTCACAAAAATAAACAGGTGTCAGTTGATGAACCAGGAATTCAACCTGTACCCGGCATGTCAACAATTGAGCTTCCAGGACCAGCTTCATTTTAAGGATGGGGGAGTTATGTGACCCACTATAATATTTCGTTATATAAAAACTGTACTAATCAGCGTTCCCACGATATTGTTGTTATTGTCGTAGACCTTTCTACTAACCTTGCATAAAATATTATGTTAGTGAAATTTCTTAAAAAAAAATAACTAATGAGGAGATCCCGACTTTTAAATTTTGAAAAAATGTCTTTAAATGAGCGCTAATTAGGCCCCCCAGAACACATATCCAGGGTCAGTTTCAATTTTTATATGTTTATATATATATATATATATATATATATATATATATATATATATATATATATATGTATATATATATATATATATATATATATATATATATATATATATATATATATATATATATATATATATATATATATATACAAATTTGGTACGCGGGTTTACATCCTTATAGGTCAGTTACCTACCAATTTAGCTATGTAGGTGAAAAGACAAAAAGGTTATAGGCATTTAAAGAAAAATAAATTTGGATTTTCCTCAAAACGCCAAAGTTGCGATTTAAAACGTCTAAATCGGCAACATTTAGGTAAATAACTTGAATCTAATACGGGCGATGGAAATCAAATGTCTCAAGAAGGATGCTTTACAAACCCTGAAGTCTTAGTCAACCGTCACTGTCCTTCATTTTACTAAAATGTTTCCAGAAAATTCATTTCAAATAGACCCTTTCTCTGATGCTTGGCAGTAGTCTTAGCTATAGAGTTTATCGTTTAATGGTATATAATTTTTGTCGAATTTTCGTAAAAAATCAATAAAGCTCAATATATCCGTTATTATACAAGATATGAAAAAAATCTTTATACATTAATTATAGGGTGTCTTAAGCTACATTAAAAAAATATTTCTACAATCACAGGGTGGCCCATAAGTCGTTGGTGATACAAATTTTCTTTTTTTTTTATCAAACACGCCTTATGTTATTGAATTTTTGCATTTTCGATCGTAATATAATGCATGTTTGTAAGAAAACAAATTCTGGATGCAGCAAGTGCGTTATGGTAGCGAATTTTGATCAATTTTGTTTCATATTTGAATATCCCAATTTGCTATTAACCTATAAGGTTGACCAAGTAACGAGTTTTTCCGGAACACTTTAAGTTTACTTTTGGAAATTTTTGTACATTTTCACACAATAAAGTTATTTTTATGAAACATGGCACATTGTTTTTACTATATAGGTTATACTGGCAACCAAAATTGATGCCTGCTTTCTTAAATAAAAAGAAAACACATATATTTGCAATTATAACATTTTTATGAAAATTCATTGCCATAACGCACTTGCTGCGTCCAGAGTTTTTCATTCTCTCTTAATATACTATAATTACTGTAAGTTTTAGTTTAGTAAGTTTACTATTAGCATCTAAATAATAAAGTTCTCTGTTATTAGATATTGATTTGTTTGAAAAGGTGCTTATCGGTAATCGATATTAGTTATATATATATATATATATATATATATATATATATATATATATATATATATATATATATATATATATATGAAACTGACCACAGATACGTGTTCCCGGCGGCCTAGTTTGCGCTCATTCGAAGAAATGTTTTTAAAATTCAGAAGTCGCGGTCTCCTCATTAGTGATTTTTTTAAAGCAAATTCACTTAAAGTAAATGCAGTAAATCAACAAAAACACTGATGTGTTAATTCACAAACCAATACGCATGCCACTGTGAACCAGCACGCTAATATCGTAGTTTTGACAAAACAGATTTTATGGTTGAAATTATTAATGTGTAGCCTCATTGGCTTAAATAAATTCCATGTCTGATAAGGTCATGTATGTTAGGCTTCTTTGGGTAGAGATAAAATTGCTTAACTGGTGTCTATTTTACCTCATTTATTTCCATAAGAAGTCTATTGTTTTTGTCCTTCCCGGAGGAAGTAAAAAAATTCCTAGTACCGCCAAAAGGTACGCTGAATACGCTTTCCAAAAATGTGTCGCATGATCCATATTGCTATTTAAGAAATTATAGAGTTCTCATTCTCCAAAAAGGGGGTGCCTAAAAATATCGATAATGCCACCAGATAGTCGCAAATAATCTGTTTTGCAATCCTGCAAAACTTGAGTTCGATGCTTTTCTCCGTTTAAAAGTTATGTCCTTGTTGCCTTGTGGGCAACCTGTGTGTATCAAGAAAGTTTTTTAGTATCATTTTTATAGTTACTCAAAGTCAATAAGAAAAATATATCTATATATACTTTCCTGCGTGTTATACGACCCATCTCAATAACCAACAGAATGCAACAGAATAGCTATGTAAAGGAACAATATACAGTAACACAACATTTTGAGAGAAAGAAGCATCATGTAAATTGTGTAGGGATCAATTTCTTGGATTGACTCTACTAACCAAACGCTTTCTTTGCGTTACAAACAGTTTGAATCTGATATCATAATAAAAATGGAACGAGCAGCTGTATTTTTTATATGTGCTCTGTGCGACTCATAGGTGGTAAATGAAGTTAGCAGCCCTTAGCAAAGTTAGACAAGGTAGAATGCAGAATATAAGTGGGAAAGGAGAGTGTTTTAGAACAATAAACAGTTTATTCACGTTTTGTCGTTGGATTTAAATAGTAACGCGATTGTTTCCCCAGGAGTGTTGTACAATACTTAGGTGCTCCTTTTGACTTTAAATGAATTTAGGCTTGTTGATATAGTAATTGACAACAATCCTTGCAAGGTGATGTTGTAGCTAAATATTTATTTACTAACTCGACATAAGACTTTTAGAATATTTAGTAATACCCATTTATTGTTATATATTTTTTATATCTAGCGTGAAAGTTTATGCTAAAATAAGTACAATTTCGGGGCGCAGCAAGCGCGTTTTACTAGTAAATTTTCATAATAATTTTGCATTATTAGTACGGCATATTAGTAAAATTTCGCGACTCAGCAAGTGCATTATCGTAGTGAATTTTCATAACAAATGTAAACTATGAGTAAGGTATATTATTAAAACTAATTCTTTAAATTTAAATGGATCTTGGAGATTGGTTTTAGAGCTGGGAGCTGGGACGCGATTAACTGAAGAAATTTCTATTTTATATGGAGATAGAAAATTAAAATTTCGCACATATATGTAAATACTGCAAGTCGCTTTAAAAAATTCGGTTACAAATTTCATTGGTTACAAAAGTTTTCCAGAAAAAAATAATTATATACAAACAGAAAATACGTACCAAATTATCAATATGGCAGGTATTTTTCCTTATTAATTGCTTAGATGGTTTTGTTTTAGTAAACCCAATCAAAGTAGTTTTTGCAAAGAAAAAACTAACCAAAAAGGTATTTACACAGGTTTTACTATGGCTCAAGATTGAAGATTATAGCTTAATGGGAAATTGAGTTAGCGGATTTGAAATCGTTTTACGAAAATTCTCTACCACAACGTACTTGCTGCACCCAGACCCTCTTCATCGCTTAGTAACTGTTGCTGTACACATACTTTTTTAAATTATAAAATATTGTAGCTCTCCATGTGAGACTGACAAACAAGGTAACCCCAAAGTTATTTATGGAAAAATATTTTAAACAAATGATATGAGGTAACCATTTAAACATAAATTAAAAATCTTGGTTCGCGGCTTTGTCACGGGAGTTCTCCTTCCCCTTCTACATGCCTACAACCACCCTTAACGCATAAACAAGAACAATATAAACAAGTCAAATTTCTTCGGACCAACCCCCAAGAAAGTTGAGGGACCTGCGGTGAATAAGGGTTCTGAGAAAAGTAAACAGGATTTTAAGAAAGTATAGCTGGAAAATGGGTCTGGTTTTTTCGATCTTTTCGCTCACATTTCCTTTTTATGTTCTTCCCTGCGCAGCATACCTATTCACTCCTGGTCCTGCAACTTTCTTAGAGGCCGTTTGCAAGAAATTTTCGTGCGGTATGTGCATCCAGAAAGGGTTCTAAAATGAAATAAATATAAACAGTAGAAAATTTTAAAATTATAATTTTAATAATTCACACTGTGTATTTGATTATATATGTAGTTTAAACTGATTTATGATATTATGTAGTTTCATTTACTTCAAATGTTTCATAAAGAGTAAAAGCTAAGAGTGAAGAACCATAAGTACCTAAGTACCCTAGGTATTATACTTTTATTAGTTTGAGGTAGGTATATTTTTTCTTGAAATAATTTTGTTTCAGTACCTATATGCATTGATTAAGAATCTGATGTACACAACCACTTTCTTATTTGTTTGATTGGATGTTCGAATCTTAATATACTACAGTTACAGTCGACGCCCGAAAGCATTTGTTAAAGTTATGTTAAAATTAAAAGTTGGGTTATTATTTATCTACTATTTGTATGGGTGGTTGTTTTATATTCTGAGATTCTAAGGTATTAGCGGAGTCGAGGTTATGCGCAGAACGTACACTCTTTAATGACTCATGTCAGCTAACAGATGACAAACAGTGGTGTTGTCAGATTAAACTAGAAAGATGGAGATGGCTTTTAAATACCGTGAATATAGGAAGCTTAATATTTATATGTATAATATAAAAACAATATAATAAAACGTAGTTCTAGATTGCTTTTAAACAAATTGAATCACTTTCATTAAAATTTCTATTTATTTATATTTTTCTGATATCTACAGATTTAGATGAGAGTTGTCGTAAATACCAACACGGCGGATTATTTATTGTGACATTTTCGTAGCCTGTCCGTTTAATACGTAATTTGGAGATTTTGCTTGCAATGGCACCAGAACCCTGATTTATCTGTCTGACGTTGTCCAACATTATAGGCATCCATTTAGAGGTAATTTCAGGTGATATTGTAGATTATTGATTTTTTATTTAGATATAACTCAAGATCTACTTATCCAATTGAGTAAAAATTTGGAAGGTAGGACCACTTGTACAAGTTTTAGTCTAATATTTCTAGTAATTTAGAAGATATTGCGTTTTTTTTTCCATTTTTTCTTAAAGTATTTGAGTTTCAAAACTATATATATATATATATATATATATATATATATATATATATATATATATATATATATATATAAACTTTTTAACTGACCTTGGATTTGGGTTCTGGGGGCCCTAATTCACGCTCATTTCAAGAAATGTTCAAAAAATCTTACCATCGATACCTCTCTATTAGTGAATTTCCTCAAAGAGAATTCACTAAAATTAATACTTTAAATTTAAACAGGACTTGTTGATTGGCTTTAAAAGTGCTAATACGCTCTCATTTCAAGAATTTTTGGAAGCGTTATCGATATCGATATCTTTCTATTATCAAAAAATATTATAATCTTGTGTTCAACAATGACCAAACTCAATTTTTTATGATGCCAAAAAAATGTGGTGTATCTAGGTACTCTACAAATGGAAGTATCTGCTAAATTGTAAACGTGACAGGTATTTTTCCTTATAAATCGCCTGGAGGGTGTCGTTCTAGTCAACTTAATCGAAACGGTTTTTCGAAGAATAAAAAAAAGTTTTTTTAAATCAAATTCCCTCTTGGTGAAGTTTCTTAATAAAAATTTACTAACATCAATAATAAAAAATATCTGCTGAAAATTTTAATTTTAGATTAGGTTTAGGTGACAAAGCTATCAATGCGTTTTAAAGAAAAACGATAACTAGGTCAAAACCTATAAATTCTGGAAACTCTTGTTACTACCAAATATTAAGAAGAAAAAGAAACAAGATGTCAGATTGATCGCGCGAGAACAGAACTAGGCCGAGAACCTCGGCAGCCCACGTGTCGGTGGCGTGTCTGTTGAACAAATTACCGCTCGGTCACCGAGGCTGTGTAGCGTGTGTTTGTTTGCGCGAGGTTATATCCTTAGCGTAACATCTAATTACATAATTAACAAACTGTTATTTCGTTTCTCACATTTTAGTGAATTTTCTTAGAAAAATTCACTAATTGGGTGATACCGTCTTTTGAATTTTAAAAATTTTGTTTAAATGAGCGCGAACTAGGACCACTAGAACCTATATCCAAGGCCAGTTATATATATATATATATATATATATATATATATATATATATATATATATATATATATATATATATATATATATATATATATATATATGTATATATATATATATATATATATATATATATATATATATGTTCTGTACCAAAATTTATATTTCTATATTATAAGAAAAAAAGTTATAAAATATCTGGCGCCAAATTATTTCCATGAATATTCACTACCTTAACACACTTTCTGCTTCCGGACTTTTACAGCATGAATTTTACCAAACAGTGGTTTGGCGCAAACGTCATAGTTTCTTTATAAAATCGATAGTTCCGTAAAAATGTCCTTCCCCAAACATTGATCTTTTCACTATATTATGCTACATTTTCAGTCTGAAAATTTAATTGGGGCCGTTCCTCAAGCTACAAATATAGCGAATTAAATTAAATATATGGAATGTCTCACTTAAGAAAAAAACTGTCACAATCACATCATTTAAGTTTCATGCCTCTGTCATTGTGACGTCATGTGAGAGCGGGCTGGAATTACTTTCACTTTCGCGTATTAACATGGTGATAGCGGGAAACGGTTTTTGGGATTCTAGTGGCCAAGATTTCGCGAACGCTAGTTCGAATAGTATGTTTTACTTGTTATTTGTATTGTTTCCTCCTGTAGTATGGATAAAAAAAACATATAAAAATTCAAACGGACCTTGAGTACGGATTTTAGGGGCCCTAATTCGCGCTCATTATATATATATATATATATATATATATATATATATATATATATATATATATATATATATATATATATATATATATATATATATATATATATATATATATATATATATATGAGATAGTCTCACCATCGTTACCTCTCTCTTAGTGAATTTTTCTAATGAAAATTCACTTAGTAGGTGAAGTGTCGGCCCGCTGGTCAAAGGTTCCAGGTTTACATTTTATCGTAGCCCATTATTGCTCAAAAGCTTATGATGAATTAATTAGTACTTCTGACCATATCATCAGCACAATCTAAGTTCGATGTTTCCTTGTAGTCACAGCCATGATTCCAGATCTTCTGCAGCTTTCTGCATTTCATTATACTTTCCTCATTTCATCAGCTGCCACAGCTTTTCCAGAAGATTTTCTTTTGGTCTACCTCATATCTTTCTCCAGGTAAAATAAAAAATTTCCTTCAAATTATTTATATAATATAATATGACCAACAATTTTTGCACGAGTCCCTTTAACTATTTTCTCTCGCCTCTTTTAACACACATTCATCAAAATCAATATATAATATCATTCCTGATAATGAGGAAGCAAATAGTTGGCAATGTTAGTTTTCTTAAAATAGTTGGCAATGTTAGTTTTCTTAAAACGCCTTAGCAAATTGCTGTGTGATTGTAACCGCATGACAGTAGCTGTCAGTTTTAGACTTAAATTCAGAAACATGGTTTATTTAACACAATTTCATAAAATAACAAGTATACAGATGATTGCTTACGGAGTCCAAATACGATCACAGATTAAAGCTGCTCGCTTATTTCAAGAAAAAATATCTGATTTGCTTCCTGTATCCCAAGTGATAATTAGTAAAATTCGAAAGCAATTTTGCAAGCTTGGACATGTAAAAAAATATTCTAATGCACAGAGTAACGATACCAAACTGGATGGAATGCTTGTGTGGGAGAAAACCCCACATACTTGAAGTGGACAAGCAGCCACAACATTATATGTTAACCTTTCATCAATCATTCGAATATTAAAAGAAAATAAATTGCATCGCTCTAAGTTGATACAAACTCAGGAGCTCATGGAAGACGACTTTAATAAAAGAACGTCGTTTTGTAAACAAATGACGGAAATGTAAGTCAACAATGTTATCAAAATGGAACATGTTTTGTTTTCTGATGAATGCAGTTTTACACTTCACATGATAATCGTCAACATTGTCGCTACTGGTCTAAAGAAAATTCACACTGGATGGCATAAGAACATACGCAATATCCTGTGAAGGTTAATGTTTGGGCAGCAATACTTGGAAATCATGCCATTGGTTATTTTCATTGGTGGCAACTTAAATGAAGATAATTATCTAGCACTGCTCCGGAATAATATCGTGGCAACTTTGGCAAACTTATATCGTTATCAAAAGAATATTTTATGGTTCCAGCAGGATAAAGCACCAGCACATCAATTTCCGTCAGTACCTCTACTTAACCCTACTACACAAACTGAATATTGGGACCTGTGATGAGCACTGATAAGTAAACTTGGAGAACCTAAATCAGCACAACACATCTTTTTAAGGACATGACGATCGGTTTACTAACAAAGTTAGGGTCATCAGAGGATGAAAATTCTAAACCACTTACACCCAAATATCACCTTTTACACAGAGTATTAGGTAAAGACACATACCAAGAGGGAGACAAAATCGCAGGAAAATTTTCTGTGCATTGTACTTTAATTTCCAGACGAGGTTTTTAAACTTCCGTTAAAACTTTACCTGCCATGTTTCTAAATATTCACTATATCAACGACAGATTGCAAAGAAAGGGATATAAATCAGTGGCGTCGCTCGGTTTGAGGAACTATTGTTTTTTGTTTCCTTAGAAATATAATTACCCCGTACGCATCTAGCTTCGCTGGTTGTCTGACATTTTCATAGGTTTCAGATTTTCTTTATCTATGTGGTGGTTATTATCCCAAATATGTTGTGGCACGCATGACTTGTCTACTCTACCGTATCTCAGCTGTGCCATATGTTCCCTAAATCTGGTCTAAATGATTATATTAGTCTGTCCAATGTATTCAAGATTGCAATCTTTACAACTCATCTCATAGATACCCGCCATTTAAGTGGCTGTATCTTTCGTATTACCAAACGAATGTTTTTTTTGTCTTAAAAGTTCGCTGCAAATCGGCTTTCTTAAAAATGCTCTGGAAACCTCTTATGATATGCATGTTCAAAAGGTAAACAAACAATTTTTCCTCTATTTTCTCTTTCCTGAATGTCGTGGATTCCCAATCAACTGATATAGTTTGTATGTAGTGTCTTTGTTTCCTAGCGTGCCCACAAAACAAACGCTAACGTTCATAGAACAGTTTTTGAAATTGGACAATATAAGTGAAGAGGTTCGCAAAAAATATTTAACTTTAACAAACTTTTGTAAAAACAAAATATGTTTCAATTTAATAATGAGTTTTTTGAACAAACGGAAGGCCCGGCAATGGGCAACCCTCTTTGCGTTAATTACAGACCTTTCATGAGTGGATTTTAGACGGATTTATAAAATGAAAGTGAGTATGGTTTTGCTATGTAGGCGACACAAATATATGCAATTTAGATGATTTTATTAAAAGACTGAACTGTCAGTTTAATTCAATAAAATTGACTCACGAAATAGAAGTTAACAGTAAGCTTCCTTTTCGAGATATACTAGTAATTAAAAATAAAGACTCTCTTGAATTCGACAACAAAATAATTTAAGAAATTTGTTAGGTAAGACGAAAGATAAAGATAAAGCCACTGAAATGCTGTGCATTTATAAGATAGGTTGCAAATATTGTAATCTTAAATACACTGGGCAGGCTAAGATAACCATTGAGACGAGATTTCGTGAACACAGATGAGATAAGGTAGTGTAGACAAGTGCGTGACACAACATATTTGGGGTAATAAGAAGCACATTGATAAAGAAAATCTGAAACCTATTAAAAATGTGAGACAGACAGCGAAGCTAGATGCGTACGTAACTATTTATATTTCTAGGGCAATAAATAACAAAAGTTCCTTAAACCGAGCTCCATCACTGGTTTGTAGTCCTCTGTTTGCTCTCTGTCTTTGATGCAGATAAACGTTCTGAAACCTGTCAGGTAAACTGATAAAGAAAGTTGAAACCCTCGTCCGTCAATTAAAATACAATACACTGAAAAATTTGCGTGTGATTTAGTCTCTCTCTCTCTCTCTCTCTCTCTCTCTCTCTCTCTCTCCATCTCTCTCTCGGTATTGTTCTTTACGTAGGATTCAGCATAAAAGGCGATGTTAGTAGTAAGTAGAATTTTTCATCCTCTGATGGTGTTAACTTTATTAGTGACACGATAGTCAGGTCTTTAAAAAGATGTTTTCGTGATTTGGGTTCTCCAAGTATACTTATCAGTGCTCATCATAGGTTTCAATATTCACTTAGTATAGTTATTTAAATGAAAATATATAAAAAAATTAAACTTGTGAACTGCTTAGGAACAGATCATTTCGGCTTTAAGCGTGGCCAGCGATCTATAGAATAACTGTTAACAAAAAACAATAAGAGAAAAGAGTATTGAGAAAATAGAAAGACGTTTATTGTTTTTGTATACCTATAAAAAATCATCTGATAATAACGATTGAAAAATTTTGATTTGTGTAATGAAAAGCTGGGATGTGTTGGAAGGGTAGGTGCAGTATTTGCAGTTTGTACAAAAAATAGTGTAGCATTAACAGTTATGAAATAGAACCCAAGCTAAACATTTTAACTTGGACATGAGAACGACGATCAACAAGTAATACATATGGGGTATTGTATACTCATATATGACGCTGAAAGCTAGGGTTTGTCTTAGAAGCACTAGTGGAAAATAGAACCTTCTGTAATGTGGACATGGTAAAAGATAACATATACAAGTAACACCGGAAAGACCTATAAAAGTGTACTAGAAGAAGTGAAAGAAGAACAATGCTTACTGAGTGAAATTGTCTGGAAGGCAAAATTGTTTTTTTTTTAATATATTTTTTTTATTTCAACAACACACCACGAGGGCTTACAGCCTAATTACTATCGTACAGTGGGTGTCGACAAGGAGGAAAGAGGCAACTTGTTAATTCTGGGCTTGAAGGTTTGGAGGTTCGGGAGAGAAGGAAAAACATGTGCCGGCAAGGAATTCCACAACTTGGAAGTCCTCGGGACAAAAGAGCGGGAATAACAAGATGTTCCATGTCTGGTGACCTGGACAGTAAAATGGTGCATTCGCCCTGTTCCTCTGGTAGATCTGTTGGGGGCAGTAGGTGGAGGAACTATGGAAGAAGGCTCCTCTGCAAGTGCCCGTGCAGATATCTATAAAAGAGAGAGAGGTCACCAACGGCACGTCGGTGGGCAAGGGATGGCAGCCTTTGGGTAAGGGTAGGGTCACCGATGAGACGTATAGCTCTCTTCTGAATGGAGTCCAGGATAGCGAGTGTAGAAGCGGCAGCAGCACCCCAGATGTGGGAGCAGTATTCGAGGTTTGGTCTTATTTGTGAAGTATATAAAGTATAGAGATTAGCTGGTGAAAAGTATTTGCGAGCCCGGAAGAGGAAACCTAATTTCTTAGTAGCCGCTTCTGCAATTAAAGTGACATGTTGGTGCCAATTGAGATTTCGATCCACAGAGATGCCAACAAGTGAAAATTACTCAATACTTTGAATAACTTGGTTGTTTATTTGGATGGGTCTAGGGCTGATGTATCTCTTATGAGAAAGAAAGCAAGACTGTGATTTGGTGGGGTTGAATTGTACAAGATTTCTACTTCCCCAGTCTAATATTTTTTGGAGATCCACAGAGATAGAACCCTCCATGAGTCTGCGATCCTCATCTAATTGGGCTAAAGAGACAGGCTTAGAATATTGTATATTTGAGTGGATGGTGCTGTCGTCCGCGTAACTGTGAACTGGGTTGGATGTGCTAGACAGGAGGTCATTGATGTGGAGAAGAAACAAAGTAGGGGCTAATGCTGAACCTTGAGGAACTCTTGCATTAATTGGATACAGTTTAGAGGAATGGCCATCCACGACAACAGAAATGCTCCGGTTGGAGAGGAAATTTGCTGTCCACGTACAGAGTTTTGGTAGTAGGCCATAGGCCGGTAGTTTATTAAGCAGTGCTGCGTGCCAGACCTGGTCGAATGGTTTGGATATGTCTAGAGCGACAATCTGGGATTCATCGTGTAGTTCCATAGACTTGTTCCAAGAATGGGTGACAAAGGAAAAGAGGTCGGCAGTTGATCTGCGCTGACGGAATCCATACTGCCTGTCGTGGATTAGACTGTGTTTTTCAAGAAATTTTAGTAATTCGGTGTTTATATACTTTTCCATTACTTTAGAGATGACTGAAAGGAGATAAATATGCCTGTAGTTGCTAGGAAGCGCATTCGATCCTTTCTTGGGGACGGGTTGTACTCGAGCAGTTTTTCAGTTACTAGGGAATATGCCTCTATTGTAAGATGTTTGAAACCGACGAGTCAGGACAGGAGCAAGTTCTGGTGCGCATTTTTTGCTGGGATCTCGTCAAGGCCAGAGGCTTTCCTGGTATTAAGAGAAGAGAGCATCTCTCGTACCTTTTTAGTCTTAAAAATGATATCCGTCATTTTATGCGCGATATTGGGGACTGTTGGTGGTTGAACATTTGGAGGTGGGTTGGGAGTAGAATTGCCTGCGAACAACGAGGCAAAAAGTTCAGCCTTGCCCAGGGCGGTAGAAACAATTTCATCCCCTGAGATAAGAGGTGGGAACGTGCTCTTGCAGAAATTATTCCCAATAGATTTAGCAAGAGTCCAGAAGGGTTTGCTGCCGCTGGAGCTTAAGAGGACTTTGTTTCTTATGTGGTTATTAAACGAGTTTTTTGCCTTAGAAAGAATGCGGATATAACGGTTTCTTGCGTCGTTAAAGGCTTGACGGTTTTCTTGACTGGGATTGTGTAGAAGCTTTTTGTGAGCTTTGACCTTTTCAAGTCTGGGCTTGTCACAGAATTAAGAGAACCAGGGCTTTTGAGTGGCTGCAGAGGTTTTCTGTGTACGTGGAATAAATAATTACATGCCAGCTTGGATAATTTCGGTGACGTTTTGTGAAATATCAGAGGGGTCAGGATGAGAGAAGAAGACAGACGCCCATGGACATGAGGAAATGTAATCTCGTATTTTGTCCCAGTTCGCGGAGTTGTAGTGCCAAATTATACGCGGGTGTGATGACTGTGTGACCTCGGGTTGAATAGCGCAGGAAGCAGTGACCATGCCGTGGTCTGAGCGACCCAGAGGGCCGGTGACTGATATCTTATAGCAGTCAGGATTTGTAGTGAGAAGGAGATCCAAGGGATTTGAGCTGTGTGTTGGGATGCGGGGAAAATAAGTAGGTTGCTGAACCATATTGGCTAAAGATTTGCTGACTGCAAAGGCCTCCGCTGCTCTTCCTTGTGGATCGGTTTTTAAAGATCCTAGCCATTCCTTATTATGGGCAGTGAAGTCACCAAGAATAGTGACCTCGGAGGAAGGATATTCAGAAATCAGATGGTCGGTTTTTTTCAGAAAGGTAGTCAAAGAGCTGGACAAAGTTGTTGTCAGAAGGTGACCGGTAAACGCAACAGATGAATTTAGTTTCAGCCCTGAGAGAGAGAGAGAGAGAGTTTTATACATAGTATGTCTTTTTTTCCAGCTTCTAAATTGGGAGTCTGGTGCAGGGTAGATTGCTACGGACGTACGCGCACACGCCTCCATGCAATCTAAAAGAAGTAAGGAGCTCATACTCCGGGAAATTAAGGTGATTAGTGGCTGTTTCGGCACTGATTTGAGTTTCGGTGAGGAAGAGTAGTTGGGGCCTATTAGCCTGGAGGAAATGGTGGACGGAGTTCAGGTTAGAATTTAGGCCACATATATTCGAGAAGGATATTGTGAATCTCGATGCTGGCGCCCCCTGTACACCCCTCTCCCAGAGATCCGAATGGAGGGGTATTTTACTTCCGGAATCTTTTGTACAAGGAGGAGCCATCATCATTTTTGTTTATAAGGGTAACCGACTCATACACCAGAACCGGACACGTCCGTTGGGACTTCACCGGCCCCTTGATGTAAGGGGTGGTACCTCCTCGGGCGTGAAACAAATTCTTTACTATCACTTGAAGGAAAATTCCACTACCACCTACCATATTGCAAGTGTACCACACCAGCCAACTATTAAAGAGCTGACCAGCCTTAGAACTTGCTGCTTGAAGATAATCTGAAAGATAATACTTTCTGACAACATTATTTCAAAGAGACGTACGCGGAAAAAGGAATGAGGTATGCCGAAAGAGAAACCTCTGGAAAACCTAATGAAATGCTAAAGTTACAATGAAATGAAAGACAGAGTAATGTCTACGACGGTAATGAGACATCAAATGTAGAATGTGATGCTGATAATGATAATAGTAAAAGTTTGACAACATAACGTACTTACACTTTTTACTATCTCTTTAGCAATCAGCGACCCAATAATGGATAAATATTTAAATAGGCCCGATGTCTAAAAAGTAAAATTTTACATAAACAAAAAAAACGGTTTATACATTTTCTTTTCATTTTGCCTCATCCAGTACTTTATAAACACTAAGAGATTTGAGTCTGGCAACAGCGCAAATATCCTTTTTGCCAGATGTGAGGTAACAGCAATTTATACCGTTAAATTTTTATGGTGCAAAAACTGAAACGATAACGTACCTGATAAGCATTAAAACAAAAGGGAGAGGTACATAATGTTAATTTTACATCAGTTTTATTTCGAGGTGCATTGCAGATGAACGTTTTAAATATTAACAAGCCAAATCTGAGCCCTTGTTTTCTGTTTTAAATTCAATGACAAAGATAAAACATGTACAGTTTTATTGTGTTATTTGTGAAGAAACGACTAGACCGATAACGACAACCTATTTGTAAACTGTTTTTTGTGCATGTGTGCTCTCCTGTTTATTTGGAAAGATCCAACAGTAAGTTAATGAATAGTAAATTGGGATTATCTTGTTTGGATGTGGGTTAGTACTATGAAAAATAAATTATATATGACATACCTCATATGTTGACTAGACCATACTAGTTTTTACAGCAGTTAGATCTTACAATCATTTATTAACCCACGAAGTTACAGAAAGTATTAATTATTTTAGTAAGCAACGTCTGTAAAATAACCTGCCACTATTTGTCCGTGTAGTTTGATTGGGATAAAGCCTTTTAGAATGGGTTAGGTATACCTATTTGAACGGCTTACTCGTTGGTAGTAGGTGATATAAAAATTTTGTAAAAAGTTTACTTGAGACACCACGCAATGTAATAAAATTTGGTAAACACTAATTTTTAATGTTACACATTACAAAACTTAAAAGTGATAATTTTAATTTTTAAGCTGATATTTTTCCTTTTGTTAGTGAATCTGTTACCTTGTTTCTACTTAATGTATTGTAAGGATATATTATGTAAAAACATAAATTTAAACTCATTTTAAAATTATTTTGAACTGTACAGAGTGTGACAAAAAACAGGGCAGTACAAAGTAGATATTTGTTATAAAACGCACTTTGTATTATTTGACTTTTGTATTCTAAATGTAATTCTAAAACAATCTTATTATAGGTTTCATATAATATATACTCTAAGGCCTCAATCTGAGTTTCCTTACATATTTCCTTTACCCACCTTTGTCCACCACTCTAAGGAGTAGGCAGATTGACGCCTTAGAGTGCCCTTACATATTTTCTCTACCTCTTTAAAATTGCTCCAAAACAGGAGCCGAAACGTCGAGTTTTCATAAATTCTGAACGCGGTTCAACACGAGAACTAACTATGTCTCACGTTAGAGACCGCAGAAATCCTTCTGAATATATATATATATATATATATATATATATATATATATATATATATATATATATATATATTAATTTTTAAACTGACCATGGAAATGGTTCCAGCGGCGCTAATTCATGCTCAGTTGAAGAAATTTTCCGAAAGTCTCACCATCGATACCTCTCTAGTAGTGAATTATTACTAATGAAAATTCACTAATAAACAACATTATGATATACCGTATTTTATTTCTAAATCAATTGGCTGCCGAATGATATAAATGTAAACATAAACCTAGGTTTTCATTTGAAAAATTCAAAATGGCGGTCTCTGACAGACACCAGTCGCAAAAAACAAATAAAACTCATATCAAAATATGAGTATTTATGTATAATTTAACGCCACCAAAGGTCAAATCTAGATGTCAAACCGTTTGTGCATAGTCTGGTTTGGTGAAATACTAGTAATGCACCGTGTATGTGATTTCGTTCGCGCTCATAACAACAAATATAAATTTCTAGTCGCTACCCCTCTACAGGTGATTTTTAAGAATAAATTCGCCAAAATAAGTCATGAAAATACACAATATTAGGTATGTATGTGAGGAAAACAAGAAAATAAGTTTTTGTGACAAATCCCAATCCTGTTTAGCGATTCGCTACCAGCAATTCAGGGAAATCACGCGTGATGCTCGAGGCCCACGCAAGAGCCCAACTGCATGCGCGGGAACCAGCTAGAAATACGAGAGGATTTCATAGTTAATTTAGTACGTGCACAAACCATTCCTCATATATCAAAACTTTCAGCTTCCCTGTATACGGAAGCGGAAAGGAAAGTAAAAGTATCGAACGATCTCATATGTGGCTGTTAACTGGGATAAGATTTCCGTTTACCTAAGCAGAAGTCTCAGACTTTGAAATACATGCAAATCCCCTAATATTGCATCGGTAATAAATTTGTGATTTTTATTGAGTACTTTTACTCTGAGTTTTATATTACTGCGTTGTCACAGTTTGTCAGATTAAGGGTAAATTGAAAAAGTTTTTGCACGTGGTATCTATTTGACTGGTTTTGCATATTTGCTTCCTTAAAAAATGTTAAACTGAAAACTCGTAATAACAAAAGATTTTAGCGTCCATTTGTGAAGCATAAATAGCGTTTGTTGTAATTAAATATGACAGATTTTCTTTCTTAAAAAATGTAAAACTTCGTAATAGCTAGACTTTCTAGTGTCCGTTTCCAAAGCACAGGTAGCGTTTCTTCTTTTGGTTATTATTTTCTAGAGTAAACAAATAAGTAACAACGTCTATGTACTTAACGAATAAGTTACACGTCCAATTTTTGGTTCGTATTCCAAATAACAAATGCGCTATAGTTCTAAAAGACTAGCCTACTATAAATCAGAACTGCAATATAGTGGCGTATTAATCTAGTATACAGTATACGGTAGAATAAATTGCAATTTCATTGGGCACATAAATTTAGGTATTGCTTCAAGGTAGACAACCTGGAAAGTTCCACAACCCACAAATAATTGCTGATATAAATTTTGTGCTATTTTTATGACAGAATATAAATAGTGGTAACATATTTGTCGATAAATTGTCTGATTGAGTTGTATAAAATGAAAAAAAATACCGGGCAGTAACAAACTGAATTTATACAGCATGTTAAAATACAGTATACTCCCGATTATCCTCGCTAAGCTGGACATCACCAACACGACGGATAATTGAAAAACACGAATAACACAACATAATAAAAGTTATATATATATATATATATATATATATATATATATATATATATATATATATATATATATATAGTAGGCGCAAAATAAAAAAAAATGGGTTTCGAAGTGAATTCTAAGTAAAAAACGAAGAATAACATTTTTCCGATTGGCCTTTGTTTCAGAGATATCGCGGGTCAAACTTTTGAAAGATTAGTTAGTGGCCCATAACGTGCTGCTTTTTATTGAGTTATGTTAGTAAATGTTGTTATTTACTAGGTTTACCTACTTAATTAAATTATAACATTTTTTTAGGATAATGTTGTAATGTAAAATATCATCCGTAATAATGGGCCGATTCATTGGTGTGCTCAAAGTTCCTATTTTTTTATCGCGAATCATTACGGAAAATTATGTTAAATGTAGAAGTCTATTATTAGACTTCATGGCCTACTGCTTTTTGAACACTTTTTTTGTCATTTATTTTCTGGCATTGGATTTCATAGCCTACTATCCTCAAAACAGTTTTTTTCAAAATTGTCAGTGCAATTACAAGATTTCTCAAGCACATTGTTGAAAAGCTCTTTTTACAGGCTATCACCTGAGCAAAAATCCAATATGGCTGCCGTAATAAAAACAAATGTTGATACCTGTAGCTCAAAAACAAATGACAATCCAAAGTTGAGAATAGCACAAAAAGATTACTCTGTAAAAAGTTTCTTGATATTGTGCAAGTCTTAGACATGTCAGATCAACGCCTACTTAGATATTGAAGAAAAAAGAAATCGACAAATCTTTTTTTTCAAAATAACTCGAAAACGAAAAGAGGGGGGGGATTCAATTAGACCAGTTTGTTTATTTAAAAGGGTGGATATGGTCGTGTGTGTGCTTTATTGCTTCTTAAGCTCAAAACAGTCAAGTCTGCGCCTTTCATTACAAAAATTGTGTGTTATATGCTGTGCGCCTATGTTGAATATCAATAATATGTTATAAAAATATAAATTTTGTCACCGTGGCTATTTGTAAGTGCAAAAATGAGTTGTTTCTATCTGGTATCACAACTATTTTTAGAGTTTTTAATAAAATTCCACTATTGCTTGGTAAACTCATACCATTTTATTTTAACATCTACAATAGATGTGTAAACGCGCTGTGGCTAATTTTATGGAAATGATACCCTGTTTCAAGCAGTTGCACATGGTAACACTGAGAAACGATAGCATAGTCTCCTTCAACGCCACCAAATCGTAATTGTCACCTTCAGGAGGGATGATGCAGTGACCCTCATCCCAATTATTGGAACATAGTTGATGTTTAAGAATAGATCTTCCCATTTGTGTGTACTGTGTCGCATGTTGTTGTGATGCAACAATAATATTTTATGAGTCAGTAGGACTGAAGGGTGAAAATACTTTGTATTGAAATTGAAAGGTTGCTACTAATTTACAATACCCAAAATAGTAAACTCAATTACTATAGGTAGCGAAAACGTGGCTGCTACCAGAATATCACATCAAGAAGTTCGATCACTATTAGGTGTAATATAAAGAGGCCGGCAACTATTATTGCTGTTTAAAAATGACTTCAGCTTCGATTTAGAATTTCAGTAACACAAGTTAGTTTCGACTACTGTCGTGTGCTACCTTCAAGTTTCCGGAACCTTTGAGTCGTTCCATGAGTAACGACGACATTCCAAATACCTTAAACGCACCTGGCAAGTTGCGTAAGTAGCTAACAAGTGGTAAATGTTACTTAATTGTCACTGCTGATATGTAATATAAAGTTATTTTCACCACGGTGTCGTAGAATTAATGGGGCATACGTAGCAAGTTCTGATATCAGTTACCATCACTTTAGTACTCGTTGAAATATGTGTGTAAAAAATACTCGGTTCTCAGGTTTAACTGCCTCTAGAATTTATCAAAACTCGACGTTTCGGCAGTAGTTTTGACGCCTTTTTCAGGTGGTTAATGAAATACGAAAAGAAAGAACCTCTAAAGCTTTGATCTGACAACTCCTTAGGGCGGTGAATAAGGGTGGATTGGGATGTTGTAGCTCAATTACGGGGCCCCAATCTGTCTACTTAGCAAATCTCACTACAAATTGTCTAAAGGTCTGTGTGTTTAACCCTAGGCCTAAAGAGATCTTACTCTTAGCGAATGTGTAATAAAAATTTTCTAAAAGCTTTAACAGTACCCGAAAAAATGTAATTGGGTTAAAACTAGTTTATTTATTTAGAGGTTGGCCGAGGAGATCTTTTAAGCTTTTTACCAACAAGAACGTACACACTTTTATACTAAGCGTCTGATTTCTTTTTAGGTTTTCGCGTCGATAAGTCAATATAATAAAAAAACCCATGACGCGATGCTTTTCTTTACTTTATAAATTTACAATTTCTTTGAGCTTTCGATTCCTTCATCTTTCACAAAGTATCTGTTTGTTGTGTTCAACCAAAACGTGTCTATTTCCTTAAGATGAACCCAACCATATATCAGAAACTTCACCGTCTTTTTTATAAATAAAGTTATCCTGTTTGTTGGAAAGTTTTTAAAATCGCGTTAGTCATGCAAAACGGGTAAGCTTCTATTTGTTTCCTATCCTCAAATCAAGATTGATATAGAAGTACAAATGGTGCCTTTATAAACTTGTTTGATAGGAAACTCTAGTCGCTGTAAAATAAATTTTATATTTATACGCCCTTTTCTTAGAAAGATAAGGGATATCTCCACGTCCCTGCTCTTTAGTCCTTGACCAGGATCTGAACAAGGGACGCCATATGTCAAGATTATCTGCCACTGTATATTACACCACTTTTTATACGTTTATTTTATTTCAGGAGCATCAGAATAAAAGTTGACACTTGCGATCTAAAATGAGCCTAAAACTGATATATATATATATATATATATATATATATATATATATATATATATATATATATATATATATATATATATATATATATATAACTATAACTATATATATATATATATATATATATATATATATATATATATATATATATATATATATATATATATATATATATACATTTTGGCTTAAGATATTTATATTATTTAAATTCACTCAGATTTTCATCTTATATAATAAACAATTTTATTCACAACTGACTCATTATCATGATAAAATTCTACTGTTTTCAAACGTATTATGTAGGTCATAACTCATTATTATCTTGTAAATTACCTAGCAACCCTGACTACCCAATTATATGTCATATTATTTGCAAAATGTCAGGAAGATATCAACTTTATTTCATTCTATTAATTCGTGAATTTTGATTAAGAAAATGAAGAAAGGTCTTTTTGAATATATATATATATATATATATATATATATATATATATATATATATATATATATATATATATAATAGCAAAAATACACGTGTATGCGGTTGTTTCCTCGCGGCCTTGCCTTTTCTGGTTGCTCTTTCTCCTTGTATAGTATATAGGAATGCCGTGTTAAAAATCCTGTTACACACACACACACACACACACACACACATATATATATATATATATATATATATATATATATATATATATATATATATATATATATATATATATATATATATGCATATTTATCCGAGAGATAACTCATAAAATACTAAATTGATTTGAACTAAACTTGGCATGAACCTTCATTTTGTTACAATCGCGGACGAGTTCCTCAATCAGCATAACAGACATATTTTTCCCCAAAAAATGCACAAAAATATTTTTGAATACATTATATTTTTTAAAGTATTAAAAAAAAACTGGAATGAGACTTTACATGTAGCTAGAAATGCACTGAGTAAACCTCTGTTGTGCATTTTAAGTAACTTGGTTGACAGAATTTTTCCTAAATTAAAAATAAAATCTGAAATACATAAATTTAAACACTTAAGTGGCTAAAGTATCATGCCAGACAAAGACAAAGTAATCACCTTCCACGCGTAGATTGATACATATACCACACGCATACAACATAATGCAATGATAACGTTGATACACGCACTGTGGCGATTCCACCCTAACAACCCCCTCCAGGTATATTCGGTTGCGCGGATTTGTAGGGGATAATAAGGAAGTTTTATATCGGATAGTTGAAGTAAAAACCAGATTGAATAGTGTGTTTTGTTAAAGATTTTATATTGCTTTAAAAATTGGAAACTAAATAATAAGACCATGTTTTGTGTATTTATTACGGTTTGACAGTTTGGTTTTGAGGTTAGGTAATAAATGAATGTCATTGCAGTATATGTAACAACTCGCACCTATACTATACTTTTAAAATTGGAAACTAAAGAATATTAACGTGTTTTGTTTATTTATCATGGTTTGGCAGTTCTATTTTGAGGTTAGATAGTAAATGATTGTATGTAAATCAAAGAATAAGAATATTAAAGTTAATATTTGTTGACTAATTCTTCAAGTAGGTAAGTTATTCGAATAATGAATTGACTTCTTGGGAATGCATTAAGTTTTCTTCTGATAACCTTTTGTAACTTTAATGAAATTTGAACTACAAGTTTCTTATAAAAAGACTTACAGTATAGATTCACAAATTTTTTATTTTCTAGCGTCATGGAAAATTGAGTGTTGGGCATTCAAAGTTTTTTTCGCAAAAGGAGCTACAACACAAAATTTGAATATTTTTAATGATAATAGAAAGACATAAATTCTTCAAATGAGCTTATTAAGACCTATGAACCCGATCTTCGACTTCTGTTTAAACTAAAAGAATACTTTTAATAATATGCCGTACTGATGGTGTAAAATTATTATGCAAATTCACTATTATAACGCACTTGCTGCGTCCCGAAATTTGTTAATATCATTTATTAGTTAATTTTCTTAAAAAAAATCATTATTGAAGAGATCCCGACTTTTAAATTTAAAAAAATGCTTCAAATAAGCGTAATTAGGCCCACTAGAACCCATATCCGGGGTCAGTTTCAATTTGTATATGTTTATATATATATATATATATATATATATATATATATATATATATATATATATATATATATATATATATATATATATATATATATATATATATATATATATATATATACAGTGTGGAACAGCCAAATGGAATAAATTCGATAACGGATAAATGAGGGCGTGTTGGGAAAAACGCTTGGACACGTCGATTTGTATTTTTAACTGCGCATCTTTTTCAAGAAAAAAAAATTATATAGGGTGCGTCATGTGACAGTGGCCAATACCAACTTTCTTATTTTAAATACAAGCCCCTGTATATTATTAATTTTTTGGATTCTTCAGAAAATTCTAGACATAATTCATGTACAATGTTCTATACCTATCTTCAACTGTTTCGGAAATATTAAGTATTTTCAGATTTATTACAAAAATTAACATTAAAAATAGAAAATTATTTTATTTCACAAATTCGCTACATTGCATTCAATACTTATTTCCCATTCAGCTCTTGATAATGAGAAAGTAAACAAAAACCATTCCTGCGTTTCTTTTTACTGATATGAAACGAAACAAAAACAAAAACAGTTTTCTTTCTGTTCGTATAAAACTCGTAGCCTTAGCAACTTGTTGTCTGCCTGCATGACAGTAGTGATTAGTGTCAGTGCTATTGTCGTTTGAATTTCGTTAACTGTACGTAATAATATCAGAAAAATGGTTCATTTAACAGAAATGCACAAAATAACCATTCTACAAATGATTGGTTATGGAGATAACACACGGACACAGATGGAAGTGTCTCGCTTATTTCACGAAAAATTTCCAAATTTGCCGCCTGTATCCCAAGGAACAATTAGCAAAATAGAAAAGCAGTTTCGCGAGCTTGGTCATGTGAGACAGATAAAAAAAGTAGCTGCCAATGCAGTAAGTGATGATACAAAATTGGATATTACGCTTGAGTTTCAAGAAAACCCACATACTTCTGGTCGACAAGCAGCCCAACTATTCAACGTTAGCCACACAGCAATTTTTCGAACATTAAAGGAAAGTAAAATGCATCCCTATAAAATGATACCAACTCAGGAGCTCATGGAGGACGATTTCGATAGGAGAACGTATTTTTGTGAACAAATGATGGCAATGTTAGATAACAATGTGATCCAATTAGAAGATGTTTTGTTTTCTGATGAGAGCACATTTACACTTCACGGTCATGTTAATCGTCAAAATTGCCGCTATTGGTCTAATGAGAATCCTCATTGGATGAGAGAGGAACATACGCAATATCCTGAAAAAGTTAATGTTTGGGCAGGAATTGTTGGAAATCATATCGTAGGTCCCTTTTTCATTGATGGCAACTTGAATGGGGATAAATATTTAGAACTGCTCCAAAATAATGTCGTGCCAACTTTGACAAACTTATATCCAGATCCAGCAAACCCACAAGTTCCTGCCAATAAAATATGGTTTCAGCAAGATGGAGCACCGCCCCATTACCAAATCAATGTCCGGCAGTACCTGAACCAAATTTTTCCAAATCGGTGGATAGGGAGGCGCGGATCGATAGAATGGCCAGCACGATCTCCTGATCTGTCGCTATTAGACTACTTTTTGTGGGGATATGTCAAAAGTATTGTATACAAAACTAAGCCCCTCAACTTAGATGACTTAAAAAGACGAATCACGCTTGCGATTAGATCAGTCACGCCTGAGATGTTGAGTAATGTTAGAAGACATTTCTATACCAGATTAGCATGTTGCCAAGATGTTCGTGGCGAGCATTTTGAACATTTACTACATTGACATTAATTTTTTTTTGTTTTTTTAAATTATTAAGAAATAATCAGTATTTCTTATTAGAATTTGTGAAATAAAATAATTTTCTATTTTTAATGTTAATTTTTGTAATAAATCTGAAAATACTTAATATTTCCGAAACAGTTGAAGATAGGTATAGGACATTGTACATGAATTATGTCTAGAATTTTCTGAAGAATCCAAAAAATTAATAATATACAGGGGCTTGTATTTAAAATAAGAAAGTTGGTATTGGCCACTGTCACATGACGCACCCTATATAATTTTTTTTTCTTGAAAAAGATGCGCAGTTAAAAATACAAATCGACGTGTCCAAGCGTTTTTCCCAACACGTCCTCATTTATCCGTTATCGAATTTATTCCATTTGGCTGTTCCACACTGTATATATATATATATATATATATATATATATATATATATATATATATATATATATATATATATATATATATATATATGCATTACACGGTAAGTCAAAAAATAATTGGCCGATTTTGACCAAATTTGGCGAGTACCTTCCTTTTGCAAGTAGATTGGATATGTTCCTTAGCCAGGAAAATTGGCCCAGGTTTTCCCAGAAATTTTCTTGTTTCCTTTCTGAAAAATATATATATCTCCGGAAATAACAAAGTAAGGGCAACCAAATTTGTTTGTGTTCTAAAGAGTGAACCATATACCAATTTAAGTCTCTAAGTTTAAAGACAGAAAAGCTATGGGCTGATAAAAAAAAAGAGTTTTCCTCAAAACGTCAAAGTTGCGATTTGAAACGTCAAAATTGGCAATGTTTAGTCGAAGAACGTGGAACAAATACGGACTATGAAAGTAAAATGCTGCAGGAAGAGTGTTCTACGAGCCCTTAACTTTCAGCTTTAGCCATCATTTCTCTTCATTTTGCTAAAATGTTTACAGAAAATTCATTTCAAGTAGACCCTTTCTCTGATGCTTTGGTTGTAGGCTTAGCTAAGTTTATGGCTTAGCGGTCTATAATTTTTAGCTAATTATCGTAGAACAAATTCGTTATAGCATCTTTGCATTTTTTTATCGAAATATAATGCATGTTTGTAAGAAAAAAATCGAGACGCAGTAAGTTCGTTTTGGTAGCGAATTTTCATTAAATCCTTTCAATCTCAATAACTCAATTTGCTATTAACGCACGGTTTGTTGGCTATGAAACCAACATTTGAAGTTTATTTTCGAAAAAATTTTCTACATTTTCAAACAATAAGTAAGTATTTTTGACAAAATATGGTACATTGTTTCTACTACATAGGCTATACCGGTAACCAGATTGATGCCTGCTTGCATTTGCTATTAAAAATATTTTTATGAAAATTCACTTGCATAACGCAGACTTTTTATATTAATACTTACATTACAGTTTCTGAATAAAATGTCGCCAAATCACGCACATACACAAAATAAAGTCATAAACAATCAAGGTACTGGGACTTCTCTACTCACTTCAGATAAAAAAAAGTCTGGACGCAGAAAGTGCGTTATGGTAGCGAATTATCATAAAAATGTTTTTAATTGCAAATATTAATGGCATTTGGTTAGCAGTATAACCTATATAGTAGTAACAATGTACCATATTTTACTAAAATAACTTTCTTGTCGCAAAAAGTGCAAACACTTTCCGGAAATAAACTTAATAAAAAAAAGTTCCAGAAAAAACTGTCCCGATTTTCCTGGCCGACGAACCTCTTTAAGCTATTTACACACCTGCCAAGATATAATTATTCACAAATAGCTTCGGGACCAAAATTGAAAAAAAATTCACCATTGTTTTTACAGAAATTGCCTTCAGCAATGTTACACTAAATTAAAGTTTTCACAAAAATTTGACAATTTTTTTTTTAATAACTTACTAAGCATTTATTGTTAATTACCAATATATCACAAAACTCTTATGAAAAATTATTTCTACGGAAGCGCTAAAAACTTTTCTGCAAAAACTTTTCAAATTCGGACACTCTTTGACAATCCCTATATACGGCAGCTCGATTTCTTTGACGAGTAATACAAACAAAAAGCTCTCTGAATGCGTCATTTCCATGGGGCTCCGCTATCTAATGGTAAAAACGTCGTGTCACAATTTGTGATATGTGTTTGTGATACGTGTCAAAAACGTGAAAAGTTGCAAAAAAAATTGAAATAAGTTAAAAACGATGAACGATATATTTTTTTTCCTTACAAACATGCATTCTAATTGGCTGGAAAATAAAAACATGCAATAACATGAGGGGTTTCTATTATGGGCCAGCCTGTTATTGTCAAAATATGTTGATAAGATGCAGCTCGAGTCACCCTATAATTAACGTACATAATCTTTTCTCATATCTTGTATAATAACGGACATATTGAGCTTTACCGTAAAAATGCGTCACCCTGTATATGTGTAAACAGACAAAAATTGAAACTGACCCCTCATATGGGTTTTAAGCACTCTAGTTCGCGCTCATTTGAAAAAATCTTTTTAAAATTCATAAGTCGCAGTCTTTTCAATAACGATTTTTTCCTATGAAAATGTGCTGAAATATAGAACATTAAACCACACTCTATAGCAGAAACTACTGACAAAGCATCAGAAAGGGGGTCTATTTGAAATGTATTTTCCGAAAATATTTTAGTTAAATGAAGGACAATGATGGTTGAAGCTGAAACTTAAGCTTTGTAAAACAAAATTATTACAACGTTTCTTCTATATAATTCGTATTTGTTTCAGACTCTTTGTCTGAAAATTGCAAATTTTGACGTTTAAAATCGCGACTATAGCTATTTTTCCTGTAACTTAGAGATATGAATTTCGGTAAGTAGGATAAGTTTGATACTAGAAACGTATATGCCGATTTAGGTAGTCATAGCTCTGTTATTTTCAGAGATACAGAATTTTTCCAACAGAAAACCCAATATTTTCCCGGAAAAACTAGCATGATTTTCCTGGCTAACGTACTTATCCACGCCACTTACAAAGGGAAGGTATGTATCAAATTTCATCTAAATCGGCCTATTGTTTTTTGAGTTATCGGTACGATATATATATATATATATATATATATATATATATATATATATATATATATATATATATATATATATATATATATATATATATATATATACAGTGTGTCCCAAGCTGGATGGGAATGTATTGCTATCTCCGTTATTATTAGAGATAGGGACCCGGTTAAATTAGCAATGTTTTCTATAATTTCATGGTAGTTCCAAGTATGACTTGTATTTTGCCATGCCTCTTTTCGTTTTCGAGTTTTTTTGAATAAACCAAAATTTGTCGATTTCTTTTTTCTTCAATATCTAAGTAGGCGTTGATATGACATAGGACTTGCACACTTTTTACAGAGTAATCTTTTCGTGCTATTTTCAACTTTGTTTTTGAGCTACAGGTATCAACGTTTGTTTTTATTATGGCAGCCATATTGGATTTTTTCTTGTGATAGCCTGTGAAAAGAGCTTTCCAACGATGTACAACATGCTTGAGTGATTGCACTGAGAATTTTGAGAAAAACCCTTTTGAGGATAGTAGGATACGAAATCTAATACCAGAAAACAAATAACAAAAAAAATGTTCAAAAAGCAGTATGCCATGGAGTCTTACAATATACTTCTACTTTTAACATAATTTTCCGTAATGATTTACGATGAAAAAATATTGTGATATAATTTACAATACTTAATTAGGTAATAATGCTAGGTAATATTATGTGAAACAGTTTAATAACGAAACCCAGCAATAACAAAAAGAAACTGAAACTCCACAAAACAACATAATTAGAACCGAAACTCAACGAATAATAAAATAGAAACTTAAAAATACACTAAATAGAAAATTGTTCAATATGGCCACCGTTTTGTTCAATGCATTTTATACACCATTACATGCCTGAAAACTCTGGTGAGGGTGTTTTGGTTAATATGATTTATAGCTTCCGTGATTGTTTCGTAATTCATTGATATTTTGTGGTGGATCGAATTTATACACATCATTCTTCAGAATAACACAAAAATAAAAATCCATGGGTGTTATATCAGGACTTCGAGCACACCAATGTAGGTATCCACCCATTGTTACAAATGACACGACTATTAAAATTTGGGTACAAAAATTGTTTGACTATCCTAGCATTGTGAGCTGGACAACCGTCTTGTTGATACCAAATCTCGTCTAAATTATCCTGAACTCTTCCTAATTGTTGGTAAGGTACAATTTCTCAATAGATTAGGATATCTTTCCCCAGTTAAATTATTTTCAAAAAAGGACGGACCAACAATGAAGTTAACTAAATTTTAAAAAAATTAAATGTCTAATTTACAAATAAAAAGATAAAAAACTCTAGACGCAGCAGAAGTGCGTTATGGTAGTGAATTTTTATTAAATGGTTCAAATTTGAATAACTCAGTTTTCTATAAACTTAGAACGTTTAATTTTGGTACGTAGTAAGGTCTTTGCTAGGGAAAGATATCCACCAAATTTCATTTTAATAGCTTTGTAATTTTTGGAGAAAAAAAAATTTTCGAAATAAAATTTAAAATTTAAATAACTCAATTTTGTAGTAATTTAGAAAGTTGAATTTTGGAAATTAGTAAGCCCTCTCACAAAACAACATATATGGTAAATTTCATTAAAACAGATTTATTATTTTCGGAGAAAACAATTTTTTTTGAAAGAAAACTCAAAATTTTCCCGGAAAACCCCATCTGATTTTCCTGGATAACGAACTCATCCAAGCCATTAATAAAATAAAGGCACTTGCCGAGTTTCATCTATATCGGTTAATTATTTTTTGAGTTATCAGATGGATGGATATATATATATATATATATATATATATATATATATATATATATATATATATATATATATATATATATATATATATATATATATATATATATATATATATATATATAAACATATCAAAATTGAAACTGACCCCGGATATGGGTTCTACGGGTCCTAATTCGCGCTCATTTGAAAAAAAATTTTGCAAAGTCTCACCATCGATACCTCTCTATTAGTGAATTTTTTTAATAAAAATTCACTAATAACAGTTTTTTATCTAATAAGCCGCACCAAACATTAATACCAAATCTGTCTTGCAATCGTATTTCTTCTTTTAGATGGGGATTTTCATTTGCCCAAAAATGCCTATTATGGCGATTATACACACCACAATTTGTAAATCTGGATTCATCAGTCCATATTATTTTCAAATGAAAATTTTCATCTTGATGACATTGTCCTTGATATCATCTGCGGAATTCAAGTCGCTTAGGGTAATCGTTAACATTTAAGCCTTGTACGATTGTAGGTTTGTATGGATGGTAACGACTTTGCTTTAATACACGGTGTACCGTACTTTTTGAACGTCAATTTGTTCACTATAAAACCGAACAGGTTGCGGAGGGTTTTCGTTTGAAACCTGTAAGACGGCATTTTTTCTTTCCTTTCTAGGCGTTGGTAAGTTTCTTTGCGTGGAAGCTACCCTCGTTCAATAGATTGGTCATTATCCTACGAAATATTTTGGTATTTGGTTGTCGTATTTCTGGGTAGTTGTTTTAATATGAATTTCCAGCTGCCTCAGTATTTCGGTGAGAAGGAATATAACATTCCAACATGTCAAAATATTCTTTATCACTGAACATATTGTTGAATAATATTTCAAATAAACAGGAAACAAACTATTTAGTACACAACTTGGGCAACGTGTTGAATACTCCTCAAACTGTCTGATAACTAAGAATGACAGTATTCTTCATTGTCGCGATAGTATTATATCCATAGCAACCTTTCTTCTGTTGTTTTTCAGTTGACTTACGTTTAAAAATCAAACAATTTTCAAAGGCGTCTTCGTAAATCATTAGTCTGCTTTTTATTGAGTTCTGTTAGTAAATTTAGTTTTTTACTAGGTTTACCTAATTAACTAAATTATAACAATTGTTTGGGATAATGTTGTAATGTGAAATATCATTTGTAATAATCAGCCGATTCATTAGTGTGCTCAAAGCTTCTATTTTTTATCGTGAATCATTGCGGAAAATTATGTTAAAAGTAGAAATCTATTGTTAGACTCCATGGTCTACGGCTTTTTGAACACTTTTTTTTGTCATTTGTTTTCTGGTATTGGCTTTCATAGCCTACTATCCTCAAAACGGTTTTTCTCAAAATTGGCAGTACAATTACAAGATTTCTTAAGTATGTTGTACATCATTGGAAAGCTCTTTTAACAGGCTATCACATGAGCAAAATCCAATATGACTGCCATAATAAAAACAAATGTTGATACCAGTAGCTCAAAAACAAATGACAATCCAAAGCTGAGAATAGCACGAAAAGATTACTCTGTAAAAAGTGTCCTGATAATGTGCAAGTCTTAGACATGTCAGATCAACGCCTACTTAGATATTGAAGAAAAAATAAATCGACAAATTTTGTTTTTTTTTCAACAAAAAAACCGAAAACGAAAAGAGGCCGGGCAAAATACAATTCATATTGGGAATGAGCATGAAATTCTACAAAGCATTGCTTAACCATCTCCCTATCTCTAATAGTAACGGTGATAGCAATACGTTCCCATCCAGTTTGGGACACACTGTATATATAATATATATATATATATATATATATATATATATATATATATATATATATATATATATATATATATATATATATATATATATATATATATATATATATATATATATATATTTATATATAGATCTTCTCATTACTGGATTTTTCGTACATCTAATTTGTTCTCAAAAATGTGCTAGGAGCTGTTATCACTTCCTCGGGTAGATCATTCCACTCATTAGAAACTCTATTAAATACAAATGAACTACTAACAGTTATTCGAAGCTGTTCTTTTTTTAACTTGAGTGAATGGCTATGTGAGTGGATATTTGCAGAGAGTTGGAACAAGGCACTTGAATTTGTGACGACAAGCTGGACGGACGTAAGTTCCTAAAAACTACCAAAACCGTACCAAAACCGTACCAAAACATGCGCTCAAAAATGCATTCATAAAGAGGGGTATTTTAATTTGATCCTGCAAAAGTTGCTTTTCGTTTATTTATTGTATATATTTATTTATTTTTACGTTCTTTATTGAGGTACTGGTATTAATGAATCGTTAACTATGAAGGTTCCTTGTGGTGTTTTCAATGATTTTTTTTAGATTGGGATTTATACAAATAAACTCTCATTCTCGTTAAGCTATAATTGATTTCCAGGTTACTAAGATACACTAAAATACTTTTTAAAAGTGATTATATCTACCTGCTTTTAGATTTTACGCGGAAAGCGTTTTTAATTTAACAAACTTTGCAAGGCCAACAACAACAAAATTAGCAATAGTGCATACC
Source organism: Tillus elongatus (assembly GCA_964006375.1). Lineage (NCBI taxonomy): Eukaryota > Metazoa > Arthropoda > Insecta > Coleoptera > Cleridae > Tillus > Tillus elongatus. The sequence continues at coordinate 121,018,497 of OZ023265.1, forward strand.
TCAATTTGCTACAACCTGTACGTTTTTTAACTTAATGCCACTAAGTGCACTGAGTGAAGATTGGAACCTATGGTGAGCACTGATTAGTACATTTGAGAACACAAATTACCATAACACATTATATTTTAAAGACCTGACGATCGTTTCGCCAACAAAGTTAGCGTCATCGGAGGGTGAAAACTTCTCAACTACTACACCTTATATTTATAATGGGTATTAGGTAAAAGATTGATAACCTTGAGAGGGAGGAATCACAGGAAAACTTTCTGCGTGTATATTTTAATTTTCGGAAGTCCTTTGAAAAAAGCCATTTAAATGTCAGGTATCTACGAGATAAGTTAAAATTATAATCTTAAATACTTTGGGCAGACTATAAGAACCAGTGAAATCCCATTGAAGGAACAGCTGGTACAGTGAAAGTACGGTAGGTAGTAAAGCCAAGTCCTGCGTGCCAAGTCATATTTGGGCTAATGATCAACACATAGATAGAGAAAACAAGAAGCTTATCAAAAATGTTAGACAATTGGCAACATTTGGCGTCTATGAGAGTATTTATATGTCTAAAGCCATAAGTAGCCAAATTTGCCTACACCGTGCCCCGCCACTGATTAATAGTTCGCTGTTCACACTACCTCTTTGATGAAAAAGATGTTCGGAAACTCGGTAGATGCAGTTATATCAGGATTTAAAAAAGAACTTCCAGCAATTCAAATATAAATGCAAAAAGTTTGATTGTGATTCATGTCAGCTTATCGATATTTTACCCAACACATAATATAAATACAATCTGTAGTAGTGAAGTAGTGTAGAACTTTTCATCGCTTGATGACGCTTTATTTGTTAGTGACACGATCGTCAGGCGTTTAAAAGATAGACTGTGGTGATTTGGGTTCTACAAGTGTACTTAACATAATTTCAATATAGTGAATCTGTTGCTGCGTTAGTCAAAACAATGTAGATAACTTAAAAACACATTAGTGCTTTCTTGTTTTCTTTTTAATTGAAAATGAAATTTAAGTTTCATTAAAATACTATTTATTTATGCTCTTTAAATTTAGTTTTAAGCCACCTCTAAGACGTAGTGTTATTTTACAAGATACTTTAATTTCCATATTTGGATCAGACAATGAAATTTCAAATTTCCTAAGTAAAGTAGAAATCATAGTCTTTATCTCCATGATTGCAGCTTTGTTACCTGCAATAAGACGAAATAAAAGTATGTAAATATTTAAAATATATGAAATGGATGCTAAATTCAATTCACCTATGCAACTTCTAGGTCCTGCACTGAAGGGTATATAAGCAAAGCTGTGTATTTTCTGTGAGTTTTCTGGCGAAAATCGGTCTGGATCATATATTAGAGGGTCTGGAAATATGTGCTGAAGTCTGTGTGTTAACAAAGGCGAGATGAGTATATGAGCACCGCTTGGCAAATCACACGAGCCTAGAAAAAAGAGATGTATTTCATTAAATAGATTATATATATATATATATATATATATATATATATATATATATATATATATATATATATATATATAGTGACGCAGACAAAACAAAACCGACCCGATTTTTCATATTTACTGTTATTTAAAAAACTCGCTCGCGCATGCCAATTTTATTTCAAGGGGAAAACATTTTGCCGATGCTTTCATCACACGATCCTAGAAAAAAAGATGTATTTCATTAAACAGATTATATAGAGTGACAAAAAAACCGACCCGATTTTTCATATTTACTGTTATTTAAAACTGTTATTTAAAAAACTCGCTCGCGCATGTCAATTTTATTTCGAGGGGAAAACATTTGGCCGATGCTTTCAACCCTGTCAGTTCATAGTCAAAGTCCTAAAAATTAAATATGTCTGAAGGGGAAATTATCAGGATTTTATTTCTTGGTCCTTTTTTTCTGCCAGGAAATTTTACAAGAGATCTGTACTGGCAAACAGTGTAAATTACCGTTGATCTAGCTCTAACAGAAATTTGTAAGCAAGGTGACCATTACACTGAAAAAGAATACTATTTTAGCACGATGAAGCACCCCGACACTATACTGTTGCTGCTCGTCAGTATGTAGACCAAACATTTCTTGGACGATGAATTGGGCGAAGCAGATCAATATAGTGGCCCGAAGGTCGCCAGATTTAAACCCTTTAGTTTCTTTTTGCGGGGACACCTAAAAACTAACTAACTCGCATTATCGTCGAATCTCAAAAAATTTCACCAGAAATATTTTGCAACATTCAGAACCGCCCTGGACAAAATCTTTATTATTGCATGGAAGCTGGAGGTCAAAATTTCGAACATATAATACATTACTATACTGTTAACGAAATTAATCTAAGAAGCTTGTTTGTTTTGTTTGGCAGACAACAATTTGAAATACCTTTTCTCAAAAATTACTCAATTGATTTTCAAAAATGCTGCTTTTTAAAAAGATAATTAGATTATATTTAAAATGATATTTAAGTCAATACCCCTTTCCATTTAAAATTTTAGGGGGCGAGACTAACCCCCGCTAGAGGGGTGAACTTACAGGGCTGAAAACGTCGGTAAAACGTTTCCCCTCAAAATGAAAATTGACGTGTGCCAACGGTTTCTTTCATATAACAGAAACTATAAAAAATCAGGTCTCTTCTGCTTTTTCTGCGCCATTCTGTTTGTATAGAGCTTATTTTAAATCGGCGTGTCATAATAAATACCGCTGGAAAGTTTGATATGATAAAAAAATGTCAAAACAAGATTACATTCACCAAAAAACAATAGTAGTCTAGTTTCAAGTTAAACATGTGCCAGAGATATCCCAACAAAGTTACTTTTATAAGAAAACATAAAACATAAAAACTTAAAAAAAATGAAGAGGATACCACAGGGATATCTAAATAGAGAGCCCTGCATAGAATATGTAAGTGTATTTTCATGCGCGCGAAAGAGTAAGTAACGATCCAATTAGGTTGGTGAGACAGACAATCAGTTAACTGGTGAATTTCTCGGTTGCCATTGACACATGAACTTTGCAAGTGCCTCAAGCTTCGGTTTTGCTTCCTAGTGGGGAGTGGCAACGCAGTGGTGGCCTGTCGGGCAATTTATGCAACAGATATACTGGGACTACGGCCATTGTTTGTACCACGTAGGCGAAAATTACGTAACATTTAAGTGGACAGGTCCATTGTTAATGTTAAAAAGCGAAAGCCGGTAGTGCGGATGTGCTGTGCCTCATTTTCCTTTTGCATATTTAAACACCACAAAAACTACAAACAAAGCATCTTAAACCAAAGTCATGATGGGCGACGTATGCTAAATAGAGTACATCCATCATGTGATGACGACCCGGAAACTACTTTAAAAATTGCGACCTGGAATGTACGGGGTGTGGGAGGTAAAGAAAATGAGATTTTGCAAGAGATACATGCACCAAAGGTTGTTATATTGTACATGAGTCACACCACTTGAAAGGACCGCGATGAGGAACTAGTGGGTTAGAACCTATGCATATGGTCGGGTATTCAAGAAAATGCCCGTGGTAGTCAGGGAAACTTTTAGAAAGACACTAGATATGTGTGAACCAGGCGAAAGAATAATTACTGCCGGATATATAAATGGGTGGGTAGCAGGAAAGAGAAACGAAACCACTAAAGTAGTAGGACCGCACAGAGTTGCAAGAGTTAATGAAAATCAAGATCGCTTAATTAATATTTGCCTGGAAAATGCCTGTTCATAACGAATGCGTGGTATAACAGAAAACTATAGGCAAACATATGCGCTAAAGGGGTGATTTAAGAATTAAAATAAACTACATTGTATATTTTTAGAGAATGCGCACACTGGTAAAATATATTAGAGTTATGCGAGGTTCTGAATGTGTATCTAACCATTTTGTTGTGGTATCTAAGATAAAACTGCGACAGGAGTGGATAAAGCGAGTGCGAAAACAATATTACCAAGTGAGAGCCAAAGCTGAGGTACTTTTAACGCCTGAGAAAACCGAGCTGGATGCCTATCTATTGGAAAAAAGAATGACTAAGTTATTATTTCTAAACCTCAGCACGTCTGGCTTTGACATGATTAAAAGGAATGGAATGAGTCTTTGCCATTCCTTTTAATAATGACTAAGTTGCATGTACTATGAAACGGATATATCAAAGAATTCAGATGGTTTCATAGTGCGTTTAATGGGAGACAGAACCACAGTGGACTTAATCTGTCTCCTTGAAACGTATCTCTTCAAACTGGTATCGCATTGGTTACAGTGATATCACTCCATTGTTCCTGTAACTGAATTTGTGTTCTCCAGGTACACGTTTTCATGCTTCCATGTCTGTTTTAGATTTTGCCTCCATTTTTAGTAAATTGCAATCTACCGATATCACTGTTTTTACCACAAGTTTTTCATAACTGCCTATATTTTCTCCAAAGTTAAAAGTCTTGTAGAAAACAAGAAATAACAATATAAGCATTTCCAGTTCCAAACTTAATTATGATAAGTATGTTTATCTATTTTACTTCCACATCGTCACAAAGTCTATGGCATCGACGACAAAAATTTCAACATTTTTTTTCGCTTAAACGCCGTGAAAAGTAACAAAACAAGATTTGGGAACGAACATTTTCTGTCTGTCGGTATGTCGCTCTGTATGTCTGCCTGTTTGTAGCCACTATAACTTTAGAACGAATTGAGATATCGTCTTAAAATTTGGTATACAGTTAGCACCCGACAAACGAACGGTTCGGATTGTTTTTGGGTAAAATAACTCCAGGGGGTAGGGGATGAATGGGGGAGTGATTGGGTAAAAATTGACATTTTTTTCGTTAAAATTTGAGTAATATAACATTTTAGGGTTTGTTTATTAGAAAATTTTCAATTTCGTCAAACATTTAATATTCTGTGCTGAAATTAAATTAGGGGTTGAATGTGTGAAGGTGTAATATCGGTGACCGAAATTTCGAATTTATTTTGCTACCACGGCGTAAAAAGTGTAAAAACATACAGAAAACTTCATTCTGGAACGATTTTTTTTATGTCGGTCGGTTGGTCTGTCGGCCTGTATGCTTGTCTGTTAGTAAACTCAAAAACTTTCGAATGAATTGAGATATCATCTTCAAATTTGGTATCCAGGTAGCGCCCGACAAAGGAACGCTCCGAATGGTTTTTTGGTAAGATCGTTTCAGCGGGTGGAGGATAAATGGGCAGTGGTTTTGCGAAAATGGAATTTGTTTCGTTCAAACTCGAGTAAAATATCAATTCGGAAATTTATGGTCACAGGAAGACTGAATAGTTTCTTTATTATCAAGTCATAGACCCCGAATTCATTTCATTAAAATGGTTTTCTGAGAAGAGTAGATTATCATATCTATGTGCATTTTTTAATAAAGTGAACCAGGGTTTTCTATAATTTTTAAGCTATACTTTTAAAAAACCTTACTAAATCCGTAAAAAGAAAATTACCTAAAGTTAAATCTTGTGTTAGTTGTCTGCTGATGATAGGTACACTTGGATATATCCTCATACTTTCGTTTATACATTGCTCTAAATACTTCATATCGTTCAGGTCACTTGATGTCGGCAGCCTTTCGTCATTGCCAAATATATATTGTAACTCATCTCTCACCTTGTGTTGAATGTCAATATATTTTGCGAGGAAGTATAATATAAACACGGTGGATGAAGCTATTGAATCTTGAGCCTAGAATAATAAAATTTTAGCCTTAAAAATAATATTTGTCTGGTTCTATTGGTAAAATACAGTTAAATGATTAGGAAATAATTTTACATTAAAACGCAAAAACATGTTTCCAAATGGTCCAATATTCATTAGATATTAGGCGTTTGATGCTGTACGCTTCTACAGAATAACAAACCAGAGTGAATTTTGTTTTGAATTTCACAATGTACTTGCCGATTTTAAAGAAAACAAGAACGGAATCGCTATGCCTGAGACTTGGTCAAAAGTATAATATAAAAAAAATAACCATTCGTTAGGCGCACAGTTTACTATGCCTTTGCTGAACGTGTGGAGGACAATAGTGAACCACAATTTTGTAACAGACTATGCAAAAAAGAAAGATGTGGTGGTGGTGAAAAAGGTGGTATGGCCTCGAGAGAATTGTTACTAGCCAAAAAAAAAGACGTTTCGCAATTTCAATGAAGTGACTAATTTTTACTAGTAAAATAAAAATAAATTAGAAGACATATCAAGTAAAATAGAATAAGTAAAGTAAAAACAAAATACTAAATGTAAAGCAAATGTACATTTTCTTAAATGTGTTCACAAACACCGCAGTTCCAATTTTCACACTTCATACACCTCCTGGTAGTTTTGTTCCTTCATCTTATGCAAATATAACACCCTCCTCGTGATCCAGTTTCTTCTCGCAAATTCGGCAGATCCTGCGCACCTATTAAACCTTGGCTCGTCGGCGAATTTCTACTGGCATGGAGGTAATTTCTGAACGTAGTTATATTTGAGGTTTTCAAATTCCCCAGTGTATAAAAAAGTGGGCCCTTTTGGCCTTTTGATTTAGGTTCATGCAATGATGCTTCTAAATACAATATGCATTTATAGCATAGGTTATAATATAGTAGGAAAGGACGTCACAAAATAGTACCATCAGCTCTCTTTTTGTATTGCATAACACATTCTAATTTTGGTATAGCTTTTACAATAGATCTACTCCTGTTTTTGTCACGTTATGAAATGTTATGATATGGGGCTTTTTTTCTGCCAGTTGAGATCTATGGCATTGTTAGAATGCATGGGTGACTAAACACAAACAAATTTTTTGGGGGAATAGAAAACAAGCGTAGCGTCATCTTGAAATCCAAACAGAGACGATTATTATTATTAATATTATTTTCTTTTGTTTGGTAAAAACTCCTTTAGGCATTCCCGTTTATTAATCCTGATGGTTACAACATGGATAGGTATTTAGGTTTCTAACTAGAGATTAACTAGTAAACCAATTGTTCCCAGTAATATTTATATTTGTGCCTTGAACGGGTTTTACCAAACGTAAAACAATATCTTCGGCAGACTTGCTTTGTTTGTGAGGTTCTGCGGTCCGCTTACCAACATATGCTTCTAAATTTACAGTATACGCCGTCTTTACATCACGCAAAGAAAATACTTCCAGCCTTTATTTAGCTTGTTGATAGGTATATAACAGTCAGGTACCCTCGAGGCCTATAGAATTTTTGAAATTTTATTGTTGAATGATTCAAAGACCCCTCTGAAAGAAGCAAGCTTGTCCAATTTTCTTCTTGCTTGTCTGTCATGAATATTGCCATAACGTAAGCCTCTTAGTAAGAATTTTAATTTTTTTTACTTATAGACAGGGAGCATGCATCGAGTCCATTACCTTTTGAATTGTCTCATAATTTGAAAAGCATCTTTCTTGATGACCTTAGGATCCCAATGAGGTATAGAAGGCCGATGAAAGCTCTTATTTATTTTGGATCGGTACATATTGAATGCCTTTCTCGAGAAAAATTTAACCGAATATTATAGATATAGATATTAGTGGACGTAACGATAATATTGATAATGCTTTCACCTTGAAAATGCTGTAGATATCTATTTCTGATTTACAGCGTTACTTTTAGGATCGGTCAGATGTGTAATGATATTTTTCACGCTTTTTTTAAATATTGGTTGGGACTGGTAATTGCTCCCACATAGTAGCTCCATCCTTTTCAAGGTAGTGGTTACTTTCGTATGATGTCTTTTATTTAGAATATACTACTTCATCATCTGACATGTGATTATTTTGCTCTGATTCGGAATTATGGTCACCCTCTAACAACGTCCCTCTCTTCTGAATTTGCCTCTGTCTCGGGTACCTAGTTTTTCGTAGGACGACTGTTCGTAACGCACATCTCGAAAAGAAAAATATAATTTTACTACAAACCAAAGAAAACAGGGGCAATAACCAATATATATATATATATATATATATATATATATATATATATATATATATATATATATATATATATATATAATACGCAAATTTCTTTATCAGTACACCCACATAAGACGAGAAGCTATATATATATCTATATATATATATATATATATATATATATATATATATATATATATATATATATATATATTTACCTATATATCTTAATATATAACGTAGATCGGCGCGCGGAGAAAAATTATTAACAAGTCGAAGTATAACAGTTTAACAAAACTCATTTTACACGACCAATGCACAAACAATACTGAAAATGGTTATTTTAATACTTCCGAAAAGGTACCAAATGCGCCGCGCCGTAGTTGAGCGTTAGCCACGAGCAGCTAATAATGGATGAAATGTGTTATCCACGCGCCTCATTTAGTTAATAATCTTGTAGGGTATTAGAAATAGCTGTGTATCAGGCGCAACTGTTGAGTTTAAGCGCTCATCGGTTAAGTCTTCATACAGAATAGCACTGGAAGTTTTATGATGGCCTATGGCTGCGTTCACCACACGCTGATAACCGAGTTGAATCCCTCATATGTTAACTGTTGATACAATTCAGCGCTTGGAAATCTTATAAGACGATTGTTGACGTGAAGCAGTATTTTGGCATATGTCTTATCATTATAAAATTGCGCGCTATAATCTGTATTCATCCCTTGAATAAAGCCAAAATTTTAGAATGGAAAATGGATATTGAAAGAAATGATCAACTTAGAAACCTCATTTTAATAAAATTAGCTGATGGTCCACTTTGTATTAATGCGATAGGACTGAAAATATAAAATTTTGCTTAGTCGGTGTATATAATGCCGTCTAAGAAAACCACACCAACGAACAACTAATATTATTAGAGGGACGTAATATTATTATTATTATTATTATTATTATTATTATTATTATTCTTTATTGGCAAAAATTTTACATTATGTTAATACAATAAGTCTTATGCGACTTGTGCTGTATTATATTACACAATTTAGAAGGTTGAATCCTAAATAGTTTCACAGTTCTACACCAAATTTATAAGCTTCAAATTTTGACGTACCAAATTTAAATTAATTTTGCTCTTCTATCATAGTACACTCTAGATGATTTTCGTAACTATTTGAGAATAACTTGAGTAAGAAGCACAAAGAATGCTTGCATAAATACACAAAACAAGAACATCGCGTGGCTACCTAACTTGCTTGCTTCAGCATTATGTTAAGTAAGTAATTTTTCCCTATTTGCTAAATCGTCAGAGAGGGTTGCGACACAATTAGGTTGGTGAGACAGAAAATCAGTTAGCTTGGTGCAACTCTCCGGTTGACAGTTACCCGTGAGCCTTACATATTAAAGTCTGCAAGTGAATCATGCATCGTTTTTCACTCCTAGTCCACTCCGGTGGGGCAACCTTTGCAGCAAAGATACTGGCCGATCAAGATTGCGCGTGCGCATACCTGGAAGTCACCTGGGATTATTGCTGTTGTTTGTACCACGGCGGCTAAAATTACTCAACATGCATGTGGATGGCTCCCATGATACAAATAACGAGAGATATAATATTCCGACTACCTATTTTTAGACCTGTCACGCGCATGGTGTCATGTGGTGAGTCCAATGCAACAATATTATGCTGTCGTGCAGTGGGGTTTGACGTTTCATCACAACCTCTTAACAAATTACGTATTTTACTAAAATTTAAGTGCATACAGTTGGACGTAATAAACATGAAAAAAGATTAAATTTAGTGCTGCGATCTATATTATCTGAAAAAGACAATATAGGCATAACTTCAACCGCATTAACATGACGTATAGAAACTTTTTGATTGCGAATGACTTTGTTTTAAGTGTGTCGTTGGACGTCTATAACGTTACTCACCACGTGACGTCATAGGAGGGGGCGGGGCATATGCGCAATATCATATCTCTTCTAAGTCATTATATCATGGATGGCTCCATCGTTAGTGTTAAAAGCGCGAGCCGGTAGCATGCATGTGTCAGTGACTTCTACATATTTAAACACTACGAAAATCACAAAAATAGCCTCGGAGATCCAGTCTTGATAGGCGACAGAGGCTGAATATACTACATCCATCACGTCATAAGGATCCAGCAACGACTTGCAAAAATTCGACCAGGAATGTACAGGGTGTATAAGGTAAATAAAATGAGATTTTGCAAGATATAAATGGGCGAAACGTTGACATATTCTGCATAAGCGAGACAAATAGAAAGGGACAAAGAACGGCAAAAAACACGTCCTAAAATCAATTCAAAGCTTCTATGTCTTCCCACTAAGTAACCAGTGACAGCCTACACTATATAAATAATAGCATAGCGAAAAAACATTAAGGTTAACTAATCTATAAATAGTAAAATTAAGGTATAAACACATTCAGAACAACAACGAGAAAAACTATATGACTCAGATGCTGTATACATAAACATTATTTAAACAGACACTATTAAAATGGAAAATCTCTAAATTAAAACTGTATAAACAAAATTTAAAAAATAAAGGTAAATCAATTTATCTATAAGTGATGTGATAAATGATAGGTTTGTCTTATTTTTGAAGGGTATGTAAAGTTTATAATTACCGCCAGCATAAATGTAGAAATTTCATCTAGAATATCCTCTTCAGTAAATTCAGGATAATTTTCTGATATTTCGAAAAATATGTCCAACAAAGACTTCTTATTTTCGATTCCTGGATTTGGTTTGAACGTCCTTTTGTCTCTTATAGCCTGAAAAAGGAGTGAGTGTTGTGTGTGAAAAATACCACTTTTTCTTTGTATAGTGATCACTTACAGAAACACTACTTACTAGGCTGTAAACAAAAAGAATAATGTACGGAAAATATGTTGTTGTGGGTAGATATTCTAGATTAAAAACAGATGTAAAGGCTTTTCACAACAGTCTATTCTCTGCTTTGTCATTAACCCGGATAGGCCAAATAGCTCAGTTCGACAGGCGAGTAACCTATAGAATTGGTCCAAGGGGTCGCGAAATCGAGTCCCGTATTCAGTTTTCGATCTTGAGGTTGAAACCCCTGCCAGGTCGAAGCCACCCTTAAAGGAACCCCTACAATCTCCACACTCTAAAAAATCAGCAGGTTATTTATGACCTCAGGCCCAGATAACCATCATCAGATTCATCTATTTCTCTATTCGGCGCCCTCTCTTTCCACGCTTTTGCCCCAATCGCACTTTGCGTTTCCTCCTCCAGCTCGTATTTACCTGGCCCATTCATTGATATTTCTGATTTCCTCATTCTTGGTAAACCTAGTTACCCTGAACGGGTAGTAACCTTCAACCCTGTTCTGGTTTCTCGCAAAGTTTTCGCTTGCCGCCCTACTATTTTTCATCTGGCAGACTTCTAGCATATGTCTTGCTGTCTCCTGTTCTCCGTTTTCGCACGCACATTCTCCCGTTCTGGGTAGTAGTAGTAGGTAAAATCAACTAAAGTAGAATGAATGACCAGTCAGCAAGCTCACCGTCCGGTGACTCCACCCCTTGAGGCCCGCACTCACGCTCTATTTATCGATAAGTAGTCCAACCCTTTGTCTCTTCATACTAGTGCTTCTACCACTCTACTTTAGTGTTCTCCTTGCTCTGTGTTTGACAATTCCTGTGCAAATGCTTGTGGTAAACGAAAATATCACCTACGTAACGAAACCACACTCTAGGAAAATCCCCACGTTCACTTTCAAGATATATTTCCAATCTGCTTATGAAAAGGTCTACAGGAAATGCCTATAAATAATATTTTCGGAGTGTCTAACAGAAGCAATAGCATGATAGCTTTACTACCAAATTAAACAATAAATTTGATTTTATATAATTTACCAACGAATTGGAAAATAATACTAAATTACCCTTTCTAGATGTACTAGTTATCAAAAATAGAGACACTTTAGATTTCGATGTCCATAGAAAGGAAACCACTACTCTAAGTTACATTTTGATTGAATCACATCATACGTACGCACAAAAAATTGCCGGTCTAATTTTTTTAGTAAACAGGTTAATTAATTTTCCTTCCTAGAATCACAAGGAGTCTACATAACATTTTAAAAAAAGCCAATTTGCATCTAACATTTTCGACAAAGGGTAGTATGGCAAAATGTCAGGAAATTATAAAATAAGTTGTGAAGATTGTGATCTTAAATACGTCGGACAAACCAAAAGATCTATTGGAATTAGTTTCAAAGAACATTTAGCAAAATTAAGATACGATACTGTAGATGGATCTTCCGTTGCCCGACATATTTGGGATAATAATTATCACGTCAATGAGGAGAATCTAAAATTCATAAAAAATGTTAGACAAAGGTCAGAAAGTATATATATATATATATATATATATATATATATATATATATATATATATATATATATATATATATATATATATATATATATATATATATATATATATATATATATAGTGCTAAATATAGTAATAATGAAAGGTGTATGAATCTCGCTCCGCCGCCTATGGGTAATCTCCTGATAGATTACTTTACTAAAAATACCGGCAAAAGCACGTTCGATAGGTCAATCAATTAATACATTTATTTAAATATTCATCAATTTACAAGCACTAAAAGTACATACACTAAAAAATATATAGAATACAAAAGAAAATAAACAGAGCACCTAAGTTTAATAACTTGTATGTGCTCTGAACGAATAAGAAAACAATATATGTCAACAAAAAAAGGTAACTAGTATAAAATATGCTATGTTACCCTAGATAATAATAGAATTAAGATATTTCCGCCAAACGATATATGTTAATTTTTGTGTCGTTGAACCTCCCTAAATCGTTAGTGACCGACAACCTGCAGAATAATATAAAAAGTCTGGACGCAGCAAGTGCGTTATGGTAGTGAATTTTCATAGAAATGATCTGGCACAAAATATTTTATTACAACTTTTTTTTCCTGTAACATAAAAATCTTAATTTTGGTGTATAGTTTACTTTTTATATCGTTAACCTACCTACCAAATTGGGTTATCATAGATTTTTTATTTTTTAAGATAAAAAATTTTTTCAATTGAAAACTCAAAATTTTTCCGGAAAACCTCGTCCGATTTTTTTGATTAACGAACTTGTAAAATCCATTTACAAAAGGAAGGTACATGCCAAATTTTATCAAAATCGGCCTATTATTCTTTGAGATAAAAATTTTTTTCTAATAAAAACTCAAAATTTTCCCGGAAAACCTCGTCAGATTTTCCTGACTAACAAACCTGTCAAAGCCATTTACAAAAGGAAGGTACATGCCAAATTTTATCAAAATCGGCCCATTATTTTTTGAGTTATCGGTGTGATATATATATATATATATATATATATATATATATATATATATATATATATATATATATATATATATATATATATATATATATATATATATATATATATATATATATATATATATATATAAACATATAAAAATTCAAACTCACCCCGGATATGGGTTCTAGGGGTCCTAGATCGCGCTCATTTGAAGAAATTTTTTCAAAATTCAAAAGTCGAGATCTCCTCATTAGTGAATTTTTTCTAAGAAAATTCACTAACAAGAGTTGTGTATATAACATATGGCACTTTATTATTGATTTAAAAGCTATTAAAAAAAACAACCTTCTAAAATTGTAATTTACAAAAGAAATTAAAACAGTTGGGTGGTTTTCAAATGTAAACAGTAGCGGGTAAGATATGAAAGCAGTGGAACGTTAGTTTGATTTCTCCAGCGTCTATTGGTAACTGAACCTATTTGTTGAGAAAAGCTCTATCGAGAACCACAGTGGCATTCTTAACTTGCCGTAGGAAAACATGAAAGCTGAATCCCAGGATGGTGGATTGGATATACAATACTCTGGTTAAATATCAGGTCACATATGCATCTATACCATGATGGCCAAAAACGGAACAAGCCTCAACACACAGCAGATTTCAAAGACTTCAAGTAGAAGTACTTGATATAAATGTACACAGGAGTGCACACAAAGAAGACTCAGAAATAGAGATATTTACATACTCTTAGACAATCGGGCAGTACTAAAGGCTCTGAGATCTTTCAAAACTGAGTCTAAACTGATTTGGGAGTGCAAAAAATGCTTGAAGCAACTGGCTAGGAACAATAAAGTAACTTTTCTGGAGGTTCCAAGTCATCAAGGAATTAAAGGAAATAAGAGGACGCAGATATCCCCATCCTATGGTTATTATCATAGACACCCCTATTAGGGACTGACGAAAAGCCACATAAAAATGTGCTTAATACTTGCGAGAGGAACCAAAGGCTGTCGTACTGGAGGAAAACGTCAGGCTTAACACAGGGAAAACGGTTCATCACCATATCAACAGAGAAGTCTGAACTCTTTCTTTAATTGGACAGGAACGACTTGAAAATAATCACTGGGCTTTTCACAGGGCACTCTCGAGTAAGGTATTGCCTTATGAAGATGGGTAAGGCTGACAGTGAAACCTGCAGATACTGCATTGGAGTAGCAGAATCAAAAGAACGCTTGAAATGCTACAGCATGGCTTAGTTCTGTAAAAGGCTCAAATACCCTGGAGGGCTGACCCTAACACCCCATGAAATAGGTAAAATAGCTTCCAAAAAGGCCGTGGGCTACACAAAAAGTTTGAAGTTTTTGTGCAGCTATTAGGAAAAACAGTCATGCACAAAAAAACTTGGGGTCGCTGCACTGAGAGGCTAAAGTCGTGTACTCATTAAGCAATCTAAAATCTTGGTATCTTAGTGTTTTAATTCTAGATACCCAAAACATCTTGTTTGTTAATTTTTCATGTGCAAAGGTTTTATTGTACCTATATTTACATTTGGCCTGTAAAAATACATTTTGTATAGAACATCAATAGGTGTAAAAAAAACTTAAAATAGCCTAGTTCATATAAAATTTTGGATGTTAGTAAATAGTGTTACATGTAGGATTCTGGTTGTCCTCAGTTGGTCAAACTGGTACAACTAAGAATAAACGCAGAGACTTACAAATAGTTCTTTCTTTCCTACAACCAGTTTTGTCTTACTCGTGGCACCTACGAAGTCATATTATAAATATGACTAATAAATTTCTTTCATTTACAGCGACCAAAAAACTTTGCATGGTTGCTTGAAGAATAGTCTCTTCTGTCTGAGCGTATTGATTTTTAGAAGGGCCACTTTTATGGTTATTCGCATATTAGTTGCTTGTAAATATACCGCCTCCTTGTTATATAGCAGACGCCACGTGACTGTAAACCTAATGTGGAATTATTTCTAACCGCACGTCTTTCACAGCAGCATTTGTTTTCCTGTTGCCTCTGATACGCTGGTATTTTGAAACAGCCAATAAATTTTTGTAGCTTGCTAGACAAGAAACGTGTCATATATTTTCGGTTACATCTACTTAGACTTTCTATTTTAGTGTTATTTGCGTGGTATGTAGCACTTTTAATAACGTTTTCATTCGCTCACTTTCTCTGTCCAGGACAAATCTTGAAGTGACAATTTCGACCACCTACCACTAATTAAGCTACAGATTTGAAATTTGGCAGCTGTGCATAATTCCGGTGACAATGAAAGACAATATAATTGTTCTTTGGGTATCTATAGGACGTCCCAAGATGTTAGATTTCCTTTTTCTTCATAACCTCCTTAATACGGGTATCAAACTAAAGCGTGTGACGAGTAAACACGATAAAACATGCGATGTTATTCTAAACCCAATATGGCGAACCCCCAAGATGACGAATTACCTTTTTTTGCAACAATTGCCACAAATAGGTTCAGTTACCAATAGACGCTGGAGAAATCAAACTAACGTTCCACTGCTTTCATATCTTACCCGCTACTGTTTACATTTGAAAACCACCCAACTGTTTTAATTTCTTTTGTAAATTACAATTTTAGAAGGTTGTTTTTTTTTTAATAGCTTTTAAATCAATAATAAAGTGCCTTTAGTGTATGCACATTTGTCTTCCGCCTAAGTGCTAATTGTGACAGTTGTAGTACATATTTATTTATACAGAAACGTAAAATGCAACTAAGAGTATTAGTTCATTGTTTGTGTGACAATATAATATTGGAGTAATAAGTTAAAGAAACAAAAAAGTAATAAAAGATAATTGGATTTGTTACCTGTTGGGTATACTTTCGTACACATCTCACGTATTCAGTTTCAGTGGTGATCATTCTCAAGAATTTAAAACTTCTTTCTAAAAAGGGAACCGGACTCAGCATTCTTTGAATTACGCCTGGTTTGTCACTGTAACAATGTTTATATATATATATATATATATATATATATATATATATATATATATATATATATATATATAATGTAAAGTATAATTTGTAAAGATGTTATTTTGCATATTTTTATTTCTGGACAGCTAGTTTCTGTTTTTATTTGAATAATGTGACATAAAACAGAAATATAATGATGCACATGAAGCAAGGACTTGTGGCTCTAGATATTTGAAGCGGAATAGGCAGCGTTCACATAGGTAGCTCATCTTATAGTTAATAAGTAATGAAGGTGGAAAATATTCCTCTTTCTGTGGTAGTACCTGTGTTTGACCGAATCCTTACTTAAGGTGATGCTGATCACCGGCCATCTTAAATCCTTCTCAGGTTTATGGAATTTTTAGATGTCCATCTTATACTGACTTTATTAACCTTTCTGGCCCCATTCTTTTTTTTACTAATTTCCATTTTATAGCATTCTGAAGCTGGCATTGTTTGCTAATATCGATCTCACAGACGTTTTATATATTCTCGTTTTGATGCATATTCGAAGATAATTGTTCGCTTTACAAGTTGCTGAGAACGTAGTAATTTTTTGTTTCTCAACTGTACAGGTTGTGGTTACTACTAATGTCTTCACGTACATACATTATTTTGTTGCAAATTTTTTGTTTGAATTTTGCTAAAGAGATGACAAATCATTTGCTGTTTTAGCCGACATAATTATTTTACAAATAGTGCTGCTTTTCATACCATTACTTTCGGAGCAGACTGTATGTATATCTTACAAGTCTAGGATTGAACAGACTGTGACTTGGGCACGATTTTCAATGAGATCAGGGTTGCAGAAAAATTGAGGCCTTGTAGTTCATTTCCCTCACTATTTCCTAAGCCTCTTGAAGATGGCTCCAAAACAGAAGTGGAAACGTCGAGACTCACAAATTTTGAACAAAGCTTAACCCTAGAACCAAGTATTTATCATTTATATATATATATATATATATATATATATATATATATATATATATATATATATATATATATATATATATATATATATATATATATATATATATATATATATATATATATATATATATATATATATATATATATATATATATATATATATATATGTAAATTGTAGATTGCTTAGGGAGTGGTATGGGCCTCTTTCCTCCCAGCGCCACGACCCCAATGGATATTTTGTGCATGAAACTATTTTTCTTACAATTGCGCAAAAAAGTCAGACTTTTTATGTACTAGTCTGTTATATTTTTGGGAGCTATTTTACCTATTTCCCGGGTGTTAAAGTCACCTGTCCAGGTATTAAAGATTTTTCAGAACTAAGCCATGGGAATGCATAGCAGATAATGTATTGTTGTTTCCACTGCTCTATTGCAGTATCTGCAGCTTTCACTGCCCACCTTTCCCATCTTTAAAAGGCGGTACCTTATTTGGGAGTGTCATGTAAAAGTCCTGTGATTAATCTTAAGTCATTCCTGTTTAATTTAAGAAACAGTTCAGTTTTCCCTTTGATATAGTTATGAACCGTTTTGCCTGTCTTAAGCCTGGCATTTTTCTGCAGTATTGCAGCATTTGGCTCCTCTTTCAAGTGTCAAGTTCTTTTCTTACATTGTTTTTTCTTAATATACAATAGGGCTGTGGAGGAAAGAATGGTGATGTTGCTGCCTTTTTGCAAGGCATCTGCTTTCTCATTTACCTCAATGTCTTGGTGCCCTGGTACCTACATCAAAGTTACTTTGTTCTTTGGTTGCTGTGCGGATTTTTTGCAGTTCCAGGTCAGTTTGCACTCGGTTTTGAAAGATTTCAGAGTGCTTAGTACTGTCTGACTATCTGAGAGAATGTAAACTATCTATTTCTGAGTATTCTTTGTATGTACTCTTGTATGCAGAGATTTATAGCCAGTATGTCTGCTTCGAAGATGGTGGAAGTTTTTTCCAGGGACTTAGCAAGTCTAATGTCTAATTTCTCTAGACCCGTCTGTATACCATACCGATGAGTTGTTTGTCAGCCTTTCACTGTCTCTGCCCATGTCTGGCGGTCACTTATAACTATCTCAAGTGAGGCTATGGAGGTTAGGTTATCGGGTATTTGATCTATAGTTTGCGAGGAACTCCAATGGAATAATTTCCAGGATCTTCAAGTAGCCAATCACGTCACTTGGTTTGAATTTTTCTGCTCGAAACAGCCATAAGGCGCTTTGTGCTCACGCATATCTGCAGTGGAGTAAGATTTAGCATTGCCTCTGTTGCAGCCGTAAGGCATGATGCCAGAGCTTTTATTATTCCTAGACAGGTCAGCCGCTGCAATATTTGCAATTTGCTTTGTGCCGAAGCTTGTTCTGTTTTTGGCCACCATACTACAGATGCCTATGTGACCACGGGTTCAACCACAGTTTGGTATATCCAATATGCCATCCCCAAATTCAGCCCACATGTCGGTACTATGAGTCTACGGCAAGTCCTGAGTGCCATTGTGACTTTGGAAAGAGGTTTTTTCATGTGCGTATTCTAGTTTAGTTTTTAGTCTACAAAAATCCCTAAATATTTAATTTCATTCTAAAATTGTATATGTTTTTCATTCAGAGTGGGTGCTTTTTAATTCAATTTCCTCCTGATCATGAATGGGAAAAGAACTGTTTTATGAGGATTGACATCAAGCCCCTATGTCTCACAGTAGCTGCTATATGGTGTACATATTAAAAAACTTATTACTGAATAAAAAAATACGTGATTAGTAAAACAAAACTTTTCCAATCAAATACTGGCTTTTATTAAGAAAGCTTTTTCTTTATTGTATTCAATGTAACACACATGTAAATATTCAACTGAAAACTACTTGGTAGGTTAGTATAAATATAGGAAATAATATGTAAATATAGCAGTAGTGTAATAGAAATTTGTAATTATCAATTTTTAGGTGATCCTCTGTCTCTGCACCTTTGTAAACCTTTTGGTGTTATCCGTGGTCCAGTCAGTTTGTCTCATCGCATATACATGTTAAAATAAACAAAAACAAACAAAAAAAACACAAAAAAATTAAAAAAGAAAGTAAAAAAAAAGAAAAAAAAAGAAAAAACAAGATTAAAAAAAAGTAAAAAAAACAAACACCAAAAGATATAATAAAAAAAATAAAGAAAAAATAAAGCAAAAATAATAATATGTATAAATAAATTTAAATATTGTATATTTGTATATAGGTAACATAATTCTGTCTTCTAGATAATTAATACAAAATAGCGTGTAGGTATTTGTATCTATTTGTATATTATATAAAATAGCAAAAGTCTGTGGCTGATGGAATTACTGTTGCAAGGTCATAAATACCTCCACCACCACCACCATTAAGAAAACTTGAAATGTTCACTAATCCTAGTGCTTACCACTTAATCAATTGCTATGAATTCAAGCTTTAAAAAACTAGTACTAGATAACCGTTAAAAAATGTTCTTCACCTCAAATTAGCATGAAACTGGCAAATGTTACAAAAACCTAATAATATAATTATTTTAGAGTCTACTATAAGTTACCTCAAAAATAGTGCCTTGCGACTGTCTTCGTCAGAAATTCCTAAAACCAAGTCTGAAAGAGATAGATCGAAGAGTGTATTAAAAAAAAACTAACCAAGTCAATAACAGTTACCGCAGATAATATTTAATACAAGCTTATTTATCACTGTTGTAATGTCTTTGCCACTTTCATCCTTAAGGTTGTTGACAGCATCCTCAGAATATTTACCATAGGCTACAATAAATTTTTCTAAAGTCTTAATTTGAAAATAGGGCTGAATGAGTCTCCTATTTATTTTCTGCTTCTTGTCTAGAACATAAAGTTATATAGATAAGATAAATAAAACTTGAAGATTATTCGACGAGCTTGACTATGCCAGTGGCGTACCATAATAGGGGAAAGTACAAGTATTTTAAAAGTGCATATATTTTGTAGTTTTTATCGAAAAACGTGAATCCTATCGAAATAAAGCAAGCTTTTGGTGTAATTTTTGATTTTCTTTCTGAGAATTCTGATATTGCTGCTGAAAGCTCTATGTTTTTTTTTCAGTGATGAATGATTATCGCCCCCCCTCCCCAGATCTACGTCCCTACTAACCGCAAAAATTTATCTGTAGCACCATTTAATGTGAAAAGGAAGCTAAAGTTGTGTGCTAGGTTTCGTTAAAACATAATATGGAGTGTTTGGTCATTATGATAGAAAAAAGTATTTGTGACATTTCATTTTAATACCCCGTATTTTAGAATCGAAGCCATATCGGGCAGATCTTAATAATAACTTTTCTACATTAAATTAGTAAAAGATCGCTCTCCTAAATTTTATGCACGTGATTAGGAAAACTCTGTATACTACAATTCATTTTTACATACTCTTGCTGGATAGCAGTCCCCTTCCAAAAAAATTGTTGAATATGGTGTGGAAGAACCCTCTATCTCCATATTTGTTAGAATTTAGCAGAAGTTGTATATCGTCGGGTTCTGAAATAATAAAACATGGTACAATAGTAAACCAGAATCTCATGATTTTTCCATAAAGCTGCGGACCATACGTTGCTGTTTTTATAATTTCTGAAACAAATGAATTGTCATGTATACATTAAGTAAAATATTACAATAATATTTTAATATAAAGGTATATTTTTTGGATAATACTTTAACTTATAAAATTAGTGCATGTACACAGGGTCTAAGTTAGAGATCTAAAATTTGGCATTCATTTTCGTTACATAGGTGCCTGTAAAAATTACATCTTAATTTTTTTGAAGGAGCCTGGGAAGCGTGTATATATTAAAATAATGATTTTTATTAATAGTAATGCAAATCTAAGCTATAACAGATTAATTGTGGAGGAGCAGGCTATTGGTAAATTTTAAGCGCTAACTGTAAGGTCTATTGTGACGCTCTCATATCATCTCTACAGATTTTTTATCAAGAAATACGTATGATGCTAAAATTGTGTAAATCCGTATTGGTAGGGCTCTTTAAATTTGCCTTAACCAAATATCCAAAAAAATCATGATCATATTAATAATAACTAGTATAAATATACGAGCTGCTTACCCGCCTTTGGCTAGATGATATTTATCCCAATCGTTTACAGGTATAAATATACGAGCTGCTTACCCGCCTTTGGCTAGATGATATTTATTCCAATCGGTTACAGGAAAATAAATGAGTTTCATATTAAAAACTGTCCCAGCAGAACAGAACCCATAAAATAGACTAAAACCAATACTGTCTTATGGTTATATATATATATATATATATATATATATATATATATATATATATATATATATATATATATATATATATATATATATATATATATATACATATATAAGATTTTCTGATAACTCTTTTAAAAGAGCTTTTAATTCCATATACATTGCTTTTTATTTTTGAAATTCGGTCTATTAGTTTAGAAGATGTGGAGTTATGGAGTTTGTAAATATCACTAATGAGTTTCCCGAGAAACAAAAACCTAAATCGTTTAACTTAAAAACTTAGCATAGTATGGAAGTAAATGTTAAAAGTAATTAGGACCAATCATACTATTACACCAACAAACCAAAATACCAACGAAGTAAACTTCAATCGAATAAATGTTCAAATTGAGCACCACCAACCTCTATACAATTGTATAAATTTTGTTCAAATTTTTGCCTAGCATTTTCAAGCATTTCAGGAATAATTCTCCGGCTTTCATCAATGAGGCGCTGACGTAACTCTTCCAATCAATCGCACTGGGTAGCATAAACTTTGTGATTTTAAATGCCCTACACAAAAAAAAGTTTAAAGGGGACAGGTCTGGAAATCGAGCTGGCCATTATGCAGCACCTCTTCGACTTATACATTGACCAGGAAAGTGTATATCCAAGAACTCTGTAACAGTAACGGCACAATGCGGTGAAACACCATATTGTTGGAAAAATAAATGTGGTTCAGAATTTCTCTCATCGTTCCCAACAATGTCAATTAGCATAGGGTGAACCTAGGCTTGCAATATTTTCAAATACCGTTCTCCTGAAAAAGTTTCGGCTATAAAGATTGTTTCAACGATGTGATCGTCAAAAATACCTGCCGAAATATGGATTTTTTTTAAGAGCTTGCGTGTGCACTTCATGAAAAACACGAAGGTTTTCATCTGACAATAACCAGCAACTATGACGATTTACAGTGCAATTCAAAAAGAAAGAAGTTGCGTCGGAAAAACAAGGGTTTAAAAGCAAATGCCTGTTGTCAACTATTCTTTGGGAAATATGTTCGGAAAATTGATAGCGCCGGTCATAGTCATCTTCATTTAATTCCTGAACTAGCTAGATTTTTTATGGGTTAAACTTTTTTTTCAGAATTCATTGAATTATCGACTTGTCCATTGACCGGAAAAGTGTGTATCCAAGAACTCCACAACACTAATGGCATAATACGGTGCAGCACCATATTGTTGGAATAATAAATCTTGTTCCGGGTATCTCTCATCCTTCTCAACAATGTCAATAAATATAGGGTAAACCAAGTCTTCGTTGAATTGCCATTCTACATAAATTAGTAACCTCAACTAATTTTAGCGTACTTAATGTTGGATCTGCGACAACTTGACCTATCACTTCCAGGTTGTGGCACCATAGGAAGAATTCAGGTTCAGGATTTTTTTTCTTATTACCCACTGATCCGTTTCATGCAACTTTTGTAGCAACTCTAGCACGTACCTAAGAAAATGCCCACAATTTTAACTCTTTCGGCGATTGAATATACCATAATAAATAAGTATAAAAATCCACCCAACAATTGCGACGTAATAATCACAACTGAATTTATCATCAATCGAGCTACCTCAATTCACATCTGGGCACAAAAAGTTGCTATCAAGAATGCGTTATCACAAGACACGATGTTCTGAGGTTTTCTTGAAGCATCTTAATCTAAATCACTTTTTATTACCTACGTAAGATTTTTAACTTTCAATGGACGCTGCTGAAGCACAACTCAAGCATTACGAATTTCTCGGGAAGTGAATTAGCAGCATTTCAAAAATCCATATCTTCTAAACGAAAAGATCTAATTTCAAAAATAAAAAGCCGGTGTATAGGGAATCAAAAGATCTTCTCAGATATCTCTCACATGACCTCTAACATATATAAAAAGATGGAGGGGTGACACCCCCGATTAGGTAAACTTTGAGCTATACTTGGGGCATCAAAACTGTCCCCCTCTCAAGCAAACTTACGTGTGTCAGGTTTTTTTCGACAGTTTTCTGTCAGTTAAGGCTGCCAGCTGTTTTTCAATCGGCCACCCCGTATACATACATACATATATATATATATATATATATATATATATATATATATATATATATATATATATATATATATATATATATATATATATATATATATATATATTCTAACAGACACTATGTGTCTATAAATAACGCATATATTCAATAAGATTGAAAGTTACCATTATTAAGGAAAATTCAAAAACAGGTTGATTTTTATTGTCAAAAACTAAGTTTTTGACACAAAAATCTCACCTCGTTATACCTTTTCAAACAGTAGCTACCCCTTAGAAATTTTGAAATTGGGTGGTTGGTAGTGTAATAGATCAAACTGTAGCCTGTTAAGAATTACCCAGTCCAATCCAATTATCCTGATATGATACTTATGATATTATACTTGAACATCTCAAGTCTGTAAACAATGTTCCAAACTTTGGGCTTTCTGTACGGAAAGAACTGTAGAGATTTTATTGTATACTATGTCGCATCTGCAACAATCGACTGATGATAACAATTATCTCCTAGTTGATAAAAAATGTGTCATAGAAACTAATCAAGCATGTTTGCTAATTTTGTGCAATACAATCTACAGATGTGTAGTAAATTTGTGTTTCGGGTGTCGTGCAAAGTGAATACGTATAATTTTTAACATTTGCTTTTTCAAATACATTATTATATTGCTGGTAAAATGCGTTTATCAATAGCTCAAAAAATTTAAGTTCTAATGATGATTGGTTATGGTAATATGATCCGAAGTCAGGCAGAGCTATTTGTTCTGTTTAATACTAAGTATCCGGATATGTCTACCAAGTAACCAAAAGTCAGCGGAATAGATAGGAAATTTCGAGAAATGTCTAGCGTGGAAGATTAGCCAAAAACAGGTCGCCGGTGTCTAAGTGAAGAAGTTAAATTAAACGTCTCATTGCCAGTGGAAGAGAATCCCCACAGTAGTATCCGGCAAATTGACCAAGATAATGGAATTCCATTTCAGTCGGCACATAAAGTATTAAAACATGGAAAGCTTTATCCTTATAAAATTCAGCTTTTGCAGGAGTTATCCGATGACGATTCAGACCGAAGAATGCAGTTTTATGTAACATTAATGGATAAATCTAATACCCTTTGGAAGTACCGAATATTCTGTTTTCGGACTAATCTACTTTTACAATAAATGAAGAACTTAACTGTCAAAACTGTACATATTGGGTAAGGGAAAATCCAAGATGGATGCGAGAGAATCACACACAATATCCAAAATAGGTAAATGTTTGGGCGGCAATTGTTAGGAGTAGGAGTAATGGTCCCTAATTTTTTTTACGGAACTATAAACGTAGCACGATATCTACAGCTTTTTAAACATGTGTCATTCCGACGTTATTGGATTAATTTTCTGATGAACAGAATCCTGGTATGGTAAATAATAACTTGTGGTGTCAACAAGATGGTGCCCCCGCGCAGTATTGCGTATTAACGCCATTATCGTCAAACATTAGTTTGACAGTATGTGGATCAACAATTTCCCACCAGATAGATTAACAGGAGTGGTGCAATCGAGTGGCCAGCAAGATCACTTCGCCTAACGCCCTTAGATTTTGTTCTGGGGGGCGATTTGAAGAATGTAGTATTCAAAAGTAAACCAGATACTTTTGACGAAATAAAAACCAGCATTATAACTGAATGTACAGCATTTTTCCAGAGATTATAAATAGAGTCCAAAAAGAATTTGTGGACCGTTTGGGATATTGTCAAGCACAAGGAGGCGGGAGTTTCTACCATTTGATTAGACACAACGGAACTATGTAATTCTTTATAGGCTTCGCTTGTGTTACTGATAATAAAAATGTTATTACTCACTTTACTTTATTCCGACAAAAAATTGTGTTGCTGAATAGAGAATTGGATTAGTTTTAAAAAGAAACAAGAATTTGAACTGAATGTACCAACATTTCTCCATTATAAATAGATTCCAACAAGACCGTTTGGGATATTGTCAGGCACAAGGAGGCGGGCATTTCGAACATTTGATTAGATAAGACTGAACTATATGATTCTATATAGGCTTAGCTTGTGTTACTTAAAATAAAAATGTTATTACTCACTTTACTTTATTCCTACAAAAAAATTGTGTTGCTGAATGGAGAATTGGATTAGTTTTAAAAATATGTATCACGCTACCCACAATCCAGTTTCGAAATTTCGAAATAGTAGCTACCCCTTGACTCTTTAACAGTGTTTTATTATTTATTGGATGAATGTTTCCCCACAGCGATAAGCAAAACCCTACTTCTTACTTAATTGCAGACCTTGTAATCAGTAGATTTGAAATAGAACTAGCAGATGAGAATTAATTTTCTAGATCACGCTTTCGTTATGTGGACAAAACTTGCGCAATGTTTGATACAAATCTATGCAAAGTAAACCCTTTTTTGGTCGATTGAACAGTTAGTTTCACTCCATAAGATTTACCCATCATATATAAATTAATAACGAATTATTCTTTCCTGATATACAACAAATAGAAACTCTTTAGAATTTGGACTCCATAGAAAAAACAATCAGTACATAGGGTTGCCTTTTAGCTAGTTTATTTTCCTTTGGTTTATAATAATAATATAATAAAACACGACAGTAGACAAACACCGCACTCAGAAGTCTTAGAGTTGTGCGGGGGGAGCTTTCATACACATATGGACAAAGGACATCACCTTTAACTCATCAGAAGCCCACCTTTCCACATTTGAGTGAAAAGGACCAACTGTCCGAATACGGGACTCGAACCCCGACCTCATTGTCCAATTCTAGAGGTTACTCACCTCTCTAACTGAGCTATTAGGCCTGTAAATTATAGGTTAATAGAGTTTCCTTGAATAAACGTACAATAAAGAATTGAAATACATTAGCAATATAGATAAATATAATGGCTCGTTTAGTTGCTCAATAAAAAACGAGTCGAGTTAATGTACACAAAACTCTGGACGCAGCAGGTGCGTTGTGGTAGTGAATTTTGATTAAAATGTTTTTTATAGCAAATTTGTCTTTTTTTTTTAAATCGGACAACAAATTTCGTATAACCTATATGGTAGAAACAGTGTACCACATTTCGGCAAAATCATTTTAATGTTTGAAAATGTATAAAAATTTTCAGAAAAATTTGGTTTCCGGGTCAACGAACCTTAGGTTAATAGCAAATTGAGCTATTGAAATTTAAAGCATTTAATGAAAGTTCGCTACCATAAAGCACTTGCTGCGTCTCGATTTTTTTTACAAAGATTCGTTATATTTATACGCAAAATGCAAAAATGCAATAATATAAGGCGTGTTCGATTAAAAACAGAACATTTGTGTCACCAGCCTGTGATTATAAAAATAACTTTATAATATGCAGCTCAAAACACTATAATTAACTTATACAATTTTTTCTCGTATCTTGTATAATAACGGGTGCATTGAGTTTAACCTTAGAAATGTGCCACCCTGTATATATGAAAACAGATAAAAACTAAAACTAACCTCGCATGTGGGTTCTAGGGGATCTAGCTCGCGCTCATTTTAAGAAATATTTTCAATACTTAAAAGTGGCGGTCTCCTCATTAGCGAATCTTTTCTACGGGAATTAGTTAAAGATTATAGACCACCAAACGATAAGCTCCATAACTAAAACTACTGGCAAAGCATCAGAGAAAGGGTCCCTTCTTTGAGTTATCGGTGTGATTATATATATATATATATATATATATATATATATATATATATATATATATATATATATATATATATATATATAATCATAAACATATAAAATCTAAGCTGATGCCGGATATGTGTTCTATGGGGTCTATTTTGCGCTCAGTTGAAGAATTTTTTTTTAAATTCAAAAGTCGGGATCTCTCCAAAATTCATTAGAACAAGAAAAATGCTGGCGGAGGCTATCACTTTTAGAAAAAGGCTATCACCTTTAAAAAAAAAGCTAGAAGCTTTATCTGTGTACCCCTCCAACAGCAAATTACGAGATGTTTCAATAGCATTTTTAGGAAAGTCAATTTACAGCTTAGGTTTTCGGGAAAAATACATTGAAAAGTTTTCAAAACTACCCATAGCAGATAGATAAAAGCAACGAAATGTTTGGGTTCTATAAAATGGGTTGAAAAGATTGTGTGGGCCAACTTAAAAAACTAATTGAAATTAGATGCCAAGAACATTCAACGCAATTTAGATACGAATGACACAATGGACAAATAGTGTGTTGCCTAACATATTTTGTATAATAATTACAATGTAGATAAGGAAGATCCTAAGCTAATTAAGCGTACCAGGCAAGCTTGGAAACGAAACGCATATGAAAGTATATATATATATATATATATATATATATATATATATATATATATATATATATATATATATATATATATATATATATATATATATATATAGTTATTGTTTGTCAAACTAAAGTCATTTTTGTCTCCTACAAATTTAATCATTTTGGCAAAAATATGGATTGTTTGGAAAGAATAGCAGTCAGAAAGACATTATGGAATAGCAGAGATTTATGGTAAATGACGGTGACGGTTGAAGTGTTAGAAAGTGAGAAATAGAAGGGCAAAAGAAATTACATTCGGAACGTCAAAATTTGAAGTTTACTGAATTTGGTTTAGGACTGTCAAACTATTTAGGATATAACCTTCCAAATTGTGTTATAATACAGCACAAGTCTAAGACTTATTGTACTAACGTAATGTATAATTTTTGACAATAAACAATAATATATATATATATATATATATATATATATATATATATATATATATATATATATATATATCGAGTGTGTCGATAGCTTTTAATGGAACTTTGATTACAGTTACCTTCGGCAAACCAATACTTACACAACTTTGTAAAGGGTGCTGATCATGATTGCTTGTCAACAAATTCGTAAATACTATTTATAGTCTTTATTCGCCTAGATTATTCTTCTAATAAAGGTAACGTTGTTAGCGAAATGATGGCCAGGTCTTAATTTTTATTTTATATTGTGGTGAATTGGGTTCCCCGAAATTTTTATTTGTGCTCACAACAGGTTTAAATGTTCACTTTGTTAAATTTGAATAAAAAATTAGAATTAGTATTGAGATTATTTAAACTTACTTAAAATAATAACTTACCATCGCTGTTAACTGCCATAAAAAGGTTTCCAGTGATTGGCAGTGCAGATGGTCCTCTCATTGTAAATGCTATAATAATTGTCCGAAAGTAGTTTTTCAGTTGAATAGAGAGAAAAACTAATGTGACAACAATGAAACATATTACCATGAACATTGCCGTCAATATCCTAAAAATAGGTACAAAAGTTAAAATGTCAATAATGCATCTGATTACGTATGCTTTGGAGAATCCAATTAACTACAAGTAATTTTTAGACTTGACGATCATTTTGCTAATAATGCTTGCGCCAGCAAAGGGATTAATCAGCTAATACATCCCTCTAATGACCCTACATTCGTTAGCGAAAGGATTTTCAAGTTTGAAAAATATCTTGTGGCGAAACGAGTTCGCCAAAGAATATTTAGCAATGATCCTCACAGGTTCCAATCTTCACTCAGCGAATATGTCCGGTTACAAAATTAAATATAACTAAGTCCCCTTTCCAATATTTAACTGTAAAAAAAACTATTTTTATTACACCGTTGTAGTAGAAGCTTTAAGAAATATAATCGAAAAAGTCAAATTACATAGGAAAATGTAACTAAGAAATAATTTATTGTACCTTAAATTTACTAATATGCCAATACTCTATCAAAACTCTTATCTCAAACATACTATTTTACAAGGTTGCCAGTGGCCTTCCTATATTCGATACGCACGTTGATTATTAATTTGACTAGAAATAGTTAAGATACATGTCTGGTTCATATGTTTATACCCTAAAGATATTTCGGGTCTCGCTAGGCTCTCGGTTTTTCCGGCATCATTTGTAAAATGGTTGATCAATCAACTATACATATGCGGAAGTGGTAAATTTATTCAACTTATCACTATGTTAAGTGGTATATATATATATATATATATATATATATATATATATATATATATATATATATATATATATATATATACTTTCAAAAGCGTTTAGCTGTCCTGGTTTTTAGCATTTTATTCTCTTTATCTGCGTGGTAAATATTATCCGAAATATGTTGGGCCACGCACGATCTATCCACATTACCGAATCTTAGTTGTCATAAATGTTCTTATGATCTGATTTAAATAGATCTTATAATTTTCCCCACGTATTTAGGATTACAATCTTTACAACTTATTTTGTAGATCCTCTACATTTTAATGGTAGTATCCTTGTTTTCTGGGTTAACTAGCAAATTGTTTAAAGTGTTCGTTTTGAAAAAGTAAGGAGCAAGCTTGCTTTCTTAAAAATTCTATCTAGACCACCGTGATTCGCGGTTCAAATGGTAGACAAACAAAGTTTTTTCCGCTTGTTTTTTTCTAAAAGTCGTTGATTCAGCTAACATTTTCTTTGTTCTATGTTTGTTAATTTATTTCTCTTCTCCACTAGGCAAGCAGTGTATTTGTTATATTCAGCCACGTTCTTAATATACACAAAGTCTTTGCTATATCTAGTTTTTCTTAAATGAAACTGTGTTAACTTTTAATAAAAAATTCAAACTAACCATTTTTTGTGCTTACGACAGCAACTTAGAGTGGTGGTCTTCTTTCAATGGACATCAAATTATATAACTTATCACATCAGTTAAATGCATACGAAAGTGTGTATATATATATATATATATATATATATATATATATATATATATATATATATATATATATATATATATATATATATATATATATATATATATCTATATATATGGTTGTATGTGTATGTGTATAGTGTCTCTTTCTTAGAAGGAATATTTAATAACGACACGCGGTTTGTTAGCGAAATGGTCGTCAGATATGAAACATGGATTGCGTGGGATTGGGTTCTCCAAATTTTACCTATCAGTGCTCATCACATGTTCCAATATTCACATATTGCATTTTTTTAAAGATAATTTTACTAGGCAAAAAGTTGCTTACAAATTTTGGACTTGCTATTTTTTACTTACCTGGTGCTTAAAATTAATTTTTGTTATAAGTACACTTGGAGAACACCCAAATCACCACAACACATATTTCAGAGACCTTACGATCGTTTCGTTGAGAAAGTCAACATCTCCAGAGGAAGAAAAATTCTAACATAAAAAACTAGATCCCGTATATTTATATCGCGTCAAGGTAAACGAACTAGTCCGAAGTAAAGTTGTCGTCCAAGAACGATCTTTTGTTTATTGCGCAGTGAAACAGGTCAGAGACCTGCTTTAATCTTTTGGTCGACAAATTTATAACCTCTTATCTAATATAGGTATATATAATATAGGGTCATAAATTTGTCGACCAAAAGATTAAAGCAGGTCTCCGACCTGTTTCACTGCGCAATAAACAAACGATCGTTCTTGGACGACAACTTTACTTCGGACTAGTTCGTTTACCTTGACGCGATATAAATATACGGTATCTAGTTTTATATGTTCGAATTTTTTTCTTCTGAAGATGTTGACTTTGTCAACGAAACGATCGTAAGGTCTCTGAAATATGTGTTGTGGTGATTTGGGTATTCTCCAAGTGTACTTATTAGTGCTCATCACAGGTTCCAGTTTTCACATAGTAATTTTTGTTGTAATTTTTTTTTTCTGCATACAATTAACTATTATTAATTCAAAGGCGTAAAAAAGTAAAACTACTGAAACATTTTTTTCAAGCCCCTATTTCTGGTAGCTTTGTTAATACATACCTTGAGGAGTCTGGTTTATTTTTAACTAGGTCTTTTTTGTACTTTTTTGTGATACTTCCGCCGGTCTTTTCCAATTCATTTGACAATAATAATAATCCTGTAGCTTAGTTTTTGCGGCTCTTGGAAGTTGCGATGGCAACGAGTCTGTCTGCTGAATATAATTTTATCATTATCCCAATTCGGTAATTTAAACGGTTTGCTTCCTTGCAGACAAGTATTTATTTACAACTAGTTTTTAGAAGTAGCTTCAGTAGGTAGACGAAGATTAAAAAATCCCACGATTTGTTCTCATGGAATTAGAAAAGGAAGTACCTGAATAGAAAACGATGTTAGGCCAAAGCCACGTTTAGATTTACTCTCAGTCAGGGGAGCAATTAAACTATACTTATTACTATGTACCTTTCAGTACCTCGTTTTCGACGAAACGCCTAATCTGTCATAAAGATTTTAAAATAATTTGTGATACGGCTGCTCTCTGTTTGAGTGCTTTTTAGCATAAATTCTGCACGTGTTGCGTTCTCTAAAATTTGCTTTCGCATAAAAGCAAACCAAATCTTGCATTTTTCATTAGAAAAACAAGGATGTCATGGCACACTTTACGCA
Organism: Tillus elongatus; assembly: GCA_964006375.1. Lineage (NCBI taxonomy): Eukaryota > Metazoa > Arthropoda > Insecta > Coleoptera > Cleridae > Tillus > Tillus elongatus. Next base: position 121,050,473 of record OZ023265.1, read on the forward strand.
ATCATGTATATGTATATAACAAAAATGTCTGGACGCAGTAAGTATGTTATATGTTCTAGGAGCGAATTTTCATTGAAATAACCCACGCCATTCTCACAAAAATTATATATGCGCTACTAACACAAATAATACCTATTGGTCTATAATATTTAATAAATTTTGCTTAACACACAACTATTTAAGTTTTCTACTCTGCTATGACTTGGAGTGGCACCATTTTTTAAATTGAATGCTTGTATATTTTTTCCTTTAACTTAATATATTTAAATTTTAGAATATAATTTACTTGTTACAATCTAAACCCGCGCCTTGAAGATACAAAAATTTTATACAATCCTGGAGATAATTTGTTGCATTTATGGTCCCCTCAACGACAATTTAAAACGATGGAACAAGATAAGAAAAATCAATGGCTCAAAAACACAATTGCAGATTAAATACCTAAAATACAACAACAGAGTTATAAGCAGTTTCTAAAACATAGCAGAAACTTTTGCAACTAAGTTTGAGCAAAACTCCAATGACTCTAATTATCCTCCAAAATTTTTGAAATATTAGAAAACACAAGAGAATCAAAACACAACAATATTAGGTGAAGATCAGCAAATCGTTAATGGAGATATAACTCTTGATGAACTGGAAGACGGACTTCAAGGAGTTACATCTAATTCCCCAGGACCAGATGATATACCATATGAATTCCTAGCCTACCTTCCTACTAACGCTAAACTTCATCTGCTTGAGATATATAACATTATATGGATCAGCCACCAAGTTCCAGATAGCTGGAGCGAGGCAACTGTGATACCAGTCCCTAAACCAGAAAAATAAAGGCATTACACATCATACAGGTCAATATCTCTAACTTTAACCATTTGCAAATTGCTGGAGGGAATGAAAAATCAAAGGCTGATATTCACACTAGAAAGAGAAAAGCTTCTCACTCATTTTCAATGCAGATTTCGCCATAATAGGTCAACGTTAGGTAATTTAGTTTGATTGGAATCAGAAATACTGGTGGCTTTTGCATTAAAACAGAAGATCGACGTGGTGTCCTTTAATTTAGAAAAGGCTTATGACCTGACAGGAATATCATAATCTGTAAACCAAAATCTTAGAAGCTTGATGGAAGTATGCTTGCATTCGTCATGAACTTTCTAAGCAACAGAAAGTTTAGAGTAAAAGTTAACGGCAAATATTTCATCTATAAAAACTCTTTAGAATATAAGTTTGCAAGGGTCTGTAATAAGTGTAACACCTTTTCTGATGGCAATCAACGACATTGTAAATTCTTTATGTCCAATAATGAAAACCAGTCTGTATGCTGTTTAATGTAATCATATATACAAAAGGAAATAACCCGGAAAGTACCCAGAACTGCTACAATGATGGGCAGTGGTCAGAAATTAAAGGATTTAGATTTTCTGTAGATAAAACTATGAGCATGGTATTCTCCAAATCAAAAAGAGTTAATGAGATAAAACTGAATCTGTACGGCGCAAATATAAGATCTGTAGAACAAATTAAATTTATAGGATTAACTTTTGAACGAAAACTGCAATGGCGACCACACATAGAGCAAGTTAATAAATAATTTATCGGTGTTATTAGTATGATGAAGACTCTGGCACACTGTGAGTGGGAATCCGACACCAACGTGCTGATCAGTATCTATAAGACGATCATCAGATCGATGATAGGTCATGGGGCAATAGTTTACAATACATCCAGTAACAAGCTGCTGCATACGTTTGACATTATCCAAAACTCTGCCTTAAGAATGCCCCTTAACTAAGAGAACACTTAACTTTAAATTATGCCTCCAAAGTGCTTAGTGGATCAGAACATCGAAATTGTGAGTTGTTTTCTTCAAAGAGCTACGAGACCTAATTTAGAAGAAAACCGCATCTTTCAGCTCCCATAAACCATAGATGCCGCACAATGCTTGAAAGTGTTGAAGAGCCTTTACCATTATCTGCCAGTTCATATAAGACATTGAGCCCTAATTGGATACAACAACAAGCTGCTTTTGACTAACACACCACCCGAAAACTACCAGCAATCACAGTGTGATAAGGTAGCAATTCATACAAATGTAATCTGAGTATGAGAACTACAAATTAATCTACACAGATGCCTCTAAAAATCATACCGGTACAGGATCAGCTGTATACACATACAAGCTACCTGAATCGGCATCTATATTCACTGGTGAACTATATGCCATAAATGAAGCAAATAAAGGCAAATCTTGGGAAATAAGAGATAAAATGACATACATAATTTCACATAAAAAAAGAACTCATTGTCCTGTATACCCACTTCCAAGTAAACATCGAAGGAAACGAACTTGCAAAAAGAGTCGCTACCTCCTGTAACGATCTAGTCTACCAAATCCATACGAACGAGAATATCAAGATAATATAAAACTCCGGACGCAGCAAGTGCGTTATGGTAGTGAATTTTCATAAAAAATATTTTTAAAGAGCAATAATGTGTGTTTTTTAACAGAGCAGGCATCAAATTTGGTTACCAGTATAACCTATATAGTAAAGACAATGTGCCATGTTTCATCAAAATAACTTTATTGTTTGAAAATGTACAAAAATTTCCGAATGTAAACTTAAAGTGTTCCCGAAAAAACTCGTTTCTTGGTCAAACTTATAGGTTAATAGCAAATTGAGCTATTCAAATATGTAGCATTTGATCAAAATTCACTACCATAACGCACTTACTGCGTCCAGAATTTTTTTTCTTACAAACATGTATTATATTTCGATGGAAAATGCAATAACATAAGGCGTGTTTAATAAAAAAAAAGAAAATTTGTATCACCAACGACTTATGAGCCACCCTGTGATTGTAGAAATATTTTTTAAGATGTAGCTCAAGACACCCTATAATTAATATACACAATTTTTTTCATATCTTGTATAATAACAAATATATTAAGCTTTATTGATTTTTTACGAGAATTCTACAAAAATTATATACCATTAAATAATAAACTCTATAGCTAAGGCTACTGCCAAGCATCAGAGAAAGGGTCTATTTGAAATGAATTTTCTGGAAATATTTTATTCAAATGAAGGACAATGACGGCTGAAACTAAGACCTCAGGGTTTGTAAAACATTCTTCTTGAGATATTTTATTTCCATAGCCCGTATTAGATTCAAGTTCTTTGTCTAAATGTTGCCAATTTTGACGTTTAAATCACAACCATGACGTTTTGTGGAAAACCCCAATTTATTGTTCTTTAAATGCCTATAACTTTTTTGTCTTTTCACCTACAGAGCTAAGTTTTGATAGGTAATTTACTTATTAGAATGTAAACCCGCTTACTAAATTTGGTTGCCCTTACTTTGTTAATTCCGGATATATAATTTTTTTTCGAAAGAAAACACAAAATTTTCCAGGAAAACCTAGGCCGATTTTTCTGGCTAACGAATTTATCCAAGCCATTTGCAAAAAGCAGGTATTCACCAAATTTAATCAAAATCGGCCCAGAATTTTTTGAGTTATCACACACACACACACACACACACACACACACACACACACACACACACACACACACACACACATATATATATATATATATATATATATATATATATATATATATATATATATATATATATGTATATATATATATATATATATATATATATATATATATATATATATATATATATATATATAAATTGAAAGCGACCCCAGATATGTGTTCTGGGGGGCCTAATTAGCGCTCATTTGAAGAAATATCTTCTGGAATGTCCATCATACGATGCAAATAGGATATTCTCAAACACATCGAAAAACTTGAGAGATTTTCTAGGATCCAGCAGAGAAAACAATACTGAGCTCCTGACATTCCTGAAGTCAAGTGCACCATTCGACCAGGTCTAATGCTAATAGACTTTAACTGTCCTTTCTTATGCTATTATATATATATATATATATATATATATATATATATATATATATATATATATATATATATATATATATATATATATATATATATTTTGTTGTCATCTAATTATTTACCAAGTTTATTTTGATCCTACCAAGACCTGCTAATAATCTTTTAGGTTGCAGCAGGATATTTTCTTAAATTAAAAAAAAATTGGTATACATGTTTCAAGTAAACCATCGATAACATATTGTGTAATCATTAGAATAAACACTAACAACATAATTTTAGATTAGTATATAAAACCAACAAATTCGCAACGGTATATAAATTTTCATTCAGATAATTTAGTTAAAACTAAAATTAATTTTCTATTAGGTTTAAAAATTTGAATATTAAAAATATGCCATTCTTCTTTCCATGAAAAATATTTAAGAAGACTTTACAATAGCTTGGTAAAGAACTAATATCCTCCTAAATTACTTACTTAACTATTATACACAATTATTCAAACAATTGCCATTACAATACAACGCACTCTTTACAAACACTATCCAATTTATCTGACGGCCAAAACACCCATATAATTTTGAGTTCGAAAACATTTGTTACATATCAATATTTAGAGATTTAGAGATTTAGAGATTAAAGTTTATTTAAAGATAAAACCAATTTTGAAATAGCGTTTCTAGAGCAGCATGTCAAGCAGCGAAACTATAGTCACAGAAGCATTAAAGAACATCCTAGAACTTCCAGAATTCGAAGGGCCACTTGCACCAGTTAGCTCACGCGCTGGCTACGTCCTTCACCTACAAAAACCAACAGTGAAGCCAGAGAAGTAGTCTTCAAGTCTGTATGGAGTGTCGTCCTGTCGCAGCATCATGATTTTCTGTCTCCGGCAGCTGTTTTCATTTCATTATATACTGCGCTCTTCGCCAATTGTCTCAATTTTACAAAAGGTTTTGCTCTTGGTCTACTTTTTGTCCTTTTCCAAGTATGTTCTTTAAGCAAACATCTTCTTCTTTCACCTGTTCTAGTACACTGTTATTGTTCTTTGTATCACTATATCTTGTCTTTGTAATGTTTTTTGAATTCTCATTAACAATTTGGTTAAAATATTCATATGTTTATATTTATTTATTACAGCTTGGGTACTTCTGTAAACTCTGGAACAATTGGCGAAAAGCGTAAGCTATAACGAAATAAAAAGAGCGGCTGAAGAGAGGCGATAATGTTTGCGGCGACAGAGCGATATTGTCTTTAGACTGTGATGGCCTATAAGAAATAATAACTAAGCCCGCAAAGCAGTATATAGGGTGGCGCATTGAAAACAAAATAGATCGATTTCTCCCAGAGAATTTTTTTTAAGAAACGCTGAAACACGTCAATTTTAATATTGAGGGGGACATGTTTTGACATAAAACTGAACTTTGTCACATCAACCCCTTAAGGGTGGTGATTACAACCCTTATATTTTAAATAGGAAACATGGGTCGAGTGCTACATCATTTAAAAGATCTTTCTTTTCTGAATTCAGCACACTAATTTTTTGGAAGCTTTATCAACTCGTTTAAAAATTATTGACAGTTGAAGGTGCAAAAACGCATTTCACTCACTCCGATAAGAAATGTGCTGATAGTCAATGTTTTGTTGGTTTGTAAACAAAAGATTGACTATCAGAACATTTCTTATCGGAATGAGAGAAATGCGGTTTATTATTTCAGTTTATCGGTCGGTTTGATACTTGATAGTACTACCGAAAATTAATTTCACAATGGTGTACTCTGTAAAAAAAGAGTTTAAATAAATACTCTTTTTTTCAAAAACGATGACTGTGCCAACCGTACCGCAAATTTGTTTAATGAACGACATCCGAAGAGACATGTTAACAGAAAAGACATATTTGAGTTAGTTGCAATGTTTCGACAATGTGGTTTAGTAGCCAACAAAAAAACTGGATCCTGAACGTGAATTTCCGGTTAGAAATGGACTACTGAGATTGAAGTTTTAGGACAAATTGCTGCAGACCCAACTTTGAGCACGAGAAAATTGGCCACTGTTTCAAACATCAAAAGAAGAACTATTCAGCGAATATTGAAGCATCACAAATTTCACCCGTATAAAATTAATCTTGTACAACAACTGAATGAAGATGATTTTGATCGGCGGCTGGAGTTTTGTGAAGTTATGACTGCACGAATAGATAATAACGGGAACTTTCTGTTCAATATCTGTTTTTCAGACGAGTGTACGTATTTATTCAATTCTACAGTCAATCGTCATAATTGTCGTTATTGAGCAGATAATAATACAAGAAATCTTCACGAAGTCCACACTCAAACTCCACAGAAATTGCATGTCTGGACTGGCATTTTTGGAGACCGTTTAATCGGACCAATTTTTCTTGATGTCAATTTGAGTGGCGAAACGTATTTGGAGTTACTAGAAGATATCGTTTACCCTCTACTAATTGAGGTTGTTGAAAATGATGATCGCTATCAAGAAAATTAATTAGTTTTTCGCCAAGATGGAGCTCCTCCGCATTTTTCACAACGTGTTAGGGAGTTTTTGATGAAATAGTTTCCAGATCACCGGATTTAACTGCTTTAGACTTCTTTCTATAAGGCCATTTAAAGAGTAGAATTTTCGCAACAGAACCGGAGTCTCCGCAAGAATTACGACGACGCATTGTTGAAGAATCCCGTTTAATAACACCACAAATGCTCCAGAATGTCAGAGCTGGTTTTGAACAAAATTTGCACTTTTGTATGGAAGCTGGTCGTCAACAAACTTACCTAACCGAATAAACATTTTTGAACGTTTGGTTTTGTTTTTTCGTTTTTTTTTACGAAAAAATGACTAATAAGTGAATTTCTTATCACAATGAATAAAATACGTTCTTCCAACTCCAACTGTGAATAATTTTTAAACGAGTTGACAAAACTTCCAAAAAAATAGTGTGCTGAATTCAAAAAGGAAAGAGCTTTCAAATGATGTAACATTTGTTCCATATTCCCTATTTAAAATATAAGGGTTGTTATCACCACCCTTAAGGGGTTGATGTGACAAAGTTGAGTTTTTGTCAAAACATGTACCCCTCAATATTAAAATTGACGTATTTCAGCGTTTCTTAAAAAAAAATTCTCTGGACGCAAATCGATCTGTTTCGTTTTTAATGCGCCATCCTGTATATAGAGTTTGCACTTGATGTAGTTCACAACAGAGCGTTGGTAATTTCGGTGGTTTAGTCTTCATGTAGCGATTATGGAATGTTTATTGAATATTTCGGTGATTACATAGTCATAAAGTTAAAGAGAAACTGGTTATCAATTTAATCTCGATTGATACCGGAACTCCATTTACTGCCGTTAATAGGTGGTTATGGTCTGCGCTAAAACTGAAAACTAGATATATTCTAGATTATGCAATAGATTGCTTATATTTAAGGTGGGTTGAAATCATAAAATTAATTTAACGTCATAAACAAGAATTTTTATTAACCGAAAATTGGCAGGTATACCAAAAGGGCTAACACTAAATTTATAGGCATGTGCGGACATGCTGGTTCTTTGATTAGAGTTGACTAAACGGAAAAAGTCTAGATATAGCAATAGACAATTTGCATGGATTTTCCATTACATGAATTTAAGATTTACCTAAAAGTTTTTCATACATAAAACATTATTAAATGCATGAGAATACCCGAAAATATATGTAGTAGACAGGAAAAGATTTTTAAAATGAAACAAATTTGAATTACTATCATGTGACTGCGAACGTTCTGCTATTAGTCGTGACGTAGTTGCATAGTAAATAAATATCGCGTTTGAATTTGCCTCATGGTATGATAAGTATGGTCGCTTGTTTTTGAACATCATGGTGAATTTTATTCGTTTACTGTGTTCATTTTAGTTGAATAGTGTACAGTGTGCGTAATGAATTGGGAGACAAAGATTTTCAACAGGCGCAAGCAGATAATTTGCAAAGGCTTGACCCATTTATGATGACATCATTCTTTGGTGAAAATTCAAACTTCATAAGTGCTGAAACAAAATGAGCAAAGCTGGAAGGTATATAACACATATTTAGTCAAAAATACCATGTATTTATTCACGTCATTTGTAATGAATTTGACTTTGAATGAAGTCCACATAACATGATAACAACATAACATCAAATCTACCATATGTTTTTGATAGAACAATGTTGTTTGAATTAATTACAGATAATTAATGGAAGCAAACCCAATAATTTCGGTACCTCTAGTAACCATCATTGTTACCGATTGTTAATCCTAAGAGTAATATGCAAAGTTAATACTTAATATGTAAAAATAAACATGGAAAATACAACCTAACTTAATAACGTACGATAAGAATTTTAACCTTATATCAGTAAGATTCATTGCGAAAATTAGGAGGTACTTACGTTAAAATAGTCTTTACAACAATATAAGTCGGTTTTCTTATATAACTGTGGATTTTGCCGCATCCTGCTTTATAACTTTCGACCATTGCTTTCTAATTTGAGTCGTTTTTTTCGAACAATAAAAAATAGTTTCACTGGAGTTTTTACAGTCGCATTTGTACAAATTGGTAATATACAGTTTTTCTTGAAGCTTTGTTTTCCATATTATCAAATAAAATCGCGTGCAGAATCCAATATTCAATCAATAACTTGCAACACAGCAAGTTCATTGTTGTCTATTGCACTGTACCGTGACGTCATATATCATGGCGGAAAAATAGTGCTGATTGAAATCAATTATTAAATTCTTATTTTCAAATATTTTTTACATCGTTATTTTTGTAGTGTGTGAGATAAAAAATAAATAAAATCATCTATCTGCGATCTCTCTCAGATGTGATGAGAAAAAAAACGAAATTTTCTATTGCAATATGGCAGCGAATTTTCAGAAAGTATTGCGAATCACAAAAAATAACAAAACGACTAGTTTCGGAAAAATAAATTTTCTTTGAGAAAAACCTTTTTTTTCAGAAAAACCGATTTGGCTTACTAACACGTTCAAGCTTTTAACGAAAGGAAAATTATGAATTTTGCAGACACCTATGTTTGTAGATAATTTAGACAAGCCCAATTTCTGGAAAAACTGTACATCATTTTGTTTAAAGAAACTCTAGTATTATAGAAGGTAACAAAGCTATTTTAGGTAAATTCTGAAAACAAGCTGCCTTAACAAAGACAGCATTGGCTTTATACAAATATGATATCTAGTATTTTTAGTGAATTTTTATTAAAAAAATTCACTAATAGAGAGGTATCGATGGTGAGACTTTGCAAAAATTCTTTCAAATGAGCGCGAATTAGGACCCCTAGAACCCATATCCGGGGTCAGTTTGAATTTTTATATGCTTATATATATATATATATATATATATATATATATATATATATATATATATATATATTATATATATATATATATATATATATATATATATATATATATATATATATATATATATATATATATATATATATATATATATATATATATATATATATATATATATATATATATATATATATATATGTATCCGTCTGATAACTCAAAATAATTAACCGATTTAGATGAAACTCGGCAAGTGCCTTTCATTTATTAATGGCTTGGATGAGTTCGTTGGCCAGGAAAATCGAACGGGGTTTTCCGGGAAAATTTTGAGTTTTCTTTCAAAAAAAATTTTTTTTCCGAAAATTTCGATAAAATTTGGTCTACATATTGCTTTGGGAAATACCTAACTATGTGCCAAAATTTAGCTTTCTAGGGTTACAGAAAATTGAGCTATTCAAATTTGAAACATGTTTAATTCATAAGTATGTGGTTGCTGTTGGTTAGTCAATGCTTTTCTTATTGACTCATGAGATTCATTCATCAACCTTTCATTGACTTCTGCTTCTGCCGCTGTTACAGTCCTTTTATTTAGATCTAGAGTTGTAAAGTTTTCTGTATCATTTGGGATATAATTTGTTTGCTTTTGTTACAGACCAACAAAAGATATGATAAAATTGGACAAAGAAAGGGAATATGATATATTAACAAGGCTATTTTTGGCTCAACAGCATTTATTAGTTTTCGTAATTGTTTTTTTATCGGGTTTTGTTACTTTGACTAGACATATTTTTATTATGATTGGTACTACTAAAAGTAATTAAAGTTTGTCTCATTCAATATTAAATTTATTTTAGTGTTAAAATAGAAGACGATGTGATATGGTCCAAAATCTGATTGATATTTTGTTGGTATGTACTGTAAAAAAGCAAATTGCAGTTCAAAAAATCTAGACGCAGCAAGTGCGTTATGGTAGCCAATTTTCGTAAAAACATCTGAAATCTCAAAAAATAACAAATAATAATAATAATTTTTATTGACAAAAGACTGAGACTGGACATTGTGGCTGGAAACTGAAACAAAAAGTAGAATAACCCCAAAAACTACAACAATAATAACAGAGTTATGCGCTATCTTTTTTGATACGTATTTCGACAACGAAGTTGTCTTCATCAGTAGCTGTAATTAACCGATTTCGATGAAACTTGGCAACTGCCTGTCTTTTATTAATGGCTTGGATGAGTTCGTTATCCAGAAAAATCAGACGGGGTTTTCCGGAAAAATTTTGAGTTTTCTTTCGAAACATTTTTTTTACTCCGAAAGTAACAAAGCTGTTTCAATGAAATTTACTATATATGTTGCCTCAACCTTACTACGTACCAAAATTCAACTTTCTAAGTTTAGAGAAAATTGAGTTACTCAAATTTTAAATTTTCTTTCGAAAAAAGTTTTTTTCTCCGAAAATTACAAAGTTATTTTAATGAAATTTTGTGGATATCTTGCCTTAGGAAAAACCTTACTACGTATTGAAATTAAACTCTCTAAGTTTATAGAAAATTGAGTTATTTAAATTTGAAGCATTTAATAAAAATTCACTACCATAACGCACTTGCTGCGTCCCGAGTTTTTTCCTCAAGGAGACCAAAAAAAGCGCAAGATTAAATGATTTGTATCACACTAACCAAAACATTTTCTTGCTACGAAAGTTAAAAAGTTTTTCCTCAAAAAAGTCAGCAAAAGGTTTTTTTAATTAAATTAGGCAAAAATCATTCCTATAAAACTATGCTAAAGCAATTTACAATAAGAGTTTATATTCGCTAAAGAAAGATTGTTACCCACCTCAAAAATAATTTTCACACGAAGTCATTAAAAAGATTTTCCTAAACAACAAATTTATATGAATTGTGTTTTTGATAATATGACACCTGGATAAGGTTATCAACAGCTCGAAGAACTAATCACGCCCTACGTCCAACTCCAATCAAAAAACGTCGACACGCAACTGTACTGCGCCGCCGATGTAGCCACTCGCATTTTCGTTTCGCTAATTGTCAGAATTGCTTAGGTTATCAAGTCTGTCAGTTGGGAATTTTATCTGACTCTTGTCATATTCAGTCTATCAAGTGGGTATTTTATCTGACATTTGTCAAAACAAAATCGGGCATATCTAAAAAAAAATGTAAAAATACGCTGCCACAATGCGCCCGTTTATCTCCATATTAACTCAAAAAGAACATTGATTAAAATGATTTTCTCAAACAAAAGTATAACTAACTCTATAATTCACACTGCTGCCAAATCATAAAAAAAGGACCCATTTAAAATAAATTCACTGAGCATATTTTAATCAGAAGAAAAAAAAAGTTGTTGAATCGGAAATTCAAGGCCTTGCTAAACACACTTTTCACAATATTTGGTACCCATAATTCGCATTCGTTTTAGAATCTTTGTTTAAAAATCATCAATTAAAACGTGTCGTATTGCCACTTTGGAATTTTTATAATAAAAACCATAAAATTTTCCAAGTACTCGTAAACTTCCTGACAGTTTTGCAACACAAAAATTAGATCTTGTCTGTAATATTTTACACAGCTTTACATATTCGTTTTTATTCCAGATTCGACCGGTCCCTTGTATTCTGATACCTTGACGCAGTCTGGTTGCTGATTTACCACGTAAGTTACTTTATTTCGTGCTGGCTTTTACTATATAACATTGAATGTCATTAGAAAGATTTTATTATTAGGTGCTTCGTTATTTTTTATATTTTCTCCTTTTAACTTTAAATTGCGCGAATGGTGTAAACACCGCAGCCAAAATACCGACATCACACACAACTTTAAATTTTCTGAATGACCAAGCAAAACATGGAGATACATGACATTAATCAAAGTGGGTCATATGATAACTGAGATACAAGATGCGAAGCACGTGCCGCCACCTTGTTGCGGAACCAAGTAGTATGTTGTCGCAGCAGCTCAAATTAACACAAAGTGTTAAAAAATAGAGACTGTATACAACCAAGTAACAATTTAGTAAATTGTCAGCCCTGCCCCATTTCTACACTAATATAGGGACAAAGTGTATAAGGCTAGATGCATTCTCACCGCAATTAGAACCGTAGGCTGGTTTCGCTCTAATTAGAGCTCGTCAGTACGGCATTTTAATTACAGCCTTCCAAGACTAAGTGAGATATAAGACACAAAGCACGTACCGCCACCTCATTGAGGAACCAAGTAGTATGTTGTCACGGCAGAGGCAAATAGAGACTGTATACAACCAACTATAATAACTCACTAAATTGTCAACCCTGGCCCATTTCTAGCCTAATATAGGGACATAGTATGTAAGTCTAGATGCATTCTCACCACAATTAGAACCGTAGACCGGTTTTGCTCTAAATAGAGCTCGTCAGTACGGCATACTAATTGCAGCGAAAATAAACCTATAAAGTAATACGGCCATGGTATCCAGCCTTTCTAATTGTGATGAGAATGCATATAGCCTTACATACTTTGTCCCTATATTAGGGTAGAAATAAACCAGGCCTGACAATTTACTAAATTGTTAGTTGGTTCTATACAGTCACAATTTTTAACACCTTGTGTTATTTGGAGCTGCCGTGACAACATACTATTTAGTTCCGCAACGAGGTGGCGGCACGTGCTTCGTGTCTCATATCTCACTTAGTGTTGGAAGCCTGGCTACCATAGCCATATTACTTTATAGGTGTATTTTCGCTGCAATTAGTATGCCGTACTGACGAGCTCTAATTAGAGCGAAACCGGTCTACGGTTCTAATTGTGGTGAGAATGCATCTAGCCTTACGTGGTTCATATGCTTACGTTCTTTTTTATATGGAAATCTCCATAAAACAAATCGTATGAAGTTTGTGGAAAGTTTGTACTTCTTACTAGAACCAATAATTAGTTATGTTATCAGTAATCTAGAAGTCCCTCTTATAGGTGTTGTCATCCAAGGTAAGATAATGATTATAATGCATGTTTAAGTGTTGATGACTTAGGCCAAAGTTTCTGGCAAAAACTAAATAGAATAAATAGGATTTTAATATCTGCTATGTAATAGAAATAAATAGGCACATCAACAGCTCCCCAATCATAACTACAGTTTCCCAAACATTTATTGAAAACAGTTTTTAACACAATTTAAAGACTTTCTGGCGCACTAATGTGTCATGAAACCAAATTTTTATAGGTATGTTTTTCACTTTTTAGTTAAAAATAATGTATGATATTTTTGCGCGCGACGAGTTTTAAGAGAATTGATAACATAGGACCGCTACCATAAAAAAACATTCATATTTTGACGTTTTAGTACACTTAAATGTAACATTGTTTTTAAAAAGTGTCTTATATACAGGCTGGCCCATTGAAAACAAACTGGCAGCCATAGCTGACAGGAAAAGATTTTGCCGAAAAAACCTGAAACACGTCAAGCTTGCTTGTGAGGCGGACAACTTTTGCCGCAAAAAGTAAAGCTCAAGCTTTACCATCCTAAGCGCGGGTGTTATTCCTCAATTATTTTAAATGGAGATAGGGGCCATGTAATAGCTCTTTGAAAAGAACTTTTGATTCCCTATACATTGCCTTCTTATTTTTGAATTTCGGTCTATTTGTTTAGAATATATGGATTTTTCAAATATCACTAATGAATTGCTAATGCCTGAGTTGGGCCTCACCAGCGTCCATTACAATATAAAAATGTTGTCAAAGGTTTGTGTATTTAATAAAAGTTCGGGACGCAGCAAGTGCGTTATGGTAGCAATTTTTTTTAAAATATTTTTAATGGCAAATGTCTTTCTTTGATGAAAGCAGGCATCAAACTTGGTTGCCTATATAGTAGAAACAATGTACCATATTTCAACGAAATAACTTTATTGTTTGAAAATATAAACCTTTTTCAAAAGTCTAGATGGATCAAATGTGTTATGGAAGTGAACTTCCATAAAAATGTTTTTAATAGCAAATGCGAGCAGGCATCAATATAATTACCGGTATAGCCTATGTAGTAGAAACAAAGCACTATATTTTATAAAAATTACTTATGGTTTGAAAATATACACAAATTTTCCGAAAATAAACTTAAATGTTGGTTTCCTAACCAACAAAGCTTACGTTAAAAGCAAATTGAGTTATTGAAATTTGAAGGATTTAATGAAAATTTGGTAAATTTGCAGATTATCTCCCGAACGCTTTAAAAAAAATTGTTTTCAGAAACATTACTAGGACCCCATCTGGATACACAAACCACAAGAAAAATTTCTTGTTCACACCCCCCAAGAGAGTTACGGGACTGGGAGTGAATAGGGGTGCTGGGCGGGGTAGGTAGTAAAAAGGAAATATGAGCAGAAACTTTTGATAAAAAGTGCAAAAACGCATTAACCAATTTGTTCTACGAAAATTAGTTTAAAAAAATATATAGAACGTTAAACCATAAACTTCACTAAACCTACAGCGAACGCATCAAATTAACTAAACCGATAGCCAAACCATCAGAGAAAAGGTCTATTTGAAATAAATTTTCTGTAAACATTTTAGTAAAATAAGGGGCAATGATGGTTGAATCTGAAATTTTAGGGTTTGTAGAACACTCTTCCTGCAACATTTTCTTTTCAAAATTCGTATTTCACGTTCTTTGCCTAAACCTTGCCAATTTTGACGTTTGAAATTGCGAGTTTGACGTTTTGAGGAAAACTCCATTTTTTCTTAACTGCCCATAACTTCTTTGCCTTTAAAGCTCTTTATAATACAAACACGTATACCAAATTTGGTTGCCCTTACTTTGTTACTTCCGGAGATATCAATTTTTTTAGAAAATAAACACAAAATTTTCCGGGAAATATTGGTCCGATTTACCTTCCTGGATAACGAACTTATGCAAGCCACTTGCAAAAGGAAGGTACTAACCAAATTTGATCAAGATTGGTCCATTATTTGTTGAGTTATCGGTCGGATATATATATATATATATATATATATATATATATATATATATATATATATATATATATATATATATATATATATATATAAGATCTCTTTATTAGCGATTTTTTTTTAAATTCGCTAATAACTCATTTAGATTAGGGCGCTCCAAAAAAACCTTTGCAACATATGTCTTGTGATAAGGCATTCTTCATAGCAACTTTTTGTGCCTTCATGTGAATTGAAGTAACTTGATCGATAAAAAATTCAGTTGTGATTATTGCTTCGCATTGTTGAGTGGATTTTTACAATCAGTCATCAGTATTAAATTGCCGAAAAAGTTGAAATTGTGGGCATTTACAAAAAAAAAATCATGAAAACGCAAACGAAACAGCACGTGTTGAACACGCCTATCAGGATGCAGGTTATTACCTGCATCCTGATAGGCGTGTTCGTCTTAAGTACGTGCTAGAGTTGCTACACAAGTTCCATGAAACTGGATCAGTGGCTAATAAGAAACGAAATCCTAAAAGTAAATTTACTATGGTGAATGAAGCCCCAAGCCTGGAAGTGATAGGTCAAGTTAGTGCGGATCCAACATTAGGTACACGAAAATTAGAATGACAATTCAATTAAAACTTGGTTTACCCTATGCTAACTGCCATTGTTCAGAACGATGAGAGATACTCGGAACAACATTTATTATTTCAACAGGATGGTGCTCCACCACAATAAACCGTTTCTGTTAGGGAGTCCGGTCAATGGACAGGTCGAAAAGGTGCTGTAGAATGGTCACCCCAAACTCCAGACTTGTCCCCTTTAGACTTCTTTTTAGGGGCATTTAAAAACCAAAAATGTATGTTACTGAGTGCGATTCATTGAAAGAGTTATGCCAGCGGATTATTGATGAGGGCCAGAGAATTACTCCTCAAATGATTGTAAATGTTAGGCAAAAATTTGAACAAAATTTATACAGTTTTATGAAAGTTGGTGGCGCTCAATTTGAACAGTTATTTGATTAAAGTTAAGCATTCTTTGGTATGCTGGTTTGTTGGTTTAATAGTATTCAATTAATTTCAACATTTACTTCAATATATGTAACGTCAAACACGTGTTACACGTTTTACAATTTACATATTTCCTTTATGGCGTTCATTGGTACATTAGTACAATATTTTCTTAGTCAATGAAATCTAATATTTTCTTACTCAATTAACTTTATAATATAATATCTTAAAATCAGGCCCATATTCTCTGGCGTTGTTCGCGAACATTGTGAAAACAGTTGGTAGCTGGTTTGGGTATCCAATCTATACTTTTTTCGTTTGTCAGAAAGCAGAATTCTTTATAAGCTCTTGTAGCATTCAGCTCACTCTCTTTTCAATCAAATTTTAGCAACAATAAAAACCATAAGAATAACTATACCTAGCTAAAAGAAAAAGGCAGCAACCTCATATAAGCTATCCCGATTTGTGTTGGGCCCAATCAAGACCATCATGTTGAGGGCACATTCGGTTTGACAGCACTATACTGTGGGAGTACTATCGTTTTACGTTGGGCCGCATCAAAACCATGCCATATGGAAGCACCTATAGGAGAAACATTTCATCAATCCAGGAATATATCCAGAGGATTGGCCAGCCCTGAGTAGCCTCGGTCTCCCTCATACCCAGTTAATCCAAGGAGCATCGGCATACACACTATAGTTAAGTACATTACTAATCTGTAACCTCTCTTTTTAAGCATTAATTTCAATTATAACTGCGTCCATCTATCACAATAAATTATAGCCATTTTGGATTAGATAAAATCATTATTTATTAATAAATGAAGTTAACTGAGTTTTGATTTTTATTTGTACAGGGTGTGGCGCCAAGACATTTAGTTAGCGGTTTATCAATAACTACTCCGATTTTAAATTTGAAAATTTACACACATACGATCTAGACAAATTCTAGTTCAGTGAAAATAGTTTACTTTATGTCAAACTTTCGGTTTAACCGGAAGTGACTATCAACTTGTTTATTTTAAATAGAACATGGTAGATTTAATTATATTTTCGAATTCTACATTGAATTTGAGATAAATTATTACTTATACACTATATGTCAAAAATTAACCGGTTTCGAAATTTTTCGATTTTTTTGAAAATTCTCGCAAAAACCAAGGTGAACTTTGCACGCTCTCTCTCTCTCTCTCTCTCTCTCTCTCTCTCTCTCTCTCTGTGGAAATACAACTGAGAAGACTCCGTTTTTCTACAGATTACCCTCAGATTGGCACCTAAACGACACGTTTGATAGCGTTTCTTTTAAGTATACAGGGTGATGAGAACTAGCCGTGCCATTTGGTAAAATTGAAATCACAATTACTTGCTTATTTCAAATGGAACACCCTATATTTTATGAGCTATTTCGGTTCGCATCCGGTTTCCCTTCCAACGTGTATTAACATTCTCTATACTTAAATTCCACTGTTTCTCGAATATTCAATTTTATTGGATTCACTTAATTCAAATTGCCACAATAGATTTAAGGCAGGCTTTGAAACTTGATAATATGCTTGTTTACGTCTACATGTCAAAAGAGCGTCACGCGAAGCTTATTGTCATAAAAATCAAGATACTATCAGTCAACGCGGTGCAAAAATGGCAAATTTGCAGTACACAAACGACGATTTTTTGGAGCTTCCAATTATTTGTGGTGAGTGTCAACGAATTGTGGGCCGAACATGTCGTGCATTTGCAGAAAAGTACCCGAATAAACCGAAGCCCAGTCACGACATGATAAAGAGGTTGCTGCAAAATTGTTCACAGCATGGAAGTTTTCGCTCAAAAGTACAGAAGCGTAAGCCACTCGTCGATAACGAGGTAAACGAAGTAAACGTATTGGCATTTTTTGTTGCTGATCCCAAGGCATCCATCAGGGATTGCGAAAAAAAATTACGCTTGTCAGTGAGGACGATTCACAGAATTTTGAAAAAGCATCATTGGAGACCCTTCTCTTACCACCTGATAGATGGTTTGCAACCAAACGATCTTCCTAGACGTGTTGAGTTTTGTGAATGGCTCCTATTGAAAACACAAGAAGATAAGAATTTCAGCAAGAGAATTATTTGGTGCGATGAGGCGAAGTTCTCCAAAAATGGCATGCACAATCGCCACAATAGTCACTTCTGGTCAAATGAGAATCCCCATGTTACCAGGATCAACTATTTCCAAGACAGGTGGTCATTCAATGTGTTTTGTGTAATTAAGAACGATAAGATTTTTTGGATTAAAATATATGATAAAAATCTCACTGGTATGAGTTATAATCATATTTTACACGAAGTGATTCTAATTTCTCTCAACACATTAAGTTTAGAAGAAGCTAGAACAAGCTGGTATCAGCAAGACGTAGCACAGCTCCACAGTTTCCATTTAGCTCATGATTTTTTGCAACAACATTTTAAAGACAGGTGGATTGCCAATAACGGCCCACACAGATGGCCACCACGGTCCCCTAACTTAACACCTCTGGATGCAAGCGTATGGGGCTACATCAAAAATAAAGTTTACCACGAACCTGCCACAACAAAAGAAGACATGGTAGGTAGAGTTTTACGTGCCTTCAATTCACTGAATTCGAGACAAATCAGAAAGGCTGCGAACCAAAACATTATAAGACGAATAACAAAATGCCTCCATGTCAGTGGGAGTAATTTTGAGCATTTGTTATAAGTTCCACAATTTATTTATTTGTTTTTGTGTTTTCCACTAGCTATTAGTTAAGTTCTGTACTAATTTATAATAAATAACTTCCTATATTGTTGAGTTGTATTTTGGTTTTACAAGTTCGTTAACAACACATTGATTTTACAGAACTAAAACGAGGGAAATGCAGCGATTTGGATCCAAATACAAAGTCTTCTCTTTTTTTGCGCGAGAGGGTGCAACAAATGTTAGATTTTAGTTTGCAAGGGGTGAGACTTGACATGTAGATGCCAACAAGCATATTATCAAGTTCCAAAGCTTGCTTTAAATCTATTGTGACAATTTGAATCAAGTGAATCCAATAAAATTGAAATATTCTGGAAACGGTGGAATTTAGGTATAGGGAGTGCTAATACACGTTGGAAGGGAAACCGGATGCGAACCGAAATATCTTATAAAATATAGGGTGTTCCATTTCAAATCAGCGAGTAATTGTGATTTCAATTTTACCAAATGGCACGGCTAATTCTCATTACCCTGTATACTTAAAAGAAACGCTATCAAACGTGTCGCTTAGGTGCCAATCTGGGGGTAATCTGTACAGAAACTGAGTCTTCTCAGTTGTATTTCCACAGAGAGAGAGAGAGAGAGAGAGAGAGAGAGAGAGAGAGAAAGAGCGTGCAACGTTCAGCTTGGTTTTCGCGAGAATTTTAAAAAAAATCGATAAATCTCGATAACGGTTGATTTTTGACATATGGTATATCAGCAATAGTTTATCTAAAATTCAATCTAGAATTCGAAAATATAATGGAAATTACCATGTTGTATTTAAAATAAGCAAGTTGATGGTCATTTCCAGTTAAACCGGAAGTGTGACATAAAGTGAATTATCTTCACTGAACTGGAATTTTTCTCGATTGTATGTGTGTAAATTTTCAAATTTCAAATCGGAGTAGTTATTGAGAAACGTCTAATTAAAGGTCTTGGCACCACACCTTGTATATCTGACGCCACCCAAGTTATAAGGTATGAACTTACATATTTTTCAGAATTGCGTTAAATCTCATGTTTTGCCCTGAGCTGCCACATAACTTTCTTTTAAATTTTAGTAATTTATCTGGTTATTATTTTTTATATAAAAAAGCATTTGTAATGTTATTATAACTATGCTAAGTTTTTGAGTGAAACGATTTAGTTTTTTAATTTCTCGGGAAATTCATTAGTGATATTTCAAAAATGTATGTCTTTTAAACGAATAGACCGAATATTAAAAATAAAACAGAAATTAATATGGAATCAAGAGTTCTTTTCAATGAGCTATCACATGACCCCTATTCCTATTTGAAAACATTTTAAGGATGATACCCCTGCTTAGGAGGGTAAAGTTTGGGCTATATTTTTGCGTCAAAAGTTGTCCCCCTCGCAAGCAAACTTGACGTGTTTCAGGTTTTTTTCGACAAAACCTTATATAGGCAGTTATGGCTGCCAGCTCGTTTTCAATGCGCCACCTGTATAATTTTATAGATATCTAACGAAAGCATCTGTATGACTCCTAAAATGTTTTATTAATAATACGCAATATTTTGTTGAACACGAATAAAAGAGCAATTACGAATAAACATCCACCTGTTATGTTGAATTTAATTTGAGATCCGCCTGTGATACAACTACAAATTGAATTTTATGTTATCTGATGTGAACATGGTTTTGTTAACGGGTGAAATAATGCAATTTTCCACATTGCATAAACGCTGATTTTGTTAAATCGATGTGCTGAATTTTTGTAGAAAGAAAGAACTAAATTTCGATGGAATTAAAAAGTGCTGGTAATATCGCGAATGTGCCAGCATTGGGATCAATAATTTCGCTTATTCTCATATGTGACATCGTGCATAATTATTTATATAGTAGAATTGTGGCACTTTTAATACAGTTGTATTAAGGGATTGTAATACAATTATTTTATTTTACTCGCAACTACTACCGACACATAACCTATAACATGACTACCAGAGCTGGGTTAAAATGACCTATTTATCAAAGATGTTATAAAGAAATAAAAATAAAAGCAAACACACAGTTTAGTATAACAATAATCTCAAACAATAATTAAGCGAACAGTCTGATGAAACTTAACACCCCAAGCAGGATGTACAGATTTTTTGTATAAAATCTTGGCAGATGGGTGTTTTTCATATCATAAGCTGTAATTTTTCTCCTGTTGGCAACAACAAAAAGACAAGCATTCTTACTGTCGCTACCAACAGGACAATTTACATTTTGTAGTAAATTTTCGTAGAAACAATTCACCAATTAGGAGATTGCGACTTTTGATTTTTGAAAACATTTCTTTAAATGAGCGCGACCTAGGCCCCTTAGAACACAATACATATCCGGAGTCAGTTTAAATTTATATATATATATATATATATATATATATATATATATATATATATATATATATATATATATATATATATATATATATATATATAAAAGTTGTAGGCATTTAAAGAAACAAATTTTGGGTACCACTGATAACCGGAGAAACGCACATAACCAAAATATTTTGTGTCGATAACAAAATCTATTATATATTACAAAGAGTAGGTGTTTTGGCTCGAAAAGGTCAAGAAGTAGCAGAAAATTACTTTGAAAATTTTATAATTTTTCTTTTTAAAACGTCAAAGTCACGATTTGAAACGTTGAAATTAGAGACTTTTAGGCAAATAACCTGATATGAAGACGGAATATGGTAAGATGATGTTGCAAGAAGTGTCTTTTGTAAAACCTTAAGTTTCAGCTCCAACCGCCGTTGTCATTTATTTTACAAAAATGTTTGCAGAAAATTCATTTCAAATAGACTTTTTCTCTGACGCTGTATCAGTTATTTCAGTTATAGAGTTTATATCTTAATAGTCTATAATTTTTGGCGAATTTTTGTAGAAAAAATTTCCCCTAAGTAAGTTTAGGTTTTCATCTATTTACATATACACGGGGCTCACATTTCTACGGTAAAGCCCAATATATCCGTTACTATACAATATGTGAGAAAAAATTGAATACGGTAATTATAGACTGTCTTGAGTTACATGTTATAAGATTATTTTAGAATCACAGCTTGGCGCATAAGTCGTTGGTTACGCAAACTTTCTCTTTTATAATCGAACACCCCTTATCTTATTAAATTGTTGCATTTTCCGTCGAAATATAATGCATGCTTGTAAAAAAAATTCGGGACGCAGCAAGTGCGTTTTCGCAGCGAATTTTCATAGATTGCTTAAAATTTCAATAACTCTATTTTTAACTAGCCTAAGGTGGGACGGGGGCAGGTTGTTTACTCGGAAGGACCGAGGGTAAGTCATAGTATTTCTCTCGGAGCCCATGCAACGGTGTTTCAGGCCAAGGTGTACGCCATCCTGCACTGTGTGCGGGAGAACAAGAGGATGGGCTACACCAACAAGCGGATTATCATAGCCACAGACAGCCAGGCAGCCCTTAAGGCACTAAGTAGCCCACGGGTAAATTCGTGGCTGGTGAGTGAGTGCCGAGACGAGACCTGACCTGACCTGACCTGGCTGGGCAGAATGAGGTGACCCTCATCTGGGTGCCGGGTCACTCGGGGGTCAAAGGCAATGAAGAAGCTGACAATCTCGCGAAGAGAGGGTCAGCAGAATCATTTATGGGACCAGAACCGGCTCTGGGAGTGTCAAAGAGCACTGCCAGGGGAGCCATTAAGTCCTGGGTCAGAAACCAACACAAGGTGTACTGGGCGGACTGTCCCCGGCTCAGACATGGGAAGTCAATAATTGACGGACCCAGTTCAAAGAGAGCTGTGGACCTGCTAAATCTTAGCAGAGGACAGCTCAGAGACACAACAGGTCTCTTGACGGGACACATGGCCGTCAAGAAACACCTGCATAAAATGGGGCGGTTCGAAGGGGACCTCGCATGCAGACTCTGCGGCGAGGGGGAGGAATCAGCCCAGCACATCTTGTGCGAGTGTAAAACTCTGGACCGCAAATAACAACTGATCTACGGTCAGTCTAGACCGGAGACAGAGCAATATAAAACTTCACCCTACCAATCGCTGTGCAGACTAGTTCAAGGCATAGTGATTTTGGAATGGGTGGAGTAAGACTAAGGGTATGCACAATTAACCAAAGGTTGCAGTGCTATCGGATCGGCAAGGCCGCGGACAAGCCCTGAGGAAAAAAAAAGGTTCATTGGTAAGGAAAAAAGTTTTTTAGGGTAGACTTTAAGTTTATTTTCGTAAAATTTTCATTTTTAAACAATAAAATTATTTTGATGATATGGTACATTGCTGCTACTATATAGGTTATACTGGTAAGCAAATTTGACGACTGCTTTCACAAAAAAGACATATTTGCTATTAAACATATTTTTATGAAAATTCATTATCGTAACGCATTTGCGTCCAGGCTTTTTCCTTGTAACTCAGGAACTTTTTCTTGAGAGTGTACTTTTAGCGGTATTTTAAACTGAAAAATGTTTGAAATTAGCTCATTCGACATTTTACTCTCTTTACTATTTACCCAGGGCTCGACCCAGTTGTTTTAGTGAATTTTCCGTAAGAAAAGTCACTAATGAGGAGATCGCGACTTTTGAATTTTGAAAAAATTTCTTCAAATGAGCGCTAGTTCGCACTAAACATATAAAAATGGTAACTGACAACCCCAAGAACCACATACTCTTTTAGTGAATTTTCTTAAAAACATTCACTATAGGGAGACCCGACTTTTGAATTAAAAAAACATCATATATATATATATATATATATATATATATATATATATATATATATATATATATATATATATATATATATATATATATATATATATATATATATATATATATATATATATATATATATGTCCAAAAACTCAAAAAATAATGGGCTGATTTTGATCAAATTTTTGACACATTTTTCTTTTACAAGTGGCTTGGAGAAGATCGTTATCCAGTAAACTCGGCTGAGGTTTTCCTGGAAAATTTTGTGTTTCTTTCGGAAAATTTTTATATCTCCGGAAATAACAAAGTAAGGGCAACCAAATTTGGTACGCGTGTTTGTGTTGTAAAGAGTGTACCGTGTACCAAAGTTTAGGTTTGTAAAAAAGTTGTAGGCATATAAGGAAAAAAATTCAGGTTTCCCCAAAACGTCAAAGTCCCGATTTGAAACGTCAAAAGTGGCAACATTTAGGCAAAGAACCTGAAACAAATAAGGTTTGTGAAAAGAAAATGTCGCAAGAAGAGTGTTCTACAAACTCTTAAGTTTCAGTTTTAGCCGTCATTGTCCTTCATTTTACTAAAATATATCCAGAAATTCATTTCACATAGACCCTTTCTCTGATTCTTTGTGGTTTTAGTTAGGTTTATGATTTAAAAGTATATAATGTTTGGCTAGTTTTTGTACAAAAATTCCTTAGTGATGGCACCGCCACTTTTGGATTTAAAAAAGATTTCTTCAAATAAGTGCAAACTGGGCCTCCTAGAATCCATATTCCTGTTTAGTTTAAGTTTTTATCTGTTGACGTGTATAGGGTGATTCGTAACGCCATCGACACAGAATGTACGCGTGTAGAAGACCTCTAAGCATGCCGATTTTTTATATAAAGTTTTTCTCTGACGCCCATGGTTGGTGAAATATTGACCTCGGAAGATTCTCTAATAATTACAAAAAACAGCTGTATTGCAGAATATCCCCAACATAGAACCACCACATTTGGTAGATGGTTTTCTTTTTTCAACGTCGTGAGATGTGGTCAAAACTAATTAGAATCGGAAAAAAAATTATGTTCCTATAAAGTGACTTAAAGTCTTTAATAACGTTCGTTAAATTTCATAAAGTTTTCCAGGATATATAATTTTGTTTTGATCTCAACTATAAAAATCTCAATTTTCGCAAAAACGGGTTAATCGAAAAATTGACAAGAGGAGTATAAGGTACAAAATTTAGTTTTCTATCAAATGAATGGAGTTTAGCATTTAACTAGGTTAGGCTTTTAAAAAACCATGACATTAAATGGTGACCCACCCCTAGTTAACCCCTTCTTGAGTTTATATTCAATTAAAATTTTTGGGAAATGACGATGTTGATAAAAGAAAACCATCTGCCAAATTTGGTTGCTCTCTGTTGGGGCTATGCGGCAATACCGTTGTTTCTTGTATTTATTACAGATTCTTCCGAGGTCAATATCTCCCCAACCATGGGCGTCAGAGAAACATTTTATATACAAAATCGGCATCATTTGAAGTCCTCTACATGCATACATTCTGTGTCTATTGCGTTGTGAATCATCGTGTATACAGGGTGATGCATTTCTACGGTAAACCTCAATATAGTTGTTACTATACAAGATACGATAAAAAATGGTTTATGTTAATTATAGCGTGTCTTGGGCTGCATCATATAAAATTATTTTGGTAATAATTTTTTTTTCGAACATCCCTTATACTGCATTTTTCATCGAAATATGCTGCATCTTTGTAGGAAAAAAAGCAAGTGCCTCTTGGTAGGGAATTTTCATTAAATGCTTCAAATTTCAATAACTTAATTTGCTATTAATCTAAGATTCGTTGGCTAGGAAACCAGTTTTCTCGAAAACATTTTTAGTTTATTGTCGGAAAATTTGTGTACATTTTCAAATAATAAGTTATGTTTTTTTTTTCCCTCAGGGCTCGTCCGCGGCCTTGCTGCCCCGATAGCACCGCAACCCTTGGTTGATTGTGCATACCCCTAGTCTTACTCCACCCATTCCAAAATCACTGTGCCTTGAACTAGTCTGCACAGCGATTGGTAGGGTGAAGTTTTATATTGCTCTGTCTCCGGTCTAGAGTGACCGTAGATCAGTTGTCTTTTCCGGTCCAGAGCTATACACTCGCACAAGATGTGCTGGGCTGATTCCTCCCCCTCGCCGCAGAGTCTGCATGCGAGGTCCCCTTCGAACCGCCCCATTTTATGTAGGTGTTTCTTGACGGCCATGTGTCCCGTCAAGAGACCTGTTGTGTTTCTGAGCTGTCCTCTGCTAAGGTTTAGCAGCTCCACAGCTCTCTTTGAACTGGGTCCGTCAATTATTGACTTCCCATGTCTGAGCCCTGGACAGTCCGCCCAGTACACCTTGTGTTGGTTTCTGACCCAGGACTTAATGGCTCCCCTGGCAGTGCTCTTTGACACGCCCAGAGCCGGTTCTGGTCCCATAAATGGTTCTGCTGACCCTCTCTTCGCGAGACTGTCAGCTTTTTCATTGCCTTTGACCCCCGAGTGACCCGGCACCCAGATGAGGGTCACCTCATTCTGCCCAGCCAGGTCGCTCGTCTCGTCTCGGCACTCACTCACCAGCCAGGAATTTACCCGTGGGCTACTTAGTGCCTTAAGGGCTGCCTGGCTGTCTGTGGCTATGAGGTTTCGCTTGTTGGTGTAGCCCCTCCTCTTGTTCTCCCGCACACAGTGCAGGATGGCGTACATCTCGGCCTGAAACACCGTTGCATGGGCTCCGAGGGAAATACTGTGACTTACCCTCGGTCCTTCCGAGTAAACACCTGCCCCCGTCCCACGCTCCCCGCCAGATCCGTCCGTGAACCAGACGAGCGCGTCCCGTGGTATGCCCGGCGTCTCCTCCCGCCATGCCCCGCGATCAGGGATTTCCACTGTGAAGTTGTTTTCCCTGCACATTCGCGGGCTCGCGAAGTCTGACCTCATTTCAAGCATGGGTTCCTTCACGATCTCCTGAATTTTGCAGTGGCCCCTGAAGCCTGGGTTGATCTTCAGTCTACCATTGCAGGCTAGTCTGTATAGTCCTAGCCTGGCCTCTCCCATAATAACAAAGTGTAGGGGGGGTAGATCCAGCAACACCTCCATGGCGGCTGTTGGGGTTGAAGACATGGCCCCTGTGATGCCTAGGCAAGCCATCTTTTGGATCTTGCCTAGTTTTTGTTTGGCACTGGATTGTGTCACCTTAGGCCACCAGACCAGTGCCGCACCCCGAGCCCTTGATCAACCGTCCACCCTTCCACCACTTTCAGTGCAGTCTGCATACGCTCCCACACTGCCTGTGTGACCTTTCCTCGGACTATGATGACAATGTCGTCCGCATAGCCCTGTACCTCATACCCCCCTCCCGAGAGCCTCCCCAGCAGGCCGTCCACGACTAGACACCACAGCAAGGGAGACAGAACGCTCCCCTGCGGACACCCCGCCGCGACCCCCGCCAGCAGAGTCCCTACCGCGAGTGAGGTGAACACCGCCCTGTCCCTGAGCATGGAACCGATCCACCTGCAGCAGGTCTCCTCTATTCCACGCTCCCGGGCAGCTGCCAGAACCGATCCGAACGAGGTGTTGCTAAAGGCCCCCTCTATGTCTAGGAAGGCCCCCAGCGCCACCTCCTTGTTCTCCAGCGTATTCTCCAGTTTCAGCACCAGTTGGTGCAGTGCTGTTTCTGTTGAGAATCCTGCTCTGTATGCATATTGTCCGCAGTGTAGAGGATATGCTTCCAGTACACCGCCCCTAATGTGCCGGTCGAGCAGTTTTTCCACTGTTTTCAGCAAGAAGGACATGAGACTTATTGGCCTCAGGGACTTTGCCTGGTCTGTTGGACGCCCAGGTTTAGGAATAAATACAACCCTGGCCAGTCTCCATGCCCTCGGAATGTACCCCAGAGCCAGGTTGGCCCTCATAATGAGGGTAAGCACCGGCGCCATTATATCTATCCCCTGTTGGAGCATGATGGGCATTATTCCATCAAATCCCGGCGATTTGTATGGCTTAAAGCTGTTAATGGCCCATCTGATTTTGCTCCAGGTAACCACCTCTTTAGCGACTGTCCAGTCTACTCTAGATGCCCGCCTATAAGGCGCCTCTATTTCTGAGTGTTCCCAGTCCGGAGGTGATTGGTTTATTATGTTACAGCCGGGGAAGTGCGTCTGGAGTAAAATTTCCATAGTTTCCTCCCCCGAGCTTGTAAAGCCTCCCGTGGGTGTTCTAAGGGAGCCTATGTTCGTCTGAGGGCCCTTAGACAGGATCTTGTGTAGTCGAGCACTCTCGGACGTGTTTTCCACTTCTTCGCAGTGCCTCCTCCACGACTCCTTCTTGGCGTCCCTCAGTCTTTTGTTATAGGTCGATAGGGCCTGTCTATATTCATCCCATGCTCCCGACCTTTTGGCCGCGTTAAACAGCTTACGAACCTGCGTCCTCCTTTGCCTGAGGTCCTCGTTCCACCATGGGACGTTCCTGGTGGACACCCTCATTTTCAGGGGGCAGTTGGCGTTATAGGCCGAAGTAATTGCGTCTCGCAATTGGACTGCTGCAATCTCGAGGTCTATTGAATCCCTTATGGCACTCTCAACCCCCCGCAGTTCCACAGCTAGGTCTGCCCTGTAGGCTTTCCAGTCCGCCTTGCGGGGGTCCCGGTACCATACCGTTTCTCTTTCGACTTTGGCGATTTCAAACCGGATGTATCTGTGGTCTGAGCTACTCACTTCCCCAGACACAGCCCAGCTTTTAACAAAGTCACCCAGAAACTGGGTGGAAACTGTTAGGTCTAAAACTTCCTCACGCCGTGTTGTGACGAATGTCGGTTTATTACCTCTATTCAATATGTCTAAATTAAATTTCATAAAGAATTGTAAAAGTGCCTCACCCCTAGAGTTTGTGTCCGAGCTACCCCACAACTCATGGTGCGCATTCGCATCCATGCCGATGATGGTCTGCCATCCACCTGCTCTGCTACCCACCATCAGCTGCTCCAATTCGTTGGGTGGAGGAGGGTCCGTGCTGTCCCCTGGCAGATAGGCTGACGCGACAGTAATGTCCCTCAGCCCATCCGCTCCTCCACATCGGATTTTGATCGTTGCCAGGTCCCTGGAACAGAAATTCATTAGAGGGAGAAACTCTATCCCTTCCCTGACAAAAATGCAGGCCCTCGGATTCTCGCTGGACCTGCTGTAGATGAGCTTTCCAGTAGCTCCGCCGAGTCCCTTGATCTCTCCTTTGTAGGAGTACGGTTCCTGGATGAGGGCCACATCCGTGTTCCTCAGAGCCATTAGTAGTCCGGCCGTGGCTGCCCTACTGTGTTGGAGGTTGACCTGAAGGAACCTAAGTCCCATTAACCCTTAGTTGCTTCCCCAGTGGGCGGAAGCTAACCCTTCCCATGCCCCAGAATGCCTTGAAGGAGGTTCCTTCAAGGGCTCTGTAAGATGTTGGGTCGATCGAGAAGGCGAGCGTCTGTCCTTTCTCCTCTGCCTTCCTGATTAGAACCGACCAGTGTTGCGTCCCCAGTTCAGGGTTCTGGATCTTAAGTCTGCTGATCACCGTCTCCTGCGGGACGGTGTCAGGGATCCGTACGAGGACCTTGCGTCTCTTTGGGAGTTCCTTGGGCTCGACGGCTGTCAAGTCCGCCCCCTCCCAAATCTGACCGTGGCCCCCGATCGTTTTCCGCAGCCAGTCCCGCGACTGCGGGCCGGCACAGGTTGTCCAGAGGATGCCCCCCGTCAGGCGCGTCCGGTGGAACTGAGGCGGGCTCTCCCCTTCCTGAAGAGAGTCCACTGCAGCTACCACCGCAGCCTGGATCAGGTCCGCCTTCCCCTGGTCTAGCGTGACCTCAGGATGGCGTCTGTCAATCACCGCCATCCCGAGGCCCTCCGCAGCCTCCCTGTAAGAGCCAGTCTGCGCCGGTGTTCCGGCCTTGGTTCCTTTGGGAGGTCTGTCTGTAGTAGGCGTGCTAGAGCAAGAGCGCGGCGTCTTCCGACTCGCACTCTCCTCTTGCGCCTTTACAGGCACCCTGGCCCTTTTGGAACGTCTGTCTGTAGTGGGCGTGCTAGAGTTCGAGCGCGTCCTCTTCTGACCCGCACTCCCCTCTTGCGCCTTTACAGGTTTCTCGACCGTCCAGGTTCCGGCCGCCATTTTTTGCGCCCTCCGGAGCTTCTTTCTTTGCGCCCCGGAAAGACGCTTGGACTGCCGGGGCAGTCCCTCTACTCTAACAGTAGAGTCCTCACTGGTGGAGGGGCCCCCGGAGTCCGCGGAGCTCGCCGCCCTCCGGTGGGACCCAGCCTCCAGCTTGGGTGTCGGGGACAGGTGTCTGGCCGAAGCTACCCCCTGATCCCCCGTATCTACGCCGGTCGTGGGACCTCCAGAGTCCGCTGCCGCCCCCTGGCTCGTCTCCGTTTCCGGGATAGACTCAAGGCACAAGTCTGTAGCCGGAGCCACTCCTCGAGCCTCATTGGTTTTGGTTTTGTATGTGTTTATTATCTTCATGTTGTTCCCACGAGAATGGGGGAAATACTGTCCACACCATCAGAACCCCCTGTGTGGTGCAAGGCGGGTTACTCTGGAGGGTTGCCTGGTACTCCAGAGGTTCCGTTCACGACACCATCGCCCTGGTGCCATCCATCCATAGGCACGGGTCACGTGACACCGTAGATTGGGGGAGTTTAGTTCGACCTCCTTGTCTAGATCCGTCAAGTTTAGTTATTAGCAGGGTCACCTCGTGCAGGATGCGGATTGCGGATTTTTACCGCGCATGACGGTCTTGGGGAAAGCTTCATCGGGAGTTTATGTTGTTATTTCCACTTCCTCAGCTTGCCCCCTAATAAGTTATGTTGGTTATACGTTATACCGGCAACCAAATTGATACCTGTTTGGTTTAAAGACATTTTTGCTATTAAAAACATTTTTGTGCAATTTCACGTCCATAACGCACTTGGTGCGTCCAGAGTTTTTAGATAATTGTTCCTTGGCATTTACATACATTCCGGAGAACACTGGCACTTTACTTTACTGTTGACCCCTGCACTCTTGCGTAATGTTTACTGCGTTGTTATATTTGCAGTATATTCCAGCATTACACATATAATGTGTTTTTGAATCTGCTTGAACCTGGATCTTCACACCATATTTGGCAAATACAAGCTGAAACTACATCGGCCTCAAAATGGTACGAGAATTTCCGCGATTATTGAGAAAAAACATCAAGTGAAATCTTGTTGCGATTTTGTACAAATGCATTGAAAACATCTGAATACATTGACAAGTTTATTATTTTAAAAACGCGCTATTAAAACTAGTAAGGCAATATAGGATCTCGTAACTCTTGCCCATAATGCACTAAACTACAGGAGTTTTTTTTTGATAGATAGGTTGTAAAAACACAAAATCCGTACAAATTAGGAGGGCGGAAGTGCCGCCATTTTGTGAAAAACCGTTTCGGCCTATATCTCCGTAACCGTGCAGTTTAAGCCAAAAATGGTAATGACCTTTATTATAGATAATTGCATTTTTCATCGTTTTTGTTAAATAATTTTTTTTTGTATCACTCACCGTTTACAACTAATACGACTATTAGCATTCATTTATTGACTTTTTTTACCTATATCTTGGTAAATAATTGTTTAAGAAATAAAACACTTATAACTTAACTTTTCAATAGACAAATTTCCTATAATTATCACTGAAAACTTTTTGTCTCAAATCAATATTTTCAAAGTTATAACGCGTTAAATGTTGCACTTATCAATCGACTAATTTTTCTGGAAATATTTTAGTAAAATGAAGGACAATGACGTTTGAAGCTAAGACTTCAGGCTTTGTAAAACATTCTTCTTGAGACATTTTCTTTCCATAACTTGTATTAGTTTTAGGTTCTTTGCCTAAATGTTGCCAATTTTGACGTTTTAAATCGCGACTTTGACGTTTTGGGGAAAACCCTAATTTATTTTTCTTTAAATGCCTATAACTTTTTCATATTTTAACCTACAAAACTAAGTTTTGGCACGTAATCTACCTATTATAATATAAACCGTCGTACCAAATTTGGTTGCCCTTACTTTGTTATTTCCGGAGATATGATTTTTTTTCGAAAGAAAACACAAAATTTTCCGGGACAACCTGGGCCGATGTTCCTGCCTAACAAACTTATCCAAGCCATTTACAAAAGGAAGGTATACACCAAATTTAATCAAAATCGGCCTATTATTTTTTGAGTTCTCGGTGTGATATATATATATATATATATATATATATATATATATATATATATATATATATATATATATATATACATAAAAAATTTGAAACTGACCCTGGATATGTGTTCTAGGGGGCATCATTAGCGCACATTTGAACACATTTTTTCAAAATTCAAAAGTTGGGGTCTCATTAGTGAATTTCTTTTAAAGAAAATTCACTAATATTAATTTGAGAAAAAAAAGTTCTACAAAATTTGTCGATGGAAAAGTTAAGTTATAAGCATTTTATTTTTTAAACAATTATTAACAAAGGTCAATAAATGAATGCTGATAGTCGTATAAGTTGTAAATGGTGAGTGATACAAAAAAAAATTAACTAAAAAATGAGAAATGCAATTATCTACAATAAAGGTCATTACCATTTTTTGCCTAAAGTATACGGTTACGGAGATATAGGCCGAAGCGGTTTTTCTCAAAATGGAGGCACTTCCGCCCTCCTAATATGTAAGGATTTTGAGTTTTTACATTCAGTATGTCATTCTGAACCTATGTATTAAAAAAATAACCCTGAAGTTAGATGCAGAAACAAATTCTCTATTGCCTGTATTAAACCGCCCTAGTAGTTATTCCAAGATTAATTTCCTTCCACCGTTGCCGTAGGTTCAAAGAAAGGTATATGCATTTAATTTATTTTTATATGCAGGTGTCCCTGTTAGTTGCCGATCTTCTAATTTAATTCTGAAAATTGTAATTATCCTGCTTTCAAGAGAGTAAGCGTTTTACATTCTAGTACTTTCGCCGGCCTGTCTGCACATCCGTGCGTTAACCAGAAATTTGTGCAAATTATAAGACTTTATACATTTGTTCAGCTAATCTGCTTATAGCTAAATCAGTTATATATCGGATAACACTGGAATCTAACTACAGTACACTAACAAAGTCAGAGCCTCGGTGGTCTTAGGGCAAGAACGTGTGCCTATGAACCGAAGGCTACTGGGTTCCATCCCAGGGTTCTCCTTTCACTTTTTCAGTACAAACTGTAACATTAACATCAACCGAGGTTCTGGCATTGTATTTGAGCAAGTTGAATGTCTGCACGTTCCGCCCTTTGGAGGGAGCGTAAAGCCGTCGATCCCGTGTCAATGCGATGTTGGGTACTTTAAAGATCCCTACCCTTCTCACAGAAAGGCAGGGGTTTGGCAAAACTTCCAGGATAGTGAAACTGCTCCCTGGCGTCGGTGATTGGCCATAGTCGCGGAAATATTCGTACGTTAAAGAAATAAAACACACACACGCACATACACTAACAAAGTGTCCCTAAAGTTACTTATGCCTTCTGAAAGAAGCCTTCACTTCGAAAGACAATATTGTACAGTGTGTCACTGGTTCTCTTGGTTTTGGCTCGAGTAGTGAGACCTAGCCTAATATCGATGTCTTGTTTGCTTTTTTATCAATATAATTTTTACTGCTAAACCAAAACGTTCCTAGCACACTGGAACTAAATCAGGTGGAAAAGTACTAGAGCCGTGGGCAAATTTATGCGAATCAGTGTCCCGACAGAACTGTGGAAAATAGTATTTTGTCTCTTTGACTAAAATATGTCTAAATTAAGAATACTTGTACACTGGCAAGAGCACCAGCAAATCTTCTAATCTATTATATATTTAGTAATATTTACATCTGTTGTTTTTAATATTTATTTTTAAGTTGAATAAACAGTTGTTCAGTTTAGTAAAAGGTCAGTATTTTAGTCACTGGGCTTCACGTCGCAAACTTTTTGTAAATATCATTCCTGAAACGTAATTTCCTGGGTCTATTATTTAGAAGGCTGGTCCGAAAATTATTAACTGCATTGGTTTTCAACTGGTGGGGTCCCATTTTCTCCACAAAGGACTCTATCCTTCGGAAGTAGTGTTGCATGTATTCTGTCTTTAAGTCTAGCCTAAAAGGTGTAAGTCCATCTCTTCTGGGAGCTTTAGTTTTCTTAAAAGATTGTAATACTTTTTTCACGCTTTCTAGTGCAAAAATAGCATTTAAATATGTTTTCATTTCCTCGCTGTGATGTGTGTGTATGTTTGTGTGTGGGTGCGTGAGTGTGCTTGTACGTGTATGTGTTTCCAAACCAACTACACAATAACGAATTCAAAGAATTACTAGAACTAATAGAATCTCATTCACTACAAACAAATTCCAGCAAATTTCCGGAGATCGCAGCTACCCTAACAAGTTTCAACAAAGGAAGCTTTAAATTTCATTTATTTCTCGAACAAGTATTCATCAGCAAAGTAAACAAACTTGTTTATATGCGGGCACACTAACCACCTACAATCTCTAACGAGTTGTTTATTCTAGGTAATTAAAATCTCTTACCTCGCGCCCCACAAATCAAATATAATTTTTATGATACGCAGGCTTTAGCGTAAATAATTAACAAAATACCTGCAATATAAAGATAACAAAAAATTTGATTATATTATATAGAGTTACATTATATTTACCTCCATATTCACCACACAAAAAATAAGACATATATATGGCTTTTAAAACTTTTTAGTTGCATGCCAATTTTCAACTAGGATATTAAATTGCCTTGTTATATAATAATTAACTAAAAGATCCATTAGGTATTTTTTATACAAGGTGGTCACTTTTAAGTGGCTTCCTATAGGGATCTACCAAACCATGACAGATAGACAGTCGGTTAAATAACCAAACACGCAGGTAATTTTAAACCTATTTATAATCTGAGGACAAATTTCAGATAGATTATACCATTGTCGAAATATCCTGAAAAAAAAAACCTAAAAAGTTGCATGTTAATAAATTTTTGTAGAAAAACTTTTGAATTTTGAAAAACTTTTTTTAAATGAGCGGATATGGGTTCTAGAAGTCCTACGCCCTCATTTGATTTTTTTTTTGCAAAGCCTCACCATCGATACCTCTCTATTAGTGGTTTTTTTTATTTATTAAAAATTCACCAAAAATTGACGTATCAATCCCTAGCAAACACAAGAACTCACGGATTTTTTTCGAAAGCTGTGCTTGTGCGCACTAAAACAAAATTATTCCATTTATCTATCACAATTTCTAATAAAGAATGAATATACATTTTAGAATCCCAATATTTTCAGTATTGAATACCGGGATACCGAAATGTTTTATTTGAATACCGAAATCCCGGGATTAAAAACTTAGTCCTCTATTGGACACCCTACATACAATGGTTATATAATTGAGGAAGCAGGTTGGCATCCTACTTGTATGTTCTAATAATATAAAACTCAAAGACGCAGCAAGTGCGCTATGATAGTGAATTTTCATAGGAATGATCTGGCACCAAATATTTGATAATAACTTTTTTTTGTTGTAAGATATAAATCTGAATTTTTGTGTGTCGTTTACTTTTTATATCGTAAACCTACCCACCAAATTTGGTTGACATATTTTTTTATTTTTTAAGATAAAAATTTTTTTCGAATGAAAACTCAAAATTTTCCCGGAAAACCTTGTCCGATTTTCCTGACTAACTAACTTATTCAAGCTGCTTACAAAATGAAGGCACATGCCAAATTTTATCAAAATCGGCCCATTATTTTTTGAGTTATCGGTGTTTATATATATATATATATATATATATATATATATATATATATATATATATATATATATATATACATATAAAAATTAAAACTGACACCGGATATGGGTTCTAGGGGTCCTAGTTCGCGCTCATTTGCAAACATTTTTTCAAAATTAAAAAATTAGGATCTCTCCATTAGTGAATTTTTTTCTACGAAATGAATCTATAAAATGAGTTTTTCAACTAGGATATTAAATTGCCTTGTTATATAATAATTAACTAAAAGATCCATTAGGTATTTTTTATACAAGGTGGTCACTTTTAAGTGGCTCCCTATAGGGATCTACCAAACCATGACAGATAGACAGTCGGTTAAATAACCAAACACGCAGGTAATTTTAAACCTATTTATAATCTGAGGACAAATTTCAGATAGATTATACCATTGTCGAAATATCCTGAAAAAAAACCTAAAAAGTTGCATATTAATGAATTTTTGTAGAAAAACTTTTGAATTTTGAAAAACTTTTTTTAAATGAGCGGATATGGGTTCTATAAGTCCTACGCCCTCATTTGAATTTTTTTTTGCAAAGTCTCACCATCGATACCTCTCTATTAGTGGTTTTTTTTTTTATTTATTAAAAATTCACCAAAAATTGACGTATCAAACCCTAGCAAACACAAGAACTCACGGATTTTTTTCGAAAGCTGTGCTTGTGCGCACTAAAACAAAATTATTCCATTTATCTATCACAATTTTTAATAAAGAATGAATATACATTTTAGAATCCCAATATTTTCAGTATTGAATACCGGGATACCGAAATGTTTTATTTGAATACCGAAATCCCGGGATTAAAAACTTAGTCCTCTATTGGACACCCTACATACAATGGTTATATAATTGAGGAAGCAGGTTGGCATCCTACTTGTATGTTCTAATAATATAAAACTCAAAGACGCAGCAAGTGCGCTATGATAGTGAATTTTCATAGGAATGATCTGGCACCAAATATTTGATAATAACTTTTTTTTGTTGTAAGATAGAAATCTGAATTTTTGTGTGTCGTTTACTTTTTATATCGTAAACCTACCCACCAAATTTGGTTGACATATTTTTTTATTTTTTAAGATAAAAATTTTTTTTGAATGAAAACTCAAAATTTTCCCGGAGAACCTTGTCCGATTTTCCTGACTAACTAACTTATTCAAGCTGCTTACAAAATGAAGGCACATGCCAAATTTTATCAAAATCGGCCCATTATTTTTTGAGTTATCGGTGTTTATATATATATATATATATATATATATATATATATATATATATATATATATATATATATATATATATATATATATATATATATATATATATATATATATATATATATATATATATATATATATATATATATATATATATATATAAATTGAAACTGACACCGGATATGGGTTCTAGGGGTCCTAGTTCACGCTCATTTGCAAACATTTCTTCAAAATTAAAAAGTCAGGATCTCTCCATTAGTGAATTTTTTTCTACGAAATGAATCTATAAAATGAGTTTATGAATAATAATGAACTCAATTTTTAATGTCATATTGTTGACAGAAATTAGTTGCCATCATGAAGGAGCAGTTTCTTACATTCATTAAAAAGACAATTATAGCAACCACATCGAACTACATAAATGGTTCAGTGTCCACCCTCATCCTTAATACAAAGTGATGTTCTACAATTCATTGCATTTCGTAGGACCTCCGGTCTATAATGCTATGGAACGTTTTCGATTACTTTTCATAAATGATGTACATTTTGCCTAGACCAATAAAACAATTCGTTTTTTGGCCAGATTCTGATAGAATAATCTAGAGGATTTAGGTACGAAGAGATTTGTAGACAATATTTCAAACCAAGAGTCCCAATCGAAGAATATCGGAATTAACTACTCAGTGCCAGTTCTGATATTATGGGGGATGCTCCATCTTGCCGGAACCACTTTAGATTACTTAGTGTGCGGTGAGTTGGGCTGTTAGCATCCTTCTAAATAATTCTTAATTAACTGCAGACAAGACTAAGAAGTCAAACATTCCGGAATGAAATATATACCAGGTAATTCATTATCTAAAAGACCAAACCATACGTTGAATGCAAAGCGCATTTAGGGCCTGACTTATATTAAATGAGAATTCTCTACAGAAAAATGTTTATCTATGACATTGTGGAGGCCGATACTTGATGTAAATCTATTGTCAACTTAGATAAATAAACAAGTTGACTTACACTACTTTATTGAACGCATAACTGCAGTTTCGCTGAAGGTCTCAGCGTTGCCAAATACAGAATGAACGTAAGATTTTAAATTTCAATATATACTCCTTGTTAAATGAACCTCTTTGTCTCCTCAAGTAAACGGTATCGACTCGGAACTACCTGTTTTTATGACATAGTCATCTCAGTAAACTCCCCTCGCTTAATTGTTAGTTCGTGCAAACATATTTAATAACAAGTTCTTGTTCCTTCGGTAAATTTGTGCGTGTAGTAAATTTCCTGTACTTTTTCTCTGTTAATTTCTACCGTTTTGCAAACACTTAACAAACCTGTTGTACCTAATTTGAGGATGTCGAAATCGCAGCTAAATTGATTATTCTCGTTTAATAAACGACTTACAACATTTGAGTCAAATTTATTATGTTCAAAGCTTAATTTTTATGTTCGCAAATGCATGTTTTAAAAGTTTTACATGTTCCACCTATATATATATATATATATATATATATATATATATATATATATATATATATATATATATATATATATATATATATATATATATATATATACATATATATATATATATATATATATATATATATATATATATATATATATATATATATATTGCCACGGGAAACATACGAGCGTTGATATACTCCAGACTTTTCCGATTTTCTCAACTGTCCTCTTATTGTTTTAGTGAATTTTCTTAAAAAAAAAGAAACTAATGTGGAGATCCAGACTTTTGAATTCTGAAACAATTTTCGCAAATAAGCCCTGAAACTAGGCCCTCTAGAACCCATATCTAGGGCCAGTTTAAATTTTTATATGTTCATATATATATATATATATATATATATATATATATATATATATATATATATATATATATATGAAACATACCTGGTTCTCGGGTTAAACCGTTTCCAGAATTTATTAAAACTCGTCGTTTCGGCTCCTGTTTTGGAGCCATTTTCAAGAAGTAAAAGAAATATATAGGGACACTCTAAGGCCTCAATATGCCTACTCCTTAGAGCGGTGGACAAAGGTGGGTTGGGTTGTAGCTCGTTTACGGGGCCTCAATCTGCCTACTCCCCAATTCTCGCCGGAGATCGTCTCAGTGTGTTCAACTCTAGGCCTCAGAGGGATCTGACAGTTCGTTGCAAGTCTTGTATTGTGTGTATCGTTCCGTCTACCTGCTTCGTTAGTAGTCGGGTCACGGACAATTAAGTCGGACGCTTTGGTCACGGTCTTTAAAGGATTAAGAGGATTACCGGAATTTGTTGAGACAGATAATGGAAAAATGAAATTGTCTATTCAATTTATTTTCTTTTGGTGGGTTTGTAATGAATATATAATAGGTTTCCAAGTAATCGGAAGGCGCAGCCCACCATTTCTCTTATTTAAACAATCGGGACGTTTTTCGATCTCGATTGCTTCGCGGATAATTCTCGTTTTGAAGTTGTAAACCGGTGCTATTATTTTGGCATTTTTGAAGTCTATTTTGTGACCTGTATGAATATGATGCATGACCAGAGCCGATGAGGGGTCTAATTTTCTAACTGCGAGGGTGTGTTTATATATATATATATATATATATATATATATATATATATATATATATATATATATATATATATATATATCCGTATCACACCGATAACTCAAAATTTTGTGTTTCCTTTCGGAAAAAAATCACATCTCTGGAAATAACAAAGTAAAGGCAACTAAATTTGGTACGCTTATTTTAATTCTAAAGAGTGAACCATGTACTGAAATTTAGGTATATATGTTTAAAGACAAGAAAGTTATGGGGATTTAAAGAAAATAGAGTTTTCCTCAAAATGTCAGTCGCGATTTGAAATGAAATTGGCAACATTTACGCAAAGAACCTGCAACAAATACGGATCATCTAAAGAAAATATTGCAAGAAAAGTGTGCTGCAAACTCTTAAGTTTCAGCTTCAACCGTCATTGTCCTTCATTTTAGTAAAATGTTTACAGAAAATTCATTTCATATAGATCTTTTCTCTGATGCTTTCGCGGTAGTTTTTGTTCAGTTTATGGTTTAATGGTCTATAATTTTAAGCTAAATTTCGTAGAAAAAAACGCGTTATTGAGGAGACCGCGACTTTTGTATTTTTAAAAGATTTCTTCAAATAAGCGCAAACTAGGGCCCCTAACCAAGACATACCTATACCAGTAAATAAAATTCATACGAGGACGTTGTCTACCTGACACTAGGACTCTCCTTTTCACCTAGTACTAGGATAATTTCTCTGCGACCCTAGGATAGTTTTTCCCAGTACGAAGACAGTTTCTGCCTGGTAGTAGAATACTTATCACCCGCTACTAGAACTCTCTTTTCGACCTAACACTAGGAATCTATAACAAACACAAAAGGGACTATAGCTGGAGATAAAACAGAATGTATAGTTACCCTTTATCACTTATCTAAGAGTAACAAAAAATATACAATTAGTTCGCACAAATAATAGTGCGTAGCTTTCTCCAGGCTACTCCACTTACTTTCTGACTCACCCTGTATAGAAAGATGATCATAAAACTAAAAACTGATTTTTTTCACCAAAATTAAAGCACAGATTATACTGCTGAATAAAAAGCGAGACCCAAATAAAAACTAAATTAAATCCGTCTGAACAAATCACGTCGACGCGTTTGTCCCTGGTAATATTATTTGCGTAAGTTGAAGAGAACTAATAAAAAACGCGAGACTAAAAGGATTACACGTTATTGAGTTAACTTAAAAATTCTTCGGCGTATTCGATCTATTGTTACAAGCTTGTCGCTTGATTGGATTGGCATGACTGAAATAAAAACAATAATCTGAAGCTTCAGTTGGAAATTGGAAGAGGTGATGAAAAAATATTGCTTCCACTCCTTACCGACTAAATTGTTTTTCAGACATCGCCTTTTTTGTTACGGAATTGTATCAAATCCGGTCCGCAGTTGACGTCTTGGCACAATTAAGGACTGTAACAATAATTGACCCGATTTGGTTTTCTGTTTCTTTTGTAAATGATAAAATTGCCAGCCGGTATAATTGATTTCTTGTTGTTAGCAAAATCAGAGCCTTTTCTTACGTGCTCCACAGATATGAATATATGTTTCTACTAAACATTTCCTACAACCCAATTTGAAAAGGATCTGTTATAGCAAGTGCATTATGGTAGTAAAACTTCATGAAAATCTCACGTCTTACGCAGAGTTGCAATTTTTTTTTCAGAACAAAAATATCCTGAGATAATAACGTTGATTCGATATCATTTTGTTTACTCGTTCCCTTCTAAAAATCTTGTTCCATACAAAATTTAGTGTTTTAGGTTGAGAGGAAATCAAGTTAAAAAAATTTAAAACACAAATATGTATCCATGCCGTAAATAATTTATCTTAAGAATCAAGAAACTACCAATGATTTAAAAAATATGCATGACCTGATAGATGAAGAATTAGTTTGCAAAAATTAGAAATCCGAGGATCAAAATCTTGTGGAAAATATAAGCATAATCGCAGAAGGGCCCAGTAGAGCAGAACTATCTTATAGGTAAAAAATTCTGCTGCAAATTGAATCATAACTTCCACATAGCTGCGATAATCTACTCTCCTCAGAAAGACATTATCACGAAATGAATTTATGTTCCATGACTTGACCAAAAAGAAAATATTCGTACTTCTGTATCCATAAACTTCTAAAAGGTTATATTACTAATGTTTTAACAAAAACATGTCCATTTTCACCAACCAAATCACCCCCCATTTATCACCACCCGAAGCGATCATACCCAAAAAAAAAAAATCGAAGCGTTCCTTTGTCGAGTGCTAAGTGGATACCAAATTTGAAGATGATATCTCAATTCGTTCAAAAGTTATTGCACCTACTAATAAACAGACGTACAGGCCGACAGACCGACCGACCACAGAAAAAATTTCGTTCCAGAATCAAGTTTTCTCTAAGTTTTGATACTTTCTACGCCGTTCTAGCAAAAAAAATCGAAATTTCTGTCACCCCCACACATTCAACCCCTAACTTAATTTCAGCATAGAATACCAGATGTTTAATGTCTTTGAGTACCTTTCTGAAAAAACCGACCATCTGATTTCTGAATATACTTCCTCCGAGGTCACTATTCTTGGTGACTTCAATATCCATAACAAGTAATGGCTAGGATCTTCAAAAACCGATCCACAAGGGAGAGCAGCGGAGGCCTCTGCAGTCAGGAATTCTTAAGCCAATATTTATTCCACATACACAGAAAACCTCTTCAGTCACTCAAAAGCACTGGTTCTCTAAATCTTGTGACAAGGCCAGACTAAAAATGGTCAAAGCTCACAAAACGCTTCTACACAATCCCAGTCAAGAAAACCGTGAAGCATTTAACGACGCAAGAAACCGTCCGCATTCTTTCTAAGGCAAAAAACTCGTTTAATAACCATATCAAAAACAATGTCCTTTTAAGCTCCAGCGGCAGCAAACCCTTCTGGACTATTGCTAAATCTAATAGGAATAATTTCTGCAAGAGCACGTTCCCACCTCTTGTCTCAGGGGATGAAATTGCTTCTACCGCCATGGGCAAGGCTGAACGTTTTGCCTCGTTGTTCGCCGACAATTCTACTCTCAACCCATCTCCAAATGTTCAACCACCGACAATCCCCAATGTCGCGCATAAAATGACGAATATCATTTTCAAAACTAAAAAAGTACGAAAGATGCTCTCCTCTCTTAATACCAAGAAAGCCTCTGGCCTTGACAAGATCCCAGCAATTGTTCTCAAAAAATGCGCTCCAGAATTTGTTCTTGTCCTGACTCGTCTGTTTCAGACATCTTACAATAGAGGCATATTCCCTAGTAACTGGAAAATTGCTCGAGCACAACCCGTCCCAAAGAAAGAATCCAAAGCGCTTCCTAGCAACTACAGGCCTATTTCTCTACTTTCAGTCATCTCTAAAGTGATGAAAAAGTATATAAACACCGAATTACTAAAATTTCTTGAAAATACAGTCTAATCCATGGATGTATTCCGTCAGCGCAGATCAACTGCCGACCTCCTTTCCTTTGTCACCCATTCTTGGAACAAGTCTATGAAACTACACGGTGAATCTCAAATTGTCGCTCTAGACATATCCAAAGCATTCAACGAGGACTGGCATGCAGCGCTGCTTAATAAACTTCCGTCCTGTGGCCTACCACCAAAACTTTGTACCTGGACAGAAAATTTCCTCTCCAACCGGAGCATTTCTGTTGTCGTGGATGACCATTCCTGTAAACTGTATCCAATTAATGCAGGAGTTCCTCAAGGTTCAGCTTTAGCCCCTACTTTGTTTCTTCTCCACATCAATGACCTCCTCTCTAGCACATCCAAGCCAGTTCACAGTTGCGCGGACGACAGCACCCTCCACTCAAATATACAATATTCTAAGCCTGTCTCTTTAGCCCAATTAGATGAGGACAGCAGAGTCATGGAGGGTTCTGTCTCCGTGGATCTCTAAAAAATATTATACTGGGGAAGTAGAAATCTTGTACAATTCAACCCCACCAAATCTCAATCTTGCGTTCTTTCTCATAAGAGATACAACAGGCCTAGACCCATCACAATGAACAACCAAGTTATTCAAAGTAATGAGTCCTTTTCACTTGTTGGCATTTCTGTGCATCGAAATCTCAATTGGCACCAACATGTCACATCCATTTCAGAAGCGGCTGCTAAGAAATTAGGTTTCCTCTTCCGGGTCGCAAATACCTTTCACCAGCTAATCTCTTTACCTTATATACTTCACAAACAAGGCCAAACCTTGAATACTGCTCCCACATCTGAGGTGCTGCTGCCGCTTCTACACTTGCTATCCTGGACTCCATTCAGAAGAGAGCTGTACGTCTCATCGGTGACCTTATCCATACCCAAAGGCTGCAATCCCTTGCACACCGACGTGCCGTTAGTGACCTCTCTCTCTTTTATAGATATCTGCACGGGCACTGCTCAGAGGAGCTTTCTTCCATAGTTCCTCCACCTGTTGCACCCAACAGATCTACCAGGGGAACAGAACGAATGCACTCTTCTACTCATCAGACATAGAACATCTTGTTATCCCGCTCTTTTGTCCTGAGGACTTCCAAGTTGTGGAATTCCTTGCCGGCAGATGTTTGTCCTTCTCCCCCGAACTTCCAAACCTTCAAGTCCAGAAGTAACAAGTGGCTTCTTTCCTCCTTGTCGACACCCACGGTACGATAGTTGGGTATAAGCCCTCGTGGTGTGTTGTTGAAATAAAAAAAAATTCTAACAAACAACCCCTTAAACGTT
This sequence comes from Tillus elongatus, assembly GCA_964006375.1. Lineage (NCBI taxonomy): Eukaryota > Metazoa > Arthropoda > Insecta > Coleoptera > Cleridae > Tillus > Tillus elongatus. Next base: position 121,094,527 of record OZ023265.1, read on the forward strand.
ATATTACACGAGTTTGAACGAAAAAATGTCAATTTTCAGCAAATCACCCCCCCATTCAACGCCTACTCCTGAAGCGATTTTACTCAAAACCGTTTGTCGGGTGCTAACTGGATACCAAATTTGAAGGTGATATCTCAATTCGTTCTAACGTTATCGTGACTAAAAACAAACAGACATAGAGACTGACAGAGCAATAGACCGACAGACAGAGAAGTTCGTTCCTAAACCATGTTTTCTATATATTTGACACTTCTTACGACGTTTAAGCGAAGAAAAATTTTTTTTTTAAATTTTTGCCCCTGACGATACTTCCACACGTTGTGCGATCTGGAAGTAAAATTAGTAACTAGTCGCATTTCATTCCTTATCATGAGAAAGAAAGCAAAAACACAATGCGTTATGGTAATCAATTTTCTAGAATTAATCTACGGTATTTTTTTGGGGAAAATTATATATGCGCCAAGCAAAATTATATTTGTATGTAAAATTTAACCGATTTTGTATAACAAACAAATATTGTGGTCTTGTGCCCTCCTGTGACCTCCAGTGGCATCAAAAAATTTTCCATTAAATACGTATAACCCTTTTTTTTTCTGAATGTAAAAATGTAAATTTTGGTATTCAGTTTACCTTTTATAATATAAACCTGCTTCAAAATTTAGTTGCCACAGCTGTGTTATTTTTGGAGATACAAAAATTGTTCCTAAGGAAATATCAAATTTTTACTGAAAAACTGGCGGGACTTTCCTGGCTAACAAACTAATTCAAGCCACTTACATAGCGAAGGAACCTGCCAAATTTCATTAGAAGCGACCCTCTATTTTTTGACTTATCGGTATAATGTATATATATATATATATATATATATATATATATATATATATATATATATATATATATATATATAGGGTGGCGCATTGAAAACGAAACAGCCCGATTTGCGTCTAGAGAATTTTTTTAAGAAACGCTGAAACACGTCAATTTTAATATTGAGGGAGACATGTTTTGACATAAAACTCAACTTTGTCACATCAACCTCTTAAAGGTAGTGATAGCAACCCTTATATTTTGAAAAGGGAACATGCGTTGAGTGTTACATCATTTGAAAGCTCTTTCTTTTCTGAATTCAGCACACAAATTTTTTTTTGAAGTTTTATCAACTCGTTTAAAAGTTATTCACAGTTGAAGGTGCAAAAACGCATTTCACTAATTCCGATAAGAAATGTGCTGATAGTCAATGTTTTGTTGGTTTGCAAACAAAAAATTGAGAACATTTCTTATCGGAATGAGAGAAATGCGGTTTATTAGTCAATTTTAAAAAAAAAAATTCACTAATGAGGAGATCCCGACTTGAATTTTGAAAATTTTCTTCAAATGAGCGCTAATTAGGCCCCCAAGAACACATATCCGGGGTCAGTTTCAATTTTTGTATGTTTATATATATATATATATATATATATATATATATATATATATATATATATATATATATATATATATATATATATATATATATATATATATATATATATATATATATATATATATATATATATGTATATATATGTATATATGTGTCACACCGATAACTCAAAAAATAATGGGCCGATTTTGATTAAATTTGGTGAATACCTCCCTTTTGCAAATGGCTTGGATGAGTTCGTCAGGAAAATCGGCCCAGGTTTTCCCGGAAAATTTGGTGTTTTCTTTCAAAAAAAAAACTATATCTCCAGAATTAAGAAAGTAAAGGAAACCAAATTTGGTACACTAGTTTATATCGTTATACGTCAGCTACGTACCAAAATTTAGCTCTGTAGGTCAAAAGACAAAAAAGTTATGTATATTAAAAAAAAATTGCGGTTTTCCTCAAAACGTCAAAGTGACAATTTAAAACGTCAAAATCGGCAACATTTAGGCAAAGAAATTTGAATCTAATACGGGCTATGGAAAGAAAATGTCCCAAGAAGAATGTTTTACAAACCCTGAAGTCTTAGTTTCAACCGTCATTGTCCTTCATTTTACTAAAATATTTCCAGAAAATTCATTTCAAATAAACCCTTTCTCTGATGCTTGGCAGTAGCATTAGCTATAGAATTTATCGTTTAATGGTATATAATTTTTGTCGAATTTTCGTAAAAAATCAATAAAGCTCAATATATCCGTTATTATACAAAATATCAAAAAATATTGTATACTATATTATAGGGTGTCTTGAGCTACATTTTAAAAAATATTTCTACAATCACAGGGTGGCCCATAAGTCGTTGGTGATACAAATAATATTTTTTTAGTCGAAAACGCCTTATGTTTTTGCATTTTCCATCGAAATATAATGCATGTTTATAAGTTAAGAAATTCTGGACGCAGCAAGTGCGTTATGGTAGCGAATTTTGATTAAATGCTTCATATTTGAAAAGCTCAATTTGCTATTAACCTATAAGGTTGACCAAGAAACGAATTTTTTCGGTTACACTTTAAGTTTACTTTCGGAAATTTTTGTACATTTTCAAACAATAAAGTTATTTTGATGAAACATGCCACATCGTTTTTACTATAAATGTTATACTGGTAATCAAATTTGATGCCTGCTTTCTGAAAAAAAAAACACATATTTGCTATTAAAAACATTTTTATGAAAATTCACTACCATAACACACTAGCTGCGTCCCGTAGTTTTATTTCAGTTTATCTGTCGGTTTGATACTTGATAGTACTACCGAAAATTAATTTCACAATTCTGTAGAAGAAAGAATTGAAATAATTACTCTTTTTTTCAAAAACGATGACTGTGCCAACCGTACTGCAAAATTTGTTTAATGAACGACATCCGAACAGACATCTTAACAGAAAATACATTTTGGAGTTAGTTGCAAAGTTTCGACAAAGTGGTTCAGGCAACAAAAAACGGGATCCTGAACGTGAATTTTCGGTTAGAACTGAGACTACTAGGATTGAAGTTTTAGGACAAATTGCTACAGACCCAACTTTGAGCACGAGAAAATTGGCCACTGTTTCAAACATCAAAAGACGAACTATTCAGCGAATATTGAAGCATTATAAATTTCACCCGTATAAAATTCATCTTGTACAACAACTGAATGAAGATTATTTTGATCGGCGGCAGGAGTTTTGTGAAGTTATGACTGCACGAATAGCTGATAACAGAAACTTTCTGTTCAATATCTGTTTTTCAGACGAGTTTACGTTTTTATTAAACTCTACAGTCAATCGTCGTTATTGGGCAGATAATAATCCAAGAAATTTTCACGAAGTCCACACTCACACTCCACAGAAATTGAATGTCCGGACTGGCATTTTTGGAGACCGTTTACTCGGACCAATTTTTCTTGATGGTAATTTGAGTGGCAAAACGTATTTGGAGTTACTAGAAGATATCGTTTACCCTCTACTAATTAACATTGTTGAAAATTATGATCGCTATCAAGAAAATCAATTGGTGTTTCAACAAGATGGAGCTCCTCCGCATTTTTCACAGCGTGTTAGGCAGTGTTTGAACAGAGAGTTTCCAGGACAATGGATTGGGCATAGAGGTGCTATTGAGTGGTCCCCTAGATCACCGGATTCAACTCCTTTAGACTTATTTCTATTAGGCCATTTAAAAAGAAGAATTTACGCAATAGAAGCGGAGTCTCTGGAAGAATTACGACGACGCATTGTTGGAGAATGCCGTCTAACAACTCCACAAATGCTCCAGAACGTCAGAGCTCCCTTTGAACAAAATTTGTACTTTTGTATGGAAGCTGGTGGTCAACAATTTGAACACTTACTTAACTGAATAAACAATTCTGAACGTTTGGTTTTGTTTTTTTTTTAGCTTTTTTTAACGAAAAATTGACTAATTAGTGCATTTCTTATCCCAATGAATGAAATACGTTCTTGCAACCCCAAGAGTGAATAATTTTTAAGCGAGTTGTGATACTTCCAAAAAAATCAGTGTGCTAAATTCAGAAGAGAAAGAGATTTCAAATGATGTAACACTCGACCCATGTTCCCTATTTAAAATATAATGGTTGTTATCACCACCCTTATGGGGTTAATGTAAGAAAGTTGAGTTTTATGTCAAAACATGTCCCCCTCAATATTAAAATTGACGTATTTCAACGTTTCTTTAAAAAAAAATTATCTGGACGCAAATCGGTCTGTTTCGTTTTCAATGCGCCACCCTGTATATATATATATATATATATATATATATATATATATATATATATATATATATATATATATATATATATATATATATATATATATATATATATTGACGCGTTTCGCGATTCTTTATAAATATGAACAATAATTTAGATACTGAATTTATTTCATTTGTCCGTTCCACACTATGTAGTATTGACATTGTGTTTGTTTTGCAAAATTCATGTTTAAATTTTGAGATGTTTAACCCTGAAAATCTGTCAACGCAGCAACGATGAAATCGATCCGTAATAGTCTACAATTTATTACTCAGATTCACTCGTAATTTGATCTAAGAAAAAATTTCTTTTAGCCAAAAAAAAATTAGTTTATTTTTACGTCAAGTGGTATTTTAAACATTGGTAGACCCTACGCTGATTGTAAAGACGAATCCAAAAAGAAACACCATTGGCATATACCTAGATATATCTTGTAACATTCCTGACTAAAGCTTGGTTCTTCACGTTTACCTTATTCATAATTTTCTCTTAAAGTTTTAAACAAAATATATTATGAATCTGCTTCTTTTGCAAAATTTATGTTTAAATTTTGAGATGTTCAACTCTGAAAAGCTGCCAACAACACACCTACGGTGAAATCGATCCATAATAGTCTACAATTACTCTGATTTACTGGTAACTTTATCTAAGAAAAAATTACATTTAGCAAAAAAAAAGAAATTAGTAGATTTTAAGTGATATTTTAAACATTGGTAGACCACAAGGTGATTGTAAAGACGAATACAAAAAGAAATACCATTAGCATACAGCTTTACGTTTACCTTATGCATAATTTTCTTTTAAAGTTTTAAACAAAAAATATAATAATAAGCTAATGTTTTTATAAAAGGACGTAGTTTTAGTTGCGCCTCTTAGTGCTACGTGCTCTAATGCCTCAAAAGGTGTACATTTCTTTGAGCTCTCTTTCAGTTTCGTATCTTCGCAAGACGCTTTTGTGTTAGTTTCAAAATTGCTCCACTTCACTTCCCACTTTCCTTTATGTATTATGTAGAGATTTATAAATAAATTCCCCTCAAATCCTGGAGAATTTCCGTATATGGCTTGATGGATAAAAGGTCTTTTTCTCTATTTTGTAAATGCCGCTTGTTGTGGATACGTGTAAAGTAAATGAATAAAAATAAAAAATGCTGCTTCAACGTAATATAGTGCGTTCCAGCATAAAATATTCTGTATGTGGTGTTAGAATGAAGTCCGCCTACAGCTGTTATTTATTCACACAGTAGAAATAAAAGGGAAAACAGCGGGAACGTTATTTGGGTTTCAAAGGAAATAATGAATGAGGTATTTTCAATAGCGACTTTCAGCTGGACATGCAAAATGGTTGTTCAGATTTTTCATCTTTTATCTGGCATTTTATAATTTATAACCATTTGCCTATAAGCTACATTACCAAAGCTCTGTTTAAGTAGGTGGGTTAATTTAGGGAATACGGGAACACTGACATCGTCACTGATCAAACGGACATAATAACGATCTTAATACTTTAATAAAAATAATACCAGTCTTAACATGCACAAACACCTATATAGAGGGTGATTCATTAATGCGATAAAGTCCAGTATATTCTATGTATTTTGATGTATCAAATTAAAAATTAGGGAGATTGTAGCAAGCGTTAAGCTTCATATTTTAAACTGACATATTAACGATCTTAATACTTTAATAAAAATAATAACAATCTTAACATGTACAAACACCTATATAGAGGGAGATTCATTAGTGCGATAAAGTCCAGTATATTGTATGTATTTTGATGTATCAAATTAAAAATTAGGAACATTGTAGCAAGCGTTAAGCTTCATATTTTAAATTTAGTTACTATGCTACAGGATGTTCCATGACGCTGTGTCAGACCAAAGTTATATATTTTTTAATCAAATACACTACATTTTAATTTAAATTTAAAATTTGCTTCACTTCCTCATTACAAGAATATAAAGTTGTAATATGTTACACGGGCTATGTAAGACATTGTCCAGAGACCAGGATATGTCTCAGAAGGGCTGTAATAAACGTACAAACATAATTGTTAAAAAACACGAAAGTAATAATTAAAAGTAATTCAGTTTAATTCTTTAAGCAAGGAATGTAAATATTGCAAGTAATTAGAGGTCAGCATTGTATCGATTGACATTGAAAATATCACATTCAGTAGATAAACAGTAAACAAGTAACTTTGCAAGATATACAGGAATGTTGCAGCCAGCAATTCGGAAGGTCGTAAAACTAATGAAGAATCAAAATAAGTGTTATTGTTTTGTAAATATGAATGAGATGGCATTTGGTAAGTCAGAATCAGTTAATTAAATAAGTTTTTACAATGTAGACGGTTAATATTAGATTGCTTCAGATATAACGCCGCGATACTTGTAATTTAAATCACGTAAACATAATACTGTTGAATTAATAGTCACCATGTCACAATCTACGTAAGTTCATTTGTTAGTTAATAATATTACTGTTAAGTTTTGTGAGTTAATATAGTTTACATTATCTCGTTACCTATGTCTATATATGTGCCTAGTTCGACGATTTTATCCCTAAAATTATCCTCCGCTCACTTAACATGGTCCTTCGAAGCCAGGAGTAGTTGAAGAAGATAGTCCTTCGACGAAAAAGAACCAGTGCCAGTGAAAATACAGTGCTCACTTAAACCTTATCAAATATCCTTTAACCCAAGTCTCCAAATACCCTTTATTTTAGTGAAAATAATCAGGGCAGTACCAGAAGAAGGTCAGTTCCAAAAAAGCAAATAAACAGGACAGAAGAGTCCGAGGCAGTGCCAGAAGAAGGTCAGTTCCAATAAAACAAATAAACAGGACAGAAGAGTCCGCGCAGCACTAAAAGAGTGTCAGTTCCAATATAGCAACAGAACAGAAGCAGGCAGGGCAGTACCAAAAGAAGGTCAGTTTCAGTAAAGCAGATACAGGGTGAAAGACAACAATACAGGGTTAAAGACAAGATATAGGTCAGAGGCAACCAGTAATTAGAATCAAAGAAGAACTTAGCGTCAGACAAGGTAACAAAGCCACAAAACTTATTAAATCTCATAAAACCAAGGAAGCAATGGAGGAACTAAAAATAAAAATCACAAGACGTTCGAGAGAACTAAAATTACGGGTAAACAGATTTATCCAAAAATTAGCAGAAGCAGAAAAAATGGACGATGACGATATACCTATCAAATTTGAAATCATAATAGAAAACTTAGATAGGCAATGGGATAAAATTGAAGATAACATAATGGATATAAAGAAAATAACAGAATCAGAAAATCTAGATGAAGCTCATTTGACGCTAAGCCAATGGTACGATAACGCCATGGTTAAGCTGAAAAGAGCAATTAACAAAGAAGCACACCGCTATTCATCACTGTTTCCAGAATTCAAATTACCAAAAATAAAAGTACCAATCTTCACATGCAAGTATAAGGAACGGACAGCATTCCAAGAAAGAGTCCAGAAGGCAATAGATTCAACAGTTGAGGAATTCTACGCAAAACTAGCGTCAAGAAGCAATCATATAAAATTTAATTTACAAGTTGAGTTTCCATTCGAAAACAATGTACCAGAGGTAGAAAAAGCCACAAACGATCATGAAAGATTTAATTTAAACTTAAGTAAAGAAATTCCAGAAGTAGAAGAAGCCAAAGATAAACAAGAGAGGTTTAGTTTAAATTTAAGTAAAGAAATGCCAGAAGTAGAAGAAGCCAAAGATAAACAAGAAAGATTTAATTTAATTTTAAGTCAATAAATACCAGAAGTTGAAGAAGCAAGAAGCAATCATGAAAGATTTAATTTAAATTTATGTAACGACATACCAGAAGTTGAAGAAGCAAGAAGCAATCATAAAAGATTTAATTTAAATTTAAGTAAAGAAATACCAGAAGTTGAAGAAGCAAGAAGCAATCATGAAATGTTTAATTTAAACTCAAGTAAAGAGATACCAGAAGTATAAGAAGCCACAAACAAGCAAGAAATATTTAATTTAAAGTTAAGTAAAGAAGTATAAGAAGCCAAAAACAAGCAAGAAATATTTAATTTAAATTTGAGCAATGAGGTACCAGAGATAGAAGAAACCAAAGACGAGCAGGAAAGAGTTAATTTAAAAAGTTATCCAGATAATCTCATATCTGGAGCCAAATCAGAGGCGGAGAAATCAAATATAAGTAGAAAGAGCAATTTATTAAATTTTGAGGCATCAATGATAAAGGGGAAGAAAGAGTTACAAGAAGTAAAACAAGCAGTAGTACAAATAGAAAAAGTCCCAATAGAAACGAAGATAGGAAATAAAGAAGATTATATTGTGAAGGTTCAATCTGAAATGAAACCAAAACAACAAAGAAAAGTAACACTAACAGAACCCAACAAAATGTTCAAATGGGGTGGGTTCAAGTTAAGAAAATCGTCCAGCAACAAATCATTAATGGCTGCCAAGCTGAAAATTCCCAAATTTTGGATGAGTCAACCAAGGGGGGAAGAAACAGCGACCACATCAAAGGTAAATAATGGTTTGACCAATGCGTCCAAGAAAGAAACCACGAAACAATTGATGGGTAAAGTAAGAACGATAAGAAGTACAACCACGCAGGTATTTACACACACTGGGGTGGAGTATGAAGGTCAGAAGCAGGGACAATCAAAAATGGGCGGAGGCCACAAAGGATACAAGAGCCATCCAGTAAAAATGGAGGGCACACGAACAGAGCAAAAGTACAAGGTATATGGGTATAAGGTGCATGTGGGCCTATGGAAGCACAGGTTTAGATGAAAGTTCAAGAGGAAGAAAGTACACGCAGGGCACATTGTAACAACCAAACAATGGCCGCTGCGTGGTCAAGTTAAGTCAAGCTTCAATGGTAAAGCACTCCAAAACGACTCAGGGTCGGCGTGGTTGGATTTTGTGGAGTGGGAAGAGCTCTGCAAGCAAAGCAGAGACAGTTCTTCAACTCATTTAGCAGGGGAAGCAACGACAAGACAACATGGAGGAGAGACACCAGAAGGAAGACGAAATGACGTATCCAACCCATCACCAGAAAGGAGAAATAAATTATTAGATCATGTAAATCATTAGTAATTATATTACGCTCCTAGAATAGTATACATAATTATATAACTTTAATTAGTGTTATATCGACGATCAAAGGTAGGATTGTATTCAAAATATTATTTTAGTTATTATATTGTCATCCTAGAGCGGTATACATAATTCTATTATTTGCTTCATTGTTATTCCAATTATGATACATAGAGTGTATCAAAAATATTAATTTTTTTATCATTGTGATTTATATTACCATCCTAGAGTAGTATACATAGTTCTATTATTTCAATTATTGTCATGTCGATTATCTCACGTAAGGTTGTAGTCAAAAAGATTAATTTAATTATTATTACGATTACCATCATAGAGTGGTATGCATAGTTATATTATGTTTATTATTGTGATTTCCATTATCATACGTAGGATTGAATCCAAAATTATTAATTTTATTATTAACAGACCTAAGGTTGGCTACATTAATTCAAGTATTAGTGGTGCAAATTCTCAACCTAGGGTACTATACAATGTAACATTCTTTCGATCATTATAATTAGTGCAAAAACTTAGGTAACAGATAAATAAAACATTCAGGTCAGAGCCATCCAGCGAGTCGTCATTTTTTTTTGACTCGGCAGAATGTTCAGAGAACAGGATATGTCTCAGAAGGGCCGTAATAAACGTACAAACATAATTGTTAAAAAAACACGAAAATAATAATTAAAAGTAGTTCGGTTTAATTCTTTAGGCAAGGAATGTAAATATTGAAATTAATTAGAGGTCAGCATTGTATCGATTGACATTGAAAATATCACATTCAGTAGGTAAACAGTAACTTTGCAAGATATACAGGAATGTTGCAGTCAGCAATTCAGAAGGTCGTAAAACTAGTTAAGAATCAAAATAAGTGTTATTGTTTTGTAAATATAAATGAGATCAATTTTGGTAAGTCAGAATCAGTTAATTAAATAAGTTTTTACATCGTAGACGGTTAATATTAGATTGGTTCAGATATAATGCCGCGATACTTGTAATTTAAATCATGTAAACATAATACTGTTGAATTAATAGTCACCATGTCACAATCTACGTAAGTTCATTTGTTAGTTAATAATATTACTGTTAAGTTTTGCGAGTTAATATAGTTTACATTATCTCGTTACCTATGTCTATATATGTGCCTAGTTCGACGATTTTATCCCTTAACAGACGTTATAACCAATTATCCGTGAAAATCGTAACAAGTTCAACACCCTGTATAACTTAAAAGGGGTACAAGAACAATTATCTATTGCAGCCGTAGATTTTAAATTATTGTTTTTTTAAATGATTCATTTTGTTAATGTTTATTAAATCGATTACTGGGCGAGTGAAAACAAAAATTCGATATTTTCTCAGTTTTTTTTTAATTGATTACCCTGTATTTTATGTAATTATCGTAAAGTACAATCCTTAAACTTTTATTTTTGTAAAGCAACCCCTATACACAAATTATTAGTTTTTGATATTTTCATTTTTCTCTGAAAATATCGAGGGCCATGATTTATTTGTGAAAAACAGGCAGTTTACCATTATTGTCTGTAAATTCAGTGATGTGGTACATTTGTTGCTACTTCAGATAATGTGAGGTAGGCCGAAGATTAATTTTACTTGCAATGAAATCATAGATCTGATGTGGATATTGGAGAAATGGAAGAAAAACGCATTACTGTCAACCAGAGTTATCATCAACGTTTTCCCGACAGGCGACAACCTAGAAAATCAGGGTTTGAAATGTTAAGAGATCGGTTTAACAGCGCTGGTTTAGTTCACTATGAGAAGAACGGATGAACAAATACTGCTGTGACAGAAAAAATGAAATCAGAGAACCCACATACAAGTATAATGAGTATTGTCAAAGAACAAAAACTCACTTAGTTCTGTGTGCAAACAATCCAGCATATTCACTTGCAACAATAATTAACTGATAATGATTTCGAGATGAGATTAGCGTTTTGTTAATGGGCCTTTCAAAAAGTTAATCAACAGAGATACTTTTTTTGACTATGTAGTATTTGGATATGAAGCTGCGTTTCATAGAAATGTTTGTTTTAACAGGCACAAGTTCGAATATTATTCTACAAGTAATCCATACCACATAATTACACGCAGTCAAACATGATCGTAGTTAAATGTGTAGGGAGGTATTGTTGGTGACCATATAGTACCGCCATACTTTTTTGATGCGCACTTAGATGCTGAGGTGTACTTAGATTTTTTAGAAAATCAGTTACCCGTATTACTGGAAGAGGTTCTACTTTATATACGCCAGCAAATGTGGTTCTTACATGACAGTGCTCCTGTTCTCCACAATCTACTTCTTCAAGGTGAACTTGATGATCAGTTTCCTGGAAGATGGGTCGGAAGAGGTGAGCCAGTGTGGTGGCCACCTAGGTCAGCAGAATTCAATAAAATGGACTCAGTCTTTTGGAGTTATATTAAGAATGAAGTTTATAAAACATACCCAACAACAAGAGATGACAAGAAGGAAATGATAACAAATGAATTTCAAAATATTTGTATACAAACAATTTGTAATGCAACTCTTTCACTTGCCGTTTTCATGCATGCGTCGATGTCTTGTGACGTCATTTTAAACACCGTTTGTTATTTAGATTTATTGTATTTTAGTAAAATAGTTCGTACATTTTTCCGTCACAGCATTTTGGTAAGATTTATTTGTAATAAACTTGCTTTCTTTCTGTGTTTATTGCTGTCAGTTTTTTCATGGCCTTCTCATCATTTTAAAGAATTATATATTATAAAAAGGGGGTGGGGAATGTATGGAGTGCGATAAAATACGGTAGCAAGCCACCTCTAGACAGAAATTTGAATCCAAATGATTTCATACGAAACGTACTGAAGCTTATTGCACTGCCATACCCACGAATGTTGTTAATTCAACCAGTTTCCTAACAACAGTACACGTCCTGATATAGCAAGGATTACTTAGACGTTCTTACTCTTGTCACGTTCTTGCTCCAATGGCTTTTTCGTTCCTCAGACTTGCCACTAATCGAACATGTTTGGGATATGATTGGCATAGACTGGATAATTTATCCTAATGACCAAATAACCTAGTTGCCATTTGTCACCGAATTCAAGAAGCCTGGGATGACATTAGCTCCAGACACTATAATTCATTCAGTTTCAAGCATGCCTAGAGGAATTATCCAGTGCATAAGAAACGGCGACAGACTTGTTGTTTTTTAAATATTTTACTTTGAAAATGTAATCATTTTTTTAAGCTGAATTAAAAACACATTATCTATAAGTTTTATTAAAATTAATCAGCTCTTACTGGGTCTTCGGTTTTTTTTTTTACAGTCAGTATATTTCAAATTATTTAAGCGCCTATTTGTTTAACTGAGAAATATGTTTTGACTAATAAAACAATTTTATGTTTTTTAGTGAGTTTTCTTAGAAAAAATTCACTAATGGGGAGATCCCGTCTTTAAAATTTTGAAAAAATGTCTTTAAATGAGCACGAACTAGGACCCCTAGAACCTATATCTTGGGTCAGTTTTATTTTATATATATATATATATATATATATATATATATATATATATATATATATATATCTGTGTGTGTGTGTGTGTCACACCGATAACTCAAAAAATAATGGTCCAATTTTGACAATACTGGGCACGTACCTTCTCTTTGTAAGTGGCTTGGATGGGTTCGTTCGCTAAGAAAATCTACCGAGCTTTTCCGGGAAACTTTTGGGTTTTCTTTCGAAAAAAAATTGTATCTGAAAAAGTAGAAAAGCTATGGTAACCAAATTTGGTACGTAAGTTGACGAGATTAGAGGGAACGTGTACAAATTAGTGATCTGCAAAACCGTTATTTTCTATTAACAGTTAAAGCCGTTTACGTTAATTCATAATAACCGTTGAAAATAACAGCTTCAGTTATTTATCTGCTTTTTTGAACTGGATAGTATCCTACATTCCCGAAACTGTGAGCGAGGGCGAGCACACTAATATAAATAACGTGTTACCTGTTAAGTAATATGTTATGAAGTAAAGTCCACTCTATACCGCATAGCATACCCATACATATTTATCATTCCCAGTATCTTGTCCATTCGTCCCGTTAAATAGTTAAATTTAACAGTTGCCGATGAAAAACGATGTTTATTCCTCGAACTTAGTTGCAGTGGAACTGAAACAGATACGAGTCCGAATTCTAGTTTAGTGTAAAAAGCGTTATTTTGGACCTGTTATTTTTATAAATCCATAACTGGTTTTTACCGTTGCGGTTCGACAACCGTTTGAAAATAACAGACAGTTAAATAACGACCCATCACTAGTACAAATCTATATTTCTATGTTGCAAGAAAAATAAGTTATAAAAATATTTGGTGCTAGATCATAAATTTACTACTATAACGCATTTTTTACACACATCTTATATAAATTTTGTTAAAATTAATCAACTCTTACTGGGTGTTCGGTTTTTTTGGTAAGTCAGTATATGTAGAAAGAACTTTGTGCTAGTTTCTCTCCGAATTTGCATTGCTAAAACTAGTTTAGCAATTGTAAAACTTAAAAATTTAATGTCATTAAACTAGTTTACCGTTTTAAGTTTTCACCCTAAGTAAGATAAATATAATTATTTGGAGTTGACAACACCGTCTATAACCGCTGACAAGTTTAATCTAGAGGATTAACAAGTTATATCTCATAAATAACTTTATTCAAATATCTTTGTCGGCTAAATCATGCAGAACTCGCTTAGTTAGCAGTTTCTCGAAACTCGCAAACTTTATGTTTGTATTACACAAGTGAAAGCGCTGACGATGTATATTGGAAAAACTGAATATTGTCCCTGTGTTACATTTAAATTTGACTTTCAATAAAGTGCTTTTTTAAAGATATTGCTAAAAATAACCTACAGTGATATTTTTTCAAATGTAACAATGACAGGTCAAGTTATTATTTATTTATCAAGTAAAACAAACACATATTGCAAAGTGCCCATAATTGGCTCCGTAGTTAAAGTTCATTATTTGACGCGTTATTGTTGAAATCAAAAGCCATAATCTCAGTATTTAATCTTCTAAAGTTTGAATCTGATAAAATAAGGTGTGATAGTAATAATTCCAACTGAAACTAAGAAGTAAGTACAATTTGGAGAACCCAATTAATCGCAATACAGTTTCCAGAACTTTTATTTCAACAACACACCACGAGGGCTTACAGCCTAAATACTATCGTACCGTGGGTGTCGGCAAGGAGGAAAGAGGCAACTTGTTAATTCTGGACTTGAAGGTTTGGAGGTTCGGAGGGGAAGGAAAAACATGTGCCAGCAAGGAATTCCACAACTTGGAAGTCCTCGGGACAAAAGACCGGGCATAACAAGATGTTCTATATCTGGTGACCTGCACAGTAAAAGGGTGCATTCGCTCTGTTCCCCTGTTAGATCTGTTGGGGGCAGCAGGTGGAGGAACTATGGAAGAAAGCTCATCTGATGACCTGACCATCGTTTCGCTAAAAACGTCATCAGAGGAATGAATAAAGTAAGCGATTAAAAACTATAACTGCTATTTATTTGTTAGTTGTCAAGTAATTGCAAAAAGTGTCCTCTACGAAGGTATACAGACAGACCCCCACTGTTGAGTCTTAAATGCCTGTAATTTAAATTGCACACCTGCTTTTGTAAAACTGCGTGTCGTTTTTAAATATTCCTTCTAAGAAGGGCACACTGATTATAAAGATAACAGTTCGAACAATGGACTACACAGAACCGGACTTACTCTATTCACCGAAACATTTTTGTTCAAATTTCTAACGATATACAGGGTGTGGCGCCAAGACTTTTAGTTAGCCTTTTCTCAATAACTACTCCGATTTCAAATTTTAAAATTTACGCACATACGACTGAGACTAATTCCAGTTCAGTAAAAATAGTTTACTTTATGTCAGTATTCTGGTTTAACCGGAAGTGACCATCAACTTGCTTATTTTAAATACAACATGGTAATTTTTATTATATTTTTGAGTTCTACATTGAATTTGAGATAAATTGTTCCTTTATATACCATATGTGAAAAATCAACCGTTTTCGAAATTTTTCGATTTTTTTGAAAATTCTCGCGAAAACCAAGGCCAAATTTTCCACACACTACATAAAGACTAAAACGAAGAGTAAATAAAACCAGAAGTACTTAGGTATTATATTAGTTTAAGGAAGTTAGGTATATTTATTCCTGGCATAATTTTACTTCACTTTGGTAATACTAATACAGTACCTATCTACATGCATTTATAAAGAACCTGAATCTGATGCACACAACTACTTTCTTATTTGTTTCATTGGATGTTAGAATCATAACATACTACAGCCGACGGCCGAATGCATTTGTTAAAGTTAGGTTAAAATGAAAAGTTGGGTTATTACTTACCTACTATTTGCAATAACCTTAGAGTATAGGAAGCTGTTTTATGTTTTAAGATTCTAAAGTATTAGCGGAGTCTATTTCGAAGTTATGCGCAGAACGTACACATTTATCTCATGACTCCTGTCAGTTAACAAATGACAAATAGCAGTGTTGTTGAATTAAACTAGAAGAAGAAGATGGCTTTTAAATACCATTAAAATTACCTCAACAAAAAAAAATATTTTTTTTTATTTTTTTTATTGCTCACTAATATTTACAATCAGAACCGCCTAATATATTATATACATTAACTAATATGTATATACATTGAGTTCTATAAGTAAATCTGCTGACGAGAAATTGACATGAAGGAATTACACCCATTGGTGCAATCCGGCAATTGTGATTTTATTTCATACCTGACTCCATAGATCTGATGGCCACTTTCTATTCAGTCGTCTTGTTTGGTTTTCAAGCAATGGTCTAACGGCATCATTTGGATGTGCTTCCAGTTTTTGAAGGTGTTTATTTGCTCTTCTAGTGATTTCTTCTGATACGAAGGGTATATTTAGATCTCTGTGAAGGATGTGGTTACTTACATACCAAGGAGCATCTGTTATGATGCGGAGGGCTTTGGACTGAAAGCGTTGAACTAGGTTAGTGATGGGTACTTTGGAGGAACCCCATAATTCTAGACCATAGGTCCAGATTGGCTTGATTATAGCCTTGTAAACCAGGACGTTGTTTTCTATTACAATTGGAGATTTTCTACCTATTAGCCAGTACAGTTTCTTCATTCTCAGATCCATCTCTTTTCGTTTCTTTTTAATGTGGGTACTCCATGTGAGTCGTTTGTCTAGATGTAGTCCCAGATATCTAGCATGATCAGCTTGAGGGATTTCTGTGTTGTTGATGTGGACAGGTGGACAAGTCTGGCGGTTCAGAGTGAATGTGACATGCGATGACTTTGCTTCATTGATCTTTATCTTCCATTTGTCTAATCATCTTTGTAGCAATGAAAGATGATTTTGTTTATGATAGCTGGCTACTTCAGGGTTTTCATTTACAGACTGTATGGCTGTGTCATCTGCGAATGTGGACATGTCAGTTTCTTGGGTAGTCGGTATATCTGAGGTGTATAGTAGATATATAATCGGACTGAGCACGCTACCTTGAGGTACCCCTGATTGGATTGGTCCGATAGATGAAACTTCTTCGCCTTGTTTAATTTGAAAGTATCGATCTGATAGATACGATTTAAAGATGAGGTAATAGTGATAAGGGAAGGATTTCTTGATTTTGTACAGGAGTCCTTTATGCCATACTCTGTCAAAGGCTTGACTTACATCTAGGAAGACTGAAGAACAGTATTTTTTTGATTCTAGGGTTTTTTGTATTATATTCACGAGTCTATGGCATTGTTGAACTGTTGAGTGCTGTTTTCTAAATCCAAACTGGTGTTCAGGAATCCAGTTCTCTTCGTCCAGTTCTCTTAGTAAGCGATTAAGGATGAGCCTCTCAAGTACTTTTGATAATATTGGCAACAGACTTATAGGTCGATATGACTTCTGTGGGAGGCTTTCCTGGTTTCAAAAACATCAATATTTGAGCAAATTTGAGCTGCTTGGGCCAATAGGCTAACCGTAATATCACATTGAAGATTATAGTTATAAATTTGAGCCCTTGCTCTGGTAGTTCGTTTAGTACCGTGCCAGTAATAAGATCTAGTCCAGGTGCTTTACGTTTGTTTAGCCTCTTTATTTGTTCCTTGATCTCTCTAACTTCAAATTTACGGATTGGAGGGGACAGCTGTAGCGGTATGTCAAGATATTCCTCTATTTCTGAATCAGGTTCATCTGAGTAAGGGTGGAAGACTTCTGATAAATGTTGACTAAACAATTCGGCTTTCTCATTATCTGACCTTGACCGAAGCCTCCAGTTTCCCGAATGGGTGGTATATGATTTTGAGGACTCTTATGGCTTCTCGTGGCTTTCCATATGGAGTGATCTTGGCCATTTAAGTTTTGTATGTAATAACGGAATGTTTCATTTCTAGTATTTTGTAATTTACGCTTCAGTCTGTTAGCGATATTGTTGTAGCGTGTTTTGTCTACCAGGTGATGAGTTTGATGCCATATAGCCCTAGCTCCTCGTTTTTCCGTGATCAGTTCGGTCACCTGCATTGGAATGCTACCTAAGTCCTTGACTTCATCCTCTATTATAGGTGTGGCATACCATGCAGCATGTTGTATTGTTGATATTAGGTGATTTGTTGCTTCTTCCAATTCTTCTGGTGTTTTTATACTTATTTGTGATTGGAGTTTGCCGTTGATGTATTCTCTAAAGATATTCCTGTTTGTTTTTTTGTTATGTAGAACTGGTTTTGCTTTCTTACTTATAATTGTAGCACTTACCGTTGCTACGACTGGCGTGTGATCAGATGATAGATCCAGACAAGATTGTGCTTCTAGATAGTTTTGTGATAACCCATTGACTACAAAGAAGTCTAATAAGTCGGGAATTTTGTTTGGATCTGTAGGCCAATATGTTGGTTCTCCCGTGGATAATGTACTGTACCTCTTTTCTATTATCAGCTTAGAGAGTTCCCTACCTTTCGGTGTTGTTAGTCTTGAACCCCAACTAGTATGATTTGAGTTATAATCCCCACCAGCTATAAACTCGTTACCTAAGGTTACAAAAAAGGATTAAAAGTCTTCTTTTGTAATTCTACGTCTTGGCGGACAATAAACTGCTGATACTGTTAGTGGATTAGGAAGCTTGTTAACTTGGATCGTAGTAGCTTGTAGAAAATCTGCTTGGAATGTTGGCATCTCATAATGTGGTAATGAGTTTTTAATTATTATTGCAGTGCCACCATGAGCTGTGGCGTCTGGATGTTCAGTGTGGTATATACTATAGTGTAGTATTTTTAAGTGTGTTCTGTCCGTAAAATGTGTTTCTGATACGAGCAGAATGTCTATTTTGTGCATAACTAGGAATATCTGTACTTCGTGTTTTTTGGGTTGGAGGCCATTGGCGTTCCATAATGCTATTCTAAGATACTGAGACATTGTTAAGCCAGTCTATTAATGACAGTCGACAACATGTTTAGAATCATGTTATTCTGTTGCATGAGCTGACTGAACATGGCCTTGAATTCGTTCAAAAATTGCACCAGTGTTATATCACTTTGCTGTTCGATATCATTATACGTAGCGTTGTTTTGCCTGTTGTGCTCATCATGACGGAGCGCTTGTGCATAAGAATGATTGATCTCTGACCTTTCGGGAGCTTTAGTCTGACTAAGGTGATTTCGCTGGCTATTGTCATGTACTGAGGTATGAAGCGAATTATGCTGATGTCGCGAGGGTTGCTGTCGTAGATCTGGTTTATTTTTGGCTTGGAGTTCTTTATAAACTTCGCAACCTTTATAATTGGATGGATGAGGACCATTACACAAAAAGCACTTAGCTGGCGTGTCTCTTGTTTTGTTGCATACTTTGGAATCATGACTTCCTCCGCACCTAACGCAGGCATATGGTCTATTGCAATATTTCTTGGTGTGGTTGTACATCTGGCATCTGGTACATTGGACTATGACTTTGTTTTTTCTTGGTGGTTGGATTACTATTGACTTATTATTAAGGTATCTTAGATTCTATACATCTTTGTTATTGGGAGCTGGTTCAAGGTCAACAAAGAAAAGGGGCAACGGGTCTTTGGTGACTCTGTGTCTAACATTAATCAGGTTTCTGACTTTGTGTCCATTATTTTCTAGCTCTTCTTGTATATCTTTTAGGGGTACAGTATGATGAAGGCGCTGTACCACTACTCTGTATGGCTTTTCTTCTTTCATTTGATATGTGTGGTAAATAATATTATTCTCCTTCATGTATCTTACAAGTTTTCGGTAAGTATCTGGGGTGTTAGCGTTAAGTTTTATAGTATTATCCCGAAGAGCTTTAGTTGTGTATTGCTCTTCCTCTATAATATTTTGTAGTGAACGAATCATCTCTGGGTATTTGATGACGCCTTGTATGTATATTTGGGGTGGTTTGGGAATTCTTTCTACTACTGGCTGCGCATCTCTCAGATCGCTATCAGCTAGCGTTGTTAGGGGTGCAAATCTATTGCTAACTAAATCTGGAGATTCATCTGATGACCGACTTCCTTGTCTTTGTATTCTTTTTCTTTTATATCTTGACTGAGCCTGCTGCCATTTATTTTTGTCATTATTTATTTGGTTGCTGGTATTTGTGTCTACACTCATCATTCCTACGCCGCTGGTATTGCTGATTATAGATTTAATATCTCTTGCTGACTGATAATTTATCTGAATTAGTAGATCGGATGTATCCATATGACTGTTGTCTGTCATAATTTTAATAAATTATATTCCATTAATCGGTGGTAAGTATGTAAAATTTAAGTTACTATAATAGAATGTTTATTTACAAATATATTTACAAGTAAATATTGATATTTACCTCTCTAAATATTCTCCGTGAAAATATTTATCACTTAAAATATTATTATCGCAGTCACTTTTGATAACTTTACCGAGATCGCTAAACTATACGACCGCACCTGACCACGATTCTCAAAAAACTTCAACAAAATTTAGCGACATAATGTAACTTACGCCACTGACTGCAATATGATTTGTATATTATTTTGAAATAAATAAACTAAAACTACAAGTTTTCTGTCTCTTGAAATTTCTCCGTATCTTGAATCGTTTACACGATAAAAAATAAAAACCTTCTTATGGCTTGTCCATTTATCATACAGTAAATCCCAAACACAAACAATAATTTTTGTTGACAACACACACATACACATACACATATATATTTCTGTGTGGGTCAATATATATATATATATATATATATATATATATATATATATATATATATATATATATATATATATATATATATATATATATATATATATATATATATATATACATACAGGCTGGCGCATTGAAAACAAAACAGACCGATTTGCGTCCAGAGAAACATCAATTTTAATATTGAGGGGGACATGTTTTGACATAAAACTCAAATTTGTCACATCAACCCCTTAAGGGTGGTGACACCAACCCTTATATTTTAAATAGGGAACATGGATCAAGTTTTGTATCATTTGAAAGCTCTTTATTTTCTTAATTCAGCACACAAATTTTTTTGGGCTCGTTTAAAAATTATTCACTGTTGAAGATGCAAAAACGCATTTCACTTATTCCGATAAGAAATGTTTCGTTGGTTTGTAAACAAAAAAATGACTATCAGAACATTTCCTATCGGATTGAGAGAAATGCGGTTTGGTATTTCAGTTTATCGGTCGATTTGATACTTGATAGTACTACCGAAAATTAATTTCACAATGGTGTATTCTATGGAAGAAAGAGTTGAAATAATTACTCTTTGTTTCAAAAACGATGACTGTGCCAACCGTACCGCAAATTTGTTTAATGAACCACATCCGAACAGACATGTTTACAGAGAATACATTATGGAGTTAGTTGCAAAGTTTCGACAAGTGGTTCAGTAGCCAACAAAAAACGGGATCCTGAACGGGAATTTCCGGTTAGAAATGAGACTACTGAGATTGAAGTTTTAGGACAAATTGCTGCAGACCCAACTTTGAGCACGAGAAAATTGGCCATCGTTTGAAACATGAAGAGAAGAACTATTCAGCGAATATTGAACCATTATAAATTTCACCCGTATAAAACTCATCTTGTACAACAACTGAATGAAGATGATTTTGATCGGCGGCTGGAGTTTTGTGAAATTATGACGGCACGAATATCTGATAACGGTAACTTTCTGTTAAGCATCTGTTTTTCAGACGAGTGTACGTTTTTATTAAACTCTACAATCAATCGTCATAATTGTCGTTTTTGGGCAGATAATAATCCAATAAATTTTCACGAAGTCCACACTCAAACTCCACAGAAATTGAATGTCTGGACTGGCATTTTTGGAGACCGTTTAATCGGACCAATTTTTCTTGATGGCCATTTGAGTGGCGAGACGTATTTGGAGTTACTAGAAGATATCGCTTATCTACTAATTGACATTGTTGAAAATGATAATCGCTATCAAGAAAATCAATTAGTGTTTCAACAAGAACGAGCTCCTCCGCATTTTTCACAACGTGTTAGGGAGTTTTTGAACAGAGAGTTTCCAGGACAATGGATTGAGCGTAGAGGTGCTATTGAGTGGCCCCCTAGATCACCGGATTTAACTCCTTAAGACTTCTTTCTATGGGGCCATCTAAATAGTAGAATTTACGCAGCAGAACTGGAGTCTCTGGAAGAATTACGACGACGCATTGTTGAAGAATGTCATCTAATAACTCCACAAATGCTCCAGAATGTCAGAGCTCGTTTTGAACAAAATTTGTACTTTTGTATGGAAGCTGGTGGTCAACAATTTGAACACTTGCTTAACTGAATAAACATTTTTTAGCGTTTGGTTTTGGTTTTTAGTTTTTTAACGAAAAATTGACTAATTAGTGAATTTCTTATCACAATGAATGAAATACGTTCTTGCAACTACAACTGTGAATAATTTTTAAACGAGTTGATAAAATTTCCAAAAAAATTAGTCTGCTGAATTCAGAAAAGAAAGAGCTTTCAAATGATGTAACACTCGATCTATGTGTCCTATTTAAAATATAAGGGTTGTTATCATCACCCTTAAGGGGTTGATGTGACAATGTTGCGTTTTATGTCAAAACATGTCCCCCTTAATATTGAAATTGACGTGTTTCAGCGTTTCTTAAAAAATTCTCTGGACGCAAATCGGTCTGTTTCGTTTTCAATGCACCACCCTGTATATTAAATTTATATACATATAAGAATATAGATATGTCTATATTAACATATAAAGTCTAAAATTGCGTTGGGTATGGGTTCCAAGAGCTCTAATTTGTGCTTATTCGAAAAACATTTTCGAAAATTACAAAGCTGTTACCTCTCTATTAGCGAAATTTTCCTTATGAAAAATCGTTAAAATTAAAACTGACACCGATTATGGGTTAACAACAATTTCATTAGTTTAATTAGTTACATATTCATTTATTCTCGGCACACATCTGTGAATTAGTTTGTGGTTAAATTGTTAATCTTACATTGTAACAATTTGTAGTGTAAATGAATGTTATTTTAAATGATAAGGTCTGTATTTATGTTATACATGTTCTGCTTGTTTAAATTACGTTTATAACCTTGCAATTTGTAGAATATACAACAGCTAATTAAAGAATCTGATACATAAAACATTTCTTCTTTATTTTGCATTTACAACTTTCAAATTATAACCTAAACATTAAATTGTAAATTATTTTTTGAATTTGGTATTATATGAGAAAGCGTGTAAAATGATTTTAATTTAATTTTAGCGCGGATGAGTAACAGGCATTGTTCTGCGACCCTTCAATTATTTCAGTAATTAAAATTGTAGGAATTGTTGATTGCTTCAAAATAATGAAAATATACCGGAACATCCGCTCCAAATGATCCCATTCATTTTGTTTCTAGTAACGTTTCAATGAATTAAAGGCTGTTACTCAAATTTTGCTTCACTAATTGATTTTGTTTAAAGAGCGAGTTGTTTTGCATTTATCGACCACCGATTTATTCTGTACTTTATAAAGAAAGCAAAGAGGGAAACAATTTAAAAGCCACCATAAATATACTGAAGCTCTAACGTGGGATGAATTTTGGTGGTGGACATGAAAATTAAGGTTTTCTGCTTTGAAGCTTAATATACGAGGAGGTGTTGAAAAATACTTAGTCTGCAGTACAAAACGCAATCATGTGAAAAAAAGTTTTATTTATTATTTATCTAACATAAGACTTGCACATTTAGCAGATTGTTCATAAGGTAAGAACTCAAAAAAATATTTTTCGTGTTCTTCAAAGCACCCCCAACGCCACATATGACTTCTCGGTTTATTGAAAATCATTCACGTTTCAAATGTTTTTTTTTTATGTTTGGAAATAATTTCTGGTGGTGCTAAATCCAGAGAATGTGGTGGTTGATTAAAAAACAATTTTTTCAATTGTCTGTGAGAAGACGAGTTGTCTTGCAAAAATAGTATACCTTTGGCGACTTTTCCGTGAAGGTTTTCACAATTTTTTCTAGCGTAATTTAAATAGTAACTCACAATGGTATCCTCCCGTGATAGTCTTACCTTGTTCAACAAAATTTAGTAGAGTCACTCTATCTTTGTTCCAGAAAACTTAAGCAATGACTTTGCCAGCCGCTTTAGTACATGGAACTTTTGATTATTTTTCGATTGCTCTTTAGAATTATCAACATCTGAGCAGATTGAAATCCATTTCCCAAAAGTATCGTCATTCCTTAATGCTGATAAATAATGTGAAGTACAAGCTAAAGGGAAATGTCTAATGTCTCTTGTATACGCTTCCGCCTAATTTTATAACTTCGTTAATATTTAATTACTCATTGAATTTAATTTAATGAAGGAATAAAATTTATATAAAAGATAAGATTTAACTTGGTTGCTCAGTCAAAGGTATAAACTTCAATAAAAATTAAACACAGGGCATGGACTTTAACACTGGGGTGTAAAATGTACAAATAAAAATCGAAGATACGGTAAAAATCGATTTATTCAAAATTATTGAGTTTATATAAAGCTGATTGTAGTGAATTTACCAAAGTTACATAAAGTAATTAATGATAGGTGTTCTGATGAATTGTGGTTAAATTATTGATGTCTTGAAAATAAATTGATACAGATAAATAAAGTACTTAGCTGATAGTTTAATCAATTTTTCGACGTCATCCAGACTTCTGCCATCGATGAGGCGAGTCAAGGCTGCCAACACATTTTTCAGAATGCTGCGGGGGCCCCACTGTTCGGTAGGATATGTCTCCTTCCTCCGGGAGCAGCTTCGCGATGATATCTGTCTGTGCTTTTTTTCTTTAACGCCGGCCTATTTCCGCGACTATGGCCAATCACCGACGCCAGGGAGCAGTTTCACCTCACTATCCTGGAAATTTTTCCGAACCCCTGCCTTTCTGTAAGGAGGGTAGGGATCTTTAACGTGCCCAACATCGCATGGACACGGGACCGACGGCTTTACGCCCCCTCCGAAGGGCGGAACGTGCAGACATTCAACTTACTCAAATACAATGCCAGAACCTCGCTTAATGTTAATGTTACAGTTTGTACTGAAAAAGTGAAAGGAGTACCCTGGGATCAAACCCACTACCCTTCGGTTCAGAGGCACGCGTTCTTGCCCCTGAACCATCGAGGTTCTTTCGCGATGATATAAATGACTGGATGTTCCTTATAAAAAGATGGATGTTGCGTCTTCCTACAGATGCATGATGATGATGGCATAAAACAATGGATGTTTCTTATAAAAAGATGGATGTTGCGTCTCCCTACAGGAGCAGCTTCATGGTGGCATAAAGCAATGGATGTTTTTGAATAAAAAGATGGATGTTGCGTCCAAAATGACGCATATATCTCCTTTAAAACAACGGGGTGACTATTTAGCCATGCTGCCTTCTTTTATTAATTATCTAAGTAATGGCAGGTTTTTTTAAGGTTGACTTTTAAGTAAGAAGAAAATGTGTCTCGTGGTTACAGGGGCTTTTAAAGGTTCCTTATCTTGAAATCCTTCCGGCCAATGAACTGTCGTCACATACGCAGAGCTGTTCCCATTGAATCACAATACGGTAGAGTAATTGACTACGAGCCTGGTGGGCCGCGTCAATGGCTATGAAGTCATTATGTTGGCAACTGTTTCTTTATGAATAAATAATGTTAGACGTATTCATAAACCTTATAGTTTGGAAAAGGTTGTAACACGTGTAACATGTTACAAATTGTCGATGGTCATTTCATGAACAAAACCAATATTTTCTAACGTGGTTACAAAAATAAGTCTTTCAGAGCAGTGTTTTTTTTTGACATCTAATACTCATAAAAATAATAATAATGTATTTACCCTGAATGCAATATAAGCACACAAAAATAATAAGTAGTGAATAACAAAGTCTCTACATGTTGATCAATTCACCAACAAAGCATACAAAATGCTGTATGTGTAGAAAAAATATAACTCATCTAAAATCTAAAATACATTTTGAAATCACAACAAAAACACCGTTTTTATTAATGCACACCTCACATATCAAACCCACACAAGTTATAACATAGCTTTTCGCAGTAGGTGCGTTCTGGTATCGAATTTTCAGAAAAATATTTATAATGGCAAATATCTATTTTTTATGAAAGGCATCAAATTTGGTTAACGGTATATTATAAACAATCTACAGTGTTATTCATTATAAATTACTTACCCCTTATCATCGTTATTATTGTGAGGGTATGACTGAGTTTTGTTAAAATGCCATCAGAAGTGCAATGGCGTGCAGATTTCAGGGAATACAATTTTTTTTAAATACGATACCCGTATATTATTAAATCTTTGGAAAAACTTTTTTTTCCTGATTTCAATATTTTATATGTTACTCCTAACTCATGCCCTTTTTGAGTTATTAAACGTCGAATATGTTAGAAAAACTAGTTACTGTAATTACGGAAAACCTTTTTTCTGTGTATGTTCTCGCCTCGCGGTGAACTCATTCAGTCATATGGAAAAGTTAATATTGTTAAAGTAAGCTTTGAAAATGGCAGCTCTTTTATTCGATAAGTCACATTTCTGTAATAAAATAATCAAAATGGTTTACAATGAGCAAGGAAAAGTTCAAATGTATTGTTACGTTTTCTCCGGGTTCTGGATAAGTGAGACTTTTAATTTTAACAAAACAACTTTATTTACACTCTAAATATGGATACAATAAAATTTCTAGAATGTCTCTCTCACAAAACACTTCATTTACTGGCCTTACAATTACTACTCTCAACAAAAGTCACTAATCTGGTACTACAGTCACTACTCTCTTAACACTTTACACTGCTTCAAGTCACTACCACATTCTCTTACTGAACTGAACTAACTCGGGCTGGCTTGCTTTCGCTTTTATATACTCGCCGTACCTTCCCCTCCTTTCTAGAGCATTCCATTCCAGAACGTTCCAGGACCTTCTTTTACTAGAAGGTTCTGTGAATACAGATCGGTCCCGTGTGTATACAGGGGGATGTGTATACAGGATGATCCAAATGTGGTCACCACTCCTATGCTACACAAGAGATGTTTCTCGAACTATAAGATCTCTCTGCGTATACAGGGTGTTCGGAATGTGCAGACCTCAGTTATCCGTTCCGACGGGGCACAAGTTGGTAACTTCGTTATTTCTGGTCCTAGAGGGTTGAGACTTCGCCTGAGGGGGGTCACCCCAGGCACCCCCAGGGGGTGGGGAGGCGGTGTTGCCAGATTGTGCAAAAATTCCCAGATGTTGGGGAAATTCTGGAGATGTGGCAACACCGCACCTACGTCTATTGAAGTGCTTTGTAACACTGCCCCCCTCCTTAAGACTGTTCGTCCCGAACAGTATTTACCGGCCGCCAACTTGGGGGTTCGTTGCCCCGATAGGGACTCAACCTCTCTATGTGAACAACTTTGGGTTTAGTTCTTGGAGACAGCTGGATTCTGTAGACTAGGTCGTTGATTTTCTTAGTCACCAAGTATGGCCCTTCCCATGGTTTCTGAAGTTTGGGACTGAGGCCCTTTCTCCTTGTTGGTTGGTACAGCCACACTGCATCACCTTCCTTGAATGTATGGGGTGTTGCTCTGCGATCCAAGCGCATCTTCATCCGGTCACTGCTTAAGAGGAGCCTATCTCTGACACATCTGTGTATAGTGCGCAGTTTTCCTTCTAGGTCGGCGACATACTCAGGTAACGTAGCTAGGTCCGCTATGTCCTCGTTCGGTGGTGGTCTCGTCATGTCGATTGGTAACCGCATCTCTCTGCCGGTCAACATCATGGATGGAGTGTAGCCGGTAGATTCATGCTGAGAGCTTCTGTAAGCTAGGAGGAACAGAGGTATCAACTTGTCCCAGGTTCTCTGATTCTCGTCGACAAACATAGCAAGATACTGATTGATGGTCCTGTTATGCCGTTCTACCATGCCGTCTGATTGAGGGTGGAGTGGCGTTGTTCTCGTTTTCTTTATGCCTAGCAAGTCCATTAGGCTCTTCCAGACCTCTGATTCGAAATTCCGGCCCTGGTCGGTGTGAATCTCCAAGGGTACGCCATGCCGTGATATGACATTTTCCATCAGGGCTTCTGCTACGGTCGTTGCCTCTTGGTTGGGGATCGGCGCAACTTCAGGCCATTTCGAGAAGTAGTCCATCGCCACCATTATGTATCTGTTCCCAGACTCTGTGATGGGAAAAGGTCCTGCGATGTCTACGGCAACTCTCTCCCACGGTGTACCTGAGATGTACTGCATCATTTTTCCTCTGGATCGGGTCTTTGGTCCTTTCTTTGAAGCACATTGGTCACACCTTTTGCACCATTCTTCCACGCTTCTTCGGCAGTTTATCCAATAGAAGCGGTCTCTCACTCTGGCAAGAGTCCTGTTGACCCCAAAGTGGCCTCCACTTCTACTATTGTGTAGCTCTTGAAGAACACTGCTTATGCACTCACTTGGCACGACGGTCTGGTATATACAGTCTCTACCATCGGCAGTTTCCCATTTTCGAGTGATCATGTCATTCTTTAGACACAATGAGTCCCATTGTAGCCAGTATCCTTTAACCTCCGCCCCAAACCGGGACACATCGTGCCACTCAGGTCTTTTCCCCTTTTGTAGCCATTCTCTAATATTTTTCAAGTCTGGATCTGTCTTCTGTGCGTCTCTGATGTATTCAAGATTTACGTCTAGATCGGTGTTATTCTTCTGTCCTGCCACCAGTTGTTTGATCTGATGAGTTACTTTGTCGATCTCTTTGTTCTCTTGTCGCTCGCAAAATTTACATTCATGCACTGAACATGGTCTTCTCGACAAGCTGTCTGCATTGGCGTGACTTCTTCCTCTTCGATGTTCAATCCGGAAGTCGTAGCTCTGCAGTTTCTCTATCCATCGTGCTATCTGTCCTTCAGGATTTCTAAAGTTCAGAAGCCATTGCAGAGCAGAGTGATCTGACCTCACGCGGAATGTTCTTCCGTACAGGAAGCTGTGGAAATGTTCGATGGATCTTACAACTGCCAGCAGTTCTTTCCGGGTTACACAGTAATTTTTTTCTGCTTTTCCGAACGTTTTGCTGAAGTAGCCTATCACAACTTCTTCTCCGGCTTGGAGCTGCGAGAGTACTGCCCCAATGCCATACTGGGAAGCATCAGTGTCCAGTATGAACAGTCCTTCGTTCTGAGGATAAGCCAGTATAGGAGCAGTGAGAAGACGATGTTTGAGTTCTCTAAAAGACTCTTGGCAATCTGGTGACCAGATGAACTCGACCTTATTTTCAGTCAGGCTATGCAGAGGTTTCGCAATGCTGCTGAAGTACTTCACAAAGCGTCGGTAGTAGCTGCAAAGTCCCAGAAAACTTCTGACCTCATGTTTGTTCCTCGGCACAGGCCAGTCTCTTACTGCCTTTATTTTCTCTGGATCAGTTTCTATCCCTTTCTCAGAAACGACATGTCCGAGGAAACTCACTCTCTTCTGGAAGAGGACGCATTTCTTGGGATTAAGTTGCAGATTGGCACCTCTCAGCCTGGAGAAAACTTGCTTCAGATTCGACAGGTGTTCATCGAAAGTCCTTCCAATCACCATGACATCATCGAGATACACCAGGCATGTTTCCCATGTCAGTCCTCTCAGCACTAACTCCATTAGTCGCTCGAAGGTGGCAGGTGCATTACATAAGCCGAATGGCATGACCTTGAATTGGTACAACCCATTCCCGGTTGAAAAAGCAGTCTTCTCCTTATCGTCTTTATGGAGTTCTACTTGCCAGTAGCCACTTTTCAGGTCTAATGTAGAGAACCACTTTGATCCAGCCAAAGTGTTCAAAGTGTCGTCGATCCGGGGCAGGGGATAACTGTCCTTCTTGGTGACATCATTCAGCTTTCTATAGTCCACGCAAAATCTCATAGTGCCATCTTTCTTGGTGACCAAAACTACTGGGGACGACCAAGGACTATTAGACTCCTCGATCACACCATCTTCCAGCATTTCGTTAACCATCGCCTTGATTTCTGATTGCTTGGCAAAAGGCAGTCTTCTCGGCGGCTGTCTAATTGGTCTTGCGTCGCCAGTATTAATTCTGTGTTGCACTAGACTCGTACGACCTGTGATTTTATCTTGAGCGAAAATATCGGCCTCCTCCAATACGAACTTCAGGGCCATTTCCATCTCCATGTCGTTCAATTGGCCCCAAGAATTCTTAAACCGCTCTACCATTTCTACTGGCAGTCTTCTGTCTAATGCCGTGGGTGTCACCTTTCTTGACAACGTCACTCGGTCAATGGGCTCGCAAGTGGCGATAACCTCACCTTTCTTCAATGTGACCCTGTTAGTTTGCACGTTAGCCACTCTTATGGGTATTGTCCTCTTCGGGTCTACTAAGCATCGTGCGACGAGGGCACCATCACGTCTATCTTTTAGGGGCTCCGCTATGAGAGCAGACATACCATCAAGTTTCTTCTCTAGCCTGGCTCTGACAATCTTCTCACTGTTACCAGGAATCCGTGTATCTTCGTCGACAATAAGTCTCACCCTGGGACTAGCTTCGCCTGCTGTTGGAGATAAATACAACTCTTCGTTACCGATTTTCAAGATCTTATTCTGGAAGTCCACTGATAGGACATCGAACTCTTCCATTAAATCCAGGCCCAGAATAAATTCGTCGACGATCTCTGCGACGACAGCCCTTACCTGTAGCTCAGTACTGCCCAGCCTAATGTAAACAGTGGCCTCTCCATGCACGGGTATTCTATCTCCTTTTGCCGTCTCCAATACAGGCTGTCTGTTGGTAGTTAGTGCCGACATATTTGGCAACATGTCTGGGCGTACAACGGATGTAGTGGCGCCAGTATCGATGGTAAAACTGCATTGTCTTCCGTCTATGCTGCCAGGTATGACGAGGCTCTCGCGGCAGCGTCGGATAGTGGAGACCCTGACTTTGGGGCATTGGGTCTCGCATGCCACGTGTCGCCCACCTACACTGGCGTCAGGTCGTTTTCCCTGATGGCGCTCCCTGTTGGTGTATTCTTGTCTTCTGCATGCCACCTGTTGGGTTTGTGAGCACTGCCTACTTATGTGCCCTTTCCTACCACACTTGTAGCATTCTATGTGGGACCAATCTGCTTTCGTCTTACGTGCTCCAACCGTTGCAGTGAGCTTGCTTATGGCTTCCTTCATCAACTTGATTTCTCGCCTTAGTTCCTCTGTCGTGTCTGCATGGTCCTCTATCTCCTTCACTTCGCGCAGCCTGTTGCGGCGAGGTTGAGATGCATTCTTCGCTGCTTCAAATTCCAAGCCATAAATTACGCAGTCCGTAAGTGTTTTGAACCTTCCGAGCCTTAAAGCTTGTTGCATTTCATTATCAAGTACCCCATCGATGAAGGTCTGGACGGTTATCTGGTTGACAAATTCTTCTGGGGCTTGGGGATATGCCAGTCGCACAAGTTTCTCCACTTCGGCACTAAATTCTTGCAGCGTCTCATTTGGCTTCTGGACCCTTGACTTTAGTTGTGTCTGGTAGACCTGGCTCATGTACTTGTTACCATATCTCAAATCTAGGGCCTGTATCACTGTTAAGTAGTTTTGCTGTTTCGACTCCGGGATGTTCTGGAGGATCTCTAGGGCTTTACCTCTAAGCGAGAGAATTAGAGCAGTTGCTGCCTGTTGTTCGCTCCACCCATTGCTGAGAGCTGCCGCCTCAAACTGCCTCCTGTACATGGGCCACGATGTTTCTCCGTCAAAAGTCGGCGGCTTCAAGGTTCCATGAGGCTGCTGCACGATTGGTATACCTTCTTCCGGACGATTTTGAACTGGGGACATTCCAGTAACTCCTCTTGGTTGAGTTCTGTCAGTCTGGCCCATCACCTGCTCTGTCAGTTCTCTATGTCTGACTTCTGTGCCTTTCATCATCATCTTCATTTGTTCTTTCAACCCCTCCACTTCTTCCCATCGTTTGTTCCAATCCTTTACATTTTCTGTTACATTTTCTACTTTACTGTTCACATTTTCTATTTGTTCGTTGATCAGTTCAATTTCCTCTTTTACATCGACTCTCATATTGTGAAACATACTTCGGAGGTCTTCTTTGTCTTCTAGTCGTCGTTTTTCGTCTTCTTCGCGTTGCTTCTTGAGTTCTTCTTTATCTTCAAGACGCCTCTGTTCCTCCTCTTGTCGTCTTCTCTCGTCTTCTTCGCGCCGTCTTCTTTCATCTTCTTGTCGCCGTTGTTCGTCTTCTTCGCGTTGCCTCTTGAGGTCTTCTTTATCTTCTTGCCGCCGTCGTTCCTCTTCTTCGCGCCGTCTTCTTTCTTCTTCTTGTCGTCGTTGTTCGTCTTCTTTGCGTCGTCTTCTTTCATCTTCTTGTCGCCGTTGTTCGTCTTCTTCGCGTTGCCTCTTGAGGTCTTCTTTATCTTCTTGCCGCCGTCGTTCGTCTTCTTCGCGCCGTCATCTTTCTTCTTCTTGTCGTCGTTGTTCGTCTTCTTCGCGTTGCTTTTTTAGTAAGTCCATCAACTCTTTGATTTCAGCCATCTTGTCGTAGTCAGTCGATCTGGTGTTTACCATTTACAGCTAGCTTGCTTGTTCACTTCTTCACTCACTTATCCCACACTTCTGACACCAAATTGTTACGTTTTCTCCGGGTTCTGGATAAGTGAGACTTTTAATTTTAACAAAACAACTTTATTTACACTCTAAATATGGATACAATAAAATTTCTAGAATGTCTCTCTCACAAAACACTTCATTTACTGGCCTTACAATTACTACTCTCAACAAAAGTCACTAATCTGGTACTACAGTCACTACTCTCTTAACACTTTACACTGCTTCAAGTCACTACCACATTCTCTTACTGAACTGAACTAACTCGGGCTGGCTTGCTTTCGCTTTTATATACTCGCCGTACCTTCCCCTCCTTTCTAGAGCATTCCATTCCAGAACGTTCCAGGACCTTCTTTTACTAGAAGGTTCTGTGAATACAGATCGGTCCCGTGTGTATACAGGGGGATGTGTATACAGGATGATCCAAATGTGGTCACCACTCCTATGCTACACAAGAGATGTTTCTCGAACTATAAGATCTCTCTGCGTATACAGGGTGTTCGGAATGTGCAGACCTCAGTTATCCGTTCCGACGGGGCACAAGTTGGTAACTTCGTTATTTCTGGTCCTAGAGGGTTGAGACTTCGCCTGAGGGGGGTCACCCCAGGCACCCCCAGGGGGTGGGGAGGCGGTGTTGCCAGATTGTGCAAAAATTCCCAGATGTTGGGGAAATTCTGGAGATGTGGCAACACCGCACCTACGTCTATTGAAGTGCTTTGTAACAGTATATACAAAATAGATAACAAAAATTTATTTTGGAAATTTAAATATAAATAAATGACAACTTATAAAATATGTTCGATGTGTCCACCATTATTGTCAATGCATAATTAATAACGGATTCTCATATTTATAATTGCACCGGAAATCGCTTCATTATTGGCACTGAGATTGTTTATTTCAAGTCTAACCCCGTCATTAATGATTTGAATACTATTATTATTATTGGTGGCGGTAGTGGTGGAGGTCAAAAGGTGGTATATCCTCGACTGATTGTCATTAATCACAGATTTACTTTATTTCTCGTTATTATTATCATTATTATTACTATTACTATTAATAATAATAATAATAATCATATTATCAGTATTAACAAAGTCTTTTAGAATTTTCCAAATAAATAAATCCATAAGAGTCAAACCTGGGCTGTTGGGTGGCCATTTAATAGTTTCATTATTCCCTATCTTGATCTTGAACGGGATGATACTATGCGTAGTTGCCCCATCCAGTACCCAAGTCATATCTTCAAGTTCGACTTCCGGAAAATTATGTAAAAAATATTTTCTACTTCTGCGATAAGTATTTCCGAATATGTGACTCCAGTTAAAGTATAATAATAAAATATAGGCACAACAATTTTGTTTCTGAAAATGCCACACCAAACGCTAACAGTTTCTCTTCCTGATGTGTGTATTTGTTTTACCAATCTTTTTCTTCTGTGCTTGTTTTCCCACGACCTTCGAGTTTTCTATTGAAAACTCCTGCCGTAGAAGGATGATTCATCAGTCCATAATATTTTAAGAAAATAATAGGGACCTTCATTCAACTTTTCAATCATCTGGCGGCAAAAGTCCAGCCTTTTCCTTTTATCAGCCTCTGTTAAAACATGTACGAGTAAAATTTTATATGGCCTGTAGTGGCTATTTTTTAACGTACGTTGAATTTTGGAATAACTTTTAACTAAACGACTGCTTTATTTATACTGCATTTAGAATTTTCTAATAAGGTAATACAATTGGTCAAAAAAGTCTATTCGTAAACAAGTATGGATGGGCTTACCTTCGAAATAAAGGAGTATATCTAGCTGCTCTTCCTTGTTTGCATGAACTAAACGCTTTTCTTGTACTAAAACTGGAGGTATTGTTCACCCTTCGGCACATATTTTTGTACGTATTTTATGGTGTCACTTTAATTTTTGTGATTTTTAAGACAACAGGTAAATATTTGGACTTTTTCTTCCTGACTGTAAACCAGTTTGATTATTTCATTACCAAAATGTCACTTATCAAACATAGTAGCTGTAATATGCAAACTTTAGTTTCATAAAGTTAACGTTTCTATATTTACAGTAACTAGTTTTACCGACATATTCGACCTTTAATTACTCAAAAATGGTATAAGTTAGGGATACCATATGGTATATTTTTGAAATCAGGAAAAAAGTAAATTCCAAATATTTAATAATCCATTGAAAAAAATTTAATTTTTTTATACCCTGAAATCTGCACAAAAATTTAGCCATAACCACACAACTACATTATAAAACGTTTCTCTATAGGCAATAATAACGATGATAAGGGGTGGGTAATTTATAATGAAAAACACTGTACCATAGTTCATCAAAACATTGTTTTATTGTTTGAAAAAGTACAAAAAAATTTCGAAAATAAATAAGAAATATTCCCAAAAACTAGTTCTATTTTTCTGGCCAACGAACTTCTTCAAGCTAATGACACACCTGCCTAGATATAATTATTAACAAAAATGTTTTACATGAAAATTAGCCATTTTTCACGTAATTTGGCTCAAGTAATGTTACACCAAATTTTTTACGGAAGTTTGTTAAACAATTTTTTCAGGATAGTTCAAAAACATTTTTCTTCCAATAACTTAGCGCCTCCGTGGCCGTGCGGGAAAGTCGATTCAGACTTTCCAATACGGACTCGGGGGACAACGGTTCGAGACTCACCGGCGGCGGATGATTTTTCAAATCACTGTCATCGTTGGGATCGAACTCAAGGTGGAGGGTAGGTTAGTTTAGATGAGCAAAAAGGGTCAGCAATGTCCTAATTGCCAGTAAGCATCTTACCATTACCTTTTTACAATAACTTACTAACATTTATTATGATTCAATTTGTTGTTCACTAAAAGCATTCTTTTAATTAATTAATTACATTTAATTGAATTTCATCTCAGATTCTTATGGTGTTATTTTTTGTAAGAAGTAACGGATTAATTGATATAAAACGGCAATAGATAAACAAGTAATTTTTTCTGCGTAAATACCATTGACTAAGACTCTTAATTATAAATTAGATTTATATAACAAGCAGTAGGTCCAAATAAACGTATTCAGTTATCTCAAAGCAATTTTGTTCAATGTGAATAAGGTGATAATCCGATTTAATAAATTACAAATAATTTATGTTTATTAGAAACATGTATTCCACTTATGTGCATAAAATACTCGCAAATATTGCATCGGTTTTTCTAATTATATTTAAAACTGTATTCACATTCATTGGTAAAAAAAAAGAATTCAATGCTTATAAATAACCAATTTCAGTAAATTCGTATATGTTCTTTGCCCGCCGTATTAACATAGGCCAACGCATGCGATCCGACAGAGTGTAACTTCATATAAAGTTAAAATAACCAACAGAACTTTAGCGGAGCGCGGGAGTTTATTCTTTTTCACTTTTATTTTCATAATATTTATTAGTTTCTTTGCAGATTAGCGAAATGTCTGTTTTATAAAAAAATAAGAAACATGCTTAGAGGACCTTTTGTATTCTGTATGCATTAACCATCAGACAAACTTTGTGCTCTTAACTCCACAATTCAGTTAAGAGCCTTAAAGAAAATTTGTGCCGGGCGTGATAAACAAGCTGCAAAGGAGCTAGAAACGCAAGGTGCAAAAAGTCATCTTACATAAGAAATAAGTCCATAGAAAGGAGAAATCCCCTACAAACCGTTCCTCGCCACCGACCCACCACACCGTTTCTCCATGAAAATACCCACTTTGCCCAATTAAAAGTAACTAAGAGAAGAGAAAACTACACCACGTTAGTTCAACAGAAAATACCAAACTATATTTAACTGTGTAAACTGAGTAAGACTGTGATGGCCAAAAATAAAAATAAATACAAGAACAAAACCATGCTTACATTTGTATTTCACACGTCAGAAAGAAAACAGTAATTTACATGTCACTTTGCGTTTTGACCTGATATACCTGGCTACATAATTTTGATAGGCGACCCTGTACGTAAATGCAGAGTACTTGTACATCTGGTTTATTTGTAGCTTTAAAAGTTGTTTGAAAACTTTGGCTTTAATACGTGGAATTTTTAGATAATTCAATTCTAATTTTTTACCAAAATATAAACTGTACGTAAATGAAGAGTAATTTTACATTTGGTTTATTTGTATTTTTTTTTAATCATTGAAGAATTTTTGCTTGATGTGTGGAATATTGAGATAATTCTATTCCATTCTATAGTTAGAAAGATTTTTTCACAACAAAATAACAGCTCTACGTAAACGAAGGGTATCTTTAAATCTGATTTATTTGTAGTTTTAAATATGATCAAAATTTCTGCCCTTGATGTATAGAATGTTTGGATATCTCAATTATATTCAATAATTATCAAGTTTTTTTTTAGCAAAATGTGTACTAATTTAGTATCATCATCAAACATCCTAACAATTATTCTGTCGCCCGCGTTTCACAAAAAACACGCCGGAATTTACTTTTTATGTTGTTTCAGTTAAGAACTTCTAGAGTAAAGCACTTTATTAGTTATGGCCGTAAAGAAAACATATTGTTCCCCAAATTAAATACAGATGTAGAGACTTCTTCTCTGGCTTTACAAATACTTGTAGTCTTCTCTACAACGGGTTTCGCCATTTAGGGCATCGTTAAGCAGGAGAAAATAAGTCTCTACAGTTGTGTTTAGTGTGTAACAGTTTTACCAAATAACGGCAACAATTGATTGGTTTTCCTTAAATTTTCTTCAGAGGATAAAATAAAATCTGATATTGCAACCTTTTAAAAAGTAGGAAGAGTTTTTATACCATAATAAGAACTGTAGACAAAAAAAGACCTCTAAACTGAAAATATATTTCGCAGAAAAAGTATCTACTTTCTCTGGTATCTTACAGTTGTAGGTAAAGTTGTAAAGATAATACTAGATATGAAACCATTATAGATATAGTTAGATAAATAAATAAATCACAGAGTTATAATTACTTTCCTGCTTTGACGATCAAGTAACATAAAACGATGCCTACATAAATATTTAAGTGAATACTAAAAATCGCTTGCTGGTTTTAAAATAGAAGTTTAATTAACTTACGTGTACAAAATTATTGTCGTACTTGGGAATAACAATAATTAGTTTATCTTAAAGCTTAAACTCCACAAACGAATCACAAACCTGACACTATGTAGATATATAGCAGAAGTAAACTAAAAAAATCTGCCAATGAAGTTATATTGTTACGACACTGAATTCTCCCATTTTCAATAAGTCTGGTAGGAAAATGACGTCGATTGAGCATGCGTTATCAAAAAATAAATAGTTGACTATAGGTGTTATGAAAAAAAAAACAAGTAATTATTTAAACTCGTTTGTTAAATATATTGATTGTTTCTGCTCTCACTTGGTGAAACCTCTTCTCTGGCTTTATAGGTCTTTGTTTCCTTCTCTGCAAGCAGTTTTACGTTTTACTAGGTGTGCTCCCTACAAGAAAACATAATTCTTTTGTAAAAATATCACAGATTCCACAATATAGTCGCTTATTAACGCCAATATTTATATCTTATAAAATACGGTGTGCAACTTTCCATTTGTGGGAGACTAAAAAGATCTCTCAGACATTTTTTCTGTAACATAAAGATATTAATAGCTTTACCCAAATTTCTTCCAGAAAGTTATATAATATTTAGTTTTTAAGTGTATAGATTGTTGATATACACCTATACCAGTTTCAGTAACATAATGTGCCTACTCTAGTTTTTAACAAAATTAGATTCTACGTCTATTTCAGCGTAGATTTCAAAAATCAGTCTAAAAATCTCACAGCTTCGTTATATTTTATTGACACATTTGCTTCATTGTTAAAGATCTGGGACCCATCATTTTCCAAACAATATTAAAGTAAAATTGACGTAAATTCACACCAACTACAGACAAGCGACCAAATCAGCATAGGCAATTTTCAAGTAAAATTCAAGTGTATGTTGCCAATATGGTGAAATTTTTTTTATTTCAACAACACACCAGGAGGGCTTACAGCCTAAATATTATCGTACCGTGGTTGTTGACAAGGAGGAAAGAGGCAACTTGTTAATTCTGGACTTGAAGGTTTGGAGGTTCGGGAGAGACGGAAAAACATGTGCCGGCAAGGAATTCCACAACTTGGATATCCTCGGGACAAATGAGCGGGCATAACAAGATGTTCTATGTCTGGTGACCTGGACAGTAAAAGGGTGCATTCGCTCTGTTCCCCTGGTAGATCTGTTGGGGGCAGCAGGTGGATGAACTATGGAAGAAAGCTCCTCGGAGCAGTGCCCGTGCAGATATCTATAAAAGAGAGAGATGTAACCAACGGCACGTCGGTGGGCAAGAGATGGCAGCCTTTGGGTGAAGGTAGGGTCACCGATGAGACGTATAGCTCTCTTCTGAATGGGGTCCAGGATATAGCGAGTGTAGAAGTGGCAGCAGCACCCCAGATGTGGGAGCAGTATTCGAGGTTTGGTCTTATTTGTGAAGTACATAAGGTATAGAGATTAGCTGGTGAAAAGTATTTGCGATCCCGGAAGAGAAAACCTAATTTCTTAGCGGCCGCTTCTGCAATTGATGTGACATGTTGGTGCCAATTGAGATTGAGAAAGCAAGACTGTGATTTGGTGGGGTTGAATTGTACAAGATTTCTACTTCCCCAGTCTAATATTTTTTGGAGATCCACGGAGGCAGAACCCTCCATGCGTCTGCGATCCTCATCTAATTGGGCTAAAGAGACAGGCTTAGAATTTGAGTGGAGGGTGCTGTCGTCCGCGTAACTTAAACTGAGTTGGATGTGCTAGAGAGGAGGTCATTGATGTGGATAAAAAACAAAGTAGGGGCTAAAGCTGAACCTTGAGGAACTCCTGCATTAATTTGATACAGTTTAGAGAAATGGCCATCCACGACAACAGAAATTCTCCGGTTGGAGAGGATATTTGCTGTCCAGGTACAGAGTTTTGATGGTAGGCAATAAACCTGAAGTTTAGAAGTTTATTATGCAGTGCTGCGTGCCAGACCTGGTCGAATGCTTTGGATATGTCTATAGCGACAATCTGGGATTCAACGTGGAGGTCCATAGACTTGTTCCAAGAATGGGTGACAAAGTAAAGGAGGTCGGCAGTTGATCTGCGCTGACGGAATCCATACTGCCTGTGGTGGATTAGACTGTGTTTTTCAAAAATTTTTAGTAATTCGGTGTTTATATACTTTTCCATCACTTTAGAGACGACTGAAAGGAGAGAAATAGGCCTGTAGTTGCTAGAAAGCGCTTTGCATTCTTTCTTGGGGACAGGTTGTACTCGAGCAGTTCCCCAGTTGCTAGGGAATATGCCTCTATTGTAAGATGTCTGAAGCAGTCGAGTCAGGACATGAGCAAGTTATGGTGCGCATTTTTTGACAACAATTGCTGGGATATCGTCAAGGCCAGAGGCTTTCCCGGTATTAAGAGAAGAGGGCATCTTTCGTACCTTTTTAGTTTTGAAAATGATATCCGTCATTTTATGGGCGACATTGGGGACTGTTGGTGGTTGAAAATTTGGAGGTGGGTTAAGAGCAGAATTGCTGGCGAACAACGAGGCATAAAGTTCAGCCTTGCCCGGAGCGGTAGAAACAATTTCATCCCCTGAGAAAAGAGGTGGAAACGTGCTCTTATAGAAATTATTCCCAATAGATTTAGCAAGAGTCCAGAAGGGTTTGCTACCGCTGGAGCTTAAGAGGACTTTGTTTTTGATGTGGTTATTAAACGAGTTTTTTGCCTCAGAAAGAATGCGGACATAACGGTTTCTTGCGTCGTTAAATGCTTGGCGGTTTTCTTGACTGGGATTGTGTAGAAGCGTTTTGTAAGCTTTGACCTTTTCAAGTCTGGCCTTGTCACAGGACTTAGAGAACCAGGGCTTTTGAGTGGCTGCAGAGGTTTTCTGTGTACGTAGAATAAATAATTCCATGCCTGTCTGGATAATTTCGGTGATGTTTTGTGAGATATCAGAGGGGTCAGGATGAGAGAAGCAGACAGACGTCCATGGAAATGAGGAAAAGTAATCTCGCATTTCGTCCCAGTTCGCGGAGTTGTAGTGCCAAGCGATACGTGGGTGTGATAACTGTGTGACCTCGGGTTGCATTGCGCAGGAAGCAGTGAAAATGCCGTGGTCTGAGCGACCAAGTGGGGCGGTGACTGATATCTTATAGCAGTTAGGATTTGTAGTAAGAAGGAGATCCAAGGGATTTGAGCTGTGTTTTGGGATGCGAGGAGAGCAAGTAGGTTGCTGAACCATAGTGGCCATAGAATTGGTGACTGCAAAGGCCTCCGCTGCTCTTCCTTGTGGATCGGTTCTTGAAGGTCCTAGCCATTTCTTATTATGGACATTGATGTCACTAAGAAGAGTGACTTTGGAGGAAGGATATTCAGAAATCAGCTGGACAAAGTTGTTGTCAGAAGGTGACCGGTTAATGCAACAGATGAATTTAGTTGCAGCCCCGAAAGAGAGTTTTATCCATGGTATGTCTTTTCTTCCAGCTTCTAAATTGGGGAGTCTGGTGCAGGGTAGATTGCTACGGACGTAAGCGCACAGGCCTACATGTAATCTAAAGGAAGTAAGAAGCTCATACCCAGGGAAATTAAGGTGATTAATGGCTGTTTTGGCACTGATTTGAGTTTCGGTGAGGAAGAGGAGTTGGGGCCTATTAGCCTGGAGGAAATGTTGGACGGAGTTCAGGTTAGGGCACATATATTCGAGAAGGATATGTTAAATCTTGATGCTGGCGCCCCCTGTACACCCCTCTCCCGGAGATCCGAATGGAGGGGTATTTTACCTCCGAAAACTTTTGTACAAGGAGGAGCCATCATCATTTTTGCTTATAAGGGAAACCGACTCATACACCAGAACTGGAAACGTCCGTTGGGACTTCACCGGCCCCTTGATGTAAGGGGTGGTACCTCCTCGGACGTGAAAAAATCCTTTACTGTCACGTAAAGGAAAAGTCCACTACCACCTACCATATTGCAAGTATACCACACCAGTCAACTATTAAAGAGCTGACCATCTCTAGAACTTGCTAAACTCTAAAGTAATATGGAAGGCGAAAATAAGCACAGTAAGACATTTAAACGACCGACTTTTAGCTATTTATAGCCTGTTTTCATTTAACCTTAGGCCAATTGACTTAATTTATTGGTAAATACGTGCAACGCTAAACTCTAAAGTAATATGGAAGGCGATAATAAGCAAAGAAAGATATTTAGAGCAATGACTTTTAAGCTATTTCTAGGCTGTTTGCATTTAACATTGGGCCAGTTGACCTAATTTATTGGTCAATACGTGCAACGCTTTAGTTGAATCTGATATCCAGGCACCGAGTGTCGTGATGATTGCTTCTTCTTAAGAACAAACTGCGCATGTGAAAAATTGATTTCTAGGATTCATAGATATGTTGGTATAAGCAAACAGTTGATATTATAAAATAGGTATGTCTATATTTGTTAAAAAGTGACAACATATTGAATGCTAAAAAACATGTTTTAAATATTGGGAACGATGATAAGGTAAAGCGTACTGTTGTGAAAAAACGATATACTTCTTGTGCCAACTTGGATGTGATAATTTCAGAAAACTCCAACAATATTACTGACTGTCAAAATGTAGATTATAGGTTGTTTAATGAGCCGTATAAGCCTTTGTCCTCTGAGCGCTGCGACCCCAATGGGCCTTTTGTGCATACTCTTTTCTCCTAATAGTCGCCCAAAAAGTTCAGACTTTTCATATAATCCACTATCTTATTTGGGATATTTTATATATTTCCTGGAATGTTAGGGTGAGCCCCACAAGGTATTTGAGTCTTTTGCAGCCATGCAGTCGCATAGCAACCGTTTTGCGTGCCTTAAGCGTGGCGTTTTCCTCTAGTATAACAGCGTTTGGTTCTTCTGCCAAGTATTAAGTTCATTTCATACGTGGCTTTTTGTTATTCCACAATAGAGCCCTGGACCACAGAATGGTGTTGCTGCTGCCCTTTTTGCAAGGGTATCTGCTTCCGCATTTCCTTGAATGCCTTCATGCCTGGTACCCGCGTCAAAGTTACTTTGTTGGTCGTAGCCAGTTGCTTCAAAAACCTTTTGCATTCCCATGTCAGTCTAGGCTCCGCTTTAAAAGATTTCGTCCTGCCCGACTGTCTGACTGGATGTAAATCTCAATATTTCTCAGTCTTCTTTTTATGCACTCCTGTGCACAGATATTTAAGGCAAGCATTTCTGCTTGAAAAATGGTGGAAGTCTTTCCAAGGGACTTAGCGAGTCTAAAGTTCAGTCCTGCGCTATCTCCAATTGTTTAGAACCGTCTGTAAAATACCATAGATGTCGTTATTAGAAATTATACGTTTTCATGGATCAGAATGTAATTATATATATATATATATATATATATATATATATATATATATATATATATATATATATATATATATATATATATGTAGGCACCGGGAAGACATATCGATTACGTAGCGCTTTTGAAATATATAAAGACAAAAATAGATAGGTAAATAAACATATGACAGCTGACCGTCTGGTCTGATCTTCACTCCAGCGCCATTTTAATGAACATTACACCAAAGTGTAACTGTTGCGTAGCCATCTATTACTGTCATTCAACAGTTTGGCACAAACGGCATAAAAACGGATGTACTATAATATTGAGGAGGGAAACGTGTTGATTTAAAATCAACAGAGAACCGAAGTTCAGCTTTTCTTCTGTAGTGGTGGCCGATAAAGTTTACTAGCCTACTATTAGAGGCGTACCGAACTGAATGGACTGGGCGCTTGATGTACATCATGCAATTTGGTATTTGCAACAGCTGACAAACATAGGTGAATAACAAAATAATGACTTTTTTGATTATGTGAAAAACGACAGCGATGAGGCAGATTTTTTGTGGCATATTTGGTTAACTTACTAATAAACTTCCGGCCTATGGCCTACCACCAAAACTTTGTACCTGGACAGCAAATTTCCTCTCCAACAGGAGCATATCTGTTGTTGTGGATGGCCATTCCTCTAAACTGTATCCAATTAATGCAGGAGTTCCTCAAGGTTCAGCTTTAGCCCCTACTTTGTTTCTTCTCCACATCAATGACCTCCTCTCTAGCACATCCAACCCAGTTCACAGTTACGCGGACGACAGCACCCTCCACTCAAATATACAATATTCTAAGCCTGTCTCTTTAGCCCAATTAGATAAGGATCGCAGACTCATGGAGGTTTCTGTCTCCGTGAACCTCCAAAAAATATTAGACTGGGGAAGTAGAAATCTTGTACAATTCAACCCCACCAAAACTAAGTCTTGCTTTCTTACTCACAAGAGATACAGCAGCCCTAGACCCATCACAATGAACAACCAAGTT
Source organism: Tillus elongatus (assembly GCA_964006375.1). Taxonomy (NCBI): domain Eukaryota; kingdom Metazoa; phylum Arthropoda; class Insecta; order Coleoptera; family Cleridae; genus Tillus; species Tillus elongatus. The sequence goes on from OZ023265.1 coordinate 121,138,363, forward strand.
ATTCAAAGTAATGAGTCCTTCTCTCTTGTTGGCATTTCTGTGGATCGAAATCTTAATTGGCACCAACACGTCACATCAATTGCAGAAGCGGCTGCTAAGAAATTGGGTTTCCTCTTCCGGGCTCGCAAATACTTTTCACCAACTAATCTCTATACCTTATACACTTCACAAATAAGGCCAAACCTCGAATACTGCTCCCACATCTGGGGTGCAGCTGCCGCTTCTACACTCGCTATCCTGGACTCCATTCAAAAGAGAGCTATACGTCTCATCGGTGACCCTACCCTCACCCAAAGGCTTCCATCCCTTGCCCACCGACGTCCCGTTGGTGACCTCTCTCTCTCTTTTATAGATATCTGCACGGGCACTGCTCAGAGGAGCTTTCCTCCATAATTCCCCCACCTGATGCCCCCAGCAGATCTACCAGGGGAACAGAGCGAATGCACCCTTTTAATGTCCAGGTCACCAGACATAGAACATCTTGTTATGCCCGCTCTTTTTTCCGAGGACTTCCAAGTTGTGGAATTCCTTGCCGGCACATGTTTTTCCTTCTCCTCCGAACCTCCAAGCCTTCAAGTCCAGAATTAACAAGCTGCCTCTTTCCTCCTTGTCAACACCCACGGTACGATAGTATTTAGGCTGTAAGCCCTCGTGGTGTGTTGTTGACATAAAAAAAAAACTGAAAACATTCAACAGTCACACATTTATTTGTCTGCTATACACTTTGAACTTTGAGGACAATTTTTTTCAAGTTTTTTTTACTGAAATTTTTTTACTTTAATGTAGTCTATTTGACTTGGAAGACACTTACTGCAGTTATTAGGAATGCAAGCGCATTCAAAAAGCCAAACTGGATTAACTCAATGCCCAAAATATTTCCTGCCAGATTGAGGTTCAATTAGTAATATATTATATGTTATCTGTACTTTATAAGAAGACCTCGAATCTAATACATGTATATGGTTTGAGAAGCTTTAACTCAAAGCTTTTACGCCCCCTAAAGACTTCCGGTTTTTTCATTATACAGTAAAACTCTTTTCGGAGGCTAAGATTGTTGGCCAATTCTGAGAGTCAAATTCTTTCATTAAAATAAAAATTTTCTTCTCAAAAACCCTTATCTCTAAAGCTCGTCAGTTTATTTTGAGGAAATTTAATACATTGCGGCTAAACTACAGATGCAATTTTACAAAACTTAGTTGTGTTGAATAACGGTAATTTAAGTTTTTCCGTAATTAGGTTTAAGATATTTTGTTAGTTAAGCTAACTAAATTTTAGCAACAGCTACTGATGAAGAAAATTCGTTGTCGAAATACGTATCTAGCGCATAACTCTCTAGTATTATTATATTATTATACTAGTGATAAATAATATTGAAAATAATGATAACAAAATAAAACAAAAAGCAAAATAACCCCAAAAAGCCACAAAAATGATAACAGAGAGTTCTGCGCCAAATACGTATATCGACAATGAAATTATCTTTATCAATAGCTGTCGCTAAACTTTGGTTAACTGACTCTGCTCTTTGTTTCATTTTGTTATCATCAAGTTCAATATTATTTATCATCACTATTGTTGTGATTTTACCACTATTTGTGCATTTCAAAGCAGGTTGTAAAAAACCTTGTTTCGCGTGTGTATATATTTTGCAAAGGCTCCGTATTCAACAAATTAATTATATTGTTATGGAGTAAAATACATTTTTTGTTTATTTCATTAGTTAGATTAATTTAAATTTCATTTTGTAGTTAATAAAAATCAACTACATTAATGTTAGGATAACCAATAAAATCTTCAGATAAATCGCGTTTTACGATGATTGCCGTGACGGATCCCCTTTTGCTGACAACAGATCCCATCAATTATAAACTTAGTGGAACAAGGAAAATAAACATTTGGCGCTTCATGTTCAACAGTTGGCTGACATTAGCAACAAACAAAACAATGTGAAAGTGAAAAGAAACTTTCCTAACTCTTAAGCGATAACTATTAAAAGTTAACACACGTAAATTTTATCTATTGCTTCAACATTGAACATAAAAACTTGGCAATAATTTCTGTACCAGCTGCTTGCTTTAATAGTGTGACCTGAAGAACTATATTAAAAAAGCAAGGAGCTGTGAACATTGCTGTGGACTGTATACTCAATTTACTTAGACACTTATCTTATTATTTATAACAAGTGACTGGTTGTCACTAACAATTTAAAGTAACTTGATAACTGTATAAATATAGGGTCCAAACATTTCTCCTCCCAATGTAGGAACTACATTTAATTCTACGAGACTTATAACTTGCACAATTTTACAATCGGTCTTCTAAAAACTCCTGTTGTTTTTACATCTACCACACGAACACGCCCATCGTAACCTGAATACAAAGCTGCTATTTTAATTTTACTTACATCACTACAATACAACTATAAACTTAATATATACATATAATATAATAATAACATATAATACCCTATAAATACTTGTAACAACCTATAAACATAATAGGTATATATATATATATATATATATATATATATATATATATATATATATATATATATATATATATATATATATATATATATATATATATATATATATATATATATATCTATGTGTACTGTGCACATTGGGTCCTCTAATTCCCTCTACCTTTGTATATGTTTCCTGGTCACTTTGGATCCAAAGCGAAATAAGGGGAGTATGCAATGTTGCCATTTAGCCATTTCAATATATTATTAGTATATGACGGATATGTTGAATAATTGTACATATACTACGTAAAATACCTTTTACTGTTAGATAGGCATTTAATAATAAGCGATGGTTAATAGTAACATCTATCTATTTGATTAATTCTACGTCAACAATTTTCCGTGGTTAGTAAAATTGGTCTTAGTGATGATTGCGAGTGTATAAACTCAGCAATAAAGATATACAGTGTTATGATAAAGTCTGAAACATAATTCATAAATGGGTTATTTAATTTTTTTCAAGAAAAACGCTTAGATGGGTCAATTTTATGTTTTCAATCTCCAACTTATAACGTAAAAATTAGATTTATGACGTCGCCTATTTCTGAATGGTGACGTCACCACTAGTTTTTTTTTAATGACAACCATAGTTTTTTGCCCTTTTTCACGGAACTGCTTACTAATTAAATGATGATGAAAAAAAATTGGTACTCGACATAATAATTTATTTGGAAAATTGCATTGTTTACTTTAAAAAATAAAAATTAACGAAGGAAAACAAACAAAATTTTGCGCAAATGTTCAAATTGTGCCCCACCTACAATTTTGCATTGACCTATACGAGTGTAAACACATTGTACAGTGCGTTAAAAAATGTCGGTACTAATTTGCTCCACTTCAGCGCGAATTCTTTGCTGTAGCTCCTCTAAGTTATTTGGTCTGTTGAAATAAACTTTCCATTTTAAATAACGCCATAGAAAATAAAATTAACGGATTCAAGTCTGGGGAACGTGGCGGCCAATCAATTGCTCCTCGACGCCCTATCAATCTTTCAGGAAATGTGGCATCTAGATATTGACGCACGTCTATACCAAAATGAGGAGGGGCCCCGTCTTGATGAAAACAAATATCTTGATGGGGCACATCTGTCTCGTGACTAATTGGAAAAATTATTGCCAGAGTGGACGCTAAATCAAATCACAAGTAATTTAGGTAACGTGCTGCTGTAAGATTTACTTGAAGAAAGTAAAGTCCTATGAAATGCCGTCCGATTATTCCCATCCACATTCACTTTGCCATGACGTTGACTGTGGGATTTGGCGACCAATTTACTTACTGTAGATCTTGCAGTTGGTGGTATATTAGGATGTTGTTGGTTAAATAACTCGTATGCTACCTGATGTCCTCCAAGACTGTCGCCACGTGCAATTATCATTAATATCTCTATTGTTTCCCTTTCAGCTAAACGTGCCATTTTTGTTCATTCGAATTAGAATTGTACACTTCTATCACTTTTACACTTTCACCAAAAAGACTATTAATTAATTTAAACGGCAGCTAATAATTGTAATTAATTCACGATTTAACATTATTGTCTTTCTTCACAGAATTCCAAATCCATATACTGCCGTAAAACTCCAATAACTAAATACTGACAACAGAAAATAATTAATAAATTATCACAACGAGTGTTGTTAGAAATTGATTTTGACTTTACTTTTTGTTTCACCTGTCAAATAGGTGCATGACAACGTACATTGTAAGATGTACGACAGGGTCGTCATCTTGGTGCGGAACCAGGTAGTATGTTGTCACGACAGCTCCAATGAATACAAAATATTATAAATAGATACTGTACAACCAAGCAACAATTTTTGTAAATTGTCAGCCCTGGCGCATTTATTTCCTAATTCTGGGAAAATGTATATAAGGCTAGATGTATTCTCACCATAATTAGAAACGCACACCGGTTTCGCTCTAATTAGAGTTCGTCAGTGCGCTATACTAATTACAGCGAGAACACACCTATAAAGTAATACAGCCTACTGGAATAGTATGTGATGTATGACAGGGTCGCCATGTTCGTGCGGCACCAGGTAGTATCTTGTCACGACAGGTCCAATTAACACAAAATGGTATGAATAGTGACTCTGTACGACCAACAGTGTCGTGAAAATATATTATCTGGTTCTGCACCGAGATGTCGACCCTGTGGTACATTTCACAATGTTCTCGTTGTAGTAGGCTGGCTGCCATAGCCGTATTACTTGATAGGTGTGTTCTCGCTGTAATTAGTATAGCGCACTGACCAGCTCTAATTATAGCGAAACCGGTCTGCGTTTCTAGTTATGTTGAGGATACATCTAGCCTTACATGGCAGCGTATCAAAAATCATAAAATCAAATGTTTATTACTATAGAAAACTGAAGGAAACTCCATTATTCTCGTCCTAAAGAAAGCTCGTCCTAAATAAAAATTGTACAAATGTTTCTTATTTTTTTTATTAAATTTACGTTGGCATTTTGTAAAGTAAATAATGCAATTTAAAAAAAAAGTCAGGTACCGATTTTTTCATCAATGCAATTTAAAAAAAAGTCAGGTACCGATTTTTTCATCATCATTTAGGTAGTAAGCAAGTTGATGGAAAAACAGAAAAAAAGTATTGTTGTCATTTAAAAAAACGTATGATGAGGTCATCATTCAGAAATAGGTGACGCTATAAATATAATTTTTACGTTATAAGCTGGCAACTCAAAAGATAAAATTAAACTGTCAGAGCGTTTTTCTCGAAAAAATGATATAACGCATTTATGAATTGCGTTCCAAACTTTATCATCACACTGTATGTGTGAGATATAAATAAATCTTGTCATCTTCTTTGATTACAGGTACACTCCTATTTATCTATTTTTCTTCAATGAACTCATTCATTTTCCAAGTTTATCGTTTTTCGGTACGATGTAATTGGACGATCTATGCTAATTCGTATTGAAAACGTATACCTGAAGTAGGCACTGCATGTGTCTAACATTTATAGATTACAACGTTGATTTTTGTTTTGTAAAAGATTTATATCATAGCCCATGGAATGATTCCAAATGATAATTCCTCAAAATTATTTAACGTACCACGTGCCTTTAATATGCACGAATATTGTGAATTTGAAACTCTGTTTTTATTATCCAGTAGCACATACTGCAGTAACTTGGGTCAATACTTTTACAAGGGTGATTTTTCCATATTTGTGAATGACATTTAACATTATATAACAATATTTCATTATCCGTCGAAAAACAAGAAAATTGTTAAGCAAAGAGAGAGAAACTTTGACCGCATACCTGTTAAGAAGAACGTCAAAAGCAATATATGTATGTCATATGTAAACTACTTTTTATTTGGTATAATACTGGGTGTTCAGTACGTAGATAGTCTTATATTATATTACAGACATGACAAACGACTGCATAGACTGCCTAATAGTTATAATCAAGGATTATGTGCTTATCTTCACAAAACGTATAGAAGGGATTCCAGACAGCACAGACACATTCTGAGAATATATCAGGAATGCTTCGAAAGAATATTCAAACATCCCCAGAACATTCTCACAGGATAAACATATATTCATAGAACATGACAATTGGGCAGATTCTGTCATACTAATAAGGCTCTTATTTATAATATTCTTAGCAGCTCCCAGTATGTTCTGAAAACGTCCCAGGAACAATTCAATAAATCTTCTCAAATTCATCTAACACATCCTCATTGCTTTTTTAAAAGATATACAGGGTGTTTCGCATAAGAACCGACACAGAGCAGGGGCATGTATTAGAGGAACCTAAAATATGATGACTTTACGCAACTTTGACAAGTTATATGCTTTTAAAGTGAGGTTCAGCCTATTCAACCCTTTCAAATTCATCAATTGAACTCTACTTGCCATCGATTAATGCTCTTCGTATACTCAGAATATATACCAAATGTGATTTTTCTAAAAGTATTTAGCAGATATTGATTTTTTTTCGAAATTAGAAACCCCATTTTGAAGGCCTATAATTTCTCAGGGGTGTAACTTAGAATAGGGGTAATTTGCGTTAAATTACCATATTTTAGGTTTACCTAGATGCCCCTGCCCTGTGTCGGTTCCAATGCGAAATACTCCGTGTACATTTTTTGAATGGCAGAAATTAAGGAAATGCAAAGCTATGAAATATTTTATGACACTTCAAAGTTTACTAATTTTCCTCAATGTAGCTGGCCTTGTATATATTTTCGTATAAGCCGAACTCGCAATATATGTTAGAATTTAACAATCACTCACCCTTGTGTAGGTTACCATCATCCCAGTGGCTACACACAAATGTAAACTCACGTTCAGATACTTAATAAGTCAATTATTCGAGTATTGCATATTTATTCACATTAAGTATGTACTGATAACAAATGCAAAGAAATGTTTGTGAATAAAATAATAATAAAACAATTAAAACTTCAATAACATAAGAATAAAATAAATAAAGATACAGTTCTTTGAGTTCCCAGAAAATTTAATAACCAGATGTAAAGTTTCCGAGATGAATATTCGAGGTTGCCTCACTGAAATAACTTGAAATTTGGCTAGACTATCGATCCTACAGGCTTTCAGTGTGGCACTAATAGAATTGCATTACATAATAGTACTTATACCTTTATAGGATACAACTAAATTAGACAGAATATGTTACAAAATCACATTCATTTGCAGTTACGAAAAACAAAACTGAAAGTCATCGATCAGACCTTTTGACAACTCCCTTTGGAGGTTGCTCTCTGGTCTGCTCTCACGGACTTGATTTTGATTTCGATTTCGAAAGCTTTATTGTACACAACGCATCCTCCTGCAATATGTTCAGGTCCACATTTTCTGCACTTTATAGTGATACTTCTCACAGCATTAACTTATTCCATGGGAATAAAAAGCCTGAGATGTTGCTTAGACAATTCTATAAATTTGCAGTATTATTTCACTTTTGATAGTGTAATATCAGTTTCCCTAATAATCCTTTGTTGTACTTGCTTGTCGTAAAGGCCCAGAATTAATTTATATTTGATCGTTCAATCTGCATGTGGATTTGTATAATTATAGAGATATATCCATAACTAGCAGGTTGCTTCTTAAGTTGCGTTACAAAAGAGTAAATGGTCTCGTTTTCTTTTTGATAGAAGTTATACAATTTTAACGTGTCCATAGTAATATTTGTCTTTGGCATCATCAAAACAACCGAGAACATCTTTCAGCTTATTTGTCTTATCTGCTAGAAAAGTATTAAAGATATCTAATCCCGCTTCACTTATAATATGTAAAAGTAGGTCTATTTTCATATCATCATTTGAATTGTGTTTTCCTGAAGGTTTTAGAAATACATTAAACTTTTATTTTCATTTAGACCCAAGTTTCAGTCCATCCACATCAAACGGTGGTGGTGGTTTATATTGCATGACTTACTATTGAACAACACAATTCTTTAATTATATATTATAGAATGTATGTGTAACTAACTCGTAAGATGATCCAATCTGAAGTAAAATTGGCGAAACATTTGTCGGTGTCAACTACGAGAGATGCTTTAAAACATGTTTCTTTACTGCGTGCGTTTTAGCTTTTGATAACCCGTGCTTGAACCTATGTTTTAGTTGCTTCTGCACTCAATATCTATGTTTGCAATTACACACTATTCTCCGTGTTCACGTCACATTATTATTTTTAATTAATTCTATTACAATATAACCCTATACAACATTGACATCACAACATTCATGTTGACATTAATTTACATTTACGTCTATCGGCCGGTCCGATAATCGGACTATCGGCTATCGGCCATCTTCCGTTCAGCATGGGCATGCGCTCTATGCCTAAAGAAGGGAGGTGCATAAATATGCAATTTTCGGAAGTGTTTAACATAGAACAGGTAACAGAGTCTAACATGCAAAATAGTTACTATTATAATTCTCACCACTATATCGTAATCATCATATATCTCTTTCATTAAATTTTAAAGTTATATAATATAAGGGCATCTCAAGCACAGTCTGAGTGAATATTGTGAATAATGATCTATTCAAATATTCTCAGTATATAGTAGGAGAAATTTCTTAAAATGTGATTGAATGAATGTACTCAGAATATTCAAGATGCAGTTTGAAATTCCATAAATGTTATTAGAACATTTCCAAACAAATATTCTGAAAAAAGAATGTTGCCACATTGGGATAACATTCTGAGAATATTGTGCTCTATAGTATGTGTACGACTCTGTGCAACTGGTTTTCACAAAATCAAAATACGTGGAATTAATATTTCAGTTTAACTTACCTCAAAAAATAACTCGTATACAGTCCGTGCCATATCTGTTGAGATAGAATTCTCAGAAAATAATAAGCCAATAAACAATTTTCAAGTTTTTTATTTACTTATTCTATTTCACGAAAATCGTTTTGACTGATATGGAAAAATTGCTGCTTGAAATGTATTTTAGTTTTATATTTTGCGCTTTTGGTAGGTTTAGATATTACTTTATTCTGCTCTTAGATCTACAATATTTAGTGTACAAACAATGTAATCACAGCAATGTAGGTATATGCTATTATACGTTTTAGGTATTTGTTATTAACATCCATATTCATGCTATGTGTGACTATGATCACGCTGTTTAGTCACTGATATTAAAAAGTCACTGATATCGAAAAATAACGGTTTTGCCTATCAGTATTGTAATTTTACTAACCACAATGAACTTTTATTGGTAGTTATTCCGAAGGGTACTGGGTTCGATTCCCAGGGTTTCCCTTTCACTGTTTCAACATATACATACTGTAAAATTAACATTAAACGAGGTTGTAGCATTGTATTTGGGCAAGTTGAATGTCTGCACGTTCGCCTTTCGGATGGGGCGTAAAGCCGTATGTTCCGCGTCGATGCGATGTTACCCTCCTTACAGAAAGGCAGGGGTTCGGCTAAATTTCCAGGATAGTAAGGTGAAACTGCCCCCTGCCGTCGATGATTGGCAGTAGTCGCGGAAAGAAACCGACCTTAAAGAAACAAAAAAACACACATACATTGGTAGTTGGGTATTTAATGTATCGATGGATATTTCAAGAAAATCTGTCGATTTTTTTTTGTAGATTTATGTAAAATAAAAAATTTGCTTGTATTTTTAAGCATTGACTAAATGTCATTGTTAAAGGTTGTTTAATGACCGACCATTGACTAACCCAAACTACAAATGACTTATGGTTTCAGCACCGAGGTTGAAAATTGATGCATGGGCACGACGGTAAATGATCTGTTGTCTGCCGTGTTAAAGTCTCTTTTTATTGTTTGTGGTATAAATTTGTATCTCCTATGTAAATAAAAAGAGTTTCCCAATATCTCTGTATTAATAAAGGCTTAAAGTGAGATGATCTTTATTTGTTATTATATGACTTTTTTTTTACTATTTCTATTAATTAGTCTATGTAATTTACACAAAACTCTATTAACAATTTGACAGTTTTTTCCAAACAGGTTATGAATATTTCCTAGCCCTGAGATCTGTGACTGTAAATTAACTCCTGCCTCCTAGAACTTTCTGGATATCTATATTTTCCCGAAGGCAGTAAATGAGGAGTCCCGCTCAAAATTGAATTTTAAAAACTACGTCAGCTAGTGCTGTAGAAACAGGAAATAACATTTTCGAAAGAAATGTTTCTTGCTAAGCACTCGTTGACAGTGAAATCTGCCGCCGAATGTTCATGGCGGAAATTTTCACACCACGGTGTTTTAAAAAACCAGCTTATCTGATACTGTAGGAACAGGAGATAATATTTTCAAGGGAAATTTTTCTTGCTATGCATTCGTTGGCGGTGAAATATGCTGCCGAAAGTTGGGGGCGGAAATTACCACACTATTGGCAAGAAATCTGCCTCCGATGGTTGGGGACAAAAATTTCCAGGCTGTGGTGAAAAAAAATTCGCCCCCAATTTTCAGCAGCAGATTTCACCGCCAATGAGTGCATAGCAAGAAAAATGTTTCACCAAAATGTTATATTATGTTACTACGGGATCAGATGACATGGTTTTTAAAAACACTGTGGTGTGAAAATTTCCGCCCTGAACTTTCGGCGGCAGATTTCACGGCCAACGATTGCATAGCAAGAAAAATGTTCCAGGAAAATGTTATTTGCTGTTTCTAGAGTATCAGATGACGTGATTTTCAAAAACACTTGTGTGAAAATTTTCGCCCCCAACCTTCGGCGTCAGATTTCACCTCCAACGAGTGAATAGCAAGAAAAATTTGTTTAGAAAATCTTGTCTCCTGCTTCTACAGTATCAGATTGCCTAGTTTTTTAAAACACTGTAGTGTGACAATTTCCGCCTCGAACTTTTTGCGGCAGATTTTACACCCAACAAGTGCATAGCAAGAAAAATTACTTCGAAAGGTGTTATGTTCTAGTTCAACAACAGTATTGGACGAGTTGGTTTTTACAGATAATGTAACGTGAAAAATCCCCCACCCCCCAGCAATTGCCGGCTGACTTCACAAACGACAAGAATTTTTTTCTAGACATCTCCTATTGCGGCAGTATCGGGCGAGTTCATTTTTAAAATACTCTGCTCTGTGTAAATTTTTGCCCCTGACGTCTTGTGTCTGCCGCCAGCTTTCACCGCCCATAGTTTGATAAAAAAAATGTTTCGCAATGATATAACAAGCCTAGAAATGTACAATCTTTTACAAGAATTTAAATTTACGCTTTTACCATCATAGTATCAGGCCCTATGTACATTAATTAAACAAAACACATGTAAACATCATTTTTGAAAGGCACGGTTAACTATGTCTTATAGCATTTAATATCGCATTGCCTATTTACCCCAAAAATAGTCCCTTACATTACTGTTAATAAGTATAATTAAATATACCATTTAAATGTCCTCTCGACTCGCCCTTATAATACCAAGCCGCGTGCCATCTAGTGTTATGTCTATGATGCGATCGGAAATAGTCGGATTTTTTCCGGCTGGGATTTATCCGGACCTGTGATGATCACCGATCAGCACACTTTGAAAAACCGAATTCACCACAACGCATCTTTTAAAGACCTAATTATCGTTTCACTAACAAAATTAGCGTCATCAGAGAATAGAAAATGCTAAACTACTTAACTACTACAAATAATTGTATTTATATTACGTGTTAGGTAAAAGACCGATTCCTTAGAGATAAGAGAATTGAGGCAGCTTTCTGCGTTTATATTTAAATTCCCGGAAGTCGCTTTAAAATACCGTTATAACTGTTCCTAACCGAGTCTTGGAATACGTTTTATATCAAAGAGGTATTGCGAACACCGAACTATTTATCAGTGGCGGTGCTTGGTTCGGGAAAATTTTGCTGTTTGTGGCTTTAGAGCTATAAATACTCTCATAGGCGTCTAATTGCATCGGTTGTCTAACATTTTTGATATGCTTCAGGTTTTCTTCATCTATGTGGTGATTACCATCCCAAATATGTTGAACCACGCATGACTTGTCTATACTACCGTATCTCACTTGTCCCAACTGTTCCTTAAATCTGCTTTCAATGGTTCTTTTTGTTTGCCCAACCTATTTAAGATTACATATATACCTGACATTTCAGTGATTTTATCCTTGTCTTCTGTGTAACCTAACAATTTTTTTAAATTATTTTTTTGTCGAAAAAGTTAGCTGCCAAATCAGCTTTCTTAAAAATGCTGGGGGTCTCGAGAGCAGCAGAGAGTGTTATCAGAGACTCAAAGGGACTGGTGAACGTACACATTACACAGCTATTGAACTGTTGGCGCCTGGTGAAATCGGCCAATATGTTTTGAAGTTCTGTGCTACAGGTTAACTTTTTGTGCAAATTACACTTATATCAAACTTTCCGTTATCAGTTTTTAGTAAATTTTCGGAGAATTTTTTTACAATTTTGAGAGGTCATTTTGAAGTTTCTAAAATTGTTACTTATACTCATAAAAGACTGAATTATTTCTATTTCCTCAACCTATATAGTAAATATATATAAAATTGAATTTGAAACATAAATTAAAAAATTGTATATAAAATAACTGACAGTTAAGTAAATACATAAACATTACTGTACGTAACTACAGAGTTAGCCAGTGGCGTAACTATACTCACTAATAATCGTCACGTTGTATTTTAATTTTAATAAATCACTTAACTAGTTACTCAACAGTATTACTAATATTGTGTGCATTTTAGTTAAATAGTTAAATATCTTATAAATCTTATTTTCAAAAGCATATGTATTATATAATTTTAATGAAATAACAATTTTGTATTAACAATATATTTATTAATAAAATTTTTTTCTCCAAGCTTTCTATTCCGCAAAAGTATCAATAACATCATCAAAGTTTAAAGATTGGGCCATAGAATTTTCAATAGACAGAATAGCCAAGTTACGTAGCCTGTCTTGTCCCATAGAGTTTCTCAAATATGTTTTTATTAATTTTAGTTTCGAAAATGATCTTTCAGCACTAGCTGTAGTCATAGGAGTTGCAACAAACAACATTAATGCAGTACATACTTCAAGAAAGCTGCACGACATAAAATGATTCTTTATTAATAATAAATCAGCAAGTTCTCTAATACACGAAGAATTTTCTATTTCGTCTCTGAAGTTAGACTGAAAAGAGAATTTCCCTGGAAAATGATTCAAATATGTCTTTTTTATATATATCAACAAATTCTGTAGCTTTTTTTAATAGTACAGTGTCATCTAAATTTTGCAAAGTGGCAGGTTGCAAAACACTGAAATTGGAAACAGTTTCATCCATTGGAAGGAAACGGAATTTCAGTTGATTGATGTCTAATACTCGATAAAATATGTTCACTTTGAGCAAACTTTCCGGGTCTTAGAGACGCTCATCTTCGCAAAGTTCGTTTTCCTCTGACGAGTTTTAAAAAATTCAGGGTTGATGGACTATTTCTCTGCTACACAATTTGCTTCCTTTTTTAAAATTTCAAATTCATGTCGATACCTTTCCAATTCTAATACTCGATAAAATATGTTCACTTTGAGCAAACTTTCCGGGTCTTAGAGACGCTCATCTTCGCAAAGTTCGTCTTTCTCTGACGAGTTTAAAAAAAATCAGGGTTGATGGACCATTTCCCTGCTACACTATTTGCTTCCTTTTTTAAATTTTCAAATTCATGTCGATACCTTTCCAATTCTTCGAGACAAATTTTCAAACGTTTTAAGGCATTTAAAAAATCGGTGGCTCTAGACAGAAGTGCTTTAGAGGCTGCACCGATTGTTTGTAGAATTCTGCAATGGAAAACCAACAACATAATAAAATTGTGATTCTCGATCTTCTTGAGTGAAATAGCTTTATTTCTTTCATCTGATTTGCAATTTAACAGAATTGTTTTCGTTGGGGCTTTTTGGACTGGAACAATCCGAACTTTTAAAGCAAAAATAGCATCATAATACCCTACCCATCTAGTACGGTTCAATGCTTTTAATGTTATCGAAGTTGAAGACTCCCTTTCTTTATCAGATAGAAAATTTGGTAAGATATTCCATCTTTTGATACTATGCCCAAAAAAATTATACATTTGTTGAACTGTTTCAAAAAAATGTTGTAAATCAATTCTTGTCTTACTGCATTATTAAGTACCAGATTTAAGTTATGAGCAGCACAGTAAACATATTCCGCATTTGGCTCAATATCTTTTATGAGTTTTTGAACTCCACCATAAGTGCCATTCAGTGTGTTAGCACCATCATATCCTTGTCCTCGATACTTATTTAGAGGAATACGATAGAGTAAAATGGTGCGGCATTTATTTCATTTATGAGTGCATTTTCTATTTTTAGAACCAGAACAGAAATGAGCTCATTTTTTATTTTTTGACTTAAGTATTTTATCTGGCTCTTTGGTTTATTCTTGTAAAATTGGATCGTACTTTGCTAATATCTCAACAATACTCAAAAAGTTTCCTCGAGAACTTGTATTATTGCTATGTGCCTTTTCTCTGTGCACACGGAAGGCTAACTTACACGTTGAAAGTGTCAGATTAACATCACGGAGTCTAGAGGGTACTTGGAGCCAAAAAGATTTTTCTTTTTTGATCATGCTCTTCATCTAGTGTTCCATCTATCCCCATTGTTAATACGTAAGACAAAAATCCAGGTAAATTTTCGATGTCTCTTGTCTTTCTATGGCGTCTACAATATGTTTTTAGTCGTCATAGCCTTCCATCCAAACATTTTGTATTTTTTTTAGATGCCCGATTGGCGAATAACCAACATGATTCACAACACGCCTTCTGAAGTGTTAAGGAATAGGATATTTTTTTTTGTTCCCTGAGGGCTCGTCCGCGGCCTTGCCGCCCCGATAGCACCGCAGGAATAGGATATACATGTACATTCAAGTTTCACGCCAGACTAGGAAACAATATAGTAATGTTTTTTCTAGGAAAGATCTATTGTCACTGTCTTTTAAGAGAGGACCCGTAGGTTTACAATGCCCGTTTTCGATAACGAACCGTTTCACTTGATCATTTTGTTCTGTAAAATTACCCTTATCAGTAATAATAGATGGTGAAGATGAAATATTGTTCACACTAAAATATGATTCACTTTGATTTTTGCTTGTAGCTTGTTGTGGTTGTTCAGGATCTGGATATACACTGGTGTCGGGTGCTGCATCTACTATACTGTTACTTTTTGTTACGTCCAATTCTTCACTTTCGGAGGACTGTTCACTCGCCTTTTCATCAATAAAGTCATAATTCTTAAAGTACTGACTAATTTTAGGTAACTTTTTATTTTTTCTTCAGGCCCCTTCTTTCTCTTTCGTTCTTCGCTCCCACTTAGATCTTTTCTAGAACTAGACATGTTGAATTGTTGATATCTAACTTTTAAAATTAACTTAACTTTGCCTCTACTAGTATATTTGGAGATTGGATAAAACAAAAACTACGAAAAATCAAATATACAAATGACCAATTGTCATAACAATCAAACAAAGAATGCGTAGTAGAGCCCCCCGTACTTAAAAAAATAGAAATCCTGGATTATCCTAACATCGTGCGTCGCTAGCCCGCCAGCGCCACGAAAAAGGTACTTGCTTCGTTAACAAAATGCGGGAATTCTTAGAGCATTATTAGCTCCTCCGCGCCACCAAAGTACCACGACAAAAAATGAAACAACCAATGGATGCGTTCTAAACTTGATCGACATCCTATTCTTATGAACACGTTTAAATCTTAATAATTTATTCGAATTGGTATATGGTCTTTAGTTGTGTCTAACTTTAATTGATTTTAAATATGTACTTATGTAAAATTTATAATTTTTACTAAATTTTGTTAAAACCGGGGGTCGGGGGGGCACCGTCGGGTCGGGGGCCCATGGCATTTTGCCAGCCCTGCCACCCTATAGTTACGCCACTGCAGTTAACAAAAAGGATATAAGAAATGGGTATACTTGTTAGTTGATATTCACATCACTACACTTCACAATTGATTTTCACAAAAAGAGAATATAATATTATAATTTCTTGAACGCAAATTTTGACATAGAGATGGTGGTATCAGATTGTTGATATTTTTATTATAGGTTATAGAGTTTTCTGTACTTCCTTTCTGTTACAAAAGGGTTAGAGGAAATACTCAAAAATAATGACTTGAGAGTTGTTTATAAAGTTGATAATTTAAAGAGCCTTTGGGTCCTGGATCAAAGGGTACTGTTACATCCTTCTCTATGAGGGTTAAGTTTATGCACTCGTAGAGCATTTTACATTTCAATGTATTACCTCTATGGTCACAGGCAACTTGTAGAGTGTGTTAATATTAGCAGACGCTCTGGAATTATATTTCTAGAAGGAACCATAAATGACAGGTCTAGATTCTGTATCGACGCGATCTAGGTGCTGAACCAAGTAGTACATTGTCCCAGTATTAGGGACGAAAATGGGCCAGGGCGGACAATTTACAAAAATTTTTAGTTGGTTGTACACAGTCTATTTATAACATTTTGTGTTAATTGGAGCTGTCGTGACAACATACTACCTAGTTCCGCACCGAGATGGCGACCCTGTCGTACATATTACAATGTTCTAGGAAGCTGGCTGCCTTAGCCGTATTACTTTATAGATATATTCTCGCTGTAATCCGTATAGCATACTGATGAGCTCTAATTAGAGCGAAACCGGTCTGCGTTTCTAATTATGGTGAGAATATATCTAGCCTCACATACATTGTCATGGTATTAGGGAAGAAAATGGGTCAGATCTCACAATTCACAAAAATTGTTGGTTGATTGTACACAGTCTCTATAAAATTCTGTGTTAATTGGAGCTGTCGTGGCAACATACTACCTAGTTCCACACCGAGATGGCGACCCTGTCGTACATCTCACAATGTTCTAGGAGGCTGGCTGCCTTAGCCGTATTACTTTATAGGTGTGTTCTCGCTGTAATTCGTATAGCATACTGATGAGCTCTGATTAGAGCGAAAGTGGTCTGCGTTTCTAATTATGGTGAAAATATATCTAGCCTTGCATACATTGTCCCGGTATTAGTGAAGAAAAAGGGCCAGAGCTGACAATTTACAAAAATGTTGGTTGGTTGTACACAGTCTCTATTTATATAAGATTTGTGTTAATTTGAGCTGTCGTGACAACATACTACCTGGTTACGCACCGAGATGGCGACCCTGTCGTACATCTCACAATGTTCTAGGAGGCTGGCTGCCTTAGCCGTATTACTTTATAGGTGTGTTCTCGCTGTAATTTGTATAGCGCAATGACGGGATCTAGTTAGAGCCAAACCGGTCAGCGTTTCTAATTTTGGTGAGTATACATATAGCCTTACATACATTGTCCCAGTATTAGCGAAAAAAATGGGCCAGGGTTGACAATTTACAAAAATTGTTGGTTGGTTGTACACAGCCTCTATTTATAACATTTTGTGTTAATTGCAGCTGCCGTGACAACATATTACCCGGCTCCGCACCAAGATGGCGACCATGTCCTACATGTCACAATGTTGAAGATATTTGCTAAATTACGGTTGCAATTTACTGTTATTTGTTGTCCATTTTCTTAAATTCATATTCGTCGTCGCTAATATATCAACAGCTTTCCTGTGTAACTTCTTTACAGTTTTATAGTATTAATTTTTACAATGAAAACATTTTTTTAATTGTTTTTTCAACGTTAGAATGTTTTCTTAGTACTGCTGCTTGTTAAAACTGATGTACTCCAAATGTAACATGGTTCATTTTACATAACAAACTATGTAAGCACACTTGGAGAAACCCAATCACCACAACACATATTTTAAAGAAATAACGATCGTTTCGCTAACAACGTTAGCTTCATCAGTGGATGAAAAAATTCTAAACTAATTTTCTGCTACAACCTATACTTATATACATTGTTAGGTAGACGAACGAAACCGAAGGTAAGATTTTAGTCGAAGCGCATCTTTCGACTAAAATTTTACCTTCGGTGTCGTTCGTCTACCTAAGAATTTATATAAATATAGGTTGTAGCAGAAACTTAGTTTGGTATTTTTTCATCCTCTGATGAAGCTAAAGTTCTTAGCGAAACGATCGTTAGGTCTTTAGAAGATGTGTTGTGGTGATTGGGTTTCTCCAAGTGTGCTTATAAGTGCTCATCACAGGTTCCAACCTTCGCTTAGTAGTAATAAGGAACTCTGATTAGCCCTCTCCTTTTCAGCTAAAGCGATCTGTAAGAAAGCCTTTCTTCGTTATCTGCTATAGGTAATTGCGCCGTCAAATAGTTCAATAACATCAGAATTAGGTCAAAAACCATATTTTCACCAGGGTTTAATGCATGGTGCAATGACCCGTGACCCTCGTAAGCCGAACACCGGCACTACCATCAAATACCACAGGTTGTTGTTTTTGTTGTTTTTTTTTGTTCTTTCAATAAACGGCTGGAAGATAAAAAAATTCTGGAAGGTCGTATTTTATATTGTTTACATTTTTTCCATAATTGTTTTTTTTATTCAGGAATGACTTCATCATATTTAAGGAGTTTTTCAGTTGCTTGTAATAATTTCTTTGTTAATGTCTGAACTCTATAGTGTCATTAGTATAGTTAGAGAGACATATTCTTAAATTATTGTCCAATGTTTAAACTGCATCATATCTCTCACAGTTAAATACAATATTGATTTTTATAAACTGGTTTTCTTTGTTCACAAAAATTACCTGCTTCTGTTTGTTTCGTACTTATAAGTCCCAGTTCCCAGAAATTACTCTACCTCTGGTGTTGTAACACTGTTGCCAGATTTGCGTGACATGTAAAGTCCAACAAACCAGTGTATGAACGCGTTAAGGAATCAAAATACGTAAATTATCTCTGGATACAATTCGCCAGTAATTATATGATCTAAGATTGATTCCTGATATAGGCTGTATTCCACAGACTCATACACTTTTTTTTTTAATT
This sequence comes from Tillus elongatus, assembly GCA_964006375.1. Lineage (NCBI taxonomy): Eukaryota > Metazoa > Arthropoda > Insecta > Coleoptera > Cleridae > Tillus > Tillus elongatus. Next base: position 121,157,322 of record OZ023265.1, read on the forward strand.
TCAACAACACACCACGAGGGCTTACAGCCTAAATACTATCGTACCGTGGGTGTTGACAAGGAGGAAAGAGGTAGCTTGTTAATTCTGGACTTGAAGCTTTGGAGGTTCGGAGGAGAAGGAAAAACATGTGCCGGAAAGGAATTCCACAACTTGGAAGTCCTCGGGACAAAAGAGCGGGCATAACAAGATGTTCTATGTCTGGTGACCTGGACAGTAAAAGGGTGCATTCGCTCTGTTCCCCTGGTAGATCTGTTGGGGGCAGCAGGTGGGGGAACTATGGAGGAAAGCTCATCTGAGCAGTGCCCGTGCAGATATCTATAAAAGAGAGAGAGGTCACCAACGGTACGTCGGTGGGCAAGGGATGGCGGCCTTTGGGTGAGGGTAGGGTCACCGATGAGACGTATAGCTCTCTTTTGAATGGAGTCCAGGATAGCGAGTGTAGAAGTGGCAGCGGCACCCCAGATGTGGGAGCAGTATTCGAGGTTTGGCCTTATTTGTGAAGTATATAAGGTATAGAGATTAGTTGGCGAAAAGTATTTGCGAGCCCGGAAGAGGAAACCTAATTTCTTAGCAGCCGCTTCTGCAATTGATGTGACATGTTGGTGCCAATTAAGATTTCGATCCACAGAAATGCCAACAAGAGAAAATGACTTATTACTTTGAATAACTTGGTTGTTCATTGTGATGGGTCTAGGGCTGGTGTATCTCTTGTGAGAAAGAAAGCAAGACTTAGTTTTGATGGGGTTGAATTGTCTTATATTTTTTGGAGATCCACTGAGATAGAACCCTCCATGAGTATGCGATCCTCATCTAATTGGGCTAAAGAGACAGGCTTAGAATACTGTATATTTGAATGGAGGGTGCTGTGTGTTGTAATTGAGGCCCTTTACAGGCAGTTCTTGATCCGAGGGCACACGCACATTATCGAGACATCTTTCTGCTATTTCCACAGCTTGAATTTCTATCATCTCATTGCTGTATTGACTTCCTAATTTAATTAAAAGTTTATTACACGTTTTGGACAGGGAACATTTAGAAGATCCAAAAGTAACAACAATTGATATCATGTGTCCGGATTACATCAAGATTTAGCTTTTTAGCGGACTTCAAAATATTTTTTATGTATGTGTTCACCGATATTTTTGTTAATTGCAGACCAATTAAAACAAATCTGTTTTTGTTTGGAAGGGTATAACTACCCCTGAGGTGGTACGATTTTCACCAAATCAGGATGTGTGATGGGATCTAAAGGAAATCGAGGAAAATCCTCAAAAATCACTTTTTATGTATGTTTACCAATATCTTCGTCAATTGTGGACCAATTAAAAAAACGTTTGAAAAGGTATACTGCTGAGGCGGTCCCATTTTCACGAAGTCAGAATTTGATGATGGGATCTCGGGGAAATCGAGCGAAATCCTCAAAAAATATTTTTTTATGTATGTTCACCAATATTTTCGTCATTTGTGGACCAATTTAAAATAATTTTTTGTTTGTTTGAAGGGAATCTCATGACGGGAAATCGAGGAAAATCCCCAAAATAAAATTGTGTATGTTCACCAATATTTTTGTCAATTGTTGACCAATTTGAAGAAATTTTTGTTTGTTTGAAAGGGTATACTTCTAAGGTGCTTCCAATTGCACCAAGTCAGGATCTGATGATGAGATCTTAGGAAAATCGAAGAAAATCCCCAAAAAATATTTTTTATGTATGGCCACCGATTATATTATAGCAGTTTTCTAACACAGTACTCACTGCGTACGTAAATACGTAAATACGAGAACAGAAAAATAAACAAACTAAAAAAGATAAACTGACTTCAAAATTAGTACTAGAAAGCGAATAATAGCTAGATTAGAGGTTTAATTCAAAAGGTAAAAAATAGTTTAAATGAAATATAATTATATGCGCTACCTACTTATCTGTTTGAAGCCGGTGGCAAGCCCGAAATACAATAATACTTAAAGCTATAAACAGCTTAATTAATAACGGATTATAATTCTAACGAAATTCCTAAATCTGTTGTTAATGATCAAAAACTAACCCACGCTCACGCACTCGGTCTCGTGCGTGGACAACCTTGCGATGTGGTGGGAGTGGACCTACCGTATCTACCTACTGCCTAATTGGCTCGGCACCGACTTCAAAGAGTTAAGTAGGCAGCGCATCTAATGTTTCATTTAAATTAATCTTCATCTTTTGAAATAAACCTGTAATCCAGTTATTTTTCGCTTTCTAGTGCCTATTTTGATGTCGGATTTTTTTTTAAAGTTTGCCTATTAGATATATTTTCTTTTAGAGTAACACTTCCACCATCCATGACTAGTCTGATAAGCCACGGTCGCTCTCAGATGCAACGAATGTACAGGCGGTCTGTAAGAAAACCTGCCGTACAGGACACCCACAGGCTGTCCAGTCATGCAAACTGCTTTGACAACTGGTTGTTTTTCCTAAGCTAGTTAGTTATCTATATCCTGAGTCACACATGAAAATATCGTGTCTTTCCTTGCAGATCTGGCATTTAACATTTTTTATTCGACAGTTATGATTGCTTTTTGTACATCTGAAACACCTTTAGAGTAAAATTTGATCAGGAAAAATTAATGAATATGTATAGAAAAGACCGATATATCAAAACACAATCTTATCAACCAAATGAGTTCAGTAATTTAATATTTTGTTTTTAATTATTATTTTTTTTAAATATTTTTCTGTAAATACGTGGAGAAAATTTAGATTTATTTTTTATTTTTATATAAAAGTTTGTAACATACTTTGAATAAATGGTGTATAGTAGAAAAAAGATGTGAAATGAAACTTCAAAGTGAGAGATTTAATTACGTTCCTATTTCTGAGAGCTTGTGATATGGGTATTTTCCGCTTATATTTTCCTTATTTCCACTGGCTCAGTGTTCCAAGAAAAGTTAAAAAAAAAACAACTTTTATATTTTCTTTTTTCCTTTTTTTCATTGTCAATTACATATTAGGTCAGTTTTCGGATATATTTTTTGTTTCCGCAAAACTAATTCTGTACATTCTTTGTGTGTGAAATATTGGTAATAAATAGTAAGTGTTTTATGAATTATTGAGAAAAATAAATAAATTTGTGAACAAAATTCTTTAGCAAATTGTATTTGAGCAAGTTGAATGTCTGCACGTTCCACGGTAAAGATCCCTACCCTTCTTACAGAAAGGCAGGGGTTCGGCAAAATTTCCAGGATAGTCAGGTGAAAATGCTCCCTGGTGTCGGTGATTGGCCATAGTCGCGGAAATAGCCCGACGTTAAAGAAACAAAACACAGACACACACACACACTTTAGCAAATTTTGGAAAAAATATAATTTTGGTGTAACAGACCTACTAAAGACAATTTTTGAAAAAAAAAGCGAATTTTTGTGAAAGAGGTTATATGCGAATTTTCAGGTGAATGTTTTTTAAAATTTTTGCAAACAAGCTTTTTGTGGATATTTATATCTTGGCAAGTGTGTAAATAAATTAAAAAGGTTCGTTTTTCAGGAAAATCTGACATGTTTTTCGATAACATTTAAAGTTTTTCTTTACTACCACTCGTTCAAACTTTCGTGAAAAGTTAAAAAAAAAACTTTGTACATTTTCCTTTTTTTCCAATTTTTAAGATTAGGTACATCGAATTTTATGTACTTTTTCAGCAAATTTTTATGCAAAATATATTTGGTCAAATTATTTAAGTGTTTCCGTGGAAATTTTAAAATCAAAGTATATCGTTGGTGGTCTCCTTGCAAAATATACACACTTTATATTGGACACCGTTTTGCCAAATCCTTATTAATCATATGTGTGTTTTAGCGAATGCTTTTAATTAAGTTTGTTCAACAGGGGAAAATGCTATACTTAGATAAGAAAACGGCTATATAATAAATATAAAAAATTCTTTACCCTAACAAAAACAATTTGTCAAAGTAAAAATAAAATGTCAAGTGTACCTGGAAACGTCAGTGTTAAATACGTGGTATAAAGATTTCCTCGCTGAAGAATACTACATTATTTGATTTATTTCACTCTGCAACACTGCTTTAATCTTAAAGTGTGGAGGGGGAAGAAATCAGGGGTAGGTGGACTCAAAGGGAACGGTAAACATATAAGGCACTTTGAGCCCGGACCCAAACTTACCGCTGTGGACCCAAACTGAACGTTAAATATAAGTTTTTGGACTCAAAGTGAACGGTACACCTATATATATATATATATATATATATATATATATATATATATATATATATATATATATATATATATATATATATATATATATATATATATATATATATATATAATTTAATGTTTTATGAGAAGTAAGTTTCTAAGTGTATTTTATTTTGTAAGTTTTATCTACCTGTAACGTTGAGTGAATTATGCTGTAAAAAAATATATTTATTAAATATACGTGTATTTGACTTACACCCCGGTGCATCTAACGTCTTTTATTGCTGCGTTGGATCTAAATAAATTTATTAGCATGGATCAAATTCACTCTTAAATCAGGGAGATTGTCTAGCTAGTGGGTTCAAGTCCGAAATATATTTGTTTCTTTTTAAATTTAGTAACCTATTGTCCTATCTAATTTCCTTCTTTTTTTGTTTCCTCCCCAAATACTTATATACGTATAAAAAGCAAAATAAGGCAAGGACTTCAAATGAACACAACTTCGAAAATTTATTAAATTAAAATAGATGACAAAAACCCAAAACTTACGTACTACTTATATCTACTTCAATTTGACGCACTTCTTATAAAAACAAAAAACCAAACGGTACCGACACCTATTGGTATCTGTGTGGTTTTTATTACACCGTATTGCGGCGCTTATTTAATAGACCCAGAATTCCACAAACTGGGTACGCTGACTATAAGTTGAATCCAAGAGATGTCCCCGCAAAATACCTTTATGTTTACTGTGCAAAACAAGATTACAGTTTGTATGATTAGATTTCATTAGTTTTGTTTCATTTATTTAATTTTACCGAGTTTTTATTACTCTTTTTGGAGCTGGAGATGTCAAACAATAAAGGTGTGTTTTTATTTTTACATTACTCACTCAGACTTTATTGCCTTTCCTGTAGCTGAGTTGGATTATCATATCAGCGACCCCTGTAGATTTTTACTTCTTGTTTCCCAAACTTTCTAAATTCCCTCTTTCTAATAAATTTCTTTTCAAATCCCTTTTATAAACATTTTCAAACTATTTTCTTACTACTAAATATTCCCATCTAATAATTTAATAAAAATTTTCCATCTATTTTTTATTTGTTTCACGTAACCAGCGTAACTAATTAAAAACTGCTTTTGGCCTTCTTCCAAATTTTTTCATCATAACAAATTTTTATACAATACTAAGCCCCTTCATTATTACCACGGATACATAATTTACCATTGTTGTTCCCTTTTAACTTTCGTTGACAGTTTGTTAACCTATACTAAAATTTCAATGACAGTTTGACATTTGTCGTAAATATAAACAGCTAACTTATATCTAGGTTATAACAAGACATTTCTTAAAATTAGCAAACAATATCCTTACATCTTAATATCCTTAATTCTAATAAACAATAACATCTTAAATTTCCTAAAACTACTTATACAGTCCGCACTGTCCATATATTCACATTGTCCACCTTTATAGTCTTTGTATCTTATTATAAATATGTCATATCATTTACTATCAGTCTATTTCCTGTCCTTGATACAACTTTCACTTCTTAATATTGTTAAAACTAGCAACAATTTAGCAACAAACACCTTAAAACTATTTTAACAATCTCTATAAAGTAATTTTGACCTGCCTTACCTTATTTAAACCCATATATGTGTCGTATTTGGGAATCAATTTTGATATAGATTTTTGGCTGCCAAGACATCATACACACCAGAAGTAAGTTCTTGTTTGTGTTAAGTTTTGTATGAGTTGTTTTAAAGTGTGTTCTTGGCTTGTTTATATATATATATATATAATAATAATGTCTTTATTTGTACTACAACCAAACTAAACTATACAAAATTCACAACAAGAATATAACCCACAATGTAGTACAGGGGCGAAGTTCAGTGCAACACATAAGCGTGTGCTCTGCTCTACCACTTAACCCCAGCATACACACTATCCACTATATACTATATACATATACTGGCACACCGCAATGGGAGACATCAGTCAAGGCCAAAAACAATGAACACTCATCAGCACCTCATCTAGTGAGCAAATAATAAACACGGCTGTGGGACGGAAAAGTATCCTGGAAAAGGGAAAGAACATGAGAATGATAGCAAAAAGAAAAAGAAAGAGAAAAAGAAAGAGAAAAAGAAAAAAGGCAGGGCACCTGTTTTACGTTTTACACACACAAAAAAAAACATACACGCTCATTCATCACTGCCTACCATGCAAATAACCAGTCATTGCCTTCCTGAAGGATCGCACCGATAACTTTTTCATGTCTTCTGGTATATTATTGTACACGCTACAAACATCGTATGAAAAGGATCGCCTGTAAATATTCAATTTATGCTTAGGCACGGACAATAAATCCTTCTTTCGTATGTTCACATTATGCACATCCGTGCGGTATCTTATTCTTCTGCACAAGTACCGAGGCAACCCTGACTGAATTATAGAATGGTAAAAGCAGGCTCTACGTAGTGTCATTCTGTTATTCATGTTCAACCAGCCACTGTCCCTAAGCTCACGCGATATGTGATCATACTTACGCACCCCATAAATGAACCGCAAGCACGAGTTTTGCAACTTTTGTATTCTACTCATATACTCGGCATCAAGACACGGATAGTACACCTGCGAGCAATACTCCAGCTGCGATAGGACCAGTGAATCACATAGCACAGTTTTCAGTCCACGCGAAAGATACGATCTATGTGGGTACAGTAGCTTTAAACCACCATATCCTCGCTGTAAACATTTGGAAACGTGTCTCCGATATCTGAAAGTAGCGTCCATGGTGAGGCCAAGATTCGTAACTTCTTCAAGCAGAGGTATCGGCTCCCCATTGACACTCAGCATTATATGCGGCTTTATAATATCAATACCTGATTTATGACCAAAAACAATTGCTGCAGACTTTTTTGCATTCAAATGCAGTGAGTGATCCAACGATAGTTCACTCACAATCCTCAAATCATCATTTATCTTGCTGAGTGCCTCACCGAGTCGTGACCTTGGAAATGAATAATAGAGCTGCGTGTCGTCCGCATACATATGTATTGTACAGCTTTTTATAAATGTTGGAAAAATATGCGTATAAAGGGTAAACAAAAGCGGGCCAAGGATTGAACCCTGGGGTACACCTCTACTCACCCCAATTGCAGCGGAAACATTGCCACGCAACTCTACATGCTGTGACCTACCAGTGAGGTAACTAGACAGAAGCCCAACGGATTCGCTGCCAATACCAATATAACGCAATATGTCTACCAGAACATCGTGCCTTATGGTGTCAAATGCCCTTGTATAATCCAAAAGAATCAATACAGTAAACTTGCCATCATTGCAGGCTTGAAGAATGTCATCATTGACCTTGCAGAGGGCTGTTGTACAGCTAAAATTTGGCCTGAAACCAGACTGCACATCCGGCAAAATCTTATTTTCATCAAGGTATTGTCTCAGCTGCAGGCAAAGGACCTTTTCAAAAATCTTTGATAATATTGGCAGCAGACTAATTGACCTCAAATCCTTGAACTCTGTGGGCTCATTAACCTTCGACAGAGGCGCCACTCTAGCACACTTCCACATGTCTGGAAAATACCCAGCTAAAATACAGGAATTAATTATATTAGTTATGTATAGAGTAATACGTGGTGCACATGTTTTTAACATTTGAAGACTTATATTATCAATACCACTTGCATTACTTTTGATTTTATCTAAACATTTAGATATGGTTTCTGTGTCTGCCAGAACAAATTGAAAATCAGCTGGACTTTTCATATGTGCATAATATCTCTTATAATTATCATTTATAGAACCCACAGGAACACTATTCACAAAATAATCATTTAACTTATCTACGCCACTCAAGCTATCAGGAATGCCCACCCTAGTCCCTGTACCTTTAATATTCAGTCTATTTAATTCCCTATATAAATCACGCATATTTTTACCTTTCAGTGAATATTCAAAGTATGCCTTTTTTTCTCTAAGTATAGTAGCGCTGGTAAAATTTCTCAGAGCCTTGTAGTAATTCCAGTCCCCCACAGCCAGGGACCCACGATATTTTACTTTAGCATTATCCCTCAGCGACATAAGCATTTTTACATTATCCGTTATCCAAGGCTGCGGTGTCCTCGTGATTTTCTTAACTTTATAAGGGGCATGCTTGTCAAATAGTCCAGTAATAGTGCTGGTAAATATTGCAATTTTTTGATCAATATCACTCGTGTGGTAAATGCCATCGAGATCAGTGAAAATTGGATCCATCATAAATAAGTCATTATTAAAATGCCTGTAATCACGGCTTGTCACGATAACTGGCTTCCTAGCAGCCTTTCTCACGTCTAATATACAATATACCATATCATGATCCGATATCTCAGTCAGCGCAACACCTGATGCCACTACAATACCACTGTCTGATACCAAAATGTGATCCAGTAATGCCCCCTTTCGCGTTGGATCCTCTATCATTTGTCTGAAACCAATTTCCTTCAGCGAAACATTATACGCCCGGCTCATGGAATCATCTTTTAGTAAATCAATGTTCGTATCGCCGCAAATGATGATGTCATCAGTAAGCAGCAGCGCATTTCCAATTAAATTTTCAAGTTCATCAATGAAGATTTTGTAATTCAATTGATGTTTACGATACAAGGCCGCAAGAAAAATTCTTTTATCGTTTATATTCAGGCATACACATACCTGCTCTATACTGCTCGTTGTAGAGATCAAATTGTATTTTATGTGATCCCTTACATAAATAGCAACACCGGAGCCTCTCCTATCGTAATCCCCCCTCACCAAACGAAATCCATGCACATTCAGAACAGCGGTCGGTGTATATATATATATATATATATATATATATATATATATATATATATATATATATATATATATATATATATATATATATATATATTTGTGTGTGTGTGTGTTCTTATAGAAACCATATACATACATATATAATTAGAACTGACCCCGAATGGAGGTTGTAGGAGCTTTAATCCACGCTTAACATTTTTTAAAACTTTTATATTGGTGACCTTCTAAAACGTTAAATTTTTAAACAAAATATCGCTATAAGGATTTAAAAGGCAAGATGGTTTATTTTCGCAAGTAAAAACTATTAAATGGGCGTATTTTTTTAATTTAATTATATGAGTAATTCAGGAGAAGGGATTATGGTCATAAAAATAGGCATTTAGTTACTTATCTTGAATTATTGCTAATCGATATTTTCCCTGATATCGAAGTGCTGCGTCTGAGTTTCACAATAAAGTATTCCCGTAGAATTAACCAAGAAGTTTTGTTGTTTTCACTTTAAGATTCTAGTTGTTTACCATCAGCTTTAATATAAATATATTTCTAGCTCAAAAGAGCCTTATTGTGCTTCAGTAGCATGTTATATTTTAACCGCCCGCGGTAGCGTTAAAATGAGAAATTATGAAAGCCTCCTTTTTTTGCAGAAAAAATCCTAAAGCATCACAACCAGAATTTATCTGCGTAACTCAAAACTGAAAGAAATTATCAAACCCTTAACGCTTCTAAATAGTTAATTGAATATTTGTTATCGATTCAAAAGGTTCAAGTTAAATTGAAAAACTTTTCTGTTCAACATCTGGTTAGTCACGTGTGTCTTTTTAAGTAAAAATTTCACTTCGTTCTGAATATAACGTCTGGCATTTGATTTATCGTTCTAACTTGATATTTATTCTTTAGATATAATTTAATATCGGAAAACCTCGCTTACTCTCACACATGCGTTCTTTGAAGTCATTTTTTAAAACCGTATTCGTAGAAACGATAGTCCCGTTGCCTGTCAATGAAAAAATATAAATCGTTAGCTAGTGTTGGTGAATTTCAGGAAGCTCTCATATTTCAAACTTACGTATATGTACCTACTGGTCAACTTAAACGGCACATCCATTCGACCCTTCTTTAGAGATATTAAAGAACTTTTGAACATCCTGGACCTCATATTTTATAGAGATTTATTTAGTAACAAATAAAAAAAAAACACAATAACAGATCACATTTCACTCATCGAAGATTCTAACCTATGATCAGCACTGATAAGTACACTTGGGGAACCCGAATCACCAGAACATATTTAAAAAACCTAACAATCGTTTCACTAGACAAGTGAGCGTCATTAGCGGATAAATAATGCTAAATATTTTACATCTACAATTCTGTTTATAGTTTTTAGGTAGTCGATTGAGGTTAGCTCAACAAAACAAAAATTACCGCGTGGCAGAAATACGACTACCTGACTTCGATTAGTATCTATCGTACCTTCTTTTCTAGGTGTTTTCGTGAAGTGGTCGAATCGACAAACTAGCCATGGGCGTCGGTGTCGAAATCATACACCTTTTATTATTATTATATATATATATATATATATATATATATATATATATATATATATATATATATATATATATATATATATATATATATATATATATATATATATATATATATATATATATATATATATATATATATAAATAATAAAAATTATTCACAGTTGAAGATGCAAAAACGCATTGAACTCATTCCGATAAGAAATGTGCTGATAGTCAATGTTTTGTTGGTTTGTAAATAAAAATTGGCTATCGGAACATTTCTTATCGGAATGAGAGAAATGCGGTTTATTATTCCAGTTTATCGGTCTGTTTGATACTTGATAGTACTACCGAAAATTAATTTCACAATGGTGTATTCTGTAGAAGAGAGTGTTGAAATAATTACTCTTTTTTTCAAAAACGATGACTGTGCCAACCGTACCGCAAATTTGTTTAATGAACGACATCCCAACAGTCCTGTTAACAGAAAATACATTTTGGAGTTAGTTGCAAAGTTTCGACAAAGTGGTTCAGTAGCCAACAAAAAACGAGATCCTGAACGTGAATATCCGGTTAGAAATGAGACTGCTGAGATTGAAGTTTTAGGACAAATTGCTCCAGACCCAACTTTGAGCACGAAAAAATTGGCCACTGTTTCAAACATCAAAAGAAGAACTATTCAGCGAATATTGAAGCATCATAAATTTCACCCGTATTAAATTCATCTTGTACAGCAACTGAATGAAGATGATTTTGATGGGCGGCTGGAGTTTTGTGAAATTATGACGGCACGAATAGCTGATAACGGGAACTTTCTGTTCAATATCTGTTTTTCATACGAGTGTACGTTTTTATTAAACTATACAGTCAATCGTCATAATTGTCGTTATTGGGCAGATAATAATCCAAGAAATTTTCACGAAGTGCACACTCAAACTCCACAGAAATTGAATGTGTGGACTGGTATTTTTGAAGATCGTTTAATCGGACCAATTTTTTTTTACGGCAATTTGAGTGGCGAAACGTATTTGGAGTTACTAGAAGATATTGTTTTTGAACGTTTGGTTTTGTTTTTTAGTTTTTTTTATCAAAAAATTGACTAATTAGTGCATTTCTTATCACAATGAATGAAATACGTTCTTGCAACTCCAACTGTGAATAATTTTTAAACGAATTGATAAAACTCCCAAAATAATTAGTGTGCTGAATTCACAAAAGAAAGGGATTTCAAATTATGTAACATTCGACCTATGTTCCCTATTTAAAATATAAGGGTTGTTATCATCACCCTTAAGGGGTCGATGTGACAAAGTTGAGTTTCATGGCGAAACATGTCCCCCTCAATATTAAAATTGACGTATTTCAGCGTTTCTTAAAAAAAATTCTCTGGACGCAAATCGGTCTGTTTCGTTTTCAATGCGTCACCCTGTATATATATATATATATATATATATATATATATATATATATATATATATATATATATATATATATATATATATATATATACTTTCCAAACCGTTTAGCTGTTATGATTGTCTAACGTTTTTAATTTTAGCTTATCTTTATCTACGTGGTGGTTATTATTCAAATGTGTCAGAAGATCTATCTATTCAATTTGGCACTGCCTCCTATGGCCAGCATATTTATCGACCACTTTACCAAAATACCTAGAAAATAAAGTACGATAGATAGTAACCGAATTTAGGTAGTCGTATTTCCGCCGAGAGGTAATTTTTGTTTCGTTGAGCTTCCCTCAATCGACTACCTGAAAATATAAACAGAACTGTAGATGTAAAATATTTAGCATTAGTCATCCTCTGATTACGCGAACTTGATTAGTGAAACGATCATTTTTTTTTAATGTGTTGTGGTGATTTGGGTTCTCCAGCGTACCTATTAGATTACATTTCACCTGTAATTTTCACATCGTTTGGCGAGAGGCGTAAAAAAGGGAACAGTTTTATTATCAGCGAACTCAAAATTTAAATTCTTAAAGAATAGCCAAATTGAAATTGTCGCAACAGAATCAACAAATACATAAATAAGTCCAGATGAAAAGGACCAGGGCATACAGAATGGCCAGGAAGGTATCAAATTACTGGTATCTCTCCTGTGGCGACAATCGCTATTCATATTACGCTAACTTGCCTCGCCGCACGTGCCTTACATCTTTAGTCAAGGGAATTTTTTTTCCCTATATTTCTTCTCTATATTTTCTGGAAGTGGAATTGTTATATCTATAAGGTAAGTTTCCTGTCTTTGCCTATTCGTAAAAACTAATGTCCGGTCTAATATTTGGTATGTGCCTGGCTGTGTGCATATTTGTATTCCAATGTAGGATGTGGATTTTGGTTTTAATCACAGACGCTGGTTGATAAATGTTATAGTGCATAGAGCAATAGTTAGATCTTACTCAACACAGTAAAACCTGTGGCACTATTTTAGCAACGTTGTTATGTCTGAGCCTCAGCCTCAGCCTGAGGGACTTTCACACTCACTGAAAGGGAGCCTACACTCATTGCAGGTATCACAGATACCAAAGGGACTGAGTCCAGATGGAGCCCTTTCCAAGTTATCGGGCCCTAAACGACAACGCGGCACATCTCCATTGCCCAGAAATCTTCACACGGTGTGCGCAGTTGCAAGCATCACCGCCTTTTGCATAACGTTATAAAGATGCACTCCAAGACCCAGTCTCTTAACATTCTTTTACAGACTCTTAGGAACTACACCAGTTGACGACATGACTATTGGAATCACAGGGGCACTATCCGCCTTCCACTGACTCTACTTATATCTCGAGGTCTCTGTACTTAACGATCTTCTCATTGTGCTTATCTCTAGACTATTAGTATTCGGAATGGCCACATCAATTAGCGTTACTTGCTTGCATGACTACCCACATCCACTATTATTTTATCTGGCCTGTTGTGGACAACTCATTGGTCTGTGAGTGTGCTCCGATCCCAGTACAAACTGTAACCTGAGTTCTCTAGAAGAGGCTCAGGAGTGTTTATATAGTAGGGAACTTTATTAAGATTTAAACGTCCCAGTTTCAGAGCCTTGATGAAGTATTTTCGGAACAGCGTCGTGCTTTATATATATATATATATATATATATATATATATATATATATATATATACTCTGTTGCAGCCGCTTGACATCCTCCTCACGTGCTGGATAGTCTCTGATGACTGACACCCAAATCTACATTTGTCATCTGGTACCGAATTATCTTCAACTATATACTTCAGGTAGTTTCTTGTTGGGATGACGTGATCTTGTATGGCCAGAAAAACCACAACGTTTGCCGGACACCAACCAGCAAGTCGATGCCAATTTGTCGTCATGTACCTGGGAGGCCTCATTCTGATGTCGCCCATGGAGAGGTTTCTGTATCCAAGATTGCAGATTGTCCTGATCAGTCAGATGGCACGGTTTAATTCAGAAGTAACCGCCCGCTGGTGGAAATACGTACGTAGGTTAAATAACTGCTGGTCTAAATATTTACCAATATCAAACGCTTCTTTTCCACCTTGGTGTCTAGGTAGGGTTACTCGCTTGATATCACTACGAGGGTGATGCTTTTTGGATTTTGTTGGGAGGGTTCACATCTTCCGTTGTAGATTATCGATGTCCATTTTACTTCACTGCACATTCCCAAATGATAAGGTAAGTGCAGAGCATGCATACGCATTTAGAGCTTTAGTCAAGTTCTTGCCGTTGAGATGTGCTCACACCGCCTGCTTTACTCGTTTCGTAATCATATTTGTCAGATCGTTCTTCATTATGTTTTATGATGTTTTCCATCAGAAAACGTTCATGGTTCCTTGTTTGTACCATCTTATCCTGGATGGCTGGATGGCTATGATGAAGCCTTCTGCTGCTAGATGTAGTTTACCATCTGTCAACCATGTCAGCGAGAGTATCGGCATTCATAGTCTCTTTGTCAAGAACGCTAGAGTATTGTCCATGATGTGCCTTCTCACGCCAAGTAAGTCGCTCATCCAACGGTTGCTAGTCGTTGCCCATATGTCCCTGCCAGGTTTAAGGGGGTATAATTCTTATATTTTAATTATTATTATCGACTTTATCTTTAAGGGCTTTCACACTCTTTAAAAGGGGAACATTCACTCATCCCAGGTATCTCAGATACCAAAGGGACTGAGCTCAGATGGAGCCCTTGCCAAGTTATCGGGCCCTTAACCACAACGCGACACATCCTCATTTTACAGGAATCTCTGCACGACGTTGGCAGTTGCAAGTATTACCGTCCTCTGCATAACCTTCGTATGAAATCTCTGTACTATTGTTTCCTCAATGTCAAAATAAAACATTAAACAAAAACATGTATCCGTCGAACTGTATACAATCGCGTAACCTTCTGCTTAGGTTGCAAGCATGATACCCGCTGCGCTATTTAGGCTCACGTCAACAAAGGTTTTATTTGCGTGATACTTTAGATCCGCTTCATGCCCCGGATATTATATTCAAAGTATACAGAATTAATTAGTTACAGAAAATTTATAGAATTACCATTGAAACACGATTGTTTCGGTCTTATATGACGTCTTATGTTTAAGTTTAAAGATAAAAGAAGCTACTTTAGAATCAATTTTATAGAGATTTAGCTTGATTTTGTTTAAATGTCTGCTAATTATGCGACAGCATAATATATCTATGCTGCGATAAAAATGTGTTTGGGCCGCTAATAAAGCTACAAATATAGTGTATTTTAATAATTGATTGAGTCGCCCAGTTAAATAACAATAAATTGGAGAAGTTTTAGTTTCATATCGTCTGTCATTTTCTTAAATCGGCCGAGATTTCACGATTGTTGGTTCAGGGAGTATGTATTATGCCTGGCATATATTTAGTTTGCTTACCGTTGATGTATGGTTTAGACCTGTTGTATGAAGCAATTTACGCGTGGCAGTGAACTATTATGTCTGTCAGGCATTGGACTTTAACCACGAAGTCGTTTTAACGAATGTCTTTGGGATTTTGTTTTTAATTTGGAAAAAACTCTAAATATTGTGTCCAAATTACTTAAAATTCACAACATATATTTATTCGCACTATTTATAGCCACACGTAACGTTTCATTCCAGTTACGCTAATACTTACAAAAATTTGGCGTTTTCAAAAAGTTTTCACCGATTTTCCACCGAAAAAACTTGAGAATAACAAACTCGACCTCGGTTTTCGCCCAAACGAAATGTTTGCCAAGTTTTATTGAAATCAGTTTAGTATTTTTGAGTTACCGCTCGGATACACACACACACACACACACACACAAATATATATATATATATATATATATATATATATATATATATATATATATATATATATATATATATATATATATATATATATATATATATATATATATATATATATATGTATATAAACATATGAAAACTTTAACGGACCTTGGTTTTGGGTTCTAGGGACCCAAATTCGCGCTCATCTGGAGAAATTTTTTCAAAATCTTTTCATCGTGACCTCTCTATTAGAGACTTTTTCTTAATGAAAATTCGCTCAAAATCATATTACATAATACCACACAACTTAAACTTTAACCGTGATGGTTTTATTGAACCACCAAAGTTGCAAATAGAGAATGAACTGTTCTAATTAATGACATGCGTTGTTGAAGTCACACATTTCACAAAAATCGCTTCTACAATCGCGCTAATGACTGCTGCAAAATTCGTCCATTTCCAATAACAGCATCAATTAAATTTCTGCTGAAATGAATGCAGGTGATTTTGATTTCATTTCATGTTAAATAATTCTGTAGAATAAATGCGGGTTTTATTCCTGTAGACCATGAAAATTTTCATTGCATCAGCTTGTACTTTTGTCTACAAATGGTCGATATATAACTTTTGGGTTAACGTGAAACAATAGGTTCAAAATAAATTAAACCAGTAAACGTATTGTTTCATACAGTTCTTTCCATTCATCTGTGTAATGTTTCATATAATGTAACATCATAACAGAAAATTTTTTGATATGTCGATAATACCATTTGTTTCCTGATCAATTATTACGAAAAGGTAAATGTGAAATACAAAAGAACACCAGTTTATATCATTTCGATTAATCCACGCGGGTTAATGGTAGAAAACAATATAATCGTCTCATTATTGTATTATAAACTATGGTATTTTTAGTGAATTTTCTTAACCGTGGAATGAAGAGCTGACGATGGTGAGACTTCCAGAACATTTTATGAAATAAGCGTGAATTAGGGCCCTATAACACATATCCAAGGTCCGTTTGAATCCATGTATACAGGCTATCAAAAAATATGTAGGCAATCTCTGAGTTTCGGATAGAACACTAGAATATAACAAAAGCTGCTATTTTTTTTTACCTACGGCCGTCTCCTACGAAGATGGAAGCCCCTAAAGGACACCCCCGAAAATCGATTGTTTTAAATAACTGTCAAAATACTTTGTATAATTTAATACTTTTTTTTGGTACAATGTCCAATAGATAACACTTTTTTAAAAACACACATGAAAATAAGTTTACTTATTTGGTTTGCCAGGAACGGAGTAGCTTTAGCACATTAATGTCAATTTTTTTACACCTTTTGCGATAAAAGCACAAAATTAATATTTCTAGTTATCTTGAACCTTATACAAAAAAGGTACTGCGGGTTCATATTGACAAAGGAACTGTTTTCGAGAAAAAAACTATTTTTGTTTATCAGGTGTTTTTATTTTAAGATAACTGCAGGCTTTATGAGGAACGATTTCCAAATTGAAGAATTCCTAATAGAAAAACTTTTGAAAGAGTGGATCATTTTATGAGAAACTGGTAAATATTACAACTTGCTTGTTAATTGCATTATCGAATTTTTTGAGTAGTTAATAAAAGTAAAATATCGTAAATAATTTTAGGAACGTTTGTCGAACCCAAACACAGTTGGGGAAATGAAATCAATCGTGATGAATTTGATGAAGAAGATATTCTAAATGCCGTAGAAGCAGATCCTTCAGAAAATGGCCGAAAATTGGCTGCTAAATTCAATTTCCCAAAAACCTAAGGTTTTTAGAAAGCTTAACAAAGCAACATTGCATCATTATCACCTGCAAAGTGTCCATACACTTCTTCCTAAAGACTTTCCTCGAGAAATCGAACATTCGAAATGGGTTTTGGATAGGCACAGAAACAATGCAAATTTGATCGGTTCAGTTTTCTTTACGAACAAAGCTGGGTTTAGTAAAAATGGAATCATAAACTGCCATAATCTGCATTTATCGGCAGAAAAAAATCGGCGTGCTTCTATTGTGACGCACCATCAGCACCAGTTTGAACCCATTGAAACTATTTGAGATTTACGTCTTCTTTTTCACTCATTTAAGAATCGACTAGATTCAGGAAAAGGTTTTACCACAGTAAAACTTCATTAGCTAAATTCAACCCAATAACATTCCGATTATACGTTAATGGAGTACCTCTACAGACTACCTCTACGTCGTGCCTTCTGGATAGGTAGTTTAGCCTCACTTGAGGTTTCGTTCGAGTTACATTTCATTTAACGATTTGAATTGCCAAGAAGTGTAACTGGAGCACTTTGTTTTGAATTTCGTCACAACAACTTACCACAACTTTTAAACAACCCACATTTGACAACACGACATGGTATGTGGTTTATGGCATGATCAGACACCCCCTTCTAGTCTGGCAGTTTGAGAACACTTAAACAGGCACCTCGAAAATTGTTGGATAGGAAGAGGGGGACCAGTGGCTTGGCCTCCTCGATCACCTGATTTAAGCCCACTAGATTTTTTGGGAATACTTAAAAACTTTAGTTTACGCTAATCCCGTTGACACTAGGGAAAACTTATTAGAAAGCATTAATTTTCATTGTCGCGAAATAGTGACCAATGTTGAAACATTGTGGAGGATCCAGCAAGTCGCACCAGCGAATGCATAACGCTAGAAGGAGCTCATGCCGAACCGACATACAAAATTATGTACTAAAAATGACATGATCATATGAAACAAAAATAGCTTTTGCTCTAAAATAGTTCATTCTATCAGTATTAACTTGGGATACTTTTTTTCAGTTTAAGGTCCAAGATATCTAAAAATATCATTTTTTTGCCTTTATTGTAACAGGTGTAAAAAAATTGACATTGCTGTGCTAAAGCTAGTCCGGCTCTGGCAAACCAAATAAGCCAAATTGTTTTCATGGCTTATTTTCAAGGAGTCTTAACTATTGTCCATCGTATTGAAAAAAAATTGAAATACAAAAAGTATTTCAAAGTTATTGAAAAAAACCGATTTTCTAGGACGTTTTTAAGGATCTGCATTTCCGTGGGAGTGGGCCATAAGAAAAACTTTTATAGGAACTTGTCAGGCCAACTCTTTGTGTTCTATCTGAATCTGAGAGATTTCCCAGATATTATGGGACAGACACTATATATATATATATATATATATATATATATATATATATATATATATATATATATATATATATATATATATATATATATATATATATATATAACATATTTATGTATCCGAGCAATAACTCAAGAATACACAACTGATTCGAACGAAACTTGATATATGTCTTCGTTTCGTTGACATCTTGGAGCAAATCGTCTATAACGTAACGAACATCCCCCCCCCCCCTAAAATATCCAAAAATATTTTTGAATACCCTATATTTTAAAGTATTCCTGGAATGACAGTTTACATATAGCTAGAAGTAAACATATGCTGTGAATTTTAATATAGTTTGGTACCTACTACAGGCATACATCATAATACAATGATAATCAAACAATACAAATAACACGGTGAAACATACTACCCGAACTAATCCATAACTACGACGTTAGAACGACCAATTAAAAATTTGTAAAGGGATTGTATTTTAAGTAGGACGATGTTAATAAAATGTTTTAAATACACTATGTTTGTAGCTTAATGAACGGCCACAATGAAAGTTTTATACTGAAAATATAGCATATATTCTAAAAATCATGGTTTAAGGACGGCAATGGAGAAACTTTTAAGGAGCTACCTCATTTTTAAAGAAAATATGGCGTTTTAGCCAAACCATGATTTGATATTTTTTGTCACAGAATTGGATCAAAAACATTCGTTGCGTAGAACAGATATCCGAGAATGAGTTTCCTAAATTTCAGCTTTTTTGGATTCCAAATAAACTTTGTCTTCACTTGCCAATAAATATTATAAATAGCTATTACATTTATGTAAAAAAAACTCGAGCGGAATATAATTAAACAGAAAAACTCAATCACCTTAAAGGGCGACACTACACATAGGACCCTTCTGCTAACCAACCCGGGATAGTTCTAGTTGTTTTGAAGTAAGTTTAACCTTTTATATTTCGTCAATGTAACTGAAATAAAGGTTGTAGCTTATTTACAACAACAAAGGAGAGCACACGATAAAAAAGTCTGGACGCAGTAAGTTATGGCAGTAAATTTTTATAAAAATGCTTTGAATATCAAATATGTCTTTTTAATGCAAGCAGTCATCAATTTGGTTACCGGTATAACCTATATAGTAGAAACAATGTGCCATATTTTATCAAAATAATTTATTGTTTGAAAATGTACTAAAATTTTCCGACAATAATCTTTAAATGTTGGTTTCCTAGCCAACAAACCTTAGGTTAATAGCAAATTGAGTTTTTGAAATTTAAAGCATTTAATGAAAATTTGCTACCAAAACGCACTTACTGCGTCTTGATTTTTTTCTTACAAACATATTTCGATAAAAAATGCAATAAAATAAGGCTGTTCGAAAAAAAATTGTAGGGTTCCAAACGACTTATGGGCCAGCCGGTGATTGTCAAAATAATTGACGCAGCTCAAGACACCCTATAATTAACTTATACATTTTTTTTTCGTCTCTTGTATAATAATAATTATATTGAGCTTTAGTGTAGAAATGCGTCCCTCTGTATATATGTAAACACATCAAAACTGAACGTAAACCCGGATATGGATTCCAGGGGACCTAGTTTGCGCTCATTTGAAGAAATCTTTTTAAAATTCCAAAGTCGCGGTCTCCTCATTGACGAATTTTTTGTACGAGACTTAGCAAAAAATTATGTACCGTTAAACGATAAACTTAACTAAAACTACCGCCAAAGCATCAGAGAGAAAATAACTAACCTGTTGCATATCAGTCCTTTTTGTAAAACTTCGATCCTTTATATGTGTTGATAAAACATAAAAAACACTATTTAGTCTTCTCACTAACGTTAATAAAGGAATAATTTGCACTTGTATATAAAAATTTCCCAAATAACACAAATAATTTGCCAACTCAAACCGATAAACATATAAACAATCTAATACCATACGATAAACCTCACTTACAGTGTGCAACAGACCTGCGCAATAATTACAAATGATCTGTTGCCAGGCAACGGAATACTACATCTCGTACAAGCCAGGTTTGCCATTCACTGAAACACGGTGATATTAAAAACAAATGTTTCAAATTTGAATAGCTCAATTTTCTGTAAACCTAAAAAGCTGAATTTTGGCACATAGTTAGGTCTTTCCCAAAGCAATATGTACACCAAATTTAATCGAAATATCTTTGTAATTTTCGGAGAACAAATTTTTTTCGAAAGAAAACTCAAAATTTTTCGGAAAACCTTGTCCGATTTTCCTGGCTAACGAGCTTATCCAAGCTATTAATAAAAGAAAGGCAGAAAGGGAGTTTCATCTAAATCGGTTTATTATTTTTTAAGCTATCGGTTGGATATATATATATATATATATATATATATATATATATATATATATATATATATATATATATATATATATATATATATATATATATATATATATATATATATATATATATATATATATATATATATATATATATAAACATAAAAATCGAAACTGACCTCGGATATGGGTTCTAGGGGTCCAAATTGGAGCTCATTTGAAAATTTTTTTGGAAAGTCTCACCATCAATACCTCTCTATTAGTGATTTTTTTTTAATAAAACTATTAAATTTTATGGACCAAATAAAAGTTATCTTGGGTTAAAGGGTAAAAAAGCACCAAGATATCAGACATATATGTTGCGTCGAAATAGTGTGTACATTTGCTTGCCACACATCAGACCCAAGTTTAAACGAACCTAATAAACACTTTTGACAACCCCTAAAATTAGACATGAGTAGTAACTTCTTCTAACAATACTATCCGGCTCCAAAAAAGTCATTATCATTGCTCATAATTCCCATTTCACAAAAGACATTTTCATAAAAATTTGCTACCTGGACGCACTATCTGCCTCTAGATTCTTTTTAAATTTTTAATCCAACGTACCCATCTGTCAATGATGGACTAGTATTTCAAGAAGACAAATAAAACAGAGAAAGAAGTAACGCTTTCACTTTAAAAAGTTAGAAATGAAGCTAGGTTATTTTATTCGAGTAAATTATAGAATAGCTGGAATAAGTTTTAGTATATTATATCTTGTTTTACAGCCGCAGATGTCGTGTCAAACTGAAAACTTTTTGTCCCCTTTACAGAAAAGTCTATCATGAAAAGGGCATGGATGGACTGACTAATCATACAAAACTCAAAGTTGCAAAACAATCACTTGGTTAAACTTTGAGCAGTTCCAGTTGCTATTTGAAACAAAATAACTCTTTTTGCGCTTGCCAGTTAGCCGCAGTTCTCAAAAACTATATAGCGCGCTGTATCCGACCTACTGCGGCATGAACTCTTTGTGCATGCCATCTGTTTTTATAACCTACCAAAAGTTTGAGGCCGCATGACATAGAAAGTTCATTGTATTTATTAATAACCGCAGCACCCCGTAAAACTAAATATGGATCTAGAACAAAAAACTCTAGATGCAGCAAGAACGTTATGGTAGTGAATTTTCATAAGAACTGTACACTATTAGTAAGATATATTATTCAAACTAATTCTTTAAATTTAGATGAACCTTGGAGATCGATTTTAGAGTCCCAGTTAGCGATTATTTGAAAAAAATATATTTTATATGGAGCTACTAAATTAAAAAATTTGGTCTTAGATATAATATGTAAGTACTGCAAGTGCCTTTAAAAAAATGTGTTACAAATTTCATTAAAGGTACGAACGTTTTTTTAGAAAAAATAAATAGAAAAAATAAATGATTTACAAAGGGAATGTACCTGTTGAATTATAAAAATACACTGCTGGTAAGATATACTATTAAAACTAATTCTTTAAATTTAAATGGACCTTTGAGATCAGTTTTAGAGTTCTTGTTAGCGATTATTTGAAAAAATTATGTTTTGTATGGAGTCTTTAAAAAAATTGTGTTACAAATTTCATTAAAGCTACAAAAGTTTTTGAGAAAACAACTAATTATTTAGAAAGGGAATGTACCTGTCAAATTATAAATATGACAGGTATTTTCCTTATTAATTGTTTCGATGGTTTTGTTTTAGTCAACCCATCCAGTTTTTGCAAACAATAAACAACAAAAAAGGTTTTTTAAAACAAAACGAAGCTCAAGATGTAAGTGTTCTTTAATTTATTATCCATTTATTACGTAGGCGTTACGTCAAGATTGAAGATTCTGGCTTAATTGGAAATTTATTGAGCTATCGGATTTGAAATATTTTTACGAAAATTTTCTACCATAACATAAAAAACCCTTTTTGTTGTTTATTGTTTGCAAAACTGGATGGGTTGACTAAAACAAAACATTCCAAGCAATTAATAAGGAAAAATACCTGCCATGTCTATAATTGTAAATAAATTTTTTTTTCTGAAAAACGTTTGTAACTTTAGTGAAATTTGTAACACAATTATTTTTAAGACACTTGCAGTACTTACATATTTTTATAATTCAACAGGTACATTCCCTTTCTAAATCATTTATTTTTCCTGCAAAACGTTTGTAACTTTAATGAAATTTGTAACACAATTTTTTTATGGTTAAAGGAAAATTAAAGGCTTTATTTATAACCATGTCAAACCCAGACGTTATGACGTTCAGAAATAATTTAAAAAAATTAAGACACTTGCAGTACTTACATATTTTTATAATTCGACAGGTACATTCCCTTTGTAAATCATATATTTTTTCTGCAAAACATTCGTAACTGTAATGAAATTTGTAACACAATTTTTTAAAGGCACTTGTAGTACATACATATTATATCTAAGACCAAATTTTAATGTAGTAGCTCCATATAAAATATATTTTTTTTCAAATAATCGCTAACTGGGACTCTAAAACCGATCTCCAAGGTCCATTTAAATTTAAAGAATTAGTTTTAATAATATATCTTACTAATAGTGTACAATTCTTATGAAAATTCACTACCATAACGTACTTGTTGCGTCTATACTTTTATAAAAAAGGTGCATTGCGTTTTTCCAAAACAGCACTAACTTAAACATAAGAAGATTATCACTATACAATATTATACAGTTTCAACTTTAAGTTTATAACATAACCTATAAGCAAATAACAAAAACAAATACCTACCTTGGTTTACAGGAAAGTTATTTAAGTAATATTTTACTTACCATTTCTAACATATAATTATTTTAGCGTCCCACGTTATCTTTTTAAATAATAATAAAAATGTAAAATAATATTTCTGTTTTAATAAGAATATAAATAAGACGTCCATGTTGATAATTATTAACGTTAACGTTAGGCCTCGAGTGTCTCGACGCAGCTCGCACTGTGTTGAGTTGTCATCGCATGCAACGATGTCATATTGTACAGATTAGATTGTAATTATTTTTTGAAAATAAGACGAGGAATTGGTCACTCAACATTTATCATAATTAAGTAGTACAGATATGTGTTATGACCATGTTTTTATTTTAATATTCAAATGAAATTTTATTATATCTGGCAACCCGGCTCATTTATATTTAATTGTCAGGTGACTTGGTCGATTTAGAATCATCTACTTAGAATAGCACACTCGCAGTCTAATCACACTTGAAAACATTCAGCGTGTGAAATGCCTCATGTAATTCGAAGTGATATCTTAGACTGTTTATTACTTTAACATTTTTATTTTCGAATAACTTTGTTTCTCGTGGGCCATTTAATTTGAATTTTGGTTAACAGGTATATTATCACCTCTCCTATATATGTGCAAATTTTCATTCGAATCACTCCAATATCTCATAAAAATATTGTGTTTTCAAAAATTTCTTTACATTTTTTCAAAGAAAAATTGAACGCACGGTGCCCATTTACGAACGCGTTCAAGCCATTAACACAATCAAGGTAATCCCCAAATTTGGTTCAAATCGGTCAAGTATTTTTTGAGTTAACAGATGGATACATACATATATATATATATATATATATATATATATATATATATATATATATATATATATATATATATATATTCCTAATTTCTTAATGAAAATTCACTAAAAATTGTTGCTAGATTTTTCTAAAAGCAAATAAGTCCAGTTATAGACGACAGTTTATTGCTTTTAGGTGTTTACACAAAAAAGATGACACCGTCGGATTCATAACTCTTTAGAATCAATATACAGCGTGGCTCATTTTGGCGACACATACATTGGGCACCTAAAAACCAGAAGAGATACAAAAATCCAGACATAGCCGTGTATTCTGTCGGTGGATTTTTATAAAAATATATAACAACGAAAGGCTGTTAGTTCATAGGCTAACAAAAGTTGACAGAAATAGATTAAAAAAACGTATCCCGCTCTGCGAATAAAACTATGCTGGCTAAAAAGTAGAACTAATTGTAAGAAGAACAAACTCATATTTGTATTTTAATTGTGAGGTAAGATCAATTAATAAGGGGATATTAGACAACAAGAGTCCTCAAGATAACCCTACAACAGAAGCTATGAACAAAGTAGCGGCTTGTGATACCTAATTTCAAAGATCTCTTCATTCTCGGTTCAAAAATTCTATGGTTTTAAAATTGGTTGACAAAGTTGACAGTACAAAAAATTTAATACCTTTGAATGACGAACTCTGGTACAACACACAAAACAATTATTAACTAATCGCGTTTCATTTTTGATAATGGGAAAAAACAAAAATCAATATTAATGTAGGAGATATCTTAGCAGCATTCTAATTGTAAAAAAAAAGGCTTTAATGCCACTTGCACATTTTTAAAGCGATTAGCCCTATACTCCCCCAAGTTGAATAAAAGCTTGTAAAAAATAATTAAATGAAGCTGCAAGAACAACTGGCTGTTCAGACTAATCATTTCTGTTGTTTTTAGATGCTTTACGAGATCACTTAAGTTCTTCATTTTCTTTTGGCATCTCGACATTTTTGTCGTCAAATATTTTATCTATTTCTTCTACCTTACAATTGTTTTATTTGAAATTTCATAAAGAAACTTGCATTTATTTGGATCATTGAAATCCTTATGTTCAGCGACACCCACATACACATGTACAGTTCTCTTCCTAAAAAAGAAGAATATATCTAATGCTTATATAATGACCTATTGGAATATTTCAGGTACATACCTATTAACTGGCAAGACTAATTGTTCTGTAATATCCTAGGCAACAAAAGTGCTAGCAAATGCATCAGCATTCTTAGAATGCATGCTACGTGACGAGGGATTCAACATTTTGGTGCTATAAAGCACATCAATTGGTGGGCTACAAATATATACATATGTACTCGCACATAGCTGTAAATAAAAATAACTTCTAACGTTATTCAACATCAGAGGCGTGGTCCACCTGATCACAATCAGTATTATTCTTTTTAAGTCAGTTGTATGCAATGATATAGAAATATAAACTACTAGGTGCGCCCTGTCCCATACGCCTTGCGGAATAAAACTGAAGCCAGCATTAGAGATAGAGGTGAACATAACCTGACACGAGCACGTGCAAGAAAGATAGGTATCACTAGGTCAGGTGACATCGGGCGCTTGGGTAGTGTCCAAGGAGCGGAGGATATTTAGGGATTAAGTTTTAGAACTAGGCTAATTTTGACATAGTAACTATGTAATTTGTAATAAAAATTTAATAAATAATAAAACGAATTAACAACTTTTTAAAACTAACTTAACCGGATAAATTTAAAACCAAATCTGTACATAATTAAAAATCTCGCATCTTTACATTTTAAGAATATAATAAAAAATCTCTGATATTAGTTTCTACATTTTCAAAGCAAAAGTTAAAAGTCTCTACCTATCTCTACATAATTAAAATCAAAAGTCTCGCTATGTTTACCAACACCATTACTTATAACCTTTGCTTGCTCTACATAATTCACAAAATGCAAACCTAATCAGTCAGCATTCCTTATATTGTACTCTGCAATTCCAACTTGTTTATTATTTATGTAATATGAGCAATTCCAGTCAATAATTATAATTTCTATGCGACCTACTTAATTATAAACGATATTATTTGGATTTATGCTAGCGAATTTTCGTATAACTTTTGTAATATGAATTTAATATTAAATATATTTTCGCGATTAGGAATGCCCTCTTGGATAGTTTTCTGTTCTATGAACAGGTAGGATTATTACATTGCCTTATATGGGATAAAAGCGGGACTTGTTTTATTTTAAAATATTAATATTAGAATACAGTTTTATCTTGCACATCAAGAGATACACAATTACATTTGGATGAACAATTAGGACTTATTGATATATAGAGAGCACATATAAAGTAGATTCTAGACAAATATTTTTGGTTGGTAATCGCATCATGGAGAGTTATATTATAAGGATTTACAAGGTAAAAATTTTGATTGAAAGCTTTTATAGCTAATGGTCCTAATAAAATTAGCTTGTGCTGTATTTTCTCACTTTTTATTGAATTACTACACAAGGCAAATAATGGTATTTGAACCTTTGAGTTATGTAAAATCATTAAAAAACTGAACAGTTCACTTCCTTAGTTTGCAAAGGTATACACAACATGTATACTATTGGTATGTTGGGAGTCGAAATAATAAACGTGATACTTATGAAAATGTTCAATTAACTGGCAATAACACAATATTGTTATATTAAGCTATTTATAAGAGCTTCGGTGGTTCAGTAGTAAGAACGTGTGCCTCTGAACCGAAGCGTACCTTGTTCGATCCACATCTCCTCCTTTCACTTTCCCAGTACAAATTGTAACATGAACATTAACCGATGGTGTGGCATTGTATTTGAGCAAGTTGAATGTCTCCACGTTCCGCCCTTCGGAGTAAATCCTTCGGTCCCGTATCCATGCGATGTTGGGCACATTAAATATTACCACTCTCCTTACAGAAATGTAGGAAGGAGTTCGGTAATATTTCCAAGACAGTGTGGTGAAACTGCTCCCTATCGTCAGTGATTGGTCATAGTCTCGGAAATAGACCGACGCTAAAGAAACAAAGAACACACGTATTTATACTTATGAAAATGTAAAAAATTAAAAGTATCTAGCAATTTACATCCAGAGGCAGATTAAATATACGAAACTACAAGTTAAGGACGCATAATCATATAACTATATATATATATATATATATATATATATATATATATATATATATATATATATATATATATATATATATATATATATATATATATATATATATATATATATATATATGCGTGTGTGTAAGGCTGGATTGATTCTTGCCATAATTAGAACCACAGACCGGTTTCTTTCTAATTAGAGATCGTCAGTATGGTATACTAATTACAGCGAGAACACGCCTATAAAGTAAAAGGGCTATGGCTTGGAGCTGTCGTGACAACATACTAGCTGGTTCCGCCCTGAGATGGCGACCCTGTCGTGCATCTCACGATGTTATATATATATATATATATATATATATATATATATATATATATATATATATATATATATATATATATATATATATTACTTCCTCAGGTTCAACCCGTGTGGAAGTATGGTATCGGTAAAAAAATATTGCTGTTTAATAAAACGGCGTAAAAAGTGTCAAAACAAAGAAAACATAAAATGGAAACGCAAAATGTTTTTGTCTGTCGATCTGTATGTCTGTTAATAGGCAAAATAACTTTCGAACGAATTGAGATATCGTCTTCACATTTGATATACAGTTACTACCCGACAAACAAACGGGGCGAATTGTTTTTGGGTAAAATCGTTCTAAGGGATAGGGGATAAATAAGGAGTGGTTTGGTGAAAACTGTTATGTTTTAGTTAGAACTCAAGTCATATAACATTTCAGTTTGTTTTTCAAAAAACTTTCAATTTCATCAGTCATCTGGTATTCTACGATGGAATTAAGGTAAGGGTTGAATATAAGGGGGTGGAATATAAATTCAGTTTTAAAAAGAATATGACACTAGATTATTTAGTGAACGTAAAGTTAAGTTCGTCCTGATAGATATTTGTTAAGGGACTGGTAATGACCAGTGTACCAAGAAGGTCTCGTCCCGTGGTTTTTATTTCGCTGGCTTTGGTCTTCGTTGCTTCAACAACATACCCTGTGATCCATTAATGAAGGAATACCATATAAGGGTGTGTTTGGATGTGGCAAACAGTTTGCAAACTCTCTCTTGACCAAATTGTATGCATTTGCCGAGTAAAAATGAGGAGTCAGTGAAAACGCTCTCAGTTCTGGGGGAAATTTATTCTCTGACGACATGTTTAACTACCTAAAAAAAGTTTGTCCTCAGCATGTGAGAGGCAATCATAAAATTACATAATTATAAAGCTGTCATAGTACTTAGTTGATTAATTCATGAGTAGCATCGCAAATAAGTTTAATTTCAAAATTTTGTTAAAAATAAACTTCTATCAAAAAGCTTTTAGGTAACATAGCATTACAATGTCACCGAACTTACATAAGTATAAATAAAAACATCTAGGCGGAAATGTTTAGAACAAATTTTCAAAGTTTTGGGTGGCTTCATCGCACCTAACCACAATTTTAAGGCAGCTAGGTCAGTAGGAAAGCTTAAGTTGCCGTAAAATATTATTTAGCCATGACCAGGCTATGACTGGGAGAATTTACTTATGATACGACTTAGGTTACAGTTTACCGAAGCGATTTATACATCTGTACGCAGAACAAGACATTACCATTTTGATTGTGTGGAAGACTCGAATCAAGTCACAATAAACACTAACTCAGATGAACTACACTAACTTAGATGTATGTCTATATAACACTGCTTACTACTTACACAAAAACATCCGTACACTATGGTTTATTTAGAAAAGGAAGACGAAGACATGTGCATACTCCCATCCCCCAAACCTCACTGCTCCACAACAGCTGATATTAGAGCTCCATTTCACTTCTATGTTGGAAACAAATATCTCTCCCTACGGCGCATCTTTTTCTTTTATAAGATCATTGGTTGTATGTATTTATGTACAGTATACTGAGTGGTCTTGGCGTTGGGCCATTAGCTCATCATACCCAAATAGAAAATCGGTTAAGTCAGTTAAATCGCATGGTTTGTTTTGTATACCAATCACATATCGCGATAAGAAGTCTAATCACGTTAGATTGGATGATCGTGCTTTCCATTCTAGCAATCCTCGCCTCTCTCTTCACAAATTTGAAAATATCTAGATGCCGCCGTGCATTGATTTGGCATATGTGCTGGCGCTGCATCTTGATGGAACCTTATCACATTCGCCGAAACTTGTGGGTTTGCTCGATCTAGATTATAAGTTTGCCAAAGTTGACACAATATTATTTTGAAGTAGTGCTTAATGATTATCTTCATTCAAATTGCCATTAATAACAAAGGGACCAATGGAATTGTTTCCAACTATCACTTCCCAAACATTAACCTTTTCAGGGTTATGCTTGTGTTCTTGTTTCATCCAGTGTGGATTTTCTTTAGACCAGTAGCGGCAATTTTGACGATTAGTATGGTCGCGAAGTGTAAAAACTGTACTCATCAGAAAACAAAACACGTTCTACTTCTATATTGTTATCTAAAATACCCCAGCGTATAGGATCAGATTCACAGGGTCCAATTTAATTTTTTCGGTGCATCTTGTAAAAATATCATCAACCGAAATTGTGGCATTGTGTTTGAGAAAGTTAAATGTCTGCACGTTCCACCCTTCAGAGGGGGCGTAACTCCATGAGTCCCGTTTACCCTGCGATGTTGGCCACGTTAAATATCCCTACCCCCTTACAAGAAAACAGGGGTTCGGAAAATTTTCCAGGCTAGTTGGGTTTAACTGCCCCATGGCAGCGGTGATTGGCTATAATGGCGGAAATTGACCGACGCGTAAGAAAAAAATAACTTAGTATTATTAATCAACCCATTAAAAGGTTTTTTTATCTGCCTCACATGCCCACGCTAGCGAAATTGCTTTTCAGTTTTACTAATTGTCTCTTCGGATATAGGCAGAAAATTGAAAAAATTTTCTTAAACTATGCGAACAACTTCGACATGTGATCCTGTTTTATCTTCGTAATTAATCATCTGTAGACTTCTTATTTTATACATTTCTGTTAGTTAACGCATGCTGCTGAATTGCAGTTTAAAACTGAGAATTACTGTCATGCGGTTCCTACATATAAATTCGTGCTAGCAACTGTTACTAGAAGGGAGTTGAATGTAGGGGTGAAATTTTCTCGTTGCAGGATGTCATTTTTTTAATGTAAAATTGACGCGTTTCTAGATTTTAATGGAATTAAGATACTCAATTTATTCAATGTGGCTGTACCACACTAAAAGACTAGGCCGATTAAAGCGCCTTAGGAATAAACTCCCTGCTGGCGATTACAACAACATATTTATTGTTTTTAAGATCTCCAGGTTTCATCCACTAATATACGCTTCGTCATAAAGTCGTTAACGGTTGTTCAGGTAATATTATATAGACATACAAGGGTTGCCGATCTTCATCAGTTTCGTTTAGACACTTCATCTTTGGACTAATCGCTTTTTAGTCAGCATCGGATTAACTTTTCAAGTTATAGATGCCAAGACCTTAGACCTTTCTGGCTTGTTTTGCAAAAGTTTGCAAATCAGCTGAAAATTATTTTGAGGGCTAGCCTTATTAGTGTACGATATTTAGGTTAGAACTTCATGAAGCATTATTTTCTAACGGATTGGGAAGCTACCGTTGGATGTTTACTTTTACTACATGCAATTTATTAACAACTTCAGCCGTCATCAATCTTGTCGCTCCTTAATATTTAGGGCAGTGCTTAACCTTGAATACATTAGTTAATTTTAGACTATCCCTAAAGTGCTGCTACTCTCTAAGGTTGTACGACAAGACAGAGTTTCTGCAACACGGTCGACTGGAAATGCTTGGTTAGGAGTCTTACAACAAAGAGTATCTATGGCAACGATATAGCGGAAAATACACGCTTTTGGGCTTCGTCCGTTTAGACAATTTTTATGTCTCCCACTCATAACCCTACCTCGTGCAGCTCAGCTTGAATAGTGTA
This sequence comes from Tillus elongatus, assembly GCA_964006375.1. Taxonomy (NCBI): domain Eukaryota; kingdom Metazoa; phylum Arthropoda; class Insecta; order Coleoptera; family Cleridae; genus Tillus; species Tillus elongatus. Next base: position 121,189,320 of record OZ023265.1, read on the forward strand.
ACGGCCGATCAATTTCACATGGTGACTGGGATTGTGTTGTGTTCTCTGACGAATTCCAATTCTGCCTTTGGGTTCACAATGGTCGCAGAAGAATAAGACGATTATGGGGAGAACGCAGAAATTTAGCTTTTGCTGTAGTACAGCGTACGGTCCTTACTTGGGGATTATGGTATGGGTTGCGATAACAAACGGTAGCAGGTGACCTCTAGTTTTTATGGACAGAAAGTTGAATGCAAATGATCACATATGAAACGTACTGCAGCCTGTTTTGCTACATACAATTCAATCACAACATAATTTTGGGGGTTCCTTTATCAATCTTTCCGCGTTTTAACATATAGTGCACTGCCTGGCCCTATATATATATATATATATATATATATATATATATATATATATATATATATATATATATATATATATAAGTGGATTTTAAACCCACCTAGAAGTAGTGCTACTCTCTAAGGTTGGTCTGGTCGTCTTTGGATGTACATAGAAACCCTAGTGAGTCAACTGGGAAAGCTAAATAAAGCCTTGGTGCAAAATAAGTATTCACTAAACCTAACTCAATATTTTTCGCCTGATCTTGCGACTAAAAAATTAATAGGAATATTTTTCCTATTACAGTAATGTCTATGTTTCGCCCACTAAATGCAATATTTCGCCAGCTTCTATAACTTTTATCTATATATATTCAGCTAGCTGATTAGTGTAATTGAAAACTTAATATGTATTAATTTTCAAATAGGTTAAATACGTTTGTAGATGTCAAGGAGAACTGAAATTATATTTCTCATTTTTACACCGTGTGTCTCTTTTAACATTGACTTTTAGACTAAAATAAGTTTGGCTGAATAATAGCGTTTTCATGTCAAGACTCTACCACTACTCGCTGTACTACAGATATCTTGTAGCTTACTTTTGGACCAAACTGTATAGCAAGAAAAATTGAATAATTTTATAGATGTAAGAAAGCAAAATACCACTTTAATGCCTCATTGCACAATCCCCCTGAAATTTTTTTCTGAACATAATATATTTCTTATTCAGTAAAAGGGAAAAGCAGAGAAACCCCCGCGGAGGATCTGAAAGGGCACTAAGTTGCTAGTTACATTATGCAGCATAAAGTAAGTTTGTAGGATGATGCGGTCATTTGTCAGTGTAAGAACACCCCCTCAATCGTCCTAAGAAACCGCACATTATCATTCAAGCAGACACATCCGCTGAATCTAGAATATATATTTCTGATTCCGATGCCTTTTTTACCCCTCTAAATCCAATCGATTTCGGTAAAACTCTTCCGGGAAAAGTGTTGAAGTTCACAGGATCTGCACAGGTCTGACGGATATTAGAGGATTGCTTAGTCATCAACAAACAAAAGATACCTCATTTCTGTCCACGGTTGCTCACTGTAATATTACTGTCGTATTTCACACACGTTTGAGACATAAAAATAAAAAATTGTTTATGCGCCTTACTGAATAAAAATTTCATTCATTTTAAATACAGTCAATGTTATTCTCTTCTGGCTACACAACAGCTTCTTGTTTTCTGTAAAACTACAATAAATTAATCAAATATTCAATATAGCAATGTTTATTTAATTTTTTTAAAATTCATAAAAAATCGCTAATATAGGCTTACGATTCTCCAACTTTTGAAAAATTAAGCTAAAAATCTGAGGTTGGATACAGTGCTTTCAAAACAGAAAAAAGCAGAATTACGATTAAAACCACACACAAAAAAAAACAAAGAGTTGTGCGCTATAAAAGTGTTTCTACAACAAAGTTATCTTCGTCAGCAGCTGTCGCTAAACTAACTGTGTGGGCTAAATTATCCTGTCTAGCGTATTTTTATTTTTAAAAAAATCGGTTATAGAGATGTATCGATGGTGAGGCTTTGCAAAGATCTTTTCAAATGAGCGAGAATTCGGGCCCTTAGAACACATATCTGGGGTAACTTTTAATTTATATATATCCAACCGATAACCCAATAAGTAATCAACCGATTTTGATAAAACTCGGCCAGTGTTATTAATAGCTTGGATGAATTCGTTAGCCAGATGATGGAATTTTGTAGTTATGTTGCACTGGTAAATGCCTTACTACATACCAAAACGCATCTTTTTAGGGTTATAAAAAATTGAGTTACTTAAATTTGAAACATTTAATGAAAATTCGCTACCATAACGCACTTGCTGCGCCCGGAAATGTTTATATACCTAAACTATCTACATTGCTGTAATACTGGTGATGCGATGCCTATGATACAATATTGGGTAATGCAATATCGAATGATGTAATATTGGACGATGCAATATTGGTTGATGCAATGTCAATAGATGATTCAGTTACGGGTAATGCAATCCAAATATTATTGATGTGTGAGCAGAAATGTCCACCTGGTTGTGTCGATGTTAAAAGCGACCATAGATTGCGTTATTTCAAAATGCGTGTAACTGACTGGACCCATATTTATTGAATAATTGACCGACTATTTGCAGAAGAATATAAGTAGAGGTGTAGATATAAGATATTTAGAATTATTATTCATCCACTGATGACGCTAACTTGGTTAGTGAAACGATCGTCAGGTTTTTTAAAATATGCTCTGGTTATTTGGGTCTGCTTATCAGTGCCCGTCACAGGTTCCAATATTTACTTAGTGATCTGTATTTTTAATAATTCAGTAAAACATAAACTAAATAGGGCGTTGGTTGGTTTCGCCGTTGATATTTGTAGGTATGTGTGTTATCACTAGACAATAAAAAGGGAGAACTTTGGTTTATAAAGTTTATTATAAAATCAACTATTAAAAGTTAACAATGCTAATGAATTTACAATTTGAAATAAACTGATAATTAATGACAGGGTGCAAATTTTTTATATTTACTTCTTTCAGTACTATAAAATGAATAAGATCACTCAGATTCAGCAAATATTACTTAGCATAGTTTGCTGCTAGTGTTGGAGTGCAGATAGAGCCTAATCTGAGGAATCACGTAACTATTTAGAGCTGGTGGAATTTCTACTAACTCGCTGGAGCTTCATTTGGGTTGATTTGACCATTTAGAGCTGGCGAGAGTGCTAACATGATCGAATAGCTAGCGTGTGTGTGTGTGCGTGTGTGTGTGTTTTCTTCTTTATCGTTGGTCTATTTCTGCGATTATGGCCAATCACCGACGTCAGGGAGCAGTTTCACCTCACTATCCTGCAAATTTTGCCGAACCCCTGCCTTTCTGTAAGGAGAGTAGGGAACTTTAACGTGCCGAGTATTGTATGGACACAAAAGCGACGGCATTACGCCCCTTCCGAAGGGCATAATGTGAAGACATTCAACTTGCTCAAATAGATTGATGTTAAATATTACAGTATGCACTCAAAAGGTGAAAGGAGAACCCTGGGATTATAACCCCATACCCTTCGGTTCAGCGGCACACGTTCTTACCAGTGAACTAACAAATCTCTATTTATAGCTGGTGAAATTGCTATCTTGGTGTAACCATTCAGAGCTGGTGAGACTAATATTGTTACGAAACTCCAACTAGAGACTGGCGCCTGGTACGAAGATGTTCTCCGTTATTAATAGCGGGCATCCGGAAGTAACGGGATAGCTGAAAATCGCAAGAAACTTTCTTTAAAGTATGCTGTTATATGATCAGATGGTAATACTTCTGGCAAGCGTGTTTATCCATTAAACGCAGTAATATAGCTTAATTTCCATTTGTAATTGAATTATCGCAACACACAGGATTATTTGAAAGGCAGTATGATCGATCCTAGACCAAATGCTACGAAGTATCACGTCACAAAATAAAGAAAGCAAGCAATTATTATATTAAAGCAATTAGATGCACGCAGACAAAGACACATATAGAACACTGTCATTATAATAAAGAATAAATACATTTTAGGTTAAACTGTATAAGATGTTACATTTAAAGATAACCTAAATGGAACAAGTTTTAGCCCATGCCATCAATTTCTTATATGCGCTTTTGATGTAACCTTAATTTTAAAAAAGGAGTTTTATCAAATCCGTTAAGAAATATATAGTCTTGAGAGACAAGCGACATTTTTATTTAGAGTCCAAGTTGATTTTAAGATGTCAAGCATTTGCTATGTCGAGCCACAGAGTTAATAGACGGAAATAATGACGTCATTAAGCTACAATAATTTAGATGATTAATAGAAACGTGTAAAACGTTACAGTATTATCTAGAAGCCCACCACACAGGTCTGTTACGTAACCTTTAGAAGAAACTTCATCAAAGGTGTCTTATTTCACTTGAATAATGCTACAACAATAGCCAGGCGAAAATTCATTGTCTTTTATAAATGTAAGCTACAAACGAAACTTTAACCGAGAAAGAATTAATTATTAATCAATTCTCGTTATCCGGTTCTACATTGCAAATGGAGTCGGTGTATCTCCCTGATATTAATTTTCTCTCAGCATACTCGTTTCCGGTCGTTGAAAGGAGGTTATTAATTGTAATTCAGCTGTATATCCTTGTCTTTCGTGTTTAGAGTTAACATTCGGCAACTGATTACTACAACACTATATTTTTAAAGTTATCCAAAATGTTTCCACACCCTCTGTATACTCCTTTTGATACGTACGTATATTATTTTTAGATAAACGCATTTACAATTTCTCACGCATGCCATAGCACTTCCATTTAGCAATATATTGACTCCCTAACTTTAACTAGCATTATTCTCTAGGCCTGAGCACATGCATAGGAAATCATCAATGTTTTGTAAAATATAATTTTCCACCTCCCGTACCCTGTACATTCAGCTCGCAATTCTCTAATTCGTTGTAGGGTCATCATGAAGTGGCAGGCCTAGTTTCTTCAGCGTTTGTTGCCTTCCTGGCTTTGACTGTCCTAAGCTTTAGTGTAGTGTTGTGAGCTTATGACAATTAACACCCCGTATGTACCAGCGCGATCAGAACAGGTTTTCCAGAAACAAGTAAAGTGAAGAACATTGTGAGATGTAAGACAGGGTCGCCATCTTGATGCGGAACCAGGTTGTCGTCAAGACAGCTCCAAATAACACAATACGTTATAAAATAGAGACTGTGTACAACCAACTAACAACTTTGTAAGTTTCCAGCCATGGTCGATTTCTTTCCTAATATAGGGACCATGTGTATGCAAGACTAGATGTATTCTCATTATAATTAGAACCACAGACCGGTTTCTCTCTAATTAGAGCTCGACAGTACAGTATACCAATTACAGCTAGAATACACCTATAAAGTAATACGGCTATGATAACCAGCTCCAGGTAACACATAATGTTATTAAATAGAGACTATGTACAACCAACAAACAATTTTGTAAATTGTCAGCCCTGGCCCATTTATTACTTAATATAGGGACAATGTATGTAGGGCTACATTGTTAATATAGGGACAATGTATGGAGACCTGCATTGGCCATTTATTAGAAAAGAAATTGGTCAGGGCTGGCAACTTACAAAATTGTTAGTTGGTTGTACACAGTCTCTATTTGATTACATTTTGTGTTAGTTGGAGCTGTTGTGACAACATATTACTTGGTTCCGCACCGAGATGGCGAACCTGTTGTACATCTCACAATGTTCCAGGAGGCTGGCTACCACAGTTGCATTACTTTATAAGTGCGTTCCCACTGTAGTTAGTATACCACACTGACGAGCTCTAACTAGAGCAAAACCGGTTTGCGGTTATAATTATGGTGAGACTATATCTAGCCTTACATAAGTGGAGAGTAATTTAAAAAAGTCTGTATCTGAAATTTGTAAAATTATTTTATTAAAATATAAAATGATGTTTCTGTGTATGCGCAAAATTAGGTTATTAGCAATTGAACATATTCTCATTAAGCTTCTTTAAGCTTGGTTATAAAACATATTTGTATAATTGACAGATGCTTCTTTGAATTCACTTAAAAGTTCAAACATATTTTTATTTGTTAAAACGTTGTAACTAGTTATTAATTTGTAAACTTGAAGCGTCATGCAAAACGATATAGCTCTCAAAGCGTTTCTAAAGATATTACCATTTGTAATTTGTCATAGGTGATATACGAATACACATAAATCCCGTTTTAAGTGTAAAAGCATCTACGTTCATAAAGCTCTTCTGTCCAGTGTACGTATTTTAACTGGATGAGTTTTCAAAATAAGTTAGAGTTGAACTCCATAGAGATGCAAATGACGCAGGGCAACACAAATAATCAGAAGGAGTGATGTATGGGTTCTCTCTCAATTTAGTACCATCCGTACGATTATATATCGGGATTACGGCAATGCAATCACTTGCTTTCATCATTGCAATCAGGCTGACTGGAATAACTGGCTCAGCAAACATTAAAAATATGCAGGACTATCGTAAAAATCATTTTCAATGTAAACACTAGTGAAGTAGTGTACAATATGCACCCTAAAAGTTATCTACTGCTATTTACATTTGTCGCATGATTCAAAGCTAGTGAAAATTGTAATTAGTTAACGATTTTATATAAAAATGAAAAAAACAAGTTTGCTTGAGCTTGAAACGAAAGTTTTGCTTAATTAATATGTTAAAATTGAAGCAAATACATCCGACCAGTGTTGTTTTGCATGAAACTTCAGGTAGTGAGTCGACTTTAGGGCATTAGTAAGATTATTCACGTAAATTACACCTTCAAAGAACCAAAACCAGCATACTAATTCAAGCAGTTTATTTTAAATCCTTAACGATTGATAAGAAATGATAGAATAAATGCAAGAGGTAATTAAATATTTGAAATGACTAACTGTACATATAAAAAGAACTCAATGATCACAATGAAAATTTTTAAATTACTTACATCTGCAGTCTGGCATATATATGAAAATTTAAAAGATTGTTTAAATGAATGCAAGTTAATTAAAGCACATAAGGTATATGAAACCTGTGAAGCATGGACTAGTTTCCTGTCGTGACACTTATCTTATGAGAGAAGGCAGAATCAGGCGGAAAGTCAGCGTGTCATTATTGAGGCCCCACTCATTGTTGAAGCTTACAATTTGTCCAGCTGAGGGTAAGTGTTTGCCATGTTGCATCTGAGATGTTCAGCCAGTGTATGCTGCTCCTTCTTTTATGTGTTACTGCATTCTTCTAGGATTATTCATTTTATTCTCGAAGCGTGTTTACTGCATTCTTAAGTTCATTGTTATTTGTTAATTATGTTCTTGTTAAGATAATTGTGTTATTCTTAAAGCCTGTCATAGAAAGTATAATAATTGATGATAATTAACACCCCCGCCCCTGGTAATACAAAAGTGTAATTTAGAAAACTTATTTAACTATATTTTATAATAAAATTAAATCAAACGAAAGTGTTTTAGTTTAAGGTTAAGTTACTGACACGATCTTATTATACCAGAGAGCTTCCGAACATGAAATTTTAAACTTTACAAGCATGGAAACCAAATCAAGCAAATTAAATCAACACATAAAATATATTTACCCATGAGCAAGATGTTGAGGCACTTATTGCTGCATAGTTATGGTTTTCATCCAGGTACAAATTAAAAGGGGTCGTACGAAGAGATGTCCGCTATTTATAAACGTCCTAAATGAGATATGCTAGGCGCATGACGACAGTTCAGTCAACAGTGTTTATATTCATAAACTGAATGGCATTAAAAAGAGATAGCGTTTCCTATGCCATGAATAAAAGTATCTATAGACAATAGGGTGAAATATATGTTGGTGTAACGAATTAAATAATAATTAATGTGACGTTACAAGCATTACAAGCTTGAGTCTATATACTTAAGAAATTATTATTATTTTTTTCCATCTTTAAGTCAATTTGATTTGTAATGTTTCGCTTATCTAATAAACAAAGCAAACTTTGATATTATACTGTCGTTCAGAGCTATACAGAATCTTAACATTGACTAAGTCAAGATTGTAACCTGTGATGAGCTCTGATAAGTACACTTGGGGAATCCAAATCATTGCGACACATCTGTAAAGACCTGACGATCGTTTGAATAACAAAGTTAGCGTCATCAGAGAATGAAAAAATCTAAACTGTTAACTACTCAACATTGTATTTATATTATGTGTCAGGTAAAAGACACCTAATATAAATACAATGTTTAAAGAGGGAAGGTATAGAGAAAGAGAAATAAACGAAACAAAATTTCTACGTCTATATTTGAATTGCCGGAAGCCCTTTTAAAATCCCGCTATATATGTTCCTTTACTGAGTTTAGACATGTCTTTTACATAAAAGAGGCAGTGCGAACAGCGGCAGAGTTCAGTTTAAGCAAAATTAGTTGTTTATGGCCTTAGAGGTTTAAATATTCTCGTAGGCGTCTAATTTATCATTTTTAATAACACAAATTTTATTTATTTGGTGATTATTTTCCTAAATATGCTGGATCCTGAATGAGATGTCTATACTACGGTATCTAAGCTGTGCCAGAAGAGCTTTTGTGTTGAAGGAAGCTTTAATGTGGTTTCAATTATTCTTCTGGTGTGCTCAAACTATTTAGGATTACAATCTTTACAAGATGTAGCTATAGAGAAGATAAGACAATATTAAGAATATGGCTAAATATAACGGGCACTCGGTTTGCTTGGCGGATAAATTAATTAGTAGACACAGAACAAATAAAATGTTAGAAAACCCACGACATCATAAAAAATAAAGTCGACAAAAAGCTTGTCTGCGTACCATTTAAACCGCGAAACACGAGGGGTCTCGTGAGCATTTTTAGAAAAACTGATTCGCAGCTAATTTTTAGACAAAAAATAATTGAACAAAATTTGTATGGTAATACAAAAGATAAGAAGAAAGCCACAGAAATGGCGGGTGTCTATTAGGCAACTTGTAAAGATTATAATCCTAAATACATTGGGCAGACTTAAGGAACTATTGAAACCAGATCAAAGACCGTCCGGCACAGCTAAGATACAAAAGTATAGACATGTCATCTTTGGCTCAGCATTTTTTGGATACTAATCACCACATAGATAAAAAATGCATACGAGAGTATATCTCTAGGGCCATAAACAACAAAGTTTGCCTAAACCGAGCTTTGCTACTGATTAATAGTTCATTGTTCGCAGTGTCTCGTTGATATAAAAGAGATGCTGAAACTCAGTAGAGGAACAGGTATAACTGTATTTCCGGCAACTAAAATATAGACGTAAAGCAATTGCTTGTCAATTCCTCTCTCTCTCTCTCTTCCTCTAGGGTCTCGGTCTTTTGTCTGACACCTAATATATATATATATATATATATATATATATATATATATATATATATATATATATATATATATATATATATATATATATATATATATATATATATAAGTTGTCGTGCAAAAGACCAGCGTCTTAGAGAGAGAGAGAGAGAGAGAGAGAGAGGAATTAACAGTCTATACAGGGTGATTCATAAGTGGTGACCAAAAATGAAACCCCATGTTCTTTGAACAATTTTAGAGAGGGTATGTCCTATAAAAATTTTTCCGGTAAGGCTTCATTAAAAAGATACAGGGTGTAGAAGTTGAATTTCAAAAAATAAAATTTCCCAATTTTTTAAAAAGTAGCACATATATTTTGCTGAAACTTCGCATGTGTAGGCTGTTATGGCGCGTATTGTACCATAACAATTGAATCGGCTAATATAGCAGTAGCGCGCGTACCCACATGTCATTGGTTATCCCTCAAGAAAAAAACTGGTACGCCAATGATATTTTTTATTTTTTGGATCTTTCTTTCATTCTTGAACAAAATAGCTCTCCTGATAATTTTCTGTACGACGCTTATTTTACGAGTAATCAATGAATCAGGTAAGTGTTTTAGAGCACAGTTCATGATTTTTAACCAGTGGTTGTTTGGTAGAAAATCGCAATGATACACTTTTATGCCTCCATTGGCCTGAATACACGAACGACATCTTTTTGATATGGAAAATTTAATGTCTTGATAATTTTTTGTACGACGATTATCTTTATTGTATTTTAGTAAGTAGTAGTCTGGTTTGTCAAAGTTGTCATTAAGTGTTACTTGACGTTTAGGTTAACAAGTTATTATTTTAAATAGGTGTAAGTGGTAAACTTTATAAAATTGCAAATATTTCTCCTCTTTTACTTCTTATAATGGAGTACACCTCAGAAGGGTATGCAGATATATTTTTTATCTACCGGATATGCTGATGGAAATGCTCTAGCTGCTTGTCGGGAATATCAACGTAGGTTTCCCACTCGCCGCCAACCTACACCAAGGGTTTTTTCTCGATGGTTTTCAAGACTTCGGCAGTGCGGTATTGGACAACGTCCTGACGCTAGAGCTAATGGTAGAAGACAACATCAACTTGAAGACGAAGAGAGAGTGGTGGATTCAGTGATGGATCAATCTTCTACAAGTACTCGGAGGATTGCCACGCAGTTACAATATTCTCAAAGCTTTGTTTGGAGAACTTTACATCGAGAAGCCTTACATCCATATCAACGACAGAATGTTCATTGCCTTCTACCTGGAGATAATGTGCATCGACGAGTCTTTTGTGAATGGATGTTGGAAATGAACAATCAAAATATCTTATTCCCTAATCTAATATTCTGGTCTGATGAATCAACATTTACAAGAAATGGTATTTATAATTCTCATAATGAGCATGTCTGTTCATTGGAAAATACACATGCAACAAGGACTCGCACATTTCAACATAGATTTTCCATTAATTTATGGTGTGGTATTTTTAACGGCTCACTGTTCATGGAAGTCGTGCCACAACGTTTAAATGGATCTTCGTACTTAGCACTTCTAGAAAACCGTGTAGAAAACATTCTAGATGACATTCCACTAGCAACAAGAGGTATAGTGTGGTACCAGCATGACGGTGCACCAGCGCATCATAGTCGAAACGTTGTTACATGGCTACATGAACATTATAATGAAAGATGGATTGGCAGAACTGGACCAATACATTGGCCTGCAAGATCACCGGACTTAAACCCACTTGACTTCTATCTTTGGGGTGATTTTAAGCGACTGGTCTACAGTGAAGAAATAAATACACCAAAGCAGCTACAACAACTGATAAATAATGCTTTTCGTCATATTCAAGCAACAATGAATCCTTAAGACATTAAATTTTCCATATTAAAAAGATGTCGTGCGTGTATTCAGGCCAATGGAGGCATTTTTGAACATTTATTGTAATAAATAAATTACTATAAGCCTGATAAAAGTGTATCATTGCGATTTTCTACCAAATAACGACTGGTTAAAAATCATAAACTGATTCATTACTTACTGGTAAAATAAGCGTCGTACAGAAAATTATCAAGAAAGCCATTTTGTTCACGAATGAAAGTGAGATCCAAAAAATAAAAAATAAGAAAAAATATCATTGGAGTACCCGTTTTTTTCTTGAGGGATAACCAATGACATGTGGGTACGCGCGCCACTGCTGGATATGCCGATTCAATTGTTATTGTAGAATACGCGCCTTTCATAACAGCCTACATATGCGAACTTTCAGCAAAATATATGTGCTACTTTTTAAAAAATTGGGAAATTTTTTTTTTTGAAATTCAACCTCTACACCTTGTATCTTTTTAATGAAGCATTATAGGAAAAAATTTTATAGGACATACCCTCTCTAGAATTGTTCAAAGAACATGGGGTTTTATTTTTGGTCACCACTTATGAATCACCCTGTATACACTGTTTAGTATTTAAGAATTTACAACATTTTTCATTCTCTGATGACGCTAAGTTGGTTAATGAAGTGATCGCCAGGTCTTTCAAAAAATATGTTGTGGTTATCTGGGTTCTCCAAGAGTACTTATTTTTACATAGATTTATTTATTGCCCAAAGTAATCAAATATGATAAACCTAAACATCAGCCCGTACTGTATCCAAAAATAACAACTGACACAAAAAAATCCAGTCCAAAATATTGGCCACAAAATACAACAGAACGAACAGCAAACACAAGTACGTAATTTATTTACACATATACATAACACGTCTTCTCCATTATTATCTTAAGTACTACTATTTATTTTTCTCCCTACAACAAACGTAATTCTTTGCTCTACCTCTCACGTTACCGAACTCCTTCACCTACATAAGAAATGAAGCACTCACTAGCATTACTTTGTCTACATAGTAATAACTATAATTCACTATTTTAAATTGTGGCCACTATGGGGATCTCCAAAACGGTAGCAGATGCAGGTTAAATTAGAGAAAAGTTGCGCACTCAAAAGCCCCAAAATGACGGGTAGACATCTCCAAAAAAAATTTTGGTTTTTGAGATATTTTAAAAAATTTTGATTTTCTATATTACATATTATCTTTTTCTGACCTTAATGGTCGACCTACATCAACTTTTTTTTAATAAGGCTCTCATTTACTGATATCATATTCTGAAACTCCTTTTTATTCCAAATTTAGCGATTGTCACACATTTTGGGTTAGTACCATTTTAGACTTCCTTTCAAATTTAATCAAGAAAATTGATATTACGGATCTGTACATAACTTCTAGACTCAACTAATAAACAACTATCTATATCAATCAACCCTTTATATCGTTTAGGGGTTTAATAATAATACAATGGATGAATTGACGCAATAATTTAAAGGAATAAATACAGAACAAATAAAATTACCTTATCAGAAGACCTAAACATTGAAAAAACAGCAAACGAATACGAAAAAAAAACAACAACATTTAGAGCATATGTTCAAATAAACTTCGAGTATTTTCAAGGCACAAATAGCACCTTATAACTACCGATTCTAAAACCCTATTCAAAATTTGTGGAGCAATACTGACAAATGCTTTCAGAGCTAACATCCTCAGGTCCTGCTTTGTAGAAAATGTTTACTGATATACATGATTCTGACGTACCCACCTACGAACAAATCAACTAGGTTTATATTTGGTAAACGCGCTGGGCAGGCTGTTTCCGAATACGTACTGATCACTTTATTTGGAAATCTCCTTGAAAGATATTCCCGAACCGCTCTGGAATTATACAGGTGCCCCATCGTGCTGTATCCAACTGTTGAGAACTCTCTCCAGAGGCATGTTATCGAGAGCATTGTCCAAATAGTTTTGTAGCAAATGTAGGTAGCGCTCTGCTGTTAAGGTATGGTGCTAAAGAGATGGTCCTAGAATCGTTGTACCGAAGATACCAGCCCACATATTGAAAGCAAAACGAAGTTGATGCCTCAACGTTTTATTTGAGTGCTGATTGGTTTTAGACCAATAATGAACATTTTTTCAAAATACCATTATTCGAAATCATGCTTACATCGGACCATATTATTTGACATGGAAAATCAAATTGTTCTGGCGTTTTCTTGTGTACCACTCACAGAATGAAAGACGTCGTTCTAAATCACCTGGTCTAAGTCCGTACAAATTATGTAATTATGGATGTAATTTTTGTTTTCGTAAAATAAAATGTGCCGTGGATTTTGATATACCAACGTTTCACTAAATCCGCCGGATTGATGTACCGGGATTCTGATTAGCTGCTAGTAAAACATTATATACTGCTTCTTCATTGCTGGACTTTTGATCGAGAAGCTACAGGTTTTTTTAAAATAACCATCTGCTTTAAGGTTTGTCACTAATTTGCTATAAGCCCTTTTATTTGGATGTCTTCTGTCCAGACATTTCTGCATATACATACGGCACTCAACAGAGGGATTTCGGTTGGATGAAATGAAACGTGCCAACATGTCACTAAAAACAGTCACTAATTATTACACAATAAATTAAACGAGAAACTAATGTGTCAACGGCTATTGTCTCATCCATTTATTTTCCAAAGCGTACTTTTGTCTTTTGAATTTAAGTTTATTTGTTATGTGTTTATTCGATTATATTAGTGCCCCAATTCATCCATTGGATTACTATTAAACGCCTAAATGACAAAGTGTTAACTGATATAGCTAGTTGTTTAGTACATGAGTTTAAAAGCTCTGTACAGGTCCGTAATAGGAATTTTCCGGATTAAGGTCGGAAAGAGACTAAAATGGAACTAAACCACAAAGTGTCACACATTGCTGAATTTGAAATAAAAAGGGCTCTCAGAATATGGTATCAGAAGATGAAGGGCGCATTTAAAAAAAGTTTTATGGTCCCGCAAAGACGAAACGTCGTAATCAAAAATACACAATGTACGTTAAAGAAAATGAAAAGTTGCTGTGGAGAAGTGCCATCGGTATTATTGTAGATCCACCATTAAGACCAGAAAATAATATGTAAAATCGAAAAGTCAAAATGTTTCAAAATATATAAAAAAAAACAAAAAAAAATCGGAGATGTCTAACCACAAATTTGTTGGGTTTTGAATTCACACTTTTATCTGCTACCGTTTGGGAAATCCACATAGTAGTCCTCCTTATCTTGGACACACTATATATATATATATATATATATATATATATATATATATATATATATATATATATATATATATATATATATATATATTGTGTGTGTGTGTGTTATATTATTATTATTATTTATTATCAGAGTTAAGTAGTTTACATCGGTATACAATTGGTTTCTATAACAACTTAATTAGTTACAAAAAAAAAGATCTTGAGTCAGGAACACAGATATAAAAAACCTTACAAAAACAATTCTAAATTAAATAAAATAGAATTAAAATAAAAATTAAAAAAAAAATAAAATTAAAAATAAAACCGTTTTAACATTTTGATACCAGTAATTAAGAAAACATGTTTTTTACATTAGTTTTAAAGAAGAATCTAAAGTTCCATTGTCTACATTAAATAGTAAATCAGCATTCCACCATTTATCCTGAAACACATGCACTGCATTTCTTCCACTGTGCCAAGTATATTCTTTAATTATTCTGGATCGCAGTCTGTTCTTAAACTGTTCTAGATAAGTCTGTATTTGTGTGCTTCTACTTCTCATATTTTCTATAAAGTCGCTGTAGATACTGTATTTGGCCAGGACAATTAGGTAGCTGATAAGTGTAGCTTCTTTTTTACTTCTCCCTTGTGCGAGTCCAGAATAGACATCTATGATGTGTAGTTTTGATCCCATCAGTTTTTGTTTTACTTGACAAATAAATGCCCATATTGTTTGTGTTTCTTTGCATGATATGATCAGATGCCATGCTGTCATTGGCATACTGCACCACTGACACAAGGCTGAAGTTTCATTATTCACCTTGTTTAAGAATATGAATGTTAATTGCACTTGTTGATATTAAATCCATACGTAAACATTTAATATACTTTATTATTTCACTAACTGAATAAACTATATGATACATTTAACTATAAAACAATCACAGACAGTACATAATAGATAACTGACCGAGCGTGGAGAGACGTATCTTCACTGTGTCGGTTGGTAGCGAGGAGAGCGAGATAGATCCCTGGTGTCTCTTATATAGTAGTTCTTGACAGCTTGCTGTCGAATAACGTAACGCAACGTTTAGCTGTCAAGAGAAACATAGGGTAGTGTTGACGGAAACACTGCGGTTGGAACCACCGCCACATACTCCCCTCTCAGTGGCAACGCTATTAGTTCAAGTATCTTCGTGGAAATCGAACTCTACGTCCATGGCGTGTAGTTTGAACGGGAACGGGAACTTCACTGTCACTTTCAGTTTCACTAGGTGTTGGACTTTCACTGTCACTTTCAGTTTCACTAGGAGGTCTCTGAGGCTGGAAAGTTGTCTGTTCGTTATCACAAAGAATGAATGCGGGTTTAAGACGGTCAACAGAAATTGTCTCTTCTCCGTGTGATTTCTTGATTTTGAAGACTTTGTCAGTTCGGGATAACACTTCAAAGGGGCCGTCATAAACTGGTTCGAGGGTTTTTCGCGGAATATCAATGCGAACAAAAACAAAAGAAGCTTCCATAAGCTTAGGATGGACAAATACCTTTTTTGCAGTATGATGTTTAAAAGGTACTGGTCGAAGTTTCCTTATGTCATCTTTCAGCTGAGATATAAGTGGTGGAACATCATGAGCTTGTGTGATGTTGAAAAAGTCGGTGGGAAGTTTGATTGATTCTCCGTAGACTATTTCAGCGGGTGTTGAGCTATATTCTGGAATTATGTACGATCTGAGTCCTAGTAACACAATTGGCAATTTAGCGACCCAGTTTTCGTCCATATGGGCTTTCAAGGCCTGTTTCAGAACTCTATGCCATCTCTCGATTACACCATTTGCTGCTGGGTGGTAAGCTGTGGTCTTGATGTGGTTTGCACCTAGTGTCTTAGTGAGGTGTGTGAAAAGGTGGCAATCGAATTGTTTACCTCTGTCTGTGGTGATGTATTGCGGAACACCGAAACGAGAGATCCAGCATGATAAAATAGTGTTCGCTACTGTTTCTGCTGTAATATCTGACAATGGAATTGCTTCGGGCCATCGAGAAAATCTGTCTATTATTGTTAACAGATAGCGTTGACCTTGTGATGCTGGTAATGGTCCCACAATGTCAACATTTATATGCGAGAATCTTCTCATGGCTGGGGTGTATTGTCCAATGGCACTGGAAGTGTGTCTCCATATCTTGACTTTCTGGCAGGGAATGCAAGTTTTAGACCAAAGAGATACATCGCGTTTCAATTTGGGCCAACAAAATCTATCCTGGACCAGATCGACTGAAGCTGATATGCCTGGGTGAGATAAATTGTGGATAGAATCGAAAATCTTTCGGCGAAATTTGAGCGGAATGAATGGGCGAAGTTTCTTTGAAGAAGAATCGCAAATAAAATTCATTCCGTTGTCAAGAGGCATGTTTTGAAATTTGTATGAGGAAGATTTAGACTGCAGAATGTGTTTGAGTTCCTCACAAGATGACTGAGCTTGCGCAATTTCTTGGAGTGACACAGTGGAAGAAAGTGAAATTGTTTCAATGCGAGAACAATAGTCTGCGGGAATGTTTGTAGGACCTGGTATGTAGCGAATGTCTGTGGTAAATTGACCTAGGAAGTCTAAATGTCGTAGTTGCCTTGGAGATGCTTTATCGACGCGTTGTTCAAAAGCGTATGTCAAAGGTTTGTGGTCCGTATAAATGGTGAAATGGCGACCTTCTAGGGTATATCTAAAGTATTTAACTGCCTGATAAGCAGCTAGAAGTTCGCGATCGTAGGTGCTGTAAGATTTTTGGACTGAAGTAAGCTTTTTAGAGTAGAAACCTAGGGGTTCTAGTGTTTGATCACGTAGTTGTTGGAGGGAAGCGCCTACGGCATAATCAGAAGCATCGACATGGAGAATCAGTGGTAGCGAAGAAGACGGATGAGCTATTAGTGTAGCGTTTTTTAGTGCCTCTTTCAAACGTTCGAATGCTTCTCGAGTCTGAGGAGTCCACTCGATTTTACGTTTGTCGCGTTTTTTGGGATTCTGGCAGAGGTCGAATAGTGGTTGCTGAATTTCCGCAGCACGTGGAAGAGAACGACGGTAGAAATTTATGAGACCTAGAAATCTTCTGAGTTTTTCAATGGTATCGGGAAGAGGTAGGTCGGTAATAGCTTTGATGCGTTCAGGAAGTGGAAATAATCCAGATTTATTTACACGAAAACCTAAAAATGAAATGTCGGCCACACCGAATTCACATTTAGATGAATTGATACGGATGCCGTTGTCTTGAAGTGTCTGAAAAAGTTTTGCTAGAAGCTCTTGATGTTCTTTTTCAGATGCTGATGCAACGAGAATATCGTCAAGATAGGAGTAGGCAAAGTCAAGATGTCTTAAAATTGAATGTAAATATCTTTGAAATGTTTGTGCTGAATTACGAAGGCCAAATGGGGTTTTAACAAATTCGAATAACTCAAATGGAGTTATGACTGCTGTTTTGGAAATATTTTGAGGTGCTACTGGGATGTGATTTAAAGCGCGAATGATATCTAATTTTGAAAAAATAAGTTTGCCTTCTAACTGGGCATTTAAATCCTGCAAATTTGGAATGGGATATTTGTCTGGGATTGTTTTAGCGTTTAGTGCTCGGTAATCCCCACATGGTCTCCATGAGCCATCCTTTTTTTGCACCATGTGGAGGGGGCTCGACCATGGACTTTTGGAGGGTCTACAAATTCCCAAGTCGATCATGTGCTGGAATTCTAGCTTTGCTTGAGCTAGCTTTTCCGGGGGCAATCTTCTAGCTTTTGCCGTGACAGGTGGTCCTTCCGTACTTATAGTATGGAAGAACTCAACCTCTGGAAGGTTGCTAGAAGAAGTTTTCTTAAAAAGGTCAGGAAATTGTTGTAGCAATTTGAAGTACTGGTGTGTCGGGTCTACGAGATGAATTTTAGAATTAAATCCTGGTGGTGGGTTAGCACGGCCTTAGAGAGGTTTGTCTTTGTATCGATTAAACGTCTATGTTTTATATCCACAAGTAAAGCAAACTCTGCTAGAAAATCAGCGCCTATAATTGGTTGCTTGATATCGGCAAGTGTGAAGGGCCAGCAGAACCTACGGCGTAAACCTAGATCCAAATCTAATAATTGTTCGCCATAGGTATGAATAGGGGTCCCGTTTGCAGCATACAAGGTACGTTTCGATTGAAATTTCCGTTGGTCGTGAGTGGGTGGAATAACTGAAATATCCGCTCCAGAGTCGATTAGAAATTTCATATTGGAGCGTCTATCAAAAATAAAAAGGCGGCGTGTTAGGTGGCTCTCGTCTCCTGCCGCGTGGAGGGAGTGCCTTATTAGTTTTCAGACACATGTTTTGTTTTAAAAATTAAAAGGTTGGATGCAACGTTTGGCCTTGTTGCCAAATCGTTCATGATACCAACACGTGGAGGTTGAGGAATTTGCGGTTATGGAATTTCGAGAAAGCTTGGGTCTTTCTCGGGAGGTAGATCGGGAACGCGTTCGCAATTCGTTGACTGATGCTGTTAGCTTCTCTAATTGCGCTTCTAACTTGGCTAGCTTGTCGGGCTCGCGTGACTGAATTTCAGCCACGTTGTATTTATCTCCGGAAATTTCCACGATTTTGTCTGCTGTAACCGACAAATTTTCTAGAGAATCGTTGCTTAAAGCCAAAATTAAACGAACGTTGACTGGTAAACGTTGTAGAAATAAAATTTTAAGGAAATTTTCTCCAATCTGACTACCGGCTAAAAACTTAATTTCGCGTAAAAGTTGCGATGGTTTTCTGTCGCCTAATTCTAATTCTGTTAAAAGTTTATTTAGTTTGCGACTATCGGACTCTTCGAATTCTAATAAAAGACGTTTCATTAGATCTGAATAGGGGGTTGATGATAATGGTTGGGTTAAAAAATCTGAAATTGACTCTGCGACATCAGGATCGAGTATAGCGAGTACATGACTGAATTTTGTCTTTTCAGAACTGATCTGCGATATATCAAACTGGGCGTCAACCTGCATTTGCCAGATTTTCACGTTACGTCTCCATATAGGAGGTAATTTTATTGCAACCCTTGCCATGATATTGCTGCTTGAAGAATCTTCGGCCATTGTGAAAAAAATCAGATAATTTTTAAATTAGAAAAGACTGACCTGTTTAGATATTCGTTTTCTGTAGGCATGAGCACGTGCGTGGAAGTTAGGCGACGTCGGCTGGAACATCAGGCTGGTCATCTTCGGCTTGCGGCACGGGGTCATCAATATGAATGTTAATTGCACTTGTTGATATTAAATCCATACGTAAACATTTAATATACTTTATTATTTCACTAACTGAATAAACTATATGATACATTTAACTATAAAACAATCACAGACAGTACATAATAGATAACTGACCGAGCGTGGAGAGACGTATCTTCACTGTGTCGGTTGGTAGCGAGGAGAGCGTGAGAGATCCCTGGTGTCTCTTATATAGTAGTTCTTGACAGCTTGCTGTCGAATAACGTAACGCAACGTTTAGCTGTCAAGAGAAACATAGGGTAGTGTTGACGGAAACACTGCGGTTGGAACCACCGCCACAAAGAATATGCCGTCAGCAAGTCTGTGTTTTGCTAGTCTAAAACTAATGTCACTCTCATATTCAAAAGCTAATAGTGGATAGAAGGACATCCAGTTAACCGGGTCGTCAGTCCATATACCTTTCAGAGGTTCACAAATATCAAAGTGATTCAAAACAATTTGTTGCTGGATATGCTTTTTTCGGCTGTGGGTCATTGTTTCTATGTGGTGATCGGCATTTTTAAAGCCAGTGACTATTTTGTCTTGACTCAGATTTTTGACATCAAGGATTTGGTTAAAGTTTTCTTGAATTATGTACTTTATATGCTCAAAATGTCTTTGCAATACTGATATTTGTTCTTTATTTGTGATATTTAATTCGTTAAAGTTTTGTAAAATATTTTCCTTAAAGATATTTGCAACTGTGTAATATCCATTGTCAAACCATAGACTCGAAAAATGTACGTCTCTGAACAATCGTGAGTTGGTCATAGGAATATCGAATATGCCTTGAAGGGTGGTGGGAAAATCTTGGAGAAGAGTTCGAAGGCATGTTGTAGATTTTAAAACCGAACTGATAAAAGGTGAAATTTTTTCTATGTGCATATCGGGTTTTTTAAAGAAAAGCTGCCAAGTTAAGTTAGCTGAGCGATATAATCTTAGCAAATACTCTGTAAAGACATACCATTTGGGATTTTCTGTGCAGTTAATGAATTTAAGTGCAAAATTGTTTCGAAAACTTTTAACGTTTGATGGAACGTGAACAAGTCCGAGACCACCATACCTTACAGGCAAACAAAGATGCTCTTCCCTAAGCCAGTGCTTTCGTGCAGCACAAAATAAGTCACTTAGTAGATTTTGAAACTTCCGAAGGTATGCATCTGGTACCGGAAAAAACCTGTAAATAGTACCATAGTCTCGGTGCTATCATCTGGTTAATAACTAAGCACCTTCCCCTCCACGATAAAGATGGAAAGATATTTTTCCATCTTCTACAGCTATTGTTCAGTCGGTTGTATAAATGGTCTAAAGCTAGAGAGCCAGTGGTGTCATTTTCATTTTTGTATGAAAGCCCAATAATCTTTATGTCACCAGATGACCATCTAAACCCGCAGTAAAAGTTATTATAATCTTTAAGACCTCCTAGCCAGTAGCCTTGACATTTTTTGATAGTGAGTATAGCCCCAGAACATTTCGAATATATTTTGTAACACTTAAGCCCTTTATGTATTTCCGCAGGTTGTGAAACGATTATATTTTTGTCATCAGCATAAGCTGTAACTTTTAGGCTGATATCATTTCGTGGAGTAGCTAGTTTGTAACCTGTAATCTCTTTGCGTAAAAGGTTTAGCAAAGGTTCCATTGACAGTGCAAACAAAACTTCAGACAGTGGAGATCCCTGTCTTATACCGTTTTTAAAGCAAATATGAGCTGTGAGCAGATGGCTAACTCGTATCATGCATATGGCTTCACTATATAATAGTCTAATGTATGAGATGAATGACTGGCTAAAATTGAATTTTTTTAATACATGAAATAAATATTCGTAGCTGACTCTGTCAAAAGCTTTATTCTGATATAAGGATATAATAGCCGCATTTGTCTTGGTCCTGTTTACATGTGCAATGAAATCTCTATATAAATGTAAACTGTCATATATAGAACGTCCAGGTATACAAAAGCTCTGATCGGTGTGAACAAGATCAGCTTATACTCCGGTAATTCTGATAGCAAGGCATTTCGAAACAATTTTATAGTAAGTGTTGGTAAGGGATAGGGGACGCCAATTATCTAAACTACTAGGTTCACCTTTTTTATAAAGAAGCGACACAGTTGCCAGTCTTAACGATCTGGGTAATGTGCCTTCCATAAATGATTGATTTAGCATATTTAAAAGGTGAAACTGAAGTTTTGGCCAAAATTCAAGACAAAATTCAGTGGTGAGGCCATCTGAGCCAGGTGCTTTGTTTTTATTTAAGGATTTCAGTGCTTTTGTCAATTCATCTATTGAGATTGTCGAGTCAACTTCTTGTTGTTTACTATTTGTTAACCGTGGCAATCGCTGAAAAAGTTTTTCATTTTGTTCTGAAGTATCTTGAGTATTACTACATATGCCTTCAAAGTATGATTTAACATAGCCACACATTTCAAAGGGGTCTTTTATCGTCGTGTCATTTTGAACGATTTCATTGAGATAAGTTCTTTTAGGCAATGTGTGCATAACTAGGTTGGCAGTGGGGCGATCTTTTTCATGTAATTGTTGTAAGTTTTTATTTTGGAGGTTGTTTTCACTCGTTCTTTTATACAACTCTGTAATTTCATTTCTTATTCGAAATATTTCGACTGTGCTGTTGCTGGATTCTTTAATCAATTTTTGAACTGCAGATTGAAGATAGTGAAGTTGACTTCTCTCTTGTATCGTTTTAAAATATTTGTATTGCTGTGTAATAATATTCTGCTTTAAATGTTCCCAGTGGCCTTTATAGTCTTTAATTTTGGTATGTATCTGCGTATCTAAAAATGTATTTATGCATGTGATATACCTTGGGTCATTTAGTAGATAATTAGGAAAACGCTAGAGAGGGCTCCTATAATGGTGAATTTTAAATTTAATCTCAAAAGACACTGCTAGATGATCAGAAAAGGATGTCAATAATTTAGACGATGATGTGTGGTCAGTCAGATTATCAGAACAGTATGCTCGGTCTATTCTGGACGCACAGTTGCTTGTATAAAACGTGTATCCAGGTAAGGTCGGAGCAGTTAGCAGCCACATGTCAGACATTGTTAAGATATCCACCATATGTTGCAGAGCACTGGATACGCCGGTATTTCTCTCAACGGAGAACAAGCGATCCCTGTTTGCCTGCAAGGTACAGTTAAAGTCACCCATGATAATAAATGCATCAGAATGTGGTAGAGATTGCAATGATCGTTCTATTTTTTGAACATTTATGGAAATTACAAGATCATGTGGTAGATATACTGATATTATATGTATTATTTTTTCTTTTATACTTAAGCTAGTTTTTTGGGCATAACCTTCAGATATAATTTCATGTTGATGAACAATAACAGAAGGAAATTTTCTTACCGCAATTATTGTGCCAGTATAATCTTTAGAGAGGGGGTTGTAGAAATAAGAATATGGTAGTTTTTGTGGGTGGTGACAAGGTGGTAAGGATGATGTATTGCTTTCTTGTATGCACATCACATCGGGGGAGTATTGCTCTAAGAAATTTTCAAAGGATAACCATTTAACAGAACTTTTAAGACTTTTTCCATTTAATGTAATTAGACGTAAATTTTTCATTTTTGCAAACAAAAAGATATGTTTTTAAAAAAGCACTAAGAATTACGCATCTGATGATGTGTCCGAATCTCGTGAGAAGCTAAGTCTAAGGTTTCTTTCTAGTGATACAACGAGACGTTTACATCTTTCTTTTAGAGCTCTATATCCTACAAGTGGATAAATTTCCTGAATCATTTGTATCAACAATGGAATTTCTGTCGTAAATCTGGATGCAACACTAACAGGTCGATCACTACCCTTTACAGCGATAAGAAAGGATCTGAAATCTTCATAAGTAAGAACATACCTTTTTTCCTCGAAAATGCTTTTAAGGGATTCATAAGCTTCATTTGGTTCTGGTTTCTCTTCTTTCTTCTTTTTCTCTTTTTTACTTTGTGACAAATGACTTGAACTTGAAGGCGGTGTAACATCAGTAAATACAGGTCGACTTGAGATTGGAGGAGGCATGTTATTGTCGGCCTTTTCTTCAGCTAGTTTTTTCTTTAAATTTTCATTTCCGGGGACTTCTGCTTCATTTGATGCCTGACGTTTCAATCCTGTTTTACTAAAATCTTGTTCAGTAACGGTCCGGGGTTTTTTTTCACTTTGGTCTTCTTCCTATTCTTCTAACACATTGACCACTCTTTCGTCTGTAGTTTTCAGGGTGGTTGGGCAGTTCCTTGAAATGTGTCCTTCAGACTTGCAGAGGAAACATTTTAAATCATCATTTGATAGAAAAACTCTATATATATATATATCATCATCATCTTTGATTATGATCGACAACGGCATTTCTACTTGATCATGAACTATAAATACTTGTCTTCGAAAACTGCAAACGTGAGAGTATTTTTGTATTCCAACTCCTGCACCCATAAATGATACTGGTGAGACAACTTTTAAACCGTGATTTCTTAGAGCTTCTTCTATGACTTCGCGACCAATAACTGGTGAAACATTGGATATTATTATTCTGTTTGTTGGTGTTATTAGCCTTCTTGCTGTAATTGTGGTGTTTCCAATGGTTATACATGCATGTTCGGACATAAATTTATCAACACAATCCTTAGATGAAAGGTAAATGCATACTCTAGCATTAAATATCTTGGAGGCAAATAGAATATTTTTCGGCTGGACAATCTCCGCAATGCCGCAAATATAATCTTTAATCGTTATATGCTTAAACGATGTGAAAACTATTGCTTGATCTTTTTTAGGGTGTTTAAACTGTTGAACGACTCTTGAAAATAATGGTCTCTAATTCCTGGATTCTGTAGTCGTCATTTCATCTTGCAACGGGTTATTAATTTGTGTATTTGTCAGTACAGTTAAGTTACGTGTTTGTTCTGTTGAGGAAATAGTAATTAAGGGCTCTGCAGCAGAGCCACCCCCGTGATCGGAGGTCATGATACGTATAGTCGGAACCATTATATTAATATTTTCATCCTGCCTCTAAGGAGAAGCTAACTTCTCGTATCTTTGGCAAAACTCCACAGAGTATGTCTATATTAGCGCCTTCGTGGCCGTGCGGGAAAGTCGACTCAGACTTTCCAATACGGACTCGGGAGTCGACGGTTCGAGCCTCACCGGCGGCGGATGATTGTTCAAAATCACTGCCGTCGTTGAGATCGAGCTCAAGGTGGAGGGTAGGTTAGTTTAGATGAGCAAAAAGGGTCAGCAATGGCCTAATTGCCAGTAAGCATCTTACCTTTACCTTTTTTTATGTCTATATTATCTTACCACACTAGAGACTAGATAAGCAAATAAATAAATACATGGAAACTGTTTAACTTAAACTTTTATGGTAAATTTGAATTGTTCAAATTGCTGCTTCTAAAGCAAATAAAACTTACTTTTGATTTACTCTGGCAGAGAATAACACTATTTAATAACACTATACTAAAAAAATTATATTAATCAGCGCACTATAACCGCCAAAAAACAGGAAAAACCCATCAGCACTCAAGCAAACGTGTCACCTGCTCGAGATACTGCGTGTATGTGTATGTGTATGTGTGTGTGTGTGTGTGTATACCTATACCTATGTACTTCAATTGTCAGACGAGTTTTGTGCACTTCCGTTATTTTTCATTTTCTGATGACGCTAACTTTGTTAGTGAAATGATCGTCAGGTCTTTAAACATATGTGATTTGGTGATTTGGGTTTGCCAAGTGTACTTATCAGCGCTTATCACAGGTTACAATCTGACTTCGACTTAGACCTAGATATACCAAATCTTAAATTTCTAGCTTTGAGTTGTGTGCATTTGTCTCAAAAGGAGCTAGAACACAGGATTAAAATATTTATATTGATAATAGAGAGATATCGATGGTAATATTATTCAAATGAGCGTATATTAGAACCTTCAAACCCTACTTTCAACTTTCAAGTTCTGTTTAAATTAAAAAGTAATATGCCGTACTATGTACAATTCTTACAAAAATTTTCTACGATAACGCACTTGCTGCGTCCCCAAATTGTTTTCTTTAACGTGAGTCTAGGTCCACGACTATAGCCAATCAGTGACGCCAGGCAACAGTTTCACCCTGTTTTCCTGGCAATTTTAGCGAACACCTCTATTTTTGTAAAGAGGGTGGGATCTTTAACCTAACCAACATCGGATAGTACACGAGATCAACGAGGGACCCTTTGAAGGCAGACGGTGCAGATATTGAACTTGCTCATCTGATTAACAGAACCTGCTGAAAAACAATTTGACGCTTGTACAAAAAATCTAACGCAGGACCCTTGAGTTTAAAGATCTACAAACTGTACCCCTAAAGCCCCATTATAAAGATGCGATCGATTATGTCAAAAGCTCTCTAAAAATGAAATACGTGTCAACGCATCCTAATCCTCGGCATGGGCAACACGTAATTAGAAGAGCCCCATTGAAATAAAGTGACCCACCACAACGACGTAGTAACTTTGCCTGTAATTACTTACTTAACTCACTGCAATTACACAGAGCAAGTTAAACGAGAACGGTGTTATTTATTTGCTCACACTAAAAACATTACGCTCGACAATCGGATGTAAATAAAAACAATGTCGTTATTAGTAGATAATAATTGTTGGTTTGTACCATAAAGTGTAATTATAGTGTCAACTTACATTACATTATTTCTAATTACAGTAGATTTATTATTTTACATCGTTTAACACACATTTTGCAACAAAGTTTCAACTAATTTAAATATTATACCCAACTAGACATTAAATACTAATCTTTGCAACAAAATAACGGTTATTATTCACATAGGTTTTATAATGTAAGACATGTCCAAAACGTCTCTAAGCAGCAAGTGTATTATGGTAGTCAATTTTCTTTAAATAAAGCAATTTTCAATAACTCAATTTGTTCATCACCGTACAGACTCTAATTTTGGTATTCTATAGTAAAATATATATCTACCAGGGCAAGACGTTTACAAAATTTAATCATAATAACTTCCTTATTTTCGAAGATAAATGTTGTTTAAAAAATATCATTTTTATATTCTGATCCGATTTTGCTGGTTACCGAGGTAACTGAAGCTGCTAGCAAAAGGAAAACACCGGAAAAATTTTACTAAAATCGGTTATAAGTTTCAGAAATACTTGGTTCTCGGGCTGTACCGCGTACTAAATTTGTCCTAAGTTTGTCGTCCTTTGATTAAGAAGATTGAGAAATCAAATTACAACCACCCAACTAACCCTTATCCACCTCTGTTGGTATAGTCGTATTGCGGCCTTCAAGTTTCTCTTATTTAATGTTTCCTTAACCTCTTGAATGCCATCAAAACCGGCGCCGAAACGTGGAGTTTCAACAAATAATGTACCCGGTTTAATCCAAGACCAGGTATATATATATATATATATATATATATATATATATATATATATATATATATATATATATATATATATATATATATACATCCATACATACAGGGTGCCCAAATAGTGCTGCGGATTATTTTGATATGAGTTTAATTTGTATTCTGCGAGACGTGTGTGTCAGAGGCCGCTGGCTTGATTTTTTTAAATCAGCCTAAAAATGCAAATGAGGAATACAAAACTGTAAATCGTAAGGTTTTTTTTTTTTCTAAAATAACGAAGAAAATTTTAAAAAATTAATCAATATGTCAAGTGAGTAGAAGACATTTTCAAAATTTAGTTACCTAATTGAACAAAATCACTATACCTGCTCACATTGTCCATTTACTTCTTAGAAATATCTAAGTTTATAACAAAAGCGGCCAATGTTTCTACAGATATGCTGGAGTAATGCCTGAGGTCTCAGTTCTAATTCGAGCTTCTAATTTATCTAATATTGTTGGCCTATTATGATATACAGCATTTTTCAAATATAGCCAAACGAAAAAGTATATAGGACTCATACCTGAAGGGCTAGGAGGCCATTGAATTTGACCCTCTAGTATAATGTATTGCCGTGGGAAATTGATTATGATACGTTTTAAAAATACACAAACTTGCTGATCAAAATGGGGTGAAGCATAATCTTGTTGATACCAGGAATCTTCGTGCAAGGCTTGACAATCTATTCGATTTGATCTAATCGTTTCTGTTTTCGGTAAACATTGATTCCTTAGTAGTTTCTAATAACCCTCAGATGTTAATGTACCACGTACAAAGAACGGGGGCCGATGACGTTTCCGTCCAATATTCCACACCAAATATTAAGCTTTTATAGAAATTCTTGTAAATATACAATTTAAATGTAACTTAGAGTAGTGGTGCCCTTCCTACGGATATCGAATTCTAAAGTGTCTTTATTTTTGGTAACTAGCACATCTAGAAAGGGTAATTCATTTTTAATTTCTGATTCGCAAGTAAATATAATAGAATAAAATTTATTGGTCAGTATGGAAATAAAATCGTCTATTCTACAAATCTTTCTGTTAAACACTGCGAAAAGCTGATCCAAATAATGAAACCAGACTTTAGAAAAATAGTCTATTTCACTTTCAAGATCTGTTTCAAATCTGCTCATGAAAATGTGCAATGCAGTAAATGATGATAGGGGATTGCCCGTTGCCATGCCTTGGGTTTATTAAAAAACGCCATTGTTAAATTGAAAAATATTTGATTAATACAGAGGTTTGCTAAAGTTAAATATTATTTACATACTTTTATGTATGTTATTCATTTTCAACAACTCTTCTAAACACGTTAACCTTTTCTTCGTGGCAAGGCTAGGAAACAATGAGGTTATATGAGTATAATGATGCTACATGATCTAACCTCATTGTTTTCTAGATGAACTAGTTATCAAAAATAAAGGCACTTTAGAATTTGATGTCCATAAGAAAGAAACCACCACTCTAAGCTACATTCCGAATGACTCACATTATACCTACCCACAAAAACTTGTCAGTCTGAATTTTTCGGTAAACAGTTAAATTAATTTTTTTTAAGCAAAATAGATACACAACGAAAATGTTAGCGGAATCAACCACTTTTAGAAAAAAGAAAGCCGAAAACAACTCTGTTTGCCTATCATTTGAACCGCAAAGTACTAGGGGTCTAGAAAGCATTAAAAAATCCAATTTGCAACTAAAATTTTCGACAAAAAACACTTAAAAAACTTGCTATATAACCCAAAAGACAAGGATAATGCGGCTAAAATGACCGGCATTTATGAAACAAATTGAAAAACTTTTGATTTTTAATACGTCGGAGAAACAAAAAGATGCATTGAAATTACATTTAGAGAACATTTAGCACAACTAAGATACGGTACTATAGATATATCTGGCATTACCCGTTATATTTAGGATAATAATCACCACGTAGATAAGGATAATCTAAACTTAATTACTTAACCAGGACAGCTAAACGTTTTTGAAAGTATATATATATATATATATATATATATATATATATATATATATATATATATATATATATATATATATATATATATCAACAACACACCACGATGGCTTACAGCCTAAATACTATCGTACCGTGGGTGTCAACAAGAAGAAAAGAGGCAACTTGTTAATTCTGGACTTGAAGGCTTGGAGGTTCGGAGGAGAAGGAAAAACATATGCCGGCAAGGAATTCCACAACTTGAAAGTCCTCGGGACAAAAGAGCCAGCATAACAAGATGTTCTATGTCTGGTCACCTGAACAGTAAAAGGGTGCATTCGCTCTGTTCCCCTGGTAGATCTGTTGGGGGCAGCAGGTGGAGGAAGAAATCCTCTGAGCAGTGACCGTGCAGATATCTATAAAAGAGAGAGAGAGAGAGAGAGAGAGAGAGAGAGAGAGAGGTCACCAACGGCACGTCGGTGCGCAAGGGATGACAGCCTTTGGGGGAGGGTAGGGTCACCGATGAGACTTATAGCTCTCTTCTTAATGGAGTTCAGGATAGCGAGTGTAGAAGCGGCAGCGGCAACCCAGATGAGGGAGCAGTATTCAAGGTTTGGCCTTATTTGTGAAGTAAATAAGGTATAGAGATTAGTTGGTGAAAAGTATTTGCGAGCTCGGAAGAGGAAACCTAATTTCTTAGCAGCCGTTTCTGCAATTGATGTTACATATTGGTGCCAATTCAGATTTCGATCCACAGAAATTCCAACAAGTGAAAAAGACTCGTGACTTTGAATAACTTGGTTGTTCATTGTGATGGGTCTAGGGCTGGTGTATTTCTTATGAGATAGAAAGCAAGACTGAGATTTGGTAGGGTTGAATTGTACAAGATTTCTACTTCCCCAGTCTAATATTTTTTGGAGATCCACGGAGACAAAACCCTCCATGAGTCTGCGATCCTCATCTAATTGGGCTAAAGAAACTCTAAATGTTGTATATTTGAGTGGAGGGTGCTGCCGTCCGCGTAACTGTTTTGGATGTGCTAGAGAGGAAGTCATGGATATATATATATATATATATATATATATATATATATATATATATATATATATATATATATATATATATATATATATATACTGCCAAACATGATAGTAAAAAAATATATGAATTTGGCTCCGCAGCCTATGGGAAGTTAATTTATAAATCACTTCATAAAAAAGACCGACAGATAGTAAAAGAATCCAGGTATTCCTGCCAGATGAAATATGTTTATTTTTGTGTTGTTAGACCAGTCTCCGTCGTTGTAGACCGACTACCTGCACAAGAATATAAACAGAGTTGTAGATGTAAAATATTTAAAATTATGCATCCTCGGATAAGTTTTTTTTACTGTGTAGACATTCGGGTTCTCATTCCTAGTATATATATATATATATATATATATATATATATATATATATATATATATATATATATATATATGTGTGTGTGTGTGTGTGTGTGTGTGTGTGTGTGTGTGTCTTGTTGAAAGTTGCACTCGAGACAGTTAGAAACTTCAGTATACATCTTATTTACAAGACCTTATTTATTTTGTCCACATACTAAAGTTTTCTCTTAATATAGGAACAAGGCACATCGCGGACAACTTTGGAAAGAAATGTAAAGTGAATTACCGCTCTCATGAGCTTTGAAGGAATAAAGCAACGTTTACTTCTGTCACATGATCTTACGTAGAGCGGAAAGACTAGAAACGACCGACTTTCTGTTTACTATCCTGAAGATAACTTGCGAAATAATTTACCCTTGATAAATTCCTCTATTTCTCAAACAAAACACTAACGTATTTGAAAATATTTGACTTTTGATATTTGTAAGGGAATTCTGTCTACACCGTCTTAAATATATGTCTTGTGAAATTTGCTGAAAACGTCATATTTCATGGTAGGTTAGTTGCTGAAGGACATTTACGAAAAAGCTCTTAGGAAATTCAATTTCGCAAGCAAAAGATGAGTTTTGTTGTTTTAGTTTGAGTAAACTTAAGCATATTTTCTATGAAGTATCACTTAGTTGCTCAGTTTGCCTTTGTACAATAGCAAACAATATGTCACAATGTTATGTTTTTAGCTTTTATATCAGATTGTAAAGTTTGACAATACTGACAATTATTTGATGTTTGCAAGTACAAAACCTTGCTTGGCTGCTCTTTCGCCTTTACAAGATTTTATCTTTTTTAAATTAAAAATTAAACTATGTGATTAATCTGTTAGAAAATTATACTTTGTAGAACCCTGTTCACCACAACTCATTTCCTAAATAATGACTATCGTAATTGTTTAAGAAATGATAATTTCGCTAACAACGTTAGTGTCATCAAAGTTACGAGTAATCAGATGGTTCACACCACTAATGGTGCTACCACTACTAGCGAAACGATTGTAAAGTCTGCCAGGTCTGAAACAAGTGTGATTAGTTGGTTTTGGGGGAAAATACCCTGTTTTATATCCCCAATGAGTTGCAGGTTGATTGATCCACCCTCGCTAATTAACTGACTTTGTTAACTAGCGTTGAAGAAGATGTTGAAGTGGGGACTGTTTGTATTACTTACTCTTTGGAAAATTAAGATCTGCTAAAGAACTTGAAGAAAATGCATTGATATCTTGTAAGGAAAATCACTGGAGGAACCTGGAAGATGTGGAACTCAAACAGAACTCCGTAGGAGTTGCGAAAATTGGGATCGGGTAGCCGATTTGAAGGAAATACAGTGAGATCTTGTAACTCACATCACTGGAAGAACTTCGAGGGTGGACAACTCGCAGAGAAACTCAAAGGAACTGCGAAGATTGAGATCGGGTAGCGAACTCTATGGATATGCAGTGAGATCTTGTAAGGAACACCACTGGAAGAACTTGAAAGATGATGAACTCGCAACTCCGAAGGAACTGTTAAGATTGAGATCGTGTAGAAAACTCCACTGGAAGAACTGCGAAGATGGAGGTCTCTTAGAGAACTCCAAAGTAACTTGCGAAGATTAAGACCCGTTGGAGAACTCGAAGGAAATGAATTAAGAGCTTGTAAGCAGCTCGACTAGAGTAACTTGGAAGATTGAGAGCTCAGCGAGAGGTCTCAATGAACTGCGAAGATTTAGATTTATGAGAGAGTAATTTTTGACGAGAAGTCGGATTTTACGGACCTCAAGATGGCTCTTGCCTTCACTCGAAAATTGAGGTAGCTTCGGTATTTGTAGTAAAGTTCAGTGTGTTAGTTCCTAAGAGAAATATTTAGGAATGTAACTAAAGCTATTAACTTAAAGAAAGGAGACAGCGGTAAATATTTAATGCTTGTCTGAAAAATAAATGCAAATATACTAAAAAAATTGATTATTGGTGTTAAGAAGATTAGATTATAAAGGGAACCGGAAATTTATCCAGATTTAAAGAATGGAAGGTACCAGTGACCTGCTAAAATGGGAATTTCCGAAAGGAGATGAATCCAAGTAGAAGATTATCAGTAAGAGCCATAGCCAGTAAAACATAAAGGCAAGAGCGAACCAGTTATGTTTTTCGAACAGGTTTATCCAAAGTGGACTTAGCAATGCTGAGGTTTTATTCTTTACTCAGTAAACCTGTTTGTTATGGAAGTGAAACGCATTACTTTATATTATTGACTGAATTATTGTTAATACTAAATACAGTCACACTCTGCAAGGATACAAATTACAGCAGCAATAGAAAATATACGTTCTAATAAGAACTTGCGAACATAAACGAGATATTGTTATATTAATTTTAATTTATCAGAAAATTCAACACTTACTAATTATGCCTTCTTAAATTGGATTCAAAGAGATGAGCCTCCTGCAAAATGCAAACATTAAACATTTTTATTATGTTCGTCTTCACGTTTTCTAACATTTTCGGTGTAATTGTTCTGGAAACGTCTCTCATCCGCTTTCGCATACCTTCCTTTGTAGTCGGAAGAGTAACATATATCCTTCCATTAATTGCTGTTGTTGTTCTCACTTGGTAAAACCGTTCCGTACTAAGTACAGGCGTGGCAACTATTTCTCTGGCTTTTTGGATTTTGTGAAACCAGAGAAATAGTCTCTACGTCTGTATTTAATATACCTGTTCTTAAATATACCCCATTAGGAGACATCTAATGGGTTAACGTTGCGTGACTTTGGGGGTCACTGAACAAAGCCTCCACGCGCAATTTTTTTTTAACGGATAATTGTCATCCAAAAATTCACGTACGATGGTACGTGAGGAGGCCACCGTTCTGTTGCAGCCACATGTGCTTAGATAGTATCGGTATAGTATATATAGTATAGTATCGGTATCACTAAGCTGTTGAAGAAGACCGGCTAAAACTTCTGTAAAAAATTGAAGATAATTGCAAGTTAGGGTATTATTAATTATTGTGGGGTGGCACATAATATTCATATCTGACGACCATGGTTTTGCTTCAATATAAAGCATAATTCCAAGTTCATTTTTTGGTTAGTGAGCTATTTAATAACCACTTTGCGTGTTGCATAGTCAACACCCAGTAGAATCGAATCTCTCCATACAATTTTTAAAAGTGAGCCCAGTAGGGAGTAGGTGGGCGTCGAACAGGATATTTTATTTTATGTAAGCTTTGGACCCGAA
This sequence comes from Tillus elongatus, assembly GCA_964006375.1. Lineage (NCBI taxonomy): Eukaryota > Metazoa > Arthropoda > Insecta > Coleoptera > Cleridae > Tillus > Tillus elongatus. Next base: position 121,223,007 of record OZ023265.1, read on the forward strand.
GATTTTTTTTCTCTTCTACTAACACAAACCATACCTTTTTAGAGTAATCTATTATTTAATTAATAAACCTACAAACTTTTTAACAAGCTTAAGTAGGTAAGGAAATGCAACAATAGTTATAACTTATATTGAGTGTTCATAAATTGTTGATGTGGATAATTGTTTTCATTGCGACGACAAATAATAAGAACAAATTTCGGGACGCAGCAAGTTTGTGATAACAGTGAATTTTCATAAGAGTTTTACACTATTTGTAGGGCATATTAGTAGAATTAATACTTTCAATATAAATTTAGAGGTCCTAATAGGCGCTCATTTGAAGATTTTTTTGGAAGTGTTACCACCGATATCTTTCTAAAATCTGAATCTAAAAAAATATTTAATCTTGTGTTCAACAGTGAACAAACTCAATCTTTTATGGAGCTAGAAAATTAAAATTTGGTAAACCTATCTAGATACCCTAAAAAGGAAAGTAAGTGTTACATTATAAACGTGGCAGGTAATTTTCCTTATTAATCGCCTGGATGATTTCGTTTTAGTCAACATAATCGAACCGGATTTTCAACAACAAAGAAAGTTTCTTAAAAACAAACTCTCTATTATTGAATCTTCTTAATAAAATTTCACTAATATCACGAATAAAAAAATGTCTGCTGAAAATTATAATTTTAGACTCAAAGGTGACAAAGTTATCTAGGCGTTTTAAAGAAAAAATTAGAACTAGGTCAAAACGTATGAAATCTGGAGACTACTGTTTCTACCAAATATTAAAGTGAAACAAAACAAGATGCTAGATGGATCGGTTGAGAATAGAACCCGGTCCGAGAACCCTGGCAGCCCACGTGTCAGCAGCGTATCTGTTAAACACGTTACCCCTCAGCCACTGAGGCTAGGTATCAAGTGTTTGTTCACGCAGTGGTATGCCCGAAGCGTATAGGTAAACATTAAATTACAGAATTAACACCCTATTTGAAAATCATTTAGATAGACACTTGAACCTATTTTGTCTCCAATATTTAGTTCATGCTTTCATTTCTCACATTTTATAATATGAATTTTACCAAATCATAGTTTGGCGCAAACGTCAGAATTTCTTCATAAAACGGTAGTTCTGTAAACACGTTCTTTCGTAAACCTTGATCTTTTCAATATATGCTACATTTGCAGGGTGAAAATTTAATTGGGGCCGCTTATCAGGCTACAAATATAGTGTGTTTTAAATATGTATTGAATCTCTCACTTAAAAAACAATATCATTTACAATAACATCATTTTTAATTTGATGCCTCTGTCTTTCTGACGTCGTGCGAGAGTGAGCTGGATGTACTTTGTACTTTCACTTTTGCCAATTGAGATGACGCCTACAACGGATTTCGGGATTTAAGAGGCCGAGATTTCGCGAACGCTAGTTCGGATTGTATGTATACTTGTTATTTGTATTATTGTTTGCTCCTGTGGTATCTATCAATCTACGCATGGGAGCCAACTGCTCTATCTTTCTCAGGCACTGGACTTTTCCAAGGTAAGTTGCTTTAACTCATGGCTTTCAGGGATTATTTTTAATTTGGAAAAAACCCCAAATTTTGTGAACCAAATTACTTGAAATTCACACAGACGTTTACTTGCATCGTTTCTAGCTACATGTAAAGTCTCGTTCCAGTTACTCTAATACTTTCAAAAAGAAAGCGTATAAGCGTATTCAAAATATTTTTGTATATTTTTGGATGAAAAAAATCTTCGTTATAGCTGATTTACAAACTAGTCCGCGGCCTTAAGGAAATGAAAATATGTGCCAAGTTTCGTTCAAATTAGTTGAGTATTTTTTAAGTTATCGTTCGGATACATATACATATATTCATATATATATATATATATATATATATATATATATATATATATATATATATATATATATATATATATATATATATATATATATATAAATTCGAATGAATCTTAGATATGGGTTCTAGTGGGTTCCAGTGGCGTTAATTCGCGTTCATTTGAAAAAATTTCCGAAAGTCTCACCATCGCTACCTCTCTATTAGTGAATTGTCACTAAAACCACCATTAAATATTAAATAAAATAGAAAAATCAAAATAACTCTAAAACAGTGAGAGATAGGGATAGTGCATACTTAAGAAAAGTGATATGGTTTTTGATTCTCTTAAACATAACATACAAATATATGGGGTGTTCTATTTGAAAAACGAGATATTTTAGGGATTCACGTTCCTCAGGGTTTAACATATATTTTAAACATCATGTAGCTACTGTCCGTCCAGATAATTGTTCCTCCTATTGACTTCGAAGATATAGCATCTCACAAGGTAACTCTGTCGCCAAAGTCTTGAGGATTAAGGTTTTGTACCAACGAGAACTTGTAGGCGTGAAAGTGATTCTTTTTCAAAATCCTCTATACTAAACATTTACTAGTGCTCAGATCTTCTTCAGCAGCTCGAATTGGGGCGTGCCTTGAAATAAGGCAAGTGATTCAACTCTCCCTCTTCATTATCAAGTGCGGCTTGTGGTGGATTTAACATTTGACCAATTCGTCCAAAACGCACAAAGTTGCTTCTATTCGTCCAAATTCAACTTTTTTCATCAAAGGTACATGCAAATAGTTTCCGTTATATATTCTTTAAGTCGTACTAATAATCTTGGTGAATTTTCCGTGTATAAAAATAAATTAAGAATTACTAGATTTGTATAAATATTATTTTCGTTATTTATATCCATTTTAATTTTTTTTTAGCAATAATGTTAAGGCAGTCAACATAAGTAACAACAGAAATCACAACAACTTGACATTTGAAAAATTAATTTTCGTAGGTATTTTTGTCATAATAGGTAAAAACTCAAAATATTCCGTTTTATGGAAATAACTTTAAAATGATTTGATTTAGGTATAGGGATATGTAATTTGACTTTGTAGCAAGTTTCATCACCAATTCGATTATGTGGTGAAAAATAGGCAATTTCTTTCAACAAGAAATTTTTTTTTACATTCTTATTGCTGAAAAGTGCCAATTTAGGAATTATTTTCATGCAAAAACTTTTAATTGAAAGAATACATCCAATACAACATCTTCAAGTTATAATCTTATGTTAACTTAAACTCTCTATCTAGTTCCAAATAGCAGTTACACCCATTGTGTAGAGATAGCCGAGGATCTGGGAAAGATGAAAATATTTTTGGACAGCAGAAAATTAAAAGTTAATGTCGATAAGACAGTTTTCGTTGAATTTTCCTCCTACGTGGCAGGGCTGCCACAGTTCGCGGAGAGACCGACAAATGACAGGAGTACATCCTTAAAAGTTCTGAGATCGGAGACAGTTGAATATCTGGGTGTTCGCATTGATAACAAAATGAGGTGGCATGACCATATGAATTTTATTACCAAGAAGATTCGTTTGCAGTACAGTACATTTCGACATCTATCAAGGATATTAGATTTTAACTCACTGAGACAAGTTTACCGGACGTTAGTGGAACCACATATCACATATGGAATTGTAGGTTGGGGAGGTGTACGAAATGATCATTTGAGTGGTTTAATGTGGCACAGAAGCATATACTCAAGATAATTGGGCATAAGCCGTATACATACCCAAATGATGCAATTTACGCGGAATCGAACATAATGGATGCTAGACAAATGTTCTTCTTTAGATGTGTGACAAGACAGTTCTCCGAAGAAAAAAGGTATTCCAGGTATGCCTACAACATGAGAAATACAAATATGATATTACCTGTCCCTCGTGTGCAGAAGGCAGTAAGTCAGAGGTCGTATATCTATCAAAAACCTCGAATGTTCAATAAACTTCCTGAGAGAATACGTACTGCTAACACTTTGAGACGGTTCATGAGAGAAGTGAGGGAATATATTATGCAGACTCCTAGACAGGAGATTCATTCATTTGTTAATGTAGAGACATAGAATGAAATCAGAAATCAGGTTTTTACATGTATGTGTGTGTGTTGCTCTGCACGTATATGAGTGCGTGTATATGTGTGTGTGTATGAGAGAGAGAGAGAGAGAAGTATTGTAAGTGTGAGATGGTTGTATGTGTGGGGTGAATAAGACAGATAGTGTGTACAAAAGTAAAGAATATATGAGTGCGTGTATGGATGTGTGTGTGAGAGAGTGAGAAGTATTGTAAATTAATTTGGGACTGTATATCCTCCTTATAGGACACTAATATTGGAAAGATGCAGAGTGCTAATTGTGTTGATGTTTTTTACTATTGTAAAGTCGCACACAAGGTATTACCTTTTGCGACTATAATATTATAGGTTTATTATTGATATTATTGTCATCATGATACTAAATTGAATTGAATTGAATTGAATAAACTTTACTATTATTATTATTATTATTATTATTTATTATATCCTTTTTTGAAAAATACACTTCGGATGACTGAAACTACATTTTTGTTTTAAAATTAAAATTTGGCATGAAATATTTTCAGCTACAAATATCTTAGTCGCGGTTTACGTTGAAAAAAGTTTACATTACGTTTAAAAAACTGCCTTACCCTTTTTCCTCATAAAGTTACCTCTGCAATTTTTAATACAAGGAATTAATTAAAGTCAATTTAGTCAATCAACCTGCCATCTAAGACGAGAGAAACCAATATTCTCATTATATTGACGTAATTTAATCTCTAGGCACCATTAATTTTAATTTAAGTAGTTTGTTCTTTATTCCAAACCGAAATCATCAACTACCACGACAATTTGGAATTTTTAGAGTCAACTGATCTTAAATTGGATCGATACTCCTGAGCGCTTGAAGCGTGAGCTTTATTCAATTGGGCATTTGAAACTTTTTACAATTACAACTTTTCTAAGATAATAATCCGAACTGGAAATGTTGAACTCTGGTTACACGGAGTCTTAATATTAGTTTCTTTGAGTGGCTTATGTTTTGTTCAGATTAAATCGCTCAGTTCGTTACGGCAAGATGAACACAAGGCCTACTGCAGTCCTCTTACACCTCTGTCTCTAACCCTGGAGGGAAAATGTTACCCTTATTCACCTCGCTCGTTACAACTTCAGACGACAGTGTGAGAAATTCTTGTGCAAGCATCTGAGAAGGGAATCGTCTTTTTTTAACGCCGGCGGATTATACGTGAGGACTGTAAATCTCATAGAGCTCTCATAAAATATGTCAACTTAATGCAGTCCTTTTATAACATATTGGTCCACATTTTATTCGAGACCATAAAGAAATCTCAAAATACTGATAAACTTTGCAGACGCTAGAAAATCTTATAGATGCTCTTATTTCTTATTTTCCTTTTTTCTTCGCAGCATTTTCAGTATTGAAAGCTAAGAACATGAAATGTAGTGCTGACCTTTTAACAAATTTTCGTAAAACAATTTTTTATCTGAGAGACCGTGACTTTCATATTCATAACCATATATGGTTGGCAATACGAAGATCCTAAGCTACTATTAATATCTGAACGCTCGCAATCCAGAGGACAGCTTGAAACTTCACCCATAAGTAATTATACATTAATATCTTATAGCTGCAAGGGAATGTCTGCAAATGCTGCGCTATGAAGATTTTCTTCGATCTTTTGCTTGTGTACATACACCACCCTTCAATCAATAGCATGGAAAGAGTTAAAGCGTTTCTAAGTGCACTAGATAATAGCTTCCAAACAATAAAATCAATGAGCCGGTACTCTCAAATTGCAATCGGAGGTGACTTTAAAATTAATGTGCTTGCTTGTAGATAATACTTTTTATAGACAATTTCGCGATCCTCGGCAATTATGGCATAAAAATCACCATGCATGAGCCTACGCGTGTGACGCCCACATCATCTACATCCATCGACAATTTCCGTGTGAGTGAAAAACCTTACCTAAATGCTCAGCCAAACCTATTGAAAACATATCTTGGTGACAATCATGTAGTGTTCCTACGGGTTCCCAGTGTCAAGTGCACCACGGACGGACTAAAAGTCACTAAACGATTGATTAGTGAGGCTAATGTAGTCACCTTCATCGCATTGCTTCAACACGAGACATGTACAAACGTACTCTAAGAGACTCCCCCTGAAGATGCCTTTAACAATTTCCTGGCAACGTTCCGCATCCAGTTCAATGTATATTTTTCAATTAGAAAAATTAGAATAGGTAGCAGGCGCAGAGGTCCTGTGACGATAGAAGTTAAGAATATGAAGCATGTCGTCGCACTATATGGTGAGTGTGCCTAAAATTTTTCAGTATTGAAGCTTACGTTCAAAACAGTGATTGTAAAATATAAACAAGTTATCGCAGATGTAGGGAAGGCTGAACTCAATAGAGCCATCAGCTACAGCACCAGCAAGAGCAAAACTATGTGGGAAGACCATTAACAAACAAACAGGGAGGTACCTTAAATGTCACACTGAATGCCCTGACATAAATGCGGACTCTCCAGACCAGTTTGGCAACTTTTTCTTACCTGCTGCTCAAAATGCAACGGATCATCTGCCTGCCTCGGTAAATATAGCATTTGTTGGGGAGATAACAACGCAAGTGAACACCCAATTTAAGCTCTCACCTGTTACACAAGAAGATGTTCTGTACGCAATAAATACCCTCAGATTATCTAGTTCTGCAGTGCTGGATGAGGTGTCAAGTATATTGCTTAAGCACTGCAAGTTTTTTGTTTCTTCGCATATATATATATATATATATATATATATATATATATATATATATATATATATATATATATATATATATATATATATATTGATATAATATAAGAGGGAACAGGGACAGTATCTATAAATATCACTTTCAAAGTAAGACAGAATACGCCATTACATAAACTTAAACACGGTGACGGTCAAAGAACTATTTATGGGCAGATATAATGCATGTAGAATATAAAAAAAATATGATATCATTTGATAGATCAGACGGTACATATGAAAAACACATGTATATATATATATATATATATATATATATATATATATATATATATATATATATATATATGGGTCATGCACCCAGGGTACATATAGACCAACAGAACACCTAACGAAATATGCTGTTGAAACCAAAATTTTAAAATTACAAAGCAAAGCATGATTTAAAAACACGAGATAGATTTTACAAATGTGCAGATAAGGGAAAGGCAAGTAATCAGATACTGATAAACACTTGTGTATGCAATATGTGGTAGTTATAAGGCATAAGTATATAAGAAGTTATAATTTAAAAAATACAGAATGAAAAAGACTGTTAATACGGCGCTGAGCTTCAACAGAAAGTGATATAAGAGACAGTATAATAAACGAGAAAAGAGAGTAGCAGATAACCACAATAAAGCTAAAATTGTTTTACGAAGTCTTGTTAGGTAATAATTTCTAGTAAGTAAGATTTTGATAAATAATAGATGTCGATATAGGTTACGAAATAACGTCAGAAAAAGATTGTAAATTTGTAATGAGTAGATTAAGGTTTTTAATGAATGGAATGATAGGAATATCAGTAGGTTACCGAGGCAATGTACGATACAAACAGAAAAATAGAAGAATTTTAAAATATATATCGGGCCAAATAAAAATGTGGTTCGTGACGGGGTTATTAGGAGAAAAAACAAACAAAACGGGGCTTTTTCGACGCCATTGGAACCAAAAGCAGCGATTTGGAAATGATCCAGAGAAAATTGATGAAAAAGCAGTTAAAAGTTCAAGCAGAAGATATCAACAGTAATTGGATTTAAAGCGTCCCAGGAGATCAATAGAGTAAGTGATTATGAAAGTACTTACGTCTTCAACTAAATAAAGAGCCTGCAATCAAATACAAAGCAGGAAACCCACATTTAGGTGCTTAGCTCTAGAATAGTCTATAATTTCAACGCATAAGAGCAGTAAATCAATAACTCTTTATAAATAGAATGCTTCAGCAACGTATAAAAACAATCGCCATATTTGTTTTGATATAATAGTTAGGAAGAGAATCATCGAGGTGCCACTTTAGAGTTTTCGTTTACGTAAAACATCCAGTGGGCAGACAACCAGTACCACACGAAACAAGTTCTACGTGGTACACAATATAGACTCTCATAAGTACAAAATATTGCAATGCCATATATTTATAAGTATATAAATAGTTATTAATCAATAACACTAAATTTGAATTAAAGAACAGAATATTGGAATAAAATATAAATGCCGAATTTTTGAAGGTTCATAGTTTAAATATTAGCAATAATTTTAGTAAAAGTAGTCATGTAGAAATAGGAATATTCTTGTCCCATTTATTTAGGTAGAAGAAAGTTGCATTGTTGTGTATCAGAAAAAAAAAACAAAGAACAGGTAAATATAAAGCAAAAGCATTGTATTCGCCGATACAAACAGTCAAGGTACATATATATATATATATATATATATATATATATATATATATATATATATATATATATATATATATATATATATATATATATATATATATATATATATATATATAACGTTACGCACCTTCAAATTTTGTTATTCTGATCACAAAACATTACCTAACGAATAATCTTTGCTAGACTGGCTATTTTTCACACGTTTATTAACACATTTTACTAATAGACAAAGAATAAAAAAATTACACAAGATACATTTAACAAAATCACATTCTTTGCTTAAATAAATTCTCACAAATTTTCATAACTTACATACATACAGAACCAAATCTTATAAATAAATAATAACCTATAAATATAAATACACTAAAAAACAAATAATAATAAACACTTTATAATAAACCCCCACAACACCATTACTTATCAATTAGCGCCCTAAGCGTGGGACTTTTCAGAATATAAACTTATAGTATACCATAGTAAACCCCTACATTATATATATATATATATATATATATATATATATATATATATTCATTTTATAAAATATTTTATAGGAGCGGCCATTATTAAATGCTATTTGCTTAATTATCGAAAATTATTTTTCAAAATTGATTCCGGACATGGGTGTGGAAAATGCTAGATGTATCATTAAATGATAGGCTGACAACTTTTCTGAAAAAGGGTGACATTAATCATTAGGTATATTTGTGTCTGTGTGAGTAGGTTTGCTGTATCAGGAAAAGTCAAGTAAAATATGTTATAACTTCTAAATGGCTAAATCTCAAAAATTGAACCTTCTTCTAAGGTAAACTTTTGCATGAGGGTTATTTATAAAATTTTAAAAGTTAAATTAATTCTGTGGACCAACTCGAACATATTTCTGCACTTAGAAGTAACCATGCTGACAAATCTACATTTGCGAAACATATCATTAATATCCAAGGAAGACCCACAGCAAATAACCGAATAGACACAACACATTTTTGTAAAGACAAGCGCAAAGCTGACTGTTTAAAATCTTAATTTTTTATAAAAGTTGGAATAAGATAATGGGTTAATGCGTGTCAAAATGTTCGTTCTTAGCCTCTGCTTTATTACCGTTATTGGTTAGTTGTTCTTTTCTCTCACTGTTGCAAAGTATTTTTAGGGTCATTGTTGTTATGGGTTGAATCCATTTTTATCTTGCATATTAACATACATCACGTAGATATTTTAAAAACCTCAACAGTCATTTTTTTATACTTTTTAAAAATTATTTGATAAAGGCATCATAACGTAGCAATGAATTTTTATTTGTTGTGGTAATGAATTTGTATAATTTAATTTAAATTTCTTCTGCCTGATGATATTGTCAAACAACGATACTGGTTACAGATAAGAAAACGTTTGTGAAGCCAGATAAGTAGTCTCTACGTCTGTATTTAGTATACTTATCTGTGCTCATCACAGGTTCCAATCCTCAGGAAATAGCGTGTATGAGAAATTGAGTCGGAAACTAAAACTCCCATATAAAGTTTTGCTACCATAAGGCACTTGCTGCATCAGGCTTCTTAGCGAAATTTTATAAAGAATTTTGCTTCACCAACCTGTTGACCGCGAGCCACCAGTACCTGGCAAAGGCAATGCTGGTAGCTCACATTTTTCAAATTAAAAAAGGTGTAAAAATCATATAATATTTCGTAAATTTTGAAAATCCTCATAATAAACACAAGTAGCGGCAACACTGCGGTGGGCGATCTGCCGCTGACGTCACCATGCTAGATAGTATCGACCAGCACGCTAGCAGCGGTGGAGAACGATCTGGGTTGTTTTGAACGGGATAAATACGCATAGTGAGGCGACATTGCGCTCAGTTTAAGACTAAACGGCATAATCAACGTCCAGCGGTTGGGTTAGTAGAGAGCAGTAAAAAATATTATGGCAAGCGATAGTAAAACGGAAGATATGCCATTTTCATTCGGAATGTGAAGAACAATACTTTTATAGAGAGGTTAAAGGTAAAAATGTATGTATGTAATACTTCTGTCTCCGCTGCTGAAAAGGAGAATGTTAAAAGGCATCACAAAACTGTATATTCGAATTTTTAAAAACCATTCTCATTACATTGTGCCACCAAATGGGAAAAACTCAAACGATTAAAAAACCAGTTAATTGGAAAACAATTAATATTTTAAAAAGTCTGGACGCAGCAAGTGCGTTATGGTAGTAAATTTTCATGGAAATAGTCTGGCACCAAATATTTTTTATAACTTTGTTTTTTCTTGTTACATGTAAATATGAACTTTGGCATATCGTTTCTTTTTAATATTATAAACTTTGGTTGCCATAGCGGTTCTATTTTTTGAGATTTTTTTTTCCGAAAGGAAACTCAAAATTTTTCTACCTATCCAAGCCATTTATCAAAGGAAGTTACGTGCGAAATTTTATCAACATTGAACAATTATTTGTTAAGTTATCGATGCGATACATATATGTATATATATATATATATATATATATATATATATATATATATATATATATATATATATATATATATATATATATGAACATATAAAAATTTAAACTGACCCCGGAGATGGGTCTCAAAATTCAAAAGGCAGGATCTCCCCATTAGTGAATTCTAAGAAAATTCACTAAAAACAGTCGAAAATTCAAGGCTGCAACGAAGCATCATACCGTCTGTCCCAAATAAATGCACAAAACCTAAAACTTTTGAAGACGGGGAAATGAAAAACAGGCGTTTTTAGAAGCTGCGGTTGCGTTATTTGTCAACTTTAGAAATAAATACGAGATATTTACAGCTATAAAATCTTCACTTTGAAGTCCGATGGTTAATTACAGGACAAGTGCTGAAATTCTTAAATTTTTTCAACAACACGATGAACCGATTCGGGAACTGGAAAATTTAATCTGATTTAGAGTTTTTTTTACAGACATTACAGAAAAATTAAACGAACTCAGTTTGCAGCTTTAGGGGAGAGGCAATATATATATATATATATATATATATATATATATATATATATATATATATATATATATATATATATATATATATAGGGTGCTTGGCGAGTCGCGTTCATTAGAAGTTCATAACCTTCTAGCCGAATTCGAAAGAAAAAATTTGGGTTTAACCATAAGCGGTTGTGCGAGAGGAAAGTAAATTACTTTGAAGTACATGGTACTTCCGGTTATACCCTATATATTATTGCAGTTTCAGATTCTGCATCTAATTTCAGAATAATTTTTATAAAGACACCATATGTCAAAAATGTGACGTTTTCAAGTTGACAGAACTGTTCGAACATTTAACAACAGATTCCCTCATTTGGCTACAATTAATAGAACAAAATTCAGCAGAATTTAAAAGTAATTTGTCAAGTCCTGGAATAATGCCGACACGACGCGTTGTTAAACGTTTCAAAATTGAAGAAAATGAAATGAATGAAATTATAGTTCTTGCATATTTTGAAACATATTCACAAAGTTCGTTGAGAAGTGGGTCTAGAGATTTGGGTTTATCTATCTGAGCAATACACAAAATATTGAGAAAGCACAATGTGCATAATTACTCACTTCAGCTCGTACAAGAGCTCCACCCTAGTGACTTCCGACAAATTATAAACTTCTGTGAAGATTTATTAATAAAGTTTCAAGAAGATCCCTCATTGTTAAAAAAATATGGACATACGAGTCTAGATTTGATAGAGAGGGTATTGTCAATCGCAAGAACGTGCATTATTGGGCTAGAGAGAACCGGCATTCAACGATACATCTAAATTTCCAAAACAAATTCAGTTACAATGCTTTCTCCTTAATTTGAGGCAATGTTGTGTGTTATCACATTTATGACAGAAGCTTAAATTCTCAGAGGTATTTGTTGGAGATCCTTAGAAACATAGTAATAGATTCTATTGAAAATCTGCCAGTCAATACAGTAGTTGCTATGGTAATAACTAGACGGGTCTCCCTCTCATTGCTCGAGCGAAGTATATCAGGAACTAAATAAGATGTTTGAACACCAATGGATAGATCGCAACGGTCCCTGCAGATGGCCGCCAAGATCACCAGATCTAATACCGTGTGACTTTTAACTCTGTGGCAGGATAAAGAGTAAAGTCTATGCTACGCCAGTGAGGACACGCGATGAACTTATTCAACGGATCGTCGAGGCCTTTCTAGAACTAGATCCACACGAAGTAAGGAAAGCAACTACACACGAAGTAAATTCTAGAATTTTTAAATGTCTCGACAGGAACGGGAGACACATTGAAAATTTCCTATAGGCTTCTACCTACCTATGATTTATTTTTACATTTGCTATTTATTATTTTTGTTTAAAGTTGTTAAAATTAATGTTTTTGTTTGTGTTCTTTGTTTTTTTTACTAATGTCTATTTATTTTCAACCTCAGCAAAATTTGTTGAATTTAATACATGAGACAAAGCCAGATTTAAAAAAAGTGAGGATTTTAGATAAATTAAGATTTTAGATAAGTGAGATAGGTTGAACATAATGTAACAGAAAAATCTATATTATATCTCAAAACGTTGACAACAAGCAGCTACAATGAAAGTCTGGTTCCAAGATATAAGAAGTGACGCATCCCTACCGAATCGAGCTATAAAAGGGATTCCATAGGCGGAGACATTTATTTTTATAGAGATATAATATCCTCTATTAATTTTTAAAAGATAATTCGTCCAACACTACTACTACTGCCTAATCGAAAGTTCAATGTATATTCACATACACCACTTATAACTACTATGAATTAAAGTAGAAGGGTATACTGTACAACCTCTTTAATCCGAACACGCGAAAATACTATACCTCCCGCTCCTTCATGGAGCAGTTAAAAATCTGAGGATGTCGACACCATTAACAACAGAATCTAGCAGTTTCGTGGAAATACAATACAACCCAAGATATAGGTTTTATAAAATAATAAAGCGGATAGATGTCGACTGTAGCTACACTGCAGCCCCATTCAACTGTTTAAAGAGTTTAAAGTGTTTCAATTGAAATGGACTAATTTTAATAAACAGAAGAGCGTAGGGTATCTACGCCTATGGGATGAGAATTAAAATGGATTCTATACTTTCTTCTCTGTCAGCGAAGTTACATACATGTTAAGGCCAGATTTCTTCGCCACCGCTTTATAGCCATTGTTCGTAATTTAACGTTGCAGCTCGGTATAAACACTTTTACCTTCTTGACAGTTAAATAGTCCATATCATTATTTCTATTATGCGCAAACTTCTTCTTCCGATATGTAGCGGCAAACTTATTGCAATTATACACAACGATATTTCAGAATTGTGAGCGATTTGAGACATAAGTCACATGGTTTATTTTAGAACCTGATAAATAGGAAGTGTCCGTTGAATTTCACCCTGTTGTTGACATTTTCAGTCATATGCAACTAAGTATGACCAGATATCTGATGTCTGCACCAAAATATAACAGAAAAAACGACATATCTCAAAAATGGTAAGAGATAGGTATAGGGATGTTTTAACAATTTTCAAAGAAATTTAAATTAGCAATAAAATGAAGTAAAAAAATATAGGGTGCTCTATTTAAAATTATCAAGGTATGAATTAAAGAAATTGCTCAAGTTGGACGCTTAGTATAGAACGCTATTTATACGTTCTGTAAGATATTATCCACCGCTTCGTTAAAACTAAACTTTTAAAGTTCAGTCACTGAGCTGGAATATCCGATCTTGTCTAATAGCGGAGATATGTCTTATGGCTAAACCCAAATTTTCTCTTTCGAATTTGGCTAGAAGGTCATGAACTTCTAATGAACGCGAGTCGCCAAACACCCTATATATATATATATATATATATATATATATATATATATATATATATATATATATATATATATATATATATATATATATATATATATATATATATATATATATACATGGTTTGCATAGCTTCTGTTTTTGTCGTGGGCTTAGTTCGTTGGCCAGTTCTGAGAAGCAAGTTTTTCCATGAGAACTGGAAATTTCCTTGTGGAAATGTTTTATTTTTGAAACACGTCAATTTACTTTTACTAAATTTTAGAGATTAAATGTGATAAGATTCGGTTTAGTTGAATAATTATTCTCCAGTCTTTTCCGGCATTAAATTTAAAATAATTTTGAAAATGCTGTGTTATTAAGATAGATAAAATAAACAAAGATGGATATATTACATTCCATTCATTAGCTTCTAATAGAATGTCCAAAATTTGATTGACATTAAATTTATAAGCATAAACAGGTCAGAGGCTTTTAAGTCGATTGTTTAAAAATCAGCTATATTAATTTACCATATGTGTATATACGCAGATGAAGGGATGGCATTGGGAGATTATTATTACATCATCCACAAACAAAATTTAATATGCATGAGATTAAACAAGTCCAGGTAATCAGGGTTATTAATTTAAAAACTTGCGAAAATTCACTAACATAACGCACTTGCTGCGTTCAGACTTATTTGCTATGATGGCTTTAGAAAAAATAAGCAAAAAAATAAATAAGTAAATGGTGTTAATAATTTGTGTATCAGAATGACATGGAATAATTACCGATTTTCTCTTCGCGCGTGCTAATAATAAGATTATCTTTAAGAAGACAATAAACGGAGTTTTGTGGTAACCTAAAAACCCACAACATTTGTTTACGTCAAAGAAGTGGGTATACAAAATAAAACAAAATGGTTTCGTTTCCTTTGTTTTTGTTCATTAATATTAACCGAATATCGACATTTATAGAGAAAGAAATATCCAACACATAAGACAATAAAAAAGCCATTTCAGCTTCAGTAAGCCTAAGACAATATTATTCTTTTACTTTCATTTGTATTATTTTCTCCGTTTAAATATTCCATAAAGCAGTCCCTAAATACAGAAAATCAATAACCTCTTATCAGATTGTTGTGTTTTCCCAGATCTTTCGTAAAAGAAACTTCTATATAATTCTAATAAACATTTCTTTTTATGTTTCAGTGATCGTCAATAAAAAATGAAATCTTCGAAGTACACACAAGCAAACAGTCCCAATGACAACGAATACAGAGACTACCAGAACCTTGACATCACTCGCATTCCAGATGACGGTAACCAGAATACTGAGAGAGTCCCGTATATAGAAGGCCATGGATACACAACAAACAAAAGCTCAGAGCTTCTGTTAAAAACTAACGAAGCTTTTAAGACAGAGGAGAGTTTGCATGAAATTCAGCACTTCAGCCCTGAAAGAAATGCCAACAGGTTCGGTCCGGGACAAGATATCGAAATGGTGTGTAACTGTGCGATCAAAAACGTTGTTTACGCCCCGAAAGTGCGGTATAAAGACCACTACAGCAGCGAACAGAATATAGTTCTAAATCGGTCTTTCACATCTCTACCTAAACTCGAGAGTACTAATTTAAGCCAATTCAGTTTAGATCGTAAAACCGGTAAATATCAGGCGCGACAAAAACACTCTTACGTGTGCGACCAGAACAGGAAAATCCTGCAGAGGCTGGATAGGAATGCTTCTGTTAGACGTGTCCAGTCTCCGGAAATTATTAACATTCATCGAGGACCAGGAACAGTGTTACAGGACAATTATGGTGCGGAAAATAGTGCGATAAAATCTTGTGTTTATGACAAGGAATTTAAGTGTGATGATTACGGGTTTGTGAGGGGACAGAGTTTCAGAGTTGCCTCTACCAGGTTCGTATTTACCCTTGTCATATATTTATTAATTTAGTACTTCCACAAATGTTTTCTATAAAGCGTTATTGTTCAATAGCTGCCCTACTTTTGTTTTGTGTAGTATGACCAACTGGTTCATAAAGTCTGCTAAAATTTGTTAGCAAACAATCAATAGCTGCACTGTGTTTATTGATATTACATAAAAAAATACAATTTTACCAAGACACGACATAGCACGCCGGGTATTGCAAAATTCGATATCAATACTGTAAGTTGTTCATCTGGGTTAATTTAAAGGAAAAACGTTGAAGTTAAAATAAAATCAATAAATTCAACCAAACCAATTTACTTCTTAATCTCATGGTTGAGTCACTGATAATTAAATTTACTATAACTAAAAAGATGGTAAATACCGCTTACATAGCAAAAATTGTAGACGCCCTCACCTTGCTGTTTTGCACCTTAAGAGGACTTTGTTTTTGATGTGGTTATTAAACGTGTTTTTTGCCTCAGAAAGAATGCAGACATAGCGGTTTCTTGCATCGTTAAATGCTTGACGGTTTTGTTGACTGGGATTGTGTAGAAGCGTTTTGTGAGCTTTGACCTTTTCAAGCCTGGCCTTGTCACAAGATTTAAAGCACCAGGGCTTTTGAGTGGATGAAGAGGTTTTCTGTGTACGTGGAATAAATAATTCCATACCAGCTTGGATAATTTCGGTGACGTTTTGTGAGATATCAAAGGGTTCAGGATGAGAGAAGCAGACAGACGCCCATGGAAATGAGGAAAAGTAATCTCGCATTTCGTCCCAGTTCGCGGAGTTGTAGTGCCAAACGATACGTGCGTGTGATGACTGTGTGAGGGGGGCAGTGACTCATATTTTATAGCATTCAGGATTTGTAGTAAGAAGGAGATCCGAGGGATTTGAGCTGTGTGTTGGGATGCGAGGAAAATAAGTAGGTTGCTGAACCATATTGGCTAAAGAGTTGCTGACTGCAAAGGCCTCTGCTGCTATCCCTTGTGGATTGGTTTTTGAGGATCCTAGCCATTCCTTATTATGTACATTGAAGTCACCAAGAATAGTGACCTCGGAGGAAGTATATTCAGAAATCAGATGGTCGGTTTTTTCAGAAAGGTAGTCAAAGAGCTGGACAAAGTTGTTGTCAGAAGGTGACCGGTAAATGAAACAGATGAATTTAGTTGCAGCCCTGAGGGAGAGTTTTATCCATAGTGTGTCTTTTCTTCCAGCTTCTAAATTGGGGCGTCTGGTGCAGGGTAGATTGCTACGGACATATGCGCACACGCCTCCATGCAATCGAAAGGAAGTAAGGAGCTCATACCCCGGGAAATTAAGGTGATTAGTGGCTGTTTTGGCACTGATTTGGGTTTCGGCGAGGAAAAGGAGTTGGGGGCTATTAGCCTGGAGGAAATGGTGGACGGAGTTCAGGTTAGAATTTAGGCTACATATATTCGAAAAGGATATATTGAATCTTGATGTTGGCGCCCCCTGTACACCCCTCTCCCGGAGATCCGAATGGAGGGGTATTTTACCTCTGGAAAGTTTTGTACAAGGAGGAGCCATCAGGATTTTTGCTTATAAGGTAAACTGACTCATACACAAGTGCAGAAATTCTCATTGACAAATTAAGCAGTTTATTTTAATTATTATTATTACTATTATCTTCATCCAAGATAATGCCCTTTCAACTTAAAAGGATGTTTGCCTACACGATGTCTAAGTCGTAGTCTTTTCTCATAAATATTAGTTGTGTCGTTTAAATCCCCAAAATCAGCACTTTATTTAAACTAGAATATCTTAAGGTTAGACTGGTGGGTAAAAAAAGTCAATAACTAGCTTCCTTGGTGCCAAAAGCTGTCATAACTTTTCCTTTTCATTAATATTTTAACTTTTGATAGTGACTTATGGACTGACCATAAACGAATCGCTTAGCTTCCAGTGTGCTGGCACCAGCGAGGTCATACATCTAATGCACCATTAGCTAAATTAACGGCTCTTCTTTAAAGTAACAATGTAAAGATTAAAATAAAAACCAACAGCAAAAACAACTAAGTAGATACAAGTTGAATGTACATACCTGAACTGAGAAAATTAATAAAATGAAAAAAAGTATCCATTCGACAGCAATAGCCACCAAAGAATTTTGCGGACTTACATATAATTGCTCATTATTTATTTTATTTTAAAACAGTTGAAGTTGCAAAGACAATTAAAAAGAACTCACAAAATCAAACGCTCGCTATTCGGAAAATTATTTTCATAAATGCAGCGGCGCAATATATTTTTCATAGAAATTATTCAATAACCAGTCGCACTCCTCAAATGATGAGTGCGACTGGTTATATTTGAACAATCTGTTTCCCCACAAAAGGTGTCTTTAGTCCACATTTACACTCATAAAGTTTCATAAAGTTATATAGTCTACTTCCCAACCAATCAGAAACAAAATATTTGCAAAAAAAATGGAACATTCTATTTTAGAAATAAAGATAAAACAGGCCTATGTTTCTATAAACCTTTTTCGCTGATACTGCAGATGAGAGGAAAACCAGTTGATAGAAAAAGTTCACCGCCTCATACGCACTTTGATACTATTTTTACCTTGTGGAAATTCGTCTCTACGTTTTGGGATTTTGTCGTTGCCAACTTACTGTAATTATTAATTCTTTGCTGAATATATACGATAAGTTTAAACCAACATTGTTTTTATGTTGTGTTTTTTTTTGTAAAATGCATAATTTAGCGGCTTTCTTTAGTCTTCGCCTACGTGTTTTGGTCAGGTTAGGTCAAGTAGGATTAGCTCAGGTCACGTCGTCCAGGCCTGCATCGTAGAGTGTATTGTGTATAAGGGACAAAAACAATGGTCCCCTGCAACTCCTAAACAAACTGGGGAACAAGGAGCAAATAGGCGTACTGGGGGCTGAAGACCATTATTGGGAGGTGTTGATGCAAAATATGAAAAGGGCTGCTTCTAGAAATCCTTCCTGTTTTTCTCGATTTTCCCTTTATATTTTTCTGTTCAGCGCTTCTTTTCACTCCCTGTCCCATAAGTTTTGGGGGGGGTTGATTCCACAACATTTCCCGCCTCTTCACAGGAAGGGCAACACTGCTTCTCTCAACAAGCATCTGTCAGTTGACTCCTGTCAAATTTTGAACAAGCTGCGTCATTTAGTTTGTGTTAGATAGTCATTGTAACTAGACGACTTCTTAAGTTATAACGAAAATGGAAAAAGTAAATTTCGTATGCTCATCAAACATCACTTTTTGCGGAAAGAAGCCATCACTCAAACCAACGCTAAGCTTGATAAATACTATGGGGACTCTGCACAATCAATTTCCATGGTAAAAAAGTGGTTTACTGAACTTTGTTGCGGCCATACAAGCACAAAGACGCTGAACGTTCTGGACGCCCAGTTGAGGTCGCTACACCCGAAACAATTAAAAAGATTTACGATATGGTATTGGCCGATTAGAGATTGAAAGTTCGGGAGATTGTGAAAGCCATAGGAGTATGACATGGCTCAGTGGTTTCGATTTTGCATGATTACTTGGGTATTGGAAAGCTATCCAAGATGGGTGCCGCGTTTGCTTACAGTCAACCACAAAGGAAATCATGTGACAACTTCGAAGGAGTGTTTGGCGTTGTTCAACCGCAATAGGTACGAATTTTTGCGCCGTTTCGTAACCGTGGAAGAAACATGGATTCACCACAACACACCAGAGACCAAACAGCAGTCAAAACAGTGGGTTTCTCCATGCGAATCGGCGCCGAAGAAGACAAAGGTGGGTTTACCAACCATTAAAGTTATGGTGACCGTTTTTTGGGATGCACGCGGTATAATCCACATTGAGTACCCTCAAAACGGAAGAACAATCTATGGCAAATATTGTACCAACTTATTAGACCAATTCAATAACGATGTGAAGAAAAAAACGACCGCATTTGGCCAAGAAAAAGTTCAAAAAAAGTTCAGTTCCCCAAGACAATGCAAGGGTGCACACATGTGGGGGTGAAAATTAACATTATTTCGTTAAAACTCGAGTAATATAACGTTTTAGGGTTTGTTGTTAGGAAACTTTTTAATTTATCAAATCTCTGGTATCCTGTGCTGAAACTAAATTAGAGGTTAACTGTGTGGGGCTGGAATATTGTTGAGAAAAATTAAATTTTTTTTTGTAACGGCGTAAAAAGTCTAAACGTATAGAAAACTTAATTCTGGAACGAAAAATTTTAGTCTCTCGGTCTGTCGGTCGGCCGGTCTGTCGACATGTACGTCTGTTTGTTGATAGGCACAATAACTTTCGAACGAATTAAGATCCAGTTAGCAATTGACAAAGGAACGCTTCGAATTGTTTGGGGTAGGATCGATTTTGGCGGTATGGGATAAATAAGGGGTGATTTGGTGAAAATTCACAACTCGAGTAATGTAACGTTTAAAAAGTTTATGGATACAGGAATACAAATATTATGTGTGTGGTCAAGTCATGGGCACTAAATTCATTCCATGAGAATGTCTTTCTGCAGAGAACAGATTATAACAGCTATGTACAAGTTATGGTTCAATTTTCAGCACTATTTCATGTAGGTAAGGGATCGTTTTAGTTTACAAAATTTTATAGAAACAGCAAGCCTATGGAATTTCCTTCTATGAAACATATTAAGCCACTTGATTTCTTTTAGCTTATGAGAAACTCTATGAGGCAGGCGCATGCCGAATAGAAGTCTCAAGCACGAATTCTGTACTTTTGAATTCGTCTCGCATTACCGCTATCAACTTTGTTTCGGCCTGATTATCTTCCACATGCTTAGAAACATTTCTTCACTATGTCAGTCTTAAAGCACTCACTAGTGACTTAGTTTTGTCACAAATAACTGCAAAGCTGAGCTTACTAAGTTATGTTTCGCACACGTGTCATTTGCAGGTAACGGAAGAAGGTTTGTATTTTTATTTAAAAAAATTACTAATAGAGAGGTATCGATGGTGAGACTTTGCAATTTTTTTTTCAAATGAGCGCGAATTTGGGCCCCTAGAACCCATATCCGGGGTCACTTTAGATTTTTATAATTAATATAATTATAATGACTGCTAGTGCCTTTCTTTTATTAATACATTGGATGAGTTCGTAGGCCAGGAAAATTGGACAAGGTTTACCGGGAAAATTTTTATTTTTCTCTCGAAAAAAATGTTTTTCTCCGAAAAGTACAAAGCTATTTCGATTGAATTTGGTGGAATATTGCTTTGGGAAAGACCTAACTATGCACCAAAATTCAGCTTTGTAGGCTTACCGAAAATTGAGCTATTCATATTTGAAACATTTCTTTTTAATATCACCGCTTTTTATTGACAATGGCAAACACTGGTTTATGAGATCTAGTAGGTCTGAGCCGTTACCTAGCAACGGAACATTTTATATCATTGCCCAGGTCAATTACACGCTGTAATAGACGTTTATCATATAATATTAGATTGTTTATCCGTTTTAAATTCCAGTTGACAAATTATTTGTGTTATTTGGGAATTTTAATATACAAGTGCAAACTATTCCTTTACGATTTTATTAATGTCAGTGGGTGGACTAAACAGTGGTAGTGATGTTTGTCAACAGATACAAAAGGTCGAAGTTTTACAAAAAAGGCAGATATCCAACAGGTTAGTTATTTTCTCTCTAATGCTTTGGCGGTAGTTTTAGTTAAGTTTGTGGTTTGACGGTCCATAATTATTAGCTAATTTTCGTACAAAAAATTCTCATTAAGGAGACCGAGACTTTAGAATTTTAAAAAGATTTATTCAAATGAGCGCAAACTAGGCCCCCTAGAATCCATATCCGGGTTACGTTCAGTTTTTATCTGTTTATATATATATATATATATATATATATATATATATATATATATATATATATATATATATATATATATATATATATATATATATATATATATATATACAGGCTGACGCATTTCTACGGCAATGCTCAATATAATTATTATTATACAAGAGACGAGAAAAAATTGTATAAGTTAATTATAGGGTATCTTGAGCTGCATCTTATAAAATTATTTTGACAATCACAGGTTGGCCCATAAGTCGTTGGTGAACCCTACAATTCTTTTTTCGAACACCATTATTTTATTGCATTTTTATCGAAATATGTATGTAAGAAAAATAAATTGAGTCGCAGTAAATGCGTTTTGGTAGAAAATTTTCATTATATGCTTCAAATTTCAATAACTCAATTTGCTATTAACCTAAGGTTTGTGGGCTAGGAAACCAATATTTAAAGTTTATTGTCGAAAAATTTTTGTACATTTTTAATCAATATGTTATTTTGATAAAATATGGCACATTGTTTCTACTATATAGGTTATGCCGGTAACCAAATTGATGCCTGCTTGCATTAGAGATATATTTCCTATTCAAAGCATTTTTATAAAAATTCACTTCCATAACGTACTTGCTGTGTCCAGACTTTTTTATTTTGTAATAACTTTTTCATTACTTTTTGTTATTCAAAATCATAATTCTAATTGGCCGTATTCTGAAGAACACAAATTTGACTAATTAAAGGGGTGCAGAAAAATATACTCGACATTTCTAGCCAGGTAGTGTAACAGTTACCGTACTTTTAAAAGTTTCAAGATTAAAATTTGTGTTTAGCTGTGAGGGCTACCAAGGGTATTATCTTATTTTCCTAAAAAAGGCTAATATCCCTGTAATGAAAATCTTACACCGTACAATAAACAAAGTAATCTCATAAACTTGTTTCTTTATTACAAAGGCTTAAGTGCCGCGATTACGATCTTATTGTGAGCCATATTTTGACGAGGAAAGTTTCCTTATATCACGTTTGCGTTTATTATCCTTCCGAATCTGGAAGTTATTACATTAACAGCTATATGAAGGGGACATAATGACAGTAAATACAATATTAAATAACACCTAATAATGTTTTGAGAGTTTTGAAATTACAAGCAGCTTTAAAGTGTGCTTTTTAATTTTTCATCAAACTCGTTGCAACAATTGTTGCTATTGAATAAAAAGTATATTATGTAAATTAAAATATCTAATTGTTTGTACTTAAGGCTTTTATTAGGTATAGGTGATCCAAAAATAGTTTTTATAATTTATAATTATTAAAAACAAATTTTGTAAATTGGCTGCAGTAAAATCAACGACCTGTAAGCAGGAGCATTGTCTTGCAGAGAAAGCATTATATTTGCGTTATTATTATGAATATTATTATTATACATAAACATACAAAGCCTGACCTCGGATTTTGTTTCTGCCTATTCAAAGGATTTTTATCAAAATTAAAAGGTCTCAATCTTCCCATTACCAAATTTGTTCTACGAAAATTGACTAAAAATTATTTAAATTTGAATGTACCCAAAAATGGGTGCCAAACTAAAAAAAAAACAATTTTTTGGGAATCAAATTTTCGCTAGTAGGTAGGCAAAGATATATTTTCCAATGATCGCGAACCAGAGCATTGAAACAAATTTCGAAGTTTTGTTCAATAACCTATATGTTAATATATACATTAATTTTGGAAAGATAAAAAATGTACAGGGTACTTCAAACTTCTTGGTTAATATATATATATATATATATATATATATATATATATATATATATATATATATATATATATATATATATATATATATATATATATATATCTGTGCAGCCGGACCAAGTAATAATTTGAGGAACTTCGTGGGATTTACGATTGTTACGACGATTGCTGCGCCTGCTCCCGAACTTATATAGGGCAAACAAATAGATATATCTAGAGTAGAATATATAAGCACAATCTCGCAGTTAGAAAATCCCACCCTTCATTCGCACTGTCCATGAGCCATATTTATACGGGACGAAAAATAGACTTCTAAGATACAAACACAATAGCCCGGATTTACAACTCCAAAACCAGAATTATTCGCGAAGCGATCAACATAGAAAAACGGCCCGATTGTTTAAATAAGAGACATGATGGTCTTCGACTACCGATTATTTGTAAACCTATTATATCCTCATTCCAAACACCCAAAATGACAATTCATGCAATAGACAATTTAACTCCCCCATTACCTGACTCAACAAATATCTCCAATCCGCTTAATCCTATTGGTACCGTTACGAAAGCGCCTGACTTAATGGACTTTGACCCCACTAGATACACTGGCAACAAGACAGATGGACGAGAGGTTATAAATAATACCACGAACTGCCAGATCACTCTGAGCTATAGGGTAGAACACATTGAGACCTTAGAGATGATATGCAGTAATATTTGTGGAGCAGGCTGATTGAGGCATCGTTATCAAGAACCATTACCTCAAATATTTCCAAACTGCACTAACTGGCTAAACAACCCACAGCATCATAAATAATCAGAGGGCCTATTACCTCTCTGAAACGATTACAAAACCCAGGCAACGATCCCTTCGACGAGTGGCACATTGAGCATATTCCTCAAATTTCCACATTCTCCAAGAACCGACCATTGTATCAAATAAATCTCCTTAACCGTTGGACAAATATATATACATATATATATATATATATATATATATATATATATATATATATATATATATATATATATATATATATATATATATACAGGGTGTTTCACAAATGATGGTCTATATTACAAGTGCACATTCATTACCAGAAAAACAATTTTCATCATGAAGATAAGTTGCAGCATTTAGTCTGTGAAGTAAGAAAAATGATCGTGTCAAATTATTACCTACAATTCCAGTCTACACATTCAAGGAAATTTGCTGTTGATGACGATTTTCAAAAGTTGCGTGGGGATTGTCGTCTGCCCAAACATGGTAGTTACGAAAATTCACGAAAGCGTCGCGCCTAAATCCAGCATCGTGTGAACAAAACACATTTGAAGAAATTCTCGACTTTATTTTGTGGAACCATTCGGAAAATTGTTGCAGGGGTAAATAATCTCTTTCAGATGATAGCGCCTGCATACGTTGGATGTGGTATGGACGCAATTGTTGCTCACGGAGAACTCGCCATATCGTTTAGCTGGATGCTCCCAAATGAGTTGCCATTTTCCTAGTATTTATTTTTGGATTTTGTTAAATTTAAATTCAGAACCACCTTTTAAAATTTAGTAGTTCCATTTCAGTCACAATAACCTCTTCAAATGTAGTAGCTCGTGCATTTCGTGGTCTACCCCGATCACCAGTAACATTATTAAGAGAACCTGGTAAAGAAAATACTAAAATCGAAAGAGACAGCTCGATGTATTAGATTAAGGTAGTACCTGTTTCTTGCAGTTTGTAGCCAGCCCGTTGAAACGTCATTCTGTGTAGAATTCTCCGATTTGACAAGGCTTTTCATACAGCTGTTTCGCTTCATAACAGCCAAATTTTCAAATTTAATAAACAGAAAAATTAGGGACAATGAAATTAATAACTTGGAAATAATTAATAAAAAGTCGCAAGCGTAAGACTTGTGCGTGGGGATGTAATGCAAATATTGTAGTTAACAATTTTCAAATTCACCAGCGCAACATCGAATCCTCAAAGAGGCAAACAGCGCATGACTACAAGAAAAGTTACAAGACATTTAATTTACACTATATAAACATTAATTACAGAACTAATTAATCCTAACTATTGTAACAAATAACCCAATCAAAATGGTCACAATTTAAAATCCAAGACAAAACAACAAGGCCAACAAAACCAAACAGCCAAAATCATTAAAACAGGATTACGTTTTCAAATCCAAACAGCCATGCAACAAACAAAAAGAAATTATAACGATAGGACAGATATATTGTGTTTACAAACAAATAAGAAACAATACAAAATTGTAAACAATCACACTCCCACTTACTTGCTCACGCACTCGCTCACCCACTCATTTACTCACTCTCTCAGTCACTCACTAACTCACTAACTCACTATCTCATTCTCTCACTCACTGTCTTGGATAACGCATGTTTATATGACAGAGCTTCCACAAAACAGGCATTTAACACACAGCGACAGCATCAGAAAAATTACCACAGCATAAAAATAATTCCATAGTCACCCATGAATTATCTTGCAGGCATTCAGTCTAGGCCACTTCAGTATCCAAGCCTTCAACAGCACCTTAAACAATCTCATGTTACATACAGGCTGTACTTTAGGTGACAAAAATTTACGTAGTCTTGGTCCCATTTGAACATGACATCGTCGTGTTTGAGACTTACTAAACCTTGGGTGGCATTCCCAATTGATCGAGTCTCATAGCAATTGGATGCTTCAATGAGTCTTCCTGTATTCTTTTGTTTACAGACACCCTCAAACCCAAGTTAACCTGTAATTTCACACAGCTGTGATAATCTACTCCCCCAGAAACACATTCTCATGAAATTAATTTAGGACCCATGGCTTGACACAAAATATTCGTATTCCTGTACCAATACTTTTCTGAAACATTATATTACTCGAGTTTTAACGAAAAGATGTCAATTTTCACCGAATCACTCCTCATTTATCCCCTACCCCTAAAGCGATCTTACCCAACAACAATTCGAGCGTTCTTTTGTCGGGTGCTAACTGGATACCAAATCTGAATAATATATTCTCAATTCGTTCGAACGTTATTGCGCCTACTAACAGGCAGACGTACAGGCCGACCGACCGACAAAAGAAATCGTTGTAGACTCAAATTTTTATATGTTTTAAGGCTTTTTACGCCGTTTTAGCAAAATAAAATCGAACTTCAACCCCTAATTTAATTTCATTTCAGAATACCAGATGTTTGATGAAATTGAAAGTTTTCTAATACACGAACCCTAAAACTTGAGTTTTAACGAAAAAATATCAATTTTCACCAAATCGCCCCCCATTCATCATCCAGTTAAGCGATTTTACAAAAAAAACAACTCGAACCGTTCGCTTGTCGAGTGCTAACTGTATACCAAATTTAAAGATGATATCTCAATTCGTTCTAAAGTTATCGTAGCTACAAACAGACAAACATACAGACCGACAGACCGACAAACCGACAGACCGACCGAACGACAGACCGACAGACCGACTGACCGACAGACCGACAGCCTGACGGACCGGGCCGACAGACATAAAAAAGTTTTTCCAAAGCATGTTATATACGTTTTGATACTTTCTAAGACGTTTAAGCGAAAAATTTTTTTTTTCGCCGATGCCATACTTACGTGATGATGTAGAAGTAAAACTAATAACTAAAATAATTTTTTTTCTGCTAATGAATGTGCACCTGTAATATAAACCATCATTTTTGAAACAGACTGTATATATAAACATATAAAAATAAAAGGACCTTGAATGTGGGTTTAGGGGGCTTTAATTTGCGCCTATTTGAAAACATGTTTCAAAAGTCTCACCGTCGTTACCTTTCTATTAGTAAATTTTCTTAATAAATTTTTATTTACTTCGTAAAAAAATATGAACGATTATATATATATATATATATATATATATATATATATATATATATATATATATATATATATATATATATATATATATATATATATATATATATATATATATATATATTTCTCTCTATATTGTAAGTCACATAAACTTTGTGATAATAACATTTTAAGTACGCATAGTCTGATAAAAGGTAAAAGTTTATATCTAAAGACAAGCTTATGAAAACGTGACACGATTGATAAAGTGTAGAAATTAAAAGAGGTATTGCCGATAAGCAGTCAAGTTTTGCGATCACAGGGTAGTGTTGCGCTCAGAGTGTGATGGAAAAGACAATATTAAATATTGTATGCAAATTAAGCTTAGAATTAATAAAGGTCTGTTTGCATTGCATTAGTTAAAATTGTGCATAGTACACTAATACATTTTATTTTATAGCGCACCTATCAAGATAGGGCACAAAATCTTAGCTAAATTGCTTATGAGATGCAAACAAGTACACGGTGTTATGGTATGTGTTACGCCATGTGTAAATTTCTCTAAACTTTAGACTAACTATAAACCTTGACTCCCATGCGGGATATCGTACCCTCTGCTATCTGAAGTTCTGTTTCTACTTGAACGATCTGCTACGGAGAACAATTGACTCGGATGACGTTGCAGCATATTGATCAGCACCTAAATAATTATCATATATGTGGGGACGCCTTCTACAAAATCTAACGGCAATATGATTGCTCAGGTATCTAGACCCCTGCTTGAAGTAGACAATTACTTAGTTAATATAGTTTTTAGTTTAGTTTAGTTAATTTTACACTTAATATAGATGCAAATAAGGAGATAACACAAAAACAAATGTTAATATACTTTGTGAAAACATCACTTTATTTATAAATTAATGGTAAAAGAAACATATCTTCGTTATATACAAAATAAATCTCTAATGTTTCAACAATGCTTAGTATACATTCTTACAAAATATAATGCTCACGTGGCATAACGAATATATCCACAGCAATAAAAGCAGGTGTTATAAGAGCTTACAACCTCTTCCATCCGCAGTTCCGTGGTTTTCTTATGTAAACGTAAGTAGGTCTACTACAGTTAAGATTTACAGATTGAAGTTTGGACACTCGTTGGTCCCTTCCCATCTAAACAAAATAAATCTGAAGGACGATCCAAACTGTGAATGTGGCGAGTTTGGGGATACTGAACATATGTTTTTAAATTATCAAGAGAAAAGAAGCACTATTGATTCCTTCATTAACATAATTAATGATCTAAAGACTGTCACGTGTCCCTTTAACTTGACACAATTACTTTATACTGAAAATACAGAAGTATATACACTGCTTGCTAAACATAGAAAGAATTTGAAAATTAAAATATAAAACTACATGTTAACAATAGTAAGGAGCTAAGTAATTTATTCTACTTTTATAGGTGTGTATGTGTAATTGTATGTTTGTAAGAATACTGCTGTAATGTAAAATAAACGATTGGATGAATGGAAAGTAGCTGAACTAATATTTAGCTACCCTTTAGAGGTGTGAACATATGTATGGATGTTTTATAACATAATAATAGTATTGTGATTAAGTATAAGGTCCTACTGCCTGCCCAATTGTTTCCTCATTCTCTCATGGGTCTCTCTGTGTAGCTGTAAAGCTGCCTAGTCAGACCCCTAAGGCATGAAGCGTGTGTCCCTGTTTATCTCTATTTAGAATAGTAAGAATATGTGTGTGTGTATGCATGTCTATATAATAAGATATATGTAAGATCTAGTGATCTGGCCAAATTAACCCACTTTAAATAGGAATACGACTGATGTAACCAACATTAGGAGTGTGGAAGAATGAGCGAATGGCAAATAGCCATAGCAGTGGAAAACAAACAATGCTTAGTATATGTTTGGAAATTCATCAGCTTGTTGTGAATGAATTGTGGTTGAGTTGTGGTGAATTCTTCTTGCGGTAAACTGCTGATTTTTCGTGGAAATAGCGAGTAATAAAAGTTTTTTTGCGGGACAGGATGTTTGGTGTTGTGCCGGTGGGTGTTTTAGCGTTGGCTGGGTGTTATTAGTGGTGGTACATATGCATATATTGCTGCGAAAGTGCAAGTTTGCTAGAGATTTTATGTGAAATTCCCGATACATTTCTTATCGAGAAACAGATAAAACATTTACGGTAGAATATATTGGACTACACTGCTAACAAATAAAACTGGTCACCTGGTTGATTTATAGAAGATGCATGGTAGTGTCGAAGAAATTACAAATAACAACTTGTTGTGCGAGGTAAAGAAGCTATTAAATGGGATTGAAATTAAGTTATGTCAAAAAATAGATTTACTTTGTGGGAGAATTCATAAGCTGGAAAATCTAGGTGAGCAACTTTCATCAAGACTGGAAATTCTTGAAAGAAAGCAGAAGAAAAATAATATCCTTATATTTGGAATAAGTGGCGTAGAGTACAAAATTGAAGAGTTGCCACAGTTTGTAATAGCTAAGTTTAAAAAACTCCTGGATCTTGACCTGAGTATATCAGCGATTAATAATACCTATCCAATTGGTCGGACAGGTGGTGAACGACCAATTATAGTTGAATTTACTTCATATCTGCAGAAAAAACTTGTTCTGGCAAACTTGGACAAGTTAAGGGATACAAAGGTGTATATTAGAAATGATTGTACAAAAAAACAGCTGGAAGAACAGCGCATATTAAAAAGACATTTGACAGCTGCCCGAGAAAAGAAACTGAATACTTTCATCAGGCGTGGAGTGCTGCATGTCAATGACAAGGTATACAGGGCAGGAGAACTGGAAGACATAGATAACGGTACAGAACTGGATGAAGATATAATAGTGACAGAGAAATCGAATAGTGCTCCTCCCACGCCGAGTGCAGAATATCCTGGGGAATTCAAATTACCATTGGTATCGGAACCGTGTCAAGTTTTGCTTGATTCGCCTCTCGGTGTACCTATCCAAAAGAGTTCAACATTGGTAGGACTGAAGATTACTCAAGGATCTAGAGGATCGCAGGATAAAGCCAGTTCAGACGGGGATGAAAGTAAGGCAAAGAAGAGAGAAAAAAATACCCCTAAGCTGATTCAATCATATTTGGAGAAGGAAAAGAAAACTCTGCGGAGTCATTCAGTAAGCACAAATAAACCGTCGGTAAGATGAAATTTCTCTTTTCTGGCGTCTTCTTTTTACAGATTGTTTGTTGGTTGCTGCGGATTCCTGTTATTTATTGAGGCAACAAATATATGAGAAATACTTAGGATGGGAACATGCTTTGTTTCCTGCAGTGTAGTTTTAGGTTGTTAATATTGTATGGATTGTCTGAAGATTGTGTTGCTTTGTAAAATTTGGGTGGATTGATGTTGGAGATGTATCTGTTTATCTTTGTTTGTGTTTTTGTGGTTTTATATATTTGACACGTTTTTTATCTATCTGAATTGTATTTGTTTAACAGTAGATTTGTGTTAATTTTATCTATTTTACTTTAGATTTTTGTTGATTTTATTTAGTGGACATTTGTTCTAATCTAGTTTCGCTTTGTAAATAGTTTCCGTTTATTGTTAGTGAATATTTGTGTGTTTTGGGTCTTGAATTATTACAATTTTATTTGTTGTTTAAGTCAGAATACATTAGCGTTCCATATGTGTAGTGATGTGGTTTATCATTATGCACAAGTTTTAAAATTGTACAGTTGCTTTTTTATCTCGTTTTATTTGGTGTATTTTGTATCGGTTATTTTTTATTTACATAAGAATGATATGCAATTTTTGAGATATGCTTATATGCCTGGTTGTTTTTGACTCTTTTTTTTTCTGAATAATATCATTGGGAAATTTTAATCTTAGGCACAGGAAACTATATGCGGGATATTGTCTCGTGGTAGTTGTGCATCGGACTGTTGTTTTCGTTTGTTCGTGCATTGTAAACTAAGTGAACTTTATACTGAGTTGGAAGAAAAAAGATAACTGAAACTGTCCTTTAGATTATAGATAGATAGGTATATTTTATGAGGGATGAATACAATTGTGCAAAGCTACCGACCTGGAAATGTTGAGACCATACATGTTGCAGAGTTGCGCCAGTTTGGGGTGACTTTTGAGGCCCGCTCTTGTTTGAAAATACTACACCAAAATATACGAAGTATTGGTAAGAATCATGATCAACTGATGTGTTTTTTGTGTGTGACACCAGGGGACTTTGATTTGATCGTCTTGACTGAAACGAACCGTGTATATGATCTCTCACTGTACGATATGCCAGGATATGTTACTCTCTATAATGATGGGAGATATAACAAGTGCGATGGTGTTGTGATTTTTGTAAGGCAATCCTTGTATGTTTCTCACAACACGTTTAATTTGGGACGAATTGGAGGTCTAGAGGTCGAAATTAACTTTGACGAAAACAAGTATCTGATTACGGGAATATATCGATCACCAAGCTCTGATATACCTGAGTTTACAAATGAGCTTTTTCAATATCTTTTGAAGAAAGGCTCTGTCAGAAATCACATCATAACTGGTGATATCAACATAGATCTTTTGTCAGACCTAGAGACATCAGAAATATATAAAAACACAATGAGTTATTTTGGCTTTATTTCTTGTATTAATGTCTCCACGCGTCCTGGATCTGGGGCATGTTTGGATCATTTTTTCGTTAAAGTGGAACAATCAGATGTATGTGACACGGTACAGTCCTTTATATTTGACCATATTATCACTGATCATCGGCCAACGGCGCTCGTAATAGAGGCGGTGCACAGGAGAACTTTCAAATGTCCAAAAGAGCTATACAAAAGGTACATTAATTATAGTCAATTACGGTATTACTTATCAGAAGAGAACTGGGACTGTGTTTATAATGGTGATGATGTTAATTTGGCCACAGAGAATTTTATTACTAGACTTAGTTTCCACATTGACAGGAATACGAACAAGGTGAGACACGCGAATGCAACAAAAATTAGAAAGAAGTGGATTACTCCTGGAATTCTTAGGTGCATCAATAAAAAGAATCTGCTGTATAGATGTCTGTCGGTTGATCCCGATAATATTTGCGTTAAAAATGAATACAACCTTTATAAAAGTGAGCTATGTAAAATAATTAGAGCCGCAAAGAGACGTTTTGCTAAGAACTTAATCGAAGAAACTGGATGTAGTAACAGCAGGGCACTCTGGAATGTAGTTGCTGACATATGTAACAAAAGGAAGGTTGAAACAAAAGTGGATAGTATAATAGTTGAAGACTCGCGTGAATTGACAAGTGGGGTAGATATAGCAGATGCGTTTAATAAATACTTTTGTAGGGTGGGAGAAAATTTGGCTGATAAACTTGAACGCATTGAATATGGAGGGGTAAAAAGGTATGTACAGGATACAATATATCTTCGTCCTGTGGATGATGCCGAGGTTCAGAAAGTTATTGCAGGACTGAAGACTAAAAAGTGTCCTGGGTTCGATTTAATTAGAGCTGAAACTCTAAAGGAGATAGTGCTTGAGATCTCACCAGTCCTGGCGTATATAATAAATAAATGTTTCAGCACTGGAACGTTTCCAAAAGTGCTAAAAGTGGGGATTATCAAACCTCTGTATAAGAAGGGACCTAAGAATGAAATTTCGAATTACCGACCAATAACTTTGGTATCAAATATTAGTAAAATAATTGAAAAGCTAATCAAATCTAGACTGGTATCCTTTCTTGGTAAACATTGTGTTTTGTCGCAGCGTCAATATGGTTTTCAGGAAAATAAATCCACGGAAGTTGCAATCTATGATTTAACATCACATATTTATGATGCACTTGATAATAGTGTTCCTGCTTTGTGCATTTTTGTCGATCTGGCAAAGGCTTTTGACACTGTGTGCCACGATATTTTGTTGAGGAAGCTTGAAGCGTATGGTTTGCGAGGAAAAGCTCATGATTTGTTGAGGAGTTATTTGTCAGAGCGACAGCAGATGGTGATGGTGGGAGATAGCACTAGCAAGCCTCTTTCTGTTAGCTGCGGTATTCCTCAGGGCTCTGTGCTTGGTCCACTGTTGTTCACGGTGTATATTAATGACTTTTTAGAACTAAATACCGATTCACATATTGTGAGTTTTGCTGACGACGCAGCAGTTTTTTATACTTCACACACCTGGGCAGAGCTCAAGACAAAGGTGGAGCGAGAATTTTTGTTCGTGGATGCGTGGTTCAAAGCCAATAAATTGACCGTAAATTACGAAAAAACCAGGTACTTGCCTTTTACATCCTATTCTAATACACAGCCAAGTATGGGTTCACTTTCAATTAGTAGAACGTGCGTGATTCCCGAAGCGACGGAGACTACTTACCTGGGAATTGTAGTGGATAGGCATTTACGGTGGGACTGTCAGGTTAAGTGTCTCACGAATAGACTGAGAGCACTTATATCCAGATTTCGAATTGTGAGAGAATACCTGGATCAAAGGCAACTAAAAACACTCTATTATGCTTTTGTACAGTCACAGCTTGCTTATGGTGTTTTGGGGTGGGGAGGTGTGGCAGACAGTTATTTGAAGAAATTAGAGGTAGTGCAGAAATGGATCATAAAAATTATATATGAGAAAAATATTAGGTATTCTACAGAACTGCTCTATTGCGAGACAGATATAATGGATCTTCGACAGCTTTACAGCCTTTGTCTGCTTATGAATATTTCGAGGAAAAAATAAAATTGGAATCTAGTAAGCACCTACATCATACGCGATAAAGAGAAAACAGCTGCATGCTTCCGCGTAAGTTCAAGAGTATTGGTCAGAGGTCTCCCCAATATTTGGCTTCAAGGCTGTACAATATTTTGCCTGGGGAATTGAAGGGAAAAATTGTTTCAAAATCATTTAAAAAATTGGCTAAGAGGTGGATAATCAAAACTGGCAGAAAGATATTTAATGATATTTTTAAGATCGTGTAGAACATTTACAGGTTGATAGTTAATGATGTATGGTATGTCAGATATTGTGATCATTTTGTATTGTGTGTGATTACTGAATTGTTGATGGTGATGTGTTTAGTGTGTGTTTGTTTGTGTTGTGTTACTGAACTGAGGAAATTGCCTGGACTGGATATTTTACCTGGACTGGACGTTTTACCTGGCTTGGACATTCACTTTCCTTTTTGCCAGTGGTCATTGGAAGGTCAGTCACGCACAGACAACTTTTATGTTGTCTCAGTGACTTAAATTGTTTTATTTGGAACTTGTACACATTTTTTAATACTTTTTTTGTATTGTTGTATTTTGTTTCTAAATAAACATTATTATTATTATTATAAATAATATCGGCACCATATAAAGATTATTATTTCGTTATTGGGGCGTTAAAAGAAGTGATCTAAACTTAACACTTCATTATCGCTTAAAATGTACAATAGAAATTAATATTGCATTCTTTAAGGGTTAATACGAATAATAACATATTAAAAGATCGCGGTCGCGTGAATGTTCTTTAGCTACTTTGCATTTGCATACCGTTACTCACTGCTGGCTCGGCTTGCCTACTACTTCTCCTCAACTGCTACTCGACTACTACTGAAGGGCGGATGGCGGTTCTAGCATCGCTGCAGTACTTATCCTTGATTCTGTGTGCGTCGATGCTGACGTTGGATCGTACCTGGTGAACGCTCTTTGCCTTTAATATATGTTCCACATCCTCGGGGGGGTGCGGTAGGAAGTTTCAATAGGTATGACAACTGTATAGGCCTTCGCAGTAATGTTCCGTTAGGATGTTGGACATCGCAGGCTTGGGTTATTCCATCTCTACCATGGTAAACTTGGCTAATTCGCACAATCTTCCACGTTAACTAGGGTGCGTATCGATCGTATAACAAAGCGATGTCATTCACCTTGAATTTTTCGTACGTTGATAAACAGCTGTTCGTGTTTACATTAGCGTTTCTTAACTGTTGTAAACAGTCGATTGACCATTTTTTCCAAATTTTTGATAGTACTCGTTGGCGTTCACGCCATTTTTTTTCCGAAAAATACGTTTCAAGTACGCGTTAATACGTATGGATTTTTCTAATCGTTCATAATTGTCTATTGGAAATATTGGTTCCAGCCTTAAATTTTCACAACGCGTTAAACTTAAATTGGTAATAAAAGGTTCGAGTTCACAAAAAAAAAATATCTGATATGTTTTTATCAGTGTCATCATTATCACTATATGAGTTATAGCCAGCTTGCGTTAGAAATTCAGGTCCGTGAAGCCAACTTTCAGATTTTAAATGTTCGTTTGCGCGGACACCTCGCGTTAATAAATCACCAGGTTTCAAAATTTCGGCACAATGTCGCCAAACAGCGTTATCTGTTAATACCTGTATTTCGAACACTCGGTAATACACGTACGTTTTTCATTTCGCGGTATCACCGGTAATCCAATATAACGATATTTTAGAATCACTCCATATATTTACACTTTCGAATTTCACATTTTTAACAACATAGTCTTTTAACCGATACGCGCACAGAGCTGTCGTTAATTCTAGCCTTGGCAGTGATAAGTCATTGGATTCGTTTGTTTTTAAGGGCGCGACACGATTTTTCGCAATTAAAAATTGTACAGTTACGTTGTCGTTTGATTTTTCGCGGACATATGCCACAGCACCATATGCATTTTTACCGGCGTCGCAAAAAAATGCAACTGTAACGTAGAATCAGTATTTAAAGTAATGTTTCTAGGAATCGTGACAGAAGTTAGATTTTTTAAATTACTACACCATTTTTTCCAAATCACATGAACTTCGGAAGGTAATTCGGTATCCCAATCAATTTTCAGCTTCCATAAATCTTGCATTACATCTTGTACCAAATTTTCACCTGTATGGAGAAGATCGTTTAACGACGGTAATACAGTCGCGTCTGCCGACGTATCAAACACTTTCCGTACTTTTGACGTTGTATCTTCTCTATATACTGATCTGTGCGGTAGGTATACGGTTTTCACTGACGCACTTTCAATGGGTGCTTCTTCAGCGAATTGATGTGCCACTAATTCAGGCACTGCGTTGTCATATTCTGTCAAACGAGAACTCTTGTCAATCTTGAACGTTGAACTTTTCACTCGCGCTAATGTCCCTTTAAAGTTATCATCTAATGGACAGTGGTTTTTCCAGGGAAGCGATGCTTCATAGGGGTCATTTTTCTTAGAAATATCTTTCATCGGGAATTTTCCTGTGAAATCGTGTTGTGCTTCTTTATCATAAATTCCGATAGTTCCTAAGTCCCAGAATTGTTTCATGTCCATGTCCTTATTTTCTTCGGACACTTGGACGTATAATGTAGACACAATCGTTGTGTTTACTTCTCTTGCCTTAATATTTGGCCCTTGAAAGGTCCATCCAAATGTTGTATTTATTGCCGTTTAATCTTCTGATAAACGAATAAATTTGCCTGTTGCTATTCTCCAAAAATTATCGGCTCCAATTAATAAACTTATACCATTTATGTGCGGTATATTTCCAATAGAGATATCAGCTTTATCTAACGTATTAATAACGCAATGGTTTATATTTGGCGTTTTAAATGTTTCCAAACAAATCTCAGGTACATCTACGGCAACAATTGAAACTTGTTCATTGCTGTATTGAGATATCAGCTTAAATTCAACCTTATTGTAAAGTTTTGGTATTTTTTGTTCTTCACAACCAAAGGGTATGACAGACAATCGACGTGTTCCTAGAATTTTAAGTCCCAGTTTACGTATGTAAGCTGTGAACCTCCGTTAATAATAAAATGTATAAATGCGTTTTTATTTACGTTTTCAATGGGAGACAAATAGGCCTTGGCAGTTTGTAAAAACACTTGTTTGTTGTTCTCGGTGTTTTCTGCAAACAAACTTGCTGTTGTTATTGTTGCGTTACCTTCTTTTTTATCATCTCTCTTCAGGTAGGTCAGGTCACACATTGAAGTTGCGTGCCTGTTTTTACATATCTCACAGATAATTTTACTTCTACACTCTTTCGAATTATGATTGGGTTTAGTGCAGCGATAGCAGCGACGGTTCTCCTTTAAAATGTCTTTCATCTCGTTCACATCGGCGACAGTGTTATTTACACTTTTCAGAATTGTGTTCTTCAGACTGGCAGAAAACATACTTGTTCACTGCCACTAATAATCCAGCGGCAGTAAATACCTTCTGTGAAGGTGACGTTTTCTTACCAGTGGATCTTCTGAATTCATTTCTCGCGTTCTTCGTTTTTAGAAATGGCTGATGCGTTTGACGTTGAAGTTGATTGCGATATTTCTAATGACTCCACTTCCAATTTTAAATATTATAATAGAAGCTCAATTTACTTATCGATACTGGGTGGTTCTTCAGAATCTTTATGGGGATGTTTCTTGTGATATTCGATTTTCATTGCGTACGGCATTGAGTTGAGAATAACGGACTTTACCGTCATTCCATATGCGTTTGCGTTCATTCCCAATGATTCTAAACTGCGGCTTATCGATGACGCAAACCAACACAATCGATTCTACTTTTAACAGACGTTATTGATAAAAGCCTTTGAATATAGCTATCTATCATTCGTTGTTTGTTACCAAATTCGTGTTTTAATAGAGCGAAAGCTGATCATATGATTTTTCAGATGGCGTTAGACCACTGATCGTTGTTGCAGCTTTCGCTACTAAGGCCTGTTCCAGATACCTAAACTTGGCCACAGCGTCTAAACTTTCATTTTCATGAACTGCTGTCCTGAATTGTTCC
The DNA here is from genome assembly GCA_964006375.1 of Tillus elongatus. NCBI lineage: Eukaryota > Metazoa > Arthropoda > Insecta > Coleoptera > Cleridae > Tillus > Tillus elongatus. The sequence goes on from OZ023265.1 coordinate 121,261,296, forward strand.
CAGAACAAGGTCCAATCCGATAACTCGCCGTTAAATTTACAAAGCTCTAATTTATGAAGCTTGACGTGACCTTTGTTTACTCTTTGTTCGGTATCGTTGCTTTCGTTAAGGTAGGTGTGACTAGAAATGAAGCATTCACTGGGTTGTTAACTTATTCCTATATGCAGCCTTGATATCAGAGATGCCACTTGATCTTGATACTCAGCAACCTTGTCAAACTCGTTTATATACTCTTCTTCTGATAACAACGTTAGCACTGTTTGATTAGCACGATTTAAATTGTCATTTTCGGCGTTAATTCGGTCTCGAATTACTACAAGTTCTTCGATGGGTTTATCGACGTTAGCTATTTTTTCTTTACCGTTGTTGAGTAGCTTCGTTAGATGCTACCGGCAACTCGTTCTTGCAGCACGTTCCATTTTATTTTCTTACTGCACAAACGTTAACTTTGTTTATTCTATTCTACGTTCACTACACCTTTTACGACTATACTTTCGCGTCCCGAGCCCCTTTCCCGGTTTTCGACACCATGTAAATAATCTCGGCACCATATAAAGATTACTATTTCGTTATTGGGGCGTTAAAAGAAGTGATCTAAACTTAATACTTTATTATCGATTAAAATGTACAGTAGAAATTAATATTGCATTCTTTAAGGGTTAATACGAATAATAACATATTAAAAGATCGCGGTCGCGTGAATGTTCTTTAGCTACTTTGCATTTGCATACCGTTACTCACTGCTGCCTCGGCTTGCCTACTACTTGTCCTCAACTGCTACTCGACTACTACTGAAGGGCGGATGACGGTTCTAGCGGCGCTGCAGTACTTATCCTTGATTCTGTGTGCGTCGACGCTGACGTTGGATCGTACCTGGTGGACGCTCTTTGCCTTTAATATATATTGTCCACAATGTTTAAATATCATCAATAGCCTTATCAACACCACATAAAATTTCACAGAAACCATAAAACTCAGTTGGGACCCACTGCACTAAACTTTTAGGATGATTATATTTTTTTGTGGGTATTTCCCACAGTTGTACGCGTCCTGCAAACAAATGTGGCGGAAAAGTTGTACTCCTCATTAATCAACACTTTCAAAATTTTCTGTTTTAAAATCGGTTTTGAAGAAAAGTAACCCTGGCTCGTTCTTCCGTAACTGCAGATAAACTACTATTGACATTCGGAAATATTTTTTATCTTGCGTCCTTTTTCTAAAGATAAATCGGGAAGAGTTATACGAGTATAGCAATTTGAAGTCTATGAAATCAGCAACTTCGATATTCACTACATCAAATGATTTTGACAGACAACAAAGTCTATCCAGCTGCAAGCCAGTCCAAGGGTCTCCTTACTTTTAGTGTCCGCTCTCTGTCAATAGGGAAGTGGTCACTGCCCAATATGGGTATGGCCACGTAATAAAAACTTATGATTAATGATTTTTATGTGAGGTTAAAGATGTAGAGTCTAAGGGTACGCGATGACCATGATGATATAACGGTTCTGGGATAGACAATTATCAGGACATATTGTAATTTCGGAAACATTTTCATTCAGTGATTCAATCCTTAAAAAAACAGAGGCCTTCTCATTAGCTGCACGTCCAGCTTTTGATTTATCCCACATAAAAGTGGTAGTAAGATTAGCAGGAGAGTCGCAGATTGTATAATTCCACAATTTAAGGTTATAGAAACTTTGCTGATTGGTAAGGACATGCCTTGGAAGACATTTCTGTAATTTGATTGTCAATAAGGTTTCTGTACCTCCACTTTCCGAAGCTCTGTCCTTATCTGCTCGTTTGAGAGCGTATCTATTATTTGCCTTTGAGATATGTTTCTGATATTCATACTTAGAATTATCTTTTAGTCCTATATTTTCAGTTTTAGCGAGCATAAGTTTATCGCATTTGTCACATGTGTCTCCATAAGGTTATCTGAAGGCTCAGTTAAATTATGAGGGTCTTTAAACTTCTTCAGTTCAACCTCCTTTTTTTCCATTCTTCGTAATGCCACGTGAGAAATGTTTCAGAGATGCTCAATGTCGATAGGAAGAACTTCTGACAAACGTTAATTCTAATCTTATTTACGTTGAATAAATAACACATAGCAAATTTCCTTTCACCAGCTCATATTCTGGTAGTTTCCCCCACACGTGCAACAGGAATACGTCATACCATGCTGGAAACATACTGTCATTTTATGCCCTAAGTTTGGGGGTTCCAAAATTCAGCACGTATGTTTTTTCTTTCATTTACAGAAATGTTTTTTGTATATTTGTCATCACTTACCGTTCTCTAGCTTATGTTCTAAGGATTCGAAATTCTGTTGATAACTGAGGCTCTTATAGTTTGTACCATTTTCTACGAAGTTTTCCTTTACCATCTTTCTTTGACATTTTCTTTGCCCTATTAATTGTTTATATTACAAAAATCTACACCTTATGAACAGAATAACACACCATATATTTCTCTGCAGTACAATACAAAGACTTATTTAATTAATTTAAACTTATGCTTAGAGCCTCGGTCGTCCAGGGGTAAGAAGGTGTGTCTCTGAATCGAAGGGTACTAAGTTCTATTCCCCATTTGAGCAAGTTTAATATCTGCACGTTACGCCCTTCAGAGGACCGTAAAGCCGTCGGTCCCGTATTCATGCGCTGTTAAGCACGTCAGAGTTCCCCACCCTCCTTACAGAAAGGCAGGGAATCAGAAGAATTATAGGATAGTGAGGTGAAACTGCACGCTGGGGTCGGTGACTGTCCATAGTCGCAGAAATAAACCGACATTAAAGTTAAAAATGGTCATGTCACAGTCACGGCACTGGAGTTACCATTCTGCCAGACTATGTAAACAATATTAACTCAGAGTATTTAGTCCATTTGATTAAACGATTTTAGTATTAAGTCCACACGACTGTTCAACTCGGAAGCCCCAGAGGATTTAACATAGGATAACTCATTAACACTGCTATTTGGGATTACATACTGTAGGGCAGGTAAAGCAAAAGATCTTAAAAGCTAAGAATGTAACCCAATGTCAATTTTGATAAAAAGTGGAGTTAATACAGTTTAGGCCTAAGGTACTGTTATAGGTATTTACTTGTTCACCACCAAGTATTTTTGTTATTTATTTCGGATAAGATTTTATGTCAGAAATAATCAACTAACAATTTTTTGGTGGAAACCCATTTTTATTAAAATTTATTTATGGACATTCGTGACGACTATCAATTAAAATCCATTACCACGTCAGGGTATTTTAATCAAAAAATTCTTTAAAATAAAATAAAAATAAATGTGGCAGATGACCTCCTTAAAGTATTTATATGATATATAGGGTGGCGCATTGAAAACGAAACAGACCGATTTGCGTCCAGCAAATTGTTTTTTTAAGAAACGCTGAAACACGTCAATTTTATAATTGAGGGGACATGTTTTGACATAAAACTTAACTTTGTATTTATGTGATATATAGGGTGGCGCATTGAAAACGAAACAGACCGATTTGCGTCCAGCCAAATTTTTTTTTTAAGAAACGCTGAAACACGTCCATTTTAATATTGAGGGGGACATGTTTTGACATAAAACTCAACTTTGTCACATCAACTGCCTATAGGTGGTGATAACAACTCTTATATTTTAGATAGGGAACATGGGTCGAATGTTACATCATTTGAAAGCTCTTTTTTTTCTGAATTCAGCACACAAATTTTTTGGAAGTTTTATCGACTAGTTTAAAAATTATTCATAGTTGAAGATGCAAAAACGTATTTCACTCATTCCGATAAGAAATGTGCTGATAGTCAATGTTTTGTTGGTTTCTAAACAAAAAATTGACTATTAAAACAGTTCTTATCGGAATGAGAGAAATGCGGTTTATTATTTCAGTTATTATTTTCGTTAATAACCGAAAATTAATTTCACAATGGTGTATTTTGTAGAAGAAAGAGTTAAAATAATTACTTTTTTTTTCAAAAACGATGACTGTGCCAACCGTACCGCAAATTTGTTTAATGAACGACATCCGAACAGACATGTTAACAGAAAATACATTTTGGAGTTAGTTGCAAAGTTTCGACGATGTGAATTTCCGGCTGGAAATGAGACTACTGAGATTGAAGTTTTAGGACAAATTGCTTCAGACCCAACTTTGAGCACGAGAAAATTGGCCACTGTTTCAAACAACAAAAGAACAACTATTCAGCGAATATTGAAGCATCATAAATTTCACCCGTATAAAATTCATCTTGTACAACAATTGAATGAAGATGATTTTGATCGGCGGCTGGAGTTTTGTGAAGTTATGACTGCACGAATAGCTGATAACTGGAACTTTCTGTTCAATATCTGTTTTTCAGACGAGTGTACGTTTTTAATAAAACCCTACAGTCAATCGTCATAATTGTCGTTAATGGGCAGATAATAATTCAAGAAATTTTCACGAAGTCCACACTCAAACTCCACAGAAATTGAAAGTCTTGACTGGCATTTTTAGATACCGTTTAATCGGGCCAAATTTTCTTGATGGCAATTTCAGTGGCGAAACGTATTTGGAGTTACTAGAAGATGTTGTTTACCCTCTACTAATTGGCATTGTTGAAAATGATGATCGGTATCAATTATATCAATTAGTGTTTCAACAAGATGGTGCTCCTCCGCATTTTTCACAACGTGGTAGGGAGTTTTTGAACAGAGAGTTTCCAGAACAATGGATTGGGTGCCTAGGTGCTATTGAGTGGCCCCCTAGATCACCGGATTTAACTCCTTTAGACTTATTTCTATGAGGCATTTAAAGAGGAGAATTTACGCAACATAAACGGAGTCTCTGGAAGAATTACGACGACGCATTGTCACAAATGCTCCAGAATGTCAGAGCTCGTTTTAAACAAAATTTGTACTTTTGTATGGAAGCTGGTGGTCAACAATTTGACCACTTACTTAACTGAATAAACATTTTTGTACGTTTCGTTTTATTTTTTAGTTTTTTAGCGAAAAATTGACTAATTGGTGCATGTTTTATTACTATGAATGAAACACGTTCTTGCAATTCCAACTGTCAATAAATATTAAGCGAGTTGATAAAACTTTAAAAAAAAAATAGTGTGCTGAATTCAGAAAAGAAAGACCTTTCAAATGATGTAACACTCGATTCATGTTTTCTATTTAAAATATAAGGGTTGTTATCACCACCCTTAAGGGATTGATGTGACAAAGTTGAGTTTTATGTCAAAACATGTCCCCCTTAATATTAAAATTGACGTGTTTCAGGGTTTCTAAAAAAAATTTACCTGGACGCAAATCGGTATGTTTCGTTTTCAATGCGCCAGCCTGTATGTCAATATTTTATATTAAAAAAGTAAAGTATAAAAATAATAACCACAACAATTATCGTAACTTTTAAATTAGTTAACAATAAAAGCACTTGAATGAGGTTCTATATAGCAAAAATATCGACATGTGTTAACTTGTTACATGAAACATAAAGCAGAATCACTCAGAAAACCACAAAAGATCTTTTGTTGTTTTTGGGGTGATTCTGCTTTTTAATTTCCAGCCACAGTGTATGGTTCAGTGTCAAGTATGCTTGGAAAAAACTGGTTAAATTATATACAACTAAAGCCAGAAACGGTTCACGGACTTACTCTATAGACATCTTCTAACACATTGTAACATTTAAGCCAGATAAGTGTGTCAAAATTTTTGTACTACAGAAGGTTTTTTTTTGGGATGTTTTGGTTTAGAAGAGGAACTGTTGTAGCCGAAATGTTGGTAGAGTCTAGAACTCCAGTAAAGGAAAAAATTGGTTAAAAATTTAAAAGTGAGGGAGCTAAATAACTTGATATTTAGACATTTAGAAAGATGATCTTCAAAATTGTGTCTGAGTGCAAGCACAAGTATAGCGTTTTTGTACGGCATATTGTATAATCTTTTTTTTTAATTTCCACAACATAACACATTTCTGCTTCCGGACTTTAATTTATTGACAGTGGACAATGTTATTTCAAAGCAAACTCTATAAAGACATTTACACTTTGTGTGTGGTCAGCCCTATCTTGTAGTTTGGATTGTGAAACTATTTTTCTAATTCAATAATCTTCATCTTCTGGTAATGTTTGTATGCTACTATTTTTAAGCTGATTCATAATAATTATAATAATAATATTAATATGAATAATAATAATAATAATAATCATGGATCAAGGACGTGGAAGACGTGCATGTGAACTTGCCCCAGATGTCGGTGAGAGAGTTTACACCAGCTACACTGCCGCCGTTAGGAAAACTCGGAACTGGACCGCCCAGGGGCCTGACAGGCTGCACAGCTTCTGGCTTAAGTATTTGGCTGGCGCGCACGAGAGTCTTTCACGTTGCTTCACCCGAGCACTGAGCAACCCAGATGAAGTCCCTGAATTTCTCACTGAAGAAAACACTTTTATGCTCTTCAAAAAAGGAAATGCAAAGGAACCCAAAAACTACAAGCTAATAACCTGCCTGTCAGTCCTTTACAAGCTCTTCACTTCCCTGATTAATGAAAAGATATATCAACACTGTCTGACAAACAACATCTTCGAGAAGGAACAGAGGGATGTCTTTGGGCTGCAAGCACCAGCTAACAATAGACGCTGTAGTACTAAAACAAGCCGAGAAAAGAAAACAAAATCTACATGTATGCTACATTGACTACAGCAAAGCATTTGATTCTGTACCCCATGATTGGTTAAACAAGATACTTGAAATCTACAAGATCTGCCCAAGGATCAGAAACGTCCTTCAACATCTCATGAGTACTTGGAGAACAAACATATGGATGACCAATAAAAATTGTGGAAAAGTGCAGATCGAGAGGGGCATCTTTTAGGGGGACTCCCTGTCGCCGGTGTGGCTTTGCTTGGCACTAAACACCATGTCGACTGTCCTAAACAAAGCTGGAGCCGGGTATAAACTAAATATGAAAAACTGAAGAAGAATATCCCACTTACTATACATGGATGATCTTAAATTATACTCTGAGACACAAGATAAGCTTCACTCACTGATTAATACTGTTAGAATATTTAGCAATGATACAAAAATGTCGTTTGGACTCGACAAATGTGCTATAATCAACGTCAGGAGTGGCGCAGTCGAAGGTCGCCAAGACACCTTTTGCGATATTGAGCAACTGCCACCTGAAGAGACATACCGCTACCTAGGGAGTCATCAAAACCAGCGGGTGGATCATAGCCGGCTAAAGCAATAGTTCCAAGAGAAATATAAGAAGCGAGTCACGAAGCTCATAAATACTAAGCTTTCCGGAGGTAACCTCTGTGCTGCTATCAACTCTTGGCCGGTACCAGTATTGACATACTCTTTTGGAGTTGTCAAATGATCTAACACCGACTTGGATGAACTGGACAGACTCAGGAGAAGGCTTCTTACGTAATTACGGTGCCTTTATACCAACTCATCTGTTAGAAGACTTTACACACCTCGGAAATCCATATACAGAACCTCTGCTTTAAGCTGGAAAGAAACATGCGACAACGTTTTCTTGCATCGCATGATGAACTGATGAAGTTGGTGGTGTGCGAGGATAAAGATTATACTCCACTTAGGCTGGGACAGCGCAACTATGACAGTTAACCAGGACAGTATAGTCCAGTGGAGTGACCAGGCTATGCATGGAAGGTACCCCAGGCACCTGCAGGCAAATAATATTGATAAAACCTCTTCGCTTATGTGGTTGGTTGGGGGACAACTCTACCCGGAGAGGGAGGGTTTTGTGATGGCCATTCAGGATAGGGTTATAAAAACTAAGAACTACGAGAAGCATTGCCTGAAATTAGAGGTGGTAGATAAATGTAGAAAATGCGTAGCTGTTGGAGAGACCATTGAACACGTCATGGCAGCATGTCCTGCACTCTCAGACTCAGCTTACTTAGGCAGGCATAACCAGCTCGCCAAGATCATCCACCAACAAATTGCTTTGAAGTACAGCCTCCTGTACCCGTCAACAACACCAGCTTACTACAAGTATTTTCCGAGGGCGGTGCTGGAGTCGGCGGACTTTCTCCTGTACTGGGACCGACCCATGATAACGGACCGCACTGTTGACTTCAATATGCCAGACATTGTCCTGATAAACAAACAGATGAGGCTTGCTGTGATCATATGTATTGATTTACCGCTGTCCCATAACATGCAGAAAACTCAAATTGAAAAGATCACCAAGTATCAAAACTTAGCATATGAAATAAAAAACGTATGAAAACTCCAGAAGGTGGCTATATGTCCTTTCATAATGTTGGCGGAAGGAATAGTCACCAACAATTTTATGGGAAATCTAAAGGAACTCGGACTACCAAATAACATCCTCAACGTGGGGCAGAGGGCGGTTCTGCTGCAAACATGCCACATAGTCCAGCCACATAGTCCAAAAATTCCTCAGTTAAGTGGCGACCTTAAACACGTCTGCTGTGTTGGAGCACCGGCAGTCAGACTCTACTGATAATATCGGCATAATGGGATATGACGAATTTCAACCCCATCCACTGAGCCGAGCCCCAACCTTGCGCCCGGGGGGTCGGTCAAAAGGTTTTCAGTAGTAATACTGAGAAAGTGTAACGCTTATATTAAATAATAATAATAATAATATTTTTATAAAAATCTGTAACATATCTGCGAAACCCTGACAGAGAACATAAAGTATCTTCAAAAGGTATTTTATTATAGAGATTTGGTGCAAGATAGGAGAAAGAGCCACGATATTGGCTCGTATAAAATTTAGATATGGCAAACAAGTGATCGAGTCTTGTATTGAGCGAATGTATATGCCTCTGAAAACAGAGCTTCTGTTTTACTTCTAAGCGACTCCTATCTATCAAAATTTTAATATTTTGAGAAAAAAATTATTCCTACTGACCTTTCAGCTAAAATAAAATACCAAACACTTATTGACGTTTATCGCAACACCATGCTCCTTTGCTGTCATGACTAACTTATTAAGGTCGGTATTGAAACTTGCTATAGCGTCTAAGACATTTTCGACAGGAAATTATCTGTGAAGCTGGGTATCATCGGCATAGAAGTGTACTTCAAACGTATAAATATTGAATAAAAGGGGGCCTAAAATAGAGCCCTGTCGAACACCTTTAAATGAACTCAAATAATCTGACACATCCGACCCGTAGACAACCCTCTGTGCCGTATTTGAAAAGTAACTCGCTATGAACTGAACGGCGTTATGATGGAAACCATCATATTTTAACTTAACAATAGTTCATAACTGATGATATCAAAAGCTTCACTGTAGTAAAGCAATACCAAAGCTGTAACTTGATTTTTATCGTTGGCTGTAAGAATGTCATCACCTATATTTGTTAATGCTGTTGTGGTAGAGCTACCCCTAACAAATCCGGACTCTACATTTGGCAAGATGTTGTTGTTCCCAAGGAAAGCACTTATATCCTCGGATATTAATTTCTCCAATAATGTTGAATGAACCGGGAAAATGCTTATAGGTCTTAAATGATTAAACTCAGTTGGATTGTTTGCTTTTGGAAACATGAAAACCTTTGAAACTTTCCAAACTTTGGGAAAGCATTTTGTCTCAATACAAAAGTTTAAAAGATGAAGCAGCTGAGGGAGAATTTCTGGGAGATATAGGGTAATCATGTGGATACTTACACCATCAGAACCTTTATCTTTTGCTTTTATTGAGGCTATGTGTCTCGTAATATCTGCTTCATTGACAAGTTTAAAATTGAAGTTATTTGCATTTTTGCAAATATTACTATTGTAATATATTTTCAATCATCATCCAATGTTAGCCGTACCAGTGTTAGTAGACGTGAGATATTAATTTATTTTGTTTACATCACCCAGTGTGAAGGTAACACATTTTCTTTTCTGTAATAATGCCAAATATATTAGCCAAAGACCAGGCCGTCCTATTATTTTCACTTGTAGACAGCATACCCTCCGCAAAAGTAAGTCTTTTTTATGGCATTTGTAGTTCGGTTTCTAATTAATCATGAAAATAAATATCAGATACACAAATATTAACCAGCTACCTCGCCACCATTAGAACAAAAATTCACTTAAATTTGGAATCGCACGTATATCAAGTTTGGTCAGTTGATTTTTTTGTCCTGGTTTTCTAGAAATAAATCCCTTGACATTGAAATCCAACTTCGAACCGAATAATTGTCGGTATCTGTATCACGTCTTCCTGTCTCCTATTCAGAAAGGTATGAATAGCAGATAACCAGACACCATCTGAAGTCTAATCAGCGTCGACATTCACTTAGTGAAGGAACAAGAAATATCGGAGTACAAACTTGTGAAAGCGCGTAGCAATTTGAAACTTCCAGTAGAACACATAATGAGTTCGTGACCCATGAGACATGCTAGAGAGGTATTATAGATATTATCGAGGAAGTTTCTTTTAACGTAAGGCCAAATAAGGTTGTGATAATAATTATCTCGAATCTTCTTGGGAATAACCAAGCACACTTCGACGCCAGCATCGTAAATACCACAAAAGCTCCGAGGTAAATTGTTTGATCACTGACATTTTACTAGTTATGGTTTCTTCTTTGTTTTGTGTTAAGTAAATTGTTTGCCACAAAAGTGGGCTAAAGCCAAACAGGGATTAATTATAGTTTAGAGTTTTCACGAATATCACAGTCTAAAGGTGATGTCGCCCTGTTGTCGTAGCTCTCTGTATTTAACAGATTTTTCATTTCATTGTAGCTTCCGCACCTCAGCAATTGGACCACGCTTCCGTAACTCAACCTTTTGGTCTACCGTCTCTTTTTAGCAAATTTTTATTAAAACGAATTCATTAATAGAGAGGTATGGTTGGTGAGACTTTGCAAAAAAATTTTGGGCCCTAGAACCCGTAACAAAGGTCAGTTTGAATTTATATATATATATACATATATATATATATATATATATATATATATATATATATATATATATATATATATATATATATATATATATATATATATATATATATATCATCCAAGTGATTAATAAAATAAACATTCCTGCCCGAGTTTAATCAAAATCGGTTATTAACTTCTTAAATTATCGTGTGAATATATATATATATATATATATATATATATATATATATATATATATATATATATATATATATATATATATATATATATATAACGCACTTGTTGCGTCCATAATTTTTTCCAAATAACCAACCGTTCATTCTCAATAGAATCACAGCAAATTTATAAATGAGCTTTTGGAATTAGATTGATATAAAATAAGTACTTTGGCTAGCTAAGTGAATATTGAAACCCGTGATGAGCACTGATAAGTACATTTGAAAAACCTAAATCACCACAACACATTTTTAAAGGCTTGCCGAAAAAAAGGTTTGGTGAATTAGGATCTCCAAGTGTAATTATCAGTGCTCATCACAGGTCACAATTTTCGCTTAGGGAAGTATGGCTCCCAGATACAGGGAGCTGAATTTTTATCGAATGCTAAGTTGTAGAAATAGATCCATAGGTGCAGTATCGCCTTTCTAAAATCTTGCAAACAGAAACCAATTTTCCATAATTTCATTAATTTCAATATAAAAATTTCTAGCAGCACAAAAGTTGGTCAAAAAGTTAAAAATTTTGCTAGACAAAAGTGATTGGAATTAAAAATGCAACATCTTCATTTAAAACATAGTATGTTAGAAATACGGGCATATAGTTTGTTTAAATACAAAGTTAACCTTTCAATTAAAGAACTCAGAATATGAAGAATGGTGCAATTTTCGGAGAAAAGTCTTTGTAGTCATTAATGCAAAATTATTAAGAAAATTTATATTTACAATAGCAAATTAAAGCAACATGGTAAGTCTCAAATTAAAAACGAAAAACCACTTCTTTGGAAAATTGACCTCGTAACAAATCTTTCTTCACAGTCAACAAAAACGAGAGTGACCTCCTAAACAAGGGACTGAAATTCGGTTTTTGGAGATGAAATAGGCAATCTAGTAGAAGTCATTGCTAGTATTGAACCATGAATAAAAAATTATCTTTAAAAAACTTTATTCGACAAGCATGTAAAAAAAATAAAAATAAGAATTGAAAAAAATTCATTAAAAACAAAAACCTCAGTCAAATGTAAATAGTAAATGAATGCGAGAGAAAGATTGGTTTGATCTTAATGCGGATAAAGGGAATAAGGTCAGATTTTGAATAAAAACGATTAAAAAGATAAAGTCAATATGCAGGGCCGTAATTAAATAAAAAACAACCGCTTACCAAAAACGATTTTGGAAGTTGAAGATGGTTTAAAGAGCTGTCACAACCTTATAACAAAAACTTAGGTAGAAGGTTACAAGTTACAAATCGAAAAGTCCCCAAAAAAGGTTGTCTCCCAAAAATTCACAAACCGGAAAATCGTTGAGACGTATCATTTCGGCTACAGATTCTCCGACATACAGTTTACCAAATTGGTTACTATTAGAGTTTTTCATCCTCTGATGACTATAACTTTGTAAGTGAAATGATTGTCAAAAACGTATTGTGGTGATTTGCGTTCTCCAAGTGTACTTATGACTTTGCCTAACTTAAAATATTTAGAGTTTGGAAAGAAAAACTAAATACATTTATAACATGCAAGAACATTTATGATTTTGCATGATCGTCGTACTATTATATCTGAAAAACAAACTTAAAGACCTTCTAAGATCAGACATTAATTATTTATTTACAAGATTTAATACTCAAACCAGATTATGTTTAATCTAAATTAATTAAAATAACCAGATAAAGGTCAGTAGAAATCCCTAAGAGTATTGTATTTAAGTATTGTTGCCCTTATTATGGCCAGTTAGTTTTGAGATTAATAGTATTGTAATACGAGCTAGTTGTAAGGAGGATTTATATAACTAGTTTTGAAATTTAATTATATTGTTAAATAGCTCAACAAATTAAAGGTAATGCAAATTAAATGAAATATAAAAATAACTAATAACTAAATGAATAAACAAATAATATGTGGGTTTTTGCCGTTGATATTTGTATGTGCGTTGACAGTAGAAAATAAATCGACAAATAATCAGTTTATTCGGTTTAATCTAAGATGATTTGATAATTATCAAAGCTATCAATGCCAATAAATTTTCAGTTTGAAATAAAATGACATTTAATGACAAGTTGCAAGAATTTAATGTTTTCTACTTTAGATATTGAAAAATTAAGAACGTCACTCAAATTAAACCAATTTTATTTTTAACATAGTGTGCTGCTCTTGATATTGGTGCCACCAGAGCCTAGGCTGAGGTACGACGTAACCATTAGAGCTAGGGGAACTTCTACTAAAAACTGGAGCTTCGTTTGAGTTGATTTGACTATTTAGAGCTAGCCCGACTTCTAACACGACTCAAGCATTGGTGAAACAAATATCATGATCTAGCTACTCAGACGTGTCGAGACTGACAAAAACATAAAACTGGATACTGGTCCTTGGTTGGTAGGTGTTCTTCATTAGCAATAACGGGACCCTCGAGTAACGAGATAGCTAAAACTCCCAGAGACTTTAAATAAAGTAAGCTGTTATATGATCAGAGCGCGATACTTCTGGAAAATGTGTATATTTATTAAATCCAGTAAAATATAGTTCAATTTCCATTGGTAATTTGATTATCATAAGTTCAAAAATCAGTATGGAAAAGTTAAGAATATCTGTCGGAAAGTATCACGTTAGTAAAGAACCACGCAAACAGATTCGCTAAAGAAATTAAAAAGAAAAAAGCACTTAAACACAAGTAAAGCAGATCAAAGTCACATCATCACTGCAATTGAAATAGATGTTAAATACATATTAGGTTAAACAGAATCTACAGGGGTTGAAGTTATAATATATCGGACCTGTACGAAACAATATTTTGCCTACCTCTTATTGAGCTCTTTCGATGTCAAAATGAATTAATTTGAAAGCGAAATTTGATTCATGCAGGTATATATAATATTCAAAGACAAGTGACATTTGTAACCGAGAGCTCAAACTGACTTTAGGATTTCAAGCATTTGCTGTGTCAAGCAGCGTGAACAGAGGCAATGACGTCATTAGCCTACACTTAAATCCATGATTGAAATATAAAAATAGAAAGACAATAGAAACGTGTAAAAATTTACAAAGTGACATTTTGCATAATTACACAGAGAGATATATAATTAGCAGAAAGGTACTCCAGGTTATTTACTGTAGGTATTTATAGACAGTACATAGATCACCAAGTGAATATTCTGTCATAAGTCAGCTTGATAATAAGATCAAGGGACAGTCGTGATTAGTCGATGTGTAGAAATAAACATCTAAAACAAACTAAATTAGAAACTCACTACCTTATATATCACTGGTCACGTATATATAAATTGGATGCTTGGACCTTTTACTGCTTTAAATCTAGTTGCCAAGTTTGTAGGAAGGCACCAAGAAAAAATTCGGTTATACTCAAAATTTAAAAACCCGTCGGACGTACCTTACTGCTTAACAAGAAAATACACACGACTATAAATGGTAATGGGTAACGGGACGGTTTACGAACTCTACATTGTCTAATATTTTGGAGTTACTTTATTAAATATCAAGAAACCCTGAGGTAATGTTTCTATGGATTGGAGGACACATTGGAGCGCATGCCAACGAAGAAGCAAACAGGTTGGCTAAGCAACAAGCAAATTTTGCGTTTCTGGTCTTAATTTTTTTAGCCAGTCAGTTATATGTTGTAAGACACTTGTTTTTGTTTCCTATTAGTGTACCTTGTCTTTATAATTTTCGTTCATGTCCACATTTTGTAAGGTTCTACTCTTTTTATCTACTGCTTATCTAAAGTGCGCCTTTCCACTCCATACATTATAACATTTCATACGTATGACTCGACAAACATCTGGCTCAGATTCAAGTTAGAATATTTATTAAAAGACTTTTTTGTGAACTAAATGCTTGCTTTTCCATCGCGATTCTCACTCTCACTAATCTGCTGCACTTACCCTCATTAATAATAATACTTCCAAGGTACGAAAAAGTTTATAATTGCTCAAGTTGTATTTTTAGCCTCACATCCAATTTTTTCAGTCCAATTCATATTTGTCTTTGTTACTCTTGTTTTCAAAATACTTACTTTTAGTTTGGTTCTTCTTACAACACCATCTAGTACACTGATCACTCTGTGCGTTTTTTAGCCTCTTCTATCAGCGCTATATTCTCTACGTACCGTATGGAATGGAACGATTATCCATTTATTCTAATTCTTGGTGTCTTTTTTGATTAAACATGCTTTCACAGCTTGATCTAATTGATTTTCATCCAGGCAACTCTTTCGGTTGTTTCTTGTTTTATTTTTCATTATGGTTTGCATAGTATATGCGAAATGACTATATTTATTTATCTGTACTAGTTGCATTTTTGCGTGTTTCTCATAAACTTCTGGATTGTTCTACTGAATTAAAACATTTTGCAATCAGTCCCTTAATTTTTTCACCACAATTTTTTAACGCTGGATTTCGTCTGGACCAGGATTTTTTTTCTCGGCTTTCTCAAGCTCTTCCTTCGGAATACGCAAACCTAGATCATATCGGTTTACCTTTCCCAGTTTTTCCATATTCTTTTCTTCACAATTACTTTTCTCTTTATAATACAACTCTTCTAGATAGCTTTGTCAGTGTTTAGTAAGGTTTTCTTTTTTCCTAGTAATAAATTTGCTTTGTCGTCTTTTTTCCACGATTTCCTTGGTACTCATTTTGTCTTTTGTGGCACTTTTTTCGGCTGCCTTTAAACTACTTTCGGTGTCTATCCACGCAGCTATTTTGCCATTAAGTTTTACCTGATTTAGTAGCCAGCCGTGTAGTAGTAAGAACGAGTTCTTCTGAAACCAAGGATCTTAGATTAGATGCGTCACTCACTAAAATTAATATTAACCAAGGTTGTGGCATTATGTTTGAGTAAGTTAAACATCTGAATGTTCCAACCTTTGTAGAGGGCGTAAAACCGCCTGCCCCATGCACTATGTGGACATATTAAAGTTGACAACCCTCCTCACAAAGATGAAGAAGCTGGTCTAAATCAGGTTGGCGAAATGCAACTGCTTCCCGGCCTCACTATAATTTAGCATAACATATAGTTTTGTATGTTTTGCTTCTATAACGAATATGGCCAATCACCGTCTCCAACAAGCGGTTTTACCTTACTGTCCTGAAATTGCGCCAAAACCCTACTCTTCTGTAAGCAGGGTAGCGACTGTTTACGTGCCCAAGTTCTCATGGTACACGGTACAAACGCAAATACGCCTCCCCTGAAAGGTGAATATGGAGACATTTAGCTTCCTCAATTATAACAGCGGTTGAAGCTAATTTTACAGTACGTATTGCAAAAATGAATCGATGCTCTACTGAAAGTCGAACTCAGGACACTACGGTTCAGAGGCACACATTTTTACCACTTAACTATTGAGACTGTATGCTTGATATATAGTTTTCCGGAAGACACCTAGGTTTTTTTACTGATTCTAATATTTTGTTTCAAATAATGAGGTAACTTAAATAGTAGTAACAGCTGCTGGAATGAATGCCACAATTTATAATAAAAATAACAGACAAACCAATTTTTTTAACATTCTGAAGTCATAATTCTACATGAAATATATATATATATATATATATATATATATATATATATATATATATATATATATATATATATATATCCAGAAAACCTCGATTTTAACTTCAGCATTTGCAAGCGACCATACCGTGGTTTCCACAAAGAGAGAGATACATATTTTACGCGAAAGACACAAAGCAATAATCATATAGAAAATAATTTTACTCTGAAACAGCATTTGGAAAAGCTTGATTTTCTCTCTGTATGATAATTTAATTTACATTGCGTTTGATGTAATTTTAAATCACTTTCTAACTTTCCAGTATAGCCGATCTCGGCAAAAATTGTTTACATTGAAGGCAGAAACAATAAATCAAAGGAAATTCGGGCACATCCCACCGCAATAAACGCTCATTTCGACAGAAAGTTGCTCGAAAAACACAGGCCGTGGACCGCAATTTGACCTCTACTGAAAATGTCGTAATCGTCACCCCTGAAAATTTACGGTAATCACAAGATCCTATCTTGTAATTTTCTGCACCGTGGTCTAGAAGATACACATAATTAAACTGCTCTGTTATTTATATTTTTTAAAGGCTTAGCAATTTCTTTAAAAAATGTTTTTTAATGAAGGCTTTGTTTTTTCTTTTTTTGTGGAGAAGTTTTTGCTGCTGTATGTTACGCTTCCAGTAAAAATAACTTTAATAATAGGTAGATAGATAGGTAGATAAACACGCCTGTTTGTTCTTTCATAATAAATAATTAGTACCACGAAGGCATAGAACCACAAGGTACTTAGTTTAGAAGTAAAACATGCAAATAAACTAAATAATGAATAATATATATATATATATATATATATATATATATATATATATATATATATATATATATATATATATATATATATATATATACATATTGAATTATGAAAACATTTACTTTTAAACTAAAATATAGTATATAGTACAATATAGAATCATACATATAAATAAAATTACACAAAACAAATCTATTTACAAACAAAAATGTGTGTATAAATAAAACAGTCTTTAAAAACATGTATAAACTTTTAAATAAAATCAATGTAAAACAGCAAAAAATTCAAACAACATTTTACGAATATAGCACCAATTTATAAAAAGTTAGGAGCACAACAAATATTTCAAGACGTAACATTATTTACAGGTCAGTTTACACTTCGGAGCATCAAATATTCCCTTATGTGTTAAACAGCTTTTTTTAAAAGATGTTAGTGTGATTTTCTCTTAGCACTGCTGTGTGTAGTTGCCTAGTTTCCAGACAATTTGCTAAATATTTGACTTTTACAAAAGTAACAAATTCTCTGTCTCTCTCTCTCTCTCTCTCTATATATATATATATATATATATATATATATATATATATATATATATATATATATATATATATATATATATATATATATATATATATGTATATATATATATATATATATATATATATATATATATATATATATATATATATATATATATATATATATATATATATATATATGTATATATATATATATATATATATATATATATATATATATATATATATATATATATATATATATATATATATATATATATATATATATATATGTGTGTGTGTGTGTGTGTGTGTGTGTGTGTGTTTGTATATTGTATTGCTCAACAATTAAAAATAAGAGAGTCTGGACGCAGCAAGCAGGGTAGCGAATTTTCATAGAAATGATCTACGTTGTTATTACGAGAATTATATATGCCTCAAAACAATGATAGTGGTCTGTATTATGTAATAGATTTTGTTTAACACACAAATATTTTAATTTCATGCCCTCCTATTACCTATTTTTTTCTACCAGAGATGGTTTTGGCATTAAATGCAATGGCAAAGATCAAATAAGGCTAAATTATGTGCTGAAGATAAATGATCTTAAGCTAAAGGCCTCCATAAAGAACCATCTAGAACAGCTCCAATAAAATTATAAAAGGGTTTTCCGGAGTTATTGACATGCAATCCAGGCTTAAACGATGCCGCGTTTTATGTGTTGTTATACAGAAATACAACCAGGCGTATATAAACAGCAAAGTGACGATTAAGTTGAATAAATAAATGTACAAGTGTGTTATAAATACCTGGAAATAGAGCAAGCGAGGAAAATAAAGCACTTAGTAATGAAGACCAAATAGATTAATGCACGAAGCGCGTGCATCCTGGGGCTTGCATGCATGTAGTTGTACGTGCATCCGCCAGTGGCATTAGTCCATGTTTGAGGCAGCAATCGGGCGCGTCCCCGGGTCGCGGTTAGGGGTGTCGCCATATGTATGGCTAAGGGTGGTATAGAGGTGTTCAAGATGTTGGTGGTGCCCAAGAGACCCCGGCGACATCTCGGCGCTAAAACCTCCCCGGTGGACGAACTCCATCCGTCAGCAATGAGGGATTGTAACACTGTAACACTATCTAGTCATGTCTTATGAGGGCTGGGAATCCTTGCCTTAATTGGCCGGGATTGCGAGGAGAAACGTCTATGAAAAAACGCACTTCGCATGGTTTTTGGCGGGCTGGTTCCGAAGCTGTAATGCTTGCGACCGGTGTGGCCGGGCATTGGTATAGTGGTAACTGTGCCCGTAGCGTAACCCTTCCCAAGGAAACCGGGAGACCTCCCTGTGTATAAATGCCTCTTCATGTAATCTGGGGCTCTTCCATGGAAATTACCCACAATTTTCCTCAGCTGCTCGTGGGAACAGTATATGAACACAGCCAAAAATATAAACCCAAACGAGATGGGTAATAATAATCTAGATCTTCAGGCAACTGGAGAACCTATGGAGGTATAAATGGCGGATTTCCCCTCTCTAACCGCCAGACCTATAAAGGAATGGACGGGGGCCACCTCCTCTCTATCCACCAAATCTTTGTCCTCCGATCAGGAGCGGGAGTATCTAAAGTCTTCCGTGTGCCACACGAAGGAGCTAAGGAACAAAAACTACGACTGCATGGAGCAGCAACAAGACAGCTAAGTAGTCTGCTCAAGGCGAGTGTGCTTGTTCAACTGTCTTGAGTCAGGTACTGGCGTAAGTCGAGTCTCGCTGGGCTCAGGGAGGGGCTGTGTGCTCGAGGGGTACGAAAAAACGACCCAAGGAGTCTGACACCTCGACAGTAAAGGCCAAAAGTGGTAAGAGTGGGAATTATCCACTCTAAACATCTCTCCTCTTAACTAAATAGTGAAGAACTGATGCTTCTGCAGAAGTCAATTTTGAAAGCTGTGGAGGGGATACCAGAAGAAGTGCCAAAGGTAAGGTTCCAGTGCTGCGCAAATCGGCCTGGCTGACCTTACCCGTGTTATTTGTATTATTTTGTCCTCTGGTATGTACAAATTTACGCATGGCAGCTAAATAGTTTGTCTTTGTCGGGCATTGGACATTAATCACTTGAATGGTCTCAACTCATGTATTTCAGATTTTGCTTTTAATTTGAAAAAAGCTTCAAATTTTCCACACCAAATTACTCTAAATTTACAAGAGAGGTTTATTTACTCCATGTAAATTTACACATGTAAATTCGCATTTTAGTTACTCTAATACTTTAAAAAATATCATATAAGAATTCAAACGGATATGGGTTCAAGGGTCCCAAATTCGCGTTCATTTGTAAAACATTTTCGGAATGTCTCACCATCATTACCTCTCTATTAGTAAATTTTCGTAATGAAAATTCACTAAAAACACTTGAGTTGAATGTAGATGTTGAAAATGCAAGCCCTGAACGTTAATTAAAGTCCGATGCGTGACCGAGTTAAACGCACTAGCCATTCTTATTCTTAAGTCAGTAAAATCGCGTGATTTAGTTTTGTATATCATACCTTTCACATATCCGAATAAGAAACGGTCATAGCGTATGATGGGCTGATCGTGCTGGCCATTCTAATGATCTTCGCCGCCCTATCCCTATGATTTGGAATAACTAAGTCGAGGTACTGCCAGACATTGATTTGGTAAGGTGTTATGGCTCTAAGCTGCTGGAACCATATCACATTCGCTGGAATTTGTGGGTTTGCTTAACAAGGAAGTGAGTTTGCCACTATATTATTTTGTAGCAGTGATAAGTAATTATCTCCATTCAGATTGCCATCAATAAAAAAGGGACCGGTGATATGCTTTTCAACTATTCCTGCCTAAACACTTTTTGTGGATGTTGCCATTGTTCTTTTCTCATCCAGTGTCCATTTTCTTTAGACTAGTAGAACTAATTTAGCATGGCGGTAAAGTGTAAAACTGCACTCATCAAAAAAAATAAAACATGTTTTAGTTGGATAACATAACACTTCCATCGTTTGTTCACAAAATGATGTCCTTTTATCAAAATTCTCTTACATGACCTCGAAGTTTGTATTAATTTATATCGATGCATTTTTTTTAATATTCGAATAATCTACGAATCGCTAACATCCAATGTTGTCACTGCTTGTCAACTCGAAGTGTGTATGTTTTCCTTAAACTCAAGCATTACATGCAATTTGATAGCATTGCTCTGTGCATTACAAGTTTTTTTGTATCTGCCTTACATGTCCAAGCTCGCGAAATTGCTTTTCGATTTTAGTATTTTGGCTTGGGATATAGACGGCAAATCGGGAAATTTTCTTAAAATGGGCGAGCCATTTCGATTCGTGATGTTTTATCTCCGTAACCAATCGCCTGTGGAACTGTTATTTAATGCGTTTATGTTAAATAAACCACGTTTCAGAATTACGGCTTACAGCTGACAACTACTGTCGTACGCTTACAACCACACAACAAGTTGCTAAGGCGTTTTAAATAAAACAGAAGAAAACCAACATTGCCAACTATGAAAAATTTCCATAATTTTTATATCTACTTTGTAATTCAGACCATCAGAAACGTATACAGAAATTCTTTTGCTTGGTTTCTCATTATCAAGAATGAAACGCAATTAGTTATTAGTTTTTTTAGTGTGTTTTAGCGAAGTTCGTCAATCAGATAAATTTCTTTTTTTTTCTCTTACTTTTTCAAAAAAAATGTAAAACCATAGCCTTTTGGATAGATAATGAAGAGATCTTGCAAATAAGGTATCACAAAGTTGGGGCCTGCAAGTGTCACTCGCAAAAGGTGGATGTAGGGAAGTTTTCACGTTGAAGGAGTTCTTTTTTGAACCTAAAATTGACATATTTTAAGATTTTTTTATAAATATGCACATTAATTGAGATACTGAGTTTATTCCATTTGGCTGTTCCACACTGCATATTACCGTACTTTGTTTTAGGATTTTTCATCCTTCTTATCATTCCTTTTCTACGACGGCGTTCTGGGGTCACGTTAAAAAATCATTTTCTGCTAATTCTGAGATAAAAGAAGTCAGAATTCTGAGATAAAAAGTCAGAATTCTGAGATAAAAAAGTCAGAATTCTGAGATAAAAAAGACAAAACTCTGACATAAAAACTCAGAATTCTGAGATAAAATGTCAGAATTCTGAAATAAAAAAGTCATAATTCTGACATAAAAAGTTGGAATTCTTCGAGAGTTTTATACGACAGCGTCCACTTGCAAAACGTTTACTTATTGACTACTGATGTGTAATTAAGCAGGTAGCTCTGCCTGTGCGGGTTTTACAGTTAGTTGATGGTATTTACAAACTTAAAGGAAAGAAAATTGGTCCATTGACTATTTTTCTCGTTGCGTTAATAGAATAATGCATAGTGCATAGGTGCATATATTATGATTTTACTAATTATGTACGTAATAAGTCGTCGTATAAATATACAAATATATTATTGCTTTAATCGGCATTATACCATGGAAACTTTGGCTGAATTGAAGTCAAGTCAGCCTTAGAAGTTTATAAATAAATATGTTTGTGTTTTTGTATCTATAACGTCGGTCTATTTCCGAAATTTTGCCGAACCCTGCCGTTCCGCAAGGATAGTACGAATACTTAACGTGCCCAACATCGCATCACACAGGATGTCGACGGCTTTAAGCCCCCTCCGGAGAGGGGAACGTGCAGAGATAAAACTTGCTCAAATATAATGTCACAACTTCGGTTGATGTTAATGTTACAGTATGTACTGAAAAAGTGAAAGAAGAACCCTGGGATCGAACCAAGTACCCTTCGATTCAGGGGCACACGTTCTTATGACTGAACTACCGAGGCACTTATAAATAAATAACCATGAGATGAACGTAAGTTTGTTGTTGTGTGATCATTTGTTTTTGTTGCTCGATAACCATCATCATCATCACAATCGAAATGCTATACCATCTGTCGCAATCGTGACTCTCCGTCTGTAACTGCCCATTTTAATTCAGTGTAGCTTCCACCTTCAATCAATATTGTACCATGTTTCCAGAAGTTTTACTTTTGATCTACCTCTTCCTTTTTGTCTAGGTATGTATCTTTCAAATAAAACTATCAGAAAGATGTTTTAAAATATGTCCTATATATTATACCTTCTCCTATCATTTTCTTTCAGCAAGCATTACTATTCTGTCACCTGTTCTAGCACACTTTTTTATTCATGTTTCTATCTGTGTACCTTATTGTCTTTGTCATTTTGCCCATATGTCCATATTAGAAAAGCCTCTATTCCCTTAGTGTCCTGCTTAGTCAACGTCCGCCCCATCATTATAACACTCCATACGTATGGCTTGATAAACCTCCCCCTTCAGACCAAAATTAAACTCAATCTTTGATAGAAATAAGAAGTACATTTTGAGAAAAAATCATAACCTTAACTCTGCGTTAGACGTAAAAATAAATATCAAGATTCACCCAACATTTGTCCATAGATTTACAATAAATTTATATATATATATATATATATATATATATATATATATATATATATATATATATATATATATATATAATGTACATTCTTGGAATGACTTTCTTGTGTTTTAAATTGTCCAATTTTAATAATAAAAATAATACTCTAGCTACTGCCAGTCTATCCCCAACTTTTGTCAATTGTCAAATAAATTCCGACCAAATCTGACTCCCCAAACATGCAGGAGCTGCAATATCAATCAAAAAAAAAAAAACAAAGAGAAAATAACTTTATCTATATTGCTTAGAAATTGTTATAGTGCGTATTTTTTAGAGGTAACAATAAAATATGTAACATAATTAGACTATTAAATTGTAAAAAAAAATTGTGTCAACTATTTGAATTATTCACCCAGAAAATAATGTAAAAACCGTATGCTTATAACGTGAACCTTAAAAATAAAACTATTTTAGAAAGTCGCGTTATTTGTTATTGCTGAATTAATTGCCTTCTTATTATTTTTATTATTAAAATTAGACAATTTAAAACACAAGAAAGAAAGTCATTTGAAGAATGCACATTTTATGTATATATATATATATATATATATATATATATATATATATATATATATATATATATATATATATATATATATATATATATATATATATTTATTATAAGACTATGGACAATTGTTGGATGAATCTTGATATTTATTTTTGAACAATGTTGCGTCTAACGCAGTGTTAATGATATAAATTTTCTCAAAATTTACTTTTTATTTCTATCACAAATTGAGTTTAATTTGGGTCTGAAGAGGGGGTTTATCAACTCAAACTTATGGAGTGTTATGATGATGAGGTGGACGTTAACTAAACAGGACACTAAGGGAATAGAAGCTTTTAAAATGTGGACATTGAGCAAAATGACAAAGAAAATAAGGCAACATATATAAGACATATTTTGAAACATCTTTCTGGTAGTTTTGTTTGTAAGATACATATCTAGACAAAAAGGAAGAGGTAGATCAAAAGTAAAATGTCTGGATATATGGTACAATATTGATTGAAAGTGGTTTTGATTTTTTTTAGTACACACTGTAAGACTAACATCAACCGAGGTTGTGGCATTGTATTTGAGCAAGTTGAATGTCTGCACGTTCGGCACTTTGGTGGGGGGTAAAGCCGTCGGTCCCGTGTCCATGCGATGCTGGGCACGTTAAATATTCGTACTATCCTTGCAAAACGGCAGGGTTCGGCAACATTTCCTGGGTATCGAAGTTAAACTGCTCCCTGGTGTCGGTGATTGGCCATAGTCACGGAAATAGACCGACGTTAAAGATACAAAAACACAAACATATTTATTTATATGGTTCTAAGGCTGACTTGACAAGTTTTCGTGGTATAATGTCGATTAAAACAATAACATACTTGTATATTTATATAACGACTTATTTACGTACATAATTAGTAAAATTATAATATATGCACCTATGCACTATGCATTATTCTATTAACGCAATGAGAATAATAGTCAATGAACCAGTTGTCTCACCTTTGACTTTGTAAACACCATCAACTAACTATAAACCCGGCACATGCAGAGCTACCTACCTAATTACACATCAATAGTCAATAGGTAAAAGTTTTGCAAGTGACACCACCTGGACGCTGTCGTATAGCTCTCGAATAATTCTGATTTTTTTTCTCAGCATTCTGAGTCATAAAAGTCAGAATTCTGAGATAAAATCTCAGAATTCTGACTTTTTATGTCAGAATTCTGACTTTTTAATCTCAGAATTCTGAGTTTTTATGTCAGAATTCTGACTTTTTTATCTCAGAATTCTGAGTTTTTATGTCAGAATTCTGACTTTTTATCTCAGAATTCTGACTTTTTATGTCAGAATTCTGACTTTCTTATCTCAGAATTCTGACTTTTTTAACCCAGAATTCTGACTTTTTATGTCAGAATTCTGAGTTTTTATCACATAATTCTGAGTTTTTATCTCAGAATTCTAACTTTTTTATCTCAGAATTATTAGAAAATAATTTTTTAACGTGACCCCAGAACGCCGTCGTACTTTTCCGATTATGAAAGTATTCAAGGTATAATTAATATATTTATCATCAACTAACTATAAACCCGGCACAGGCAGAGCTACCTACCTAATTACACATCAATAGTCAATAGGTAAAAGTTTTGCAAGTGGCACCACCTGGACGCTGTCGTATAGCTCTCGAAAAATTCTGATTTTTTTTTTCTCAGCATTCTGAGTCATAAAAGTCAGAATTCTGAGATAAAATCTCAGAATTCTGACTTTTTATGTCAGAATTCTGACTTTCTAATCTCAGAATTCTGAGTTTTTATGTCAGAATTCTGACTTTTTTATCTCAGAATTCTGACTTTTTATTTCAGAATTCTGACTTTCTATCTCAGAATTTTGAGTTTTTATGTCAGAACTCTGACTTTTTATCTCGGAATTCTGACTTTTTATCTCAGAATTCTGACTTTTTATGTCAGAATTCTGACTTTTTTATCTCAGAATTCTGACTTTTTTAACCCAGAATTCTGAGTTTTTATGTCAGAATTCTGAGTTTTTATCACATAATTCTGAGTTTTTATCTTAGAATTCTAACTTTTTTATCTCAGAATTATTAGAAAATAATTTTTTAACGTGACCCCAGAACGCCGTCGTACTTTTCCGATTATGAAAGTATTCAAGGTATAATTAATATATTTATTGGTGTAATTATTACTGTCGAAATTACTCGTAGTTTGATCTAGATATGTAAAATAAATGTCGCAGTAAAATAAATTGGCGATTCTGTATGACTTAATTTGAATTCTTAAGTAACTATGATAAAGAAGAAAATTAACGTGTCCGTAAAACTAAAAAATACTAAATTTCATTTCTTTTTCTGTTTGCATAAATCTCCGAGAATTCCGTAATCTGTAATTTAATCTTACCGAATTAATGAATTCGCTATTTATTTCTTGACACTAAAAAGTAATTACTTTTTATTTAATCCTACTAAACTAGCTAGACGGCGAAATTAGATTCTGCTCATTCCCGGTTTACAGTCAGTTTTTCCTTGGAAATATTTTACTTGCTTCTGTTTTTAAAATAGATTCGTTGTTTATTTAACATATAACTGACTTCTAAAACAAAATTACAGCTTTGAAAGGAGACTGTTCTGTACACAAATAAGGGTTATTATTTTTTACAGTAGGTACATAAAATTGTGTAACAAATACACAAGCAAATTTTCATAAGATTGCCATTCGATTTGATTGAGGCTTCAATACAACGTAATCTGTATCAAATACCAGCCAAGAGTACGTATACAACTAGAAAGGTAAACCGATGGCCTATTGACCGTACTCGCTGGATGTTGCCTGCTGTGTTAGACAAGGACAAAGTCCCCGTGCACTTATTGGTTAGCAGAAGGCTCTGCAATCGTATAGTACATATACTTCAGCGTCATTCATTGTATATTTGCTAAAGTGGTTAGAGATTTGCGGATGTTGAAAAGAAGTCGTTATGGTAGCAAATTTTCATCAGTTTTGTAATAATAAACCATAAGTAAAGGAAAGTATGCAAAAACGGAAGTACCTAATATAGAGAAGTCTCAGTAGAAGTCTTTGTGGATTATGGGTGTCCTAAAAATGCTGGAATTTTAACAAATTCAGTGGTGACAGTTCGAAAAAATATTTGACCTTTATTTAATTAGGCATTACGCCTGAAACCAAATTTTGTCTCTTACATACATAAGCAAATGCTACGACACATTGTACTATTTATATACAAAATACACTATACTGACTCATTTTATCTCTTGAGCATATCATTGGACGTGTGTAAAATTATTTAGGATGAATTTAAGTAGCTGCTTTTTATAAACAATTCACTCCAAATCATCTGAATGTTTTCTGTGTTTGCTATCATTAGTCACTTAATTCGTCTGACATTCCGTAGATTAGAAGCACTGACGACTAGATTATTTTATATATCCATCTTTGTTTATTCTGTTTAACCTGATACTGCACAGTAGGGTGGGGCGAAAATATCAACTTTTAAAATTTTAGACTCTTGTATACGGAAAAGTGGAATAATAACGTGTTAATATCCCCTCTAAAATTTGAAGGCGATCGCTTGTTGTTTACCGGTGCCCCCACCACTTTAAAGTCGGCGCTCTCGGGCGCACTCATGAAAGGCTCGTCTAGGCATCATTTGGTCAGTTCTACGACAGCTTTTAGCTTGTACGTGTGTTTTGTTAGTTTGATTACTATCAGTTGTTTAGAACTATATTTGACGATATCAAAAATATTATTTTTTTACGTTGTGGAAGTGGTAATAACATTCCAAAAACGAGGAAAGACGTTAAGTGTCCTGTGTTTGGAGCTCCGTCTAAATTTAAAAACAATGTGCTACCGACATACGTGGACGTTATGAAAAACCATCTATTTATACGGCAGTCCTTATTGGATGCTTCGCAAAATAAAGCAGAGCCTACATTGACACATATATCAACAATTTTACTTGCTGAAATTAAAGTAATATGGGCGAAATTCTCCATACTAATCATTTCGGATCAACAAATCATACATTTAATCAGAAGTTATCATGAGAAAGTCCGAAAGAAAAAAAAAACTATAAAGTCAAGAAATAGTGAAGTGCTCTTAACCAAAATAGCACAGTTTAGACAAACTGTAGAAGGTAGGCTTTTTGACAGTTCAACTTGTAAATGTGTTGATTTTTTGTTATGCAAGTGCAAAATAAAAGTACCCTTCAGGGAAAGAGAGTTTTTAACAGATCAAAGAACCGGCAGAAAATGGTTATTGGTTCGGTTAATGTTATTACAACAACAAAAACTAAACGTTCTCTAGAGAGAAAGTGAACCGAAACAGTAATGAAGCCTGGTATTATCATAACAGAAACTGGGATTTATGGACCAAATACATTTTTTATACCTGAAGATGAAGAAGATCACAACCTAGACGATCAAAATGAAACCAAAGATGGCCCAGATTTTGTTAATAAAGTTGATAATGTCAGAACTTGTCAGGCAATTCCAGGCACTTCGCAGATAAGATTAACTCTACCGAGCTTAGCTAAAGGCTGTGATCGTACAAGGGTTTCAGACAGGACAGCTGCGATAATAGCTAACGCCGTCCTAAAAGATGTTGGACTAATTTCAAAAGAAGAAAAAAGTAAAATAATCGATCAAAGCAAAATTAGACGAGAACGTAAGCGAGCACGAAAAACAATAAAGGAACAACACAATGTTGATAATAACTCTTTTTATGCTACATTTTTCGACGGCAGGAAGGATAACACTCTAGTTTAAACAAAAGAAGGAGACACTTTCCATAGAAAAACAGTTGTCGAAGAGCACATTTCACTCATTTCTGAACCAGGCCATTTTGAAGTTTCCTCAGGTACAGATAAAAACATTACAACAAATATGCTTCAATTTCTCCAAAAGCAAATGGACTTATCTGACTTAGTCGCAATAGGATGTGATGGAATAGCTGTCAATACGGGAATTCACAACGGCATTATTTGTAATCTAGAAGTGAAAACTGGTAAATCCTTACAGTGGATAATTTACCTGCTGCACGGTAATGAATTACCACTTCACCACCTAATTAAACACTTGAATGGAGAAACAACTGGGCCAACTGGGTATATTGGAGTAGTTGACAAGCAGTTGCAATCTTGCGAAGAACTACCAATTGTTTCATTTAAAAAGATTAAGAAGTAGATCCGAACATTTTAAGCACTGGCCAGAAATATCTTTTAGAGATAAGTGTTGCAATATCAAATGGCGTTATTTTAGAAGGTTTAGCTCAAAAGCAACCTGGACAGTTGGCACATTCAAGATGGCTGATAACTGCCAACAGGATTCTGCGCTTATACATTGGAACTATAAATCCATGTGAATAATTGCAAATTTAATGTAATAATCTGGTTTTCTATTAAGCTAAAACCAGATATGAAGTACGGTTCGCTGCATTTATTTAATTTTAATCAGAGATCTCGATACCAACCCGCACATTTAAGGCAAATCGTTGACAACATTATTCAGGTCAACGGCTATTTCGTACACTCACAAAACATCCTTTTATGTATGCTTAAAAACAAACGTTTGCACATTAGGGAATTAGGCTTGCGACGTAATTTAAAATGTAGAACAAACCACTCTCAAGCCAACGTAAGAAAATTTAAAGTACCTATTATTAATTTCGAAGCTACAGATTACACTGAATTAATACATTGGCAAGCAGTAGCTGTAACAGAGCCTCCAATTACAAGAAAATTTTCTACAGAAGATCTAAGGGAAATGATTGCTGAAATCCCCGAGGAAATCGATATTTTTAAACTACCACGTCACACCCAAGCTGTCGAACGTTGCGTAAAACTGGTAACGGAAGCGTCGTTAGCAGTTTGTGGTTCTGATGTACGAGAGGGGTTTATTAGAAATCGTATTTATGGGCGTCAAACATTACCTAAATTTGAGAGTAAGAGCGATTATTTCAAGGCCGACCTATGAATTTGTAACTTGAGGAAGTGAGTGGGTGGAGCTCCACTTGCAGCCACCTCCTCGTAGTGAGCTCTGGGTTGTTTTACCAAAAAAAAAAACAAGCGAATACCTGCAAGTTTAGAAATTAATGAAATTACGTTAATATCCGAAACTTTGAGTGTCTCGGGGCACCGGAAAATATTGTCCTAGAAACTTCAGCTTTTGCAAGGTAAATATGCAGTACACTATGCCACTTTTCCCGATATAGGGTTTACCAATTTCTAAAAAAAATTTTTGCCCATGTTTCATTCCACCCTACTACACAGTACTATGCTTTTCTAAGGACAGTGAATATCATTAAATTCCCAAGTCTGTTACATTTTGTTGTAGAAAAACTTGGATTACAATTTTCAACCAAAATTCAATTTCGGAACATTGCATCTGTAGTTTAACGGCAATATATGAGTTAAAATTCGTAAAAAAAATTAACGAGTTTAATGGCTTATCAAAAAGAAAATTTGCAATGCTCTATGAATAAGCTCCACTTTCAAAACTGACATATAGCCTCCCAAAAGAATTTTCCCTTTTATCGGAAGTGTTTAGGTGGCGTACTCTATGCTATATATATATATATATATATATATATATATATATATATATATATATATATATATATATATATATATATATATATATATAATCCAACAAAACTGTCCGCGCCGCGGGTTTGACCACAGATTTAGTCCTCTGGTGAATAACCTAAAACCGTCGCCTTATGGAAAAGCAAATTTAACCACAAGCTAATAAAAAAATTTAAAGCGAGTAGATAGTGGGACACCTGGGCTCATCCCCTCCACTTTTTACTGCGCATGCGCGTGACGTCATGCGCATGCGCTGACCTGCGCAGACCTGTGACAGTTGACAGCTGACCTGTCAGATTTGACAGGTGTCAAATGTCACTGACCTGACAGCTGTCAACGTCAGCTGTCACCTGGCCTGACATGTGTCAACGTCAAATGTCACCTGACCTGTCAGATGACGTCACAAGCATTCCAAGATGGCTGACCTGTCATAGACAGTCGCAAGCCGGGTTCTCTCTATGGAACTAACCTGAGATGACGTCACAAGCATTCCAAGATGGCTGACCTGTGTCCATAGATAGCCACAAGCCAGGTTAGGTATTAACTGTCTTGTGATGACGTAAGATGTTCCGTCTGACCTGTGTCCATAGATAGCCACAAGCCAGGTTAGGTATTAACTGTCTTGTAATGACGTAAGATGTTCCGTCTGACCTGTGTCCATAGATATCTACAAGTCAGGTCTCCATGTGTGTATTTGAAGAATACCATCTGTCTGATTGTTTATTTAGGTTAAGTGTTGTATGACATGCTTAGTACCCGCCATCTGATTGTTTATTGAGGTTATGTTTGTATTTGTTTATTAAGGTTATGTATGTATTTGTTTATTAAGGTTAGGTGTTCGTATACAGACTGATTACCAAGCCATTTTGATTGTTTATTAAGGTTATGTTTGTATTTGTTTATTAAGGTTATGTATGTATTTGTTTATTAAGGTTAGGTGTTCGTATACAGACTGATTACCAAGCCATTTTGATTGTTTATTAAGGTTATGTTTGTATTTGTTGATTAAGGTTATGTTCGTACACACACACAGCTGTCTGTATTTGTTTATTAAGGTTATGTTCACACACGTGTTGATTACCAGTCATATGATTGTTTGTTAAGGTTATGTTTGTATTTGTTATTTGAATGCAAACAGAGATAATACAAGAGTGTACTTACATACAACAAGAGACGTCAGCCTTCTTTCACAGCTTAATACACACACTACTGAACAGGTGTCTTCTGTGTTGAGGATACAAACAGACAGACAACTGATTGCCATTGTTGAAGCTTATACATGCTGTTTAACAAACACGTCATGACAGTTCAAAGTCTTTGCTTAAACTGACAGATGCATGTGTATTTGAAAGAAAAGCATTCGCCTGAACTTAGATTTGAACCCACGAACCTCGAATCAGCCGTTGTTTGCTTTACATATATACACTGTCCCTAAACCAATAGCTCCACAGACACACACGTTAAAAGTTTGTTCGCTGTTGTATATATAAAACAAAGCCAGTTGTTGTTGACATATGAGGTTAGGTGTTTGTATACATGTTGATTACCAATCATCTGATTGTTTAGTAAGGTTATGTTTGTATTTGTTATTTGAATGCAAACACACATAATAATAAGAGTGTACTTACATACAGCAAGAGACGTCATCCTTGTTTCACGACTTAACACATACTGAACAAGTGTCTCTGTCTCTTGAAGGATAAACAACGTTTTACAGTTGTTAACCTTGATCCTGTTTGAGCTTGTCTGTGTATCTGTTTAATATACACAAGAGAGAGGCCCTCTTAAAGGTAAACAACCTGTCAGTTGATGACCTTGTGTTATATCTGTTCAATAACCCCACATTATTCGTGTTTGAGCTTGTCTAGAATACAGTCATTAGAAGTATGACATCATCCATGTAAAAACAAATACAGTTTAAAACGGTTACTGTGGGTAATATGTATAAATAGGTTACACACAGACACTCTTAAACATATTCACAAGTCAGTTGTTGTTGAGAAAAGACTTACTGCAGTTTGTTCTAACCCAAATCTGTTTTAAAATGGCTACATTAAGTGATGTGTGTTACCAACAAATTAAAGACAACTTCTGGTATGGTCTATTTGGAGACTTTCAACTTATTATCGATAAGAACACTGGCTATTTTAATGCAACTAAACTGTGTAAGATTAGCAATAAAAAAATGTCTCATTGGATGGAAAATAAGAAAACCAAAGAGTTAATTGCCTATTACAACAGTCGGCTGAACGAGCAGTTGGGGTATCAGCATAACAATATACCAATTGATTCAACCGAGGGAGCTCACTTAGAGTTATCGTCAAGGAGTCGAAATACCCTAAAAACGAACGCAACATCTCAAGTAACACCAACAACTGTTGCCTACTTGGTGGACTTTGGTGGCTCAAATACGGAAAGCAATTTGGTATCAGGTACATATGTGTGTAAAGATTTGCTATTAAATTTGGCTTGCTGGATATCCATTCAGTTCTATGAAAAGTGCAAACAAATTATTTTTGATTTTTTCCTAAACGAATCTGATCAGAAATCAAAGGACAACCCAGAGGTTAGTAAAGTGAAATTAACGCGTATAAATGATGAGGTACAGCTTGTGCGACAAACAAACGCTAAAGTCACAGAACATCTTGAAGATACAACCCCAAAGCCAAGTAAACGGAGAAAAATAAGTGTGTTTGGTTTACTTGCAAGAAACGAGACAGGCGCCCCCTATCCATATCATGTGGTAAGAACACAAAAGAAAAGTTTCCCAAGAGCTGTGAGGAACTTTAAAAATAAACACCCCAATGCAAAAGTGATTCTAAACATACTGTACGATCCAAATGTAGTAAATCTCTTTAACAGAATAAAGACTGAAGTGAAATACCTTACAGCACATAGAAACAACCTACATATAGCCGATGTACCACAAGATAAGTTTGTTCAGGATATTATTGCTTTAAGACATACTTTTTAATTGTATTACAAAATAAAAACACATTATTATTTGATTCCAAGTATGTAAACACCTGCCGTTTGTTAGCCCCAATTATTCGTGTTTGAGCTTGTCTAGAATACAGACATCAGTACAGTATTTGTGTTTGACACGTTTTCCCCTAAGAAACAACGTATTTGCAGACACACAGAAACAGACCAAGGATTGATATATCGATATCAGTTGCTTATAACACGTACACGATATGTTTTTATATGTTATAGTTGATGAAATAAGACACATACCAAGTAAAAACAGAAGGCTACAGCTAAGTATTCAAAACAAATTTTGTTCAAAACTGTCTAAACGCTCCCTGTATATATACGGAACGCCAAAGCAACTAGAAATATTTGTAAAATATAAAACGCTAGTAAAAACTGTTTCATCGGTGACTAATATTCTATCTGTTTCCAGTTGCCTCAGGCTTCTTAATGAGTTATTTTATAATCGTAAAAACATGTTCTCATTAATAATACAACACTAGTATTGCATTAATACATATAACGTAGTATACCGTTCTAGATTACGTTTTTTATGTTTGTTTTTGTAAAGATGTGTTTACCTTTAACATTTATAGGTTTTAAAAACACAAAGTTCAACTATGAAAGAGGTTTATTTAAAAACTATACTTTGATATATCGTTACAGTTTTCCACTATACTGTGGAGTTTATATTGGTTGTTACAATTATTTTTATACAAAAGTACAGTTTATACAACAATACAATATAATTTAGTACAAACACTAGACTAAAATACAACAGCTTAATAAACACAACTAAAAATAATACTCTAGATTTGGTTAGCTAACGAACCCATACATAATGATTGCAAGGTTTGCGGTTTATAAGATCGCCAAAAATTTAAAACACTGACTGGGTTTTCAACAAGAAGAAGTTTTTTAGTTTTTTCTGCTTTATAAAAAACAAAACTACTATCTAAATCATATTTATAGTATTGAAATATTTTGAGTATAAAAAGTTCTTTATGAATAAGCAGCTCAGACAAAAACCTACAACTATACCACACTTTCTTCTCATCTGAAAAAATACGGTAAAATATAAAACCATTCTTAGTACTATGATAGCCCTGCATATTAGGTAAATTACAAGAGTCATACTTATCTCCAGATATTATTAAACGAATTATAAGATAATGTTGTTCTGTACCGTATAGTGTTGAGGCATAACCTCCTAGCACGCAACAAAATTTTTTCTCGGTTTCAAACCACTCCATATCAGCCAACACGCTGTCCAGGATTAGTTGATCAATTGGTGTTTGTAAGTTTGGTTTTAATTCCCTGCTGATAAAAATGAGATGCTTTAACTGCTCCATTATAAAAAAACACTTCTCACAATGGTTCATACTTGTTACTGTTACTGCTGCTGTTGTTGTTCTTTTTCTAAAAGTACATATGGTTGGTAGTTTACGATGAAAACCCCTCTCATAAGTTGATGTTGATAGTTTATCTTCTTAACTGTATACGTTTGATTATTCTGGTATATTACAAGTCAGCGATGGTGTTGGTTCGTTTGTCTTGAAATTTGAATGTACTGGTATACATACCATTTTTTAATTTTTTTTCTCCTTTATATATTGCTTGAGCATACCCAGACTCGAAAAAGACGACTCGATCGTCAGTTGGCAGCATACGTCTCGGTAGAAACACCACCCCGTTTTCCAATTTCATCAACATTCGGTAACCATAGCGGGTTTTCACTTTTTCACCCCCTAATATGTTATATGGGGTGTTTAACAACAAGTCTGCAGCTTTAATTACAGGTGACGCTTCACAAAGACCGTCACGATTTAAATCAGCTAGTACTGATGCTGATGATGAAGCCATGGTTGTTGTTGTTGTTTCTGATTTTATACTGTGGGGTAGAGCTTTGATAAGAACGTATATATATAAGGGTTCAACCAATCAGGTTTGAAAGCGTAGGTTGAAAGACCCCTGGTCTTAAAAAACCCGCTTTCCTGAGTTTTCATCTAACTACATACATTCTGTTATCAGAAAAACACCAATGATAACTCAAGATTGATTTTAGGTAATGAATCATAAAAAACCCGACACCTATAAAATTCAGATACAATTTTAATTGGTGATAAAACAGCATCGTAGTCTTCAAATTCCTTAGCGTGTTTTTCAAACCAGGTAATAAACAATTATATATATATAACATTTTTCTATCCCCTATAAATCCAGATACACTTTATATATTTTGTAATAAAACAGACTCGTCTCCAAAGTCCTTAGCGTGTTTTTTTTTTGTTTAAACCAGGCAATAAACAATTATATATAACATTTTTTCGAGGGTCAACTTATGTTTCTAGTCAAAGACCGGGGCATTTTTATAGGATTGCAGTTTTTTTTGGATATACCATGAGTGAAGCTCTGCTTTAAAAGCTTGTCTGCAGGTTTCGACTTTCAGTTAGCAAACAACAAACATAATGGAAGGTATACCCCTGTCTCTCTGTGTTTAGAGTGAAATTATTAATAAAGTTTTTGTTTGTTCCAGCTGAAATATTTAATATAGTAAATGGGATGTTTGTGGGAAACGCAGTAAGTAATTTTTAAAATGGTTCTTTTAGTTTATAAAAGATTTGTTTTTATTTTAGCCTATAATAGCGATTTATATTGCGGGTGAGGGGGAGCTGCCCTCTCCGCAGCAGTACTCAACCCTGGTCTGGGTGGGGTATATAGCCCCATGGGGTGTGGGGCTGATATTTCAAGCCCCACCCCAACCTGTAGGGGGTGCAATTCTCGAGATCTACGTCTTGTAGATCTCGAGAAAGGAAGGTAATATCCATTGTCCCTCGTTTGGATACAAGAATTTATGTTTCATTTCTTTTGTTTCAGTCTGTGACACCACCTGGGCCACCAAAAAAAAAAAAAAATAAACATTACAATAAAAATATATATAATAATAAAACGTTTTAAAAATAATGTTGTTTGATTTTATTGTAATATTTTTCAGTTTAAACCTAAATATATAATCTGCTCAAACACACTTACAGATTAATACAGTATTGAAGGGTAATGAAGGTATCTTCACTGTAAGGTAATATTCTGTATTTGTTTTACTGCTTGGTGGTTATATTATTTTTAGCATGTATTTAATTCTAGTGTATGTTTTTATTGTTTGTATTAATAGAAAAATAGATTCTTGTTGTGAAACCTTTTTGTTATATAATTTGTAAAGGGGTTTGTTTTTTTTAACTGCATGTTTGTAACTTGTTTCAGCTCTACTTCAGTTTTAGATATAGAAATCTGGCTTTTTTTTTTGTATACTTGTTTTTCTTAGCATCAAATATTTTTGACAGGTCTCTTTTCTGTTACTGTTTTGCATTTTTTTCTGGCTTACAGCATGAAAGGTCATATGATGGCATAATATCAAGTAGTATCATCTTTGTCTTTACACACAATCAACAGAATTTTTTTTGTTCTCATTTTAATGATTATAGACTAAAA
Source organism: Tillus elongatus (assembly GCA_964006375.1). NCBI lineage: Eukaryota > Metazoa > Arthropoda > Insecta > Coleoptera > Cleridae > Tillus > Tillus elongatus. The sequence goes on from OZ023265.1 coordinate 121,298,336, forward strand.
CTTGTTTCATTTTTTTTTAGACAATCAAACAGCTGTTTCCTCAACACAATAAAGGAGATCATTAAAGAAACCGTATTATTTTTTAATTTTCTATTGAACATGTATAGGACCGTTTCATGTAATAAATGTTTTTAAATTACTTTCGATTTCGTTTAATCATTCCAACCTATGTATATAACAGTGTGTCTGTCTGTTTTTGTTGTGTGTTACCAGTGAGATAACTCTAGCCTTGTACTCGGCTGATACAGTTTTGACTGGGGTCAGTAAAGTGTTTGTTTAAATGTTTTACAAACAACTACCATATATACAAGGAGTTATATTTAAATAAAGACAAAATTCAATATAAAAAGTATTTTTATTTGGTACTGATATTCTTGTGAAAAGCTGAATCAAACATTTTTAAAAATAGTAAAACTCTCTCTTTAAAACACCAACCCTAATAAACACTTACTCTTAAAGCTACTTTGAGAAAATTAATCTGTTATACAAAAATATGTCTTCTTACACTGAAATTAGGTTAAAAACAAACAACTTGATTAAACACCTAATAAGCTATTGAGATAATAACAATAATACTATATTATAAAAAAATATATCTTGTAGACAGACAGCTACAAAAATACACACTGTTTGCTAAACATAGCCAGAAAAGCTGAAATTCAGATAAAAAACACTAACCCTAATAAACACTTACTCTTAAAGCTACTTTGAGAAAATTAATCTGTTATACAAAAATATGTCTTCGTAAACACCTAATAAGCTATTGAGATAATAACAATAATACTATATTATAAAAAATATATCTTGATGACAGACAGCTACAAAAATACACACTGTTTGCTAAACATAGCCAGAAAAGCTGAAATTCAGATAAAAAACACTAACCCTAATAAACACTTACTCTTAAAGCTACTTTGAGAAAATTAATCTGTTATACAAAAATATGTCTTCGTAAACACCTAATAAGCTATTTGAGATAATAACAATAATACTATATTATAAAAATATATCTTCTAGACAGACAGCTACAAAAAAATACACACTGTTTGCTAAACATAGCCAGAAAAGCCGAAATTCAGATAAAAAACACTAACCCTAATAAACACTTACTCTTAAAGCTACTCTGAGAAAATAGTAATACTTAGTTTTCAAGACAGTTTTAATCTAAACAAAAATATGTCTTTTGAACTGAAAATTCAGCTAACATGAATAACCCTAATAAGCTATTTTGAGCAAATTACAATATTTATTTTCAAGACAGTTTTTAATCTAAACAAAAGAAAAATACTCAAACATATATATTGTAGACAGAAAGCTACAAAACAAAAAGTACACCCCTCTTACTAAAATTAGCCAGGAAAAACTTAAAACTAACATATTTTTAGATACCCTATTCATTTTAACCTAAAACACAGTAACCTATGGAAATATTAAGAAACACTCTCGACGTGTATGTCTTGTATAAAACAGAGATAAAAGCTAAAAATAGTCACACACACACACACACACACACACACACACACCAATTCATTAACCTAAAGCTATAGATATACAAGAAAAATATATATACAAGATTTAACCTAAACTACACACACTTAGTCACTCTGTTTGAGTCTTTTAAAACCAAAAGGAGTAGAGTCGAAACTGCCATCGTCGTTGAACTTACGCTTCGTCAAACACGGTTTGTACACTTTGGTTTCCGATCTGGTTACCAGTTCGTGTGTTTGTGTCCTCCGTATCTGATCAAAGTGAACAACGACCGGTTCCGCACTAGAGTTCTCAACCATCTGTTTCATAACTCCGGTATTAATGTGTTGTGATGCTTTATAGTTGAGAGCAAACCCTTTTACTTTGCACACTTTCTGTGTCTCTCCGGTTGTTGGAGAGTACACAGTAAAACTATAATTTTTAGGCCCCGCCGACACAAATTCCATAATATAGCTACCAGCTCCATAAGCAGCCAACTCATCAGTCATTTCACCCAAGCTGGAACCTGTTGGAATGTCCCATTCGCCCTCTCTGGACACGTAAATGACAGAGTCAGTGTCATAATACAGCACTCTGTCACCCAACTTTTCCAAATATGAATATAACTTCAAACGGGCTTGGGCTGTGACGTAGGCAGCAATGGCTACATTAACGGTAGCTGTGCTGTCGGCGGCTTCATCCTTGTACTCCCAACTAACTAGCAACACATCTTCATTAATGATTGTTACGTGTTTTACGTTAATGGCCGGGTTGTTTTCTAATTTATAAAATTCAGATGGTTGTCTCACTATATCCATTCTGGTCTGATTCTCTCGCTGTCCGAATTTGCCCCTGAAACAATAGAGAGAAAAACAATAAAACACATGCACACACACATGAAATAAAACATATAAACGTACCAAAAACTGTTCAGAATCAGTTTAGCTAGTGACCTCAAACCAGGGTTGTTGGTGATGGCTGCAAACTCCAACTGGACACCTTCATTTTCAAGAAAAGCTTCGACGTAGGTCTCTTTGGTCTCGTTGGTGGAACAGTCTGAAGGCCAACCTGATGCTTCCTGCTTTATTTTAATAAATTTATTCATCATTTCAGCAAAAAGACCACCAGTGTTTAAAGACCTATCATATTGGGTAATGGTATACTCCCAAACTTCTTGTATTTCCATCAACTTGTAACCCTTGTCGAGAGCTTTTCGAACCTCGTCAACCACCCAAGTACCAGTGAAGGCCCGTTCTTCTTCTGAATGACAACACTCACCCTTGTTCATATCTTTGGCACACGTTCTGCACAAGGCAAACATTAATTTATTGTGCATTTTTACCGGCAACACAGGGTGATATAAGTCTTGCGGTGGTAAGATGGTGCATTTAATGAGTCCATTCACGTCATCTATATTAGAATATGTTGTGTGTACTGTGGGGTGTCCCATGGGAAACTTCCCATATTTACAAACCCATGGGTAGAGACTGCAAACATCAACATAGCGTATTTTCTCTCCTGGTTTCACCTTGTAATAACTCTTTACACAACCTGTTCTACCACCGAAGAAGGCGTCCCGAGGATTAAGTGGCAGGTATGTTAACAGAGGATGGCTATTCAGTCTGTGTTCGAGCACTTGATCGTTTTCCAACAGCTGTCTAAACTCGTGTTCCCACATTTCATGGACTGTGTAACCTCGCTGGCGAAGCCGTTCTGTTTTCCTCACAGTACGTTCGTAGCGAGCGTTCAAGGTGTCTGTTGGATCTTCGTGTAGGGGGTCCTCTCTGTTGGTGGTGGTGAAACACTTGGGACAGCCGTGGAAATAGCAACCGTGAAACTCGAACACTTCTCCAGTTTGCTCGCAATAGCCATCAACTTTAACACCATCAATGACTGCTTCCCGTTGTTTGGCAGAGTGTCTGATGTCTACACCTCTTCTTTCTTCCTCGTGTATGAGCCATTGTGTGGCTATCTTTGATTGTCTGTCTCTGTTCCTATAGCCGTTCTTCGGAATAATGCCAATAGTTTGAGGTTTTAGGAAATTTCGACGGAACAGTTTGTTACAAGCCCCAGGTATGGTTATGGCTTCGGTAAACGGTGACACGTTACCCTGTTCCATAACCATCTTGTGAAATGTAAGGCAGGCCTGGGTTAATATTTCCACGTCACTAATACAATATTCAACCATTTCCTTCTGCATGTCGAACTCCTTATGTTTATTCTCCTCGTACCACTTGAGGAACGCTGTTCGGTCGGCTTCTTTCATAGCATCCGGATTGTAAAACCTCATGTGGGGCAACGGACCAACATAATTACGATTTGCAAGAGTGTTGAACAGATGTGGAAAATACCCTTTCTTCAACTCACTCAGACCGAAAGCTTTAGGAAGGGAGGCTAATTTCAAAGAAAAATAGCTTATGCTATCAATGAATTTCAATACCCCAAGGACCAGCATCAGTATCTTACTTCCTCGCATAATAACATCAGGCTTAAGACCGCTCATTTGTTCCAGTGCATGACGTAGAATAAACTGGTGATCATAAGCCTGGCCGTTGTGAGCTAAGACGATGACACTTTTAAATTTCTTGCTGCTAATGAATAGTTGTTGCAGAAACGGTTGAATAACGTCATCGGCTGATATAACCTGCCTTCTCACTCCACACTTCTGGCATGTAGGCACTTCACTACCCAACTCAAAACAGTCACTGCATCGTTGCTGGTAAACACACAGAACAGGCTTGTGTACGTGTTCACCACGGGCATTCTCTTCATCTTGCCTGGTCTCAAAATCGTAAAAGACAAACAAGGTGTTATCTAACTTTGGCTTACCAGTGTCCACCTGGATGTAGCATTGGTGTGTTGAAGGTTGGTGCTTTTTGCAGATATTACAAAAGATCTCCCCACATATGTGTGTTCTGTCTGCTTTAATTGTTTTTAAGCAATCACCGCATCTTCGGACACGCTCACACAAGGTCTTTCCCTGCGTCGAAGATGAGGCCTTGTGTTGGTCATGGCAGCTCTGACCCCTGAACTTACGATTGCAATCTGAGCACAAAATTTCATTAACAACCTTCTCACACGGCGGTTCTTGCCGGCAACATGGACACTGACCTAGACACCTATGATCGTCTTTACTGTTGTATGGTACGTGGCAACGTTGACAAAAATATCCGGAAGAGAAAGCTGATGTAAGGCTGGTGATAACATTAAAATGATTCCTATGGTGCAGCAAATTCAACTTGTACTTAGCATCGGGTCCTTCATACAGTACATCTCTTCCTCTAGACCCGTACTCATACACGGTAATTTTGCAGTCTTTGAGATGTTGTTGAAACTGCTGAATTTGCTCGACACCGGCACCATTAGCTGGAATATCAACACCAGCCTTCTGCATTAATTCCATCGCTTCCTGGTCCTGCCTTTTCCCTATATTTTGTCGTACTTGTTTTATATACGGGGCATTCATAACATATGCCAGGGCAACAACGAGAGCTCTAACAAGGCAGAGGTTGTCCTTGTTGTTGATCGTAACAACACCCCTTTTCTTTGCACACTCCTCTTGGAAGGTCATGTAAGGCGAGTGTTGTCGACCAGACCCTCTGTACGGTCGGAAGCTTGTGGTAATAATTTTAAATGTATCACCAGCTACAGCTTCCTTTTTGCTCTGGTACAGAGAGTCCAACAGCTTCCACAAGTCGTCAAATTTCAAACTTGGGACCGGTTTGAAGGGTATGTGGAAGTCTGTGTCTAGTCCATCAGCCGTAAACGTTAACCCTACCTTGCTTTCGGCATCCAAACTCTCGACTATATGCTCGTAAATGCCCCGCAAGCCCTGTTTAAGCCACTGTTCAGGCTCTTGAACAGCAGCATCAAGGGGGTTTAGCCTGAATTCGATGCAGTGCTGTTGCATTCTATACTTTTGGTTGGATTTGCTAAAGTCCCGTACAATGGTGAAAGCCATTATTATTCTTCAAACGCAAAGCCGGGAAATAGTTTTAAAAAGTTTTTGTTACACGTACACACCAGCACAAGCTCAAAAATGTTTACTAAACACACACACGCACACACAAGTTTTAACTAAATAAAATATTAAACCGATAACTATATATATATATACGCACCAAAAATGTTTACTAAGTCGACACACACAAGTTTTAACTATATAAAATATTAAGCCCGGCTAACTATATATAAGCACAAAAATATTTACTAAGTCGACACACACACACACACACAAGTTTTAACTATATAAAATATTAAGCCCGCTAACTATATATAAGCACAAAAATATTTAAAAGCACACACACACACAAGATTTAACTATACACTTAATTATACGAAAAATGTTTAATAATTTAAATAGGGTTTAATCTTTAACACAAAAAAACATAAATACCTGTATAAACAACTGCTTGACGTAAGTGGTGAAGATCGGTTTCGAGAGTTCTTTTATAGAGCTACAAGTATGTGTGTGTGAGTGTGTGTGGGCAGTACCTGTTGTATAACTGTGATCCTTTCTAATTTTCTATAAATATTCATGATAACACCCCTACGTTACTAAAAAGAGCGAAAAGCTGAACATGTTGACCTTGCTTTCTCCATAAACTTTAATCATCTCTAAGCTGTAACGTCTATTTCTATTTTATATTTACTAGATAACACATATATGTCTGTTTGTTTTACAAGAGCATGTGAAAACAAAAATAAAGTCGCTGAATAATAATCACTAGTATCTAAACTTATCGTAATAGTATTTTTGAGCGGGGGACAAAGCAAAGTTTGTTGTTATAAATGAACGAGGTTGGACAGTCTCGGGGCTTCAGTGAATCAACCGTTGTTTGCTTTACATAGATACAGGGAGTGTTTAGACAGTTTTGAACAAAAATTTGTTTTGAATCCTTTTGCTATAGCTTCAGTTTTTCACTTGTTGTGTCTTTCTCTTATTTCATCAACTATAACATATAAAAACATATCGTGTACGTGTTATAAGCAACTGATATCGATATATTAATCCTAGGTCTGTTTCATGTGTGTCTGCAAATACGTTGTTTCTTATGGGGAAACGTGTTAAAAGCTCTATATTAGGCAAAAATACATGTAATCTTATGAGAAATAGAAACGATTTAAGGTGTGAGCAGGGGCCTTTTCTGCAAACACTAATAATGAGATGATGTCATCTTTCGGTTATATTTGTATTCTAGACAAGCTCAAACACGAATAATGGGGTGGTTGAACAGATATAACACAAGATAACATTCGCCAAGGTCATCAACTGACAGGTTGTTTACCTCTAAGCGAGCCTCTCTCTTGCGTATATTAAACAGAGTGTACAAGCTCAAACAGAATCAAGGTTAACAAACTGTAAAACGTTGCTTATCCTTTTGTAGGTCCCAATCTCTTACGTCTGTTTGTTAAACACCAGGTACAGACTCAACAAGATTATCTATGATACTTGTTGGACAATCAATTGTCTGTCTGTCTGTTTCCTAAACACAGGAGACACTTGGACCAAAGAACATGGCTATTTGCTACGTTTTACCTGTGTTACACACTCTAACTGTTGTTAACCAACTGTCTGTCTGTCTGTCTGTTATTACACAGCTCTGTCAGTCTAAGCAAAGACAACAACAAGCTGTCATGACACGCTTGTTACACGGCTGTACAAGCTCAAACAAGATTATCTAAGATACTTGTTGGCATTCGATTGTCTGTCTGTCTGTTGTTACACACATCCATTAGTCTAACCAAAGACATCGAGCTGTCATGACGTGTTTGTTAAACAGCTGTACAACAAGGTTCTATATGATGCTTGTTAGGGGCAATCAATTGTCTGTCTGTCTGTGTTATTACATACCTCTGTCTTCTCAGTCTAAGCAAAGACTTTGAACTGTCATGACGTGTTTGTTAAACAGCATGTATAAGCTTCAACAATGGCTATTAATTGTCTGTATGTCTGTTTCCTCAACACAGAAGACACTTGAACCAAAGAACACGACTGTTTGCTGTGTTTTACCAGTGTTACTGGCTCTAGTTGTTGTTAAACTGCTGTCTGTCTGTCTGTCTGTTTGTTATTACAAACGCATCAGTCTAAGTAAAGACATCAAGCTGTCATGACGTGTTTGTTAAACAGTATGTACAAGCTTCAACAATGGCTATCAGTTATTTGTTTGTCTGTCTGTTTCCTCAACACAAGAGACACTTGGCTATTTTGTGATACGTTTTAGCTGTGTTACACGCTCTAACTGTTGTTAAACACCTGTTTGTCTGTCTGTTTGTTATTACAAACACATCTGTCTGTCAGTCTAAGTAAAGACATCAAGCTGTTCTGTGTGTTATATCCTTTCAAACAGCGTGTACAAGCTTCAACAATGGTAATCAATTGTCTGTCTGTCTGTGTTATTACAAACACATCTGTCTGTCAGTCTAAGTAAAGACATCAAGCTGTCATGACGTGTTTGTTAAACAGCGTGTACAAGCTTCAACAATGGTAATCAATTGTTTGTTTGTCTGTCTGTTTTCCTTTAACACAGGAGACACTTGAACCAAAGAACATGGCTATTTGCTACGTTTTAGCAGTGTTACACGCTCTAACTGTTGTTAAACTACTGTATGTCTGTCTGTCAGTCTAAGTAAAGACATCAAGCTGTCCTGTGTGTTATATCCTTTCAAACAGCGTGTACAAGTTCTAACAATGGTAATCAATTGTTTGTCTGTCTGTTTCCTTAACACAGGAGACACTTGAACCAAAGAATATGGCTATTTTGTTACGTTTTACCTGTGTTACAAGCTCTAACTGTTGTTAAACAGCTGTTTGTCTGTCTGTTATTACACATCTGTCTGTCAGTCTAAGTAAAGCCTTCGTGTTGTCATGACCTATGTGTGTGTGTGTGTGTGTGTGTTATATCCTTTCAAACAACGTGTACAAGCTCCAACAATGGCAATCAGTTGTCTGTCTGTCTGTTTCCTCAACATAGAAGACACTTGAACCAAAGAACATGGCTATTTTTGTTACGTTTTACCTGTGTTACTCACTCTAGTTGTTGTTAAACAACTGTCTGTCTGTCTGTCTGTTATTACACAGCTCTGTCACTCCAAGCAAAGACAACAAGTTGTTATGACGACGTTTGTTACACGACTGTACAAGCTCAAACAAGATTATCTAAGATACTTGTTGGCATTCGATTGTCTGTCTGTCTGTTGTTACACACATCCACTAGTCTAAGCAAAGCCTTCGTGCTGTCATGACGTGTGTGTCACAACAACACGTAGAAGCTTCAGCAAGGTTCCATATGATACTCGTTGGGGCAATCTATTGTCTGTATGTCTGTTGTTACACACATCCATTAGTCTAAGCAAAGCCTTCGTGCTGTCATGACGTGTGTTATATCCTTTCAAACAACGTGTACAAGCTCTAACAATGGTATTCAATTGTTTGTCTGTCTGTCTGTCTGTTGTTACACACATCCATTAGTCTAACCAAAGACATCGAGCTGTCATGACGTGTTTGTTAAACAGCTGTACAACAAGGTTCTATATGATGCTTGTTAGGGGCAATCAATTGTCTGTCTGTCTGTGTTATTACATACCTCTGTCTTCTCAGTCTAAGCAAAGACTTTGAACTGTCATGACGTGTTTGTTAAACAGCATGTATAAGCTTCAACAATGGCTATTAATTGTCTGTATGTCTGTTGTTACACACATCCATTAGTCTAAGCCAAGCCTTCGTGCTGTCATGACGTGTGTTATATATCCTTTCAAACAACATGTACAAGCTCCAACAATGACCATTAGTTGTCTCTGTTTCCTCTACACAGGAGACACTTGGCTATTTTTGATACGTTTTAGCTGTGTTACACGCTCTAACTGTTGTTAAACAGCTGTTTGTCTGTCTGTCTTTTATTACACAGCTCTGTCAGTGTAAGCAAAGACTTCGAGCTGTCATGACGTGTGTGTGTGTGTGTGTGTGTGTGTGTGTGTGTGTGTGTGTGTGTGTGTGTGTGTGTGTGTGTGTGTGTACGCATTAACATATATGTGGCAGACTCTGGCAAGTATAGTACCAGTTTGTGACGGTTCATCAATTTGTGACGGATTTTTTGGTCCGCCACAATTTTTATAGCTAAGAAACCGAATTACGAAGGTTAGTTTTGTACGAAAAACATAAAACTATGAGATCCGTTATAATTCGCTTACGGGATAGCAGTACTTACCTTGCTTAGATAACCATATTTGTGACAGTTTGAATAAAACTAGCAACAGCGCCCTCTGCATGAGTGTTTTAAAATAAGCATTACCATATTTGTGGAAGATTTTTTAAACACAGACACAACAAGTTTGTGGCGGATTTCTAAAAATAGTATCTGCAGTGTTGCCGATTGAATACTGGCTCTTTGGAATGGGAGCAGTTCGTTTGTTGTGTCTTGAGTACAATCTTGTATGACTAAAAGGTTCAAGCAGGTAGTTTCTTTTGTCATCATGGAATAATACGGATTATATTATACTGCTCCTAAGGCAAAGATATCCACTAAATTTCATTAAAATAACTTTGTAATATACATGGTAAGGTCTCTCCCAAGGCAACATATGTAGTAAATAGCCATCAATAAAAGAGGCACTTGCCAAGTTTCATCACAATCGGTTAATTATTTTTTGAGTTATCGAATGGATACCTATATATATATATATATATATATATATATATATATATATATATATATATATATATATATATATATATATATATATATATATATATATATATATATATATATATATATATATATATATATATATATATATATATATATATATATACATATAAAAATTGAAACTGACCCCGGATATGGGTTCTAGGGGTCCTAGTTCGCGCTCCTTTGAAAAAAAATTTGCAAAGTCTCACCATCGATACCTTTCTATTGGTGTTTTTTTAAAAATAAAAATGCACAAATACTTGACATTTGTTCGTTAAAACTCGAATAATATAACAGATTTGTTATTTTCGGAGAAAAATTTTTTTTCTAAAGAAAACTCAAAATTTTCCCGGACAACCATGTCCGATTATCCTGGATAACGAACTCATCCAAGCCATCAATAAAAGAGAGGCACTTGCCGAGTTTAATCAGAATCGGTTAATTATTTTTTGAGTTATCGGATGGATACCTATATATATATATATATATATATATATATATATATATATATATATATATATATATATATATATATATATATATATATATATATATATATATATATATATATATATTAATATAACGTGTTAGGGTTTGTTTATTAGAAAACTTTTAATTTCATCAAACAGCTGGTATTCTGTGCTGAAATCTTTAACGTGCCCAACATCCCATGGTACATGAGACTGACAGCTTAACGCCCGCACTTAAGGGCTGACCGTGCAGATGTTCAGATTGCTCAAACACAATGCCACAACCTCGGCTAATGTTAATTTACAGTATGTACTGAAAAATAATTTGGCGTTTCTATTGTGAGTTGAACGCGGGAGGCTTAGGCTTGAGCTATGTTGTTTATGTTTGCTGATTTTATTGTAAAGAAATACGAATCTGATTTATTGTACAAAGTAATGCAAACTAAAAGCTCGGTTTTTTGTTAGTTTTCGATTTAAAAAACATAATCTTTTCAACGAGGCATTGGCTGTCCATCCGTCGGTTCTTCCGTCTGAATGTTACACCTATAGTGTCCACATTCATTGACATAGTATTTTACAGTTCACATACAGATGTACTTTCACACTTAGACCTAGGGGAAAGTAGTTTGATCTCCCTGTTGTCAAAACTACCCATGTAACGGGAAGGGAATGCCAGAAAAAGAAACTTCCGTAAATAGTGAAACTAATTGTCCCTCCAAAGTTAGAAAACTATGAATACTGGCTCTTTTGTAATGGAAGCAGTTCATTTGTTGTGTCTTGAGTATAATCATGTATGACTAAAAGGTTCAAGCAGGTAGTTTCTTTTGTCATCATGGAATAATACCGAATATATTATACTGCTCAGGGTAGTGTTGTGTTTGTAATAAAACCTTTAAGGCAATATCTGTCTTTTATAATAAGAATATATATTTTATACTTATAAGATGTGCAGCAAGTGCGTTATGGTAGTGAATTTTTATTAAATGCTTCAACCTTGAATAACTCAATTTTTTATAAACTTAGAAAGTTTAGTTTTGAGTTATCGGATGGATACCTCTATATATATATATATATATATATATATATATATATATATATATATATATATATATATATATATATATATATATATATATATATATATATATATAAATTGAAACTGACCCCGGATATGGGTTCTAGGGGTCCTAGTTCGCGCTCCTTTGAAAAAAATTTTGCAAAGTCTCACCATCTATACCTTTCTATTAGTGATTTTTTTTAAAATAAAAATTCACTAAACCTTGACATTTTTTCGTTAAAACTCGAATAATATAACGTTTTAGGGTTTGTTTATTAGAAAACTTTTAATTTCATCAAACAGCTGTTATTCTGTGCTGAAATCTTTAACGTGCCCAACATCCCATGGTACATAGGACTGGCAGCTTAACGCCCGCACTTAAGCGCTGACCGTGCAGATGTTCAGATTGCTCAAACACAATGCCACAACCTCGACTAATGTTAATTTACAGTATGTACTGACAAATAATTTGGCGTGAGTTGAACGCGGGAGCCTTGGGCTTGAGCCCTGCTGTTTATGTTTGCTGATTTTATTGTAAATAAATACGAATCTGATTTATTGTACAAAGTAATGCCAATTAAAAGCTCGGTTTTTTGTTAGTTGTCGATTTAAAAAACAAAATCTTTTCAACGAGGCATTGGCTGTCCATCCGTCGGTTCTTCCGTCTGAATGTTACACCTGTAGTGTCCACATTCATTGACATAGTATTTTACAGTTCACAGTTCACAGACAGATGTACTTCACACTTAGACATAGGGGAAAGTAGTTTGATCTTTCTGTTCTCAAAACTACCCATGTAACGGGAAGGGGATGCCAGAAATTGAAACTTCTGTAAATACTAAAACTAATTACCCTCGAAAGTTAAAAAACCATGGACGCAGAATGTACGTTATGGTAATGAATTTTCATGAAAATAATCTGGCACCTAACATTTGTTTTAATTCAATGCTTAGGTTTAATTTTCTTTCTTGTAACGCAGAGCTCTAAATTTTGGTGTATAGTTTATTTTTATAACGTAAACCTATGTGCCAAATCTTGTCGCTATAGATTTGTTATTTTAAAATAAAATAAAATAAAATTCCGAAAGAAAAACCAATTTTTTCCTGAAAACCTGGTCCGATTTCCCTGGCTAACAAACTTATCCAAGCCACAGAAAGGTACCTGCCAAATTTCATCAAAATCTTTAGAGTAATCGGTGTGATGCATATACATATATATATATATATATATATATATATATATATATATATATATATATATATATATATATATATATATATATATATATATATATATATAAGTATATACAGTGTGATGATAAAGTTTGGAACATGATTTATAAATGCGTTATTAAATTTTTTTCAAGAAAAACGCTCGGACAGGTCAGGTCAGGTCAGGTCAGGTCAGGTACCTGCCAAATTTCATCAAAATCTTTAGAGTAATCGGTGTGATGCATATACATATATATATATATATATATATATATATATATATATATATATATATATATATATATATAGTATATACAGTGTGATGATAAAGTTTGGAACATGATTTATAAATGCGTTATTAAATTTTTTTCAAGAAAAACGCTCGGACAGGTCAAATTCATCTATTCAATTTTCAACTTATGACATAAAAATTACATTTACGACACCTATTTCTGAACGGTGACGTCATTATAAGTTTTTTAAATTCAAGCATATTTTTTGCGGTTTTTGCATAGATCTGCTTACTACTTTCATGATGATGAAAACATCGGTACCTGACCACATTTTTTAAAATAGTGTTATTTACTTTAAAATTAGGAAACGTGAGTTTAATGGAAAAAATATTGAACCAAGTAAAACAAACAAAATCTAGCGCAAATGTTGAAATTGTTCTCCACCTACTATTTGACATTGACCGATACAAGTGCAAACACTTTGTATACTGCGCTAAAAAATGTCTGGACTAATTTGCTCCAGTTCAGCACGAATTCTTTGCTGTAGCTACTCCAAATTATTTGGTCTCTTGAAATAAACTTTCGATCTAAAATAACTCCATAGAAAAAATCCAAGGGAGTCAAGTCTGGGGATCGCGGTGGCCACACAATGGCTCCTCGACGGTCCATCCATCTTTCACGAAATGTGGCATCTAGTGTGTTAAAAAATGATTTTGACTTTACTTTTTGTCCCACCTGTTAAATAGTTACATGACAACGTATCAAAAATCACAAAATCAAGTTTTCATTACTTTCTAAAACCTCATTATTCTAACGAAAACTCGTCCTAAATAAAAACGGTGAGAAATATTTCTTATTTCTTATTAAATTTACGTTTACATTTTTTAAAGTAAATATCGCAATTTCTTCAAAAAAATTGTCATGTCAGGTACTATTTTGTTTTCATCATCATTTAAGCAGGTCTATGAAAGAGCAAAAAAATATGATTGTCATTTTAAAAAAATGATGACGTCATCATTCAGAAATAGGTGACGTCATAAATGTAATTTTTACGACATAAGTTGGCAATTGAAAAGATAAAATTAACCTGTCCGTCTGTTTTTCTTGAAAAAATTAAATAACGTATTTATGAATTATGTTCCCAACTTTATCATCAGACTGTAATATATATATATATATATATATATATATATATATATATATATATATATATATATATATATATATATATATATATCTTTCTTATGTTGTGGGGACAGTCCTCACAAGATTTTTATGTCTTTTGTGTATTATGAGGACAATTGGCGGTTTGTATAAAATGTGTCTTTTCTTTTTAATGTTTCTACACTCAAATATGTTTACATATTAACTTTAATACATTATGTTGTTAGCTCAATAGTTATAATTTCCCTTACACGTTAGCTTCCATCCAGGGCAATTAGTCTATTGCAGAATAAATATCCCAAGTACATTAGCAAAAAAATTACAGGCCTTAAACACGTGGTGAATTAAGTTCTATAGGCTCTACTCGGTTAAGAGTGGAACCTGTAATGGACACTGATAAGTACACTTGGAGAACCCAAATCACCATAACACATCTTTTTAAATACCTGACGATCTTTTCACTAACGAAGTTAGCACATCAGAGGATGAAAAACTTCTTTTCATCCTCTGCTGACGCTAACTTTTGTTAGTGAAACGATCGTCTGGTCTTTAAAAAGATGTGTTGTGGTGATTTTTGTTCTCCAATTGTACTTATTAGGCTCTAACATGTTGAATTCTTAATAAAAATATATACGAAACTATTAATTCACTGTTGCCTATTTTGTATGCCTCAAATTGTCTAGCATTTTATAAGTTCGTTTATTTAGTATAATCAAAATATCTTAACAGCTGGTGTCATTATTATGATCATCTATAAAATGTCTTATAGTCAATCAAGTTAGCTCATATACTTTTTTTTGTAATTGGTAAATACGCCTGTCATAAATAAATCTATAATGCACATACTTTGAAGAGTTTAAATTTATTTGTAAGATATTTGCAACTTACAAACTGTATTATATTTAATAAAAGTAACAAAATGTAATTTTTTTGTAAAGTGAAATAATATAAACGCTACATTATATATTGTTGTAGTTCAGGTGGAAATACAGCAAGCACTAGGTGAAGACTGGAACATGTGATGAACACTAATAGGTTCACTTTGTAGATTCCAATTCACCACAACATATATTTCCGACCTAACGATCGTTTCATTAACAAAGTTATGGTCATCAGAGTGATTAATAAACTAACCGATTAGTTGATTCATCCCTCTCTAACTTTGTTAGCGAAACGATCTCAGGTGAGAAAATATATTGTGGTGAATTGGGTTACACAAAGTGTACTTACCTATTAATAAAGCTGTTATTATCTTATTATCTGACCACACCTGAAGATCGTTTCGAACTAAGTTTGCGTCATCAGAGTGATTAATAAACTAACCACTTGTCTATCCATCACTCTGATGACTCTAACTCTGTTAACAAAACGATCGTCAGGTCAGAAAAATATGTTGTGATAAATTGGGCTCTCCTAAAGGTACTTATTAATCAAGCAAATATCTTATTACATTTAATAACTTACGCGGCTTGCTGGACACTAACTATATATAAATGCTGGGTATCCAAAAAAATTCTAGTGAATCTATCTCTTAAAAATTATTTAAAAAGTAAAAATTTTCTTTGGAGGTGATTATTCATTAAAAGTATAAACATGAATATTCTGTATAATATTATCTATTGCTTTCTTACATTTTACATATTGAGATTTCAAGCTCATCTTCTTTTATATTTGACATTTCTAAAATTGACAATTTTAAAAGGAAATTTTTTATAATTTCTAAGAGACGAAGTCAATTTTTAAACAGTCTATATCTTGGCTAAATAAGGACTTTAGAAACAATCAAACTTACAGAGTTAGCTAAAATATATTGATTTTGATAAAAAAAGTAATCAGAAGATGTTTCTATACGAAGCGCTAAGTTTATATTACATAAAATAGTTGTCATTATCTCTCTCACAAATAAAAACTTTTTGCAGCAGACTATATATTTCGTCACACTTAAATTGCTCGGAAGGCGTAACATTTGACATCTGATGTTGAAGGCACACAATGTCTTACATTGGCGCATTGACCCTTCATCAGGAAAAAAGGCTTAACTGAATTATTTCCATAAGTTAGCTCTTATGCGTTATTTCTAATTACCCACTCATTAAAAATACTCCCATTGATATACAACTCTCTGTCTAGCTGATATTTGCTATCCAATTCATTATTTTAAATAGAACAATATAGGTAATGCATTTCTAGATTTTACTAAACATTTTAAGAGACTTGTAGGACAGAGAAATGATTACAATTGGCGGTTTTTAAGTCATTTAAGTTTTAATGGTATTTTCAGCAAATAGAGTGATTTTTTAAGACAATCTTATGGCCACTCAGAAGAAAATATATCTAATAAAGAATTGTGTTGCATAAAGTAATTTGTAGATTATAGTTTAATTTAGAAGCTTAAAATGTCAGTTATTGCATTAATATTACCGGGTGAAATCACTTAGCTAAAACTTAGTAAAAATGTAATAATATTGAAGATACACTCTGTATGATCAAGTTAATTTTAGAGTGCTGTTTCCTAGAGTACTTTTTTGGTCGGTGTGTTAGCCTTTTAGTTTAAAGGCTTGTGGCCCTAGGGATTACATCGTGGGTAAAACACTAAGGTTCATCGAAACCGTGTATGAGACCGAATTATTATTTGTTACAAATTGGTTGAATTTTGGAAAGTGTATTTGTTATATTGTCAAATATTTGTAATTAAAATGCACCCGATAATAAGTTATTGTTCTCATTTGATATGAATCGGCATAATTATTTGAACAAAAACTTGCATGCCCAATATAAATATTTATCACCAAAAAATTATCATAATGATACCTTAAGGTAAGTGGTCTTATTATTGGCGTTAATTTAAGTTTTACTTTAAGGGTTGGGCCAGTTATATGCCGTTTTGTTGAAATAAATACCACAGGATATATGGTTTATTATTTTATTTAATGTAAAAAAGTAAACAATTTACTGTATTGTCTGGTGGAACGTAAACTTAATATATTACGAAAACACAATAATTGTAAAATTTTAAATTAAGTGTCCAGGAAAACTGCACAGATGTCCAAATTTAAATAACTCAATTTTCTATAAACTTAGAAAGTTGAATTTTGGTGCGTAGTAAGGTCTCTCCCAAGGCAACATATTCGTTAAATTTCATTAAAACAGCTTTGTAATTGTCGGGGAAAAATTTTTTTTCTAAAGAAAACTCAATATTTTCCCGGAAAACCATGTCCGATTTTCCTGGATAACGAACTCATCCAAGCCATTAATAAAAGAAAGGCACTTGCCAAGTTTCATCGAAATCGGTTAATTATTTTTTGAGTTATCAGACGGATACATATATATATATATATATATATATATATATATATATATATATATATATATATATATATATATATATAAATTGAAACTGGCCCCGGATATGGTTTCTAGAGGTCCTAGTTAGCGCTCATTTGAAAAAATTTTTGCAAAGTCTCACCAACGATACCTCTCTATTAGTGATTTTTTTAAATAAAAATTCACTAATAATAAATGCATGCATTTTAAAAACAACTGGTATCTGATTATCTTAAGTCAGCTTTACATTACTATATTATATTAGATAATTCCAACAAAACTTAAGTATTTGGATACACTATTGTTTATATAGTAAGGAATGAAATAAATATTTTATTTGAAAGAGTTAATTTTTATTTCTGTTTGCCGTATGTCATCTGGGTGCCATGGAAATGGAACTGTTCATATTTATTTTGTTTCTCGGTAGTGACTCATTTTAAAAGGAGGCTGACTTCACCGAATGTGGTAAATGCAAACAGATGTTTTTAAAGCAATTGTATATCCTGTATCTGCCCGTTTGACCATATGTACCTGTTGTTTAAGGTGTATCAAATTATCGATTCCCTAAAGAAAGTTAAACCGTCTTCAAAGAAGCGCTATACGAGAAATAATTATAAATATTGATTTTAAATATACCAATAGCTGTACCTCAAATATAATTTTATACCCTAACTAGAAAATATGTAATATGAAATTATGAACCGGTGTATTTACAGATAATTAGAGATTTATTTTGTGTTGAAAATGAGTAAACCGACGTTAGGTCCTCTAACCACAAAAAATCACAGGTTCTAATAATCTTGGTTTGTTGCATATCCTAAATAGCACAATTAAGTATAAACAGGAAAACCTCTTTGGGATTTTTTTATATTAAAATTGAGTGTCATTGTCTAATTAAATGATTCAGTTAAGAACGAGATTTTGTATTTTTGCTTGTTGCATTCTCTGAACAATGACCAATGACTATTTGGTAAGGAAATGCCACTGTCAGGTCAGGTCAAAATTGTGACTTTTCAATCTTAATTTTCCTTATTTAGTAAAAGGCAATAAACCGACTACAGGAACAACTTAATGTTACCACCCCAGGATTATCTGAACATAATAACGTCAAAACCCTACGCGTTTGCCCAATAATAGATCAATAAAAAATCACCCTGCTTATTAAATTCATCCTTTTTAGTGAATTTTCGTAGAAAAAATTCACTAATGGGGAGATCCCGACTTTTGAATTTTAAAAAAATTTTTGCAAATGAGCGCGAACTAGGACCCCTAGAACCCATATCCGGTGTCAGTTTCAATTTTTATATGTTTATATATATATATATATATATATATATATATATATATATATATATATATATATATATATATATATATATATATATATATATATATATTAGTGAATTTTCTTAAAAAAAATCACTAATGAGGAGATCTCGACTTTTGAATTTTGAAAAAATTTCTTCAAATGAGCGCTATTTAGGACCCCTGGAACCCAAATCCGAGGTCGGTTTCAGACTTTATATGTTGATATATATATATATATATATATATATATATATATATATATATATATATATATATATATATATATATATATATATATATATATATATATATATATATATATATATATATATATATATATATGTTTATATATTTATGTGTCACACCTATAACTAAAAAAATAATGGACCGATTTTGATAAAATTTGGCAAATACCTTCCTTTCGCGAGTGGCTTGGATAAGTTCGTTAGCCAGGAAAATATATATATATATATATATATATATATATATATATATATATATATATATATATATATATATATATATATATATATGTTTATATATTTATGTGTCACACCTATAACTAAAAAAATAATGGACCGATTTTGATAAAATTTGGCAAATACCTTCCTTTCGCGAGTGGCTTGGATAAGTTCGTTAGCCAGGAAAATCCGCCGAGGTTTTCCCGGAAAATTTTGTGTTTTTTTTTCGAAAAAAATCGAAAAAAAATTATATCTCCGGAATTAACAAAGTAAGGGCAACCAAATTTAATGCGCAGATTTATATCATTATATGCAAGTTACCTACCAAAATTTAGCTGCGTAGGGTAAAGGACAAAAAAGTTACAGGCATTCAAAGAAAAATAAATTTGGGTTCTCCTCCAAACGTCAAAATCGCGATTTTAAATGTCAAAATTGGTGAGTCCCTTCCATTTGCAAGTGGCTTGGATAAGTTCGTTAGCCAGGAAAATCCGCCGAGGTTTTCCCGGAAAATTTTGTGTTTTCTTTCGAAAAAAATTTATATCTCCAAAATTAACAAAGTAAGGGCAACGCGGGTTTATATCATTATAGGCAAGTTACCTACCAAAATTTAGCTCTGTAGATCAAAAGACAAAAAAGTTACAGGCATTTAAAGAAAAATAAATTTGGGTTTTCCTCAAAACGTCAAAGTCGCGATTTTAAACGTCAAAATTGTTAATATTTAGGCAATGAACCTGAAATTAATATGAGCTATGGCAGGAAAATGTCACAAGAATAATGTTTTACAAAGCCTGAACTCTTAGTTTCAATCGTCATTGTCCTTCATTTTACTAAAATATTCCCAGAAAATTCATTTCAAATAGACCCTTTTTCTGATGCTTTAGCAGTAGTGTTTGCTATAGAGTTTATCGTTTAATGGTATATCATTTTTGTCGAATTATCGTAAAAAATCATTAAAGCACAATATATCCGTTATTATGCAAGTTAGGAAAAAAAGTTGTATACATTAATTGTAGGGTGTCTTAAGCTACATCTTAAAAAATATTTCCACAATTACAGGCTGGCCGATAAGTCGTTGGTGATTCAAATTTTCTTTTTTTTTTTAGTGAATTTTTTTAATCGAACACGCCCTATGTTATTGCATTTTTGTATTTTCCATCGAAATATAATACATCTTCGTAAGAAAAGAAATTCTGGACGCAGCAAGTGCGTTATGGTAGCGAATTTTCATTAAATGCTTCAAATTTTGAATCAATTTGCTATTAACCTATAAGGTTGACCAGAAAACCAGTTTTTTCGGGAACAATTTAAGTTTACTTTCGGAAATTTTTGTACATTTTCAAACAATAAAGTTATTTGGATGAAACATGGCACATTGTTTCTAATATATAGATTATACTGGTAACCAAATTTGGTGCCTGCTTTCTTAAAAAAACATATTTGCTATTAGAAACATTTTTATGAAAATTCACTACCATAACGCACTTGCTGCGTCCAGAGTTTTATTTATATATATATATATAATATATATATATATATATATATATATATATATATATATATATATATATATATATATATATATATATATATATATATATATATATATATATATATATATATATGTGTATCACACCGATAACTCAAAAAATAATGGGCCGATTTTGATAAAATTTGGCATGTACCTTTTTTTTGTAAATGGCTTGGATAAGTTCGTTAGTCAGGAAAATCGGACGAGGTTTTTCGGGAAAATTTTGAATTTTCATTCGAAAAAAATTCTTATCTCAAAAAGTAATAAGCCGATTTTAATAAAATTTGGCATGTACCTTCCTTTTGTAAATGGCTTTGACAAGTTTGTTAGTCAGGAAAATCAAACGAGGTTTTCCGGGAAAATTTTTAGTTTTCATTCGAAAAAAATTTTTATCTCAAAGAATAATTGGCCGATTTTGATAAAATTTGGCATGTACCTTCCTCTTGTAAATGGCTTTGACAAGTCAGGAAAATCGGACGAGGTTTTCCGGGAAAATTTTTAGTTTTCATTCGAAAAAAATTTTTATCTCAAAGAATAATTGGCCGATTTTGATAAAATTTGGCATGTACCTTATTTTTGTAAATGGCTTTGATAAGTTCGTTAATCAGAAAAATCGAACGAGGTTTTCTGAAAAAATTTTGAGTTTTCATTTGAAAAAAAAATTTATCTTAAAAAATAAAAAATCTATGATAATCAAATTTGATAGGTAGGTTTACCATATAAAAAGTAAACTATACACCAAAATTTAAATTTCTATGTTACAAGAAAAAAAAGTTATAATAAAATATTTTGTGCCAGATCATTTCTATGAAAATTCACTACCATAACGCACTTGCTGCGTCCCGAGATTTTTTTAAAGCTGGTTGAAGAAGATTCAACGTGTTATTTTGTTATAGATTTATTTTGCAAAGAAGTTAGTACACTTGTTACCGATATCATAAACCTGAAGTAATAAATCCTTGTTTAAAAGAGTCTGTCAAGATTATTTTTTAAGCAATTCAATTAAATATAAATTTATACCCAGAGACAAATATTTTTAGCCTCCAAAAAGCTGCACTCACTGATTAAAGCTGTATAAATTTGTACAAGGTATACTTTTATAAACTTTTATACGTCCCCGAAAAGCGGCAAATGCGTATATATATATATATATATATATATATATATATATATATATATATATATATATATATATATATATATATATATATATATATATATATATATATATATATATATATATATAGACAATGCATTAAAGAATGTACTTACTGATGCTATACATTATAGTAGCCAACCCAAAGGAGGGAGTACACAATTCTCAAGTAAAAAAAATCTCTGGACGCAGCAAGTGCGTTATGGTAGTGAATTTTTATTAAATGCTTCAAATTTGAATAACTCAATTTATTATAAACTTAGAAAGTTTAATTTTGATATGTAGTAAGGTCTTTCCTACGGCAAAATATCCACCAAATTTCATTAAAATAATTTTCGGAGAAAAAATTTGTTTTCGAAAGAAAATTTAAAATTTGAATAACTTAATTTTCTAAAAACATAGAAATTTGAATTTTGGTACGTAGTAAGGCCTCTCCCAAGGAAATATATATAGTAAATTTCATTAGAGCAGTTTTGTTATTTTCAGAGAAAAAAATTTTTTTGAAAGAAAACTCAAAATTTTCCCGGAAAACCTCGTCCGATTTTCCTGGATAACGAACTCATCCAAGCCATTAATAAAATAAAGGCACCTGCCGAGTTTCATTGAAAGTCGTTGATTATTTTTTGAGTTATTAGACGGATATATATATATATATATATATATATATATATATATATATATATATATATATATATATATATATATATATATATATATATATATATATATATATATATATATATATATATATATATATATATATATATATATATATATATATATATATATATATATATATATATATATATATATATATATATATATATATATATATATATATATATATATATATATATATATATAGCGGCCACACCGAGTACAGAGAAGAAAATAAGCAATTGCGAATCCAGAGTAAAAGTCTTTATGTCTCTATTTCTCTCTTTAGCTGATCCCGTTTAAAAATGAGTTTGTTGGCCCACACATGGAATACGCAATAAATTAGATGCTTTATAGGCAAATACAGTTTACAAGTGATATTATCTATTGCCTGTTACCATGTACGGGTGATATGTGATTCACGCTGTAAAATGTAAACAGAAATATGCAAGTTTAGAATAAATTGATATTCAAAGAGCCACGTGGCAACACTGTACCGAGAGGCATGTAACACATTGTTGACACTGCATTTATTCTGGCGGTTTTTCTTAACACAGACCCAAATTACAATATATCTGGCAGACATTTGACACACTGCAATAAGAACTACAAATGTGACGGATCTCTTTATCTTCAATTTTCTCTGTAAGGAAGAAGTGTTTGTAGAATCAGCACGGTACTGCCATCTCAGAAACCGAAGAGGAACAAATTGTACTGTGCCACTTCAAATCCGTCATATTCCGGGATGACGGTATGTCCGTCACAATAAATGTAATGCTTGTATGTGTGTGTGTGTGTGTGTGTGTGTGTGTGTGTTAACAATCAACAACAGCGTCTATATGTTTTGTTTGGTTCAAGTGGATGTCATTAAACAACTGTGTTATTTCTATAACGGGGCCCCATTCAAGACCTCAACATACGTTAGTGTGTACTAAGCCGTGAAACAAGTATGACGTCTCTTGCTGTATGTAAGTATACTATTATATTATTTATGTTTACATACAAACAATACTTATCAAACAATCCTCGTATATCAAAGTTTAATTTAGTTGTTTTAAATTGAGTTTTGTTACTTGTGTGTTTTTGATCACTCCCTATATAAATTTAGATTCATTCATTCAAAATACAAACACACTAACATAAACAAACACGCCGGCAATAAAACCAAGTCCCCGAGTTTTATTAGGCTATTAAAATAAACTCATTAACATATCTAGATGTAAATACGTTTTTCTTATTGATATAGTTTACTTGAAACGTTTTTGTTATTAAATGATATTAGATAGGTAAATTGGTACGTGTTTTAAATTTCTTTTTACTATAAATAAACAATTGTTTTTAACATTACAGTTCCTATTATTCAATTGGAATGTAATAGAGATACCACCCCTGCCCACACACACAAACTCAGCAGCCTCATAAACTCGTTTTATGTAACAGGTTTCTGTTTTATATATATACCCACTGATAACAAACTTTCATCGTATGTCTGAATAGCATGATCGGTTTAGGGGCGTTTGCATATCTTAGTAAGTTGTATGGTTGGGGGTTCAAATCTAATTTCTGGCGAATGCTTTTCTTTCAAAAATCATATTTCAAATTAAAATCAAAATTTCAAATTACCCGCTCAATATATCTTCCTCATATATGTATGTGTGTGACTAAACCGAATGACTGTGTCCAACAGATGTCTCCCCTCGAGCTAGAGAATATTCTCTACACTCTACAACTTTACAAATAGAATGTTCTCTAGCTTGAGGAGTAAGATCTCTGGACACAACAGACAGAAATTTTCAAACAAATTCAAATTTCCCGCCAAAAACGAAATACCCTAACAAACTTCAATACACCTTAACAACAACAACACAATAAACAAACCAAACAGCTGTGTTTACGAACACCTAACCTTAATAAACAAAATACATAACCTTAATAAACAAACAAATGCATGGTAATCAACACACACATGACATAACCTTAATAAACAAATACAAACATAACCTTAATAAACAAACAGATGACACGTGAGCGAACATAACCTTAATAAACAAATACATAACCTTAATAAACAATCAGACAAACACACATGGAGAGCTAACCTGACTTGTAGATATCTATGGACACACAGGTCAGACATCTTGGAATGCTTGTGACGTCATCTCAGGTTAGTTCCATAGAGAGAACCCCAGGAGTTGCAGCTGTCTCTTACAGGTCAGCCATCTTGGAATGCTTGTGACGTCATCTCAGGTTAGTTCCATAGAGAGAACCCGGCTTGCGACTGTCTATGACAGGTCAGCCATCTTGGAATGCTTGTGACGTCATCTGACAGGTCAGGTGACATTTGACGTTGACACATGTCAGGTCAGGTGACAGCTGACGTTGACAGCTGTCAGGTCAGTGACATTTGACACCTGTCAAATCTGACAGGTCAGCTGTCAACTGTCACAGGTCTGCGCAGGTCAGCGCATGCGCATGACGTCACGCGCATGCGCAGTAAAAAGTGGAGGGGATGAGCCCAGGTGTCCCACTATCTACTAAAGCGCTTTTTGTTCTACTAATAAAACTATCAAGTTAGGGAAGAGAAGGCACTTACCACTTTGTTGCTCATCTAGACTAGTAACTCAACACACAAACGCCAAAAATGTAATCATATTTTTATACCAAAATAAAGTCGAAGGAAATGTGTTACTGATTTAAAGAAGATTCCCCAAACTTTTTGGCTTCTCTTGTTACTATGAACCAGAAACTTAATAGGAACCAAAAGACCAAAAGTATTACGGTCTCTTACGACACGAACAATTCCGTGTTCAAAGGACATTTGGCAAGGTTCTTGCTTCAATTTCCCAGGACAGAGATGGGACAATACTGCTACATGTTATAGAGCAAGGTAAGACTGTCGCATACAACAGTGAGCCGCTAACTGAATGAAGTGAGAAAATTGTAAAAAATTGCCGAGGGAAACTGGGTAAATTTACGCCATCTTTGCAAGACAAGGTCGCTGGTTACAAGTCGTTGATAATACTGCAAATACTTAATAAAATTGGTTTTAACTTTGCTGGCCACCCGCCCTATGCTCCGAAATACCACAGTTATTTATTCACCAAGCTCAAAAACATTTGGAAGATAAACGACTTTCGATAAACAGAGAAGCATATAGGCAGCTGAAAAGTGGTTTAAATACCAGAATAAAAAAATTTTTAATGGGTACGTTAGAATTACTTTATGAAAGTTCTGCTAAATATGCAGGTGTAAGCCTTAAAGAAGAAATTAATAAAATTTTGTTTAAAAAAATTTCTAGTGGCGGCTAATAACTTTTTAATAACACCTCGTTTAGCAGAAACAGTTTATTGTCAGATGGAAACATGCCCATAATTTACACTAAAATCTAAAATTAACATATTGTATATTATATTAAACTGTAAGTAATAACATTACGTTTCGGTATCTCTAAGAAATCGAAAACATTCTAGGTAAGGTAACAATTTTAGGAAACAACAATGTAAATTTACCACCCTCGGTAGACCAGTTATAAGAACGTATACCTTCGAACACAAGGGTCTTGGTGTTAACTCCCAGTAGTAGATTATTTGACTTTTTCAAGCCACACTTGAAGAACCAAAAATGCGAATATTAATACAAAATGTCAATTTTCCAAACATTGCTTTCAGTGACCTTTCATTTAGAAAATTCTGTTAATAGAGACGTAACGATGATGCCACTTTGGAAATTTGTTTTCAAATGAGCATGAACTAGGGCCCCTAAAACCCATATCCAAGCTACGTTTGAATTTTTATATGTTTTTCCCAAAAATATACAAATTATTTTTGAAAGTATTACAGTTACTACAAGTAAACCTGTAAGTAATTTGGTTTACAAAATTTAGAGTCTCTTTCAAATTAAAAATAAGATCTTAAATGATTTGAAACGACTTGATGGATTAAAGTCCAATGCTTAACAATAACAGAGCAGTTAGCTGCCATGCTATTGATACTAATTACACGACGACACAATACAAATAAGATGCTTGAATCATATTACCCGAACTAGCGATCGAGAAATCTCGGTCACAAAAAAAACCTGAAAACCGTTGTGGGCAATTATGACATATGACGTTAGAAGGACAGATACGATAAAATTAAAAATGATTTGATTGTTTTTTAAGTGGCACATTCAATACATTTTTAAAACACATTCTATTTGTAGCTTGATAAACGGCCCCACTTAAAGTTTTAGACTGAAGATGTAGCATACAGTGAAAAGATCAAGGTTTAAGGAAGGAAATAAAGACAGTTTTACGGAACTGCAGTTTTTATAAAGAAAATATGACGTTTTTGCCAAACCATAATTTATAATATAAAAATATGAGAAGATACAAAAGAAAATGAACTGAATATTGTACACAAAATCAGCTTACGTCTCTATAAAAATGATTCAAAAATGATTTTAAGACATTTCCTTAATTGTGTAATTAGCTGTTTACTTAATTTTTTCTTAGGATATAATATGAAAATTCCTGGCGCAGCAAGTTGTGGTGTTTATAAGCACCACGTAAAAAAAACAATTTATTAGCTTTCTTCCGTAGTTGAGTGCTAGAGTCTTTGCATGACACGCAGGCGGCACGGGTTCTATTCCCGCCAATGCACATATAACGTTTTGTTTTGTTTCACTAACTTTAGTATTTTTTTTTTTTAATTTCACTATTATTTTGGCTGCGGAGTCAGTGTCCATTCGCCCAGTTTTCCATCACTGTGAGTGTAGGTCCAAATCAGCGTAAATTCAGTGCCATATCACTTTTGCCAACCATTTTGTTACTTACAAGTTATTATAGATAATCTCTTGCACCCTCTCACTCCTCTTTTTATCCCTTTCAATCCACTTTCACTCCTCTCTCATTCCTTAATCCTAAGAGTAATTACATACACTCATCTATATATCCCTATATATACACCCACATGTATATATCATTCTGTTATCAGTTGGCACTATTTTTCTGCTACACATTCTTTA
This sequence comes from Tillus elongatus, assembly GCA_964006375.1. Lineage (NCBI taxonomy): Eukaryota > Metazoa > Arthropoda > Insecta > Coleoptera > Cleridae > Tillus > Tillus elongatus. Next base: position 121,326,066 of record OZ023265.1, read on the forward strand.
TTTTATTTATTCATTTATTTTGTTCAATATTTTAACTTTCTTCTATTTTTTTTTTTTTAATTTTTTTTTTTTATTTTTTTTTTCTAACAATGTTTGGGATATACAATGGACACATAGCTTCATGCTCTGCGGCCGATCAGAGCAACTTTAAAACGTGCACAGGTGGGCCTTAGGTAAAAGTCAGGTAATACATATAGGTTGGGAAACAATAGGTCAACTTAATCTACGTTGTATACGAGATTTACATCAAATGTTTTTACATATATCTTTCACGTGTTTAAATACATCTAAATAAATGTCAAAGTCTCTAGTGCTAAGGAGTTGCGACAAATTGAAAGGCTTTGGAACATTACTATTCCTATATAATTTATTTACAAATTGACTGATTTTGCTTTGCTTAAGTGTGCATTCTAACAGAACATGTTCCAAGTCCCCGAATTCGCCACAATCACAAAAAGGGTTTTCTTTCATACCTATTTTATATAGATGACTCGGGAACAATGCATGATTGAAGCGTAATCTACACATAGTTTTTGTGAACATTTTACTATTATAAGGGCAATCGCAAAACCAAGGTTTTCTTGGAGGTTCTTCTACAATACTCTTATAAGCACGACCCTTGTTGCTATTCTGGTACTCCCCCTTCCAAAGTTCTCTTATTAGAGTTTTATATCTTTGAATCTCATCCCGGTGAGGTATCATGTATTGTGTGTTCTCTATGTTATCTGACGCCGTTCTGGCCATATTATCTGCTGATTCATTACCACTTAATCCACTGTGACCTCTGACCCATATAAAACAGATTTTTCTATTTGCTTGTTTTGCTTGTACATACAGTTTTACGATCTCTACTATTAAATAATTTGGTTGCTTTGTGGTGATACTGAAATTTTCTATAGCCTGTAGAGCGCCTTTACTATCGCTAAGAATAATTACTTTTTCTATGTTACAATATTCGGCGTACTTCATTGCTTCCAGTATAGCAACACATTCTGCTGAAAATATAGACATTTCTGTCCTTAATTTAATTTGTTTCCCCGCTTTTCTCTGTGGATCATAATATGCACAACCAACTGATCCTTGATTTTTGGACCCATCTGTGTATAATAAATACGATCCCGCTTGTATTCTGTTCAGGTCTTCTTTTAACATTTGGTCTCTAAACTGGATTGGGTACTGGGAGTATTCAATCATATGCTCTACCTTAATTTTATGTAGGATGTGCCATTTAACTTGGAACACTGAATTTACCTGTACCGAATGTATCAATGGTTTTCTTTCCAAAAATTTGGCAAATTCATCCACAATAAGAGGTGTTTTCTTTTTCTTCCAATATTCCTCAGTTAGGTCTAGAATGTACAGTTGAAATAAGTTATCATTGATATAGCTACATTTGTTATGCATTTTAATTATAAATCTGTTTGCCAGAAGCTTTCTTCTCATTTCGATTGGTGTTTCTGATACCTCCGCTAACATCCTAACAATGGGTGTGCTTTTTGGAGCTCCTAAGCATGTTCTTATGCATTTGTTCTGCACTTTATTTATTTTATTTAGATGGTTTTTTCCAGCTTGGTCGTAAAATATTGCGCCATAGTCCAGTATGGGTCTGATATAATTTTTATAAATTAGCAAACTTGTTTCGAGATCCGCTCCCCAGTTATTATGGCATACCATTCTTAATATATTGATACGCTTTTCAGATTTGTTTAACGCAAGTTCCAAATGTTCCTTCCACAGCAATTTTCTGTCTAATATGATACCAAGATATTTTACTGAGTTTTCAATGGGGTAGATGTCTTCGTTTATTACTATACTGTCTGGAATTGTTTGCTTTCTATTAAAGAAACAAATTTTAGTTTTGGATTTAGTCATTTCCATTGCGTTCTCATTTGTCCACTTTCGGAAAGAAAAAACAGCTTCTTTTAATTTCTGTGAACCTTGTTTAATGTCCGCGGAGTTAACATATAGACAGATGTCATCGGCAAACTGTAAGACTCTTGCCTCTTTCACGTATTTGTTGATATCTGAAGAATATATTAGAAAAAGAAGTGGTGACAAGGCACTTCCCTGTGGTATTCCAAAGTTTGTACCTCTTTGTCCAATAAGAGTGTTGCCAACTTTGTACTTTATTGTTCGATCCTGGTATAATTTAATAATTCTCCTGGACATAGTTGATGGTACGCCTATCTTGTTCATTTTATGATATAGTATATTGAGGTTAACTTTATCATAAGCACTTTCGAGGTCCGTGAAAAACGCTATCGTAGAGTTTTTTCTTGAAAATGATATGTATATTTCAGAAACCAGTGCTGCAATAGCTTCCGTCGTCGAGGAACCTTTTCGAAAGCCGAACTGATTTTGTGGTAGTTTGTGTTCTTGTTCTAACCATGCTTCCAGTCGATTTTTTATCATGCGTTCCAAAGTTTTTAGAACACATGACCCTAGCATTATTCCTCTATATGAACTAGGAGCTTGTGGATCCCTATTTTGTTTTAAGAGAACAGATATGTACGTTTTCCAATCACTAGGAAACTCCTCTGTTATCCATATGTTATTGAGGATTGTTAAAAGTTCAATTTTGCTGGAGAGTGGTAATTTGTAAAGCATGACATAGTATATATCATCTCCTCCAGGAGCGGTATTCTTCCTACCTTTTAGAGCCATTTCAAATTCACTCATTGAAAACTTCGTAACCAAAAAATGGTTTTCATCTTCAGTTTTAAATTGAATATTTTCGGCTACTTGTTGCGGCACAAGATGATCCATAATTTCTTCAAATTTCTGTTCAGTGACATTTGGATATTTATTTTGTGTCTGGGTATTTTTTAACCTTTTTATGCTGTCCCACACTTTTTTTGCTGGTGTGTCCTTGTTGATGGTCTCACAGAATTTCTTCCAACATATTTTCTTACTTTCCAGGATGGTCCGTTTTGCGAAGGCTGCTGTTCGTTTGTAATTTAAGTAGTTGGTCTCGGTTGGAGATTGCAGCAGTAAATCCATGGCTTGTTTCTGGTCTTGTATTGCCCTTTTACAATTATCATTCCACCATTGTTTCCTAAACGACTTATTGGGACCTATACTCTTTTTTGGAATAGCTGCTTCTGAGACTTCGTTAATGTTGTTTATAATTTCGTAATAGGAAATATTACTATTTTCCCTGCTTTTATTTTCCATTAGGTAAGAGAATAGCTCCCAATCAGCTTGCTTTATGTTCCACGATGTTTTGTCATCTAAGTGAAAATGAATAGTTGCATTTTGTACATGATTAATGTCATATAAATATGAAAATGATACAACAAAATGGTCGGAACCTAAAGTTACATTTTGCACATTCCAGTTAAACTTATGTGCGATTTCTGGTGACACTATAGTGAGATCTATAACTGACTTGGTCCTACTATTGGGTCTCTTTAGTAAAGTTTCCGTACCGTCATTTAAAAAAATTAAATTGCCGTCTTCTATCGATCCTAACAGCTCTTCCCCACTTGTATCTGTCTCCGAACAACCCCAAGCTATATTGTGAGCATTTAAATCTCCCCCTATCACAAATGGTTTAGGAAGGTTGTCAAAAAAACTATTCCACTGTTGAGAACTTATTTTTTTTCCTGGTTGTAAATAAACTGAAAAAAGGTTTATACTTCTGCCATCCTTCATTATTAGTTTTATTCCTACACATTCAAGATTATGTAGGGAAATACTTAACACCTGATAATTTAATTTATTTGATATTAGGATGGCTACTCCACCGTATCCATCCTGTCTATCTTTTCTGACTAAATCATATCCACCAAACCTAATTTTGCTGTTGTTTTTCAACCAAGTTTCACTTAGTAAAGCCACGCTAGTTTCATTATCGAACAGATATTTTTCTAGGATACCCTTATTAGAAATTAATGACCTACAATTCCATTGTATAAAATTTGTATTAGCCATTGATATTTGATAACGTGCCTATACTAGCTTTCAACCGTTCACCGATATCTATATTGCCTGGTAAATTTCCAAATATATCTTGTAATGTTTGTGTTATTTTGATACATATTTCATCAATAATATCTTTAAATACTACATTGCCACTATTATATAAGGGAGGATAAGGGTTTGTTATTGGGCTTTGTGGTGATATAGGTCGTTGTGATCTTGGATACTGGAAATTTTTTTGTGTTTTGTAGCTTGTCGCGTTATGATATGTCGACTCCCGTTTTCTGGGGTGATTATTTTGCCCCATTGCCTGACTTCTAGCGCTTGTCGGTCTGTCGTTCGTCATTGTCGTTTGTAGGTTATTCTGTGTTGGTCTTCTCGGAATGTTCTCTTTACACCCTTTGATGGCTGCCACATAGCTTGTGTTATATTTTTGGACAGCCTCCCGGTATGAAATGTTTTCGTTCCCCATCATTTTTTTCAAGTCTTTTTGCTTTGAAAACTCCGGGCACACCGCTGTATCTGTCGCTTTATGCTCCCCCTTACAATTCACACAGACAGGTAACTCTTGAGTTTTGCACTCAGAGTTTTTATGTTCTTGCCCACAGTATTGACATCTTTCCCTGCCTTTGCATTGGTTGCTTATATGTCCATAACGAAGACATTTTAAGCATTGTACCACCCTTTTTATAAATGGAGTGATTTCATAAATTATCTTCTCAATAACTACTTTTTCTGGAAGCCTGTTGCCTTTAAATGTCACCAAAACCGAATATGTTGGTTCGAATTTTGTGACCCCCTGTATATTAACTTTGCGATTTAAACGTTTCACCTCGTCAACTATAAAGAATTCTCCTAATCTAGGTTTTATTAACTCCTTTAATTCACTGTCGCTGATTTCCTTATCAACTGACCTTATAACGCCTTGCCTACAAGTAAGATATCTAGGTATAAATGCCTCATATCCGTTTTCTGAGAGTGCTTTGCTATTTACCATTGTGTTAGCGCTTTGTGCTGAATCCAGTTCGATCCTGATTCTGTTTTGACCCGTGCTTACGACACTTTTTATATTATTACTAATTTCTGGAATAAGCCTATTAATTATTCTGATTGTCGATATTTTATGTGCCCTCCCAATATTCCCTTCTTTATTTTGAATGAATACATAGTAGGGCCCTATATTTTCCCCGTTATAATTGACATTATTTATTCTATTATTTACTCCAATATTTAAATGTTGATTGTTTCTATTTTCTGTGACCAGTTTGTTTACATTTTGACCCGATAACGTACCTTGTTTATTTACCGTAGTTGACTTATCAGTCGGAATGTATTCAGATATACTTTCCCTTGATACTGGTAAATTTAATTTCAACGATTCATTTTGTGAACGAAAATTATAATTTGTTTTAATTACCTGACTATTTCCTTCTTTCACTTGCTCAAATTCTTTGGATAATAACAACTTAAGTGGCTTAAGTGTACTTACCCCAACTTTTCCTGCTTTTCCACGTTTTCTGTGTTTGTCTTTCTTTTTTAAACTTTTTACCTGTCCTTTTTCATCCTCCGAATCATCACCCATATCCGTTGCATCATCCGTCTCCATTATTTCCGTCCTCTCTGAGTCAGGTAGCTTCTCTTTGTCAGGGGGTTCAGCCTCCTTATTTGACATTTTTAGCTTGTAAAACTAACCAAACACTGTCGATCACTTCAAATCACGCACCGAGAGATGTATACCTGACGCCTGTTCGAAGCGAACTGGAACTTTAGTATTTGATGGAAACAATAGTACCCAGATTTTATACGTTTGGACCAAGACCTCATGTTTTTTAAACGCATGGACAACTTTGTTCCATTTGAGTCTAAAATTATAACTTTCAGTACATATTTTTTATAGTTGTGCAAAAAGAAATGAATGTGTTTTTAAAAAACTTTTTTTTGCTGTTGGAAAAACCGACTCGATTAGGTTGACTAAAATGAAATCGTCCAGGCGAATAATTACTTAAAGTGCCTGCCACGATTGTAATTTGGCATATACTTTCCTATTCTAAAAATGAATTAAATTTATTTTAAAAGCTTGTCTAATTTTGAAGAAATTTGTTATACGAGTTTCCTTTGAAGATTCACTGTACCGAGATATATCAAATCTTAATTATTTAGCTTAATAGAAAATTTAGTTTTGGGCATTTGTCTCAAAAGGAAGTAGAAGACAAGATTAAAATATGTATCTGATAAAAGAGAGATATCGATGGTAACACTTTCGAAAAAATTCTTCAATTGAACGTATATTAGGACCTTTAAAATTCAGGGTCTTAAATTTAAAGTACTAACTAATTGAAGTAATATTCCGTACGTCCTTAGTGGGTAAATTTACAACGTTACTAAATAGGAGATATCGTAAAAGAGAGTGAAAATAACAGTATGTTTTAACACACACGGCACAGTCTATAAAGCTGCTTTTCTTCAAGGACAAACTGCTTCATACCAAAATGTTAATAAATTATTTACCTTGGCATTGTTGTTGTGTACATAATGTAGTGTTTAAAATATAAATACAACATTATGTTCATTAATTACGAGTTATCTCAAATGTTGTGCAAGTTTTCATCTTTTTGGCACATATCGAAAATTATGCTACGGCGTTTTTACCAATAGATAGCAAAAAATAGTGTACACTTCCTATGAAAATTCACTACAGTAACGCACTTGTTGCGTCCAGAAATTTTTTAATTGTTTTCTGCGACTGGTACATGGACAGTCGATATCAACAGTCCCGTATAAGCAATTTAATTGAACGAGTATACTCATATTTAACCAAACATTATAATTGACGATTGGAACGTTAACACACCAAATGTGACAGCAATATTCTGATTGTATACGTTTCATTTTCGCTTTCAAAATAAATCAATGCAGATTAAGTGATATCCAGGCTCAGGTGTTTTGCTTAAATGGACTCCATTATCATGGAAAATTGATAAGGGTCGATCATTTACCAATTAAACCGTAGTTGTTATAATTCTACCATGAGTAGTAAATCTAGTCCCCACAATGAACTCGACATTAATCACAGGTTCCTTTATGTTACTGAAATATCCGCAGTATTTCATGAAATGTTTCCAAGTCGGTTTGAATGAGCGAGGACCTCTGGAATACCTGGAAGACTGTGGGTGTTACGGGCGAGAGCACAAGATGATGAATATCCTAATATTATATCTAAGGAATTATGACAGGTATTAGGATAGAAAGGACCATGAGTTCGGTATTCTGGCACGCAAGATTGACACAGTTATGGAATTTATGCAAAAATGTGCTTCACTGCTATTAATGTTAGATGAAAAATCATAAGGTATTTTAGGCTTAACGTTTTATAAAAATTATGCAGTAAGATATTTTATAAAGTTTAATGAAATAATACAATTGTAAAGAAGTAGGCAAATTATTTAACGACGCTATTTTGTTTTGTGACGCCTAAATAATACAACTTGAATAACATTAAATGCGTGATAATATTTAACATCAGAAACACAGGTTACATCATTGACGAATGCGAAATATATATTTGATGGTTTAAGTAATGTTAGCAAACTTAAATCTAATTTGATTCCACTTTAATCTTTTTGCGATTGTTGTGTTAATTAAAAAAAAAATTGATAACAGATAAATCATTTTAAAACAATTTAATTAGGCACGAAAATTAAAAAATGTAGGATAATTCTATCAATTTCAAAGCCTGGATGCAGCAAATGCGTTATGGTAGCGGATTTTCATAAAAAATTGTAAGGCTAAACATGTTATTTTTTAAGAGAAATCAAACTTAGTACAGTAGAAAATAATGATAAAGATATTTTATCAATATAACTGTTTTTAGAAAAAGGACAAATTGAAAAATTTCCCGAAAAAACTGGTCTGACTTTCACGGCCATCCAAGGTATTTAAACAAATATTGCACCAGCTAAAATATAATGATTTACAAAAAGCATTTTGACATAAATAAGAGAAAAACGTTTATACGAAAATTAGCAAACATTCTGTTTTACGAAAATTTGCATAGATTTGCTAAGTAATCTTATACAAATATTGTATAAACATCTTATAAAAATCGTAAAAAAAGGTTTTTTAAACTAAAGTTCGAAACCATTCTTTTGCGTGAATTCACAAACATTTTTTGACAGTAAATTTTTATATGAAAGTTGACTGGAAAATACGTAAAATTCAAATTATATACCTATCTAATCTATAATTAAAATTAAAAACAAATCTATCTGAGCTATTATAAGTAAAGAAAAATATAAGCAGAAAAAGCTTGTATTTTCATGTCACAATCTCTTAAAATAAAACGGTTACTTACGTCTGCAACTTTTAAGTTTTATTTAATATTTCTGGAAAAAAAATTCAACTAGATACTTATATATTATGAAAATATAAGTACACATAAGTAGTTTTATAAAATATATTATTTCTCACATTTTTGTACCAAAGTTAAATTAAATATTTTAATATTTTCTCTTAAGAGCCTCGGTGGTTCAGGGGCAAGAACGTGTGCCTCTGAACCGAAGAGTACTGGGTTCGATCCCAGGGTTCTCCTTTCACTTTTTCAGTACAAACTGTAACATTAATATCAACCGAGGTTCTGGCATTGTATTTGAGCAAGTTGAATGTCTGTACGTTCCGCCCTTCGGAGGAGGCGTAAAACCGTCGGTTCCGTGTCCATGCGATGTTGGGCACGATAAAGATCCCTACCCATATTACAGAAAGGCAGGGGTTCGGCGAAATTTCCAGGATAGTGAGGTGAAACTGGTCCCTGGCGTCGTTGATTGGCCATAGTCGCGAAAATAGGCTGACGTTAAAGAAACAAAACACACACAATATTTTTCTTCAAAAATTTGCTAAATAATTCTATAATCTGATCGATTAGTAGAATTAAATATGAAACTGAATAAATAGTTTTCTAACTGATCCTACATGAATCATGCTATACGATTATGAATGTAAATATTTAAAAAACTAAAGTTTTACGGTATAGACAGTGTTATACAAAAGTTAAAGCAGAGGGCATGCATTTTACATCTCAAACATAATATTGGCGGTTCTATTTGTAAAAAACTAACTCGCGGCAGCTTGATTTTTGTGAAATTCACCCATTATTTCAGAGCGCCGTAACTATGGCATTTCAATTTTTTCGACAAATAATATAAACAAAGACCTTCATGAATATGTCGTTTTCATGAGACTACGAGTTCTAGTAGTAAAAACGGCGTCTCAGAATTTTTGGTATGTGCCAAAAAATGTGAAAAGTTGCAAAACAATTGACATAACTCTAAAACCATGAACGATATAATTTTTTTTACTTAAATGCAGGCATTATAATTCGATGGAAAATGCAAAACTGCACTAATATAAGGTGTGGACCCGCCTGTAATTCTCAATATAATTAAATAAGATGCAGCTTAAACCATCCTATTGTTAACTTATATAATTTTTTGTCGTATCTTGTATAATAATGAATATATTAAGCTTTGCCGTAGAAATGCGCCACTCTGTACCTATCTAAACATGTAAAAACTAAAATTGACCCCAGATATTTCTTCTAGGGAGGCTAGTTTCGGCTCATCAAAGTCACGGTCTTCTCAGTAACGATTTTTGTCTATGGAAATTTGCTAAAAAATATAGACTATAAAACCACAAAGTCTATCACTAAATATACTGCCAGATCATTAGAGAAAGAGTCTATTTGGAAATACTTTTCTGCAAATATGTTAGTAAAATGAAGAACACTGATAGTCGCAGCTAAAACTTAAGGCTTAACGCATTTCTTACGACATTTTTACGTCAGCCGTTTTCGCTTGAGGCTTATTGTCCGAAATGTACAAATTTTGACGTTTCGAATCGCAACTTTGCGTTTTAAGAAGAAAAATTATAGAATTTCCAAAGGAATTTTTCTGGTTATTGTTGCCCTGTTTGTGCCAAAAACTTAATCCTTGTCTGTAATATACAATGGATTGTGTGCCCCACACAAAATATTTTGGTTTTGTGGGTTTCTCTTGTCACCAGTGGCACTCATATTTTTTTCTTCAAAAGCCTATACCTTTTTTCCTTAAACCTAGAAATATAAATTTTGGTACATAGTATAGGTTTTTTAATGTTAACATCTACACCAAATTTGGTTATCTCAAATTTTTTGTTTTCGGAGATACAAAAATTTTCCGAAAGAAATCCCAAAATTTCCCCGGAAAAACTGGTCCAATTTTCCTGACTAACGTACTTATCCAAGCCTCTTAAAAAATAAATGTATATATTAAATTTCATCAAAATCAGCTATTATTTTTTATATATATATATATATATATATATATATATATATATATATATATATATATATATATATATATATATATATATATATATATATATATATATATATATATATATATATATATATACATTGTTGATTTAATTATACAGTATGTCTTAGAAGAAAGCTCGGCTGGTACTTGAAACTTCTTCCAAACAGTCCAATTGTCAAATGCTTGTATTATCTGTCAGTTTCCAAACATCCTCTAAAGTTCACTCCGCTTCAATCCCAAATCTCACTATTACAATTTTAGCATTTCATATTTAGATTTACCGCGGTATTTTAAATAAGCTACTTGGTGGTTTATCAAAGCTTTCAGCTCGACAGAATGTATTTTGGTTATTGGGACTGGTGCTAACTACAACGAATTTATAAGAATTATTCTATTTAAGGTGAACATTTAAAGTAAAAGAAATCGTTACAACTGGTATTATGAATTAAAATAAATGGACACGATTGTATAAGATGCGTCGATGACACAGCAGCGGAAAAGAAAAGAAAAAATTGCAAAGGATGCTTGGTGTACTGGCTTGTGCGTTAATAAGAATTGAACTAACAAAACGTAAAAGAAGATAAGTGAATACGTGTGCCAAAATGGATATAATGGCAAACTGACCAAAAGCTTGAACAAGTATACTTTTAAATTGGGAGCATCATTAAAAGCAATGGCTATTGTAGCAAAAACTGTAAAAGTTTATTGCGATAGCAAAGCAGTTTAACCGTCAGGTGTTCTGGAACCCAAGGAGAGGGTTCATAAAGTCATATGCATATAGCATTAAAATGTATGGTAGGGAAGCTGCACCTTAAATAAGGAGGATATAAGGAAAATATAAGCCTTTAAAATACCGACATCAAGCAAGATAACAAAGGAAAGGTACATTGTTTGAAAAACGAATAAAAGTGTGCTAGGCGTGGCAAAAGAAGAAAGGTACTAGCTGAAAGAAAAAAGACGACGTCGGAATTATTTGCTAAATTACAAAAGCTTGGACAAAGCTAGTGCGTTGTGGTGAATTTTCATAGAAATGATTTGGCACAAAATATTTTTTATATCAATTACTTATAACCTTCTTTCCTTATAACATAAAGATCTAAATTTTGGTACATAGTTCGTGATCTCCCCATTAAAGAACCCTTTCGAGCAAAATTCACTAAAAATTGAATAAGATGAAAACTGTTGTTAAATGTTACACAATTAATGATACGCATAGCTACTGTAATATAAGTTGTGCTTCTTAAGACAGTGGCTTAAAATAATAAGACGACATGAACTTTAGATTTTGATGAGGAATTTATTAAAAGTGTAAACGCGAGTTACAGCACCCTGTATAATGCTGTTCATATATCTCGTGTTAATATAGTAATAAGATGGAAGCAGTCGTTCAACGCGGAATAACAAAACCGCTGATTAATCATAGTCAACATAATTATTTAGTTTAAGTTGTTTTATTTTATAATGTTAGCTAAGCATATTTGACTTTATATATACAAGTAAGATACAATATTATGTTAGAATATATTACGATTGTTTCCACATTAAACATCGTGTATTTGTCCTTTGTTTTAAAATTATAATGAAACTTGTTGTAATTTCGAAATAAAGTTTTTTGTCTTGAAGTGCCAAAAGGGCACTATCCAAACTGGTGCAGTCGTTAGTATAGGTTTAAGTGTATTTTTGACCAAAATCGCAAAGGTGCACGTCGATTTTTATCGTTAAAAACCTGCAACCTAGAAAATTTAAAGTGACAAACATTGTCAACGAGGAAGGACATAATCGCCAACCTCAACAGCAGAAGCCACCACTAGCATAGGACAACACAGCCACAAAAGGAAGGACATCATCGCCAACCTCGAAGGGCCAGGTCAAGTATATATAGAAGTGACCATGGAAAGTGCTAAAACTAAAAAGCTATTTAATGGATCTAGATCTACGAGTATTTAGATTTGGCACCAATTTTCATCGCTCAGCAATTGAAGTGGATATTACAAAAAAAGTCAGTTACAATAAATATATATTTAATCATTTGCTTTATGATATAGTCAAAATAAAAAAAAACTGAAGCAACTCTTTAATGGAAAGAAGCATTACCACAATAAAAATGATATATGTTTGAAAAGTAACAAAACAAGCAGCTCTTTGATTGTGAGATTGACAGTATCCCTCTTAAAAACCCAATACTTAATTTAGAATGCCCATTAATACATTATTGAAAAATTTTAGGTGTATCGCTACTCAAATTTTTGCAATTCATTGGCCAATTGCTCTAAAGTTTGGGGAGGCCGCCAGAGCCGATTGAAACGCATATAAATTGTGCTTAATGTAGCTTTTGCATGGCGAATAGAAAGGCCACTTAATTCTTGTATTCTATGATGTTTTAACAATTCTTGCACAGTGGGAACAATAAGAACAAATCTTTTCCCTATTGCGCCAAAAGGCATAATTTATCAGCTTTATTTCTTTGTTCTGGTATCTTAGAGCCAGCCAACTTAGAATAACAAGAAAAGCAGTCGTATCCATGAAAACTCACATTTGACTTAAAAATACTGTTTTTCTTTTTTGTGATATCCCATCTTGTAAAATGGTATGACCATTCGAAATCTTCATCTACATATTTTCTGATGACGTTTCTCGTATGTTATCACTGTGTATTCCACTAGTTTCTGCTACTGGCATGAACTCCATCAACATTTTCAGCTTCAAACACACGGGTTTTTCATCTTGGCATTTGTTTTTGCCAAATTTCAGTAGTGACCTTATCAACATTTTCAATAGTCATATTTCTGTCGCTTCTTTGATCCCTAAAAAACAAACAGCATTTCCTCCTCTGGGACTTCTTAAACTCTGTCATAGCTGTAGAAGAGTATATTACGACACCTAAAGGCATATATATCAAAGAGTTCATCTGCATCATTACCAAATTATCCTAAATCGTATTGAAGAAGAGGCGTATTTATTTAATTAAAGGAATAATTAAAAAGGCTTTACCACCAGACAATATTTAATTCTGAAACCCTACGCGTTTCGGCTCCTTATAGAGCTTTCTTCAGGGGTTCAGACCTAGAATTTAAAAAGTTGGTTGTCAGAAACTACGTTTCTGGCAGGTCTAACATGCAAGTAACAATATTGCAACCGCAGAAAATACAAGGTCCAACAAAAGTTAATGTCAAACATCATAAGAAGCCCTAAGGGCCATGCAAATTTAAACTGATAAGAGTGTCAGTTTCTACAAATATACATTTACGTATTTCTTTGTTTCATAGGTTTAATATTATTTTGGTACTTCTTATGGAAGGCTGTAATCATATTTACAACATGTTAATACTTAACTGTACGAAGCGAAGCAACTTGTCATGTTGTGACAGTTTTGCAATCAAGGTTATACGCTTTCACAAATACAGGACAATTCGCCTGTAATTTACTAAGTGAAGATTGGAACCTGTGATGAACACTAATAATTACACTTGGAGAACCTAAATCACCACAACACATCTTTTCAAAAACCGGACGATCGTTCCACTAATAAAATTAGCGTCATTAGAGGATTTATGAACTGCTTACTAATAAACATCACCCTATATATTTAGTTTTAGGTAGAGACCGATATCGAGAGGGAGACTAAATCGCAGGTAAATTTTCTGTGTATTGTATTTTTATTTTCGGACAAGCTTTTTGAACTTCCTTTGTATCTTTACCTGGCAAGTTTCGGAATATTTTTATCTACATCAAAAATGGAAGGCAAACAAAGGACTATAAATCAGTGGCGGCGCGTGATTTAATGAGCTTTTGCTTCTTATTGCCTTAGAAATATACATACTTTTATATGCATCTAGCTTCGCTGGCTGTCTAATTTTTTTTTAGTTTCAGATTTTCTTTATCAATGCGGTGGTTATGATCCCAAATACGTTGTTCTACGCATGACTTGTCTACACTACCGTATCTCAGCTGTGCCGGATGTTGACGAAATCTAGTCTCAATGGTTCTCTTAGTCTGCCCAACGTATTTAAGATTAGAACCTTTACAACCCAGCTCATAGAAACCTGACATTTCAGTGGCTTTATCTATATCTTTCGTATTACCTAACAAACTTCTTAAATTATTTTTTTGGCGAAAAATTATCTGCAATCAGCTTTCTTAAAAATGCTTTCGAGACCTCTTGTGATATGCGGTTTAAAAGGTAGACTAACAATTTTTTTCTCTATTTTGTCTTTTCTGAATGTTCTGCATTCCCCTAACATTTTCTTTGTTCTGTGTCTATTTATTTATTTTCCACTAACCAGTCCAAATATCCGTTATATTTAGCCACGTTTTTAACGTACTCTAATTCTATACTTTATCGACTTTTACTTAAGGGAAATTTTATTAATCTATTTACTAAGAAATTTGAACCGGCCGTTTTTGTGCGAACGTATGGTGTGAGTTATTTGGAATGTAATTTAGAGTGGTAGTTTCCTTCCTGTGAACATGGAATTCAAGAGAGCCATTATTTTCAATAACTAGTACATCTAGAAAGGGATGTTTACTGTTAACTTCTAATTGGTGGGGGAATTTTGTTGAATCAAATTGAAAGTTCAGTCTTTTAATAAAATCATCTACTTTGCCTATATTTAGGTTAAACACTTTAAACATATATGGTCCACATAACGAAAAAATACAGTAGGAAAATACTCATTTTCGTTTTCTAAATCTGTCTCACATCTACTCATGAGAAGGTCTGCAATGAATGAAGAGAGTGGGTTGCCCATTCCCGTGCCTTCAGTTTGTTCAAAAACTCATTGTCAAATTGAAAAATATTTTGTTTTATACAAAGGTTTGTTAAAGTTAAATATTCTTTGCAAAGCTCTTCACTTATGCTTTTCAACCTCCACGACTGTTCTAAATACGTTTGCGTTTGTTTCGTTTTTACGCTAGGATATAAAGAGGCTACATCAAATACACATAAAAACAATCGCTCTCTCGTAATAGTTTAAATATTTTCATTTGATTAGAACTTTTGTTTTCAGTTGACTTATTTTCTTCCAAATTTTTTGAGATTTTATCTTAACATGCTTCATGAATAAAGTTTTTTGAAGATTCGTGTAATTTTTTATATCCCGTTTGAATACTAGCAATGACACTAAAAGTTCGTTGTGACTGCAAACCGACTTTTAACCCCTTGTTTTAGAGGTCAATCTCAATTTTGTTAAACAACTGCGACGAAAGATTTTCTACGAAGTCAATTTTCCGAGGAACCAGTTTTTCGTTTGAAATCTCATACTTACAAGTTTCTTTAAGTTTTTATTCTGCATATAAATTTTCTTTATTAACTTTGCGTTAATCACTACAATCATGCTCCTCTGAAAACTGCACCAGTCGTCATACTCTAAGTTACCCAACTTAAAAGTTAAATTTTTAAACTAACTATGCCTGTACTTCTAACAAACTACGTTTTGTGTACAGACATTGCATTTCTAAATCAAACCATTTATGCTTAGTAAATTTTTAACTTTTTGTCCTACTTTTGTGTTAATAGAAATTTTACTATTGAAATTAATGAAATCTGGAAGACTGATTTCTGTTTGCAAGATTTTAGAAAGGCGATATCTGCCGCTAATAATTCAATTTTAGTACTTAGCTTTCGATAAGGATTCAGTTCCGTGGACCTGCGATCCATAATTCTAAGTCGAGATTGTAACCTGTGATGGGCACTGATAAGTACACTTGGAGAACCAAAATCACTACAACACATCTCTTTAAAGAACTGACGATCGTTTCATTAACAAGCTTAGCGTCATCAGAGGATGAACAACTCTAAACTGATTACTAATAAACATGGCCTGTGCTGATCTCCATTTCGGTATCGGTCCCTACCTAAAACTCAGTATATAAGGTGATATATATTAGTAAGCAGTTTATATTTGCCCATCCACTGATGACGCTTACCTTACTGGTGAAACTATCATCAGGTCTTTACAAAGATCTGTTGTGGTGATTTGGGTTCTCCAGTGTACTTATCGCCTTTAATCTAGTTTTGGCGGGTAATTTAACCATCGTTAGAATTGGAAAAACTGACAAACAAGAACGAAAAACCTGAGAATGTGATTCGTATTAGACAAACAACATGGTAGTAATTACTAAGTGAACTTAATTTGGCTAACGTTTACTTTAGGCACAGGCAGCGCTTTTAATAATGTAGTACGTATGCAATTGAAAACTAACCACAGTGACCATTTACAAATCAATCTTAATTTGAAGTTGATTTTATGAAAAATATTCACAGCTACCAGAGATCGGCATGATAACGAACACATTACGCAATTGTTATGCACTATTGCAATTATTAACAACACATTTTTTGTTGCTATTTAAGGCCCTATAGCGCCGACCTCGGCGTCGGCTATGTATTTTTTTTAAACTAGAAAAATATAATTTCGTAAGATCTACCACAGTTTTTCTACACTATCGCCATATCAGTTTTCAAAATATTTTTTTGCGCAGCCTAAGGTTAATGTGCCTGAGGAAGCCACGCCGTGGCAAAGTAGCTGCAGTAAATAGCAAAAATGTACTTACTGTTATTCTTACATTCATTTGTTTTATTAAATATTTGAACAGAGTTATTAGCTGCTGACTGGTAAAGCTAATTTGTTAGCGAAATTATCGTTGGATTTAAAAGAATGCGTTGCTCTGATTTGGATTCTACAAGTATATTTTTTATTTGAAATATGCTTTAATTTTTCATAGACAATGTGTATGTAATTGAAAAATATTAACGCAGTTAAATTTTGCATGTTTTAAAAGATAAATTACATACTTACTTACGCAAGATTCCCACCGAAATATAAAATGTAAGTATAAAAAAAACATTCGAACAATGTTTTATTAAGGTTAATCTGTTTTCAGTTCACGTACAAAATTTACAACGACAACAGGTTTTTCGTATATCCACGTCTGCATTTTAGAGTAGCAGTCAGACACACAAAAGACTAATAAAACACATTTCAAATCACAGTAAATAATATAAAAAGGCAACCGTTTGTCCAGCAGGTGGCAGTGATGAAAGATTTATTTCGGGTGGAAGGTTCAGCTTCTCTGACATGAATGTAATCTTTTGCAGATCCAATGTCAGTCACGGGCATCCCAAAAGGCGTCCAGCAGGTGACGGGATGGACGCGGAGATGGACGATCCGGAACTTATATTCGAGCTTGGCGAACACCTGGGGGACTGCCAGTGTGCCTGTGACCATGTCGTCTACACGCCTGGATACACCACTTGTTTACAGGTCAGTTCCATAGAGCATTTGATATTGCATGTTTAATGTTACGTGTAAAATACCAGAAGTGATATTTGTTGGCTTAAAAACAAAGCTCCT
Source organism: Tillus elongatus (assembly GCA_964006375.1). Lineage (NCBI taxonomy): Eukaryota > Metazoa > Arthropoda > Insecta > Coleoptera > Cleridae > Tillus > Tillus elongatus. The sequence goes on from OZ023265.1 coordinate 121,343,686, forward strand.
GCGCGGCATACAATATATATATATATATATATATATATATATATATATATATATATATATATATATATATATATATATATATATATATATATATATATATATATATATATATATGTATACATATTAACATTATGACGCATTTTGGCGCATTTGTTGAAAAGACGAGTTAAGCTGTTGCAAGATTAATTATTATGACTCTCGTTTAAAAAGTTTGCTACAATATTTCTATGGAAAGGCAATTATATATAATCATTAAGAATGTGCGAATGATCTGACGACCGCAGCCATCTAACACGACAACACACACACACACAACTTAAAAAATGTATATTGGCTCTGGTTATAAATTTTGTTTTTTTAATTTACGATTGCCCTTTACTTTATATATATATATATATATATATATATATATATATATATATATATATATATATATATATATATATTGTATTGTTATTTAAAGTATACGACTTTTATCATTGACTTTTATAGTAGATATTGATAATTCCTAAAATAAAAATAATGAATTAAAATTCAAACCAGAGACATTTAATACGATATCAGAAAAGGGAACTATAAAGCCGTAATATATAGTGACTAATTTTATTAAAAGAAGAGGTGACATTTCTCACTTACTGATTGGTGTTTTTCAATAAAGGTTTATATAAAAATATAGCTAGAAAAATTCTCCATATTTTGTGCATAAACGGGGTTTAATACATTCATGTATAATTAAAGCTGGTGTCAAATAAATCACCAAACAAATAGGTTATGAAAAGTTTGATGTTTAAATATAAATAAAAAGTTTTGAAGGATAGTTTAGCAAATAATAATTGTGGGAAAATTAAATATAATTGAAAAGAAGAAACCAGCATTAATTTTAAGATAGGCAGTGCTTTAAATGTTTAAGAACATGTAAATATAAAATAGACATACATAAAATTGTTAGATGCAAGAGGCTATGAATTTGTTTGCCAAAATAATAAAATAAAAGTATTTGCAACAATTTATACAAGGTAAAAGCTTGAAATTGGAACGTATTAATTATATATGGATAATAATTGGACACTATAGGACTTTTTGCTGTAAAATGTAATAATTATTATAGCAAAAGAAATAGACAATAAATGTAAAATCAAATGAAATATTTTGTGTGTATGTTAAATTAGGTTATGTAATAGGTTGTTAAATCAAAGTTAAAATACATTGGAAGACAGCTTATTTAATAACAAAATTCTTGAACTGAATAGATATTAGGAAGATATTAAAAAATGAAAATAATTAAACAATCATAAGCATAGTTTTAAAGAAACCCAAGACATAGCTATTTTAATTTATATAATTAGCGAATTTTTTTTTAAAAAATTCGCTTATGGGGAGATCTGTGTTTATATATATATATATATATATATATATATATATATATATATATATATATATATATATATATATATATATATATATATATATATATATATATCCGACCGAAAACCAAAAAATAATGGGCCGATCTTGATAAAATTTGCAGAGTACCTTCCTTTTGCAAGTGGCTTGGATAAGTTCGTTAGCCAGGAAAATCTGACCAGGTTTTCCCGGAAAATTTTGTGTTTTCTTTCTAAAAAAAATCATATCTCCGGAAATAACAAAGTAAGGGCAACCAAATTTGGTACGCGTGTTTGTGTTATAAAGAGTGAACTCTGTACCAAAATTTAGGTCCATAACTTTAAAGACAAAGAAGTTATGGGCAGTTAAAGCAATAAATGTTGGAGTTTTCCTCAAAACGTCAAACTCGCAATATTAAACGTCAAAATTGCAAAGTTTAGGCAAAGAATGTAAAACAAATACCATGTGTGAAAAGAAAATGTTGCAAGAAGAGTGTTCTGCAAACCCTTAAGTTTCAGATTCAACCATCATTGCCCTTCATTTTACTAAAATGTTTACAGAAAATCCATTTCAAATAGACCCTTTCTCTGGTGCTTTGGCTGTCAGTTTAGTTAAGTTTGGTAGCTGTTTGGATATTTATTTGTAGGTTTAGTGAAATTTATGGTTTAACGGCCTATAATTTTTTTTAGCTAATTATCGTGGAACAAATTTGTTAATGCCTTTTTGCATTTTTGATCGAAATATGATGCGTTTATCTTTAAAAAAATCTGGACGCAGTAAGTGCGTTTTGGTTGCGAATTTTCGGTAAATTTGCAGTTAAGCTCCCGAACGCTTTTCAAAACACTGTTTTCAGAAACCTACCTAGAGCCCTCCTTGTTCCACAAACCCCAAGAAAAATTTGTTGTTCACACTCCCCAAGGAAGTTACGGGACCAGGAGTGAGTAGGGGTGCATAATTTTTTTAGCTAATTTTTTTAGAACAAATTCGTTAATGTAATTTTGTATTTTTTATCGAAATATGATGAGCTTATAAGAAAAAAATCTGGACGCAGTAAGTGCGTTTTGGTAGCGAACTTTCGGTAAATTTGCAGTTTAGCTCCCGAACGCTTTTCAAAGCACTGTTTTCAGAAACCTGCCTAGAGCCCCCCCTGGATCCACAAACCCCAAGAAAAATTTGTTGTTCACACTCCCCAAGGAAGTTACAGGACCAGGAGTGAGTAGGGGTGCATAATTTTTTTAGCTAATTTTTGTAGAACAAATTCGTGAATGCATTTTTCCATTTTTTGTCGAAATATGATGCGTTTGCAAGAAAAAAATCTGGACGCAGTAAGTGCGTTTTGGTAGCGAATTTTCGATAAATTTGTAGTTTAGCTCCCGAACGCTTTTCAAAAAACTGTTTTCAGAAACCTGCCTAGGCCCCCACCCCTCTGGATCCACAAACCCCCAAAAAAAATTTCTTGTTCACACTCCCCAAGGAAGTTACGGGACCAGGAGTGAGTAGGGGTGTATAATTTTTTTAAACTAATTTTCGTAGAACAAATTCGTTAATGCATTTTTGCTTTTTTATCAAAATATGATGCGTTTGTAAGAAAAAAATCTGGACGCAGTAAGTGCGTTTTGGTAGCAAATTTTCGGTAAATTTGCAGTTTAGCTCCCGAACGTTTTTCAAAAAACTGTTCAGAAACCTGCAGGTGAGGTCCTAGTAATGTCTCTGAAAACAATTTGTTGAAAAGCGTTCGGGCGCTAATCTGCAAATTTACCAAAGTTTCATTAAATCCTTCAAATTTCAATAACTCAATTTGCTATTAACGTAAGCTTTGTTGGATAGAAAACCAACATTTAAGTTTATTTTCGGAAAATTTTTGTATATTTTCAAACCATAAGTAATTTTGATAAAATATAGTACATTGTTTCTACTACATAGGCTATACCGGTAATCAGATTGATGCCTGCTCGCATTTGCTATTAAAATTTTTTTATGGAAAATCACTTCCATAACACATTTGCTGCATCTAGACTTTTGAAAAATGTTTATATATTTTCAAACAATAAATTTGTTTCAATTAAATATGATACATTGTTTCTACTATATAGGCAACCAAGTTTGATGCCAGCTTTCATCAAAGAAAGACATTTGCTATTAAAAATATTTTAAAGAAAATTCGCTACCGTAACGCACTTGCTGCGTCCCAAGATTTTATAATATAAACAGAATTCAGAAGTGACTTTAATTAGTTTAAAAAGAAAGATGACTTAGTGTCAAGGAAAAGCTTAATTCATTTACTGGTCTTATATTCTCTAATCTTAAAAAATATTTGTTAATTTTGCTGTAAAAGTATATTATAAGTAAGTTTGTTCGGTTGACTGCTGACTACTTGTTAGCATGTCTGTCAGGAATATTTCATTAACAACATATTATGTTTCCTTACTTTAGGGTATTTTGATTATAAATTTTTTAAAAACCGGTAAGGTATGTTTTTAACTGCATTTGAATTCTATGAGGTGTATGCTCAAAATTATTCTTGAAACAAAGTAGTTTGACATATTTAAGAGAACTGAGATTATCCTTTTAGTGCATTGTTTTTATGTTAAAACTCGTCAATCTGCTTGCATTTTTGTTGTGGTATATATTGATTGTTATGCACAATCAAAACAGGTTCGATTAAAATAGGGTGCCTTTTAACGATAGAACACTTTTGATCTTATTTGCAAAAACCGAAATCGCCAAGTCATCGATTTGCCTGGTTGCGAAGACCAGATAACTGGAATCAGAAACTTGGACCCCCATACGCGTAGTTCGAAGCTAAAATCACATTATTATTTCTATATTCATTACAATCAATCAATTATACAACGCATTACACAAAGGAACATTTTATGCTTATGCTGGTGATACAAATACAATATAGATCATGCATGAAACACTTTTTCCAGACAACGATCTTTATTTGGTACATTTGCTTATTTCTGGTAATGGGAATGATTATTGCTAATATTCTTTCAAAAGGCGAATGTACGTTTTATTATATTTAGTGTGTAGAGCGGGGACGCTGAATGTATTGCTGCAGACGCGCTTCCAAGGATCTGGAACCCAATGATGCCAAGGGCAGTACGAACTGGTCGGGTTCGCTAAGGAGACCGTCAGGGCGGGACTGGAACTTAGCTAGTGAGGTTATAAATCAAACAAAAATAAAATGGGAGGTAGAAGGATTTCAGCCATTTAAGTCTCCAGGAAGGGATGGAATTCTTCCAGCACCACTTTAAAAGGGGATAGACTTGTTGGCCCCCATTCTGTACTCGTTGCTCTAGACATATCTTACTTTGGAGTACGTGCCCGCGATGTGGAGGGAAATAAAAGTTTAATTCATTCCCAAGCCGTGAAAGGAATCCTGTGCCCAGGCGAAATCCGTGAGGTCGATAAGCCTGACTTCATTTCTTCTAAGATTGCTGGAGAGGCTGATCGAAAGGCACATTAGGGATAAGGTGCTGAGCGTATATCCGCTCAGCGCGAATCAGTGCGTCTACCAACAGGGAATATCATGTGAACTGGCTTTAGATAAGGTGGTTGATAAGATAGAAAAAACACTCACAGGTAAAGAAATGGCACTGGGTGCACTCCTAGACATATAGAGGGCGTTCGACAACACCTCTCTCCTATCTATCAAGAGTGCAATAGAAAACAGGGGGATCCACTCGGTAATTTTCCGATGGATCTCCAATATGTTATAACACAGGGATATAAACGCCCCAGTCAAAGAAGAAACCGCTGGACTGTGAGCTACGCGGGAATGCCTGGGGTGGGGTGTACTGTATCCTCTGTTGTGGTGCCTAGCGGTGGACGAACTCCTGCGGGATCTAAGCGAGGCAATTTACATGACTGTAGGCTATGCAGATGACATCACCATTAAAGCATCTGGAAAGTTTGAAGGAACCGTGTCAGAAAAGATGCAGACAGCTCTAAAACGTGTAGAAAAATGATGCGGCAAAGAGAGTAGGGCGCCAAATCCGCTGAAAACCGCTGTCGTGACAATGCCAATGAAAAGAAACCAGTGAAGGCTCAAGCAAGTGTGCCTATATGACACCTCCTTCCCAAACGTCACGAGGGTTATGTATCTAGGGGTAATCCTAGATAGCACCATGATATTCATACCGCATTTGGAGAGGATAACTGATAAAGCCACGAGAGGTTATGGACCTGTCGAATAATGTTTTCTAAAAAATGGGGGCTATCACCACGCATGACCCATTTGATATACCTCAGAATGGTTAGGCCCATCATCATGTATGTATCATTAGTGTACTGGGATAAAACCTACACACGGCATTGCAGGAAAAAGCTAAGCAAGGTACAACAAATGGTCTGCCTGAGCATTACTGGGGCGATGAGAACGACGCACACAGCAGCTAAAGAAACCATGCTAAACTTGCCGCCGCTACACCTAGTTGTGGAGACGGAGGCGATTATAGAGGCCTACAGACTGAAAACCAACTTAGAAGAGGGATATTCGCGGGATGGACACAGCAACATATTGATGATAATCACACTCTGAGCATGACCTCAGACAGAGTAAAGACAACCTATCGCACAAATATACCGTACGAGATAATTATCCCGAGTCTGGAAGACGGGAACAGCACAAAGATCAAATCAAATCAGCTGGAGGCAAGCAATACCGTTAAGGTTATCTGATTACCTGCTCAAGACAATATAAAGGGCAACGAGGTAGCAGACCAGCTCGCAAAAAAAGCGCGAGCAAGGCTTTTTAAGGGGCCTGAACCATACCGCGGGGTTGCATATGAAATACGTGAAATCGAGACGATGCTGCAACGGTGGCATCTGGAATACTGGAACAAGTCTCCTAGACAAAGGCAGGAAGCCCTCCCCAGGGAACCATCCAGCCAAAGCTAAAAATATATGCTCAAGTTGACCAGGAAAGAACAAAAACTGGCGAGAGAACTGATAACGGGTCACTGTCATATGAAGAAACACGCCTATGCATTAGGACTTGAATCAGACCAAATGTGCAGACGATGCGGAGAAGAGGTGGAAACTCCACTACATACAATGTGCCACTGCGGGGCATTTATAGAAGCACGGCGCAGGTTACTAGGGAACGAAAAGGTAAACTTATAGACTCTAAAGACTGCTCACTACACGATATTACTGGACTTTGCCAAAGAAACGGGCACCCTAGAGGAGTAGGGGGAATTCTGGGGGCACAATAGGCCAGAGAGGCTGCGGTGCAGGGACACAAAAAGTGTACCCTCCCTGTATAATAGTAATAATAGTAGTTTGTAGAAACAAGTACTATGTTGATTTTTGCTTAATATAGACCTTATATATTTCGCTGTCTCAAAAATCACGAAAAATATAAGTAGAACCACTAGACTGTGATATGTATTTTAAACATAAGTGTGCACTGCTCAAAAACTGGATATAGAGTAACACGATGCAGTTGCGGAATGGGGTTGCGAATGTTAATAGTGAAACATTTGCGACAAATAAATGAAGAAACTTCATCCAGCTCACCGAGTGCTCATTCAAAGCCAGTTCAAATTTCATTGGAAACGTGCCAAAAATTTTCTGAAAAAATCGTTGCGAATGCATGCTTTTTGTTGACTGCCAACCGTTTAGAAACTTCTTCACGATGCGTTACTATTTAGAAAAAAAAACCCTTCAACAAACAGTTTTTGTGGTAATTGTATTAGGTTGAAGTTGCATTCAGTACTTTTACAAGAAAAATAAAGAGTCAGCGCCTAGGCACCGAATTTTGGAATAAAAAAAACTCTAGTGATTTACTTCTTATGTCAAATATTAAAGTGACGCAGTATACTATTTATTAATAATAATTGTAGTGAATCTCACATCTGATTGGTATGCTGGGGAATTTAGACCTATATTCTTAATAGTTTAAATGAATATAAACTTCAGTAGGGGATTTTCCAGCAAGTGGTACAGTAATAGGTACAACCAAGAAAATAATGATTTCTTTCGAGAATATTCTGATATCAGAATTGTAAGTCAGGTATTCCTAAAATCCTTGCCACCAAGATCATATAATTTGTCATGTGACGATTTGACATCTTGTGACTCTTTTTAAGAGTCACAAATAATAAGATAAATATAATGAGCGAAAAACCCCATTTTGCCATCGTTTGAAGAGGTTGTTAGAACAACCAAAGTCCCCTCAAAAGAAAATGGAGGACACACTAGTAATCATGTATAGGTAATTACTTCCACATAATTTATACGTGGGGAAAGTATCATCGACGACAAACATTTTAATTTTTTTCCCCAAAACATCGTAAAAATTATCAAAACATATAGAAAAAATGATTTGGGAACGAAAAATTTGTTTGTCTGTCGGTCTGTTTGCAGCCACGATAACTTTAGAACGAATTGAGATATAGTTTCCAAATTTTGTATGCAGTTAGCACCTGACAAACCAACGGTTCAGATTGTTTTTGTGAAAATTGATATTTTTTCGTTAAAACTGTAGTAATATATCATCTTAGGATTGCTCTATTAGACAACTTTCAATTTCATCAAACATGTGGTATTCTGCGCTGAGATTATATTAGGGATTGAATGTGTGGGGGTGGAATATCAGTCACAGAAATTTCAACTTTTTTTTGATAATACGGCGTAAAAAGTCTCAAAAGATATAGAAAATTGATCTGGTAATCTGCGCTCATTTTGAATTAGGTGTTGAATGTGTGGTGGTGGAATATTGGTGACAGAAATTTCGAAAATTCTTTGCTTTGCTAAAACGGTGAAGAAAATATACAGAAAACTTGATTTTGTAACGAATTTTTTTAATCTGTCGTTCTGTCGATCGGTCGGTCTGTCGGCCTGTACGTTTGTCTGTTAGAGGCGCAATAACAATCGAATAAATTGAGATATCATCTTCAAATTTGGTATCCAGTTAGCACCAGACCAAGAAATACTTCTAATTGTTTTTGTATAAGATCGCTTCAGAGAGTAGGAAATATATAAGAAGTGATTTGATGGAAATTGGCTTTTTTTTCGTTAAAACTCGAGGAACATAACGTTTCAGAAGCTTATGGATCCAGGAATACGAAAATTTTCTTTGTGGTCAAGTCATGGATCCTAAGTCCACTTCATGAAAAGTTCTTTATGCGGAGAGCAGGTAATCACAGCTATGTGGAAGTTATGATTCAATTTGCAGCACTCTTTTTATACATAGCTGGTGCACTAAAAATATTAATATATTTACAATTTGACAAAAGCTCCCCAAAAAACATGGTTTTTCAAAATACGATAATCATCTTAAAATGACGATCTTACAGTTTCCCACATTTAATATATTCATAGCCCACTAGATGTCGAATTTAATTGAAAACTAATTACATTTTCTCAACTATTTGCCCGCTCTTTTTACTGTAAATCTGCCTTTAAAATATTTATCGTATATAGGTATAGCAATTTTAACTCAGACTTAGTTTGTAAATAAGTTGGAAACTACTTCTCGGAGTTTCATATTAGTAAACGTTGCATTTTCATTTTCTTTTTTAGTAATTTTATATATCAAGATTTTACGGTTGATGCACTGGAACTGGTGGTTGTATTTTTACAACGTAAATGATTATTCGAAAGTTTGCCGAACATTTACATTTGCTGAAAGTTTAAACGAATTGAACTTCCAACTTTGATTCGTTTCAATAAATCGGCAGATAAAATCAAACGGTCGTCTGATAAAACTTTTCGAATAATACTGTTTGCTATTAATCTTGAAAGATATTGGCCGATTTGGATCGTAAAATTATGATGAGCATTGTTTCGGAATGGCGATAAAGAATGGCTCTTTCGGAAGTTGCGGAACCGCAAATCAATTCGATGCTATTTATCTATTTAGGATCTTACAATAATGAGACTTCTACAAAGTAGTTCCCTGGGGTTTTTGATATATATATATATATATATATATATATATATATATATATATATATATATATATATATATATATATATATACCCTGTGGCCCATTTAAATCGAAACACCCTGTCATTTCTGTTCTTATAATTCTATTTTGATGAACAAATGGTTAAAGAATATAAGATGAGAAACTCTATACATATTGAGAAAATTGCGCTCAATATCACCTGACCAAGGCCTACCAATGCATTTTTTCTATGTCAAAAAATTGGAAAAAGGGTTAGGGCTGTTTTTAGGAGAAAAAGAGGACGCCACTGCATTCGGCATACCTCTAAATAGATATATACGAAAATTAAACAAAAAGGAGAATTATTAGCCATTTCAAATAAGTTTATTTCTGTGACCTTTCCTCTATGAAAACACCGTGTAACTTTTACATTTATAACGAGATTCTTTTTATCGAGATCTTAAATGATAGAAAATGAACCAGATAAAATAAGATCCTGTAAAAATTGTTTCCTATGCCATTCGACCACGGCCTACTAAAACTATTTTCATATATCAAAAATTGTAAAAAAGATTTAGGGCTGGCTTTAGGGAAAAAATACGTACGCCACCCGAGTCAATGTTCCTCAAACTGTTACGTGCCAAATTTTATTAAAAGAGCTCTATTATTACGAACTATCAAAGTCAATAACATCTATATAGTCGAAGAAAAAAAGTGCTGTGACATATGAAAATAGTTTTATTAGGCCGAGATCGAATGGCATAGGAAACAATTTTCTCAGAATCTAGAGACTTAATCACTTCCCATCTTTTGAGATGTTGGTAGAAAGAATCGCGTTATAAATGTAAAAGTTACAGGGTGTTTCCATATAAGAAGGGCCATATAAATAAACTTCTCTGAAATGGTTGATAATTCCTCTTTTTTGGTGAAATTTCATACGTATCTATTTCGAGGTAGGCCGAGTAGGGTGGCATACTCTTTGTCTCCTAAACTGCATTAGTAGGCCTTGGTCAGATGACATTGAGAACAATTTTTACACTATTTATAGAATTTTTCATTTCATAACTTTTGATTTTTGTTCATATATATATATATATATATATATATATATATATATATATATATATATATATATATATATATATATATATATATATATATATATATATATATATATATATAGGATGAGCCTAACTCGATGGCGTGTTAGAAGTATATATTAAAAAAAAGATAGAGATCATGGGTTGTCTTCATAAGTGGTAACTATCTTTATTTTGAGAATATTTTTATAACTTTGTATTATCAAATAAAACAGGCTGTATATTGTGAAATTTTCAGATTCCTCGGAGCGCTTTTAAAGTTTTTTACGTGATGTATAATATTTCACATATCTCGAGCCGCTAAGGAGATAAAAATAATTATTTAGAAAATTTGACAACTTGTCTCCATTAATAAAAAAAATCTGCAACCAGCATAAATGTAGGTCTAAGTTTTTTGTTGCCGTTTGTCAATAGGCTGATATATGTTATGTACACCGTTTCATTTGTAGGCCCTAAGTTACTAAACTATTTGTGTTTTTGGACAAACAAATATTATTATTATTATATTATTATTACGTCATTCAAATTCATGCATGCATGCAAGATGTCTACAAAACAAAGGGTTTTTGGTAGAACATAGAAGGGCAAGTAAAGTGGGATTTTCAAATAGAATACCCCGTATTCTATAATGAAATTGGCTCGATAAATTGATTTCCTATCTAACATACCCTTTGATATTATGCATATTCTTAGAGGTTGTTGGCTAACAAGCAAAAAACCAAAATAGCGGAATTAAAAGTTTTAAACTCCGCGGAGTAATATCAATTTTTAATTTCTCAACAACCTGTCATCTGATCAAATAATACTAAAATAAACCTTGTTTAATTATTTAATACAAAAAATTATACAACTAACAGTTGCCTGCAGTTCATTAAATGCAATAACACAAAGAAAATAAACACAAAAGTAAATATCAATAATCAAATTGCTTACAGTCTCCTCCTTACTCTCTCAAGTAACTGACATTTGTCAGAACACGATTTGTTGCTGCTGCCTAAAGATGGGAATGCGCTCCTCAGTCTATTTTAAAGCTTTTCCTTTCTATTAATGTGCGTAAAGTAAACAATTTGTTTCATCCTATCGCAAAGATAAAAACCAAGTAAGGAGAGATCTGGAGACCTCGGTGGACAAACCCAAGGACCTGATCGACAAATCCAGTCTACGTCAAACATGTGGCAAAATTCATTTATAACTTAATCAGTGCATTGGGCTGGCGAACCATCCTGCTAATAACAGTAGTCTTGCAGAGTTTTAAGATCTAAATCGTTGAGAAAGTCAGATACTGTGGTCTGTAATATTTCAAGATATTGTCCTGAATTTAAATGATTTTTAAATGCTATATGGTCGTTCGTCATAAAGCGGAAGCCATCGAAGTCAAATTTGTGTTGAAATCTCGTTTCTATAACGAAGTGCGGATTTTCTGCGACCCAGTAATATGAAATCTTCGATTAAAATGTCGGCGCAAATAATTTTTTTAAAATTTGGATTTCCTTTTATACGAATTAAGATCATCTCACAGAAATCGACACGTTTTGGAGAATTATTTAGTTCGATGCCTTGGAATGTCATAAATTTATAATTATGCATTCCATGGTTATGCATAATTGTTTATCTAGATTTGTAAGCTATTCCTAACCCTTCTTCAAAAGAATAAAGTGATGTGTGAGGAATTTCAGAAAAAAAGACGTGAAACTTCAAATTATTTGATCGGCAACACACGGAATCCAACTTTTTAAATTTTAAATTCAATGCACTCAATGAACGGTTTCTTAAAAGGCATATGATTGATTTGTACAAATGTATAAAGAAACTTACCCAGCTTAGTTGTGCACATTAGAAACAAATACATAGAAACTAACATAGACATCCTTATCATTTACTTTTAAAGCACCGTACTCAGTTGCAGTTAAACAAACACACTAAATTGATAAAATACTACAATGAGTAGTAGTCGTGATACTCCGGTTAGACTTGATAGTTCATGTTTTATATGTATATCAGTGAAACCTGTGGCCTGGTCGAAATTCGACCGTAATTCATTAAATTTTTATGTGTGAACGTTATTGGTGTTCTTTTGTCATAGACTATACCTCTATAATCTCAGTACGACTGTTATTAATATTAGCGGTCAACTCAGAACTGGCAAGGACCGACTGTCTCATTAAAACAAAGCATTGTTTAATCCGTTTCTAACACATATTATACATAAATGTTACCTTCTTGCACTCCTTCTTCATTTGACCTTTAACTATGCCAAATCTCACACTCTCCCGTATGTGCAATGTGGTTAGAAAGGAGTACAAACTTTTTACTTCGCCTATTAATAAATAGATATGAACTCACGTTTAGTGACGATTCTGGTACAAAGCCACATAGCAAATTGCAAGGTATGAAATATGTATCATACAACTTTTTAATTATATGTTACTAGACTCCTTATTCAAATACATGTAAAATTTGTAGTCTGGCTTGGACAATTAAATCTGTCATTTAAGTCGACCCAGGACATAATTATAATAGTGTTTAAATATAAATAGATTGAGTTTTTTTTTGTGGAAAGTCCGGTATGAATAGGGTATCAGTAATACGAACAGTGTTAAAATTTATTCAAATACATAATAAATAACTTATACGTGTACATTACGACAAATTAACTAATTTTGGAATTCTGCAATTCTGATTTTTAATTAAACCCAGTTCCACTAACTCTTTGATCAGATCAATCAACGATAGACAGGACGTCTAGCTGAAGGTTAACAATGACTACCCATTCTTGTATTTTATTATACATTTTGTGTGCTTAGTTGATTACAACTAGGATGGGTGCGACAACTAAGTACATCTAAAGATCAATCATGCGTTACTTAAGAAATGGTTTATTAGGTCACTTGATGTTATAATAAAAATCTGATTCAGTGAGTTACCGATCAAAACACTCAATGTCTTACGTCTGACTAGGAAGTTTGTTATTTGTCAGCTGCCAGTGTCAATGTCAACTGTTATATCGGTAACGCAGAGCCCATACTTAACCTCGATAAAAAAATGTGTAGTTCAAATGTGATAGTATGCCCCCCTCAGCTGCCACGTTACCAATTCATGTGTCATCCTCACTTACTGGGAACATTAGAGATGAGTGGTATTCTGGTCTATATCTCGCTTGCCCAACAGTGTGTAGATGGTGGTGATTTAATTAGACGGAAAATCTTCATTGTTGTCAGTATATTACAGAGTTCCACGGGGTTCCATCTTAGGACTACTTTTGTATTTTGCTTACGAACGATTTACCTGGGGCTATAAGATAAGGAAATGTTACTATGTAGGGGAGACTCGGGCAACAAGGGTCACTTTAAATAAAATGCATATATTTTAGAACATATGATAGCCAAATGTATTTTCGATACTTCCTGTTAAACAATGGGATTTCTCTTTTTGATTACCCCAATATTTTTTTATAAATATGCCTTTGTTATTTTTTTAATGAGAAAAATATCAACTAGTGCATTTGACCCCTCTTGCCCTATGCTACCGGGCATAAGGGGTACAATAATAGGGCAAAAGGAGTCAGCAACAGGGCAAAAAGAATCAGCTATAGGGCAAGAGGAATTTCAAAGAGAAATTAAAAACAGGGCGTTTTCAAAATGTAGGAATAACGTTTATTTATAAAAATATAAACCCTCTTATACAGTAAAACAAAATACCTTCTATAAAAATTTTACAAAGAAAAACGCCTAAGTAATTATTTTAACATAAACTAGAAATTTACTTAAAATACAAATTTGTTTACATTTTATTTGTCTTTGTTAGAGACCTTTAGTTTTGCCACAACTTGCTGTCGACAGTTGTCGCAATAAAAAACACCACATTTGTAGTCGGTGCACAAGCTGTGTGCCCACTGTTGGCATATGTTGCATTGGATCCATTTTTCACCTGGCACAGAGTTTCCAAAAATATCTCCACATAATAAACAAGGTACATTTTCTTCCTCTGGAGAGAAAATTTCTTTTGGTTTTTTTGGCATTTTCAATGCTGGAGGTTGGCTGCAGCTTGAAATTTTGCGTTTCACTTGATTTTTTTTAGTGTTACTTTGAGCTTGAGTTCGAATTTCTTCTTTTACTGGGGTTGAGGTAAGAATTTCGGATTTTTGGGTTTTTCTTTTGGTAATTTTCTTATTCCTATTTTGACATTTTGGTATGGCACGCAAATCTTCTATTCGAATTTTTTTCTTCTCCTTAACACTCGTAACTTCATTGGGATTTGAGATGCCGGAGGTTGATGATGCGTTTTCATCGCCATTGAGGCCATTGTGATCGCATTGCACAATTCCAGATGTTGTGGCTCTATTATCATCATTAGTCTGTTTAGAAGCTGAGTCACCGATATTCTGAATGGAATAAGTGGAAGAATTATCCTGGATACCCCCAGCAAATCGAGATGTTGTGGCTATCTCTCCATCATTTAGATTCAAATTAATTGGTGTATTAGCACATGCACTGTCATTTTCTAAATTTTTATTTTGCCCCTCTAGGAAATCGCCAACCTCTGTAACTTGGGAGGACAAAAAATCTACATCTGTGAAGACGCCTATATCAGAGTCTGATATGCCGGTTTTTTTGAACCCACTGATTGCGTTTGCAGGAGTGGCAGCTTTTAAGTAAGCCTCACAAAATATTTCACCTATGTCAAAAAAAGTTACGTGCTGTGATGGGTGAGCTTTCTGCCACCTATCTATAGCATATTGAAAATGTTTACCAAATGGACCATAAACCGCTACATCAAGTGGTTGCAATTTATGTGTGGTGTGTGGCGGTACGGTTAATAGGACCACGTTATTTTCATAAGCATAATCCAAAACTGTGATAGCTCTATGTGAAGAATGGTTGTCCAGTATTAATAAGCATTTGTTGTCAACTGATGGTCTTACGCTTTGTACAAAAAAAACGAGCCATTCTACAAAAGAGTCTGTACTTATCCAACCAGAATCTGTCACCAACTGAAGTGTTCCTGGAGGGCAACCATTTAAATATCGCGGATTTTTTTTCTTCCTGGGGAAGACAAGTGCGGGCGGGATGTATTTTCCTGTTGCAGAGCAACAAACTAATGCTGTAATAAGACTACCTCGCTCTGCAGATGAGATGCTTCCGACTTGTTTTTTTCCGATTAATGATATCACTTTTGGTGGTTTTTTGGCGGAGGTTTGAATCCCTGTCTCATCTACGTTATAGATGTTATCCAAGGTTATTTTATATTTATTTATAGTAGCTTCTAAATTTTTAAAAAACAATTCGACCTGGGGTCTATTGAACCCTCGGGCTCTGGCTATACTCGTGGGTTCCGGCTGGCGTAGTTTTAGTTCAGAGTGGCGGTGCATGAAATTTTGATACCATTGCTCCCCTGCCATGTTATTTCGAAATGGGTGCAATATATTATTTTTTTCAGCATATTGGTATGCTAGTTCGCATAAATCCCTTCTCGTTAGCCCATAAAAACGGCTGTCGAGCTCTTTTATATATTCCACAAACTCGGCTTCTTTTAGCATGGAAAAGACTGGTTTGTACCTTCCCAAGGTTTTATCTGTTCTATTACTTTTTACCTGTCTTTGCAAAGTAGAAAATTTTATTTCAAATTGGGCGGATGCCCGTCGAATCGACATTCCGCTGTTTACGGCATCAACAGCCCTTATCATATCTGCTTCAGACCAACTGGTGGCTCTATCGGACTTCCTTTTGTATTTGTAAACCATCTAGATCAGAGAAATTTTACTTTAATAATGTTATCAATTTACCTTTTTTCTTTTATTTTAGTTTACAAATGAGTGGAAACAAAATTCAGCATCCCGGGCAAAAAGGGTCATGATTCCTTTTGCCCGAACCGTTTTGCCCGAAGTGGCAACAATTAACATATCTAAACATCAAACGAATATAGTCTAACTAAAACAACATATTTTGAGGTTAGGTCTTACCTTAAAGTCCGGTGTTTCCAAATATATTTGTAATTGCTTGGTAAAATGCAGTGTGACAAAACAATCGAAACCAACAGATGGCTATTTATTCCATTTTACAACTTCTAAAACACTTAAAATGCAAAGAAAATTCGTCTTAGTGCAGTACAATGCTGCATTACCTAGCCGCCATTAGAGTTCTACTGCACTTTACTGAAAAGCGTTCTTGCCGTCTCGCTTCGTATTTCTGGAGATATATATTTAAGTGACTCTTCTTGCCCACTATACCCTTCTTGCCCGAGTCTCCCCTATGTCCTGGATAAATAAATTAAATCTATAAAAAATTACAACCGAATATTAGGTCAGTGCCAAAGAAAAATTTGGCATTTTTAGGGTATTTATTATAAAACCTTAAAGTGGCGATTTGAGACGTCAAAATGGGTAATTTTTAAGCAAATATTATGAAGCAAAATGTGGGTTATGGACAACGAATATTGCCACAAGTGTGTTCAACATGGTATTGCATTTCTAATTCATTAATTCTGGTTGATCTTACTTGGTAAAACCATCCTGCATACAAACGTAAAGGATTTTTCTATGGTTTCCCAAAGTTGGTTTTCTTCTCTGTAACGGGGTTCACTGCTTGCCAGCATTATTAGACGGGAGCAAATTAAATTCATTTATATACATTCATGAAAACGACAAAAAAAAGCTACATTTCCCAAATAATAGAGAAAGAACTTTTTTTGCAAAATTCGTTTAGGATTAAAGATGTTTAAAAATGTTGAGATGATACGAACATTTTAACATTTAAAAACTTTAAAGTTTTATTCCAAATAAACTTCCATTTTTGAAACTATTATCTTAACTAAGTTCAGATTGGATCCTGTGATAATCCTAAGAAGTACACTTGGAGAACCCAAATCACCACAATACCACTTTTAAAGACCTGACGATCGTTTCACTAACAAAGTTACCATCATCAGAGGATAAAAATTATAAACTACTTAACAACTACACATTATACCATCGCGTGTTAGGTAAAATACCGATAACCTAGAAAGAGAGGAATCGTAGGCAAACTTTC
Organism: Tillus elongatus; assembly: GCA_964006375.1. Classification (NCBI taxonomy): domain Eukaryota; kingdom Metazoa; phylum Arthropoda; class Insecta; order Coleoptera; family Cleridae; genus Tillus; species Tillus elongatus. The sequence goes on from OZ023265.1 coordinate 121,361,098, forward strand.
TGCGTTTAAATTTTAATTGCCGGATGATCTTCTTAAAATCCTTTTATTATTGTACCTACCCAGTTTCGGAATAACTTTTTTAACAAAGATGCAAAGTAAATAGCGAAATATTAATCAATTGCGGATTGTCTTTTATGAACATTTTACTGTTTATGGCGTTAGAGATATAAATACCCTCATAAGCGTCTAACTTCACCGGTTGTTTAACATTTTTAATAAGCATCAGGTTTTTTTTTACCCACATGGTGAGTATTATCCCAAATATGTTGAAGCAAGCATGACTTGTCCCTACTACCGTATTTGAACTGTGCCAGATCTTCCTTAAATCTGGTTTAAGTCGTTCTTCGAGTCTGCTCAACGTATTTAGGATTACATACTTTACAACTTATCTCATAGATACCTGGCATTTCAATGGCTTTGTCTTTATCTTTTGTATTACCTAACAAACTTTTTTTTTTATTTTTTATCGAAAAAGTTAGCTCCAAATCAGCTTTCTCAAAAATGCTTTCGGGACCCCTTGTGATTCGCAGTTCAATTGGTAAGCACAAATTTTTTCATCTTTTCTAAATGTCGTGGATTCCGCCAACATTTTCTTTCTTCCATGTCTATTAATTAATTTTTCCACGAAGCAAATCGAGTATCCGTTATAAATATAATGTGTAGAAGTTAAATAATTTATAATTTTTCATCCTCTGATGACGCTAACTTTGTTAGTGAAACGATAGTCAGATATTTAAAAGATGTGTTGTGGTGATTTGGGCTCTCTAAGCGTATTTACTATTATCTTGTTGTTTTTCGTGATTTGAAATATTTTTATCAGAATTCGCTACCACAACACACTTGCTTACATTTATTATACTGCAGCAAGTAGCACAACTCCAACATTTTCTTATATCTGAGTTTACAAGTAGAGAAAAAGTGGACTCTTGTGCAGTGTGACACCTTTTCTCTGGATACGGTTGTAAAGGTTATAACCAACTATTTTAACTGACCCGCTACAATCTTTTTTAACAATTTCATCTAACAAAAATCAATAGTGTAATACAGGTTACAATATTTCTCGCATAAAGCATCTTTCCTTTTTGTAAAACGAATCCTGCCTCCGATGGAAGGTTTGTAAAGCTGTATCTACATTGGGTGTAAACTTATCTCCAGCTATTTATTTACGTTAAACAGGAAAAAAGAGAGTAGCAAAACTTCGGCGCTTTTATCAGTATTAACCTTATCCGAGAGAGTTGATATAAGCTGAAAAGATTTATAGATGAGTCAGCAGATTGTCCTAGTATCACAAGGGAAATTGCAAATTATAATAATATTGTCTAACTTCTGTATCTCCTGTTTTCTGTATATCCTCCAGGCTTTGATACAAGATAACTCACTGTCCTTGTGTGCAAGTGTCCTATGTTTAATGGCGGAAGTTGTTATGCGAAAGGAAAGGTTAATTAAACATAGGTTCGAGGGGAAACTAACTCATACAAACTAAACCTACAAAATTGTAATATCTTGTTGCTTATTATGATAGCAACTATATCAGATTAAAGCAACGTGTGACTGAAATGCTGAGGAAAACCTGGTAAACTAGCTTAATATACAGGTGTTTCTAAAAAATTATACAACGTTCGACCATATGTTCAAACTGTTGTATTGAGGAAAATAAACTTTATTATTATTATTATTATTATTATTATTATTAATTCCTAGTGAAAAATATGAGGCTTTAAGGTAATTTACCTACCTTCAAAAACGTAGCTCTTTCGAAATAAAGCACTTGAAATAGAGGCACCTTTCAAGAAATTTTAAATAGTAATTTCATTTCTGAACGTCACAATGTCTGGGATTACCATAATTAAACATTGAATGAAACAGCTTCTCGTCCAGACACCAAAATTTATTTCAGATCTTTTTTCTTACACCCGACGCGTTTAAATCTACAAACATAAACAAGACAGGTCTGTCAGAAAAACATTAGTTTTTCCGGTAGGCAATTGTGCATGTCTGAGCACAATGATAAGCACAAACATTCCAAGTGTCAAACCAGTGAAGTGTTGAACTTGTCCAACACGGATTTAGCTAACTTTCCTTTATTCTATAATCAATTGGTGTAATAGTGCTACTGAACTCTATGGTTTTTCCACATGACCATGGACATTGTTTTTGAAGATGGCTGCTCTATGGCTCTCCTACCAGTCTTTACTCTTTTGTCGTTGACATTTCACTTCTGACACTTCTTTCGCACCTGCGCCGGTGCACCCTGAACGTTTTCAAGTTCACATAATGGCCGCCCTTGTTCATGGCTGTTAGAGAATCGCCGATCTTTTGCATCGATTTTCGTTCTGGAAGATAATTTTCTGGCATTATACAGATGCAGTGTTGCATGACCCCTGGCACAATGGATGAAGTTGTGACCTTTGAAAACCTTTATGTATAGTTTCGAGTTCAATTTTTTGAGAATTGTTCAAGTGAGTATGGCTCATTTCCTTTTCACCTGTTTTTTCATAGTTTTCTCTACCCTGATGGTTCTCATTGGGTTTTCTTGCTTGACTTTGCCTGCCTGCTGTGTTGTTTAACCTGTCAGTTTCACTCATTGGCTTTGCTTTTTGCCTCAACAATAGACTTTTTTTATTTTAGTGTTCAATAATATTAGTTGCTATACTTCGACAGTTTTTGTGTCTTTCAGTGCTTTTAATTGCTTGATGCTTTTTAACTTTGTTAACGTAGTTTGCATGTTCAACTTAATATTTTAACTGTTATAGTTGTATCTGTAATTTTTAGATTTTTTAGATTTTGACTCGACTGTTGTTCGATTTTTCCTGTGTGACATGTGACCTTAGACTTTTCTGTGGGGATCACCTTGTCATCATTGTGCTCAGACATGCACAATTGCCTACCGGAAAAAGTAATGTTTTTCTGACAGACCTGTCTTGTTTATGTTTGTAGATTTATCCCCTGGGGATGACCTCTTGGAGTGTCTAAAAGCGTCGGGTGTAAGAAAAAAGATCTGAAATAAATTTTGGTGTCTGGACGAGAAGCTGTTTCATTCAACGTTTAATTAATTTAAATAGTAATATGGTAATAAAAGAGGGCAACTTATTACTTGTTTTTTTCACAAAGTGAAGATTGAAACCTGTGATGAGCACCGATAGGTACACTTAAAGAGCTCAAATCATCACAAAACAGAAAGGGACGAAATCGCAGGAAAATTTTCTGTGTATTTTATTTTATTTACCGGACGAGGTTTTTGAACTTCCTTTATAACTTTATCTGCCAAGTTTCGAAATAATTTCTATGTCAAAGAGACATTGTAAACAAAGGGCTCTAAATAAATGTCGGAGCTCGGTTAAAGGAACTTGTATTTTTTGTTGCCTTAGAAATATAAATACTTTCGTACGCATCTAATTTCGCCGGTTGTCTAACATTTTTGATAACTTTCAGAATCTCTTTATCTATGTGATGATTATTATCTCAAATATGTTGTTCCACGCATGACTTGTCTACACTACGGTACTTCTCTTAGTTGTGCCAGATACTCATTGAATCTGGTTTCAATGTTTTTTTTACTCTGCCCAACGTATTTCAGATTACAATTTTTACAGCTTATCTCAGAGATATCCGACATTTCAGTGGCGTTATCCTTCGTATTACCTAACAAATTTTTCAAATTATTTGTTGACGAAAAATTTAGCTGCAAGTTAGTTTTCTTAAAAATTCTCTCGAGGTACCTTGCGATAGGCGGTTTAAATGGTAGGCAAACAAACTTTTTTATTTTATCTCTCTTGAATGTCGTAGATACCACTAACATTTTCTATGTTCTGTATCTATTAATATTATTCAATATATTATTACATGTTTAGGATAATAATCCCCACATAGATAAAGAGAATCTGAAACTTAGCAAAAATGTTAGACAACATGCGAAGTAAGATGCGTACGGAAGTATTTATATTTCTAAGGCAATAAAAATACATAAAAGTTCCCTAAACAGAGCTTGGTCATTTATTTGTAGCCCTTTGTTTACAGTCTCTCTTTGATATACAAGCTATTCCGAAACTTGGCAAATAAAGTTATAACGGAACTTCAAAAACCTGTCTGTCAATTAAAATGCAATACACAGATAATTTTCCTGGGATTTTGTCCCTTCCTTTATCGGTCTTCACCTAAGATGTAGTATAAAAGTTATGTTAAGTTGCAAGTAGTTTACAATTTTATATCCTCTGATGACGCTAACTTTGTTAGTGAAACGATCATCAGGTCTTTTATAAAGATGTGTTGTGGTGATTTGGGTTCTCCAAGTGTACTTAACTTAACACACACACACACACACACACACTGTTTTGGTTTCACGACCATTTTCGATTAGGTGTTATTTTTGAAGTACTTAGGTACTGTTTTGATGTACAAAATACTCTGGATGCAAAGCTAGTCTGAAGTTTGGAATATGCTACAGGTTATAAAGGAGTAGGTGGCGCATTAAACCTCGGTACAGCAGCTTTGTTATTTCTGTAAGCACAAATATTTTTGCGGGAAAGTAAGGTCAGATTTTTTTTCCTCCCTTATTCAGTCCATATATTAAACAAATCCGCTTATCAGGAGTCATAAAGTCTCTTAGTTTCGTGTTTTAATAATATATATATATATATATATATATATATATATATATATATATATATATATATATATATATATATATATATATATATATATATGTCATAATTTAGTTTATTCTAGACTCAAAAACCCTACTCCGCATGTCAACCAAACCAATCTAGTTTACAGTATTCCTTGTAGTAAGTGTTCGGTACAATACATTAGCCAAACAAACCAGTTACTTAAGCGAAGAATAAAAAATCACAAATATGATTGCAAGTTGTATAATGGTACAAAGTCTGCAAAGGCAACACTGGCAACAAATAAGTTTAGTTGTGATCACTATCCTAATTTCGACTCGGTAAAAATTCTGGTTTTTGAAGAAAACTATAGAAAGGGACTTATACTAGAGGCAATTCATATTAACCGGAGATTAAAGTTAGGTATGCAGTTGTGTAATGTTCAAAGCGATATTCTCCCCACAATTTATCATGGATTGCTTTGACACCTCCTGTAGTTTATCCCAATCTTACGACATATATTTAACGTGGGCATATTTCTATACCTAATATATATCTGCAGTACCTACCACGTAGTACAGTTATTGGTCACATATCATGCTACATAATGTAAACTTGACGAGAATAATATAAGGCAATATTCTCGATAATAACAGATATCTTCTTGACACTCACAATCATTCATGCGTTGCGATTCGCATGGTCTTGCTTACATATAGTTTGTTAATTCTGAAATGCCGCCAATTAACGTATTCTGTCAGGACCGCAAATATTAAAGAAATAGAGCGTTGAATGGCTAACTTTAAGAACAGAAAAGGGATAATAAAATAAATATGAAATAAAAAAAGATTGAAAATTAAACAAAAAGAACTTTAATATATGGATGACATGATTACTGCACACTACACAGTTTAATTCCATTGTTAAACATTAAGATATCTATGTACATGTTAATAAGTGTTGTTTGTCTATATATATATATATATATATATATATATATATATATATATATATATATATATATATATATATATATATATATATATATATATATATATATATTATGCTGAAAGTTTCGCCGAACCATTGCTTTCTGTAAGGAGGGTAGGGAGTTTAAACGTGCTTAACACCGCATGCATACGGAAACCATGCCATCGACTTAGTAGTTATTGAATTTTAGAATGTTGGCAATAAATTAATTAATTAGTTTATAGAAAAGTGTTTCCATTAAAAAAAGGTTTGGAGGTTTGGAAAGCAAATCTAAAACTTCAAAGCGTCACACTGGTAATTTTGTCTTCAAATCAATCCCTACCCATACGGGTTTGTTATTAAAAGATATTTTTAGAGTTTAAAGTTACAATATTATAACAAAGAAAATTTGGAGACTTTGTTTACATTGTCATTAATGAACCGAATCACAAAATGTATGTAATATGTATATGTATATATATATATATATATATATATATATATATATATATATATATATATATATATATATATATATATATATATATATATATATGTCATATTATATTATATTACCTATTTGAAAATATAGTAACGACGGGAAGAGAGGTATGTTGCCTTCTGTTTCGTCATCGTAAACTTGCAAGTACTGATAAGGATGTCTTATGAGGGGTACATGTCATTCGTTAGTACTCATCAAACCTCAGAGGTAAGATGAAATGATTCATTTTTGTCGTTGTTGTTTTGTTTGTAGTGTTGTTTTTACTGAGGGGCTTCTCACATAGATTATATGTATATATATATATATATATATATATATATATATATATATATATATATATATATATATATATATATATATATATATATATTAGGACTTCAATAAAACACATATCTCATTTGGCTAACATTTCGGCTACATAGATTTAGCCTTTTTCAGAACAATGACATAATGTACAACGAAAATATTAAATAAAGAAAGCGTTGACTAAGTTTAAGAACAGAAAAGGGAATATATATATATATATATATATATATATATATATATATATATATATATATATATATATATATATATAGTAGTTTTCAACCCCAAGCGGGGATAACTTTCACTCTCTTAATTTAAATAGGAAAGGTAGGTCAAGTGGCATATTTCGGAAACTTCTTTCATTCACTGTTCAATGCTGCAATTTTAAGATTGACCTACTAGTTTTTTAGACATATGCATTCAAAACTTCAAAATAAAATGGCTGAAATCACAGCAACGTCAAACAAAAAATTAATACTATTATCTAAAACGTTTTACTTGAAGTTTTCAAAGAAAATTTCTGAACGTCTAATGGGGATATTTTAAATTTGCGGCTTAAGTTTTGAAAGCAGGTATCTAGAAAACTAATGAGTAGATTTCGAATTGGAGCTTATGCATCTTACTTTTTTTTATTGTTTCTTTGTTTTTCTTAACGTTGGTCTATTTCCGCGACTATGGCCAATCATCGACGCCACGGCACAGTTTTGCCTTACTATGCTGGAAGTTTCGCCGAACCTTTGCTTTCTGTAAGAAGGGTAGGGAATTTAAACGTGCCCAACATCGCATGGACACGGAAACGTCGGCTTCACACCCCCTCTGCAGGACGGAACGTGCATTTAACTTGCTCAACTGCAATTCCACAACCTCGGTTGATGATAATGTTATAGAATGTACACAATTGAAGCTTTGATATGGATAATGCAAAGAGCTTTTATAAAGATGCTACTCGACCTACCTTCGCTATTAAATTTAGTAGATAAAAAGTCACTGCCACTAGGGGCTAAATGTTAGGGTTGAAAAATGTGTCTTCACCACAAGCAAAATTGACGTGTTTTAGGTTTTTCGCAATTCTCAGCACTTCTAAGCAAACCCCTAGAACAACCTTTTGTAGTGGACACCATATATATATATATATATATATATATATATATATATATATATATATATATATATATATATATATATATATATATATATATAAACATATAAGATCTAAAACTGACAAGGGTTGTGCGTCCAAGGAAACTTACTTCGCGCTGATTTGAAGATATTACAGTTTTCTCACATGCAAATTTTAGCTACGAAAATTCGTCAAAATAATAGAAAAGGTTCTCTTTTTAGATGGAAGCCTGGACCTTACTTTTAACTAAGTTTCCACCTGTATTAAGGCCCTTATCGTATCGTACGATTGGATTTTGAATTTATTCCTTTAATGAAGCTGATATGATTTGGCATTTTCATGGAAGACATGGAAACAGTTTTTGGAGAACCATCATTGCAATGCACTTTGAGCAGTTTTCGTGTCTTGCCTTATATTTGTTCAGCCATTTGAGTAAATAGCGCCGCTTAGTTTCATCCAAATGGTTCTCGTTTCATTTTCTGGTTTCTGTTTGTATATTTCATTAGTCAAAGGTATTAGGCTAATTGGGATGTTACCGAAAGTGCCACATGTATCTAAGGCAAGCATTTTGAAACTAAGATTAAATTCAGTACAAAATATAATTTTGTACATGCTAGACTTTACTACATTTTCTTGGGATATGTTTGTATATTTGCACCACGGTATTGCAGTATACTCTTAGTATATTAAAACAAGGCTCTAGTACATTTTTTTAGAACGAGCTGGAGTAAAAGGACGACTGTAAGAAAAGTAATGTTTATGTTTCGTTACAATCTTTTTTTATCGTTATCTAACTAGCTTGTAGACTAATTTTTTTCATATTTTTCAAATATACCTCTTGAAGAACCGTTTCTGTTTTTACTACTAAGCAAACTACCCTCTCATAAACAGAAAATGTCCCTGGGAACATCTGCCTGCATACGTTTCTGGCATTCACGTTTAGGAAGTAACTGTAACTGATATTATTTTGAGCACCATACCTAGCCCTTTGCTTCTTTATCAAAGCATAATTATTAGCTATCGTATTTGCTCCCAACTATTTTTTTTTGCAAGAGGCTTCGATAAACATCATTAATTAATTCCAAGACTTTTTTCCACAGTTGCATGGTAGAGTGATTTTAGTTTTGTATCCTTCACTTTATTTTCATATTCAACATATACCACACCCTCTCGATATCCAAGAGAATATCCACATAAAAGAGTGTTGCCGTTTGAAAAAGCACGACGTCACAGGAAGGATATTTTCACATAGTTAAGGACAGACTTGCACCTTTTTTTAAATGAGTTTTAAGGCTTGGAAGAAATGGAGTCTGGTGCTGGGGATTTTATTACAAACTATGTTCAGACCTCCGTTCATTTAATTTTGATATCTATAAAACTATTACAGATTCGGACATGAGACCGTTTAAAATGAACAGAGTGGATAGTTTTATATAATAACCAGTAGTCTAAAAAGTCTAAAAATTGCTAAAAATTGACAACAGCCCTTTTAATTCTAGGGTACAAAAATATATGTGTTTTTGTAACAACTTACTATGCGGCAACACATAGTTTGACAGAAAACTGTAAGGTACTAAATCAGGACCTAATAATTCTAAAGTGAACGTTTAGTAGGTTTATAATAAGTCTGTCAAGTTTAGAAGATAAATGTCAAATATTATTGTAGAACACGTAATCTAAATTAGGCTAGATTATACAACACAAATGTTAAACTTCCTGTATAAGCATACTGCACAATCTTCATTGAATAATTTCAATGAAGTACAAAGTATAAATTTACTGTGCGTCACCGCAAATTACGTTAATAACTGAGTAAAATTGAGTAAAACCTGTATTTGATACCCCAAATAAATTTTATCTTTATATTAACAAGACTCGCTATCTCATTATTCAGTTCTACCAGCCCTTACCCAACTGACCGGTCCAGTAGGTATCACATGACCTCGAAATCGTAATTACTGGTATAAAATCGCCAATCAGTTTGAACAATGACGCCGGTTTATTGAGCCAGCGAAATCCTCTAACAGGGAGCATGCATAACTGGGATTCCTTACATTCCACACATAATCGGTTCATTTTATAAAACTGCTGCCAACTCAAGTCCAGAGACTACGGTCAGCTTTCTAACGTTGTCAAAGTTGGTGGAATGCAGTCAACGTGGATGAGGCCACGTATTTGGGGTCTGATGTCCAGTATTTATGTGTGAAGAGACGAGTTTTGTGGTGATCTTTATTTGCGACTCGAAACAGTTAGTCCTGTTTACTAGTGTGTCGCTCCAAATTTGTAAATTTTTATCCCTTATATACTTTATATCTTTCAAAATAAAGTGTTGAAAAGGCTAAAAGGCTTTAAAGGTAGGTAGAAATATTTTACATTTTAGAGTGTTGACCCTATATGTGGCTTAAAGCTTTTAAATTTAAGGAAAAAGTTTATTTCACCTGGCCTGAAAAATACATTACGTAAGAGTTAAATTTATTTTTTAGCTTTTCCTTAGATATACAATTGTTCATTAAAAGTATGCAGAAAACCACAGGTTTCAACGGATGATTTATTTTGAAAATTAAAGACAAACATTATATTCAATAATAATAATAATAATAACAATATGACGTATTTATAAGTTTTATGTCCACTGTAGAAGCCAAATAGATTTGGAACCAGAAATAATTCATGGCGTAATCATCCCTTCTTAATTAAATACGTTTGTTGCCTTCAACATACAACACCTTTATATCGCCTAACGAAGTTTGATCTTGCTCTGAAATATAAATATTACAGCTTTACATTTTACTAACAGAAAGTCTACGTCCCTTCAGACCCTTTCTTTCGTCGACTGGATATATGCTTTTCAGACGGGGTCAGATCTGGTGAGCAAGCTGGTTTTTTTGAGAAATTATAGCACTGAATCGGGAACAATTTTTAGACTTTCATGTGATTTCTGTACATAGGCGATGTCTTGCAGAAACAAAACACCATTAAATTGTTCTCCTTGCAGTTTTGTCTACTTTTCTTTCACAAAATGGTTAGTTACCTCAAAAATCTATAGAATCAGAGCGCCTTTATCTGGTTGATTGCTGCGTTATTCTAGTTATTCTTGTTCGGTTCAACCCAACCTATCCTTATCCATTGCTTTAGGGAGTAGGCAGATTGAGGCTATAGACGTTTTCTTTCATATTTCGTGAGCATTAGGCGTTTTTTTCTGTTAACAAAGATTGCTGTCCTCTATTATTTATATAGGTCCTTACCAAGGGCACTCAGGGGCTCGACTACACAAGATCCTGATCTTGTGTAGTCGAGCACTCTCAGATGTATCCTCCAATTCCTCGCAATGCCTCCTCCACGACTCCTTCCTGGCGTCCCTCAGTCTTTTGCTATAGGTTTGTTAGGGCATGTCTATATTCATCCCATGCTCCCGACCTTTTGGCCGCGTTAAACAGCTTACGAACCTGCGTCGTCCTTTGCCTAAGGTCCTCGTTCCACCACGAGACATTCCTGGTGGACGCCCTCATTTTCATGGGACAGTTGGCGTTATAGGCCGAGGTGATTGTGTCTCGCACTTGGGCTGCTGCAATCTCGAGGTCTATTGAATTGTTTATTGTACTCTTAACCCCCCCTCCAGTTACACTGGTAGGTCTGCCCTGTAGACTACCCAGTTCGCCTTGCGAGGGTCCCGGTACCATACCGTATGTCTTTCGACTTTGTCGATTTAAAACCGGATGTATCTGTGGTCTGAGCTACTCACTTCCCTAGACACAGCCCAGTTCTCATCAAGGTCACCCAGAAACTGTTAGATCTAAAACTTTCTCACGCCGTGTTGTGACGAAAGTCGGTTTATTACCTCTATTCAATATGTCTAAATTAAGTTTCATAAAGAATTGTAAAAGTGACTCGCCCCAAGAATTTGTGTCCGAGCTTCCCCACAACTCATGGTGCGCGTTCGCATCGATGCCGATGATGGTCTGGCATCCACCTGCTCTGCTGCGCACCATCAACTGCTCCAATTTCTTGGGTGGAGGAGGGTCCGTGTTGTCCCCTGGCAGATAGGCCGATCAACAGTATTGTCACTCGGCCTATCCGCTCCTCCACATCGGATTTTGATCGTTGCTAGGTCCCTGGAACTGAAATTCATTATAGGGAGAAACTATATTCCTTCCCTGACAAAAATGTAGGTCCTCCGGTTCTCGCTGGATCTGCTGTAGATGAGCTTTTCAGCAGCTCCGCCGAGTCCCTTGTTCTCTCCTTTATAGGAGTACGGTTCCGGGATGAGGACCACGTCCGTGTTCCTCAGGACAAGTCGATATGTTGTGGTGGTTTTTCTTTACTACGTTAAGTTTTGAAACAAATTCTGAGAAATTTTGTAGAGGTTACCTTAACAGGCTTAAAAACTATCACCATTTTTATTATTGCATTAGGTTTCTTGAGCTTTCGCTTATTTCAGCGAATAATGCCAATCACCAACAATATAAAATATTGACACCTCATTAGCTTGTAAACCTCACTAAGTCCTTGCCTTTTGAATAAAGGAATGATGTCTATGAGGTGCACAATAACGATAATACATGAGACCTAAAGCTTAACGCTTCTCCAAAAATATGGAATTTAAATGATTTTCACCATGTCATCGACTTAGTAGTTATTGAATTTTAGAATGTTGGCAATAAATTAATTAATTAGTTAATATAAAAGTGTTACATTACAAAAAGGTTTGGAGGTTTGGAAAGCAAATATACAACATCAAAGCGTCACACTGGTAGTTTTGTCTTACAAAATCAATCCCTTACTCACACGGGTTTGTTATTAAAAGATATTTTTAGAGTTTAAAAAATGTATGTATATATATATATATATATATATATATATATATATATATATATATATATATATATATATATATATATATATATGTATATATATATATACATATATATATATATATATATATATATATATATATATATATATATATATATATATATATATATATATATATATATATATATATATATATATATTGCTATGATATCATAAATTTGAAAAATGTTCGTCGTAAATTCTTTCTCAGGGTAGTAAAAACAAACTTATAATATAAAAATTATTTTGGTGGATGTAAGGGGAATTATACCTGGTTAAATAAATTTGTTGAGGTAGAGTCTGTTGCTAGACGACAAGTAACAATAATATAAATTTTAAATACACACAAATGGAATCATTAAAAAAATTATACAATATGAATCCATAGGTAAATTTGCGGGCCTTTAAATTTGAAAAAGATCAGTTTTATAAAGAAAAAAGGTTCAATATAGTTTTCAATTGGCAATTGCCATACTTATCATACGAAATGAAAGCAAAATTGTAACGTTTAACCAACTATGTATCCATAGCAATAAGACATAGTAGTAGGAAAAATAAATCAAGTGAGGAGGATGACAAGTTGTCAGAAGGGAAAAAAGTTAGAAGATTTTTTTGAAATAGAATATCAGCCAAAAAAAGGCATATAAGATTGTACATACAGCACATTGTCAGAAGGCAGAAACATAGAATGTAGAGAATCCAGAAATAATAGATTATGAGAACATCAGCTCTCGAAATTATATAGGAGATTATATCAAATCACTAGAAAACAGGGATTACTATCGGCAGATATAATTGGAACACAGCTAATTTGGCAGGGAGTGTTAATGCAGACACAAAAATTTGGATATTGTCCATTGGAGGTATCGAGAAAAAGCCCGGGTGAGATATTCAAGGAAATTTGTATAGTTAGTTTAGTCCAAACATCATGAACAGTGAATGGATGGTTTGACATAACACAGGAAGAGTAGCAAAACAAGGCATCCACTTTAAAATCAAAGAGAAATTATCAAGTGCTATTGTTAAGTTAGAGAGGCAAGTAAGGTATTTATAGTTAGAAAAGTGAACCATTTTTAGTTAGTTTTATTGTTTAAGGTGTTATCATTCTCATTTTCATATCTATTATTGTATTCATAACTCATTTAATCCTTTATTATACTCAGTATTTTGGAAATTTTTGGTTTCGTTTCATTTGTCAAATTCTTGATAAGTTAACCAGTCCTTTTTTTTTAACAAATTATTTGATTTAAATTTTTGTCAACTTCATTGACAAGTTTTCATAGTGCCAGAACCCCCTCTGAGAAACAAAAATATAAGAAATTATAAAAACACTATATATATTTATATCTTAATAATAATATATATATATATATATATATATATATATATATATATATATATATATATATATATATATATATATATATATATATATATATATATATATATATATATATATATATATATATATATATATATATATATATATATATATATATATATATATATATATATATATATTTATATATATATATATATATATAAATTAGTTTGGTTGTATTTCCCATTGCAATTTCTAGATATACCAATTAATTTATTAACGTCTAAAAACCCCGTTTTCCGGCTTGCTCTGCTTGCGTTAATTTAAACCAGGAAAGTCCATTGCAGTGATGCAACGGATAAAGCTTTAGTTCCCAATATTGCTTCTAATTTGGGAAGGATACGGAAGGAATACGTAATAAGTTTCAGTGCATTCTGCGGTTTGGCTATTGTGCCCTGGAACGGCTCTCGGGCAGACAGACAGTGCTTCTCTACTGGAAAGCCAATAGAACCCGACAGTCAGTAGTTAATGTAGTCTATCTGATAAACTGGACTTACTTGTTATATAGTTCTACACGTTTGAATTACATTTCTGACCGTACTACCTTAGGTACAGTTCCCAATCAAATTTATCACCGGTACAGCGAAGTTTAGCGTAGTTTTATTTTAGCTGGATGTTGGTAAATTGAGTTTGATTATGTTTTTTTAAAAGATATCATTCGGTATATACAATATTTTACGATAAAGACAATTTTAAAATTAAAATCACAAAGGCTGGAGAGCGGATAAGCAATATCAAGCTGCAACAAAATATTTATAAGTCCTTATATTCATAAAACGATTAACAATCGGCGAATACTATGAGCCTATAAAATGTAATGAACCTAATTGTTGTAGCCAAAATGTGTGCTTACTCACTTGTGAATAGCTGTCTCCTGTAGTATGTATTAAGAGGAGGCTATTCCAAAGTTTCTGTCTTTTGGAGAATAACGAGAATTCGTAGCAAACTCTTCGCCAATTAAGTAGTTTAATACTAAGAGCGTACGCTTTCTGACTAGGACGAGCTTGCTGAGTTAGGTTCCCAATTAGGGGAACTAACAAATCTATCTCTAAGGAACAAGATCCATACAGTATCGATAGGCGAGGTAAAAATATCGAAATTCACCTGTGATAAAAAAAACAAGATAAAGAGTGATAGATTATTCTCCCATAACAAAAACAGCCTGTTTCTGAATAGAGTCACAAGGGCCAATATGATTTTTGGAGCACTACCTCATACATGAAGATAATATTGCAGTATATAAAACTAATTTGTGTGTGTGTTTTTATATGCATATACACATATATACACATATACGAGTATTAGCTAGCAATATGCAAGTTGGCAAGGTGTTTGGGGATTACTAAATTAAATTTACATATCTCAAAATTTTTAATTATGTAATGTTATTAAAACCTTTTTTTAATGTAAAAATTTATACCAAGGGGCTGCAACTTCTCAGGGAAGGCTTGAAACAAAATATTTTATCTGAAATCTCTTCACCCAATTATATTTCAACTGAAGTTGGTGTAACAACCAAATGTCACTGCTAACTTTTCTAAAAAGCCACGTTGAGCCGCCAATACTGCGTTCACCTGTTACGAAAATTAAAAGAAAGTCTGTACGCAGCAAGTGCGTTGTGGTAGTGGATTTTCATATAAATTATCTGACACCAAATATTTTTTATACCCTTTATTTCTTGTGAGGTTGAAATCTAAATTTCACTATATAGTTTACTTTTTATATTGCAAACCTACCTACCGAATTTGATTACCATAGCTTTTTTATTTTTTTAAATATTCTGAAGAAATCTCAAAGTTTTCGCGGAAAACCTAGTCCGATTTTTCCTGGCGAACGAAATTATCCCAGCCACTTACAAAAGAAAGGCACATGCCAAATGTTATAAAAATCGCTCCATTATATTTTGAGTTATCGGTGTGATGTATATCATATATATATATATATATATATATATATATATATATATATATATATATATATATATATATATATATATATATATATATATACATACATACATATATATATATATATATATATATATATATATATATATATATATATATATATTTACCCACATAGCAAGATATAATCGTACACCAAAAGGTTTCCGATGGAATTGTCAAAAAAAATTTACATAAAAATGTGCAAAAAAAATTTCACAAGTCAAATAAATCGCATGAGAAGTTACAGAGCTCCTACGTAACAATTTGTAACTATATGTAACATATTCTTTTCTATAGGTTGATTCTTACATAGATATGCATATATATTTATAATAATTTTTCATTATGTGGGCGCTAACTAAAGTGTAGTAAAATTTATTAAATAGCTGTGGCATCTCTCCAAAATTCGCGCAATTCTATTTTAATTTTCTAAAGGTCAGCTTCTCATTGGCCCGGCCGAGAATCAAACCCGGGATTTCTCGTTTTGCAGGCCAGCACCAGAGTAAAACATTAAAGAATAACAAAGTTATCTTATGAATGGGTCCGCTGCGGTTTCTTAGCGATAGCTCTTCGAGGCATGTAGTACAGGCAATAGAGGAGCCCATTATTCTTGTCCATAATGCATTAAACTACAGGAGTTATTTTTTTATACATAGGTTCAGAATGACGTACTGAATGTAAAAACACAAAATCCTTACAAATTAGGAGGGCGAAAGTGCCGCCATTTTGAGAAAAAGCGTTTAGGCATATAACTCCGTAACCGTGCACTTTAGGCCAAATATGGCAATGACTTTTATTGTAGATAATTGCATTTTTCATCTTTTTTGTTAAATATTTTTTTGTATCACTCGCCGTTTACAACTTATACGACCATTAGAATTCATTTATTGACTTTATTACCTATATCTTGGTTAATAATTGTTTAAGAAATAAAATGCTTATAACTCAACTTTTCAACAGACAAATTTGCTACAATTTTTACTGGAAGCTTTTTTTTCTGAAATCAATATTTTCAAAGTTATAACGCGTTAAATATTACACTTTTCAATTCACAAATTTTTCTGGAAATATTTTAGTAAAATCAAGGACAATGATGGATGAAGCTAAGACTTCAGGCTTTGTAAAACATTCTTCTTGAGACATTTTCTTTCCATAGCTTATATTAGTTTCAGGTTCTTTGCGTAAATGTTGCCAATTTTGACGTTTTAAATCGCGACTTTGTCGTTTTGGGGAAAACCCCAATTTATTTTTCTTTAAATGCCTATAAGTTTTTTGTCTTTGAACCTACAAAACTAAATTTTGGTAGGTAATTTACCTATAATGAAATAAAACCGTGTGCCAAATTTGGTTGCCCTTACTTAGTTATTTCCGGAGATATGATTTTTTTTCCGAAAGAAATTACAAAATTTTTCGGGAAAACCTGGGCCGATTTTCCTAGATAACCAACTTATCCAAGCCACTTGCAAGAGGAAGCGATTCATCAAACCAAGTCACAATCCGCCCATTATTTTTTGAGTAATCGGTGTGATACATACATACATACATACATATATATATATATATATATATATATATATATATATATATATATATATATATATATATATATATATATATATATATATATATATATATATATATATATATATATATATATATATATAAACATATAAAAATTAAAACTGACCCCGGATATGTATTCTAGGGGACATAATTAGCGCACATTTAAAAAAAAATACAAAATTCAAAAGTCGGGGTCTCCTCATTAGTGAATTTTTTTTAAGGAAAATTCACTAATATTAATTTGAGAAAAAAAAAGTTTTAAGTAAAAGTTCTAGAAAATTTGTCGATTGAGAAGTTAAGTTATAAGCATTTTATTTTTTAAACAATTATTAACAAAGATATAGGTAAAAAAGTCAATAAATGAATGCTAATAGTCGTATAAGTTGTAAAGAATGAGTGATACAAAAAAAATATTTAACAAAAAAGATGAAAAATGCAATTATCTACAATAAAGGTGATTACCATTTTTGGCCTAAAGTGCACGGTTTGGGACATATAGGCCAAAACGGTTTATCTCAAAATGGCGGCACTTCCGCCCTCCTAATTTGTAAGAATTTTGTGTTTTTACATTCAGTACGTCATTCTGAACCTATGTATCAAAAAAAAAAACTCCTGTAGTTTAATGCAGAAACAAATTCTCAATTGCCTGTACTAATGCTTGTAATTAAATAATTTATAGTATCCTCAGAAATGCTGTCCCAGGCTCCTTGAATAGCAATATTTTTTCAGACGTAATTTTGATGCAGATACTCGACTTTAAAAGGTCGCAGTATTTATTGGTGTTCACATAATAGCTTACCTTATTTAAAATTAAAATTTTCTTTTATATAATGATTTTTGGTTGTGTTTCACTAGCGATATGATTTGACGTTTATGCTATCTGCTATCAATATGATGCGGTAATCAAGGCCACAATGATCTCCATTTACAGCGTGATTACATCTCTGATAATGGCAACAATTGCTCTCTGGCAAATTAATTATAGCTAATAACAATCAGTCATTCTCTCAATGTAAAATTAGTTTTGACCTAATGACTTTATTGGAGATTAAATGTTTTGTAGCAACCTGTATATTTTATGCCTAAATCTTAAGCATGCCAATTTAACCTGTTATTTGAGCTGAAAACTAATAACTGTGGCACACATTTTTTGTTATGTGAAATAAGCAAAGGAGCTTAATTGCAGCATTTTTATTTTTAAAGAGGAGATTTCTTTATTATTTTTCATTCCAGAATTGCTGCAGCTTCTAAGTGGAACTGAGCTCAATCCCACAAATATCAAATGGCAATGGGTAGCTCACAGTAGCTAGTTGTATAAAGCATTAAATTATGTTTTCAGCAGGGCCCA
Organism: Tillus elongatus; assembly: GCA_964006375.1. Lineage (NCBI taxonomy): Eukaryota > Metazoa > Arthropoda > Insecta > Coleoptera > Cleridae > Tillus > Tillus elongatus. The sequence goes on from OZ023265.1 coordinate 121,379,688, forward strand.
GTTTTATAAATATTGGTTGATGGTACAGGCGCCAGTAGTGTTTGATCCCAATAAGTCATGAGGTTTTGAAACTTGGTGAATTCATAGATTTTAATGTTCTGAACGAGAAACTTCATTTTGTAAAGTAAGATTGTTGCTGACAGTGCCCCCGTGTTCGTAAAATCACAAAAAAATCTTTTTTTTTTTCATTTAACTAAGTCATATCCAGTGCGTTATATGGCAAAAATAGTTATCAAATTTAAACATCAGATTTTATACAAATTGCGTTGTATACATTTTTCTTGTAAAATGCATAGTTTCGGCGCAGCAGTTGAGTAAAATATAGTTTATTCCGTTATGTTAATAATTATTATATAACCTGTTCTCTTCTCATAGCGCAATTCTTACAAAAAATTTGTAGCGAATTTTTTTAAAAAGAAATTTTCTAAATTTTTTGTGGAAAAATATTTAGAGCAGTTTTTATGCAACATATCTGTTCAGAAAAATTCGTCGTAAAACATAATCTGTCAATAAATGTTCGTGCAAAAATATGTGTTATGGGATTTTCTTAATAATTTACGTAAAGTTTTTTTAACCAATTTTTGTAGAAATAAACTTTTTTAAAGTTTTTTTAAACACTTTTTAGCGCATTTTTAGTATTCACTAACAGATAGTTATTAATGATAAGACTTTTGGAGATTTTTTCAAATGTATATTTACAGATTAGAAGAGTATATATCAAAGTTAAGTTCACTGTGTATTGTATACTGATAATCTTTTAGTGAATTTTCTTAACAAAATTCACCAATGACGAGATAGTGTATATATATATATATATATATATATATATATATATATATATATATATATATATATATATATACATATATATATACATATATATATATATATATATATATATATATATATATATATATATATATATATATATATATATATATATATATATATATATATATATATATATATATATATATATATATATATATATATATATATATATATATATATATATATATATATATATATATATATATATATCCGACAGATAACTTAAAACATAATAGACCGATTTTGACGAAATTTGGTAGGTACCTTCCCTTTGTAAGTGGCTTGGATAAGTTTGTTGGCCAGAAAAATCTGCTCAAGTTTTCCCGGAAAATTTTGTGTTTTCTTTCTAAAAAAAATGTATATCTACGGAAATAACAAAGTAAAGGCAACGAAATTTAATACGCCGGTTTACGTCCTTATGTGTAAATTACCTGCCAAAATTTAGCTCTGTAAGTTAAAAGACGCAAAAGTTAGAGGCATTTGAAGAAAAATAAATTGGGGTTTTCCTCAAAACGTCAAAGTCGTGATTTGAAACGTCAACATTGGCAACATTTAGGCAAAGAACTTGAAACTAATGCGGGCTATGGAAAGAAAATGTCTCAAGAAGAATGTTTTGGAAACCCTGGATTCTTACTTTCAACCTTCATAGTCCTTCATTTTACTAAAATGTTTCCAGGAAATTAATTTCAAATAGACTCTTTCTCTGATGCTTTGGCAGTAATCTTAGCTATAGAGTTTATCGTTTAATGGTATATAATTTTTATCGAATTTTCGTATAAAATCAATAAAGCTCAATATACCCGTTATTATACAAGATATGAAAAGCATTGTATACATTAATTATAGGGTGTCTTGAGCTACATCTTAAAAAACATTTCTACAATCACAGGATGGCCCTAAGTCGTTGGTAATACAAATTTTCTTTTTTTTTAGGCGAACACGCCTTATCTTATTGCATTGTTGCATTTTCCATTGAAATATAATGCATGTTGTAAGTAAAGAAATTAGGGACGCAGCAAGTTCGTTATGGTGGCGAATTTTGATTAAATGCTTCAAATTTGAATAGCTCAATTTGCTACTAACGTATAAGATTGACCAAGAAACGAGTATATTCGGGAACACTTGAAGTTTACTTTCGGAAATTTTTGTACAGTTTCAAACAATAAAGTTATTTGATGAAACATGGCACAATAGAGCACCTGCTATGCGACGGCTTGGCTCAGTTCTGCAAAAGGCTCAATTATCTTGGAGGGTGACCTTAACACCGCAGGAAATAGGTAAAATCGCTTCAAAAACATAGTAGAGTATATAAGAAGTTTGAACTTTTTGGGCAAGTATTAGGAAAAAGAGTCATGCACAAAAAACCTTTTATTGGGTTGGCAGCGCTGAAAGGCCAATGGCTTATGAAACTCATTAAACAATCTACAATACACAAACTGCTGTCTTTTTTAACTAACAGTTTGTTTTGTTTATGACATATTGTAGCAAAGGAATCACACATTGTATTCGCTACCATAACGCGCTTGCTGCATCCTGAACCTTTTTATATCATAAAGGTTATTATCCTTCATAACAAAAAACAAAACTATTTTTTAATCTCTTGAGTTAAAAAAACGCCACTTTCTGTTAATAGCCTGAAAAACGCTGTTAAGGTTTTTACACAAATTTTCAAAAAGAAGTAGAATAATGGTGCCTGCATTAGAATCAAATAATTTTGTTGGAAAAAACTTTGTACATAGATTGTGTGGTTCATATGGTGAATAAACGTAACAATTTTGTAGTTTTCTAAAAACGTTTTTAAAAATTACCAAAATTGTGTTTAAACATTTAAAATTATATCCGTTCTTTCAGCCTTTCGAATTACTATTTCTTGTATTGTTTGCATGTACAAGCAATGCTTCCATGAAAAAAAACTGTATAATTAATTTGCAAAAGAATTTATTATTATATTACTACTACTACTACTACTACTACTCATATTATTTTCTGCTACTAATTATGTGAAACCTTTTCAAAGAAAATATGTTTATTTACATGAGGTTAAGTGCATTTGATACTTATTTAACTTTTTTACCTAAAATCAGTTACTTTTACTTATTAACTTAAATTACTTAGTTTTAGTGAATTTTCATTAAGACTAATAGAGAGGTATCGACGGAAAGACTTTTGAAAGAATTCTACAAATGAGCGCGAATTAGGGCCTCTAGAACCCAAATCCAAGCAGAATGCTTTCAAAAGTCTTTCCATTGATACATCTCTATTAGTCTTTATGAAAATACACTAAAACTAAGCAATTTAAGTTAATAAGTAAAAGTAACTGATTTTAGGTAAGAAAGTTAAATAAGTATTAAATGCACCTACTTAACCACATGTAAATAAACATATCTCTAATAATAACGGAGATATCAATACATTCCCATCCATTTTGGGACACACTGTATATATATATATATATATATATATATATATATATATATATATATATATATATATATATATATATATATATATATATATATATATATATATATATATATATATAGGGTGACTGGCAAGTGGTTGCATTCCTTTGAGACAGTATCTCTTTTGCAACATAAAAAGGTAAAGGTAAGATGCTTACTGGCAATTAGGCCATTGCTGACCCTTTTTGTTTATTTGTTCATCTAAACTAACCTACCCTCCACCTAGAGCTCGATCTCAACGACGACAGTGATTTGAAAAATCATCCGCCGCCGGTGAGTCTCGAACCGTCGTCCCCCGAGTCCGTATTGGAAAGTGTGTTTCGACTTTCCCGCACGGCCACGGAGGCGCTTCTTATGCAACATAATATTTATATTACATTATACAAAGTCCTCTGGTTTTCGAGTTATTTCACTTTTAATGATTTTTCGAAAAATCATCATGTGTTGCTGCTAATATTCAAATTTTAGAAGAAGTGGTAAGCACTTCCTCATTTTTTTTTCTTTCAGATAGTGTAGACATTAACTCGCGCTGTCCAATCATTACTATGTTGAACAGCATAATAGTAAAGGATTGTGAGGGTAACAATGATCAGTATCGTAAAAAAATTCAAATCAATTTAACATTTCAAAGACGTTTATTTTGAAAATATGATAACAAAAAATTTCTACAAATACTGTAGAAAACTTAAGTTAACCTAACTAAAAACATCTCACAAACTATTGTCAAAATGGTTACCTTTATTTCTTATACAAGCACGGCTGATTTGCAAATTTCTGTTTTAGTAATCCTACTAGAAAAATTGCTTTTGATTTGTCTGCTGCTTGCTGAATTCTGTAAATCAGTTGCTCTGGTGTGTGAGTCTTTAATTCGTAAACGATTTGTTTCATATGACCCCATACATAGAAATCTATTGGAGTTAAATCTGGACTCCTGGTGGCCACGGTATTGGTCCTCCCCTCCCAATCCACTTGTTTGGAAACCAGCGATCTAATTGCGGCCTCACGTGTGCCGGACACCCGTTATGCTGGAAAATCATATCACATCTCTCTGCTAGTGGTACTTCATCCAGTAGCTCCATAAGATCATGGATAAGAAATTTTCATAATCTTAACCATTTAGGTTGTCTGGAAAGAAATTCGGACCTACCAGCTTATTACCAATCACACCAATCCAAACATTCACACTGAATCGTCTTTGATAACTTGTTACCTTATTTAATCTCGGGTTCTCCATAGATCAATAATGATAATTATGACAATTGAGTATTCCTTCTTCAGTGAATTTTGACTCGTCGGTCCACATAATTCTAAATAGGAAATTTCTATCTTCATTGTCAGCGTTCAACAGGAAATGGCAAAATTGAAGCCTTCTTGTTGGATCACCTAGCTGCAATCCTTGGCGTGTAATGGTAAGGGTGCTGTCCTTCCCGATACAGAACTGACCATACTTTCCACTGCGAGATGCCCAGAGAAGAGGAAACTTTCCCAGTGCTTGTCGTGGGATCTTCTTAGAAAGAGTCAACATTTTCCTCATCTGCCCTAGAATTGAGGCTCTAGGTTGAAACTTCACGATGAATTTCATTAACGGAGCCAGTTTCATGAATCCAAAACACTGTGGAATGAGGTACGCACTATCTGGAAAGCGCCGTACATATTCACCTTGAGGTTCGGCCGCATTTTCACTACAGAAACCGTGAATGAATAAAAAATCTGCATGTAGCATTTGTAAATGTTGACATCATCAAATCAAACAACTTTTTCACATGTCATAACTGAAGTATCACACGCATTAAAAATCAAATGTGACTAATGTCTCAGTAAGTTATAATTCACATTTTTCTATTATTTCCACAGCCACCTTAAATAACTTGCAAACTATATCCTTAACTTACAAACTATATGGCGAATGAATCACATGTACCTATGTCGCATCATTGCATGTGAGATATCTATGTAACTAGAAGACACTTAACAATTCGTACATCATTAGAAAGTTAGAGGACTGGTAAAGTTTTTGATAGTATTTTTAGACATTTTTTGTAATGAAATTTTTAAACAAAAACGTCTTTGAAATGTTAAATCTATTTGAACTTTTTCACGACACTGATGATTTTTGCCCTCATATTTCTTTACTATTATCCTGTTCAGCATTGTAATGATTGCACAGCGTGAGCTAATGTCTACGCTAACTGAAAGAAAAAAAAATTGAGGAAGTGCTTATCACTTTTTCTAGAATTTGAATATTAGTAGCAACACATGATAAACTTTCGAAAAATCATTAAAAGAGAAATAACTCGAAAACCAGAGGACTTTGTATAATTTTATATATGGTTTATTACGTTGCAAAAGAGATGCACTATCACTGTCTCAAAGGAATGCAACCACTTACGAGTCACCCTGTATATATATATATATATATATATATATATATATATATATATATATATATATATATATATATATATATATATATATATATATATATATACATATATACATATATATATATATATATATATATATATATATATATATATATATATATATATATATATATATATATATATATATATATATATATATATATATATATATATATATATATATATATATATATATATATATATATATATATATATATATGATTCCCCGTTACCCGTTACGACCATGGTAGGCGCAGAACCTACCATCGGCAGTTGATAAGGCAGACATTTGAAAGATGCGTCGCCGGTGCTACAGACCGTGCGATCAGCTTAAAGTTATTCAGAGTCACCAAGTGATACTATGACGGGCGAACTATACATACATATATATATATAGATATAGATATATATATATATATATATATATATATATATATATATATATATATACATATATATATATACATATATATACATATATATATATATATATATATATATATATATATATATATATATATATATATATATATATATATATATATATATATATATATATATATATATATATGTATGTATGTATATCCAATCGATAGCTCAACGCTCAACAAATACTTATCTGATTTCGATTAAATTTTGCAATTACGTTGACTTTGTTGATGGCTTGGACGACTTCGTTACTCAGCTGCAGCTACCAATTTTGCTTGAAAAAAATTGGAAAATATATTATAAAACGCAATATTTTCTCAACATATAAAGATATTCACGCGAAAATTGACAAGTGAATAGAAGGCACTCGGACTAATCTGTGTACGGTATCTCGAATAAACGGGCGCACGAACAAGAAAGTTATTCTAAATGGAAAATTCGCCAAAAATAAACAATCTACGAAATCGCTTCTAATTCCTTAAAGAATTACGCATTCTGTGTTGACAAAGACAGAAGGATATGGCGCGTGTGTAGATATACTGCCTAAATAAGGCTCATTAAATCTGTGTTAACCGGGTTATCAGATTTCATAGAAATTTCAGAATATACGACACCTCACGTATTATGCTGTCACAATTATTAACGAGAAGTGAAAATTTTAATCCAGTAATTGAAAAATGATGTAAGCTGCGATTTAGTACCCATAAATTTAGGAATGACCCGTTCTTAATGTTTTTTTAGATCCTCGGTAATTCAGTGGTAAGAACGTGTACGTCTGAAACGAGGGGTACTCGGTTCGATTCCCAGGGTTACCCCTTCACTTTTTCAGTACATACTGTACAATTAACATCAACCGAGGTTGTGGCATTGTATTTGAGCAAGTTGAAAGTCTGCACGTTCCGCCCTTCGTTGCGGGCGTAAAGCCGTCGGTCCCATTTCCATGCGATGTTGGGTACGTTAAATATTCCTACCCTCATTACAGAAAAGGGTTCGGCAAAATTTCCTGGTTAGTAAGGTGAGACTGCTCCCTGGCGTCGATGATTGTCCATAGTCGCAGAAATAGACCGACACTAAAAAATATATATTTTAAAATTTATTTATACAATTCTACTTAATTTGGCAACGCTGGCTTAAGCTCCTGTCATTGTGACAATTTTACGCCTATCTTGTGTGTTGTGTTACTAACGTCATTATCGAAATAAACATTTATCCTGTAGCATTGACAAATTAATAACATACACATTACACATAATATAAGAGTAAATGCATTAGAGAATGGCGTCATCTTATTATGGAATAATAGTTTGTTATTTCTACAACCAGCTACTGAAGCTGTTCATGGCGTTAGGAAACTTGTTACCTGTTTTGAAAATCTTGTCTAGGTATACCTAGTTCCTGCATCTATATTATTATTTATTTAGTATCGTTGTACAATTAATTATGCAGTGTGTAAGAACAATTAGGTTTAACACTTGAGACTGTACATAAGTTATAACCTTATATTATATTTGCCTTCAAACTTTGACAACTTCAAAAAGTAATTTTGATGCTTTTAAAATAAGCACGGTAATTTGCAGTGTAGTCCATGGAGGGTTTTTCGAAGTTTTTTTAAACTTTCTTAGAAGCTCCAAGATGCACAAACCACAAGAAAAAGTTCTTGCAAACAATCTTCAAGAAACTTACGGGACTATGAGTGAATAGGGGTACAGGGAGGGAGGCGAGTATTAGCGGAAAATAGATTTAAAAAAACAGCTCAGTCGGACCTCAAAAAGCTGACTTTTTTACATTTAGATACCTTACACCCTTGAACCATTGTCTACCCACACAGCACTCCTATCTGACGTAGGTCTGGTTATTTTCTTGAGGGTTGTTCCCAAAAAATTAATCCCAGATCGTCAATACGTTGGAAGTATGGCATCGGCAAAAAAGTTCTTTCTTTTTTTTTCGCTTAGACGTCGTAAATATCTCAAAACATATAGGAAACTGGTTGGTCTATTGGTCTGTATATCTGTCTGTAGCCATGATAACTTTACAACAAATTGAGATATTGTCTTTAAATTTGGTATAAAGTTGGCATTAGACAAACGAACGGTTCGGATTGCTTTTGGCTAAAATCGCTTTAGCGGGTAGGGGATGAATGGGGGCTGTTTTGGTGAAAATTAACATTTTTTCGTTAAAACTCGAGTAATATACCGTTTTAGGGTTTGTTTATTTGAACACTTTCAATTTCAACAAACATCTAGTAGCTGAAATTAAATTTGGGGTTGAATGTATGGGACTGGAATATCAGTGACAGAAACTTCGAATTTTTTTGTTGCTAAAACGACGTAAACAGTCCCAAAACACATAGTAAACTTGATTCAGGAACGAATTTTTGTTTGTCAGTCGGTGGGTCGGTCTGTCAGCCTGTACATCTGCCTGCCTGTACATCTGCCTGCTAACAGGCGCAATAATTTTCGAACGAATTGAGATATCATCTTTGGTTATCACTCACCAAATTTGGTATCCAATTAGCACTCCACAAAGAAACGCTTCGAATTGTTTTTGGGTAAGATTGCTTCAGTGGGTAGGGGGTCAATGAGGGGTTATTCGGTGAAAATTGATAATTTTTTCGTTAAAACTCGAGCGATATAACGTTTCAGAAGTTTATGGGTACATGAATACGAATCTTTTCTTTTTTCTTTGTGATCAAGTAATGTACCCTAAATGCATTTCATGAGAATGTCTTTCTGATGAGAGTAGATTATCACAACTATGTGAAAGTTATTATTCCATTTGCAGCACTATTTGGATTAGTTTTACTATAAGGCTAAGTCGACAAAATCTTAATCTTATGAAAACTCACTACATTAATGCACTTGCTGCGTCTCGAAATTTTGATATTTTTTTTTGCGAGAACGTAATTCTTTACGCATGTCAATAATTAATAGCTCACCAAGATTATGCGAGCTGAATGACTCTTGTCAACAGTCAGAAATTAAATGTTTTGGCTTCTGAGTACACAAGCGATAAAGTAACGATGTTCTAACATTTCGCTGCTCGTTTCCAAGCCTCACAACATTTCATGGTCTGTGTTATATCCATTTGTCACGAAAATGACGCGAATCATTCATAACTGTAACGAAAACGGGAAATAAACAATTTTAGAGTTGAAATAAGGGCAATAAAGCAAAATCATGTTTGTATAAGACGTACTTCTGTCAACTATCAAAATTATAAAATCTTTAAAAAATAACAATAACTGCGTATTATGCCAGTAGACAAATATGGTTAATCTGCAGGTATTGCTTGTCCCGTTATCGTAAAGAGTATTAGCCAGATTGCGGTAAAAAGAACTGGGAGAGGGAGGGAATTGATAATAGAAGAGAATATAATAGAATAGATTTTTTCCACGCCATTGATCAAGTCGTTAGTCCTTTATAGACGTTACATCCGTATCAGCCTTAACTTTATTATTCGTGTAGCTTGGGCTTAAAGTTATTGTAGCAAAGCAGCAATCGATCACTGTAAAATATCCTATCCAGGTAGATACTCTAAAAATATTAATCGAATATTTGAAGCATTTTTAAGTTATTAAAACTTGAGAGTTGTATGGCATATTTCGTAATAGTGTATTTTGTACCTAAATAGTTTCAATGCTTTTTACATAACTGTAATGTTTCTAAAATACCTGCAATATAATATAGGTATTTGCGAAGTTTTGTACCTTTTTAGGTATCGCAGATAAAATTATTTGCTTAACAAAGTCTCATAATTAACATTTTTCTACAAACTTTGTTATGTAGAATCTTCATGCTACTAAAAATGATGCTAAATAGTTTCATAATTTAATTAATAATTGTACACTGTAGACATATACAGGATGGCGCATTGAAAACGAAACAGACCGATTTGCGCCCAGAGAATATTTTTTTTAAGAAACGCTGAAAGACGTCAATTTTAATATTGAGGGAGACATGTTTTGACATAAAACTCAACTTTGTCACATCAACTCCTTAAGGGTGGTGATAACAACTCTTGTATTTTAAATAGGGAACATGTGTCAAGTATTACATCGTTTGAAAGCTCTTTCCTTTCTAAATTCGGCAAACTATTTTTTTTTTTAGTTTTATAAACTCGTTTAAAAATTATTCACAGTTGGAGTTGCAAGAACGTATTTCATTCATTGTGATAAGAAATGCAGTAATTAGTCAATTATTGGTTAAAAAAAAACTAAAAAACAAAACCAAACGTTCAAAAATGTTTATTCAGTTAAGTAAGTGTTCAAATTGTTGACCACCAGCTTCCATTGAAAAGTAAAAATTTTGTTCAAAACGAGCTCTGACATACTGGAGCATTTGTGGAGTTATTAGACCGCATTCTTCAACAATGCGTCGTAGTAATTCTTCCAGAGACTCTGGTTCTGTTGCGAAAATTCTTCTCTTTAAATGGCCCCATAGAAAGAAGTCTAAAGAACTTGAATCCGGTGATCTAGGGGGCCACTCGAAAGCACATCTACGTCCAATCCATTGTCCTGGAAACTGTCTGTTCAAAAACTCCCTAACACGTTGTGAAAAATGCGAAGCAGCTCCATCTTGTTGAAACACTAATTGATTTTCTTGATAGCGATCATCATTTTCAACAGTGTCAATTAGTAGAGGGTAAACGATATCTTCTAGTAATTCCAAATACGTTTCGTCACTAAAATTGCCATCAAGAAAAATTGCTCCGATTAAACGGTCTCCAAAAATGCCAGTCCAGACATTCAATTTCTGTGGAGCTTGAGTGTGGACTTCGTGAAAATTTCTTGGATTATTTTCTGTCCAATAACGAAAATTATGACGATTGACTGTAGAGTTTAATATAAACGTACACTCGTCTGAAAAACAGATATTGAACAGAAAGTTCCCGTTATCAGCTATTCGTGCAGTCATAACTTCACAAAACTCCAGCCGCCGATCCAAATCATCTTCATTCAGTTGTTGTACAAGATGAATTTTATACGGGTGAAATTTATGATGCTTCAATATTCGCTGAATAGTTCTTCTTTTGATGTTTGAAACAATGGCCAATTTTCTCGTGCTCAAAGTTAGGTCTGCAGCAATTTTTTCTAAAACTTCAATCTCAGTAGTCTCATTTCTAACCGGAAATTCACGTTCAGGACCCCGTTTTTTGTTGGATACTTAACCACTTTGTCAAAACATTGCAACTCCAAAATGTATTTTCTGTTAACATGTCTGTTCGGATGTCGTTCATTAAAAAAATTTGCGGTACGGTTGGCACAGTCATCGTTTTTGAAAAGAAGAGTAATTATTTCTTTCTTCTACAGAATACACCATTGTGAAATTAATTTTTGGAAGTACTATCAAGTATCAAACCGACCGATAAACTGAAATAATAAACCGCATTTCTCTCATTCCGATAAGAAATGTCCTGATAGTCAATTTTTTGTTTACAAACCAACAAAACATTGACTATCAGCACATTTCTTATCGGAATGAATGAAATGTGTTTTTGCATCTTCAACTGTGAATAATTTTAAACGAGTTGATAAAACTTCCAAAAAAAATAGTGTGCTAAATTCAGAAAAGAAAGAGCTTTCAAATGATGTAACAGTCGGCCATGTTCCCTATTTAAAATATAAGGGTTGCTATCACCACCCTTAAGGGATTGACGTGACAAAGTTGAGTTTTATGTCAAAACATGTCCCCCTTAATATTAAAATTGACTTGTTTCAGCCTTTCCTAAACAAAAATTATCTGGGCGCAAATCGGTCTGTTTCGTTTTCAATGCGCTACCCTATATAAGAAACATGCCACAGGAAATGGAAGAAACGGTTGCTGTTTGGTTTATAAAGTAGATTAATTTCAATAGTAAACTATTCGCGTCAAAATTTTCTTATTTAATTCGTGTTTTGCGTAATGACGTCACTGATCTTTTCTAAAAGGCCACTTACACTTTTTCTGTGATTTTGAAAATAGATTCCACTTTAGTGTGGACAGTCCAATGGAACAAATTCATTATCTCAATCATTGTGCCAAGTTATAAAAAAATCTCCCTTCGAGTGACATGAGTCAACCCCCAAAATTTTAAATAGGAAGTACAAGCTTCTTTGAGAGATCTCTTCATTCTCTATCAAAAAATGCTATGGGTCTAAAATTTGTTCCGACAACTAACAGTAAAAAAAGATGATTAGTCTGATTGAAGAACTTAAAAACAGTGTTGCAATTTGAATCATAACTTCCACATAGCTGTGATCATTTATTCTCTTCAGAAAGGCATGTTTATGGAATTAATATAGGGCCCATGACTTGACCACGAAGAGAATATTTGTGCTCCTGTCCCCATAAACTTTTAAAACGTTATATTACTTGAGCTTTATTGAAAAAATGTAAATTTTTACCAAATTACCCCTTCTTTGTCTCCCACTCTAGCGGTCTTACACAAAAACAATTCGAAGCGTTCCTTTGTCGGGTGCTAACTGCATACATAATTTGAAGATGATATCTGAATTCGTTTCAAAGTTATGGCGCCTATTAAGAGACAGACGTACATGCCAACAGAACGATAGACCGACTGAGAGACAAAAAAATTTCGTTCCAGAATCAAGTTTTCATATGTTTTGAGACTTCTTACGCCGTTTTAGCAAAAAAAAAATCGAAATTGTTGTCGACAATATTCCATCCCACACATTCAACCGCTTATTTCATTTCAGCACAGAAAACCAGATGTTTGATGAAATTAAAAGTTTTCTAATAAGTAAATCCTAAAACGTTATATTACTTGAGTTTTCACGAAAACATTTCACTTTTCTCCAAATCACCCCACCCCCCATTCATCCCATACCCCATAAAGCAATTTTTTATTTTTATATATTTCAACAACACACCACGAGGGCTTACAGCCTGAATACTATCGTACCGTTGGTGTCGACAAGTAGGAAAGAGGCAACTTGTTAATTCTGGACTTGTCCCCGAGACAAAAGAGCGGGAATAACAAAATGTTCTATGTCTGGTGACCTGGACAGTAAAAGTGTGCATTCGCTCTGTTCCCCTGGTAGATCTGTTGGGGGCGACAGGTGGAGGAACTATGGAAGAAGCTCCTCCGAGCAGTGCCTGTGCAGATATCTATTAAAGAGAGAAAGAGGTCACCAACGGCACGTCGGTGAGAAAGGGATGGCAGCCTTTGGGCGAGGGTAGGGTCACCGATGAGACGTATAGCTCTCTTCTGAATGGAGTCCAGGATAGCGAGTGTAGAAGCAACAGCGGCACCCCAGATGTGGGAGCAGTATTCGAGGTTTGGCCTTATTTGTGAAGCATATAAGGTATAGAGATTTGCTGGTGAAAAGTATTTGCGAACCCGGAAGAGGAAACCTAATTTCTCAGCAGCCGCTTCTGTAATTGATGTGACATGTTGGTGTCAATTGAGATTTCGATCCACATAAATGCCAACAAGCGAAAAGGACTCGTTACTTTGAATAACTTGGTTGTTCATTGTGATGGGTCTAGGGCTGGTGTATCTCTTATGAGAAAGAAAACAAGACTGAGATTTGGTGGGTTTGAATTGTACAAGATTTCTACTTCCCTAGTCTAATATTCTTTGGAAATACACGGAGACATTTTTGACCAGAACGTCCCTTTTTGACACGGCACCAGAAACTTTTAATCGGGTTCCATAAGAAAACAATTTAGAAAAATTAGGGGCAAGGAAACTGAAAAAACAAAAATGAAGTAAAACAGCAATAAGTAAGTAACTATTATTTAATTGGATGTTTCAAAATTTGTATCAATACACAATTCAACTCGAGTTTCGAAGGAATTTATTGGATTAATTAAGATAGAGCGCACAATCCGTTTTGTTCCGCGAATAAGTCTAGCTTTCAGGACTTTCAGATTAAGTAGCCTGTTTTTGTAGACAACATTCTTTAAGTGATCCCAAAAAATAAATCACATGGCATCAAATCAGGAGAACGAGCAACGGTACCACCGCGCCCAAACATTTCTTCAAAATAATACCGCACGCGTCTTCCAAAATGACTGAGAGCTCCAGTTTGCTGGCATCAAACTTCATTAAGTGGGTCCACTGCAACCATGGCGAGCATAATTTCTTCTGCTCATGAATTTAAATAATTTTTTGATGTTAGATTTCCCCCAATGAATAACGGACCTAAAAACTGCTGTCTAATATACCGGCCCATACGTTAATTTTTTGTGGTCGCTGAGTTTGAGCCGCCAGCGTTTAATGTGGATTTTGCTCAGAACAATAAAAATAATTTGATTTATAGCAGTGTAGTCTGAGAAAATAGTTTTTCTCAAAGCCCGGATTGACATTAAATTTGTGTGTCATAGTATTACAAAATTCAACACGTGTCTCAAAATCGCCATTGTACAAGGTAAAAATTTTTTAGCAAACTTTCCACAAATTTTTCGATCAAATTTTTAGATTTCAATAAGTGAAGAACGGACCAAAAATACGGCTGTCTAGTGTACCACAAGTTTTTGGAAAACATTGTGTAATGTAGCAAGTTGTCACGATAGCTCCAAATAATACAAAATGTTTGGGAAGAAATGGGCTAGGGGTGACAATTTACAAAATTGTTAGCTGGTTGTACACAGTCTCTATTTTACAAGATTTTGTGCCATGGGAGCTGTCGTGACAACACACTATCTGGTGCCGCACCGAGATGGCGACCCTGTCGTACACTTCACAATGTCCAAGGAGGCTGGCTACCATAGTCGTATTACTTTGTAGGTGTATTCTCGCTGTAATTGGTATACCGTCCTGACAAGAGCGAAACCGGTCTACGGTTCTAGTTATGGTAAGAATACATCTAGCCTTACAGACATTATCCTATATCAGGGAAGAAATGCACCAGGGCTGACAAGTTGATGTAGGTTTTTGGAAAAAGACAAGAATACATATAATGTCTCACTAGCAGCTACAGCCGTTTTTGGTTTTCTTTTCTTGTATTATCTTTGACACTACTAGTTTCGCTTAATTTTTTCAATAATTTGGAAGCATTCCCTTTAATAGTTTGTAACTTATAGGATACACATAAAAAATATCATGCACACTTCTTCATAACTACGTTTCCTACTACTGTAGCCCACCACTTTTCGCTCAATTCTGACACAATAATAATCATAATTAAATTGTAAAAGTTCTTAATTTTCTGATGAAAAGCTGTCTACAGTAATACAAACTGCAGATAACTGACAACAAACAATGTTTGCAATTGACAGCTACAAATACTCTCACATTTTTTTAATGGGTAATTTGATAAGAAATTGAATAATGACGTCCACCCGAAGGAGTTTTTTAGTGCCGTATCAAGAAATAGACGTACTTCCCGAAAATGCTAAGACAAATCAGATCTTGCCATAAAGAATAATTCAGGTGCCATAGCAACGAAGTTTTCTATGCAAGTAAAAATTATATATCGCTAGTTTGTAGCAAGAAATGTGAAAAAACTTTTGTTAAAACATTGTTTTTGAATAACAAATATATCAAGAAATGCAAACATGCTTTTTGTTAACCGCTTTGTCAGACATAAACTGTTCGTACTCACTGATGTTCTCTGGTATATTCCAGTCAACTGGTTTCTTTCCATTTATCATTTTATGTCTTCCCTTTCTAATATATATTCTAATAGTTGCTCTAACCATTCTATAATTGAACCCAACACCAAGTTTATTTAAGACTGTCACATATATTACCACATTTTTTAAAATTAAAATATAAACCAGTACCTACAATTATTTAGGCACCTAAATAATTCCTAATTGTATTTTGTCAACACTACTTCAAAGCTTAAAACGCTGTAAGCTCACACATTCAAGCCACAGGTGGTCATTTCAATGTCCATTTAAAAATTAATTAAAATTTCATTAAACAATGTCACTATAATTTTATGTTGGAATAAATTCAAATATTCTTCTGCTCTCTGCACCGAACTGAGTATGTAACCCCAACGGATGATAATAATTTATGTTTTCGGTCGACTGAATTTCATTACTAGTTTTATGTAATTCGGCATATCAGAACGGCCATCGACATAGTATCTATTATAATTAAAGAACGACACATTAACTTTTCAAATGTCATTTAAACCGACACTAGCCCACTGTGATCACGGAGTTGTTCAAACAATCCACAATGTGCTGCTGTAAAATCCCACCTATATCACTCATCGAATACTTTGTAATAACATTTGTCCTGTTATTTTATTTGCGTGTTGTCGAATCTGTGGTAGGTATAGATACTAATTTACATGTATAATTGTTATAATGAGCTTATAAACCACCACTACGTGGAGCTTGTGCTGGCGGTTAAATCGATATGGTTATAAATTCCATCAATGCGCAATCGTTTTTCTTTGCTTATCTTATGTCACTACTGGTACTACCACTACTACTAAAACTACCAGCACAATAATGGAAATGGAAGGCCATGTTGTCTAAGGCATGGTGTAGAAAAAAGATGAAGGGGGCGCAGAGGAAGGTAGCCATCAGAATAGCAAGGGCATATAGAACAGTGGCAACTAAAGCAATACAGGTGATTCCACTAACACTCCCCATACACTTATTGGCAAGAGACGTAACTTATGAAAAACACAAAGGCAGAAGAAAGTATAAAATAAGTCGAAAGTTAAAACAATGTTGGAGTGACAGTTGTTATTTTTTTGTAGCCTAAATCTGTAATAAAAAATACCATGTTCCATTTAAAAATCCAAAATTTAGGTCAGAAAAACCTATTTGTGGTTTATTCCGGAAGTTTACTCTATCAAGAATCGATAGAGCGTACCCGCTTTGGGTATACAAACATATCTTCTTTTTTTTAGAGCACCCAGTAGGCTAATAAACGAGTGTTACAGGTTACACCACACCACAGTGGACAAAATTCGCACCCAGAAATCTTTAACTTGTGCAACGGGAGACTATATACAGATATATACAAAGGACACCATCCATAACTCATCAGAAGTCGACCTTTCCACATTCGAGTGAAACAGACCGACTGTCCGAATACGAGACTCGAACTCGCGACCTCCTAGTCCAATTCCAGAGGAGAATCACTACTCACCTCGTGAAATGAGCTATTCAGCTGCTCAATATATATATATATATATATATATATATATATATATATATATATATATATATATATATATATATATATATATATATATATATATATATATATATATATATATATATATCCACAAGATAACTCAAAAAGTTATTTACTGATCTTTCTTTTATTATTAACTTGGATGAGTTCGTTAGTCATCGCGGTCGGACTCGTTTTTCTAAAAAACAAATTTAATTTTTCCGAAAAAAACTTTGTATCTCAAAAAATAACAAAATAATTTTGTGAAATTTGGTTGGTACGTTGCTCTCGTAAACACCTTACCACGTACCAAAAGTAAACTTTTTAGGTTTATAGATAATTGCGTTACAAATTTGAAGCATTTAATGAAAATTCGCTACCATAGCGCATTTGCTGAGTTCAGAAATTTTTAGTTTTTAGTATAATGCTTAACTATAAGTTTGCCCATAATAAATTGACATCTATTGTAGGACTCAACTGTTAACTGCCACATCGTCTTAAAGGTATGGAACTATGGTAACGGAAACGAAACTTTTTTAGCTCAAACGTCGTAAAAAGTGGCTAAACGTGAAAAACATGATTTATGAAATAAAAACATTGCTATAGTCCGCTGGTCTGTCGGTCTATGGGTCGGTGTGCTTGTTAGTACTCGCGATAACTTTAGAAGGTCGTCGGTGCCTAAGTCGTTATTTTCCTTCATTTTGTTAAAATATGAGCAAAAAACCATTGTAAATAAAAATTGTTTTGTATAAATAATAAAGACGTTGGGAAATTAACATACTAGCGTATGTACCTGCTAGTACATACACATACATCTGTCATGTCTACGCTGGTCGAGTGGTGTAAGCGTGTGCAACAGATAGTCGATTCATATAATAAGACGAGTTCTAATCCTAGTTAGTAGCATTATTTTTTATTATTATTTAAGTCTTTCATTTCATTGAACCGTTATCTGATCAGATGGCTGCTGAATCATTTTTTAGCGAGTTTTTTTATCAAAATTAATTTTATAAGGAGATGAAAACTTTTTAGACTTAAGTCAATTTGAATAGCATATATGGTTGTTTCTTCTTGCCCGAACTT
The DNA here is from genome assembly GCA_964006375.1 of Tillus elongatus. NCBI lineage: Eukaryota > Metazoa > Arthropoda > Insecta > Coleoptera > Cleridae > Tillus > Tillus elongatus. The sequence goes on from OZ023265.1 coordinate 121,398,004, forward strand.
ATCGAAACCGTTCCATATTTAACACAGTGGTTAACTTCCCCCGTGGCGTCGCAAGTGCTTGTTTTTAGTGAATTGTCTTAAAAACATTCACTAGCGAGAAAATCGCGACTTCTGAATTTTTTTTTAAATGTCTTTAAATTAGCGCGAACTAGGTCCCCTAGAACACATATCAGGGCTCGTTTCAATCACATATATATATATATATATATATATATATATATATATATATATATATATATATATATATATATATATATATATATATATATATATATATATATATATAAGTATCACACCGATAACTCAAAAGATAATCAGCCGATTTTAATGAAATTTAGTGAGTACCTTCATCATTTAGGTCGCAAAATCTACCCAGTTTTCCTGGAAAATTTTGCGTTTTCTTTCTAAAAATGTTTATATCTCCGGAAATAACAAAGTAAGGGCAACTAAATTTGGATCGCGGATTTATATCGTTAAAAGTAAATTGCGTACCAAAATCTACATCTGTAACCTATTACGTACTAAAACCTAAATCGTAGCTAAAAGACAAAAAAGTTATAAGCATTTAAAGATAAAAAATTAGGGCACATTTAGGCAAAGAACCTGAAACTGAGCTTCATCTTACAAAATAATTTTTACAATCGCAGGCTGGTCCATAAGTCGTTGGTGGAACAAAGTTTCATTATTTTTAATCGAACACGCCTTATATTATTGCATTTTGGCACATTCCATCGAAATATAATGCACGTTTGTAAGAAAAGAAATTCTGGACATTGCAAGTGCGTTATGGTAGCGAATTTTCATTAAATGCTTTAAATTTAAATATTTCAATTTTCTATTTACCTATAAGTGTCGTTAGCCGGCAAACCAGTTTTTTTTTGTCGGGAACATTTTAAGTTTACTTTCGGAAAATTTTTGTGCATTTTCAAACAATAAAGGTATTTTTATAAAATATGGTACATTATATTTCGCCTATACAGGTTATACTGGTTAGCAAATTTGATGCCTGTTTTCTTAAAAAAAAAAACATATTTGCTATTAAAAACATTTTTATGAAAATTTACTACCATAACGCACTTACTGCGTCCATATATTTTGTTAGAATCTACAATCAAACAGAAAGATGAAAATTGATTGTTAAATAAATGTCTTTCTAAAGGCTACGGCGAATATCACTATAACTTCTTGACCCAGATATTTTACCGAACCCGCTATTTGATTTGCAATCTATATATTTTTGAAACCATGCTTTCAGTTAGTCAGTCCAGCTGATATTGAAATTGCATCAATAGAAGACTCTGCCATCTATATCAACAAAGGCCTCATATTGATTTGGAGAAATACAGACCAGAGAAGGGACATTAGGTACCTCAAAGGAAATATCACGATTCTGTTCAACTTTGATGTAAAAACCATCATTACTCTGAACGTTATTGACAATCTTATGAATCATAAAAATGCCTTCTAGAAGAAGACGTAAGAGTATATTTCGTGTGTTACGTAATCTTAAATTTGTCCACCAATGAAACTGCTACATTACACAATATTTTTTCTAATTAATTTTATTGGCAGTTAGATACATTAATACATAAATTACATCATATAAATAATAGGAAGAAAAAGTTAATAGTAAGTATCAAACTACCAAAAGGCATAGTTAGTATCTAGGTCTACAGAGCCCCAGGTTCTCTTCCACACAACCTTTTATACTTATAACTTAAAAAATGTATACACACATCATATTATATATGCACAACCAGATAACGTATACATATTTCAAGTTTAAGTTCTATGAAACATGCTTGCATCTGCACATACAACATATAAACATGCACTCATATAGCTAGTGCAGGAGAGGAATACAGGTACAATAAAACACAACACAGAAAAATAAAGAAGAAAGAAACATTAAAATAAATATCACAATGTAGAGCAACATAATCCTGTTTTTATATTTTACCAACTAATAAAAGCTTTTTTTTTAAAGTCTTTTTGAATTTACGGGCCGGCATATTCTTCAGCTCATCTGGCAACTGGTTGTAAGTTTTCGCAACCATATATGTAAACGACGATTGACACAACGCTGTCGAATGCTTTAGTAAATTTATGTTTGCAGCTGACGGGGTATTGAGTCGATACACGTCAGATCTAAAAGTAGTCTTTTCATAGAGATATGTTGGCATTTCCTCTCTTATAACTGCGTCACAGTATATGCTGAAATGCAAATAATATCTTTCCTCCATTTTCAGCCATCCTAGTTCATTGAGAGAAGGTGTTACGTGATCTCGTTTTCTCAAACCATATATTAATCGAACACAGCTATTCTGAATAAGCTGTAGTCTTGTTAAGTCAGCCCTGGTTAAAGCAGGCCAGAAAACTGGGCTGGCAGAGTTTAGATGAGACAGCAGAAAAGCCTCGCATAGAATTGCTCTACTTTTACTATCCAACAGGTGTTTACCAGCATATATTAGCTTCAAGCCGCAAAAATCTCTACGTATAAGTCGATTTGCGTGCCCCCTACATCCCATCGTGTTGTCCGTAAGAAGTCCCAAGTTGACTGCACTATCCAACACTTTCAACCTAGTATTGTTAACCCTCACATCCACGAGTCTGCTTATGCGTGCTATAATGCTTTTACTCCCAAACAGCAATAACTTTGATTTGGTTTTATTGACGCTTAAACAAAATTTATTTATAGTACCCACTAGCCGAACAAGATCGCTGTTTATTTGCGTCGTCGCAGACCCATGTTCTCCCCCCAAAAATAAAAAAAAATAGACCTGCGTGTCGTGCGCTTAGAAGCGACAAGTACAATATTGCAGCTCTATGTGAAACTCAAAGGTATATAAGTTGAACAATGAAGGTCCCAGAATGGATTTCTGTGGAACACCATTCCGAAGACCAATGAGACTCGATATATCACTCCCAACCTTTACTGCCGGCTTCCTATATTGCAAATAATTACTAATAATCAGGATTGTAGACGCAGCAAAGCCAACATGGTGCAAGATTGCCAGAATCAACATATGCTTAAGCCTATCGAACGCTTTAAGTCTAAAAGTATTAAGGCAGTTACTTTTTTATTATCTATAGAATTCAGTATATCATCAGTTACCTTCGGCAAAGCAGTGATACAACTATGCCTATATCTAAAGCCTGATTGGGAGGGTGGGTATAAGTTATGTTCCTGTAGGTGAGTCTTTATCTGAGGGAGAATGATTTTTAAAACACTTTGGCCAAGACACAAACATGCTTATAGGTCGCAAGGAGTTATAATCTACCGGCGTATCAACTTAGGTACAGGGACTACTAACGCCTGTTTCCATATTTCTGGAAAAACTTGTTTGGTAATGCAATAATTGAAGATATGGCAGATATAGGGCAAAATAGTGGGACACGAATATAGAAGCATTACGACACTTATACAATCAACACCAACAGCCCCAGATTTTACAGACACCAACCCGCTATATATTTCTTCTTCATTGGTCTTTTTAATCTTCAACGATCCAACATGCGACAGAGTTGATCCACTGCATGATTGCACTATACTTTCATCTGGTTGTAGGTCAGTCTGCGACGCATCAACAAAATGCTCATTTAGTTTAGATGGGTCACTAAAAATTCATGCAAGCTAGGCTCACCACTCTTACATATTTTCATGCTCCTGAGCTGCCTCAAAAACTCTTTATTATTTTGTGAACGTCTAGCAGTAAAAGTTAGATACGCCTTTTTTTCATTATTTATGGCATTTCTTGTCAGACTTCAAAATTCTTTATAATATACCCAGTGACTCTGCCACTTAGTTCGTTTACGACATAGAGCCCTGTCTCTTAGTGACTTCATTTTTTTGATAGTAGGAGTAATCCATGGCGCTTTAGGTTGCGTTATTTTGACACTCCTTACAGGAGCATGGTGATTAAAAAGCCGAAGCAAACTCACATTAAAATAACTTACTTTGTCATCCACACTGTCAAGTGTGAACAACCCACCAAAGTCAGCATCTCCCAAGTCAGCCGCAAACAAGTCACGGTCAAACCACCCGAAATCACGAAAGGTGTACACAAAATGTTTCGGCTTTACCCGCCCAGAACCAAGCCCACATGAGACCAGCAAATGATCCGGGATGGCAGAAGCATCCGAGACAGCGACGTCCACCAAGGATACAGGTTCAGAACACACAAACAAGTCCAGAGCTGTAACGCTAGTCTGGGCGTACCTTGTGGGCTCCCGTACCACCTGATTAAGAGCATTAGACAGCAAAACATTATCCAACCTTCTGTACGATTCACTACTATAATCCAAGACATCAATGTTAAAGTCTCCCAGGCACACTAAGTTGGAGAACTAAGCAGCCAGTATTATTATGACCGTCTCAAATGATCCCAGGAAATCAGCAACCGGCTGAGAAGGCTGTCTATATACCACACCAATAGCATACGTTTCATGCCCTATATTGAGAGATATCTAAAGTTGTTCCGTGCTCTCAATGGGCAAGCCTTCAATTTTATGAGCCTTGAGGTGATTCTTGATATAAAAATCTACGCGACCACCAGTCATCAACCTATCCCTGCGAAACAGACAATATCCCTGCATGGACAACATACTGTCGGCAACATCATGTGAGAGCCAGGTTTTAGTCACAGCGACTCTATTGTGTTTCATAAAGATAAGTTCCCTAAAGTCCGAAAATGGACCATCAAAGATCGGGTGTTCAGTTGACAAAATCTTTATAGGTTGCTTATAGCTATACCAGCAGCATAAATAATTAATAACAAACAAAGCAAAGGTCAGCGAGGAGCAAGGCACACAAAACAACCAGCACACAATCAAAAAGAAAAAGAATCGACCATAATCAAACAGAAAGAACGCAAGATAAAAAAAGACGAAAATCTGGTTTTAGATAATCACAACAATGTAATTAGAACTTAGCAGCATGACGATTATTAAACCTAAAGAATTCAATTTACAAACTACCATGCAATACAATACATCCGTACTACACAGGCCTAAATACAACAGTTAATAAATAATGTCGTGAAGATCCAGCATTTTAAAATGCTACTTCAGTAGTTCTATCATTTAAGTAAACTCTAAAGTAATATCTACAAATATTTCAGTATCATACATTCTCTCCAAACTCCAACTAATATAACACAAAATTCTGCAGGGTCAAAATTAATACCTCCATCAAAGTAACATGTCCAAGCAGTTTAACTCTTTTCACATCAGAATATATTGGAAGTATGGCAATTACTGATAAAGTATCGATAACAAAGTAAGAGCAGAAATATTATAATAATATGAGCATTCAACGATTAAGTATATACAATCAAAGTAATCATTAAACAACTACAGTATACCTGTCAATTCTATTTTCTTCCATTCTGGCTGGTGAACGTCTTCTTACATGCAGTAGACGCCATATTAGTTCTGCTCAAGTTGCCTCTATCCTTCAGTCTCGTCGACACTGTTTGAGTGCCATATTCTTGAGTATTCATTATAACTGAATTATCATGTCGAAGACTCATGGGAATAGTATCTACACTTATTGATGCTGACGCTTCCGTATCATTAGACAATGCATCATCTGCTACAGATGTTGATGGTCCGCTGTCTCTTCCGATTTGCCTTCTCCTTCACAACCGACTAGTGAAAAGTTACCTACTCTCCAGTAGGTAAACAATTCATACTTTTTAATTCTTTTACAGTATACACCCTGTCATTAACATGGAGACGGTTGCCCTGTAGTACTGCTGAATCACTTTTCTGTCCTGTATGTCTTCATATGATAGATCATGCACGATGGGGATCTGTTTTACCTTCAATTTACTTTAATTTCTCATCACAGTAGTTTTTTTTGGTGTGACACAAACTCCACCTTGACCACCCATTTTCCACCAACCTTAGACTTAAGACATTGATTGAATCGTTGGACGTAATATCCAGTTTCAACAGGTCTCTAAACTGATTCATCACAAATTCTTCCAAATTCTTTGCATGAGGCTCTACATTAAGCCCAAAAATCAGTAAGTTATTTTTTTAGACGGCGATCCAACCTCCCACAGCTATCTTCCAGTATCCTGCATTTATTCTCCAAATCCTTGATTTTGCAACAACACTTGTTAATCATTTCAACCATTTTATGACTTTCTTTTTTAATTTCATCCATAAGTTCAGTCTTTATACTCTCCGATTCAAGCTTAAGAGATCAAATTATTAAACAAATCTCTGCTAGTGATGTCACCTTCTCCCATTCTAGTTAGTAATGAAATAATTATCGATGCAATCTGGACACACTGTATATAAGATTTCCTCAGTTTAACTATAATATCAGCTCAGCGTATTAAGATAAGATAACAATGATCGACCATTCCATATGCCCCGCTCCGCAGTGACCACAACTTACAATCAAATTACTACATCATATATAACGATATTTCCTTCACAAAATAGCCAGTCTTATGCACTAGTCTAACTTTAGGCAGATGCAAAAATCAACATTAAATTCACGGTATAACCCCACAAAACATCCAAACTTTCACGACACTTAACACGCGTCTGCTTAACAATTTAATAATTTGAAAAAAAAACAGAAATCAGTGGTAGATTTAGTAAACAAAGGAAAATTTCACTCTTACAAAGTAGAGCTAGTACAAGAAGTAGTAAATGGGACCCAACACCAGCCAACGTTTGCTTAACTTTAACCCAACAAATCGAGCTTACTGCAGATGATATTTGTGAGGTGAAACTTTGTTTGGCAGATATACTGCCGTCTAAGCGAAGTCGCTTGCCCGTTTCAAAGCTCAAACAAAGATAACCTCTCCGAGTTCGTCTGGACCAGACCTCCGTCAGTGTTCGACTCGAGGCACTATCATTAAGTCCCACATCCGAGCAGCATCCAAGTGAGGTCGTTTGCCCGTTTCGAAGCTCACAGAAGAGGCCTCAATCTCTAGTTTTAATCTACATCTCTCAGCTCTCAGCTCTCCTCCGGGTTCGTCTAGACTCGAAACCCACCAGTGCTAGACTCAGGGCGACATCCCATCGAGTCCCGCTCCCGAGCATCGTCCAAGTGAGGCGGTCCGTCCGTTTCGAAGCACACGGTGGGAGCCTCAAACTCCGAGTGTTTACCGCTCATCAGAGATCTCAACCCCGTCCAGGCATTCTGGGCATACGACACCCGCCAGCACTCAGGCGGTATCATCTGGAACTCCGCTTCCGAGTAACAATCATGCGAGGTCAATTGTCCGTTTCTAGGCCCAGAGGGGAGACCTCAAAATCCGGGCACTCTCCAGAGATTACCCCCCCCCCCTTTTAGGTCCTCTTAGACAAGACCCCGCCAGTGTTGGACTCCGATTTGTCGCCTCTTACGACAGGTAGAGTTACCTTGGGCCTATTTTTTTAGTTCGTCCCCGGACCCACAGGGGACTCACAGGACCTAACTCCCTTAGATTTGTTGGTGGGGTCATTTGAGAAATGTGGTATTAAAAGTGGACCAGATATTATCGACGAATTAAAAGCAAGAATCTTATATATGTAATTCTTTATAGGCCTCACTTCTGTTCGGTGTTACTGATAATATATATAGGCGTGTTGAATTTTGTAATATTGTGATGGCAAACGTAATGGGAATCCGGACTCTGGCAAACCTTTTTTTCTCAGATCAAGCTACTTTTGCACTGCCTGGATTTGTTAACAAATCAAATTATAGTTATTGGTCTCAACAAAATTCGAATTGGATGCTGGACGCTCAAACCTAGCGACTACAAAAAATTATAGTATGCGCCGGTCTAATAGATATCAGTATTACTGGTGTATTTTTCGTTGAGTGAAATCTAACAGCGGAAAAATATTTCAATTTATTAACAGAAGAAATTGTACCCGTTGTGGTTGCAGTGAGCCCAGTTAATGAAGTTTGGTTCCAGCAAGATGGAGCTCCCAGCTACTTTGCGAGAGGCGTGCGGCAATATTTGCATGAAGTTTCTGCGGAAAAGTGGATTGGGCGGGGTCGTATTCTTAAGTGGCTTACTTACTCTCCTGACCTGGCATCATGTCATCTTTTCCTCTGTGGTCGCTTGAAAAATTTGAAAAATGTTGTCTACAGAGACAGGCTATTAATCCCAAAAGACTTAAAGCTAAGATTATTGGAAAAATAAGACGGATTGTGCATTCCAGCGGAATGAATGTAATAAATCCCTTTGAAACGCGAGTTAATTTGTGTATTGATAATAGTAGACAACACTTTAAACATTTAATAAGTTAATAACTATTATTGCTGTTTCATTCTATTTTTGCTTTGTCACCTTCTTTTAGTATTGAAGTTAGTTTTTCCCAATTTTTTAATGGAACCCTATTAACATTCTATAGTACTGTTTAAAGAAACAGACGTTCTTTCCGAAAATACAAAAAGAACGTTATCTCACAATTTAAGCAAAAATTCAGTTGCCATAGCAACTAAGTTGTTTGCGCTAGGAAAAATTAAATATAGCCTGTTTGGAGAAAAAACATATCGAAAAACTTTCATTCAAACGTTTTTTCTGAATTACGAATATCTCACAAATACAAGTGCCTTTCCATACCTACTTTTTACTAACCGTATAATATAAGAATCTTAAAACTTTGCAGATACTTTTTTTATATAGTCATTTAAAGCGTTGTCTGTGTTGTGCAGTCGACGGGACTGACTCCTTTAAGTTGACGTTGATAGAATATGCGGGAACTCGATTAACTTTGTTTGAAGCATTTGTCTTGGTTGCTTAAAACGCAGAAATGTGGCATATCATATTCGAGACACAGGTGACGATTTCAATTCCTATTTTAAAATTAATTTTAAAAAAATATCAAACAGAGGTTCGCAATAATTTTCTGTAGAAATAAATTTAAATATGATTCTGCTATCCGCACACAGTTGACAATGTAACCCCAACGGATAATGTAATTTATGTTTCCGGTCGACTAAATTTCATTACTAGTTCCATGTAATTTGGGATATCAGAACCACCATCTACATAATATTTATTATAATTACTGAACAGCACATTAACTTTTCAATTGTCATTTAGACCAGCACTAGCCCACTGTGATCACGGAGTTGTTTAAGCCGTCCACAATGTGCTTCTGGAAACTACCACCTACGGCAATCCTCGCATATTTTATAGCAACATTTGTTATATTGTTTTATCTGCGTGTTGTTGAAACTATGGTACGTATAAAAAGTGACAAGTATAATTATTTTAATGAATTAATAATTACATATATTACATTAAGCTTGTGCTAGCGGATGAATCAATATGGAAAAAGTATTTTAAAAATTGAATTAAAAAGTACAATCTAAATACATGTGACTCTAAAGTAAGGTGTACAGTGTACGTATACGGTTGCATTCTGTTAGCATTTATTTTACCACTTTAAGCATGCACTGCAATAGCACCGAATGGTATCAGTTAATTTAGAGGAAATAGGTGCCACAGAAAAATCATTTAGTCAAAAAAAAAAGATACGTCGGGGTACCTAGCCCAAAATTTAAGACACAGGTTTCTGTTGCACAAAGCATCGTTAACTGTAGGTTTATATATATATATATATATATATATATATATATATATATATATATATATATATATATATATATATATATATATATATATAAACCTACAGTTAACGATGCTTTGTGCAACAGAAACCTGTGTCTTAAATTTTGGGCTAGGTACCCCGACGTATCTTTTTTTTTTTGACTAAATGATTTTTCTGTGGCACCTATTTCCTCTAAATTAACTGATATATATATATATATATATATATATATATATATATATATATATATATATATATATATATATATATATACATCGGAAAAGTCTAGGGATATTTTAAAATAATACAAAAAAGGGAACAAATTGATTTTGGAATCGGTCAAATTGCACTCAGGGTGTATGTATTTAATCAATCACTCATTATAAAACCATTTGTTGTTAAAAAAAGTTAAAACGATATCAAAATTGATAAACCAGATATATCATAAAAGCAGCATTTTCATATGTACCGGTGAAGTTAGTTTAGACTTCAGTCATTCTTCAGTTGTTGTTTAGTGGCTGCATTAAAAATATTGTGTTTTACCATGGAACGGCGACATTTGGCTTTAGACGAGCGGTAGGCCTTCTTCAAGCGGCACTGGTGCCAAAATTTTCTAAATTGGTCTGCAGATAACTGGGCTACAGTTGTATTCACAGACGAATCTAGGTTTGTTTCCATCTGGATTCTCGTCGAATAAGGGTGTGGAGACGATCTGGAAATGCGGAACGCTTAAAACATATTCAGGAAGTATACCCATACAGAGGTGGTACAATAATGACATGGGGTGGAATCATTATTAGTGGCAGAACCAAAGTCGTTTTTCTAAATCGCTTCTTAGCAGCTCAGATCTATCTGGATACTGTTCTTGAACCTAACGTGCGTCCATCTGGAGGCGCTGTTGGTCGAAACTTCCACCTAATGCATGATAATGCCCACATACGGCGCGCGTCGTAATCAACTGGCTGGATAACGCGGGAATTGAAGTTTTACCATGGCCAGTATAATTCCCGGACCTGAATCCGATATAACATGTCTAGTATATGTTTCAACGAAGAATTACTCCACATATGGGCAACATCGAAAACGCGTTTACATTCCAGGAGCTTCTGACAGCAGAGTGGGCATCTTTATTACAAGGAGACCTTGACAATCTCATTTTGTCTATAAGCAATAGACGTAGAGCTGTAATTACTCAACGTGGAGGTCATTCTTTGTATTAAACTTGTTTCTCACTTGTTCAGAAGTTTTTCAATTTTTTTTTGAAAATTTGTCTTTCAGTATCACATATTTTTTTTAATAATCTTCTAGGTTTCTTGAATAAAACATTTCATTTTATGTAATATTAAACACTTACTTATACCACACATTTTTTGTTTGCTTCTTAAACCATATCAAGAAAAAATACGTGCATTTTAAAAATATCCCTAGACTTTTCCGATGTTTGTATATATATATATATATATATATATATATATATATATATATATATATAATTTGTTGTTCTTGGTCGTCCCAAGTCTTCTATTACTGGCGTTTCGTCTATCTGGCTCGTTATCAGTGTAATTACTCAGGTCTGTTCTGTACTAACGACCTGTCTTATCCTCAATACAAACACACAAAATGACTAATAAGCCAACAGACAATTTAACTGAACTCTTACGTGACTCAAAACGTACCTTTAACCTGCTCATTCCTCTAAATACCGTTACGAAAGTTGCAACACTTGTGCATCGCTCCATATATTAAATGATTTGTCGAAATTATTACAAAATACAAGTTGAAAACTAGCTAATTCAAGCATTTTATGATTATTTTTTGTAATGGTCTAGATGTCTCATCAAATGTTTTACCAAGGCTTAAAAAATCAATGAGAAAATTTGCTATAAACTATTTCGATCAATTTAGCAATGATAATATTTTTCTTAATTATATTTTTGTCTCAGTGGTAGTTTAAATATAATTTCGTCAAAAGTGGTAATAACATCCAAGGGCTTGTAAATACGCACTAAGCAACGAACCTAAGAGGTTTTTGGTGTTTTGAAATAAATCTTTGTATCGACGCGTTAACGGCGTAAAACGTTGAAGAAATTACGACATGAGTTGGAAATTTTAACGCATCAAATTTTTCCACCAATTAGAAGGCAAGTAGGTCGATCGATATATAATCAGGATATCTGTTGAGACACAAGTTAAAGATGATATTTTTATTCGGGGTCAGACACAGTGGAGAAAACCACTCGTAATAAATTTGGACACCAAGTCATCATTTGACTCTATAAATAGCCTAAATTTGGATTTAAGGTACCTCAATGAGCACAAGTTTATATTACAATCAGTGTTGAGATGCCCGCTCGAAAGCGCTAAGTGCTAGATTAGTAATTTCTTGTCACAGATAATTACAGAGAAATCTATTTTAAATTCTCAGGGCAAGGATTAATCATTAGTAATCGGGTACAATAATAAAATACGGTTAGAAATTCAATCTTGGTCTTTGGATATATTTTTTTGTGATTCAATCAAGTGGGCTTCAATATTAATATCGGAGTACAGTCTCAGCATCAGCTTACACTTTGGTTCCAATTCCTGTCTGTACATTATCCAAGTAATTAATGGGCCAGATGGAACTAGGCCTTAGAAATGTACCTCTTGAGAGGTAAATTCAACTACCGAGAAGGGTTTATCAACCCACCCTGGGAGACGATATTGCCACTTACTTGAGTCTGGCATTTAAGAATTAATTTTATGTCTTGTCTATTACCTTAGCTAAGTATTACCTAACTGCAGCACAATTGTATGTAATTTCATAACAATTGTAAGTATAGACGTGAAGTCTCTTTGTTTGAATGTCATTTTTATATGCTTCTCTAATATATCTGATAATAAAAATAAGGGATAAATAAGTACAGTTGTTTCCAAAATACCTGTCGCCACACCATTCATAAAGGCCTTAGTCTAGACCACCGTTCAGTTTAAAATCATTATCTTTACGTTTTGTTTGAATGCTAAAGTTTGCCAAGAGCGCACAATTGTGCAAACCGTTGCTAGCCCTCACAGAAATTGTTATGATTAAGTAGGTCAAAACTCAACTATCTCTATATATGTCTTAGCTGCTAATGCACAATTTAGATGCTGAGAATAATTGGGTATAAGAAATCTTGCTAGTTGTTTATAACTTGACGTATTATTCTGTTTCTCCTTGTCACCAAGTTTTTTCAGTGTAATCAAAGTTTATTAACATCCAGGGGCAAGTAAAGTAGTAAGTCTGATACGTTACTGAAACATCAACAATCTCAACATACCTTGACATGTCAAATAGCTTTATCCTAAAATATCTTTATTCAGATATCTATACCTAGATCTTTCAGAAAACTGATTAAAAATTGATTTAAGTATACAAATATTGTACGGGCGTGCCAGAAATCTGGAAAATAGTGTTTTGGGACAAGTAAGTTGATTAACTTTGTGATCCATTTACATAAATAATCTGTATAAAATAATTTTGTATGTAAAGCATGTCCCAAAATATCATCATCTTTTAAAGCAATCAATGTTTTTTATATTTTAAAAATTCTGGACGCAGCAAGTGCGTTATGATAGTGAATTTTCATAAAAATGTTTTTAATAGCAAATATGTGTTTCTTTTTCAGAAAGCAGGCATCAAATTTGGTTACCAGTATAACCTATATAGTAAAAACAATGTGCCATGTTTCATCAAAATAACTTTATTGTTTGAAAACGTACAGAAATTTCCGAAAGTAAACTTAAAATGTAACCGAAAAAATCCGTTTCTTGGTCAACCTTATAGGTTAATAGCAAATTAAGCTATTCAAATATAAAGCATTTAATCAAAATTCGCTACCATAACGCACTTGCTGCGTCCAGAGTTTCTTAACTTACAAATATGCATTACATTTCGATAGAAAATGCAAAAACATAAGGCGTTTTCCACTAAAAAAATATATTATTTGTATCACCAACGACTTATGGGCCACCCTGTGATGGTAGCAATAATTTTTTAAGGTGTAGCTCATGACACCGTATAATTAATATATACAATATTTTTTCATATCTTGTATAATAACGGATATATTGAGCTTTATTGATTTTTTACGAAAATTCTACAAAAATTATATACCATTAAACGATAAATTCTATAGCTAAGGCTACTGACAAGCATCAGACAAAGGGTCTATTTGAAATGAATTTTGTGGAAACATTTTAGTAAAATGAAGGACGATGACGGTTGAAACTAAGACTTCAGGGTTTGTAAAACGTTCTTCTTAAGACATTTTCTTTCCAGAGCCCGTATAAGATTCAAGTTCTTTGCCTAAATGTTGCGAATTTTGACGTTTTAAATTGTCACTTTAACGTTTTGAGGAAAACCCCAATTTATTTTTCTTTAAATGTCCATAACTTTTTTGTCTTTTGACCTACAGAGCTAAATTTTAGTAGGCACCTCGCCTAGAATAACATAAACCATCGTACCAAATTTGGTTGCCCTTACTTTGTTAATTCCGGAGATATATATTTTTTTTTAGGGAAAACCCAAAATTTTTCGGGAAAACCGAAGACGATTTTCCTGACTAACCAACTTATCCAAGTCATTTGCAAAAGGAAGGTATTCACCAAATTTGATCAAAATCGGCCCATTATTTTTTGAGTTATCGGTGTGATACATATATATATATATATATATATATATATATATATATATATATATATATATATATATATATATATATATATATATATATATATTTCGATTTCTGCTTTTAGTGAATTTTCAAAAAAAAAATTCACTAATGAGGAGATCCCGACTTTTGAATTTTGAAAAAATTTCTTTAAATAAGCGCTAATTAGGCCCCCCAGAACACATATCCGGGGTCAGTTTCAATTTTTATATGTTTATATATATATATATATATATATATATATATATATATATATATATATATATATATATATATATATATATATATATATATATATATAAACATATAAAAATTGAAACTGACCCCGGATATGTGTTCTGGGGGGCCTAATTAGCGCTTATTTAAAGAAATTTTTTCAAAATTCAAAAGTCGGGATCTCCTCATTAGTGAATTTTTTTTTTGAAAATTCACTAAAAGCAGAAATCGAAATAGTACTTTTGATCGGAGGTACAAAGCACCCGATTTAATAAACCGTACCTACTTAACAAATTACCCTGACAACAAGCCAAGTAATCGATACGCTATAAATAAGACTTATAACCAACCGTCAAATCTCTTTCGAGTCTATGGTTTAACGCAGCGAGACCTTAGAGACGATATTTGCTGTCTACTAAAAATAAGTATCAAGATTAAAAAGATGTTCAGGCTCTTACACACACTTTACACATAAAGAATAAGTTGTAATTCATTGTATTACTTTATATTGCTTATAATGTTTTACTCTTTACTAACTTCGCTTATTTGAAGTCATTTTCAGTCTTCATAAGCGAAGATTTTTACGGTTTGAGCGCGCATTTTTTTGCCGGATTCATATTTTAATTCAAAAATTAATAACAGTTTTTAATTAATAGAAATTATTAAATTAATTGATGGCAATAAGTAGATATGTTAAAAGCGTGCTGATTATATCATCAGAAGAATTAATCCATACGTAGGCGTGCACATTGGACTAGCACCAACGGACACGGGGCGCCTGCAAGCCAACACCGTACCTAAATACGGATATTTCATGAGTTTATTTTTTTATATCAAAATTTCCAGTCATAAATCTTGCATACACTTTTCCCAACAGTTAGAATAAATAAAATACATTAAAGATATATAGTCTAAGATCCGGCTGCTAAATTAGTACATTAATAATCTAGATTATCAAGATTTAATTTTTAAGTATTTTTACAACTAGGAGAAGTCACTTTTCATCAGGTGCCAATTAAAAATTACCCGCCAGTATTATTAATTAAAATATAATTAATTTACTTTTAGAGAAACATTTCGTTAACATCTTACAGAAATAAAACCTACACAACTTCACAACAGTGTATTTAAAATATCTGAAACGTCATAGTTGCTGCTGATTGCTTAACCGCTACCTCTACGCAGCCAGGTGTAAACAGGTATAATCTTATTAAAACTTTTCGTTCTTAACGTACACTCATTTCATTTATACCACATTAAAGCTCATTTTTTTCTGTAGTTAATGATATAAAGGTGCCTATATAAAAAAACCCGCAAATAAAAGTTTCCTACCCTAAAAGATGCTAGGTATGAAAAATAAAGTGACAGGGAGTGATCGCGCGACGCTACTTGTTAGACAAGGATGCTCAATGCCAGCTGAACGTATTTTTTGAGCTATTGCGCATGCTCTGATAAATAGGGTTCTCAACTCAGACTCAGACATTTTTTCGATTTCAGCTTTGCATAAACAATAGTAATATTATCACAATATTAATTATATTAATATAAGATTGATTATTAGATAAAAACAATTAAAGTAATACGTATTACGAGCACCAAAACAGTGTGGTTAGAATTTACAATAAACATAAACCTCTGCCCAGCTGCTTGACTGAGAACCCTATTTATCGGAGTATGCGCAATAGCTCAAAAAATACGCTCAGCTGGCATTGAGCATCCTTGTCTAACAAGCAGCGTCGCGCGATCACTCTCTGTCACTTTATTTTTCATACCTAGCATCTTTTAGGGTAGGAAACTTTGATTTGCGGGTTTTTTTATATAGGCACCTTTATATCATTAACTACAGAAAAAAATGAGCTTTAATGTGGTATAAATGAAATGAGTGTACGTTAAGAACGAAAAGTTTTAATAAAATTATACCTGTTTACACCTGGCTGCGTAGAGGTAGCGGTTAAGCAATCAGCAGCAACTATGACGTTTCAGATATTTTAAATACACTGTTGTGAAGTTGTGTAGGTTTTATTTCCGTAAGATGTTAACGAAATATTTCTCTAAAAGTAAATTAATTATATTTTAATTAATAACACTGGCGGGTAATTTTTAATTGGCACCTGATGAAAAGTGACTTCTCCTAGTTGTAACAATACTTAAAAATTAAATCTTGATAATCTATATTATTAATTTACTAATTTAGCAGCCGGATCCCGTACTAATACACATTATTCTAACTATAAGATACTTGATTCACATATTATTTGCCGTGAGAGGTCGCGGATTCGATTACCGGGAAGGCCAACGAGGAGTTGACCTTACAAACATTATAAATATAGATTGAAGAAATTCGGTAATAGCATGAGATGTCACAGCTATTAAAATAAATTTGAAAAGCAAAGAGAAGTATTATTTACTGTGGCCAAAAGTATTGTGCAATTATGACTAAAATTGTTTATGTATGTATGATCCACACTGAAATACACACATCGGAAAAGTCTAGGGATATTTTAAAATAATACAAAAAAGGGAACAAATTGATTTTGGAATCGATCAAATTACACTTACGGTGTATGTATTTAACCAGTAACTCAATATAAAACTATTTGTTGTTAAAAAAAAAGTTAAAATGAGATCAAAATTGATAAACCCGATATATGATAAAAGTAGAATTTTTATATGTACCATTGAATTTGGTTTCGAATTCAATCATTCTTCAGTTGTTGCTTAATAGCGGCATTTAAAATATTGTGTTTTACCATGGAACGGCGACATTTGGCTTTAGAAGAAACGAATCCAGCGGTAGGCCTTTTTCAAACAGGCATGCGATAAATGAAGTATCTGAGCGGATGGGTGTTTCCCAAAGTGTTATAAGTCGTTTATGGAGGCGTTTTAGAGAAACTGGCGGTCCGGCCGAATAAAATCCAGGACGAGGACGCTCTACGACGGTAGGTCAGGATATATTTTTATGTTTAACTGCCAGAAGGCATCCTACAATTACGGCACCTGAATTGGTTACAACTCTGCAAAGGGCGAATAATCTAACCATTAGCCAAGATACTGTGAGAAATCGTCTTCACGAAGCAAACCTCTCTAGTAAATGTCCACTCTGATGTTCACATATTTCCACAGGCAATCGCGCTGCAAGATTGGATGGGTATCAAAATTATCTGAATTGGACTGCAGATAACTGGGCTACAGTTTTATTCACAGACGAATCTAGGTTTGATTTCCACCCGGATTTCCGTCGAATAAGGGTGTGTAGACGATCTGGAAATGTGGAACGCTTAAGACATATTCAGGAAGTGTACACATACAGAGGTGGTATAATAATGGCATGGGGAGGAATAATTATTGACGGCAGAACCGAACTCGTTTTTCCAAATCGCTTCCTAACAGCTCTGCTCTATCTGGATAGCATTGTTCAACCCATCGTGCATCCATTTGCAGGCGCTGTTGGTCAAAACTTTCACCTAATGCATGATAATTCCCGTCCACATTTCGTATGCAGCGTAACCAACTGGTTGGATAACGCGAGAATTAAAGTCTTACCATGGCCAGTACAATCCCCGGGCCTGAATCCGATAGAACATGTCTGGGATATGCTTCAACGAAGAATTACTCCACATACGGGCAACACTCACAATGTGTTTACATTCTTAGGAGCTTCTGACAGCAGAGTGGGGACGTTTACCACAAGGAGACCTTGACAATCTCATTTTGTCTATGAGCAATAGATGTGGAGCTATAATTACTCAACATGACGGTCACACTTTGTATTATACTTTTTCTCACATGCTCGGAAATTTTTGAAAAATTCTTAAAATAGTGGCTTTCAGTATATGTATATGTATATATATATATATATATATATATATATATATATATATATATATATATATATATATATATATATATATATATATAATAATCTTCTAGGTTTTTTGAATAAAACATTTTATTTTATGTAATATTAAAGACTTACTTATACCATACATTTTTCGTTTTCTTCTTAAATCATATCATGAAAAAAATACCTCCAAAAAAATATCCTTACACTTTTCCGATGTATGTAGTTTATGTATATGCAAAAAGTTACATGTATGGGTATATTTTAGATTTTTATTCTTATATATTCTCAAAACATATTTAGAATGAAAAAATCGACACGCAACAAGTGCGTTACAAAAATGAATTTTCAGAAGTTTTGTCATACATATTACTTTACATGCTAAGCAACTTATTCCATTTGTAAAATCATTTATTTTAAATTTAATCCGTGGATGATGGATAACCTTTCAATGCCATCCCTTCTCTGCTGATTTTTTTAAACAATTTACTCCAAAGCATCTACATTTTTTTACTGATTTAATATGTCACTCATGTGACATTATCTTGATTAGAAATTATTAAAGCATTTAATGTATCTACCTTTGTTTATTTTTAGTGAATTTTCTTTGAAAAATCACTTATGAGGAGATCGCGACTTTTGAATTTGGAAATTGTTTTCAAATCAGCGCAAGGTAGGCCGCCTAGCACACATATCCGGCCCAGGTTTTCCCGAAAAATTGTGTGTTTTCTTTCGAAAAATTTTTATATCTCCGGAAGTAACAAAGTAAGGACAACCAACTTCGGTACGCGTGTTTGTATTATAAAAAATATCCTGAAAAACAAAAATTATATCTGTAAGTTAAAAGACAAAAAGTTAGGGGCATTTAAAGAAAGAAAAATTTTGGTTTTCCTCAAAACGTCCACGTCGCGATTTGAAACGTCAAAATTGGCAACATTTAGGTAAATAACCTGAAACAAATACGGGTTATGTAAAGAAAATGTAGCAAGAGTCTTCTACAAACACTTAAGTTTCAGCTACAACCGTCATTGTCCTATATTTTACTAAACTATTTCTAGAAAATTTATTTCAAATAGGCCCTTCCTCTGATTTTTTGGTAGTAGTTTTAGTTAAGTTTATGGTTTAACGGTCTACAATTTTTAGCTAATTATCGCACAAAAAATTCGCTAATAAGGAGACCGCGACTTTTGAATTTTAAAAATATTTCTTCAAATGAGCGCAATCTAGTCTCTCTAGAATTCATATCCGGGTTTAGTTTCAGTTTTTATCTGTTCTTATATACAAGTTGACGCATTTCTACGGTAAAGCTCGATATAATTGTTATTATACAAGATACGAGAAAAAATTGTATACGTTAATTATAGGGTGTCTTAAGCTGCATCTTCTAAACATATTTTGACAATCATGTCTTAAGTCATTGGTGATACCTACCTTTCTTTCAAGCATCCCTTATATTATTGCATTTCTCCATTTTTCATCGAAATATGATGCATGTTTGTAAAAAAAATCTAGACGCACCAATTCGTTTTAGTAGCACATTTTCGTTACATGCTTCAAATTTCAATAACTCAATTTGCTATTAGCACGAGGTTCGTTGGGTAGGAAACCAGTTTTCGCGAGATAAATGGAGCCCAAACAATGGCCCATTATAATACAATGTCGCCTTCCCACGGTAAGAACCGCTGAGTCAGCCGCCGTCTTGACGGAGCCAAGAACTTGCAGGTTCAAAGTGCAAGTAGAACGGAATATCACTGTGAGAATCGACATCAGCAGATTCCTTGTTATCCAGAGACAATAGTGCCACGCCTGGAGGGAAGACTATAAAGAGGCTAATCACAGAGGTAGAATCGTTCATTCTTGTTCCGAGTTAGTCATTAGCACACCGAGTGCAGAGACTTTAGATCACATGTAGGTTGATCGTCTTATTTTAGTATATTATATTATTCATTTTTCTTGTAACTAAATAATTAAGTATTGATTGTTCAAAGTATTAAATAAATTGTTTTAAAAAGTCAAACGTCTTAACCGTGAAGTTAAGTGGCGCAGTCGTTAGGATTGGTTAGAAAACCGAAAGCATATCGATTTTTAAGCGTATCGACGCCTAATAACCAATTCGAGCCAAGCAGAGCCAAGTTAAAGCAGAAATAGTGTCCAAGCAGAGCCAAATGGAAGCAGCAACCATCGTATTATGGTAAGTTTACTGCTATCCCATTTTACATTTCCAATTTTTTATATGTGTTGTATTGAAACGTTATATGTCTGATTCAGAGGAAGAATCACAAAGTTTATGTAACATAGAGTATAGATTTAGATCAATCAGCATTAGCGACAATAACAGAACAGTAAATTATTCAAATATTAATAAGAGTAGTAATAGTAGCAACATGACAGACCAATTCAAAGAATTTTTCTTAAAAGCTATTCCCGAGTTCGACGGGCAACCAGCCAACGTAGG
The DNA here is from genome assembly GCA_964006375.1 of Tillus elongatus. Classification (NCBI taxonomy): domain Eukaryota; kingdom Metazoa; phylum Arthropoda; class Insecta; order Coleoptera; family Cleridae; genus Tillus; species Tillus elongatus. The sequence continues at coordinate 121,418,780 of OZ023265.1, forward strand.
CAACTTTTTAAAGGCATGTGACTTGGTCATGAATCAGTTCTACGTGCCAAACGAGAATCTGTATATGAATCACTTCTTGCTAAATTATGTTCAAACTAAACTAACGGGAACAGCCCGGCTTATAGTAAATACAAAGATAATTAATACGTGGGCAGACCTGAGAGAGGCCATTGTTCAGAATTTCAGCGATCAAAGAGATGATCACAGTTTATTAGCTGAGATGTTGACCTTGAAACAGCGTAATGCTGAAGACGCACTGTCGTTCGCTAACAGATGCCGTCATATAGAGCAATTGCTCATCTCAAGTTTAATAGCTAACGAGCAAAATGAAGGCGTGCGATTAATTAAGAAAGACATATACCAGAATCAAACATTAAAAGCGTTCTTAGAAGGGTTACGCAATCCGTTAGGGCTCGTCTTGCGTAGTCAAGGACCTTCGAGCATAGAACAAGCTTTGAAATTCGTATTCGCAGAGGAAAATTTCGATTATAGAGATAAAACAATAAATAAGAATTTCAGTAATAGTAATAAATTAGAAGGACAAAACCGAACGTTCTTTCAGAGACAAAATAACCCACCTTTTCAGAACGTACAATTTCAGAGACCTTTCCAAACAAACTTTAGACCATTTCAACAACATAATAACCAAAACAATCACACAAATTCCCAGCCTAGACAAAATCAACACTTTGTACCAAGGCAAAATTTTTCGAGTCAATTTAGGAGACCCAACTTCAATAATCAACCGGGTCGACCCAATGTAAATCATAATGCTAACAGAAATTATCACGAACCAATGGAAGTAGATAGTTCTAACACTAGACTGTCATTACCAAGGAGAGCAGCTCAATTAAATAACATAGAATTTAATGATAATCACATAAATGAAACAAATTACGATTTGAATTACGTCAACGAAGAATTAAATTACGAAAATTCGCCAGCAGACGAATACGATAGTCAACAACAAAATTTTTAGATAGCAGACACGTATACGGACAACCGGTAGTACATATTAACCATATAGATATGCCAACAAATAATTTAATTAACGAGGACAGTGATAGTAGTTATAATTGTAAGAAAGGAATGAATGACCATAGAATTAATTTAAACTTGAACTTGAATAATGACGCAAGCAACATGAGACCCATGCATTCGATTGATTTCGCTGATGAGTCAAAATTCAAGCAGAACGTTCAACAGAACAATAACAGTATTATGAATTATGTGAATTCCTGGCTCACCAGTGGTAATATAATAAGGAGATCAAACAAAAGTCCACAGAGCAGTTTAAATGAAGTTCCCATTACAAACGAACATTGTAACGAGGAAACTTATCTTAATAGGTTATATAATATGAACGACGTCCAAACAAAAAGTAAAAATCAATTAAAATCTAGTACTAAATTAATTAAGCAGCCAGATAAAGCACTAGGTAGAATTAAATTAGTAGTAAGAAAACCAGATGAAGATGAACCGTTAGGTCAACATGATAATACGGGGAATACGGGGCTAAAAACGGTAAAACAGGTAGTAAGCGAAACAAACCCTAAAGCACAAAACTCTAATATTAATAATAAACAAATTTTTACCATAAACAAAAATAGTACTGAAACAAACCCCATAAAAATCCAAAAGTCCGATATGACTAATAATTCTAAAACAAAACTACCCATATTGGAAAAATTACAATCGGCATCAGATATTAGGCTACAAATTATGCTAGCGCATGAAACTAAACGCCGACATCGCTCATTTAATGAAACTTGTGAACAGATGCAAAACAAATTCGCTTTTCCCCAGATGAGACAGAAAATTGAAAATTATATTAAAACCTGTGAATATTGTAACAAAAAAGATTACAATGTATTTAAATTAAATAAACTAAATAAGCAATCGAATTATATTACCTAAGTAAGGTAAAACGGGAAAATCGGATAAATAACATACATGACTTGACACAATTACCTAAAGACTACAAACAAATCAAACGACACTAAGCAGACACCGTTACATTCATGACAAATATATATAGGCGACTAAGATGACGAAAAAACACACTTATTGTAACAAATACCTAAAATATACCAGTATAGAAACATTAAATAAAAATTATATTCAGGACCGCACTCAACAAATTTTAAATTGAACAACTAAGCTGATGATTAATATTGTCGTAAAGAAAAAGGACATATAGGCGTATGTAATAAATCTTATCGTTATCACCTTGTCAAAAGTAGAATCAATAATGAAACCATTCATTACGTAATTAGAAAACATTTTAGAAAGATAATTCACCGATACACCACTGGGTATGGCACACAGATTTAAAATCAGATAGTTTAAAAAAAATACTGACAAACCAATCAGTCAGAGGGGACAAAAGGAATTATATATATATGGAAATTTTAATTTAAATAAACCGGATCAAATAGAGAATTTTAGAAAAGAATATTGGTTACCACAAAGGAAATATTATTGCATTTTTTTTGTAAATGGACAAGATTACGAACTGGTAAGTTCGGCTATCAAAAAAAATTTTAATAACGTAGAATCACCCAAATTTTATAGATGTATGAAATATACGTAATAGATTAACCATCTAAAAATATATTAACATTAATAATAATGAAAAAAAAACAATTATTATAAATATTCATATCAAAATGTTAGACAAAGTCATGTCTAAGCTTCTTCACAACTCTATTAAGAAAACAATTGTAGCAAAACGACCGTAAGACACAAAAATTAAAAATAGGAAATCCATATAATTAGGACCATACTGTATATCTGATCATAAACAGACGATGCAGTCGTGAAGCCACTAACAAAAGGCTTAAAGTAAACTTATAAATAAATGTTAACGACAGGAATTACATTGGTGCCTTTAACTAGTGTAAAGACATTTTAATGCATTCACCTGTGTTATGACACCAGACTTTTCCAAAGAAATATTATATTAACAACAAAATCGAGGTACAGCAAAGATAAGAAATAATTACTAGCCATCATAGGGGCAACCGATTATTTCAGACTCACATTCAGAAATCTGTCGACCGTAACTAGGAAAAAGAATTAGTTAACAACAAAAGTAATCAAAAAGTTCAAATTTACGGACGTACCATATATATTCTAAGTCAGGAAATAGACAACAGACTTTCATATAAGTAAAAATTAAATTAAATAGACCCCAATCAAATAAGCAAAATTATAACAGAACACGTTGACAACAATAGAAATATTATTGGGTTGTATATAATCCAGATTAAGAAGTAGCCAATTCAGCAATCAATAAAACTTTTAATAATGAGACATCACCCATATTTTATAATTGGGGAACAAATTATTAGAAACAGAAAAATAATTATGATATATATGTATATGCGTAGATAGATTACGACAAGTAAAGGACACGGTTCGATAATGTCATTTCTTTAAATCATAACAAAGCCATTCCAAGAAGTCATAACAGATAATCAACTCAAAGTACCTACAATGTAAAAAGTACATATAAGACACTCGACATATATATGACTAAGTAAGCAACAAATTGGAATTGATACATAACGTAAGAGACAATGCACAGACTGACACAGACAATTTAAATAGCAAGTTTAATTCTTAAATGAATTAACGCACGTAACACTTTTAACGTAATTATAAGACCTTTGCGACTAACAGTAGCATTAATAACTTATATACTTCAGCTAGAAATAAGTTAAGGTAACTAATCAATCAATTAGGAACAAACTCCCAATCAAGTAAAGAATAAATATCCGCCAGTAGTTAACAATAACAAATTACAATTCTGCATAGCAAAATTTCATGATAAGTGAATTTTACTACAGAAAGCAGGGATAATACATTTTATGGGATTTTTTCCAAACAGGGCACACTTTTAAATAAACAACAAAAACATAACATAATAAACCGACTAGGTTCTATGTTTAAGTCAATACAGGGAATCTCGATTCACAGAATGAGGAACGCATTCAGCAAGCATTAGAAGTCTTAACGACAGATCAAAATAAAATTCATGAACTTTTAGGTTCCAAAATTTGGTCAAGCTCGAGGCAATCGTCGACGTTAATAGAACGATAGTAGGATTGAGTCATAACCAAGGCACGATAGTAAATAGGATAAATGAATTAGGTAATACAGTAGAAAGCCTGCGAAGTGAACAAATAATAATGATAATGAGTTCACTATCATCGCATTCAGATTCTAGAGTACTCATGCAGCTAGGACAATTATTAAACAATAGTCAAGAAATAGCACTAACAACAGAAAATGCCATCACTTTTGGAAAATTAGGAATCTTTCACACATCAATATTAAAACCAAAATTTACAGTAAAAGAAATCAATAAGATACAAAATTATGCAACTAATGCTAAAGTAATAACAACCACTGATCTAAATCTATACGAAAAAGTCTTTAAAATAAAAGCAGTCCAAAACAATTTCAAAATTATATTTCAAATAGAAATACCTCTGGTAGAGGAATCAGAATATGATTATTATCAATTATATACATTACCTGTCCCTAGAAAGACACACCTTTTTACCATGATAATTCCTAGAACCAAATACCTTATCCTAAGCAGTAAACAATATGCCTATCGTAATGAAGAATGTCAAAATTTAAAGAACCAGATATATTCTTGCAAAGACGACAATCCAACAACCAGGAATGATCAAAACCCATGTGAAATAAAGCTAATAAAATTTCAAAAACCTATTAACAATTGTAATCAAGAATTAGTCAAAATTAATAGAACCACAGTTTCGAGATATGGAACCAGTCAGTATATAGTTATAGCACCCGAAGAAACTAACGCCAGAATAACTTGCAAGGAACAGGAGTGGACCAACATCATCAAGGGTACAACATTAATCAACATGCAACCAAATTGCCAATTAACCATAGGCAACAAAATCTACAAGACCGGCCCAGCAACAGCAGAAACACAACAACTATTCAACCTGCCCAGACTAGAAACTCCCATTCCAGAAGATCAACCAAATCCAGGACCAGTACCCGAAATATCCTTAGAAAACGTACAGCTACACAACATCAATCAAATCCAACACCAACTTCAAAAAAATTAAACAAAATATACCAGGACCTATAACAATACCAATCCATCACCGAGTATATGGACAATATTACTATACATAGCTCTCTTTATAACCATCACAACGATAGCCGTCCGAATGGGGTTGAAGAAACGAAGAACCAGCAAAGAAGATAAAGGAACAAAAACAGGAACCACCGAGTCCGGATTTCCGTTGAAAATCCGGAACGAACCATAGCTTCGTCTTTAAAAAGGGGAGGAGATAAATGAAGCCCAAACAATGGCCCATTATAATACAATGTCGCCTTCCCACGGTAAGAACCGCTGAGTCAGCCGCCGTCTTAACGGAGCCAAGAACTTGCAGGTTCAAAGTGCAAGTAGAACGGAATATCACTGTGAGAATCGACATCAGCAGATTCCTTGTTATCCAGAGACAATAGTGCCACGCCTGGAGGGAAGACTATAAAGAGGCTAATCACAGAGGTAGAACCGTTCATTCTTGTTCCGAGTTAGTCATTAGCACACCGAGTGCAGAGACTTTAGATCACATGTAGGTTGATCGTCTTATTTTAGTATATTATATTATTCATTTTTCTTGTAACTAAATAATTAAGTATTGATTGTTCAAAGTATTAAATAAATTGTTTTAAAAAGTCAAACGTCTTAACCGTGAAGTTAAGTCGCGGAAACATTTTAAGTTTATTTTCGGAAAATTTTATCTACATTTTCGAACAATAAGTTATTTTGATAAAATACGGTACACTGTTTCTCCTATATTATAAGTTATACCGGTAATCTATCTGATTCCTGCTTGCATTAAAGAAACATATTTGTTATTAAAGCATTTTTAGAAAATTCACTTCCGTAACGCACTTACTGCGTCCAGACTTTTTTAAAATGCATATAATACATTAATGTCCTTTTATAACAACAAGGAATATATGTTGCGGTATTTTATAATTTAACTTGAATTTATTCGGGAAAAACTTAGATTACAACAATTCAACAAAACTGAATTTTCGAATATTCCATCTGTAGTTTGGTGGAAATATCTGATTCAAACTTCGCAAAAATAAGTTGACGGGTTTCAAAGATAAAGCATTTTCTAGAATAAAATGTGCAATTTTCCATGAAGCACTTAGCTCTAAGAATTGGCAATGAAAGATGCGGTAAATACGATTATAACTTCTTGACCTAGATATTTTACCAAACCCACTATTTGATTTCCAATCTAAATATTTTTGAAACCATGCTTTTAGTTAGTCGGTCCAGCAGATATTGAAATTGTGTCAATAGAAGATTGCCCCGGCTTCACCAACAAAGACCTCATATTGAATTTGGAGAAATACAGAACAGATAAAAGGCAGTACATCAAAGGAAATGTTACAATTTTGTTCAACTTTGATGAAGACATAAAGATTACTCTGAAAGGTATAAACACTTCTTTGAATCATATAAATATATTCGAGAACACGTAAGAGGGTCTTACATGTATTACATAATTTAAAACATGTTTCGTATATGTTCCTGAGCGTCTCTTTAAGTGACTTTATTCAACTTAATGAGAAAAGTTGCACATATATTAACAAATATTCCTCTTCATTTTTTAATATGATTTGATAAAAATATTTTTTAAGCTTTAAGAGGGTTTTACATTTGCAAGTTCTCTATACCAAGAGTCACACTAAACATCTTATTATTAGGATTTCTTTAAGCGACGATTGGAACCTGTTTACACTTGGAGAACCCAAATCACCACAACAAATTTTTAAAAACCTGACGGTCGTTTCACTCACCAAGTTAGCGACATCAGAGGATAAAAAATTCTAAACGTTTGATGACTACAACTGTGTTTATATTATGTGTGGATACACGGCGCAGATAATTGATGGTGCTTTTATTGCTATTTACCCGAACTTCCTTTATCATTCATTGGCACACTTATTTGACGTAACCTCTTTGTTTCCTAGCGTCCCCACGAAACAAACGCTAAGGTATTTATAACAGTTTTTTAAAATGGATAATGTAAATGAATAAGTCTGCAAATACTATTTAACTTTAGCAAATCTTTGTATTAAACAAAATGTTTTTCAACCGAGCAATAAGTTTTTTGAACAAACCAAAGGCTCGGCAATGAGTTACTTCCTATCTCCATTTGTTTCGGACGTTTTTATGAGTATATTTTAATCTGAACTAGAAAGTGAAATTTTGTAGTTTCCTAGAGTATGGTTTCGTTACGTGGATGATATTTTCGCAGTGTTCAACACAGACCTTTGCATAATAGACGATTTTGCCAGATTAAACAGTTAATGTGACTCTATGAAGTTTATTCATGAATTAGTAATTAATAATAAATTACCCTTTTTTGATGTACTAGTTTTAAAAAATAAAGACGAGGGCAAACAAAACGACATTTTCAAAGTAGATTTAAAGAACATTTAGCATTCTACTCTCAACCCACCTTCAAATGTTCAACCACCAACAGTCCCCAACGTCGCGCATAAAATGACTGATATCATTTTCAAAACTAAAAAGGTACGAAAGATGCTCTCTTCTCTTAATACCAGGAAAGCCTCTGGCCTTGACGAGATCCCAGCAATTGTTCTCAAAAAATGCGCACCAGAACTTGCTCCTGTCCTGACTCGTCTGTTTCAGATATCTTACAATAAAGGCATATTCCCTAGTAACTGGAAAACTGCTCGAGTACAACCCATCCCCAAGAAAGGATCCAAAGCGCTTCCTAGCAACTACAGGCCTATTTCTCTCCTTTCAGTCATCTCTAAAGTGATGGAAAAGTATATAAACACCGAACTACTAAAATTCCTTGAAAAACACAGTCTAATCCACGACAGGCAGTATGGATTCCGTCAGCGCAGATCGACTGCCGACCTCCTTTCCTTTGTCACCCATTCTTGGAACAAGTCTATGGAACAACACGGTGAATCCCAGATTGTTGCTCTAGACATATCCAAAGCATTCGACCAGGTCTGGCACGCAGCGCTGTTTAATAAACTTCCGGCCTATGGCCTACCACCAAAACTTTGTACCTGGACAGCAAATTTCCTCTCCAACAGGAGCATATCTGTTGTTGTGGATGGCCACTCCTCTAAACTGTATCCAATTAATGCAGGAGTTCCTCAAGGTTCAGCTTTAGCCCCTACTTTGTTTCTTCTCCACATCAATGACCTCCTCTCTAGCACATCCAACCCAGTTCACAGTTACGCGGACGACAGCACCCTCCACTCAAACATACAATATTCTAAGCCTGTCTCTTTAGCCCAATTAGATGAGGATCGCAGACTCATGGAGGGTTCTGTCTCCGTAGACCTCCAAAAAATATTAGACTGGGGAAGTAGAAATCTTGTACAATTCAACCCCACCAAAACTAAGTCTTGCTTTCTTTCTCACAAGAGATACAGCAGCCCTAGACCCATCACAATGAACAACCAAGTTATTCAAAGTAATGAGTCATTTTCTCTTGTTGGCATTTCTATGGATCGAAATCTTAATTGGCACCAACATGTTACATCAATTGCAGAAGCGGCTGCTAAGAAATTGGGTTTCCTCTTCCGGGCTCGCAAATACTTTTCACCAACTAATCTCTATACCTTATACACTTCACAAATAAGGCCAAACCTCGAATACTGCTCCCACATCTGGGGTGCAGCAGCCGCTTCTACACTCGCTATCCTGGACTCCATTCAAAAGAGAGCTATACGTCTCATCGGTGACCCTACCCTCACCCAAAGGCTTCCATCCCTTGCCCACCGACGTGCCGTTGGTGACCTCTCTCTCTTTTATAGATATCTGCACGGGCACTGCTCAGAGGAGCTTTCCTCCATAATTCCCCCACCTGCTGCCCCCAGCAGATCTACCAGGGGAACAGAGCGAATGCACCCTTTTACTGTCCAGGTCACCAGACATAGAACATCTTGTTATGCCCGCTCTTTTGTCCCGAGGACTTCCAAGTTGTGGAATTCCTTGCCGGCACATGTTTTTCCTTCTCCTCCGAACCTCCAAACCTTCAAGTCCAGAATTAACAAGTTGCCTCTTTCCTCCTTGTCAACACCCACGGTACGATAGTATTTAGGCTGTAAGCCCTCGTGGTGTGTTGTTGACATAAAAAAAAAAAAAAAAAAAAAAAGCACATCTATGATACGGTACTATAGATAGATCTTGCGTGGCCAGATATATTTGCGATACTAATCAACTACGTAGATAAAGATAACCCAAAATTAATAAAAAAAATTTAGACAACCAGGACCAGGATATATATATATATATATATATATATATATATATATATATATATATATATATATATATATATATATATATATATATATATATATATTGCCATGTTATATAGCTAAACCCAAATTAAAACAAACTAAAATATTAAATGAGTAAGACGAAGTAACCTACACTACGCAGAGACCAAACCGAAATACACCAAATGATCATAAAGTAACTGTAAACTAAGAAAATATAGCAAATCTAGATAATGTTAGTGTCTAAAAGGGTTACTTACAATTAGTGATGTGAAAACGGTTATTTTCTGTTAACAGTTGAAGCCGTTAACGTTATTTAATAATAACCGTTGAAAATAACGGCTTCAGTTATTTATCTGTTATTTTATACTGGATAGTCGATCTATAGTATCCTACATTCCCAAAGCTGTGAGCGAGAGCGAGCACACTAGTATAAATGCATTGTATTTTTACTCCGTATATATATATCTATATATATATATATATATATATATATATATATATATATATATATATATATATATATATATATTCATTTAATTTTTTATATTTAAATGTATATAGATATTAAAAAATTTTGTATCATTATATTTTTTTTATCAATTTGATAACTATTATCAGACAAACCTAAATGACGTGTTTACTGTTGTCTTAGGTAATGTATATAAATTTAAATAAATAAATACTTTAATTTCACGTGAAATAACCCTATTTTGCGTTGTCTATAATGAAAGTAATAACACGTTTATACAGAAATTCATCTTTTCACCCAACATTTTTTATTATTAAATATTTGGCTTTACATATTAGTGGGAAACTCAACTGTTTCAAAAATAACAGCTTCTCAGTTTAACAGAATAACTCTGTGTAGTAGTGTCCGTATGCCGTATCCCCATCAACAACCGGTTAAAGTTAAAATTAAAATTAAACCGTTTTATTGTACCGAAGATCGTACGTCCCTAAAGCTGTGAGCGAGAGCGAGCACACTAGTATAAATAATAATGTTATGAAGTACAGTCCGCTTTATACTGTATACCCATACATATTTAGCATTCCCAATCTCATGGCTATTCATCCCGTTAAATGGTTAAATAACAGTTGCCGATGAAAACCTATGTTAATTCATCGAACCTAGTTGCAGTGGAACTGAAACAGACACGACTCCGAATTCTAGTTTAGTGTAAAAAGCGTTATTTTTTAAGCTGTTATTTTATATAAGTCCATAACTGGTGGTTACCGTACGGTTCGGTAACCGTTTAAAAATAACTGACAGTTAAATAACGACCCATCACTACTTACAATGTATATTATGGGCTAAACATATCATATACCAAAAAGATTCAGATAGTCGAACAACAATCTTTGAATTTATTTAGTGGGTCAAAACAACAGTAGTCCCAAGTATACAGGTCCGATCATAGATGCACAATTGGTGAATTAAATGACTAAAATAAGGTGTAGAATTTGTAAAAGTGAACTATATATGGGCACAAACGTTGGACAATAACTAATAAAAGGACTGCAAATTTGTTAGCTGCAGTGAAATATAAGTTAAGTAAAGATGTAAATTAGATTGTAAGGGGGTTGTTGTATTAGCTAGTATGTATAAGTTTTGTAGTAATTTAAGTAAATAAAATTTGGTGACAGATTTAGATTGCCCAGAAAAAACTGTCTTAACAATGTCATAGTTAAAAAAGGTGTAGTTCGTTTAGTGAACAATATCACAGTTAGAAATGTCTAGTTCTTTTGGTATTCGCTTAAAAACAAAAAAACTAAAATTAAAGCTATCGTTTTTTGTTGTTGAATAATTAAAAAACTAAAAATGACATCTCAAATTTTCTTTCAGATAATTGATCACAATAAAAACGCGCAACTTTGACTTAATTAGACCATCCTCGTATTTCTTACGGTTTACAACATCTCAATGGTGAGGCTCAAATTTGGACTACCCTATATATATATATATATATATATATATATATATATATATATATATATATATATATATATATATATATATATATATATATAGCACGAAATTGGTACGATTGTACGATTACATAACACACATATAAAACTTCTTTAAAAGCAAATAAAATTCGTGGTATAGCTTGTTAATGTTTACTAATCAATCACCTCTTTAAATTTTACTGGTGATATTTTATGGAATGCCATTTAAACGTTATATTTACAGGTGTTGGCAGCCAAACTCTGAAGCCTGAGAAGACATATATAAGGAACAAAAGTTTGTGTCGTATAATAGACAATTATATGTTTGAACATTTTCTCAATAGTAAAATTGACAGCTTCTGTCCCATACCACCAGGATATTATGAGATCTCGGATGTGTCGCCGTCAATCACAGAACTCAACTTCCCTTACGAAATGCTGGGCTATAGAACCTTTCTAATTGAATTGGCCAAAGATCGTCAGCTTTTTGCTTGCAAGATACTGAAGCTAAAAAATACTGCAGAAAACACCGGATATATATGAAAGTAAAACAGTCTTCAACAATAGCTAAGTGTTTTTGTATTTAAAATTTTCAGCAGTCTTTAATGTTTATGTTATTATTAGAAATAAAATCATTTCAACGAGGTATGTTTCCTTTTAAGCTGTGAAAAATTGGTATTATGACTTTTACAGAGCGCATAAAATTTTATTGAGTGCATCCAAAACTCGTTGCGTTTTAAAATATTGACCTTAAGAACGCTTATTGACAGTAGTAACTTGCACATAAATTTAAATCTTAGGAAATTATTGTCATCCAAACCTATGCCCAATGTTGTTTCTGCAAGCTACATGTTTTTGTAAGGTGTAATGCAGATTTATTTATTTACAATTTTGCCCCCTTAACCCTGGAATGTTACAAAAATGTTCAGAACCTATTCTGCTATAGTGGGGTACAATCGTACCCCAAATAAAACTTGGCTCAATTTTCGAACATTTTCTTTATTTATAAAAATAACATTATAGCATCTTAGAAAATTTCTGCAAATACAAGTAAATCACTAGAAACGTATTAATAAATTATTCGGCACAAGTTGGGCACACTTTTTTCTGATGCTGTAAACATATTAATGTGTTGCACATTGCACACGTACTCCTGGATTTTCGGTCTTGCCTGCTGGGACGGAAAGTGCATCTACCCGTGTTAGTATTGGGCCTTGTTGGTACTTCTACTGTAGGGGCTATTTTCAGTACATTCAGTATAGTCTGACGGAGTTCACGTCTTAAAGTTACGGTTTCCAAACGACTTTCCATTAGAGGTCTCTCACCAAATCCAGTGCAAGCTTTTTCACATATGTTCTTCTGTTGGATACATTTTCGTTATTTGGCGCATTAGACCCACGTAGAAGAACCATAGAATTTGACACGATTATATTGAGCAAATTGTAGAACAAGCATAATGACCAACGACGTGTTTTCTACCCACAGAATAAGTGTGACACAGTTGATCTAAAGTGTCCACTCCTCCTTTTGTTGAATTATAAAATTGTATAATTTCTGGTAGTTTGTTCGTATTCGGTTCATCACCTTTTTGGTGCGTTGTTGAGAGCATTACGACAGTTTTCTTCTTAATCTTTGAGGGACAAAATGAAAGTAGTGTAAGTTCACCACTATAGCAGAACATGGCGGAATTTACCTCCCCTATATATATATATATATATATATATATATATATATATATATATATATATATATATATATATATATATATATATATTGCTATGTATAGACATAGGATAGAAATTAGAATAATAATATTAAGAAATAATGGTCAAGTTATTTTAGTAGTGCAATAGAACTAAAGGAATATAATTTAAATGGAAATCTAAAGAGGTTTTATGTTGTTATTTTAAAAGAATAAGTATTAAGTTAAAGTAAAATATATTGATAATGCAGTAGATATCGTGAAATAAAAAGCAAGATAAAGTGAAACAAACAATTTTTGTATGGTTTGTTATCTAGTGATAGGAGACTTGTGGTGAGATTTATGATGAGGAAGGACCGGTTGGCCAGGTCGAAGACAAAACAGCCGATAAGGCGAGGGCTGCTCGGAGAGGCAGTAAAAATTAGGATGGCAGTTGGAGAGCGTCGTAGAGTAAACAAGTAAATGTAGTGGCTCGTGGTCGGTACAGACAATTACCAATAGAAAATTCAGTTGGAGAGCGTCGTAGAGTAAACAAGTAAATATAGTGGCTCGTGGTCGGTACAGACAATTACCAATAGAAATATATATATATATATATATATATATATATATATATATATATATATATATATATATATATATATATATATATATATATATATATATCACACCGATAACTCAAAAAATAATGGGCCGATGTTGATAAAATTTGGTATGTACCTTTGTAAATGGCTTGGATAAGTTCGTTATTCAGGAAAATCGGACGAGATTTTCCGGGAAAATTTTGTGTTTTCATTTGAAAAAAAAAATTATCTCAAAAAAAATCTATGATAACCAAATTTGGTAGGTAGGTTTATGATATGAAAAGTAAACTACACACCAAAGTTTAGATTTCTATATTACAAGAAAAAAAAGTTATAATAAAATATTTTGTGACAGATGATTTCTATGAAAATTCACTACCATAACGCACTTGCTGCGTCCAGGCTTTTAAAATATAAATTTCTATAAAATAAATATCTGGTTTGCGTTAATTAAAATATTGTTAATAAAAATGTTTTGTAGTATATTCGTACCTTTATTAACAGTTCTTATCTCAGTTATGTAAATGGACAAAAAAATATCAACAACTCCTTTATCTCAAATTCCTATAAAACCACTCACAGTTCGGTTGGTGTTTGTCCTGCAAACAAGTTACATATATTATTAGTTTATCCTTCCTAATTTAGTTCTAGTCGGCACAAAACTCCACGTTCGTTAAGCACTTCTTGCGGCTGGTGTTTTGTGGTGAATTATGGCTTTTTTATTTGTACGCAAATACTTTAAATTTTAAAAGTCCCTAGAGAATGCGGTTTTTAAGTTTCATTTCTTTGTATCAAGTGGTGTTGCATTTAAAAAATAGCATATAATACCTAATTTGTTAAAAGAAAGTGAGTGTAGTCATTCATGGGGCATGGTTTCCTGCGCCGTTCCGTTTGTGTTGGAATTCAGTGCTAAGTGTAAGTTTTAAATCCATATATTATTAGTGCTCTAAAACTTGTTATTGGTTTACGTAAATCTCTTAAAAATGGAAGCAAATTTCAAAATGCCTGGAGCGGAAAATGCATTATAGTCGCGAATTTTCTACCATAAAACGTATACTTTTAACAAAAATTTAGATTTAGGAGTAAAAAGCAAAAACTTATGAGCATTTAATTTAAAAACGTGGGGTTCCACTGGAGATCAAAAAAGGACAAGCCAAAATATCGACTATAATAAACAAAATCTATTAAATACCACAAACAGAGATTAACTTTTCTTAACATAGAGCTCAAAATGTACGACACAAATGTACTTGAAAATTTTCGTACTCATATATGACGCGCCTCCGTGCTCCGTGGTGTAGTCCAATGAGCCTTCAGCTGCTATACAGAGATACAGAATGTAAGGGTTCGATTCACGGTCACAGTTTCGTCACTGTCTGTCTGTTGGGTGTTTGTTTGTTTGTTATCTTTTCCATAAAAACTATTTCCTAAACGGGGGGATCAGTTGGTTGGTACCATTTATGTTGTGGCATAATCACATTGACTAATTGTCATTAAGCAATGATCTACACTAACCAATATTTTTAGAATATATATATATATATATATATATATATATATATATATATATATATATATATATATATATATATATATATATATATATATCGTGTGTTTTCCAAGTGGCTCGCACCATTAACTTTTTTAGTTTTGGAGCGAAAAAAAAATGAAATTGGCTATGTTAGTATATGACATAAATACAGATTGATTGACGTATTCGGTTGTTTTCAGTGACGTCCGGTTTCACCGTAAATGTCTGCAACATTTGTTTTTTAAATTGGACCTATATACCTTTCCAATTTCCTTTTCAATAATTAAGAACAAAACCACCAATTTATTATTATAACCTACTTATCACAAATGTCATTACGATTATAGCACATTCCAATGTTGTAATGATATGAAACTATAATAGGCGGTTTATAACATTTTAACTTGAAATACCATGTGTGTGGTACCAAATTATTCGTAAAAAAATACTTTTTCCGAGTATGCTAATGAGCCAAACTCATTCTATTAAAAAAAAAGTTATGATTAAAAATACGGTTTGGGGACCTTTTAACCCACTAGAAAAAGAGATAAAAAACCTTTGATCATCTCATCTATATTTCCCTTGCTCCTTGATTAAAAAATAATGGTTTTAACACATTCATGACTCGTGACACTCTAGATTTAAATTAAACAAATATTTTTAGGCGAATTTTAGAAGTTGAAAAATGAGGTGTCATTGTATTCGGAATGTCAATCAAATAAAGCAAAAAAATACCGGAGGTCTAATTTAAAAAAGAAAAGTTGCCGACATTTCCAATGAAACCGGAAGTCACCGAAAACAACTGAATATGTCCATCAATCTGGATTTATGTCGTATACTCCCATACCAAATTTGATTTTTTTTATCTTAAAAAATAAAAAAGTTATTGGGGTGAGCCACTTTTGAAAAACACACCGTATATATATATATATATATATATATATATATATATATATATATATATATATATATATATATATATATATATATATATATATATATATATATATATATATATATATATATATATATAAAGGCTGCCAGGAAAAGATTTTGCCGAAAAAAACCTGAAACACCTCCAGTTTGCTTGTGAGGGAGACACCTTTTGACCCAAAAAGTATAGCCGAAATTTTACCCTCCTAACCGGGGGTGTCATCCCTCGAATTTTTTCAAATAGAAATAAGGGTCTTGTGATAGTTGAAAAGAGTTTTTGATTTCTTATATATTGCTTTTTCATTTTTGAAATTCGGTTTATTTGTTTCGAAGATATGGATTTTTGAAATATTACTAATTCTTAATGCTTGAGTTGGGCCTTACCAGCGTCAATTACAAGATAAAAATGTTGTTAAAGGTTTGCATAGGTAATAAAAAGTCATTTAGAATAAGGTGCTCCAAAAAAACCTAAGGAAAATATGTTTTGTAATAATACAAGATGATGTGGAAAAGTGTGTGATTTGTGTGTTGCTGATAGTACGAATGCATGTGTGCAAGAGTTGTTACAACGAATAAATGTAATTCCCTCCAGGTTTCTAATTCAGATTCCGGATTCTGTGGTGTGTACTTACTCTCGGATTAGTTGTTTTTAGTGAATTTTTATTAAAAAAAATTCACTAATAGAGAGGTATCGATGGTGAGACTTTGCAAAAAATTTTTCAAATGAGCCGTATTAGAACCCCTAGAACCCATGTCCGGGGTCAGAATTTTTATATGTTTATATATATATATATATATATATATATATATATATATATATATATATATATATATATATATATATATCCGTCTGATAACTCAAAAAATAATTAAATGATTTCGATGAAACTCGGCAAGTGCCTTTCTTGAGTTCGTTGGCCAGGAAAATCGGACGGGGTTTTTCGGGAAAATGTTGAGTTTTCATTCAAAAAAAAATTTTTTTCCTGAAAATTTCGATAAAATTTGGTCTGCATATTGCTTTGGGAAAGACCTAACTATGTACCAAAATTCAGCTCTCTAGGGTTACAGAAAATTGAGCTATTCAAGTTTGAAACATTTATGTTTACATCATAGATGAAGTATGTGGTTGCTGTTGGTTAGTCAATGACAGCTGCTATCAACGCTATTTTGGTTCATGTTCAGGTCCCACGCTGCTTCAGCTAGTCGCGGATAGATGTCGCGCGTAGCTCTGCATTCCTAGCATGATAATAAATATATTAGCTTCTCTTTAAATATTAATTTTTATGGTTAAGTTTTAAATTGAAGTTGATCCTAAACACAAAAGAGACAAGGAATAGTGTAGTAATGATACACTACTGAATTTTGACAATTTGTTTAATTTGCGCAGAAGTAGTTAGGTACCTAAGATAAACTAACATTTTATTTTTATCTACTTGTAATATTAGTGAATTTTCGTAGAAAAAATTCACTAATGGGGAGATCCCGACTTTTGATATATATATATATATATATATATATATATATATATATATATATATATATATATATATATATATATATATATATATATATATATATATATATATATATATATATATATATATATATATATATATATATATATATATATATATATATATATATATATATATATATATATATATATATATATATATATATATATATATATATATATATATATATATATATGTATCCTTCTGATAACGCAAATAAAAATAATTAACCGATTTCAATGAAACTGGGCAACTGCCTTTCCTTTATTAATGGCTTGGATGAGTTCGTTATCCAGGAAAAACGGACAAGGTTTTCCGGGAAATTTTTGAGTTTTCTTTAAAAAAAAACTCTCCGAAAATAACAAAGCTGTTTTAATGTAATTTACTATATATGTTGCCTTGGGAGAGGCCTTGTTAATCACCAAATTTCAACTTTCTAAGTTTACAGGAAATTGAGTTATTCAAAGTTAAAAAAAATTGTTGAAACTTTTTTTGCTCAAAAAATTGCTAAGTTATTTAATGAAATTTGGTAAATATCTTGCCCTAGGAAAGACCTTACTACACACCAAAATTAAACTTTTTAAGTTTATAGAAAACTGAGTTATTCTAATTTGAAGCATTTAATAAAAATTCACTACCATAACGTACTTGCTGCGTCCAGAGTTTTTAGAATATATAATAGCTTAATTATATATCCTAATATTAAACGGTGGCTCACGTAGAATCTCAATTCAGTGAATATTAGTTGATCTCTTATCATTATCATTGTCGTTATTCACTAGTTACTGTGTGTGCTATTTTGTTTTTCATTGCTTTTATAGTGGTGAATATTATATTATTATCATATTCGATAATAAGCGTCATCCCCATGGTGGTGTTCTAAGTTAACTCAAACATTTAAAATTCTTAACGCATCTTCAAAGCGAGTTTGAAAAGCTTAAATTCCCGCTCATTAAAAATAATGCTTCGAGAATTCCAAAACCGTTACTTTTCATAAGCGAATGTTTTTTTCAAAATTTGCTTGACTAAATGTAGTTAAGCGAAAGAACATATAATGAGGAATTCTTTTTTGCGATAATTTAGAATCATATGTTGGAAAACTTCGGCTTTTGTTATGTGGATTCTCTAGATATTAAATCGCACTCGATTTTATTTGGTTTTATTTTCTTAGCCTCGTCCAGAGAGTGACAGCGATATTGGTAGTTCCAATATTATATAAATGTTCAACATATTTGGAGAGAAATATCACAATATAGGGTATATAGATTGCACAAGCTATTCCGAAGTAAATTCGTTTGTTACTGAAATGCGATTTTTTATTTTAATTGCATCTGTGGAATTGTATTAGCTATTTAATTATCAACTTAGATAAATAAATAAATTGATTTACACTATTTTATTGAATGTATAACTTCAGCGAAACTACAGTTATGCATTCAATAAAATAGTGCAAATCAATGTGTTCACAATGAATTTACATCAAATATCGAGAGCCTCGGTGGTTCAGGGGTGAGAACGTGTGCCTCTGAACCGAAGAGTACTGGGTTCGATCCCAGGGTAGTCCTTTCACTTTTTCAGTACAAACTGTAACATTAACATCAACCGATGTTCTGGCATTGTATTTGAGCAAGTTGAATGTCTGCACGTTCCGCTCTTCGGAGGGGGCGTAAAGCTGTCGGTCCCGTGTCAATGCGATGTTGGGCACGTTGAAGATCCATACCCCCCTTACATAAAGGCAGGGGTTCGGCAAAATTTCCAAGATAGTGAGGTGAAACTGCTCCCTGGCGTCGGTGATTGGCCATAGTCGCGGAAATAGGCCGACGTTAAAGAAACAAAACGCACACACACATATCAAGTATCGGCCTTCACAATATCCTACTCAATTCTGTTATTTGCTCTAAAATAAAGCACCTACAATTAAAGAACAATGAACAAATTTAAAAAACTTGATTATATCACGTAAAGGCACAAAGGAACGCGAAACTAACTTTAAGTCTCTTCCAAAAGTAACAGTATTTACGTCATTATATATATATATATATATATATATATATATATATATATATATATATATATATATATATATATATATATATATATATATATATATATATATATATATATATATATATATATATATTTATATTTGTGTGTGTGTGTGTGTGTGTGTGTAATTTTTTGTTGTAATTGATAAATGATCAGTATTTTGGAAGAATTTTCCGGTTTAAGAGGAGAAGTTATGTGAGAGTATCAAGATCTGGCAGTTCCCTTTATTGTGTTTATTGCAAGCGCAAGCGTTAAGCTTATTTGTAAAACACATTGTAAAGCTATGTACTAATAAATATACTAATTATATATATAACGAATTGATTTCGATAAAATTTGGTGAGTACGTTCATTTTGCAAGTGGATTGGATAAGTTCGTTAGCCAGAAAAATGGATCCTGTTTTTCCGAAAAATTTTGTGTTTTCTTTCGGAATTTTTTTTTATATCTTCGGAAGTAACAAAGTTATGACAACCGACTTTGGTTTGTGAGTTTATATCATAAAAAGTAAACCTGGGTTTCTTGGTTAAGAAAAAAATTATAAGCATTTTAAAATTTTATAGTTGTTCTACCTAAAACGTCACAGTCGCGATTTAAACGTCAAAATTGACAAGTTTTCTACAAGGAACCTGAAACGAATATAAATTATGTAGAAAAAATTTCGTAAGAAATGTGTTTTAGAAAGCTTTATATTTCAGCTTCAACGGTCATTGCCCTTCATTTTACTAAAATATTTGCAAAAAATTTATTTCAAACAGGTCCTTTCTCTGATGCTTTGGCAGTAGTCTATTTACTTGATCTTCTATTCCTATATCAATGCCTTAACAAAAAACTTTGCAACCCCTTTTAAACATTTTATGCGTCGTGAAATGTGAGATTTGACATAGTTAAAGTTCATATGGGGAAGAAGTGCAGAAAGATAAAATTTATGTATAATATGTGTTACAAATAGATTAAACATAATTTTGTTTTCATGAGATAACCGGTCCGTACCAATTTTCAGCTGACCGTTAATATCTATATATAAAATCTGTCAATGTGACATACATAATACTCTATGGTCAAACAGATGTATATAGATGCCTTCATACTGAATGTCAAACATATAAGAGTCTATGGTCAGGCAGTCGGACTGAGATTATAGAGGGATACTCTATGAAAAAAGAACGTTAATAACGATCAAACTTAAAAATTTAATGGAATACGGTCGAATTTCGACCGCTGGAACGATCACTAGTTATATTACACAATCAGATTACGTGGCTATTAGGCGACCTTTTTTTGGGAAAAGTGGTAGTTCTTCATGGTTAAATGGTGTGGTAGGCTGGTAGTCAGGAACTGTTGGTAGGGAGTTTCTCCTTTCTATCAAATTTTGTAAGGTGTTTTTTTTTAAGGTTTGCATTTCCAGCTCATTTGCAGCTTGTTTACCCTGCACAGCATCTTAAATTTGCTCCAGGTCTCTTAACTGTATTTGGACTTGAGAGCACAGCATTTGGCTGATGGTTAATGCACGCACGGGTTTCTCTAAGCCTATTTCTGATATTTTCTCCACAAAACGGACATTGCTCTAATCTGAAAATGTATCTATAAACAATATTAATATTAAAAATGACAACAACGCCCGCGCCTCGAATAAACTTGCCTTCGTTATTTTAACTTTTATTGAAATTTCTCTGTCCCGTTTGGCATTCGTTGACTTATGTTTAGCACAGTGGGTTAAGAAAATAAACGAATGTACTCAAAATTATCATTTATAATTAAGCGAAAACAGAACGTTACCTATGCAACGAAAAATTGACAGAAAATAGGACACATTTAGGTTCTAAGTAATTAACAGAGTTCTATATGTTATGTTCTGTGCTAATTGATAGAAAATTATATAAGTGACAGTATGAACTTTAAAATTTTTCAGTTCCTAAAAAGTAAACGTAAATGAAAAAGTATTGAATTTGTTACGAAAATTCACAAAAAATCCTCCACCGCTAACTCAGAAGATAATAGGCCGATTTTTCTTCCTGAAAATTTTTACACTTCCCGAAATAACAAAGGTATAGCAACCAAATTTGGTACGCGGCTTTATATTATAGAATGTGAATTACATACCTAAATTTAGATACATTTTAGGTATATAATTTCAACATTATGAATTTTTCAGCAAATTTCGGGTAGAAAATATTAGGTAATTTTTTTTTAGCGTTTATGAAGAAATAATTTTTTGGAATATTTTTTCGAAGTGTTGGTAAGAATAAATGCTCATTAGGTTATTACAAAAAAAATTATTTCACATTTTCGTACAAAATAATTGTTTATCAAAATTTAGCGAAAAACATAGTTTTCGTGTAACATTACTGAAGCCAAAATTGTCCTTAGAGAAATTGCTTGCAAATTTTCATGCAAACGTTTTTGTTTGGAAATTTGGCAAAAAGCTTTTTGTGGCTAATTATATCTTGGCAGGTGTGTAAACAGCATGAAGGGGTTCGTTGTCCAGGAAAATGGGATCGGTTTTTTCGGGAATATTTAAATTTTATTTTCGAAAAATTATTGCACTTTTTTTTTGAAATAATAAAGTTATTTTGGTTAAATATAGTTCATTGTTTCTACCATATAGGTTATACCAAATATCATGCTTTTATTAGGAAAATATATATTTCCCATTAAAAACAATTTTATGAAAATTCAGTTCCATAACGCACTTGCTGCGTCTAGACTTTTTACAAATAATAAAAAACTGTTCAGACAAGTAGCACGTTGTCGTTAACAAAAAGCTGTTAAAGTTTATACAAACAATAATTAAATGCCGTCATACTTTCTTGCTAATAGAGAAAACTCCGCAGACTCTGATTGAGAGAGCTCATTCCTTGAAACACCCTGCGGTATTAAATTGTTTTTCGTCGAACGCCGGGATATTGCAGATCGGCTAATATTGTCCGTAGGGAAGGCAAGGAACTATTAGTCACTTCGCGGGCTCTATTTTGAGACTGCCTAGCTTGCCAAAAGCGTAACTGATTACTTTTCTCTGATATTTGTAGACTGGAAATCACTTTCTTTCACCACGTCCGTTTTTTCCTGCG
Source organism: Tillus elongatus (assembly GCA_964006375.1). NCBI lineage: Eukaryota > Metazoa > Arthropoda > Insecta > Coleoptera > Cleridae > Tillus > Tillus elongatus. The sequence continues at coordinate 121,441,460 of OZ023265.1, forward strand.
TAATGAATCGACCATTGATGCCGTATGTTATTTGAGATTGTGTTGATTTATTTTTAGTTGCACTTGAATCCACAGTTTGCATTGGTGCAGATTTTTCTACATTATTTATTCGATTGGCTGTTTCGAAACTCAAGTTGCTTTTATAGTCTATCTCGCAAAAAAAGGTATATACTGTAAAAAATACTGCTGCAAATTGAATCATAACTTTCACATAGAGGTGATAATTTTTATCCTCTTCATGAAATTAATTTAGCGCCCATGACTTGGCCGCAAAGAAAATATTTGTATTCCTGTACACATAGACTTCTGTTTGTTTGTGTTTTGTTTCTTTAACGTCGGCCTATTTCCGCGACTATGGCCAATCACAGACACCAGGGAGCAGTTTTACCTCACTATCCTGGAAATTTTGCCAATCTCCTGCATTTCTGTAGGGAGGGTGGGGATATTTAACGTGCCCAACATCGCAAGCACAAGGGACCGACGGCTTTACGCCCCCGCCGAAGGACGGAACGTTCACACATTCAACTTGCTCAAATACAATGCCAGAACCACGATTGATGTTAATTTTACAGTTTGTACTGAAAAAGTGAAAGGAGAAACCTGGGTTCGAACCCAGTACCCTTTGGTTGAGAGGCACACGTTCTTACCCCTGAACCACCGAAGGTCTAAAACGTTTTATTACTCGACTTTTATTGAAAAAACGTCAATATTCACCAATTAACCCCTTATTAACCCCTTATTTATTCCCTAGCCCCTAAACGGATCTTAGCAAAAAACAATTCGAAGCGTTCCCTTGTCTGGTGCTAACTGGATACCAAATTTGAGGATGATCTCTCAATTCGTTCGAAAGTTATTGCGCCTATTAACAGACAGACTTATATGCCGACAGACCGCCAGACCGACCGACCGACAGACAAAAAAAATTTCGTTCCAGAATTAATTTTTATATATGTTTTGAGACTTTTTACGCCGTATTAGCAAAACTAAATTTTTAAATTTATTTATTCCACCCCCACACATTTAACCCCCAATTTAATTTCAGCACAGGATACCAGATATTTGATGAAATTAGAAATTTCGAATAAATAAATCCTAAAACGTTATATTACTCAAGTTTTAACAAAAAAAATATAAATTTTCACCAAATCACCACCCATTCATCCCCTACCCCCTAAAGCGATTTTACCCAAAAACAATGTAAACCGTTCGCTTCTCGAGTTCTAACTGCATACCAAATTTAAAGATCATATCTCAATTCGTTCTAAAGTTATAGTGGCTACAAGCAGACAGACATACAGACCGACAGACCGATGGACCAACAGACAAAAAATGCGTTCTCAAATCATATTTTCTATATGTTTTGATACTTTTTACGACGTTTTGCTCACGTTGACGGTAGTCAGTCAGAAGGAGCTTTTGAACCACCATCATTTTGTAAAAGTGGAATTTCAGACGTTTCTTTAAAATGTCCATGAAACCTCCGCGAGTAATTTGCAATGCGTGTCCGGTTAACTGGATTTAACTTAGAATAACATTCGACCACATATCTTTTTCTTCATATTTACACTACCGTGTGTTCGAAAAACATTCACCTACAGAATTGTATTACGCGAGGGAAGCACATCACGCGGCGGAAGTCTGAACCGACGACGAAACCCACGCCGAGTAGCCAGAAAACTCGAACAGGTTTCTCTACGGCAAACACGCTATACTTCACGCTCCTGTTTTACATTGATAGTAGGCTGCCTGACACTTGCTAGGAGTTGAGCGGCCGGCGACCTTGTTCGACCATTCCCCTCCATGTAATACCCATTAGAAAAACGTCTGTTTTGGTTTGACCACTTGTATGAAAATATATAACGTCTGAAACTGACTTCGGATGTCGGTTCTAGATGTTCTGATTGGCGCTCATTTGAAAAAACCTTTCCAAATTTGAAAGTTGTTATCCCTATATAAACCAAATTCTCTTTATGAAAATTTGCTTACACTGCATTTAAAACATCTATAACTAAAATGTAATTGTAAATAAACTTTCCAGATTCTCTTTCCTTCTTTATATATAGTAAATACAATTAAGATAGAAATATAAATTCATAACCACTGTGGAAAACAATAACAGCACTGGTATAATCTTATGAAGAGTCTATCATTTATCCTCTCTCTCTTTCCCTCTTTATCTCTCCCTCTATGTCTCTCATTTTCTCTCAGTTCCATTAATTCAGAAACTTCCCAGTACACTTTAGAAAGTATAAACACATAGATAACTGGCCTTTCACACTTTGATGTTAGCACAAACTCTCTCATTCGCTTCAACTGAGAACTGCAGTTTATCAACCAATTTACTCCACATTTCACTCCCATAAATAATGCTGTTTGCTGTTTCGAAATCGACCGAAACAAACTGATTCTTGGTTGCGAGAGAACAGCAATGACATGTACACATTCTGAAGCTGATTGAATTTTGTAGTGGGAGCTCGCAATTATAGGTCCTTGATTACATATGTGTTATGCAATGTTTGGTACGGCTACTATATTCTCTCTTGTATTAAGAAACTACATCATTCAACATTACTCCTACTTTCTTTGACTATATACAAATAGATATAAATAAAGGGTTATTGATTTCTTTATAAAAAATATATAGTACAACAAGGGCATAGAATCAGTCAAAAAATAATAACTGATTTGAAAATAAAACATGTAAATAACTAAAAGTATACAAGTATGCGTTTAAACAAAATCAGGTGTGCGGAAGAACAAGAGAAGGAGCTACAACAGCAAGCAGATCCTCATAGCTTCAGACGGCCAGGCAGCCCTGAGGGCCATAAGTAGCCCACGAGTAATCTCCAGGCTGGTAAGTGAGTGTCGAGACGAGACGAGCGACCTGGCTGGGCAGAATAAGGTCACCCTTATCTGGGTGCCAGGTCACTCGGGGGACAAAGGTAATGAAGGAGCTGACGCGAAGAGAGGGTCAGCAGAACGATTTACGGGACCAGAACCGATTCTGGGCGTGACAAAGAGCACTTCCAGGGGAGCCATTAAGTCCTAGGTCAGAAACGTCAAAACGTGTACTGGGCAGACTGTTCAGGGCTCAGACATGGGAAGTCAGTAATTGACGAACCCAGTTCAAAGAGAGCTGTGGAGCTGCTAAATCTTAGCAGAGGACAGCTCAGAAACATAACAGGTCTCTTGACGGGACACATGGCCGTCAAGAAACACATGCATAAAATGGGGCGGTGCGAGGGGGATCTCGTATGCAGACTCTGCGGCGAGTGGGAGGAATCAGCCCGGCACATCTTAGGAGAGCGTAAAGCTCTGGACCACAAAAGGAAACTGATCTACTGTCAGTCTAGATCGGGGAGAGAGAGAGAGAGAGAGCAATATAAAACTTCACCCCCACCAATCGCTGTCTAGACTAGTTCAAGGCAGTGATTTTGGAACGGGTGGAGTAGAAAGACTAAGGGCATGCACAATAAGCCAAAGGCTGCAGTGCAGACGAGCCCTGAGGGAGAAAAAGAAAAAAAATAAGACAAACACCTATATATAAATAAAATATGTGTATAAACAAAGTGTTTTTGAAAAAACTCTAAAATATGGGCATAAATAAAATACATAAAAACAACAAAAATCTAAATAAACATGTAATACGTAAAACATAATTGACATTTATGCATATAAGTTTTTAAAGGTTCTATAAAAATATAAAATAAATAAATATGAGAGCAGCAAAAGGTTGATGTAACACATTGCAATGATGGCGCAATTACAAAAAATGTAAGTGTACAACAAATACTTTGAAAAGTAACGTTATTCGGAACTTAATTCACACATTGGGGCATCAAATTCATCGCTTGTTAGAATGAGGAACATATTTTTGCAATTAGTTTTGAGTACTTTATTATTGATTTTTTGTTGATATTCGTAAGAATGCTTACTAAGCATTTCTCTATTTTTGATACAAGTTTGACAATTTTCTTCCAATAAAGTAAGGTTGAAATAAAAATATATTCTATGAAAATGATTGATTATTTTGGCGACACCTATCGGGTCTTTCAAATATCCATTAGTTTTAGCGGGATGAATTCGAAGGGCCGGCATCGGACGTACCAGGAGCGCTAGTATCGTTCTGAAACCCAAATCTATTCCTTACTCGCTTTACATTACCAACGTGGGCTTATTTCTTTCTGCTAAGGGGTAGACTAATTTTTATACCCTTTTGTTTTTTCATTTTGTGAATTTTGTCAGGGGAATCTAGTTTTTTCACTCGAAGAGTTTTCATAGCGAGTTCTTGCTCATTTAAAATGGGCCACGGTTGACAATTTACAAAATTGTTAGTTGGTTGTACACAGTATCTATTTTATAATATTTTGTGTTATTTGGATCTGTCGTGATAACATACTCCTCCAGGGCTCGTCCGCGTCTTTCCTGCCCCAATAGCACCGCAGTCCATAGGCGTATTACTATATAGGTGTGTTTTCGCTGTAATTAATATACCGTACTAACGAATTCGAATTATAGCGAAACCGGTCTGCGGTTCTAACTATGGTGAGAATACATGTAGCCTTAGTTAAGATTACACTCCTGGACGTAAATCATACTTCGTCTATTTCGTCAAACAACACCTGATCCAAAACTTTATCGTACAACTTGAAAACATTTTTTTTTTCAAAATTTTCGTTGAAAATATTCAGTAATACAGACATAGTCATACTTCTGTTCTTTTAAAGAACAAATTGGGACTCCCACCACAAATGTCCAACCGTTTCAAGTTGATATGTATACTCACATTTACAAAATTCCGAACACGCAGTAAGAATTGATCAATTCTAATATAATTCGTGAGTAGTATGTATTTAATCAAACTTCAAAAATGATTACGTTTCCAAACATAAATATTAAACAGTAACATTTTTTTTCGATAATGAGTGGGTCCGCCACGGTTTCTTGTGCATTCGATAACTTTTTGAGGCATGCTTGAAACAAAATAACTTTTGGTATCTTGAGCATGTCATCCCAGGCTATTTGAATACGGTGAGGAAGGGCAACTAGGTTGTGATAAATTACTCCGTGAATTTGCAATCATATCCCATACATGCCGATTGGTGAGAAGTTGGGGGAGCGAGAATGCCATGAAAGCAGGAGTAGGTTATATTCTTGTAAGAACCTTGTAGTAACCCTTGCTATATGAGGACGTGCGTTGTCTTGTTGGAAGAGGGGTTGAATTAGCCCTCGTAGGTATGGCAGTGCAAAAGGCCGCAGTACGTTTCGTATGCAATAATCTGAATTCAAACTTCTGTCAATAAAAAGTAGGGGTGATCTGCTACCGCATGTTATCGCACCTAATACAATCACACCTGGTGTAAATGCCGTATACCGTAACACAGAAAATTCTTATTTCTCCACGTAATCGCCATACTCTTCTGCGACCATCGTGGACTGAATAATAGAATCAGGACTTGTCAGGGAACACAACACGATTCCATTCACCATCCTAATTTTATCCGTCGTTACACCACTCAAGCCGAGCAGCACGATGTCGAGGTGTCAGTGGGAGAGGTAAAAATGGTCTATGCGAACGACGCCCAAAAGCTAATATTCTGCGATATATCGTTTCCATATAGACTTTTTGTTGTAAAGCTCTCAACCAAGCATTTCGAATCTACCAGAGTGTAGAAACTCTATCTTTTAAAGTAACAATTCTCAAATGACGATCCTCCCGTGCTGAAGAAGCTCGGGGTTACCCGAATCTATGACGACGGTGATGCATTCCTTCTCCAGATCACTTGCACCAAGTCTATAACACTGTTGATACACAGCGTCCTATGTGGTCAAATATTTGTCTGATTGAAAAACCAGCTTCCCGCATACCAACAATGCGCCCCCTTTCGAATTCACTTGAAAGATTTTAATTGGTATGCAAACGGCGCCTAGGCATACTGGCTCAAATCTTTAATAAATTGAGCACAAATCGATGTAAAATGTTGCTTCAAACTAAAGGAAACACAAATTTAAAGACATAATTTTTTTGTGAAACCAAATTTAAAAAAAAGTTGGGGACGCAGCAAGTGCGTTATGGTAGTTATTTTTTATTAAATGCTTCAAATTTCAATAACTCAATTTTCTATAAACTTAGAAAGTTAAGTTTTGGTGTATAGTAAGGCCTTTTCTAATTCAAGATATTCACAAACTTTCATCAAAATAACTTTGTAAGTTTCGGAGAAAAAAATTTTTTTCGAAAGAAATTTCTAAATTTAAGTAACTCAATTTTCCACAAACCTAGAAAGTTTGGTTTTGGTACGTAGTAAGGTCTATCCCAAGGGAACATATCCGCTACATTCCACTAAAATGGCTTTGTAATTTTCGGAGAAAAAACAAATTCCCGGAAAACCTTGTCCGATTTTCCTGGATAACGAACACATCCAAGCCATTAATAGAAAGGCACTTGCCGGGTTTTATCGAAATCGGTTAATTATTTTTTTGAGTTATCGGATGGATACACACACACACACACACACACACACACACACATATATATATATATATATATATATATATATATATATATATATATATATATATATATATATATATATATATATATATATATATATATATATATATATATATATATATATATATATATATATATATATATATATATATATATATATATATATATATATATATATATATATATATATATATATATATATATATATATATATATATATATATATATATATATATATATTGAAACTGACCCCGGATATGGCTTCTAGGAGTCTTAGTTCGCGATCACTTGAAGACATTTTTGCAAAGTCTCACTATTAGTGATTTTTTTAAAATAAAAATTCACTAAAAGCGTAAAACTCTTCAATTTTTATGTCCATCATTATCCTTAATTATCAGAGACAAAACAGTGTAGTGTAGAAAATTTCATTGCAATTGGTTGTCTTTTACTGGGTGTTCGGCTTTTTTGGTTTAAGTATATTTTTGCAAAAAGTTTTATTTCTCTACGTTACTGCCGTAACGTAGTTACTACGTCATGAGTTTTTCCACAAGCGATCTTCCCGTAGGTGGCCGAGCCTAATATTAGTTGTTTCACACCCTGAACTAAGCAGATTGTATTGTGCAAAGTAGTAATTCTAAGTATTTGTTCCTATTACCTTTATTTAAAAATGTACGCCAAATAGAGGTTGAATTTCACAAATTCCCTACATTTCCCGGTTAACAGCAATGCTTTGTATAACACAATACATGTTATCGTATGTGATGCCGTTCATTTGGTACATCCATCACAAGCAAGTTAAATACGAGAGTAACTGATGCATCATTTGACGTCATTGTTCATGTAATTTGAATCTGTCAAAATTATGGTCATAGCTGCCACAACCAGATGATTTTGTGTATCAGAACATAATAGAGCTCATCACTTCTGGAAATAAACAGAGTGCACTTTGCATTGAGAATAAAAGGAAGTCATTTACAAAAAATTTGTAACGACAAAAGCATAAAAAATCTAATTCTTAAAAGCCCAAGTTGACAAGAAACATTGAGTTACCGTAGCCCTTATAGGCCTTACGTTGTCCTTCTTTATTTGAAGAAAAGTCACGACGCCATATGCGCATTATGGTGGCGAATTTTCATAGAATATCTGTTCCTAAAATTTTTCATTATTTAGTACATTGTAAATTGTAGATTATTTAATGAGTCGTATAAGTTTTTTGCCTCTCAGCGCTGTGATCCTAATGCAGCAGGAGCAACAGAACACCTCCTAGGCTCAGTTCTGCATGGACGGGTGACCCTAGTGCTCCAGGTAATCGGTAAAGTACCCCCAAGAACATAGTGGACCACATAAAAAGTCTGTAATTTTGGGCATGTGTTATAAAAAGAGTCATGCACAAAAGACCCATCGGGGTCATTAAATAGGACTCATTAAATATGACTTATTAAATATGACTAATTAAATATGACTCATTAAATATGACTCATTAAATAAGACTCACTAAATATCTCTCATTAAATAGAGCCCATTGGATAATCTACAATCTAGGTATTTACAAAAAAAGGAGGCACCTGCCAAATTTATAATTTTCCCTTGTTAATAGCTTGCATGCGTTTGTTAGTCATGGACCGGTTTTTCTGGACAAAAGAATGCAACCAATATTTGACCTTTCATTTAATTTACAGTTATCAATTTAAATGTAAGCATGGGTTTTGTTTATTTAATATCTGTTCATTTCTATGGCTAGTGTCTACTACCGGAGCCTCTTTATTTTGAAAATTTTGTAAGTTGATTTGGGGTACTTTTTACATTAAATTAACGTTCAATAATCATTATCATCATATTCATTGGTAAACATAAACACATTAAAATAAACTCACTCTTGTTTTAAAAGAATGGCAGTTTCAGTTATTTATTTTACAGCTACTGTATCTGCCTTTATAAACATTTAATCTTATTTTGTTTGACTGACCAAATGGGGACCAACTTTATATGTAGTACAACACAAACTAAATTGACCAAACTTTATTGACAGTCCTACAAAGTAACTTCAACGACTTCTCCTTTCGCTCTTGTTTCTTTCAGTCTTAGTTACGCGAAACTTCTGCTCCAATGTATCTTGATGTTGTTTAAATATAAGATGTAAAAGATACATTCGAGTCAGCGGACTAAGACATTTTTATCTTAAAATAATTTGTGATAAACTAGGCTTGCAGGCTAAGCAGTTTATTATTTAATAGCCTTAAAATGTTGACATAAAAATAATCAAGCTCCTTATTTTATTTATTTATATTATATGTGATTAAAATTATACATTGCATCTTACAAATAAGCTATGCTTGTGGATGTATTAATACAATTTTCGTTAACGTCTTCCTAACTGCTTCTGTCAAAACTATTATAATGACTGCCATTTTTTATTTTGTTCCTAATTTTGCTTCTTCTGCTGCTACGATCCCACCAGCGTTTCCACAGTAGCCAGAAAGATTAATATCTGATTTTATTTACATATTGATATTAATTTTAATAAAATTTTCTCAAAAAGAAACCAGAATTCTCCAGCACATAAATTTTGACATTTCTACTTGACAATGAAACCACAATTTTAGGGCATTTTGAAAATTGGACAAAACCAGAGATACTAAAACCCAAACTCTTGGTCTGTTTTAAGTTTGGCGTTTATACAGAATTGTCAGTTTTAAGTGTGGAGATCTTTGGAACCTCCATAGGCAAAAGTTACAGAGCTAATAAAATATTGCAAAAAATTTCAAAATTATTTTTTTATTTTAAGTGAAATTTCACTAATGGGTAGATCGCGACTTTTGAGGTTTAATTTTTTCAAATGTGAACGAAGTAAGAATTCTAGAACAAATATTTGGCGTTAGTTTTAATTTTTATGTGTGAGTCCGCATATAATGAAACAAACACCGTAAAATCTTTAGGCAGTAAGCAAAAAAAATCGCTGAAATATGCCAATATAAGAACTGAATATGCACATTTTGACATAAACATTTTATGTGACGTCATCGGTTTCGCAGATATGACGTCAGTGTCAATTTTTTTAAATAGTCACCCTTACTTTGAGCAGTTCTATTGGAAATAGAGGCTTTTTCTAAATGCAGATCACCAAATGTTAAGATATGTTGCATAAGGATATTTTTGAGGCATTTGATATTTGCTACCTCAAGACATGCACTTGTATTACGCTCCTGCCAAGGCTTCTCCTAACTACTGTACAATTTTTTCTACGTAATTTCAATTATTGCTAATTTGGCTTGTCCTCACTTTGTTAGTTAGCAAGCTGATGACAATTTGTTAAAAATAACGTTAACCTTATAACAGTTTATAATAAGCTTAAGTAAGATAAGCTAAGTTAAAAATGGCACTTTCAACTGAGAAACAGTGAATTATAATTTTGATGATGACAGGTTATGGAGACAATACCCTTACGCAAACTGAAGTTGCAAGTTATTCAATAATAAGTATCTGCACAGAACTATTGCACGATCAACAATCAGTAAATGGATAAAAAATTCAGAGATTTTGGCCATGTAAGAGACACATTAAAAACAAACCATCCTATAGTTACAGAAGATACATAATTAAGTATTTTACTTACCGCAAATCAGTTAGACAAGTGGCCAGAGAAGAGTCAATAAGTAAGTCTTCTCTTTATTAATGTTTAAAAAAGAATAAATGACATCCTTACAAGGTACATTTAGTTAAGTCACTTACTTGAGATGATTGTCAGCGCTACTTAGACTTTTGCGACATTATGATAAACGCTTGTAATGCCAACCCCAATTTTCTGAAAAAAGTTTTTTTTTATGATGAGGCCACATTTTATTTAAACAAGAAAATTTGTCTATATTGGGCACCCGAAAATCCACATTGGAAGTAGGAGAGCCATACCCAACTTCCGCAAGAAATAAATGTTTGTGCAAGAATTGTCGGTTCATTTTATATTGATGGTAGAGTTAGTGCTAATAACTATTTGGATCTGGTTGGCCAACACATGATTCCTTATATAACTATGCTTGATCCTAATGGTGCAAACCTTAATATTCCCTCTGATTCAATTTGGTTTTAACAGGATGCAGCTCTTCCACACTAGTCGCGAACAGTACGTGACTACCTTAATAGGCTTTTCACGAATAGGTGGATTGGTAGAAAATGATTTATTGAATGGCCAGCTAGCTCTCCAGACCCAATTTCTTCTAGTTTTTTTCTGCGGTTGCATAAAACGTAAAGTTGATTTTGATCAACCGAGAGATATCGCAGAAGTGCAATGTAGGATAATAATGGGAAAAAAGTAAATCCCACCACAAACAATAAAACAAGTTATCCAGGAATTTGAAAATCGACTTGCTTATTGTCGAGAAGTTAATGTCCAATAATTTTAGTATTTAATTTAATATTAATTCACGTTTGGTTATTGTTTATTTTTTAGCATTGCTTAACTAAAACGTTAAAAACTTATACATCAATTTCCTCATAGATTTGCCTATGTAACGTATAGTCAAATTTGGTGATCTGTTTTCAGGAGAAGCGACTCTTTCCAGCAGAACTATCAAAGGTAGGAGTTTTTATTTGAAAAAAAATACGATGACATCATATCTCAAAAACCGATGACATCACAAAAAAAAATCATGTCAAAATCTGCACATTCAGATCTTATGTGATATGTCTCAGCGATTTTTTTGCCCCCTAAATATTTTAGGGAATTTGTTCCATTCTATGCGGCCTTACTCTATGTATCAGATAGATAATTTAAAAATTAGTATACCTGTTTTAATGAAATTTGGCAGGTACATTACTTTTGTAAGTGGCTTAAACAAGTTTGTTCACCAGCAAATCGGACCAGTTTTTTTCAGGAAAATGTTTGCTTTAATTTCGAAAAATGTTTAGACAAAGTTATGGCAACCAAATTTGGTATGCTGATTTCTATTATCAAAGTATGCTACACACAAAAATTTAGATTTCTTAGTCAAAATAAAATAAACTCAGCCATATATTAAAAACAAGTTTGGAGCCACTGGAAGTCATATGAGGTTACAAGACCAAAGTGTTTTTGTGTAAAACAAATTTGTCATATGAGTCATATGAGGTTACAAGACCAAAGTGTTTTTGTGTAAAACAAATTTTATTAAATATTACATATAAATATTAGAACCTCGGTGGTTCAGGGGCAAGAACGTGTGCCTCTGAATCGAAGGGTACTGGGTTCTATCCCAGGGTACTCCTTTCACTTTTTCAGTACAAACTGTAACATTAACATCAACCGAGGTTCTGGCATTGTATTTGAGCAAGTTGAATGTATGCACGTTCCGCCCTTCGGAGGGGGCGTAAAGCCGTCGGTCCCGTGTCCATGCGATGTTGGGTACGCTAAAGATCCCTACCCTCCTTACAAAAAGGCAGAGGTTCAGCAAAATATCCAGGATAGTGAGGTGAAACTGCCCCCTGGCGGTTGGCCATAGTCGCGGAAATATGCCGACGTTAAAGAAACAAAACACACACACATATAACTTTTATGTTTTCTTGGCCTATAGTGTATAATTTCTGTAAAAAAAGACGTAGATCATTTCCATGAAGCTTCGCTACCATAACGCAATATTGCAATTACGAAGAATCTGAGTAACTTCTTATGTCTTTGTTATAAGTGATACCATCCAAAAAGGACATTGAAATTGCACGAAATGCCATTAGTTATAAAATTTTTAGTGTATTGTACGGAAGTTCTTTAATCAGATGAAATATTTTTACTTCCAATTTACATCGTCAATACGTGTGAAAGTATGGCATTGGCGAAAAAAATATCATTTTTTTTTCCACAAACGTCGTAAAAAGTGTCAAAACATAGAAAACATGATTCAGGAACGATTTTTTTTTCTCTGTCGGTTTGTCGGTCTGTCGGCATGTCCGTCTGTCAGTCTGTATGTCTGCCTGTTTGTAACCACAATAACTTTAGAACGAATTAAGATATCGTCTTCAAATTTGGTACACAGTTAGCACCCGGTAAACGAACGGTTCGGATTGGTTAAAATCGCTCGAGGGGGTAGGGGATGAATAGGGGGCAATTTCGTAAAAATTTTCATTTTTTCGTTAGTTATATAACGTCTTAGGGTTTGTTTATTAGAAAACTTCCAGTTTCATCAAACATCTGGTACTTTGTGCTAAAATTAAATTGTTGAATGTGTGCGGGTGGAATATTGGTGAGAAATTTTCGAAGTTTTGTTGCTAGAACGACGTAAAAACTTGCAAAACATATTGGAAACTTTTTTCTGGAACAATTTGTTTTGTCAGTCGGTCGATCGGTCTGTCGTCTGTCTGTTACTAGGCGCAATAACTTTCGAACGAATTGAGATATCTTCTTGAAATTTGGTATGCAGTTAGCACCCTACAATATAACGCTTCGAGTTATTTTTGAGGTAAAATCGATTCATGGGGTAGGGGACAAATGAGGGGTGATTTAGTAAAAATTGACTACTTTTCGTTAATATTCGAGTAATATAACGTTTAAGAAGTGTATGGATACAGGAATACCAGTATTTTATTTGTTGTTAAGTCATAGATCCTAAATTCATTTTATGAGAATGTCTTTCTGAGGGCGGTAAATTATCACAGCTAACTTGCTGTCATAGCGTTTTTAATAGGGAATGAAGATATTTTTCAAATGAGGTTTCACAGTAACATACTTCCTATTAAAGCCTTTAGGGGTGGCAACTGTCACGCAAAGGGGGTGATGATGTAGGAGTAAATTCTCACGTTGCAGAATGTCATTTTTTAATATAAAATTGAGGTGTTTCGAGATTTTACACAAATATGCACAATAATCTAAATATTTAATTTATTCCATTTGGCTGTTCCACACTGTATATCGAAATCGACTTACATCAACTCAACCCTACCCTTATACACAAGTCTAAGGGGCAGGCGGATTGAGCTCTTATGCTTTAGAGTACATAGCTCTTCAGTATACGGCCCCAATGTCAGATTCGAACAATTTTCGTCGCGGTTTAGCCCAAGTCGCAGTTTTTAGCGGTTCTTTTTATTTTATTTCAGCTTCGGCATTTTAACAATTATTGTGTCAGCTGTAATTATTGTTCCGTTTCTTTTATGAGCGCTATGCAGTGCCATTATGTACTTAAACCACTTTTTTTTGAACGCTGACTTTTCTTTTAATCTATTTATTAAAACCTGCAAAAATTAAAAGTACCTTGGAGACAAGCTGGCACATAATCATTTTTGTAGAGTCTATACGATGCACTAAACTAATGAGGAGGATATAAAAAAACATTTGTTGCCAAAGAAGTAGCCCCAACGCATTCCTTGGTATAGAGAGTGACTTTGACAACACCTCAAATCAATCCATCCCTACAAGAAAGGGAAGTAAAATTCTCCATTGTAAGATGGTTTCAGTCAATGCTAAAAAGCCGTGTTATTACAACTACCACAAACGAAACCAACGCAACATTGACGACGAAAAAAGTTTGTCCCCAAGCAGGTGCCCTCTCACCTCTTTTTTCACTCAGGGCTCGTCCGCGACGTAGCCGCCCCAAAAGCACTGCAGCCTTTGGGTCATTGTGCATGCTATCACCCCTGCTGCGGTTGATAAACCTATGACTACATTGAGGGGAGCTGGATTCATAGTCCAAGGATACGCAGATGATATTTTTATAACATTAAATTGGAAGCATGATGCTGTAATATTTCAGTCTTATGCAAACAGCACTAAATATAATAAAGCGCTGATGTAAGACAAAGGGATTTAATGTAATTCCTCGTAAGAAAGTTCTTGTCCCATTCACAAACAGAAGAAAACCAAATTAAAATGCTCCTACTCTGAATAAAACACACATAAAATTTTGCAATAAAGTTAATACTTAGGGATCTTCTAAAAACAAAAACTGAATTGCAACACAGATTTGTAAAAAACTATTTCGAGAGCAACACTGCCAATCTGGACATACCGCAGACTCATAGGAAATACATGAAGGCTTAATCCCAGGATGGTATACTGTGGTCGAACCCGTGGTCACAGATGCGTCTATAGTAGGTGGCCAAAAATTAAACAAGCGTGAACACAAAGCAAATTGTAAAACCTTGCAGAGGCTGATTTGTCTTGGGATAACGGGACTGATGCCATCATTCCCCACAGCTGCAATAGAGGCAATGCTGAGTCTTGGTCCACTGCACATATGCGTGAAAAACGGAGCAGCACTAAGTGCTTCAAGACTATTCCAGGCAGAAAAATTTAAACCAGGAGATTTGGTTGGCCACGTGAAAATCATAGAAATTATTCCACTGGAGTCACTAGGCAGACGGACCAAATATCAGCCAAACTGGCCTCTATAATAATAATCGACGTGGTCATAAGTGACCGAGAAACAGGAGACAGGGACAGTGCAAGGCTAACAAACAACTCATATGTATGGCACACAGGTCAATCTTAACAATTGGAGGGTGCAGGACTGCGAATTAAAGCAAAAATGGTTGCTATGAATCTCTGTGCAGAGGAGTGCATACAAGCAAGACTCAGGGATAGAGAGATCTGCATCCTGTCAGACAGGCAGGTGAGGTCAGGTCAGGTCAGATCAGATCAGATCAGGTCAGGTCAGGTTAGGTCAGGTCAGGTCAGATCAGCTCCGGTCAGATCAGATCAGGTCAGATCAGGTCAGCTCAGCTCAGGTCAGGTCAGGTCAGGTCAGATCAGGTCAGCTCAAGTCAGGTTACTAAATACTCTGAAATCTTGGGGATGCAAAAAAAGCTCGAAGCAACTGGCTGCGAACAACAAAGTAACTTTGATGTGGGTACCAGCGCATCAAGGCATTGAAGGAAATGAGGAAGCCTTGCAAAAACGGCAGCAACCACACCATTCTATCGTCAAGATCCCTATTGTGGACTAACTTTTTTTGTAAACGCCATGTTGTATTTCTCACAAAAATCTTCGGTTGTTTTCCTGGTTAAAATAATTTATTACTCGATTGTGTCGTGTATCCATTTACATCTGAAAAATAGATGATATAGATTTTAATTAGCTAGGACAAAAAACACCCTCCTCTGGTTTTACGAACGTGGATCAAAGTTAACCCAGGCTTAACTTTGATTTTGGATCAGCTACCATGGTAACCAAACATGCGATAGTTTTCACTGCGGCAAAACTGAAACTAAGCATGAAATAATTAAATGACACAATATATGACAAGATAGGTGATTCGATTGTGTGCCCGGGCTTTACGGTTATAATAAACAAAAATGTTTTGCACCGCTTCCACAGAATATAGGTTTTAGATATTCTGCGCCGCATCCGGCAGTCAAAGTTTAATTAAGCAGTGTTGTCAGAGTAAATGTATGATCAGAGGATTTAGGGCTAGACTAGGTATTTAGTTATTTGTTGCCATGGAAGTTGATCCAGGATCAAAGTTAAGCAGGACGTAAATCGTTCGTCTAACCGGCGGTAAATATTATCAACACAAAAAATATGTATTATTACTTACATTCTATACTAGATACGTATTTCGACAGCGAAATTGCCTTCATCAGTTGCTGTCGTTAAACTCCGTTGTCGAAATACGTATCTAGCGCATAACTCTCTGTTATTATTTTTATCGTTCTTTGGGGGTGATTCTTTTTGTTTCAGTTTCCAGCCACAGCCTTTTAAATATTTAATGCAAAACCCATGAAAATAGATTCACACGTCAAACGAATAAACAGAATTATAGCAGCAAATGAAAAACAAAGTAATTGTTCGAAATGTCTGGCGTCTGCTTGAACGCATGGACGTTTTTGTATTATAATGTTATTTTTTGCGCTGAGCAAGAAACCACTGTTGATATTATGACTAGTTTTAATAATTCTTGACTTCAGATCTTGTATAGTGTGGACTGGCTTCTGGCAATTTTTTTTTTTTTTTGTAACGCCAAAGCAGGTAGTCAAGACATGTGAGATGGGGTGACCTAGGAGGCTACTGCACAGCACGGTCTGGGTAGGAAAAACAAGATTTCGTTATTCCCCTAAAAAAAAGTCTAAATCGTTTACTAGAAAGTAAAAGTGCCGTTCACCTGTCAAGCTACATTCAAAAAATAGGTATGCCGCACTACACATTGATCGAAATATCGTGACTGATGCTTGGTCTCTGCACCGAGTCGTGAATTTGTATCCCAATAATAGTGAAGGTTGTTACGGTTAAGTATATCATTTATTAAGGCAGGTCTTATCTGGCTAAATATTTTTCTTGATGGAATCACCGTCAAAATGAATTTTGCTGTAAAACCACCTACAGAATGCCAGTCTACGTGAACAATCTTTGGGATATAAAGCTTCGCACAAATTAACTTTATATGCATGGTATCTATATTTTTTTAGTCTTTAGTCTTCTAATCCGCATTACATTATGCCGAAATTTTACGTGTAGAAGTAATTGTATCCTAGCTTACAGTAGGTATAAATGGAGAGTTCTGGAGCCTTCACCCACCTCCACCACAACTGCATATGCGCGTAGTAACGTAACAGAGTGAAGGGGTCTAACCTGAGATGACGCCATCCAATATGGCGTCCATTATGGCGGCTGGCAGCTGACAGCTGACAAATGACATTCCAAGATGGCGGTTGACAGTTGACATTCCATGATGGCGGCGGACACCTGACATGTGACACTTCAAGATAGTGGTTTGCGCATGCGCCTAAATAACAATCTTCACAAACATCGTTTTTAACCAGTCTGATGATCTCAGGACCATCATTTTCATCTATATCATACCGTTTGCTCGTATGTTCTGGATCTATGACACCGAGATCATTACTATCATCGTACATCATGTTGATACAATTATAATTACGTTTAGGTTTACACCGAGTATCTTCAACGTTTAGATTTTAACTGACCTTATTGCTGCATGGTTTGTTGTTAAATAGGTTTCCCTTCCCTCTTCCCCCCTCTTCACATACTCTCGTTGGTTGTATTTTTCTGTTTGGCTTCTGTGTAAACTTTATAATCTATTGCGATCACTTATATCACTTATGATTCTCTCCATAATAATGTTTCAACTGTAATTATGATTAAATGTGCTGGCCATTTATACGTTTCAAAAAGCACCGGTAATTGCATGGCTCTTTAACATGTGTACCTAAAATACATTAAGTTATATGTTATTTTGCTTATATTTGCCTCTTTACATGGTTTCTTGTGGGATATACGAATAAATTCGATAAAACAGACGGCCTTTTTTATATAATGTAGAGTTTGCTAGCAATTTCTATTCCGAGCGTGTTCAGACTTGCAAAAACGCAATGGCTTCTGTTTGTTGACCTCATTTATATTATAAACAGGTAGGGAAACATGACACCAAACACAGAACATCTAAGCCGAAAATTGAGAATGCCCCCTACCGCCCCCTTCAGCAGCAGCGATGTCAGATTTAAATTCTACTTGTTGATTCAAGTAAAATGATACCAAACATCATACCTCTTCACCATATATTAAGAAAGTTGGTTAGCTCTGTCCCCCACCACCGCCTCCGGCGGCGGTAGATACTATTTTTGAATTCCACTCTTCGAGTCGATTACCATCACACCAAACACTATACATCTGCACTGCTAAATAAAAAAGTTGGTTTGCGCATGAGCAAACCACCATTTTTACATATGTCATTTTTATAAAAATTAAAATGACATGTCTTTTTCCTATTGAAACAGGTTAGATTAATCTCGATTGAAATTCTAAAAATTCAATTCTGACTGGAGGCGCAGCTCCCAATGCATCCAATGCTGCCTCCGGTGGCATCACTGCATTGTACTCGCCACGGCGAGAAACATGATACTAAACACGTGGGGGCGAACTCAAAAACTAACAAAGTTGATTTGCGCATGCGCAAACCGCCATCTTGGAATGTCACATGTCAGCTGTAAGCCGCCATCTTAGAATATCAACTGCCAACTGCCATCTTGGAATGTCACATGTCAGCTGTCACTTGTCAGCCGCCATCTTGGCCGCCATCTTGGATGACGTCATCTCTGGTTAAGAAACTTAATTATGAAACGAATTTTTTTGTCTGTCCTTTTTATCGGTCTCTAGGTCTGTCTGGTAGTAGGCACAATAGTTTTCGAACTAATTGTGATATCTTCAAATTTGGTATCCTGTTAGCACCCGACAAACGAACGCTTCAAACTGTTTTTGCGTAAGATCACTTCAGGTGATAGGGGATAAATGAGGAGTAATTTGGTGAGAATTTATATTTTTTCCTTAAAACAAGTCGACCAATATAAGGTTTCAGAAGTTTACGGGTACATGAATAAGAATATTTTCTGAAGCCATGGCCCTAAATTTATTTGCTGACAATGCCTTTTTGACGAGAATAGATTATCACAGCTATATGCAAATTATGATTTAATTTGTAGCACTATTCTTTTTTGTTGAGATGTTATATTTGTGTTTTTGGCTAACAAAATTATAATTGGAGAAATTTTATATAATATGTAAAATAGAGGATGACTAATGCGAATCTGGCAGAAGTATTGGCGGAAAGAATAACTGTGTTTTTCTAATTAATTTTCTTAAGAACATTTTTAAGTGACAGTTTTAAATACTTTTGGCGTTATTAGTGGACATTTACATTGAAATTGTATTTATCACATGCTCATGCAAAGCGTTGATGTATAATACGTTGTATAATTATACTACTACTATTATTATAATTTAAATATTTTGTGTGTTATTTTTATAGAAAAATAACAATCGAAAAATTTCCAATAATACCCAGAAATATAGAAACTTCCACACGAGGTAAAATATGTATTCTGGTCTCCTTTGGATGCGTGTACAAGTCCTGCATTTACATTGTTTTTAATACTAAAATCAGATTCATACATATCAATTTAATGAAATTAAAATCTCTGGAGCTGCTGTTAAGCTTTAAAACGGTATCATCTAAGCGTTATCTGCTAAATTAAAATTCATAAAGTGTTTTGCATATACTGATGCCTATTTACATAATCGTATGAATTTGGTGTGTTCTGATTATTTTGATTTGATTTAGCGGTTGCTTGTGAAATATCAATTTTGGCGCCTCTGTAAATAACAGCAGGCGTATTAATTTATACAGCTTTTACAGTGAATCTGATATCAATGTTTCACTTATGCGCTCAAAACAGTGGATGTATTAATTTAAAAATAATGTTAGACAACAAATGCGATTAGGTTCATCGTGAAAATAAATTCGTTTTTCAAAGTACGCCTTTGTATTATATTATTTGTGAGTATATAAACAGTTTAAATACAAACGAAAGATTAAAAACGTGATAGAAGAAAACTAAATTGCTTATCAGGTTGTCTACTAAACATGCGGCATTTAAAGGATTTTCTTTCGAATTATTTTTAGACTTTTTATCCTCTTAATAATTTTCGAGAAGCCGTTTTTTTCCCGTATATACAGGGTAATATTAATTTTCCAAAAAAATCCGTTACTTTCCAAATACAACGTGCAAAACTACAAGACCTGCTGGAAAATAACTACCGGTGACTACGATGGATGCATCCATGGATCAGCACTGTCTGAGAAACGTTTTGAGAAACACGTGGATTGATCGCTACTTCATTATATTTTGAGTCCTCCTAATTTTCTATTAATATTTAACAAACCAAAAAGGTTAAGCAGCATGTAGAAGAAAACCTATAGGATTTAAATTGGATGATCAAACAGGCCGCAGTGCTTCACCGTGCCTAACATTAGAGGTCTCATTGCTAGACACATTCTCTAGAAGCAATTCAGGTAACACTTTCTCCTCAAAAAATAGAAGTTCCCTTAGTATTAATACTGATTCAAATAGCCAATCACCTACAACTACAATCCAAAAGTTATAAATAGTATTTCTATTATTATAGCTGAAATTAAGGACTTCTACACTCCATCAAAGAGGAATATTCACTCATTCAAGGTCTGCCTATGTTTTGAAAAGTGCCAAGAGATTACACATTTGACTGCCAGTTCTGTCTGATCAAACAACGGACTTAAGTAAAAAAAAACAAGTCTAATGCAAAGTATGCAAATGTTTCATGACTATCTAAAACAGTGTTACATTCGACAGATTTACGTAGGGGTTTTTACCCTGGTGCCACAAGTATACAATTAACAGACAGTGATGAAAGTATGTCAGATATGCCAGATTACAAATTTTCACAGAGAAGTGGAGGTAGTAAATTTGTACAAGGATCCACAGGACCAATCTTGTGCGGAATCCGAATCTTTCAATGTTTGATAGTGAACTACTCGCATCTGTTACAACAATGGAACATTCTTAGCTCTGAAACGGGAATTACGTATTACCAAAACAGAAGTATCACTTTCTCATAATTTTTCACAAAGGAGGGATTGTTCTGTTACTGTTTATATATTTTGTTTATTGCAAAAAATGAATCAAGCTTAAGACTGGCGTTTATTTATTGGGTCATCCAATACTACTTTGAAAGCCGTACTACTTCTTCATATTGATAACGAAAAGCCTTTCATTCCAGTGAGTCATACTATCTGCACTAAATAAACATGAGACAATGAAACGTTTGCAACAATTAATTCATTATGATGCATACGACTGGTACATCTAAGGTGATCTTAAGGTTATAGCTTTCCTATTAGGTTTGCAAGGAGGATATAAAAAATATTGTTGCTTTTGTGTTTGTTGGACAGTAGAGCAAGATTCAGAGTATCTTAGATACCAAAGGGATTAAGTTTAGATAAGGCCATTTCAAAGTTGTCAAGCCATAAAGACAACGCCACACTTCCTTATTTCCCAGAAATATCTGCACCTGCAAGGATGACTTTCTGCATGGTCCTACAAAAGGGATTTCCAGTGCCCAAAATTTTTTTTGGGAGGATTCCAGTGGACTACGTGACTAGCGGGATCAATTAGACACTATCTGTCATCCACTGCCTCTTTACTTTCATCTTGAGGTCTTTGTACTAACAGCTCATCTTGTTGTGCACTGTCTTTTCGTCTCTCGATCACCTGTTGTGGACAAGTCGATATTTTGTAGTCCCGTGAAACACTCGAGACTCCTTTTTAAAAGTTAGAACCCCACCATAATTACGCAAATAAAAATCTGATAATTATTAAGCTGAAAATTTAGCATTTACTGTCCAAACTGCAGAATTAAAAAAAAAGATTTTTGCAGCAGTTTTCTTTTCTACGTCTTATGTTTATGCAGCTAATTAAAGACAATGGTGTTACAGTTAATATAAAAAATGTTAATTAAAGTGGATATTTACTATTTCCGGGATAATTTTGACTGAAAGCTTACATTTCTCAGACCTTCAGTGCAAAACTTTTGTACGTGCTCTCGGCATTTATTAATTATATATCTAGATAACACTATAATTATGAAATTGCTGAGCTTAGGACAACGTAGGAAGGATATTGTTTTCAATAATGAACAGAATTAAAGCACAACATACCTAGCTGTTAATAATTATCTAGCACATAAATAGTGAGATGATATGGATTTGTCAAGTTGAAAATAAATCAATCACTGAGTAAGGAAATTCAAAATATGTTGTATGTTAAAGTTTTAAAAAATGTTCAGGACGCAGCAAGTATATCATAGTAGTGATTTTAGAGATCCCAGTTAACGATTATTTGAAGAAGCTTATTTTCTATGAAGCTAGAAAAGTATAATTTGGTAGAGATATATGTAAGTACTGCAAGTCTATAAAAAAAGTGTGATACAAATTCCTTTAAAGTCACAAAAGTTTTCTAGTAGAAAATTAATTATATATAAAGGGAATGTACCTGTCAAACCATAAACATGGCAGGTATTTCCCTTTAATTGCTTGGATGGTTCTGTTTCAGTCAAACCAATCGAACTAGTTTCTGCCGATAAAACAACAGAAAAAGGTTTTTAAAACCAACTTATAGTTATTCGCGAAGCTCATTATCTTATGTTTCTTTAATTTAGTACCCACGCTGCGTTTACATAGGTGTTACTATGATTCAAGATTGAATATTCTAGCTTAATAGGAAATTGAGTTTTCGGATTTCAAATATGTTTACAAAAATTCTCTACCATAATGTATTTCCTGCACACATAACTTTTTCAACACTTATTTAGTGTTGCTGTATCCACACTTTTTGAAAATGATGAAATATTGTAGCACTCTATGTAATACTGACAAACAAGGCAACCTAAATTTCATTTTTGGAAAAATATTTCAAACAAATGAAATGGGGTAACAATTTAATTGCTTGGAAATCTTGGTTCGCTGCTTTTTCGTGGGGACTTCCCCTTCTGCATGCCTGCAGTCAGCCTAAATGCATAAACAAGAACAATGTAAACAATAAAAGTTTCTTGGGATTTCTTGTATTGTTGATAATCACCACGATCACCATTGTATATTCCCCCTTGTTGATTGCTTATGTTATCTTTTGGTCTATACTGTATCTCATTGTATCGGTTCCTTGAGTCCGTATCCGGCTTATTTTTTTGCCCATATCTCCTGTTATCTTCGTACGTATGCCTTTTCCAGTCTCCTCTTACATTATTTTCTTCTCGATTTCCTTTGTTCATTGTCCTTTGTACCCTTTGCAGATAGATTATAAGCTGATCAAGTGTTCTTATATTTTGTGTTCCAATAATTTCTCCCATTTTGTTTTTGAAATGCCTTTCTATGTACACGATAATCTCATCTTCTCTCATTTTTGGAGTTAAGTGGTGTGCTATGTCGTACATATGTAATACATAACTCGATAATTCTCTCAGGTCCTTCGGATTATCTTTTCCAAAATACAACTTCTCCCCAACGATCGCTTGTTGCGCTTCTCCCCAATAATGTACTAAGAATTTTTCTTCGAACTCATCTATTTCTGTAATACTTTATTCTTTGCTTGTGAACCATATCAAAGCATCTCCTCTCAAGCTCTGTCTTATACTTTTTTAATATCCTTCCAGTCGTATAATTTTTTTTTAGTTGGTTCATTAAACTAATTATGAAAACTTTAGAGTGTAGCTTGTTTATTTGTCCATCAAACTTAGGTCCGGTGTCTTGCATTATACCATTCATTACTGGATATATGATTCTTTCATGTCATTTTCGTTTTTCTATTGCTTCCAATTTTTCTTTCATTCTCATGCTCTCTTCTTTCAAACTTTGTTCTGTTTCGCCTTTTAATTTTTTTAAGTTATCGCCATTTACTCGAGTTACTTGTTCAACCTGTTCAACCTTCCCTTATATCACCGTATTTTTTCCAATTATTCTCCTATACCTCTCATTCTCTACTTCTATTATACTACTTATCTCGTCATCAGTCGCCTTCATCTTCTCCATTATTACCTGGCACGTTTCATTACTTCTCTATTCTATTCTCTGATCTACCTTTTTTTCTATTTTTATATCCTGCATACCTTTCTCCAACTTCTCTGTAACTTTTACATCCATTTCATTTAATCTGTCATTAATTTGTTTCATATTTCTATTCATATCTTGTTTCATACCACTTATATTGGCATTCATATCTTGTTTTATACTTATTTCTTATTTTTCCAACTTCTCATTTATACTTTGCTCTTGCCTATCTACTTTCTCACTTTGCTTCTCAAATTTCTCATCTATACTTTGTTTCATACTCTGTATTAGTTTTATCAACATTTCACTATCACTGTCAACTTTTTGTGTTGTTTCGTCTAGCTTACTTTCTTCTGTTAGTGACATTTTCCCATTCATTTCTACACTCGCATGCACAATTACCTCTGCTCCTTCTTCTATGTCTTGTATTATTTTTTTCTCAGGCACTCTTTCCTCATTCATTTCAATATATTCCTGCTGTTTATTCTCTCTTTCATCACCCCTTTCTTCCATGTCTTTAGACGTAGCTGTTTTTTTGGTAACTTTATTATTAGCCATTTTTTTATTTTTAATGTTGGTATTTATTATTTTTTTATTGTTATATATATTCACTTTTAAAGCTCACGCTAATTTACCCACAAACATAAAATACTTGTGGTGCAACAAACGTTTTGTCGTCTAATACTAACTATATTTTACATATGGTTGAGATTTTTCAAAGCCCCACGTTTAGGTGAAATTTTGTTATATAATTTATAATGGGTAGTGTTTGTCTAGTTCTATCTATAGTTAATTATTATCTCAATATATATATTCATATCTTGTTTTATACTTATTTCTTATTTTTCCAACTTCTCATTTATACTTTGCTCTTGCCTATCTACTTTCTCACTTTGCTTCTCAAATTTGTCATCTATACTTTGTTTCATACTCTGTATTAGTTTTATCAACATTTCACTATCACTGTCAACGTTTTGTGTTGTTTCGTCTAGCTTACTTTCTTCTGTTAGTGACATTTTCCCATTCATTTCTACACTCGCATGCACAATTACCTCTGCTCCTTCTATGTCTTGTATTATTTTTTTCTCAGGCACTCTTTCCTCATTCATTTCAATATATTCCTGCTGTTCATTCTCTCTTTCATCACCCCTTTCTTCCATGTCTTTAGACGTAGCTGTTTTTTGGTAACTTTATTATTAGCCATTTTTTTATTTTTAATGTTGGTATTTATTATTTTCTTATTGTTATATATATTCACTTTTAAATCTCACGCTAATTTACCCCCAAACATAAAATACTTGTGGTGCAACAAACGTTTTGTCGTCTAATACTAACTATATTTTAAACTATATTTTACATATGGTTGAGCTTTTTCAAAGCCCCACGTTTAGGTGAAATTTTGTTATATAATTTATAATGGGTAGTGTTTGTTTAGTTCTATCTATAGTTAATTAGTATTTCAATATATATATATATATATATATATATATATATATATATATATATATATATATATATATATATATATATATATATATATCCCAAGCAACAAATTAAGGCATGTTAACCAGCACTCGAGTCCAAATAACCTAACCAAGTTGTAATTTAGTAATAATTTACTAAAATGTTGCCTTGATTGTCATAATGACTACAAATTTGGAAATGCGGCTCCGAACTAGGTTATTTTTGACTATTAAAATTACTCCAAAGTCAGTAATTTACAAGTAACTAAATTGGGAAAAAATTGGTTTAATTTTACTCATAAAATATACTTGAATATACTTTTGAGTTTCAATTCCAGAGTTGGTAAATTTTAGGTCGAAGTGTGCCCTAAATTTGACTGAAAATCGACTATTAAGCCCAGATACCTGAAATACCTACTTTAAGGTAATTTATTACCTAATATTAACCTGCAACATGTCTCTGTGGTATAGTAAATTGTAGGTCTTCTTATGAAGTCCAGCTTACATATATATTACCAATTTCATTGCAATACAGCACCGGAAATATTTTGGGCACTGAGCTAACCTAAAATGGCTTTCTGATCGGCTATAAAGTCATAATTACTGCAGAAATGGTCTTCCAAGTCAAATTGCCTACCTTCAAGTTGAAAATACCCATAAAATCTGACTTAAAATAAAAATTGTCCTCAAAGTTCAAAGTGTACAGCAGTGAAATACATTTGTGAATCTTAAAGGTGTGTCAGTTGATAAACTGACTAAAAAGTTTATTCTTGTTGTTAATGTGCGTGCACCAGTAACAAATATAGTGTTATAATGCCCCCTTTGAAAACAATAAAAGTTTACAGACATACTACAAACTATTATAGAGTAGTAAAGAATGCTCACAGAAAAATAGTGATAGATGCTGATCATTCAAAGTGGCTTACATCAAATGAAGAACTCATTTTTCAATCCTAAAAAAAGTATGACAACTTTATCGGCTACTACTACTATGTATATGAAAGTAAAACTGAATTTCAATTCTATGCTGGTATCAAATCAGCACGTTTCCCTCTTCAATATAATACATCCCGTTTCATGCCAAATGGAGTGAAGTATTGGCAACACGGTCAGCTGTCATGTTTATGTTTATTTACTTATTTTATTTTGTTTCTATTTTCTATTAATGTTTATATATTATGGAATCAAAGACCAAAAATGCTGTATAATCATTCCTATATGTCTCTCCGCTGTGCACGGATATAAGTAATATATATTTCTATACACGAAAATGTTTCATTTCTAATAAATTTAAACAAAATTCGTTTACCATATAGTTGAAATTCCCATAATAGGACAAAATGCCTTCAAAGTTTGGTTAGTTTGCCCTGTCATTAGGAATTGTGACTTATAGGTAAAAAAATAGGGCAAAATTAACTTTCAGGTCAATAATGTTAGAAGGGCAGCCATATTAAATTAATTTTGCGGTATCCATCTTGATTGTATTGGAAAATGAAAAATAACATTTTGTTGAATATAGTGTAATCAAATTTTAGTTCGAAAAAAACATTAAATAATGATTGTATATCATGACGACAAGATAGTTTTGTGTTGTTTACATCACCAATCCTCCAAAATCAGAATTTCAAGAATATTGAATAATTTTTTATTTTCACTAATTTTATCTTTTACAAGGGCGCTCGAATTTTATCGAAGTATCATCATCATGTTAACAGAAAAAACATAACCGCAGTGGGTTTTGTCTTTATACAGTGCGAATCACTTTTATCATCGTTGCAAATATTTGAAGTAAGTTCTTTGATCATTCAAGATGTCACTTTTTAACAAAGATGGACAATATCTCTACTACTCTACTGTTTGTTTATACATACATAACCACAGATCCTACAGAACCGGATAATGTCACATGCGTAGTTCGTTGTTAAGAACGTCACGGCACTCGGCGCCTAGATGTCAGATTTCAGTAAAGCGTAGCACATATTTACCAATATATTACGTCCATTGGCCCAATGTTGAGTGAAAATGCCCTAAATATAACTAAAACGCCTTGGTCGAAACGCCTTGCTGGACCTATTATCGCCTTCCATATTACTTTGACTTTATTCCCCACCTTGGTAATATACACTTAAATTTTACTTGAAAATGACCTGTGGTGATTTGGTTGCCGACCTATTGGTAGGGCGATTTTACGTCAATTTGATTTTAAATGTTGCTTGGGATATATATATATATATATATATATATATATATATATATATATATATATATATATATATATATATATATATATATATATATAATTTTCCACTGACCGTGGACTTGGGTTCTAGGGGCTCTAATTCGCGCTCATTTGAAGAAATTTTCCGAAAATCTTACCATCGATACTTCTCTATTAGTGAATGTTCTTAATGAAAATTCACTAAAAGTAATATGAAGTAAAATTTTATCTGGCCAGATAGGTTATTTCATTAGACGATACTGCATGCCCCATTTTAAAATGAATAAAATATGAGCTTCAAGCTTGCTGTTTTACTCTAATATGATATTTAATATTGCTAGACACAAAAGATTCTAAAAATTATTAAGCCTCACTTTGACAAAAGGTATGTCTATATTAAAAAAGAATTAAAGAGACGGATTTCAATATTTTGTGGGCAACACTTCTTAACTCAATATTGTTAGCTACAGGAAATTTTTATTTTATTACAGAACATTTTTATTGTCAAAGCCACCTTAGGTTATGATTTAAATAAGCATACAATTAAATAATTATAATGTGGTAAACCTAGGAATGGCACTTTAAAAGAAATGCCCAATAAAATAAATCGACTTCTAACTGGCCTTTACCTGGCTCCTTTCATTTCCAGAAATATTTTATGTGTGTTAAGGGAAAATGGTAAACCTACTCAGTTCAGAAGAAACTCACTCATTTTCTTTTGCAGCTCAAATTACCAGTTTGAACCCAACATCGAGATCTCAATTCCAAAACACTATTTTCTGTTGCTTCATTATTCACCCTAAACCAAAAACTTCAATATAAAGTGGGTAGCGAAAGGCTAGCGATATTATTTGGCGCGGAGCCTAGCAATCTCAACTAAAGCTCAGGAGCATAAGAGCTCTGCAATATAAGACCACGAGCCAGGGAATTATTTTTCATTCAACTTTCCAGACCTAGTGCTAGATTTATTCCTAGAATTATTATTACTATTTTTGTTTATTTAGTACCTTCCTAGCCCCTGCAATTTAAAAAGAAAAATCCCTTCAAAATACTGAAATTTATATAAAAGACAAAACTTCATCTTACCATTGATTTGAATGAGGCCTGAACACAAATTAATTAAATTTAATGGGAGTACCGTTATTTGAAACTTTAATAAAAACTAATGACGGTAGTGATTAATAGATAATGGTTGAATTTTTTCAGTGCACAGCGTGAACGATACTCTCGTCGCCCATAAAAGAAATATGCCTTCGACCGGGTTGTAACCTCTATTTAAAACCTCTCCCGTGTGTCCTCGTCACACTTTTCAACCGCTCATTTTTCTTGCATCTTATTGGCTAGGGCAGTTTTACCTGGCGATTCAATTGCGTCTTTAATTTTTATTTTTTCGAGGACCTAAAATGATTTTCTATTTGACTGTCAATGTTTCTTTGTTTGAAATATGCTCGCAAATAAATCATTTAGCGGTCGCTTAAAAATATTCCTCTTAAAAATCTTCACCACAAAGACAGCGATAATTAACTGCGAAGGCAGTTTATTTGTTTATTATAAATCGAGAAAACATGGTGGCTATTAAAAATTCTCAAACAATTTGTGAGGCGAAAAACATGTAACCCGCCGCAAAAAGGCGAGCGTAACATCCGGTCGAATCCCAGTCCCAAGCAACATTTAAAGTCAAATTGACGTAAAATCGCCCTACCAATAGGTCCGCGACCAAATCACCACAGGTCATTTTCAAGTAAAATTTAAGTGTATATTACCAATGTGGGGAATAAAGTCAAAGTAATATGGAAGTCGCTAATAGGTCCAGCAAGGCGTTTCGACCAAGGCGTTTTAGTTATATTTAGAGCATTTTCATTCAACATTGGGCCAATGGACGTAATATATTGGTAAATATGTGCTACGCTTTTCTTGAATCTGACATCTAGGCGCCGAGTGCCGTGACGTTCTTAACAACGAACTACGCATACGCATGTGACATTATTCGGTTCTGCAGGATCTGTGGTTATGTATGTATAAATAAACAGTAGAGTAGTAGAGATATTGTCCATCTTTGTTAAAAAATGACATCTTGGATGATCAAAGAACTTACTTCAAATATTTGCAACAATGATAAAGGTGATTCGCACTGTATAAAGAAAATACCCACTGCGGTTATGTTTTTTTCTGTTAACATGATGATGATACTTCGATAAAATTCGAGCGCCCTTGTAAAAGATAAAATTAGTGAAAATAAAAAATTATTCAAAATTCTTGAAATTCTGATGATGATTGGTGATGTAAACAACACAAAACGATCTTGTCGTCATGGTATACAATCATTATTTAATGTTTTTTACGAACTAAAATTTGACTACACTATATTCAACAAAATATTATTTTTCATTTTCCAATACAATCAAGATGGATACCGCAAAATTAATTTAATATGGCTGCCCTTCTAACATTATTGACCTGAAAGTTAATTTTGCCCTATTTTTTTTACCTATAAGTCACAATTCCTAATGACAGGGCAAACTAACCAAACTTTGAAGGCATTTTGTCCTATTATGGGAATTTCAACTATATGGTAAACGAATTTTGTTTGAATTTATTAGAAATGAAACATTTTCGTGTATAGAAATATATATTACTTATATCCGTGCACAGCGGAGAGACATATAGGAATGATTAAAAAGCGTTTTTGGTCTTTGATTCCATAATATATAAACATTAATAGAAAATAGAAACAAAATAAAATAAGTAAATAAACATAAACATGACAGCTGACCGTGTTGCCAATACTTCACTCCATTTGGCATGAAAAGGGATGTATTATATTGAAGAGGGAAACGTGCTGATTAGATACCTGCATAGAATTGAAATTCAGTTTTACTTTCATATACCTAGTAGTAGTGGCCGATAAAGTTGTCATACTTTTTTTGGGATTGAAAAATGAGTTTTTCATTTGATGTAAGCCACTTTGAATGATCAGCATCTATCACTATTTTTCTGTGAGCATTCTTTACTACTCTATAATAGTTTGTAGTATGTCTGTAAACTTTTATTGGTTTCAAAGGGGGCATTGTAACACTATATTTGTTACTGGTGCACGCACATTTACAACAAGAATAAACTTTTATTGATGAAGTGTATCAACTGACACACCTTTAAGATTCACAAATATATTTTACTGCTGTACACTTTGAAATTTGAGGACAGTTTTTATTTCAAGTCAGATTTTATGGGTATTTTCAACTTGAAGGTAGGCAGTTTGACTTGGAAGACCATTTCTGCAGTAATTATGACTTTATAGCCGATCAGAAAGCCATTTTAGGTTAGCTCAGTGCCCAAAATATTTCCTGTGCTGTATTGCAATGAAATTGGTAATATATATATGTAAGCTGGACTTCATAAGGAGACCTCCAATTTACTATACCACAGAGACATATTGCAGGTTAATATTAGGTAATAAATTACCTCAAAGTAGGTATTTCAGGTATCTGGACTTGGTAGTCAATTTTCAGTCCAATATAGGGCACACTTCGACCTAAAAATTACCAACTCTGGAATTGAAACACAAAAGTATATTCAAGTATATTTTATGAGTAAAATTAAACCAATTTTTTCCCAAATTAGTTACTTGTAAGTTACCGACTTTGGAGTAATTTTAATAGTCAAAAATAAGCTAGTTCAGAGCCCCATTTCCAAATTTGTAGTCATTATGACAATCAAGGCAACATTTTAGTTAATTATTACTAAATTACAACTTGGTTAGGTTATTTGGACTTGAGTTCTTGGTTAACATGTCTTAATTTGTTGCTTGGGGTGGAACCTATACCTGTACAACTGCTGTACAAAGATTTCATTATGACTCAAAAGGCCAATTTTCAGAGCCGCTTCTTGATGTAGTGGTTTGCCACTGTGTCATGCTTACTCTCTGTTTACAAAGATTTTTCACCCACCAGTGATGTCTTAGATAAAATTTAACATCTGGGATCCTAATCTGCATTTGCCATTGAAGACCAAATGATCTCCAGTCACCCACCTATTAAGCTTAAGCAGTTTATCGTTGGAGTGACCTGATCTTGTATGACCAGCAAAAACGATTCGGTTTCTGGAAATATTTATTTCAATACCAACCAGTAGTTCGACGCCGATTTGTCGACGTGTGCTTGGGAGGTCTATTGATCAATATAATGGTGGCTTTCCCTTAATGTAAATTGTGTTGAAACTGCCGGCCATATAGCACAGTTTAATTCGGAAGTAAGCGCTGGCTGACGGACAGGAAAGTGTATACAAGTTCAGTATATGTTTTTTCAACTGTTTACCAATATCTAGCGATCTTTTTCCACCTTGGTGTCTAGGAAGAGGTATGTGTTCGATGGCACTACAGGTGTGATGCTTTTTGGATTTTGTTAGCAGTGTCCGTTGTAGTTGTACGATTTTGGTTATATTTTTGTTCATAATGTGAAACAAATAACTGCGTTCAGAATACACAAGCGTGTTAAGCGCTGTAGTTAGATTCTTGCTATTAGGATTTGATTGCACCACCTGTCAGTTTTTGTCACTCATTTGTTAGTTTGATCTTCATTACTGAGTGCATTATTTTCCTCGCCCTTGTATTCCTAGGTATTTGTAAAATAGTTCTACAATAATCAAAACAAATTGCTGGTCATTATGTATTTAACGTACGGTTGGTTGTGCATTTCCGCTGTGTATATTCAATAAAACGTATAAATGTGTCATACAGTATAGTTTTAGTTTCTTAAATCTGAACTGATAACCTTGAACTCTATTGAACGTTCAATCTGTCAACATATAAAGCTTTAGGTAACCGGTTTTATTATAATGTGGCTTAAAAATTGTAATATTGAGAAACATTTATTTGCATAGATGAAATTTTCTACTTTTTTATTACGTTAGTTTGTAATAATCCGTAATGGGCATGTAAACCTTCCGGTTCTTATGCAAACCATATCAGTGGCCCCTGCTACTAAATGTGCATCCATTATTGACAGAAAAAAATTCCAGCAGTAAGCAAATTCGGGCACCGATGATGACTTGTGATTTTCAAATATGAGTGGCTGCTTGGCGGCGCATTTCGAATACGTGTCGCCGTGGGTTGAATAAAGTTAATCATCATGGAGCACGGTCAGACTTTGTATGAATGTCAGTTTTTTCATAATATCCGGGTCTGATGTTTGCAGAAAAAAATATTTGGTGAATTTTTGTAGAAAATTTTGAAGACGAATTTTTGTTAAAAGTTTTTTGTAAGAAATATTTGTTAGGAAATCTTCATACACACAAAGTGTACGGGTTTTATCGTACACAAATAATGCACATGTCATCTAAAAATGGTGCTGCAAATTGAATCATAAATTCCACATAGCTATGCTAATCTACTCTCAGCAGAAAGATATTCTCATGAAATGAATTTTAGGGTCCATGACTTGACCACAGAGAAAATATTCGTATTCCTGTACTTATTAAACATAATACAAAAAAAAATCAGTTTTCACCAAATCGCTCCTCTTTGATCCCCTATTACCACCTGAAGCGGTCTTAACGAAAAACAATTCGAAGTGTTCCTTTGTAGGGTGTTAACTGGATACTAAATTTGGAGATGACATCAAAATTTGTCAAAAAGTTATTGCGCCTATTAACAGACAGACGTACATGCCGACAGACCGACCGACAGACAAAAAACGTTCGTTCCAGAATCAAGTTTTCTATTTGCTTTGAGAATTTTTACGCCGTTTTAGCAAAACAAAATTCGAAACTTTTGTCAACAATATTCCACCCCCACACATTCAACCCTTAAATTAATTTCAGCATAGAATACCAGATGTTTCTAATAAAATGTTTCTAATAAATAAACCCTAAAACGTTATCTTATTCGAGTTTTAACGAAAAAATGTCAATTTTAACCAAATAATCCCCCATTCATCCCCTACCGCCTGGAGCGACTTTACCCAAAAACAATCCGAACCGTTTGTTGGTCGGATGTTAACAGCGTACCAAGTTTGAAGACGATACCTCAATTCGTTCTAAAATTATCGTGGCTACAAACAGACAGCCATACAGATCGACAGACGGACAGAACACCAGACCGCCAGACCGACAGACCGACAGACCGACAGATCGACAGACGGATAGACCGACAGATCGACAGACCGACAGACCGACAGACACAAAAAAATTCGTTCCCAAATCATGTTTTGACACTTTTTACGACGTTTAAGCGACACTTTTTTTTTTAATTTTTGTCGCCGATGCCATACTTCCGACTTATTGACGATGTGAAAGCAAATGTTTGAGGCAATATTAATTTGGCGAATGTGTTTTGGCATAGTTTTGTATATTTTGTTGCGGGTTTTCGGAAAAAGCGTTCTTGCGAAATTTCTAGGAAAAAACGTTTTAAGAGAATGTTTGTAAAACATTTTTTGTGCATTTTTTTTTTTAGAATACTTTGTTTTTAGTCGGTGAAGTTAATCACATCGTTTTTACCATAGAAAAATTTTTCTTATGGTGTCCTGGAAAAACAATTCTTACACTTCAATTTTCTATAATGCTAGTAGCTTAAAATTTATTATATACTAATTTCTGTTAAGGATTTTTTTATTATTTTATTAAAACCACTTTGGTAGTTTCGAAAATACAATTATACGAAAAAAAATATTCCAGAGACATTGGTTTCATCAGTGACTAACAAACCTATCTAAGCTATTTATAAAATGGAGGGTATCTTCCCTATTTAAAATTTTCTCTTCCTTAATGACTTGAATAACTTCGGTGGCCGAAAAGAAAACAGATATTTCTAAACAAATAATCCAAACTGGAAACTTATTTTCTTAATCCATAATCTAAGACATTTTAATGAAATTTAACTAAAATAGCGCATTTTTGTTGCGTGCAGATGTATTTTGTATGAACAGAAAGCTTGCAACAAAACGTCCCCATGTTGTGATAGACAATTTTGTTATTTTCTTCTGCCTGGCAAGGTCATAAAGGCAAAATGGTCGCAAGGATAATAAGAGGAGCTGTGAAGGCAAGGAAGATCGTTATCTGCAGTATTTAATGCGGAATTGTTTCAGCATGTTAAATTAAATACGATCAATAAAGATGACCCATATTCAGTTCCAAATCCTTCCTTGTCGGTTCCGGATTTGTTAGATCAAGCAGGTATAATTTCCAATTTTCTTTGCGTGCCGTAAACTTGTTACCCAAACTCGCCTCTGACAGCATGTCAGTTATTCAGACTATTTTTATCAGTTTGTCTAAACAGTTGATTGCATCGGCAAATGATACTGTCTTAAGCAAGTATACATTGTATCTAAACTTTAGACAGGTATTCAATTTGGTTCATATCTTGGGGCGTTTTATATTCTGACAGGGTGCAGACTGCCGCGAACAGAATTACACGAATTCTATTGCAGTTGACGATGTAAGCAGTTACGTGACGAAACAGGAGCAATTTCTTATACTAAAACGTCAGCTTCGATATCCCATTTCGCATTGGAAAGCCAACGCTAAGTACATAGGACAGTGGGGGTATGTGCAGGAATACAAAAAAGTTCGGGACGCAGCAAGTGCGTTATGGTAGTGAATTTTCATAAAAATGTTTTTAATAGCAAATATGTGTTTGTTTTTCAGAAAGCAGGCTTCAAATTTGATTACCAGTATAACATATATAGTAAAAACAATGTGCCATGTTTCATCAAAATAATTTTGTTGTTTAAAAACGTACAGAAATTTCCGAAGGTAAACTTAAAGTGTAACCGAAAAAATCCGTTTCTTGGTCAACCTTATAGGTTAATAGCAAATTGGGATTTTCAAATATGAAGCATTTAATCAAAATTCGCTGCCATAACGCACTTGCTGCGTCCAGAATTTCTTAACTCACAAACATGCATTATATTTCGATGGAAAATGCAAAAACATAAGGCGTTTTAGACTAAAAAAAAATATTTGTATCACCAACAACTTATGGGCCACCTGTGATTGTAGAAATAATTTGTTAAGATGTAGCTCAAGACACCCTATAACTAATGTATACAATTTTCTTTATATCTTGTAAAATAACGGATATATTGAGCTTTGTTGATTTTCTACGAAAATTCGACAAAAATTATATACCATTAAACGATAAACTCTATAGCTAAGACTACTGCCAAGCATCAGAGAAAGGGTCTATTTGAAATGAATTTTCTGGAAACATTTTAGTAAACTGAAGGACAATGACGGTTGAAACTAAGACTTTAGGGTTTGTAAAACATTCTTCTTGAGACATTTTCTTTCCCTAGCCCGTACTAGATTCAAGTTATTTGCGTAAATGTTGCGAATTTTGACGTTTTAAATGGTCACTTTGACGTTTTGAGGAAAACCCCAATTTATTTTTCTTTAAATGCCTATAACTTTTTTTGTGTTTTGACCTAAAAATCTAAATTTTGGTACGTGGCTCACTTATAATGACCTAAACCAGCATACCAAATTTTGTTGCCCTTACTTTGTTAATTCCGGAGATATAAATTGTTTTGAAAGAAAACACAAAATTTTCCGGGAAAACCTGTGCCGATTTTCCTGACTAACGAAGTTATCCAAGCCATTTGCAAAGGTAAGGTATTCACCAAATTTAATCAAAATCGGCCCTTTATTTTTTGAGTTATCGGTGTGATACATATACATATACATATATATATATATATATATATATATATATATATATATATATATATATATATATATATATATATATATATATATATATACATATAAAAATTGAAATTGACCCCGGATATGTGTTCTGGGGAGCCTAATTAGCGTTCATTTGAAGAAATTTTTTCAAAATTCTAAAGTCGGGATCTCCTCATTAGTGAATTTTTTTTAAGAAAATTCACTAAAAGGATACTTTGGTGTACAATAATTGCATTAAAGTATTGTTTTGAGAGCTCTCACTTTCAGTATTGTCGATACACACTAAGCGAATTTTCCTAAAGTAAATTTTGCTAATAGAGAGGTAACAATCTTAGAATTTTCGAAAAATTTGCTCGTAATTTATTAGTATGTCACTAACTTTTTCTATTCGTTTGGTTCATCCTCTTATGAAAATTTGATAATCATTATTCAGTAACGATATATTTCTGTATTGATCCATTTTGTCCGCGTTTTTAATTTTCTGAGCCATTATAATAACTGTTTCTGAAAATTCCAATAGTGGTTTCCCATTCTACAACAACTTATTAAACATCTCTGACAATATTTGGTTTAACTCTGAAATGAATATTTTTGTAGAACCGTCCATCCACACCTGGTGTTTCTTCCCTTGTACAGTTTTCAACGGTGTTTTCCACTTCTTCTGCGAAAACGAGTTGGACCAATTATTTAAGTTGATCATCAGTTAGCTCATTTTTAATGAATTTTCTTTAAAAAATTCAGAAATAAGGAGATAGCGACTTTTGAGTTTTGAAATGTCTTCAAATGAGCGCCAACTAAACCCCCCATATATATACATATATATATATATATATATATATATATATATATATATATATATATATATATATATATATATATATATATATATATATATATATATATATATATATATATATATATATATAAACAGAGTTAGTAAAAAAGTCCCGGAGCGGTCGAATATCTCTGTTATTAAGGACGAAATTTTTTTGGATTTTTGTAATGACGTTTGATCACAGATAAGTCTTTTTTATAACACCTTCACTTTTTTGTGACTTTCGGTTTAACAGGAAATGACTCCAATTTAATTTTTTAAATGGGACACCTGGTATTATTTAGCATTTTCAGTGTAGGATAAAAAACTACGTTCTGAAACATCAGCATGTTTTTTGTAATTGTTAAGATAACACCACAAAAAAAAGAATAAATAATAACGTAAAATCAAGACCTGCATACCTATTTAAATGTACTGGCGTCATTAAAGCAGACAATTCTGCTGTACTGACATTGTCACCTGTCAATTGTGCTCGTTGTTTTGCCTTTTCTTATACAATTAAAAATTTGAAGGTGGCAGTGAAACTCACAGAATACTCTGAGCGCATTGACATTTTGATGATGTACGGATATGGTGATCGTCAACGATTGTTGGAAGAAGTTCGCACTTTATTTACTACTGTTCATGCGATTGGAAAATTAGTAAAAGTACTGTGCATCGGGTTGTTAAAAAGTACGAGGAATTTCGCCAAGTAAGGGATTTGTCAAAAAGTGGACGTCCAATAACAGTAAGTGGCGAAGACATAAGGTTGAATGTTCTATTATCAGTCCAAGAAAATAATGACAGAACTTATTTAAGCTCGGCCTAACTTTGTAAATGAAGCAGTTTTTAATTATTGTTTTTTTGTGGTGTTATCTTATCAATTACAAAAAAACGTGTTGATGTTTCAGAACGTAGTTTTTTATCCTGCATCCGAAAATGGTAAATAATATCCCATTAAAAAAATAAAGTTGGATCCATTTCTTGTTAAACCAAATGTGAGAAAGCAGTGAATGTGTTATGAAAAAAAGGCTTATTTGTGCCCATTAGTCAATACAAAAATCTAAAAAAATGCGTCATTAATAACAGAGATATTCGGCCGTTCCGGGACCTTTGACCAACCCTATATATATATATATATATATATATATATATATATATATATATATATATATATATATATATATATATATATATATATATATATATATATATATATATATATATATATATATATATATATATATATATATATATATATATAACTACTGCAAACCATCAGAAACATTTTAGTAAAATGAAGGAGAATGGCAGTGGAACCTGAAACTCAAGGGCTTGTAAAACACACTTCCGCGACATTTTCTCTACATGACTCATATTGTTTTCAGGTTATTTGGCTAAGTGTAGCCAATTTTGACGTTCTGAGTCGCCTATTTGGCCTTTTAAGAAGAAAAGCCTTTTTTTTATGAATATAATTTATTTTCTCTTTTAACCTACAGATCTAAATTTTATACTTTTTAGCGAATTTTCGTAAAAAATCAATAAAGTCCAAAATATGCGTTACTATACCAGAAACAGAAAAATTGTATACGCTAATGATAGGGTGTCTTGAGCTACATCTTAAAAATTATTTCTACAATCATAGGTGGCCCCCAAGTCGTTGGTGATAAATTTTTTTTAATCGAACACGTCCGATTTTTGCATTTTCCATCGAAATATAGTACATGTTTGTAAGAAAACAAATGAAATATGAATAGCTCAATTCGCTCAATTCGCTATTAACTTATAAGGGTCGTTGGCCGGGAAACCAGTTTTTTCGCGAACATTTTAAGTGTATTTTCGAAAAAGTTTTGTACATTTTCAAACAATAAAGTTATTTTAATAAAATTATGTACATTGTTTTGCCTGGGCAGGTTATACTGGTAAATAAATTTGATGCCTGCTTTCTTTAAAAAAAAAGACATGTTTGCTATTAAAAACATTTTAATGAAAATTCACTACCATTTTGCACTTTTTGCGTCCAGACTTTTTTTTATACCTATAAATATCTTTGCCGTTTTTAATTTTAAACCCATGGATTGGCACGCATCAATAAGATCAATATAACAAGATCTATTGAACACGATAAAAACAATATGGCTGCTTTAGGAAAATCGCAAGTTTAAGATGTCTCACAAAAACCAAATTCTTCTCCACGGGTTTTGAAATCACTGGAGTTACTGGAGTATTTGCAATCAAAAAATTTCACAAGCTTGTAAAAACCGAAAGAGCAATTAATAAAAAAAAGTTATAACAGAAGTTATAAATTACGAAAATTCAGTTTTTGCCGGACATGTCAGGAACAGACTACCTACTTTTTGTGTTTGCTGTATTTTCTGCGATTTTCTATTTGTGGACTGCAGTTTCGAACCTTCCTGGTTCATTATCAGGACGCTACTGACTATTTGTTCCTGAGTGTTCTATTTATAAGGTTGTACGTGACGCCTACGTATTCAGCTTCTATTGGTCGGTTTACAGTTGTTTGATTGGCTGTGTGAAAACACAGCCAATAAAGCGAAATCTTTATGTCGCTTGTATCGGTTTCCTGTTTTCATTCTTGTGGTATGATAATTTGTCTATTTGTATGGCTCTTATTAGTTTTTTTAAATTTTTGCACTCGGATTTGTTCTGGGACTAATTGTTTCTTACTGTTCGTTTGTTGAATTTAGTATTGTTCTCACATTGTCATTTTTTTGTGCTCTTAATATGTTTTATTAGTGATAGTTGCTTGATATCTGGTTTATGGTGTTTTTTGTTGTGAATGTGTGTAGCCACGTTTGATTTGTAGCTAGGTATGTAGATTTTATCTAATGCTGTTATATGTTCCTTGAATCTTGTTTCTATTGATTTTTTTTTTCATTCCTATATATTTTTTATTGCATCTGTTACATTCTGTTTGATATATTCTGCTTAATTTATGTGGGTTGTGTTCTTGTTTTTTTTTTTAATTTATTGTGCTTATTATTTTGTTATTAGTTTTGGAGCTCATTTTTAAGCCATATTGTTTGAGTGTTTATGTTATTTTTTTTGATGTGGTTATAAGTGAATGTTGTGTATTTTGTGTTTGGTTCTGTTTTCGGTTTTGTGGATTTGTTTGTTTTTGATTTCTTTTACTAGTTTTCTATTTTTTTCTTGTATACATTTCTTTGTGCTATTTCTATTTTGATGTTGTATTCTTTTTGTCGTTCGTCATTATTTATTTATTTATATGCATTAAGATTATACAGTGCATCTTACATAGGAGTTACAAACTTGTGGCCGTAATTGATGCGATTTGTTTAAAATATTAAACTGAAACATGTTAAAATCCTGTTGGCACCCATATGTTTTGCTACAAAATTTCTTTATTTCAAATTTACAATTTATTCAACCAATCTTTAGTTATTAGCACCTCCAGTATTTCCTATACATCCTTTGAACTTCTTAATCATTTTAGAATAAAAAGTAGTTTGATGTCAACTTTAGTTTGATGATATTTTTAACCATTTTAGGACCTAAAAATGCATGGTGTCACTGTGACATTATAGACGAAAAAGTATCTCTTTGCAGCCATTTTTTTTGTGTATGTGGGTGTATTGAATGTTTAAGCATAGCGATGTCTGTTTATGTAGGTTTTCCGTATATTTTGTATTCAATCTGATTTTCTTTTCTAATTAGTGTCTAGGAAGTTTATGGTGGTGCTTGATTTTTTTCTATTGTGAATTTTATGTTGTGGTTGATTAGGTTTATCTTTTCTAGGATATTGTCTATGTTCGTTTTTTGGTTGTCATATATTATTCTCTCAAAAATGTCAAGAAGTAGCAGAAAAAATACATGGATAATTTTATAATTTTTCTTCCTAAAACGTCAAAGTCGCGATTTGAAACGTCAAAATTTGCCATTTTCAGACAAAGAATCTGAAACAAATACGGATTGTGTAGAATAAATGTTGTAATATGTATGTTTTAAAAAGCCTTAAGTTTTAGCTTAAACCATCATTGTCCTTCGTTGTACTAAAATGTTTTCGGAAAATCCATTTCAAATAGATACTCTTGATGCTTTGGCAATAGTTTAAGCTGTAGAGTTTATGTTCTAGAATTCTATATTTAAGCAAATTTTCGTAGAAAAAAAAATGTTATTGAGAACACGGCGACTTGTGAATTTTAAAAATATGTCTTCAAATGAGCGCGAACTAGAACCCCTAAAACCCATAACGAGGTCAGTTTCAGTTTTTGTCTGTTTACACATATACAGGTTGACTTATTTCTACGGTAAAGCTCAATATATCCTTTATTATACAAGATTTGAGAAAAATTATATACTTTAATTATAGGGTATCTTGAACTGTATCTTATAAACCTATTTTGACAATCAGGATGGCCCATAGGTCCTTGATAATGTAGACTTTTTTTTAATAGAACACCCCTTGCGTTATTGCATTTTTGTATTTTCCATCGAAGTATAATGCATGTTTGTAAGGAAAAATAATTATATCGTTCACCGTTTTTGAGTTATTCCAATTGTGTTGCAACTTTTCACGTTTTTCGCACATATCACAAACACATTTCACAAATTGTGATACGGCGTTTGTACCAATAGGTAGCAAAGCCCCACAGAAATGACGCATTCAGAGAGCTTTTTGTTTGTATTACTCGTCGAAAAAATCGAGCTGTTGTATACAGGCATATCAAATAGTGGCCTAATTTGAAAAGTTTTCGCAGAAATGTTTTTAGTGCTTCCGTAGAAATCATTTTTTGCAATATATTTGTGATATGTTTGTAATTAAGAATAAACGTTTAGTAAGTTATTCTAAAAAAAAGTGGTCGAATTTTTGTGAATAATATTATGTAGTGTAACATTACTGAAGGCAATTTCTGCAAAAGGAAAGGTGAATTTTTGTAAAAGAAATTTTTGCAAATTTTATTTTTTTAAATTTTGGTCCTAAAGCTGTTCCTGAATAATTATATCTTGGCAGATGTGTAAATATCTAAAATATTATATATAGCTTGAAGAGGTTCGTTGGCCAGAAAATTCGGACCAGTTTTTTTCTGGAAATTTTTAAGTTTATTTTTGGAAAATGTGTGTACTTTTTGAAACAACAAAGCTATTTAAATGAAATATGATACATTGTTACAACTATATAGGTTATACTGCCAAACAAATGTCCTTTTTTGAAAACAAGATATATTTGAAATTAACATTTTTACGAAAATGCTCTACCATAACGCACTTGCGACGTCCAGATTTTTTTTCAAATCGGGACGTTTTTCGATTTTGATCTCTTCGCGGATAAATCTAGTATTAAAGCTGTATACTGGAGCTATGGTTTTGGCATTGTCGAGGTCTATTTTGTGTCCTGTATGAATATTATCCATGATCAGTACCTTTCTTAGTAGATTTTCAGTATTATATACCTCTTTGCTGGATACATATTGCATTCATGTATATATTTCTTACGAAATCTTGATTTGAAAGAATTTATGTCAAACACATAGAGTATCTGTGATACAGAAACGCGTTGGAATAGTTGCGGGGATCGGGCAAATAGATGCGTGTAGATCATGGCTTGTGTTTGGACAGACCGATATAACAACAAAATCTTAAAAAGTCACTAATTTGTACCTATGGTTACATAAATATTCTATGAAGGGGTACCTGTCTATCTTTTATTAAATCAAATCAAGGCAGGTCAGAGTTACTTCAGTGGTGACTTATGATTTTAAGAAACTTGACTTTGCTCTTTAGAAGCTGAAATCCAACGCAAAGTCGATATAACTATAACTTAAACAGAAAATCAAATAATGTGTAACAGTTATTATTATTATTTATTCATTGATAAAAATTATACACTATGCCTATACAATAAGTCTGAGACTTGTGGTGTACATTTACATAATTTTAAAAGTTATATCTAAAGCAATGTGACAATTATATATCAAATTCAGCAAACTTCAAATTTTGACAAGCCAGGTAAAAAAATTTCTTCACTTTTATTTCTTTAATCTAATGCTTTACCCATTGCCTTCATTTATGATAGATCTAAACCACTTTAATACACCATCTTAACTATCACTCTATCTCCACATACCATATTTTCGCCAAAATTATTAATTTTATATAAGATCAAAAGTGACATTAAACGTCAATCATTATTATTATGACGTGAGCCTTAGATTTTTTGCCTATTTCGCAAGTTAGCACTGCAGTCTGTATTATTTTAGTAGTAACGATTTAACACAAATATAATTTGTTGCAAACTTTGTGACGTAGAGAAACGGTCCCAGTTATATACCACTATACACTTCTGCTACATCTCCTAAATAAACAGCTGACATAGTTTTAGAGTGGCAATAAATTATAAGAGTCTATAAACCTCACACATCTGCTACATCTGCTGCACTAGCTGCAAGAAGACATTCCAAGGGGTAAATAGAATTGGAAAATAAAGCAAACAGTGGCATCACATCCTTTGGATACACACTAAATTTCATTTGTGTTATACAGAGAATTGGATTTCGCGACATGTGAAAACAGCACATGCAGGCAGGCTTTGAATTCTCGATTCACCTATTGACACGATTGTCGCCCTCGTGTTGCCCTTTGTCGTCAGACCCTAACCCGAATTATTTTATAACCAGCAGGAAGTTTACCGTTCACTTTTCTACGGCTTTCATCACCTTAGCCTCAACTCTCCGTGAATTTCCCTTCTACTCCATATTTTACAAGATTTTCTTTTCTGCTATAATGCCTTCCTTCCACTTTTCCCTGGATTCTGCTGCCTTGTACATCCTCTTTGAGGGTAGTGCGAGCTTAACAGAGGCAAAGGCAAAGAGATATATAGCTTGTGTCACACTGAAGGAAAGTCGGTCTGGAAATAACCGTCGTGCGTTCCTACATATCTTAAAATTTTCTGGATTCCATTAGTTATCTAATTATGTTATTAGCTAACTATTATCTTATACTATTTTTATATTACGATATTTTTTTGTACAAGGTTTTTAAAATCTATCGCGGAAATGCTGGCGGTGATTTTTTGTTAAAAATAAGGCACTGCCATCAATTCCAATTTTCTGTTAACAAATCTGTTGGTATTGTTGTTGAACTAATAGAACCTGACTCTCTACCATAAAGTATATATCATTCATTTTGTCGTCTTAAAAAAGGAGTTTGCAGCATTAATGGAGGATATGCCGTGTTTACTTTCAAAAATTATGTGGCTGATGCATGATGGTGAACTCTAGCATTTTAGCAATGCCATTTGTCAGTTTTTAAACGATGTATCGAGCAATTCGCATATTAGTCGAATGAAACCTCAACTTTGGTTTTAAGGTCTCCAGGCATAAGCCCTTTAGATTTTTGAGTTTTGTGCCACCATAAATGCTTGCGGTTGAGTTAGGTTATGTTGTGAGTAGGCAATTTCAGTCCCTCTAATGCGACCTTAAGGTCCATTGTACCTCGCACCCTTGTCTTATATTTCACATACCAAGTCAAGTCTCTTGTAGATCTCGGCAATTTTTGAGGGCGAAAGTTGATCCTAATCTTCTGCTGTAAATTGAGTCT
Organism: Tillus elongatus; assembly: GCA_964006375.1. Classification (NCBI taxonomy): domain Eukaryota; kingdom Metazoa; phylum Arthropoda; class Insecta; order Coleoptera; family Cleridae; genus Tillus; species Tillus elongatus. The sequence continues at coordinate 121,486,047 of OZ023265.1, forward strand.
AACCAAAGAGCAGGTGCCTGGTTCTGTACGCTGCCAGACAGGAAAATAGCACGTGCTCTGCTGTTTCGTCATCCTCCATAAACAATCTGCATTCGTTTTTTTGTCCGAGCCCAAATTGGTGCAGGTGGTAATGCAGGCGACAATGTCCTCTATACAGACCGACCATAGTTCTCGGCTGTTGACTGTTTATTTCTAGAAGTTTTTGGGCACTTGACTCTGGGAGGCTCTTTATAAAAGCTTTAGAGTAAACTAATACTGGCAAATTACATATTTGCATCCATCCAGGGCTTTAAGGTGCGTTTCTCTGTGGCTAAGGCGCCAACCGCTACATTTCTATCAAGCTACGAGTGTCCCGGTATCCTGACCAGCGACCTCATTGTTTCTGGTCAGTTTGTTAAGGGTAGTCTTGCAACTTCCTCGCGTTTCTGACTTGCAACTGTAGCAGCCCAGTGCTTTTATAATTTGGAAGCCTATGTGAGTAGAAGGTCTTAATAGGAAAAAAATGAATAATGGTATTGCAATATGGATATAATAAGCTGGTTTGATGTTAGGGGTATATTTACAATGTGTCTGCTAAAATGCAACCACTTTCCTGGTTTGGTATTACTATACAAAATTAAAAAATTATATTTGAAGGTGAACTAGTGTAATTTTAATTGATTAGAGAACAGTTGTTTTAACCATGGAACTGAGGTGCCACTGGGTCTATTGTGCATCTTTCCGTTGCAATGGTCAGGTCTATACCTCAAACCAGTCAAGTGAAAAAAGCAGCTAAATTTTCCTGAATAATATTGCTTAATTCACCCCTAAAATATACATTTCCTTAAAAATTCACCGAACATTTGCAAAGTACAAGCCGGGGTGTCACAACTTCCTGTTTGCATTGTATGCAAATAGATGTTGTACTCAATCCGATTCGACATGGACGCTTCCTTACTTGGCAATGACCAGTTTGAATTCTAGTTATAAAACAAAGTTTTATTTTGATATTCACATTATTTATATCCTATATATTTGTCATAATTGCCACGTTTTTGGGATATTGGGATACTTTATAAGGTCTCTACGCACTTGAGATTTACACGTTTCATCCCACAGTCTTTAGAAGTCATATGGGTGTTTTCTTTAAAAATGTTTGATGACGCTGCGATCGGCAAAAACTTGTTGTGTTAGGTTCAAAATTAATTAGCCTGGCTACATGTCTTGCTGGTTTATAAGCTCTTATATTGCCACTGCATTTAAAGTATCTCCTAGTAATCCATGACATATATTGCGTTTGTACTAGAGACCCCCGTCAGAGCTCCAGTACTGAACCTAACTTACTTGTATCACGCTTTAGGGCTAGTAGTGTTTATCTTCTATGAGTGTAAATACCTGTTCATTTTATCATTGTCTGCGAGCGTTTTCTTTTGCTGTTCTGGTGATGCCTGTCATTTTTTTATACGCTGACACTACCAACATAATCTGCTTACATGGAATTCGTAGGTCTCTCGAGTATACTTCAGAGCCTGCTTCTTGATTCAGTTTCTATCCATGTGTTAAGATATCACTTTTTTAACAGCGGTCTTACAACAATTATTATTTCTTGCATAGGGCCTATCAAAGATAAACTGTAGTCCAATTTATGTTTTTTTTTCTTCAAAATAGGGACATTACCAACGTTGTACTGTTTCACAGTAGACATCTACTAGTCTCACTACCTATGCTTGGCAAACTAGTTTGAGGTCGATCATCATTTTTACTAATACTTCCTTTGTATAAATGCTCAATGACGGTACACCTCCGCACTACCGCGAAGTATGCAATTTGTGAGATGAGAATAATCCTAGAAAATTGGTTGGGCGTGGAGGTTTTGTTCAATGGTCGTGAAGATCGTGCTACCTTACTCCATAAGATTTTTATATTTATTTTTCAGGGACAGGTACATATTAAACCGCCCACTACAAGAGAAACTATGCACAATAGGGTAATGGATGCTTATAGACCCATTACACCGAATAGACTATGAAAATTCACACAAAACATAATAAAAAGAGTTAATGTAGGCACCTAGCACGCAGGGAACTTGTTTGAAGATATTTTAATTAGACATTATTGATATCTGTTGCATTATCTATTAAAATGAATCTAATATAAAAATTTGGCATTGTTTTATAGCCAGTTCTTATGATAACGCATATTTTCAGTGGTTGTTGAAATGTGTATTCTTGCCAGTATTTCATTACTTTAGTATTTATTAAAACTGCTTGCCTCGTTTATTTTCAAATCATGTCTACTACGAATAATAACAGGAAATTACACGATTAGGATATTGTATCTTGAATAAAATTTAAAAAATAAAATAGAAAACAATAACAACAGGTATAGGACGTACTTAAGAAAAGATGAGGGGTCTTGATTATCTTTAACGTAACATAAAAGTATGAGTGTGTTTGATTTGAAAGAATTCGTCTTTAAATTTTAAGTTTCTCAGGTTGAAACAGATATTTTAAACATAGCTTTTATCTCAAATGTTTTGTAGGCAGCGCATAAGCTTGTACTGATTCTCCTCGCGACCAAATATAAAAAATGCCAAAAGCTTTCCAAGCAAAATACAAGTGATACTTATCAATGTGATTTTTTGTAGGGTTGCAATTAATTAAGAAACCATAAATTTTACCCACATTATACCTATAAGTAGAAAATTTTAAAATTACACGAAGAATTTAAAAATCGATTATTATTATTATTATTATTATTATTATTAATAATGATAATAATAATAATAATAATAACAATAATAACACAATGTAGTTGGTCCAGTAGTTACAATAATTGTAAATCAGACAAGTTATAAAGTTTACAAGATAAAAACGTGTCACAGTCGGTCACAAGGGTACTTAAGAATAGTGCCCGAAAATTCAAAATATAATTAGTTTAACATAACAACAAAAGATGTAAGTTTACAGTGCGGCTGTATAAAAATCACTAAAATGATAAAAACAATAGATAATCAAAGAAACTTTTTGTTTTCACAATTTTTTTAATCAAAGCAACTTTTTGTGTTTTCTCAATTTTTTTTGGATAATTTGTATCCCTCAGGTGTCGAGGCAGCTGGTTGTACAAAAAACAAGTTGCATAACACGGTGACTTCTTGAAAAAAGAATGGTGATATGCATTTAGCTGGAAAGTATCTTTTTCCTAAGTGTTGTATCCGAATTGGTTAAAATTTGGCTCTTGTTTTTAGTGAATTTTCTTATGCACTAATGACGAGGTTCGATAACTCGAAAAATAATAGACCGATTTTTAAGAAATTTGGCAGGTGCCTTCCCCTTGCGAATGGATTGGACAGCTTAGTTAGCCAGGGAAATTGGACCAGCTTTTCTTAGAGAATTTTGGGTTTTCTTTTGGAAAATTTTTGTATCTCCGAAAATAACAAGGCTATGCCAACCAAATTTGGTTGGGTATTAAACTTACACTATGTGTCAATTTTTTCTACGAAAATTTACTAATAAACTGCATAAGTTTATGCAATTGCCTCTATACTTAGCTTCTCTGTTTCATTGTGCGCTTAAAGAGTCAAAATTAATGCATCAAATAATCGTTTCTATAAAACAAAGCAAAAGACATGGATTTATCTGAAAATAATTACTAGTATGTACAAGTAAGAATTACTATTTGTATATTATTAGATTTTACATTTTTTAAACCTGTCCTATTATCCCCCCTAATGTTTTACTTGCCTATTGGTGATCCAGTCCACTTTCTCTAATAATTCATCGCGATTGATCCCATTGACATGAAGCAAAGTGTCCCTGTGCACATCTTTGTAACATAATTATAACTACATTATAAAGTTATTAATGAGAAAGTAAATGATAATAGATTTAATTAAACTTTTTTTTTGGTATTGTATCAAATATGCATTTAATTAATATTATTACTTTTAGATCATAATATAAATATAATTGGTCCTGACCTAGGGATAGAAAATATAATGTTCATGATTCTGATCCTGCAATATATCATTTGAGACGGTTAATCTGTATAATGTACAACTGGAAATGGATAAAGGAAGGTACCAATAACCTGGCAAGGTATTATTGCTAAAGAGACCGTGGCTAAACGAGTATGTTCAAAGCCAAAATAACGTCAAAAAAATTCTATACGCTCTTTTGAAACAAAACATGAATTTTCTTAGTACTTTGATACCAAAACTAGTAGAAAAAGAAGTCTGTCTCCGATTCAGTGCAAAATACTTAATTCATATCTCTTTAGAATAAGGTATATTCTTCTTACGAAACGTTACTCAAGCGCTGCTGTTTATAATATTTAAGGGATGCTCAAACTCACCTCAGCGTTTTCTCCTCAAACGTAAATCTGCACACTGCAGCTTAAATATTGCATTCAACAAAAGGAATGAGTAAAAAATCTAAATAACACTTTTAGTACCTTATTTCGTATTCTGCATTCTCTCGTGTTATTTACTGTTGAACGATTTACAACTTGAACATTCTACTCTCTCGGCTTCACCTTTCCTTCTCCCTTAAAGAGGACTGCTATCACATACATGAGTTATAGCAGCTACCGTCCTTCACAATCCGAAATGCTCCCTTTCACACAGTTACATCTATTTAAGGCATTCTCTAACGTAAAAGTCATACAATATTTTGTTGCAGGTCTGTGTTTTTTATACGAGCTTTTCATTTTGATTTGCATTGTCCTTTCGATGCTACACGTTTGTTTATTTTTGCTCTCTCCAGCAACACAAAAAATCCAAAGCTGGTATGTGCTCATCAGTATTACTGTCGGATAATTACCGACAGAAAAAAGAGTCCTTGTTCTGAATTGAGTCTCTGTAATTTTTGTATGTTCATCTGATGGTAGTGTATCCAAAAAAGAGGAAACAAAAGAGATGATAAAGAACAAAAGATTATCGATTTTATATTAGTGCCGTCATATTCACATGCCTCTGGGAAATTAGTCAGCGTCGTGGATAATGCCTAAAATGAAACTAGATGTGCTTGAATTTTAGCAAGTTTTCATGAACTTTTCCTTATAAAGAGATAGCGACGAACTTCAGATTTTTTTTCACATGAATTGGAGTCCCTAGAATATATATCCGAAGTCAGTTTCAGACTTTATATGTTTATATATATATATATATATATATATATATATATATATATTTATATATATATATATATATATATATATATATATATATATATATATATATATATATATATATATATATATATATATATATATATATACAGGGTATTTCAAAAATGATGCTATATGTTACAGATGCACATTCAGCACATAAAAATAAGACTCTTTTTTCATATAAACATGGGTCCGCAAATGCTTAGTTTTTTTAAATACAGCGTGTTAAAGTTATTTGTTTTTGGCAGTTTTTCACGAATAAGTCTTAGTCAATTTAAAATTTTGGCGTGAAAGTTGGCATGCGGGAGTTTTTGGGGGCAAGAAATTTAAATGTTATTGTTAATAACACTGATGGTAAAGGGCGCCACCTGTAAGACTATGCTTGCATTCAATTGGCTATATTTTTTTGTCACCCAGTGATATTGACCTACCGTATGGCTACATTGCAGCCCTTATCAATTGTAAGCAAAAAAATGTATATTTGATCCAAATCTCTCAGACACACCATTTTCGAGATATTTCAATTTTTGTATGTCGATGTCACTCAAAAATTAATTTTTCTCAAGTAATTTATTGTATTGTCTGCAAATTTTAACAACAAATAAAAAAGTTTATAACATTTTATAATATCTGAATCAAGTATATATTTTTTGCTTACAATTGATAAGGGCTGCAACGTAGCTATACGCTAGGTCTATATTACTGGGTATCAAAAAATTATAGCCAATTGAATGCAAGCCATGTCTTACAGGTGGCGCCCTCTGCCAGCAGTGTTATTAGCAATAACATATTTAAATTTCTTGCCCTCTAAAACTCACACATGCTAATTTTCACGTCAAAATTTTAATTTGACTCTGACTTATTTGTGATAAACTGACAAAAACAAATAACTTCAGCACACTTTATTTAAAAAACTAAGCATTTGCGGACCCATGTTGATATGGAAAAATAGTCTTATTTTTTGTGTTGAATGTGCACCTGTAACATAGATTATCATTTTTTAAACACCCTATATATATATATATATATATATATATATATATATATATATATATATATATATATATATATATATATATATACTGGCTTTACAAAACTTCAAACACCGAGTAAGAGTTGACTAATTGCAATTAAACTTTCTATACTACTCTGTTTTTTTCCTAATAAAAAATGATTAACAATATGAATAAAAAAACTAACAGGTGCACATTTTTTTAAATTTTGTTCTATCAAAAAATGTTCGCTCTAAATTTGTGTTTCCTTCAGTTCGAAGCGATCTGTGCTTAATTAAATATGTCATTAAGTCGTTATGCCTAGTTGCCGTTTACGGAACAATTACAATCATTTAGGTGAGTTTTAAAGGGGCAGCATTGTTGCTATGCGAGAAGTCGGATTTTCAATCAGAGAAATTTCCGACCGCATAGGACGCAGTGGGTCAACAGTGTTACAGTGTTGGTCCATGTGATCTGAAGAAGGAATTCAAACCGTCGTCATGGATCCGAACGACCTCTAATAACTTTAGAACAGGAAGACCGTCATTTGAGGATTGCGGCTTTACAAAACAGAGTTTCCACAACAGGGTGGATTGCAAATGCTTGGTTGTGACTTTTACGATAGAGTCTCTACGCCAATTTTTATGTCTGTCACTGACACCTCGACATCGTGCTGGGCTTGATTAGTGTAAGGGCAGATGGATTCATGTTCTATGACGAGTTTTAATTTTATTAAAATATTTTATAATCTTTTGGGTCCACAATGTTTGCAGAAAAGAAGACGATTACGTGGAGAATCCAGAATTAAGGATTTTTTTGTGGAACGGCATTCAGCCTTTACACAAGAGTGATGGTATGGGGTGCGATAACATACGGTAGCAGGACGCCTTTAGTTTTTATTGACAAAAACATAAGGCCAATTGTAGATACGCAACGTACTACAGCCAGTTGCACTGCCATACCTACGAATGTTAATTCAATCCATTTTTACCAAGACAACGCACGTCCTCCTAGATCAAGGGTTGCTAGAAGGTTCTTACCTGAAAATAGCGTGACCCTGCTTCCATGGCCTTCTTGCTCACCAGACTTGTTACCAATTGAATATGTGTGGCATGATTGGCAATGGACTGATTAATTGACATTAACCACCAAATAACCTAGTTGACCTATGTCACAGAATTCAAGAAGCCTGGGATGACATTCTTCAGAATACCATACATCATTTAATTTCAAGCGTGCTTTAAAGAGTTATCGAATGCATAAAAATCGTGGCGAACTCACTCATTATTGAAAAGATTATTGTTAATATTGTAGTTTGAAAATGTAATCATTTTTTAAGTTTGATTAAACACGCATTCTATATGAATTTTATTTTTATTGATCAACTCTTACTGGATGTTTCGATCTTTTTGAAAGTCAGTATATATACAGTGTACCGTAGTTGTAAAATAAAGTTCATAATTCGAAGAGAAAAGTTTTCTTTGTATGAAAAACGCTCGGACACGTCAACAATTTTTTTCACTCCTTGCAGTATTAGTTTGTAACTTTCACCGCTCACCATTTCACCGCCACCGTTTGTTGATTTTTTTCAAATAGCCACTCTATAATTTTTCGACGCAAATTCAAAGAGCATATTTTTTTATCAGGGTACCCAAAATGTTGTGCACAGGGTGGAAATTTAATGATATTCACTTTGTCCGCAGCGGACCTAAACAGTGTCGTGGTGTCTACGCCGTACCATTGGCGAAGATTCTTGAGCCAAGAAGTTCTTCGGCGACCAGGATCACGCTTTACTTACATTTTTCCCTAACTATATGGAGCAATTCACATTCAGGATTCCTCATTAGTGGGAAAACTACTCCAGCTTTCTTCTTTTTATGGTATTAAGTACCTTTCTCTCTCTCTCTTTCTTTCTCTGTCTTTGTTCATACACTGTAGAACCAGTTCATTCGTCACTCTCTCCATCCACGATATCCTCAACATATTTCGCAAAGGCCGGATTTCGAAGGCTCACTTTTTGCATGTTCTTAAATTATGTTCTTGCTTGCTCTATTCTGCTTTTGATTTATTGAGGTAAGTCCCATTTTTCATTTACCCAACAACACATATATTTGTATGTTTGTACCCGCTCCACTCTTTGTCCCTTTATGCTGACATCTGTTCAGTTGCCAGCTATATTTTTGTTTCTGCTGACGACTATCCATTTGGTTTTCTTTATATTTAAGCACAGACCTATTTGTTGGCTATGGTCTGTTACCGTTGATAAGAGTACTTGTAAATCATCTTTATATCTTGCTTGTAAGACCGTGCCGGCAGCATATCTTAAATTGTTGACGAAAACGCTATTAGCAACTGTGTGTGTTCAAATGCAAGGATGGCAACGGAATGATCTTCAACTAGCCAGAGACTTTTATAAATTACACGGTGTGGATTCGAAGTTTTATATATGATACGGTATAGGCAAATATTAGCAACTACAAATATTCAATGAGTGACTATAAAAATTAAACCGTTTATTCAAAAATTTACAGTTATTGAATTGTCCATGATAATGACTAATTTTTGCATGCAATCTACCACGAGAATAATGCTTTATCTTAATTAGTAACCAACAAAAATATGTTTGTTACATGTTCATCTACACAATCAGGTTTCCTAAATAATGATTTGACCTGTACACGAAACTTACATTATTTTTAGATTTTATTTAATAGCATTACTTAAATGGGTGTTATAGTAAGTTGTAAATTTTGGGTTGCGTTATCTCGTATCAAAAAACATTGTATGCAGGACCAGAAAAACAACTTGTCATCTTTTTTCTGATGTTCATCGGTTCTTGCAGGTTTGAAAATATTTTTTTATTAATTCACCTTCGTTCAGTCAGCTGTTAGGGGTGCACGTTTGTGAGATCAAACTTTAATAAAACATTTGTTAGTAAGGTGTCAATTCTATTGCGCTTTAAGTCGCAAGAATGCGTTATTTTGAACGAAACGCTTCAAATTAAAATATCAATGATGATTGGTTACGCAGATAAATGTGGTTTCCAGGCCAGAAGTTGTTAATCTTTTTAATATAAAGCACCCCTAGCTACAACCACTTTCTTAGGAAACTGTATCTAAAATATATGCGTAGTTTCACTAAATTTGAGACGTTATACCATTGTGCAGGAATCCTGCTTAAGTTGATGATAACGTGAAACTTGACGTTTTCTTGACTTTTCAGAAAGATCCAACATCTTCGACGCGTCAAGTGGCACATTAAAATGGCATCTGATATATAAAAACTTACTAAAAAAACCACGATAATGCATGCATGATTCGGATAGAAGATTACAATTTTGAAAGCAGATGTTTGATATGCAAAATACGAATATTATTTTCCGCAAAGATTCTTTTTTCTGATTAAGCAACATTTGTTTGAAATTGCAAGGTAAGTCGGAAAACCGTACTTACTGAGCAGATGATAACCCCCATTGAATACGAGTAACCTACACAAAACGTCCTGAGAAAATCAACATTTGGGCTGGTAATGTTGGGATCATGCGATTCGACCTATTTTCATTGAAAACCTAACTGATTCTTTTTTCTGATTAAGCAACATTTGTTTGAAACTACAAGGTAAGTCGGAAAACCGTACTTACTGAGCAGATGATAACCCCTATTGAATACGAGTAACCTACACAAAACGTCCTGACAAAATCAACATTTGGGCTGGTAATGTTGGGTTCATGCGATTCGACCTATTTTCATTGAAAACCTAACTGAGAAAGATATTTGGAAATGCTAAGGGATGAAATCGTTCCAGCTTTAGTAGAGTTATTTCCCAATGCACTTGATCACAATCGTTCAAGTTAAAGAATATGGTTGTAACAAGATGGTGTTTTACCCCACTATGCTATTCCTGTATAGGGGAGTATTTAAATGAAACCTTTCCAGAAAAGTGGATAGGAAGAAGATGTTTAATAGAATGGCCTGCAAGATGACCAGATCTTACACCTCTGGACTTTTTCTTGTGAGCACATCTGAAAAACAGTGACTTGACCGATTTAAATGAAAGAATAGCCAGGGAAATTAGACACATTACACCGGAGGTTTTAGATAGAGTCAGATACGAGTTTTATATTAGATTAATTCGCTGGCAGCGAGAAAATGGGGAAGATTTTAAACATTTAAATGCTCAATACATGTACAATTTAAACATGTTCAGAAAAAATGTTTCGGTTTGAATAATTATGAACTTCAGAATAAACGGTTTAAATTTTCTTGTCAGTGATTAAATTTCCGCCCTGTGTAAGGGTCTATGACTTTTAGACACAACTTTTTGGTACCATCAAACAAAGAAAAATATGCTCTTTGAACTTCCGTCGAAAAATGATGGGGTTCCTTTTTTTTAAATCGACAACGGGTGGTGGTGAAATGGTGAGCGGTGAAAACTACTATAAGGTGAAAAACAAAACAGGTTATTCGAAGCGCACGAGCGTTTTTCATAAAAACATTTCTCTTTGAATGATGAATTTTATTTTATAACTGCGGTCCACACTGTATACATTTTATTTAAAAATCTTAGCCATAAACGACAAATTTACTTTATCTAGTCGTTGAATCTCCTTGTACAAAACCACTTTTTGAATTACTAAAAACCAAAGAGCTTTAATATGTGTTTCTTCCTAGATGTTAAAGACAGCTAATATTTCTGTTGTGACACTATTGCATTTAACCCGGGATACATTTAAATTTTTGATAAAGCAAGTCTGTTTTACCTGTCAGAATAAAATTTTAGATGAGAACTGATTCAACAACTGTAATCTTTGTTGGAATTTTAATCAAATTTCTATTGCTTTGTTTCGCGTTTATTTTCAGGCTTTCTTGCAAGCGACAACAAAACAGAAATAATCTCGTGCATTCCTGGAATATTAAATCTTCGTATCCGGTCGAGTAGGATTACCTTTTCAATGCATTGTTTTCCATGTCTTTTTCAATTTTAATTTCTTGACCTATACTAAAAACCCTGTACCCAATAAAAGAGTCGAAAAAGAACTTTATCGCCGCTAAAAAGTATTAAGATTGATAGAGATAGGTTTGTAGCATATATTGCTTGCCATTACCCAATGTAGTGTGGCAAAAGAGTACAAAAAACGCGTGCACATATAAACTCTTTTTTTTTAGGCGGACATATTTTTTTATCACAAAATCCCAACCTCTCAGTAAACGTTTTTTCATCCTTAAAATCTTAAAGAGTAAGACCTCGCTTGTGTTTAGCTATATCAATTGACAACAAATTATCGTTCCAAAAATAACCAGTTTTCTTAACTGCTCGTGTCCCGGGAACTTTGAAGGATAAGATCTCAATCACTTCGGTGTATTTTTAGTGTGACAGGTGGAAACCTTTTATAGACACTATACAAGTACTAATTCCCATTTCCCTGTAAACCCACTAAAACCACCTCGTTTTACTCTCCTATCCTCTTCGGAACCGCTTTTTGCATACTCTAAGTGGCAGATTGTCCATGTTTTACCTCTTGGGTGTGTCTTCTTCCTCCTCTTATAAACTGCTGATTCAAATTCCCATCAAAGTTCTTACTACAACCATAAATATTTATAGTCCATTTAATATAAATGTTATTCGTTACTTCTAACCAAAACTTCTTAGAAAAAATTATTTCAATTAAATTTTGGTATTCTCCGATTTTTTGAAATGCATCTTCCCTTTCTATCCGCCATTTGGCTTAGACCTATGATTATTGTATTATTAGATGTATTTGTTTAATCATTGGTAAAAACATTTTAGTTTTGTACTTTATTTTGACAAAGCCACTATCTGAAACCAACTTCTTAAAAACTTAACACAATACAGGTCGTTATAACGCTACAATTGTTATTTTTGTAGAGCAATGCAAATTTTTTCCAGGGCTCTTAAACTGTCATAAAAAGTATGGGCTAACATTTAAAAAAAATCTGTTGATGTCGGTACACGAAATTTGTGACACACAGTATACACCGCAATATTTTATGATTTATTTTCTTCCACCATACAGAAATATAGGCTGCTACGGTTTCTCCTGTGAGCTCTTCAGGAAACATAGTTGCACGCCTAATAAAAATCAAGTGGGGGTTTCACAAATTAGACATATGAATAGATGCCTCTTCAGATGTGATGTCTTTTCCGTTAGGGTGAAGATAATCGTTCTGTTTTCACCCACTAATTGCAGTAGTGCTTAGCAGATTGCCTTAAGTGTTATGAAGCGTATTAGAAAATATAAATATTGCCCTTTCAAAGTTCAGATCAGCCAAGTTCTTTGCCTTGGAAATAGAGATCTACGAGTAGTATTGTGAAAGTTGGCAGTAGATTAGATAAAGTAAGACCCCATTTTTTTAATAACGTAATCTCTATAAACGAATTCAGGCTTCCTGACTTGAGTATGTTACATTAACACCGATCATAACCGGTTAAAACTTAACCAGTTTCTGGTTCCAACATCAAGCACGACGTCCACAGGTACGTTTCTGACTAAACTTGTGGATTGGTTTGATGGGTGACACAATCATTGGACCATAAATGTATGAAGCCAACTTGACTGTAGATAGGTATTTAAATGTTCTTTCGTTGCCGATCACATCGATGACATTAGTCTTAACCGTTGGAATAACATATTGTTTCAGCAAGACGGTGCACCACCACGTTACTAGAATGCTATGGTCGACTTAGATTCCGCCTAAGAGCCTTTACGTCTTAAAAACTTCTAACTCCGTTGCTTTTCTCTTACAAGAATAAAACTGAAGATTAGTATTTCTAATTGTTTTCGCTAATTCAAAAAATAAAAAAGTTCGGGACGCAGCAAATGCGTTATGGTAGTGAATATTTATTAAATGCTTTAAACCTAAATAACCTAATTTTCTATAAACTTAGAAAGTTTATATTTGGTATATAGTAATATTCGGAGATTTTTTTTCGAAAGAAAATTGAAAATTTGAATAACTCAATTTTTTCATCAACTCAAAAAGTTAAGTTTTAGTACGTAGTAGGTCCCTTCAACGGCAACATATTTAGTAAATTTCATTTAAACAGCTTTGTAATTTTCAGAGAAAAATTTTTTTTCGAAAGAAAGCTCAAAACTTTCCCGGAAAAACCTGTTCGATTTTCCTGGCTAACGAACCCATCCAAGCCATTAATAAAAGAAAGGCACTTGCCGAGTTTTATCGAAATCGGTTGAGTAGTTTTTGAGTTATCGGATGGATACACACACACACACACACACACACACACACACACACACACACACACACACATATATATATATATATATATATATATATATATATATATATATATATATATATATATATATATATATATATATATATATATATATATATAAACATATAAAAATGGAAACTGACCCCGGATTTGGGTTCTAGGAGTCCTAGTTCGCGCTCATTTGAAAAAATTTGCAGTCTCACCATCGATACCTCTTTATTAGTGAATTTTTGTTAATAAAAATTAACTAAAACATTGGTCCATCTTTTTACAGATAATTTATTACAATAAAAATACGTAATTCTGCCCAGATTAACTGATTCTCTATCTCACATTAAAACCAAGACACCCGAGACCGAAAATTGAGTACAAATCCATAAGATTAAATGCGTAGTTTTTTAAATATAAAATTTTTAGAAAACAAATTAAAATTGTTTATAAAAAACGGTCCCGATGTGTGTGACTAAAAAAACTTATTTAAGATATATATATATATATATATATATATATATATATATATATATATATATATATATATATATATATATATATATATATATAATTAACTGACCCCAATTAGATATTCTAGATACTTCTTCGTCCACTTGAATAAACTTTTTAAAAGTTAGAAAGCAATGTTTTATGAATATTCGCTAACAAGGAAATCGTATTTATTATTTGATGCACAAAGCTCTCTCGAACGGAAAAAATGTTACTTGGACCTAAAAAAGAGGTTCTTAAGAGTCATATGGATATAGAGTGTTGTAATATATGGGGCAGAAAGTTTAAATGCAGAAAATGTGAAGAATATATCCTTTAAATATGTACATGAAGGAAAAAACGCAAGGTATATCTACAGAAAGAGGAAAAGTCTGGACGCAGCAAGTTCGTTATGGTAGTGAATTTTCATACAAATAATCTGGCACCAAATATTTTTCTATAACTATTTTTTCTTTTAACATAGAAATATGAGTTTTGGTACGTAGTTTTCATTTAATATAGTTAACTCAAGTACAAAGTTTGGATACCATACCTTTTCTATTTTTTGAGATAAATTTTTTTTCGAAAGAGAACCCAAAAATTTTCCGGAAAACCTAGTTCAATTTTCGTGGCTAACGAATTTATCCAAGTCACTTACAAAAGGAAGGTACATGCTACATTTTATTAGAAACGGTCTATAATTTTTTGAGTTATCGGTGATACATATATATATATATATATATATATATATATATATATATATATATATATATATATATATATATATATATATATATATGAAGCATTCACAGGCCATTTAGGCCCATAGCTTGGTAATACATTTCCATTGCTTCCTATCCAGTGCAATCGTCTTCCAGTTTTGGACTCCTTTTTCTAGCAAGTCTTGTTGTGCTGCATCAAGCCATCTTTTTCTTGGTCTTCCCCTCTTCCTTCTACCCTCTGGATTTGACCAGACACACTTCTTCACCATTCTCTCCACACCCATTCGTTCTATATGTCCCAGCCACTGTAGTCTGCGTGCCTTAACCAGTTGAGACACCGGCGGTTCTCCATACATTTCATACACTTCCACATTTGGACGTCTTTCCCACATGCCATCTACTTTCTTGCCTCCGAAGATTCTGCGTAGTACCTTTCTCTCCCATATCGCTATTCTGTCCTCCAGTCTTCGGTTCATTGTCCATGCTTCACAACCATATGCCAAGGTTGGTCTTATCACAGTCCTATATACTCTGAGTTTCGCAGCACGCGAGATGTTCTTTGATCTAAGGAAGCTGTTAAGCCCTCCCGCACATCTGTTGGCTTTTGCTATCCTTAGGTTAATTTCTACCTCCTCATCACATCTATTGTCTACTAATACACCTAAGTACATGTAATTATTAACCTCTTCGAACTCTATGACTCTCTCCCCTCGCAATTTCACTGTAAAAGGTTCACTATTAGTCACTTTAGTCTTTTTAATTGCCATATACTTGCTCTTGTCCTTATTTATTTGAAGTCCCACACTGTCTGCTACTTCCACCAAACTTCTAGTGATACTTTCCAGCTCTTTTCTATTTCTGGCCAGTAACAATATATCATCCGCATAAGCAAGGCACTGATGACTCCTGTCAAACAAGCTCCCAGTTCTGTTTATACCACTCTCTCTTATCACTTTCTCCAGAACTATATTGAATAGTAACGTTGACAGCGGATCTCCCTGCCTCACTCCTCTTCTCACATCAAACTCTTCTGTCAGATTTCCGTTTACCCTTACTGCGCACGTGGTGTTACATAGTGTCATTATTACCAGTTTCACAATATACTCGGGTACTCTGAACTCTCTAAGTATATCAACTACTTTACTTCTTTTCACTGAATCGTAGGCGGTCTTAAAGTCGACAAAGATCATGTGTACTGGAATCTCGTACTCGTAACAGCCTGTCAAAACCTGCTTTAGCAGACATATCTGGTCAACTGTCGACCTACCCTTCCGAAAACCAGCCTGATATTCCCCTAGCAAAGGCTCTATATATTTTTCTAGCCGTTTCTTTATTAGTGTTGCTAAAATTTTGTAGGCCACATCTGGTAACGCTATCCCCCTATAGTTGGTGCATTCTGTTATATCTCCTTTCTTAAATAAAGTTACCATGATGGTCTTATTCCATTTTTTTGGCATTTCTTTTGTTTTCCAAATTTCTTTTATTAGCTCATACATCATGGCAACCAAAGCAGTCCCTCCGTATTTAAAATTTTCGGCCATAATGCCATTTTCACCTGGACTCTTGTTGTTTTTCATTGTTTGTATAATTTCTTCTATTTCTTGCTTCGTTGGATCTTCTGTAACTTCTTCCTCTTCATAAAACTCTTGATGACACTCTTTCAGTTCTTCTTCATCTCCATCATTATGCAGTTCTTCGAAATGTTCTTTCCATCTTCTGCATATGTCTTTATCGTTTCCAAGCAAATTGCCTTCCTTATCCTTAAAGAACACTGCTCTGCTTTGGTGGCCTCTTTTTATATCTTTCACGTCTTTGTAGAAGTTACGTATTTCATTTTTTTGATATTTATATTCAATATTTTTTATTTTGTCTTCCAGAAATTTTCGTTTCTGGGTTCTACACATATTTTTTGTTCTCTTTCTTTGTTCGTTATATTTTTCTAGGTTTTCCTCCGTTTGCGCCTGAAGCATTTGATGTCTTAATACTGCTCTTTTTTTTAGTGCGGCTTTACATTCTTCATTCATCCAGTACTTTTTTATTTGTTTTCGTCTCTTTTCCAGGGTTGCTTTCGTTGCCTCAGTCACCGTCTTTTCTATCTTTTCCCATTTTTCTTCAATGCCGTCTGTATTCAGGAACATATCACTACTATAAGCTTTGTCTATTCTTTTCTTGTAGTTGAGGGCTATTTCTTCTTTTCGTAGATCATTAACATTGTATCTAGTTTCTGCCCTCCTTTTTTGTGTCTGTTTAATCGTATCTGGGAATCTTAAAACAGCCTTTACCAAGAAGTGATCTGAATCAGCTTCCGCACCCCTACGTGTTTTCACATTGGTGATTAGCCAAGCATGTTCTTCCTTTATTAACAAGTGATCTATTTGATTTGTTTTATTTTGTCCCGGTATCGTCCATGTTCCCTTATGTATATCTCTTCTTCTAAAGTGTGTACTCATTATTTTCATATTCTGTTCTATTGCTAAAGATATCAACCTTACTCCATTGTCATTACTCGCCGTATGTTTACTTTCACCTCCTGTTATTGACTTATATATGTCTTCATTGCCTATCTTTGCATTTGCGTCTCCCATCAAAATTATCACGTCATTTTTTGGTATATCTTCTAGCGTTTTTTCCAGCTCTTCGTAGTACTGATCTTTCACTTCTTCTTCTTTTTCTTCTGTTGGAGCATGCATATTTACAATACTAATCATCTTATCTTCTGCCTTAATTCTTATGGAACATAGTCTGTCTGACTTTGGTTTGAAACATTTAACTTTATCTTGTAGCTTTTCGCTTATTAAGAATGCGACTCCATACCTTCTCATATCACTACCACTTGTAAATAGGATATAGTTTCCAACCCTTTGTATATCATTTCCTTTCAAGTGTGTTTCCTGTAACGCCACTACTTGCATACTATATTTATTGACCTCCATAATTAGATTATTCAAAGCACCCTCTTCATACAAACCCCTTACGTTCCACGTACCCAGATTTAGATACTCGGTTTTCGGTTTCACCTGGTATTTCCCTGTTTGGTTACTGTGTTCTTTATCTTTATTGGTATTTGCGTTTGCTCCTCTCGTGTCCCTATACAACTCCCTAGCCCTTATTGACATGCCAACATCTTTTTCCGTATACGTAGCCCTTTTCTTCGCCTGTTCAGTTCCCTTTTTCCACTCATTCTTGCCTAATTTTTTGTCTCATGCGTACCACTATTATATTCTACCTGTTTAACCAGGCCATTTTCTTCATCCCATTTCCAAAGCTGTCCCTCGACTATTAACTTCTTAAACCCAATCTTGACAGTTCTACCTTTGGCTCTTTCATCTTTTGCTACGTTTCTCAATTCGTTTTGAATTTTTCTCTCTTCCCTCGACATATCATCATTTATATACACAATCTCATTCTTGTAATTTTTTAATTTATATTTATTTCTCATAATTTCTATTTTCTCCTCTATTTTATAAAGTTCAACAAGACAAACCTTTTCACTGAGTCTCCTAGCTTGTTTTATTTCAACATTTACTTCTAAATTCTGTTTCAAAAAAATACCCATGTTCTCTTTTAAACTTTTTGCATCGTTTGTGTTCATTTTTAGCCCCTGTATAACTATATTCTTTCTTTTCTTCTCCTCTTCTAGAATATTTAATTTCTTTTTAATATCCTTTACCTCTTTTCTTAATTGATCATTTTCCATTTTCATGTTTTTATTTTCTTCTTTAATCACTTTCATCTCAGCTATAATTTTATCTTGTTTGTCTTCTATTTTGGTTATCTTCTCTGTTAAATCCGTTAGCATGTTTAACATTATATCCAACTTATTACTCTCGCTTTTCATATTTTTTTCTGGTGTTCGTGCCATTTTCTTACTTCTTTGGAAAATATCAGATATTGGAAAAGCCTTGCGTTTTCCCTCATCAGCAGAATAGTCTTCACTGTCACCCATCTTATACAACTCTCCTTACACTTTGCTGTTTAACGTGTTGCCTATCCAGACGTCGTCGGCGGCTGAATTATAATATCGGTTGTATTCTTTCAGCTTATCAATAAAGACACTGCACTCAACTTTGAACCTTATGCTCCAATGCCCCTAACCTTTAAACAGTACTTTAAATTCAATTTACTCACGGTGGCTGTGGTATTTATTTATCTTCTCAATTACCTAAGATCTCCTGCCAATATTCTCACTATCTAACTGTTTCTTGCACTTTTTCTTTACTCGATTCGGTCAATTTGACTTAGATATCGGAGTAAACATTTAACACATTAGCGCTCAAATCTTCACCACAATTTCACTGACTCATATATATATATATATATATATATATATATATATATATATATATATATATATATATATATATATATATATAAACATATAAAAATTGAAACTGACCCCGGATGTGGGTTTTAGGGGTTCTAGATCGCGCTCATTTGAAGAATCTTTTTCAAAATTCAAAAGTCGGGATCTCCCCATTAGTGAATTTTTTCTAAGAAAATTCACTAAAAAAGAAACATGAATCTCGTAGAGATGGTGAAAGAGGGTGCAGCACACAGAGTATCATGTTTTCGATCACAAGATGACATTAAGTTCAAACTGTGATGTTAACGATTATGGGGCTTTAAAGCTAAGGAATTAATAACTTTTAACTAATTTATTAGTTGTCTGCAGGCAGTTGTGGAAAAACTAACAATGCCATGTCAGGAATCACATAAATTCTCAATTACACAGAAATGTAAGTTTTAGCTAAAGTACTTCTGCTTAAATTTTTTAACTCATTTAACAACAGGCCACTAATCTAAGGAAGCTGTAATTTGAATAACATTTCTGCAGTCATAATTAAGTGCATGGCAAATTGCAGCACCGTGATATCATAAATATGCATAGCAAAATAACCTGGAATTTCATTTTAATAGTGCCTTTAAAATCTCTTGAAATACCACGCAAGTTTGCTAGGTTAAAGTGTACAAAAAATTTCATTGGAACACTGGAGCATAATATTAACTGCAAATGGGGCGGGCAAGATGATATACCTTATAAGCTAGGTATATATCATTATTACTCAAAAAAATAACGCTTAAATGTACTGTTATTCCAAAAACAGTAAACACACGAAAATGTAATCAGCAGAAAGGCAGATGTTTGCTAATCCTAACATAAAATAGAACAAGAATCAAAATTGGGAGTTGGACGAAGGCCAGTTCAGATTTAGATTATATATATATATATATATATATATATATATATATATATATATATATATATATATATATATATATATATATATATATATATATATATGTGTATGTATATATATATATATATATATATATTCAGGGTGTTGAAATAAGGGCACGAACTGGAAATTTCGGAGGTTTTTATCTTGCATGCAATGCTACATTTAACCTCAAATATCTACAAAAACGCTAACTTTACGAAATAGTAGTAGCAATGGTAGGGAGGCTAGCGCCAGGCAGGTAGGCCACATCGGGCCCTTTTTGCCACCCACAGCAACCCTACCCCTCTTCGTTTTCGTCACCAAACCTCCTCGACCTCAAAATAAAGGCCATGACGGTCTTCCATTGGACGAAACTTACCTCGCTTTTCTGTAGAGTCATCGAACCAAACAATTGTGTTCAAAGACTCTCAAAAGCCTCGCATCCAGACAGGTAGTGTTGAGACGTTTCTTCAGTGTGGCCGGATTCTTGACAAATGGGATCCCTCTCGACACCTATCAATGTAGGGTGCCTTCTGAGAGTACAGTGGCCCAGTGGCCTGTTTGCATTCCAATGATGCGGCGAAGCGCAGAAAGACTCATACCAAAAAGCCAGACAGTCACGTTTCTATCCGGCCTCTCCATAAAATCCAACGCCTGCCTACAGCCACTGACTGACCTTCAGTGCTTTTCCGTGGCCTCCTCATTCCATTTATCTAGGGCGTCGGAGACCACTGTCCTATTTATGCGTAATGCAGGCTCCGGGTCACAGAACGGCCGCAGGGAACCAACCTTCTGTAGTCATTCGCCACTTCATTTCCCGCCAGGCCCCAGTGTCCCGTAACCCACAAAATTGTACCTTCTTTGTCCTGGACAGTCCTGCAAGAGCGTCAACATGGATTCACCAAAACACACCAGAGACCAAACAGCAGTCAAAACAGTAAGCTTCTCCGTGCGAATCAGCGCCGAATCACACTCCTAACCCAGTATTGACCTAATTCTGGACGCACAGACTGCCCCGAGGGCCGCCTGACTATCTGAGCAAATACATACACATTTATCAGGGCTCATCCTCACATCCTGTTGATTAGCTACAGACAGAATAGCGTACACCTCCGTTTAGAGTGCCATGGAGTATGCGCTCAGAGTATAACTTTCACGCACCCCCAGGCCATGGATGTATATTCCCGCCCCGGAGGAGTTCTGCTCCTCCAGCCGTGATTTATTGGTAAAACAGACCAGGCTAGCAGGCTGATTTTATGAAAGTATGTAGCCTATTTAAATGATCTTAGGATCGAAAAGTTTCTTTGCTCAGCAGCGCGATCCACATATGTGAAAATAAAATAAAAATTTCACCAAAGTTCAAGCCTTTCGCGTCCTTACTCTAACACTTTGAAAAATTTTCAAAAATCACATTTAGTTTTGAAGAAAATGGCGTATAGAATTTTAAATGTCACACCTTGTGTATATATATATATATATATATATATACATATATATATATATATATATATATATATATATATATATATATATATATATATATATATATATATATAGTTATTGCTATTTTAATTTAAGAACATGTCGAACAGAAAAGTGTAACTTCTATTTGCACCTGACATAATTTTAAACTTCTTCCAAAAAAATTTAACTGTCAAACGGTTTTATTCTGTCACTATCCAAATTTCCTCTCAACTTCTCTCACCTGCAATCCCAAATCTCACCATTATCTCTATATCCATTTTAGTATTTTGTATTTAAATTTACTTTGTTCTAAAAATAATTACTTTTCCAGAGCTATATCTTTGCAAAAATGTTCTTTTAATTGAAACTGATCTTGAATACATATGTTTAGGGGCTCATTTGAGTATACTTATGTTTTTAATTTAAAAGTCGAGATCTACTTGCTAGCGAATTTTTTGTACGAAATTTTGCTTCAATTAGCGCAATTAGAAAAAAATTGAAGATTAAAAAGAGATAATAGTATTTACAAAAGACATTCAGTTAGGTGAGCCACCTATATAAAATTTGTTTATGTAATACTTAAAATTCTTGGCATTCTCTTAATTAATTGAGTAGCTATATTTATGTGTAATAATGCTGTGAAAAAAATATAACTTATAGACTGTAACTGGTCTCTATTTATTGGAAAAGAGCTATCATATTGACAAAAACATAAAATCAAGTTGAATGGTATATTGTGGTGGATGTTTAGGATATTTCCAAACTACGCAGTGAAGAATTACAGAGCTTACTAAGTGAAATAACTGCTAATGTATGTTCCATTTAGATACTATAACAGATGAGGCAATAGCGACCCACAAAAACCGAGTGCAGCATGTTTGACGTCTTGTTGGATGTTTGGGTTTTTGCCAAGGCACAAGTGGCAGTCCTGAGTGATTGATCACCCTCTGATCTGCTCAATATATCGGTAACTGAATACTCGAACGAGCAAATCTGTACTGAGTGTATGCTAACAGATCATACAGTTAATTTAGTCCAGTTTGCTATATGGGGCAGCTGAATTTGAAGAAGAAAAATCACGTGCGTGTAAGGAATTTCAGTTCGTAGCGATAAAATCCTCTAGGGCAGCTCAGCTGTAAAAATATCTAAACTACGATACATAAATAAACGTAGGATCTTAACCTTTTTTTGTTATCTTCCTTCATTAAGTGAATAAACCTTTCCGTTGCCTTAGTAGATAACCAAGTACATTCAGTGATATAAGTTCCCTTGTTATGGCTACGCGATGTTAACTTTACTGGAAAAATTTGCGTGTACACTATGGTAGCCAATTTTTGTAGAAATTTGTGTTTCAAAAATACAAGTAATTTACTTAAAAAAAAGATACATAAAAAGGGTGCGACCAGAGCTGTCGTTGCAAAAAAGATTATACAAATTATATTTGCATAAGAAAATGCAGACGTAGATAATTTTTCTCTGTATTCACAATTGCTTATTTTCTTGTCTGTAACTGGTTTCGCCCTTTTGTGGCATCATCAACAAGAAAAAAAAATTGAAATTTATTTATACGCATCCATGACAACTGTACATAAAAATATATTTCCACGTTGTGGAATTTTGACCAAAAAAATATAAAAAAAGTATAAAAAATGACAAATGACGCCTTTGAAATACTATTTGCTCTGTGTCAAAGTTAACGTAAAAATTTAATCCACTTATAATAACAATTACCATGATAACAATTATTATAATAGTTAATAACCAATTAACCGCAATAAAATAGGCTCTATCTTGTGTGGACCAGCCAAATGGAATCATTCAGTAAATGAATTATGTGCATATTAGTGAATTTTCTTTAAAAAAAAATTACTAACAATGGGATCCCGACTTTTGAATTTTGAAAAAATATCTTCAAATGGGCCCTAGAACACATATGCCGGTACCCCATCCATTTGAATCTACATGTTTCTTCTTATGCTCAGGGGAGCATTCTCTAAAAGTGTTTGCAATTCTTCCATAAGGAACTGTAGGTATTTGGCGGTATTTAATCTTACAGAAAGACAACAACTAGCAAATCATTGATTAAGCCAGCTCAAGCGTGCAGGAAAAATTCATTCTGGAAGCTAGACGCATATACTGCAGGCCTTCACGTTCCAAAATGACCAAACCGAACACTTGTGGTACAAGCTGCATATTAGTACCAGGTACACTGGTAGTTGGATATCTAGTAATAACATAGAATCCTTGTTTGTCTACATATGCTGGCAAATTCACTCCTCAGTCAAAAGAGAGTCACGTAACCGGCATTCTCGCAACTCTCTATGTACTTCCATACATGTTTTGTAATAAGCTATTCTTCTCTTGGAAACGGCTTGAGGTGCACTCCTACAACAAAAACCATAAATGAATGCATATAGGCACACTCGTCTTAAAAAATTTGGTAAGGCATTTTAAAGAATAAGGTAACATTTAGAAACTACAAATACAAATGTGTGTATGTGTGTGCGCGTGTTTGGGAGGACCTTGGAACTTAAGTCCATTGGTCACAGACTTTTCCAAATACAACTGATATTTGAAACTGACACCTCCTATTATTCAAAAATACTTTACTAAAGTTTTTTCTTATCAAGTTGGCATGAGCATGGCCATAATGATAAAAAAAACAGCCACAAAAGCATTAAGTAAACATTCCTTAAATTAGATCAGTTTTTATGTGGTTTTAGAATTTAAATCTTATATTTGTTAGGCTTGTCACTTCGGAAGGAAAAACAACTGCCACTTTTGTATTTTTTGCCTTATAATTAAGCCTACTATGTGCTCACGAAATTTGAATACTACAACACGGGACACCTGTATATAGGTACAGTTATAGCGGCTAGTCAAAATTACCAAAGGTAACAAAATGCCAAATATATGGTTTAACTTTAAAAAACAAATTTGAAACCCCTTTAGAGTAGCGCTGAGAATTTGAATGGACCATGTTAGTAAGGTTAGGAAATTTATTTCCCGCGGGTTCATTCCTGTTATATAGGAGGTATAGTTTCAGCTTGTGTAGACTGTGAATAAAGCAAATCTTATACTCGAAACGACTCTCACTGAGAACCTTGATGTTTTAGCTATTAATGTCTAATTTTATAATTGAAAAATAACGTAGTTTATTGCACGACCAGATGACGGAAGTCAATGATTACTAGTTGACATCCCAACACTATGACATGAATGTCATATCATTTAGCCTACAAAAATTGCATGGCTTTGCGTTCGTCGATCATTAACACTTGATTACTGTTTAGCTTATATCAATCGTTATTGTGTTTTCTTTTTCCGTTCACCAATGGTTTGAGTGTTTTAGTATATGGTGCAAAAATCAGGACAATGTCTAATTAGGTCATTTAGTGCTTAGAAGTGTTTGAAAAGTATAAATAAGGAAAAATGACGAAGGCACGGAACACCGTTATAAAGACCAACAAAATGGTGCTGAAACAAGTTGGAGAAGAAGGACCCTTCCCAAAAAAACTGGAGGATGGCTAAAAGTCCTAAAACTATTCTGATACATAATGACCTTATGATATTATTTTAAAGACGCATATTTGGAGAAAATGAAGGGGTAGAGCAAAGACAAAACTTCCGGAAAACTTAGCACAACTATTGAAATGTGAAAGTGACAATGAAATGGAGGGAGCTACTGGAGACATAAAATTACAGTTGCAACAACAGAGTGATCGCTCGTTTAGATTGTGATAATAACTTTAAGTTTAAGCACCGTATTTTTGGCACAGAAAAAAACAACCACTGGCATCAAACTGCAGTTTTCGGTCTAAAACGGAAAGTATAATGCAATTATACAAGTGTCCCGTATGTTATATTCAAATTTTCTGAGCAGTAGGCTAAATACTAAGACAAGAAAACACAACAGTAGTAGTTCGATAAGAAGTGATTCTAATATTTAAATTATAAAATCAAACAAATGGGAGCTTATTCAACAAATCTTTAACCTTCCATGGGTGGTTTTAGAATTCAGCTCTCATATTTAATCAAAATAAATGAAAGATAGTTTGCACAATGATATTGTTCTCATCTATTAATTATTTTTATCAGGGTGACAAAATATCTTGAGCTTTGGGCATCCTACCTAACAAATAATTGACCACTGATCAAACATATCAACTACCAAAGTTACAAAAATCCAGCATCTACAAAATTATCTTAACAAGAAGCAATAAAAAATGCATTAAAGATATTTCAAGATTTCAAATAACCCTCCCTAAAGATGCCTTCAAATCATGTTGCCATCTTTATTGTTGCATCTTAACTTTCCTTTGAAAATAATTATTTCGTTTTTTGTTATCACATTATCACTTCTTCAGTAAATCCATGTTGCCGGAAGTGACCTCTTGTATCGTGAAAAACTAGCGTTCCTAATTAAGAAAATATCATGTTATATTTTCTTGAAGTCATTTATTGACATTTGGAAATGCTACCGATCTTACGGCTTTACAAGCAACGACCTTTCAATACCTTACGTGTCACGTGGAAGCGCAAAGCTACGAGCTAAGCTAAGATATACGAATTTTTAAAAATGCAGGGTTTGAATATCTTCACTTTTTCATTGTGAGATTTTCATCCCAAATAACATAAAACCCTGTTTGGATTATCGTATAGGTGAACTCATGGTTAAGCAATTCTATTTAAATATTAGAACAGGCGATTGAAAAGCATCCATTTCGTTCGTCCATAAGAAATGCGTGATTTTAAAGTTTCATGCGTTATAAACCCAGTTTGAAATTCCCGCTTTGAAAAAATCGTTATACTAATGTGTCCATTGCTAGACTAGTGCAGAGTTTCCAGTCAAATAGCTATTCAATAATAAAAGTTTGCAACTTTATATCTGCCCTTAAGACTTTATGTGAGCTAACTTTTTTAATTGCATAATAAACGTCAAATTAATAAAACAGCGTGCTACATTGAGGACTAAGTGTGGAATATTTATCTTCCGGGTAATTAACTAAAATACGTTATTACAGTCATTCATAAATTTTATGAGAAATTTTATCGGAAATCTTCCTGAGATATACGTTAGTTCGTTAAATGTGAATTATTTTACCATATAAAGTAGTCAGTGGGAAAACTTCTTCCGTTATTTAGACGAGTTTTCCTATCAAGATCTTACTACTTGGCTATTAGTAGCTTGTAAGTTTCCGTTCTTTATTCATTACTGCTAATGAGAATTTATTGCACGGACGATTGCTTATAAAGACAGTTTAATTTTTTTTATAACAACCTTTAAATCGTTGTTAAATGATCTACAAACTTATTATTTAGAGGTACATTCCGGTGACGTGTGCCTGTGATATACAATTTTTAGCAAATTTCTGTAAAGAAAATACTAAGGCTTTACAGCTTTAAGGGACCAACATAAACAAGGGCCCTAGAACATTTGTTAACGACGGTTAGTGTGTGTTTATAATATATATATATATATATATATATATATATATATATATATATATATATATATATATATATATATATATATATATATATATATATATATATACCTATATATAGAGTTTCTAGAAGTTTTAATGGTTAAAAGCTTAGAATTCTGAATTCAAGGTTAATTAAAAATCTGTTTCATTTTAAAATATTTTCAATGTCATACCACTTCCGGTTATACCGGAAGTCGCCAATAACTTTCTTGTTTTAATTAGAGTACCCAGAATATTGTGTCATTTTTGGATTTCTGAGAAAATTTCATGATAAATTCATCACGTTTCCTTTTACCTATTTTCAACTGTTTCTTAAATATCTAGATACTTTTCAAAATTTTGAAAAAACTGCGCCTTTTACCCATTTTCGACTGGTAGTAAGCGCTTTTGGAGTAAACGGAAGTACTAGAATGATACATTAGAAATCTGCATTGACAATTGATGTATCGCATAGAGAGTGTCCAAAATTTGATGACCAATTACATCATTTTCAAAGTTAAACTTGGTCGTTCTTTCAAACGTGACAGCCTGTACATTTGAACGGTTAAATGCAAAATTTGATACTGCATGGATTCAATGTAGCTTTCCCTATAGCTATTTTCAACGGTTATTTCGTTAATCCATATTGTTTATTTAAATGTAATTTTTGGCAGAAACCGAAACAGTTTGCTTTTAGAAACAAAATAAACATGACTGAAACGGCAGAAATTCTCTTTAATTAGAACGTGAAAACAAAACGGAAACATATCAGATATTAAAAGGTATAAAAAACGAAAAACATAAAAAAATTGGAACATAATGACAAGAAGTAATAAATGAATGTAAAATTACAATTGTTCTATATGGCCACCATTTCGATTCAACCACTCAATAACTCTGTCATTTACTCTTCGCAAAACAGACCTCCGAAGGTCGTCTAGACTTAGATTGGTAAACTCATCGTGAACACGGTTCAATAATTCCTCATTAGTTTGTACATGCCTAGAGTACACCAATCCTTTTATGAGGCCCAAGAGGTGAACCAAGAGGTGAAAATCCAACTCAGGTTGGACAGTTCTGGGGCCCCGCTGGGCCAATTCACCGATCCTCGAACATCAAGGTCAACTGCTGGTTGACAGCTGTACAGCCGTAGTAGAATGTGCTGGAGCACCATCCGGCTAATACCAACTGTTTGCTCTGTCACGTGGAGGTAGAGAATTTTGGGAAGTCACTGACAAACCCTATCTCCAGATAGCTCACCCATTCAAATTTTTATGAAACACTTGATGGGCCACTCTATTGTTTATGATTAAACAAAACCAACTTAAAATTAAAATGATCCTGGTGATTATGTTCTTTTGTGACATATGGATTATCTTGTGCCCATTAGTGATAATTTCTGCGATTTATAATTCCTTTTATTCATCAGTCCATATAATCTTATGAAGAAATCTCGGATCTTCAGTCATCTCTATGCACATGAACTGGCAAAAGTCGACTCGTCTTGCCTCATCACCAAGACGCAACCCGTGCACAGTTATCTAAAAAAAAGGATGCATTTTATGTTCTCTTAATATTATGTACATTTATGGTCTTGAAATACCCAATTCCAGCGATGTTCCTGGAGTTGAGCTCCGTAAATAAGCTTCAAAATAACCCAACATATTCACCTCGTTATCTTCGTTATCTATTACGGGATTTAGGTGTTTTTAAGTTGCACTTACGCTTTCAGTTTTCGTAAACCTAGCTACGTGTCTCTAGAATTTTTTGGGAGTCATTGTTGGTAGGTCCGTTATGGTTCGTTAAATAATCTCCATGTTCGTCTGACATTTCGTCCACATTCACCATACGTATAAAACAAATTTAGCAAACCATTATTGGAATATTCTTTAGTATTTTCCATTATAAACTTCACTTGAGAAAATCAACAAAATCGCTACAACTGTAGGTAGATATCTTACAAATCTGTAAGCTCTAACTGCTTTGACATAAAATCAACTTTGTTTCAATTAAGTCTTACCTAGGCTTTCTGTAATCTCATCGGCTTTTGAAAAAAATATATGGATCAACAAGATAACCGTTGGAAATAGGTATAGCGAAAGTTAAAGCGAATAGATGCAGAACAGATTTTGCATCCAACCATCAAATTATATACAGGGTGTCACAATTAAAGGAACAAACCTTTTCAAAAATCACATTAAAAAGAAAATGTAGATTAACAAGATAACCGTTGGGAATAGGCATATGGAAAGTTATAGGGAATCGATGCAAACCAAATTGTGCATCCAACCAAAATGATTTACAGGGTGTCAAATTTAAAAGAACGAACTTTTTCAAAAATCACATTAAAAAGAAAATATGAATTAACAACATAACTGTTGGAAATAGGTATATGGAAAGTTATAGCGAATCGATTCAGAATCAAATTTTTCATCTGACCATCAAATAATATAAAGGGGGTCAAATTTAAAAGAACGAACTTTTTCAACTTTGAAAATGATGTAATTGGTTATAACATTTTAGGCACCATGTAAGCGATAAATCAATTGTCTATGTAAATTTTGAAAAGTATCATTTGTTGTGCCCTTGTCTACCCCCAGAAGCGTTTACCACCAGTCTAAAATGGGTACAAGGCGCAATGTGGAAAGTAATGCTAGATTTTCAAAATTTTCTAAAGAATCAAGAAAGCTAAGACACAGTTGAAAATAAGTAAAATAAAACCTGATGAAATTC
Organism: Tillus elongatus; assembly: GCA_964006375.1. NCBI lineage: Eukaryota > Metazoa > Arthropoda > Insecta > Coleoptera > Cleridae > Tillus > Tillus elongatus. The sequence goes on from OZ023265.1 coordinate 121,515,527, forward strand.
GGATATTTTCTAAGAAATACAAAAATTAAATAATGTACCAGGTGTTCTATTTAATATAAGAAAATTAATGGAGACTTCCTGTACAAGCGGAAGGAGAAATTTGGATAACCTGGAATTTGCAAACTTCAGAATTCAAAGTTTTTTAACCACGAAAACTTCTAACGAACGGCCAGCTTTTGAAACCCTGTATGTATATATATATATATATATATATATATATATATATATATATATATATATATATATATATATATATATATATATACTGACTTACCAAAAAATTCGGACAGAGTCGACCAATTCCAATGAAATTTTCTATACTACTCAGTTTTGTATCTGATAAGAAATGATAATATGGACAAAAAAACGTGTACAGGTGGACACTTTATAAATTTTGTTTTATCAAAAAAATATCTGCTTAAATTTCCATTTCCTTTAATTGTCGTAGCGATTGGTGTCCAACTTATTAAGTCATTGAGCATAGGCGCGGTTTACGGGTTAATTAAAATCATTTGAGCGAGTTCAAAAGGGTGCACATTGTTGGTATGCGCAAAGCCGGCTTTTTAATCAGACCAATTGTCGACCGGATATAAGGCAGCGTGTCAACAGTATTATAATCTTGGTCTAGGTGGTCTGATGAAGTAATTTATAACAGCCGTCAGGGATCCGGAGGACTTCAAGCAACTTCAGCAAGGGAAGATCGTCATTTGAGGATTGCTGATTTACACGTCAGAGTTTCCACAACACGGTCGATTGAAAATGCTTGATTGGGAGTTTTAAAACACAGAGTCTCTATGGCAGTAATATGTCGCAAAATTCAAGCAAGGGCTTCGTTGGTATTAACTATTTATATGTCTCCGACTCACACCGCGATATCGTGCACGTCGACTTGAGTAGCAGATTAAATTGTGATGGTGAATAAAATCTTGTTGTGTTTCCTGACGAGTGCCGATTCTGTCTTTGCATCCACGATGGTCGCAAAAGAATAAGACATTACGTGGAAAACGAAGAAATTTAGATTTTGCAGTGGAACAGGCTTACAGCCGTTACACGGGAGTTGACATTATGGGGTGCGATAACATACGGTAGCAGGTCATCTCTAGCTTCTGTTGATAAAAATTTGAATGCAAATTATTACATATGAAACGTACTGCGGCCTGTTGCATTAACATAAATAACAAGGCAACGGAAGTCCTCATACATCGAGGGTTACTACAAGAAAATCACTCGACCCTGCTTACATGGCCTTCTCGCTACCCAGACTTGTCACCAGTCAAATATGTGTGAGATATGATTGGCAATCGACATGGTAATTTACCCCAACCACGAAATTACCTAGTTAATCTTCGTAACCGAAGGAGTCTGGGATAACATTATTTAGGATACCATAAATTATTTAACAACAAACATGCCTCGAAGAGTTATCGAATGCGTAAGAGACCGCGGCGGACCTACTCATTATGAAATAGCTTTGTCATATATATGTATATATTTGTGTGTATTTGTGTGTGTGTGAATGTGTGTGCTCGGAAAGGTTTTTGCTGTCATTCGTCTGACTTAGTTTGTGAATTTAGCCATATATATGTTACCATTTTGACCTCTCCACTTATTAATGAAAATTGACTGGTAAGCATATATTGCTTACCGATTGCATTGTGTTTAGCGTACATCAGACGCTACTCGTAGCAGATGCTTGTGCTCCCAGAAAACATTTTATTAATAAACCCTTGGACGCATGTTGAATACATATTCTCATTTTTTTCTCGTAATTAAATACTCTATAGAGTTTACGTTACATTAACCTCATGCTTTCCAAATATTTTCATAACACACGAGTTGAATTATGAACAGACATCTGCATATTAAATGCGAATAAAATATGACGTAACAAAAAAGTCAAGAAATTTATACAGAATAAATACCGTGTAAGATGAAGTGCCTAACAAAGGATTAAAAATGGCACATTCAAATGTAAATGTGTACACGCTCCGGAAGCTTTTATGGCGTTACGTACCAGTGGAATTTTGCGGAAACACAGCTTTACATTAACTTTAATGTTATGTTATACATATCCAGGACCAGAATATTGTATCTTTATATTTATTTTCATATATAAATATAGCCATAATATTTGTGTGGGTTGTAGCTTTTTCGTTTTAAAATACGACATTAAACATATATAATGAATTTGCTTTTATAACAAAACATCATATGACCTTGTCTCTATTACTATATTTAGACAACTTTTAAGTTCCTTCAGGTAATAAGACACCCAGTCATAGAAAAGTACCTACCAGAACAACTGACAATCTCTTCAGAATGCCTTTTTCAATATCTCAGAACAAGCTGTTTCCAATTTTAAATTTCAAATTATTACGATTTTATTAATTCTTTAGCGGTTTTAGTTGAAAAAAAATGCTAATGACCAGATCATAACCTCTGAGTTTTTGAAAGGCATTTTAGTGAATTTTCCTAAAAAAAATTCACTATTGAGAAGATCCCGACTTATGAATTTTGAAAAAATTTCAATAAATGAGCGCTGACTAGGCCCCCTAGAACACATATCCGGGGACAGTTTCAATTTATATATATATATATATATATATATATATATATATATATATATATATATATATATATATATATATATATATATATATATATATATATGTATATGGATATGTATATGTATATGTATATGTATATGTATATGTATATGTATATGTATATGTATATGTATATGTATATGTATATGTATATGTATATGTATATGTATATGTATATGTATATGTATATGTATATGTATATGTATATGTATATGTATATGTATATATATATATATATATATATATATATATATATATATATATATATATGTATCACACCGATAACTCAAAAAATAATGGGCCTATTTTCATTAAACTTGGTGAATACCTTCCTTTTGCAAGTGGCTTTCATCAGTTCGTCATGAAGCAAAATTGGACCAGGTTTTCCCAGAAAATTTTGTCTTTTCTTTAGAAAAAAATTTATTACTCCAGAAATAACAAAGTAAGTGCAACTAAATTTGGTGTCAAAAGTCAAAAGGCCAAAAAGTTATAGGCATTTAAAAAAAATACATTGAGGTTTTCCTCAAAACGTCAAAGTGGCGATGTAAAACGTCCAAATTGGCAACATTTAGGCAAAAAACCTGGAACTAATACGAGCTATGGAAAGAAAATGCCTCAAGAAGAATGTTTTACAAACCCTGATGTCTTAGCTTCAACCGTCATTGTCCTTCATTTTACTAAAATATTTCCAGAAAATTCATTTCAAATAGACATTTTCTCTGATCTTTGGGAGTAGTCTCACCTATAGAGTTTATCGTTTAATGGAATATAATTTTGTAGAATTTTCGCTAAAAATAAATAAAGCTCAAATTATCCGTTATTATAAAAGATACAAAAAAATTGTATACATAAATTATAGGGTGTCTTGAGCTACATCTTAAAAGATTATTTATACAATCACAAGCTGGCCAATAAGTCGTTGGTGATACAAATTTTCTTTTTTTTTAATCGAACACGCCTCATGTTATTGCATTCTTCAATTTCCATCGAAATATAATGCATGTTTGTAAGAAAAGAAAATCCGGACGCAGCAAGTACGTTTGGTAGCGAATTTTTATTAAATGCTACAAAATTGAATAGCTCAATTTGCTATTAACATATAAGGTTAACCAAGTAACCGTTTTTTCGGGAACACTATAAGTTTAACCAAGAAACGGATTTTTTCGGTTACACTTTGAGTTTACTTTCGGAAATTTTTGTACATTTTCAAACAATAAAGTTATTTTGATAAAACATGGCACACTGTTCCTACTATATGGGTTATACTGGTAACCAAATTTGATGCCTGCTTTCTTTAAAAAAACTCACATATTTGGTATTAAAAACAATTTTATGATAATTTACTACCGTAACGCACTTGCTGCGCCCAAACTTTTTTTTGTGTGTGATCAGGAACCACAACTTCTAGAACCGATTTACCTCAGAGGTCCGTTCAATTTTTTTTATTGATGAGCTTAATCAAGCCAGTTTTTGCAGAAGAAAATAAAGTTTAGCCATCTGACAGGATTTCAGTGTGTGTGCGCCTGCGCGCGCGCGTGTGTGTGTAAAAGTAGTAAGGTCAGGTTACAGACATTTTGTAGGCACACTGTTCTAATAGAGAGTATTGTATGTACCAATTCCAAGTTACTATGTAGCTTAATATAAAAATTAAATTAATGGAATTGGTACGTACTTTTATACCCCTGGCTTAATTGCCTTATTTTGATGCTAACTAGATACTACACAGGGTCGGCATTTTTTTGGTATTCACGAAATAACAATGCTCCTGTATACAGATCGTCATTTTTCACTGGAGTCAGAATGAAACACAGAATTTCCAAGGTAAAAAACACAACATGGCTATACTCCAGACTGAATTTATTTAGTGAAAGCCCTACGCGTTTCGGCCCATATATCTGGCCATCCTCAAGGGCTTCCTGAAACATTACAAAAGGTGGTTGTGTCAGAAATAAAGTTTCTGGTAGGTCGGCAAGTATCACACGACACAAGCAGTTACAAAATTCTAAACAGTCTTACAAGCAAAGTCTAAACACAAACTAAAGTCAAATCTAGCATGCTCTACAACAGTTAAACTAATAAAATCAAAGCTAAAAGCTAAAAGTTGATAAACTAAAAACAACAAAATGTCCAAGCCTCAGTCGAGGCACCTCCAAGCAGCAAAAATAACAATGTAAAAGCAGTAAAAGTTGCTAAAACAGGTAAAAACCGTGTAAACTAAGATCTAAAGTGCACTGACACACCACAATCTAAGGTCTCTAAACAAATAGATAAAGAATCTGTGAAGGCAGGCTGCACAACCAGAGCAGAACTTTCAGAGAAAACACTGAGTTAAACCTATGATACCTATAAAAAGTAAAACCAGAATGGCCAAAAATTCTTACGTTCTGTTTTTTATATAACAGGAACTGAACTTTGCAAGAAATCTATCATAGTGGCTATTTTCATCGACTGTCGCTTTTGTTTCCTTGCACTATAAGGGTGAAAGCAGAATTAGAAGCATTAAAACCTCAAATCACAGCAATGGACAAACGGCGATACAAATAAAATTTCGCATTTGAAATGGAGGACAGTTAAAAGCCGAATATCTGAAGAGAACGGGAAGGGGTAAACAAATGAGCTACGACTTTTAGTTAAAAGTGACAAGTGACAGACAAGTGACGTTGACATCTACCCGGCCGTGCCGAGCAGCACAGAACACTTAACATTTCCGGGCTCCCTGGCTCCACATAATATTTAGGTTTTTTCACTGTAGATGGCACTAGTTAAGTATATTTCTATAAATTGGTGGAAAGTTAATTTCACTGGTATTAGAAGCATTTAGAGCAGTGTTGTTGGAGCTGTAAGTGTATCTGTAGATTTCCATCTCTTCAAGGACGAACTGCTCAATACCAAAAGTGGATGGGTGAAGGATTTTAACCTTGTTTTCCTTATCAAAGGCTTGACCAGTCTCTCAGGTGGCAACCAAACGTTAAAGTGACGTTGTCCGCATTGTTTGTGCTCCTGAGATTTTCTGAAATTCTCGTGTTTAAGGCTCTCCCAGTTCTACCAATATACACAGTGTTGCAATCAGGGTCTCCACAGCTAAGGCAATAAACTCCTGACTTCTTCAAGAGGGGGATTTCGTCTTTATTGTGAACTAACATCTTGTTCAGGGTGTTCTTAGATTTGTAAGCGAATTTAAAATTTTCTCTCTTCAAGACTTTTGTGATGGCACTAGTAATGGGTCCATAGTATGTCAACGTAAAATAGCAAGTGTTGTTAGCCTGAGATGCTGTGATGACTGAACTGTCTTCCCTTAGAATTTGGCGACTTTTCTTCCTGATCAGTCTATCGACAATTCTGATAGGATAATCATTGTTAGTGGCTAATTGCTTGATAATATTTAGCTCATTATCAAAATTTATCTGTGACATAGGGATTCTAAACTGCCTGTCTACCAAAAACCTCAAGGACGCCAGTTTATGAGAGATGTGATGGCATGATCTGAATGGAATTAAATGGTCTGTTTGGGTTGGTTTTCTGTAAATTTCGAATTCAATGTTGTTGATGGATCTCGTCAATTTCAGGTCCAAAAAGCGAATGGAACCATTCTTTTCCAACTTCATAGTAAAGTTCATGTTGACATGTAAGCTGTTTAGCCAAGTCAAGAAATGATGTAGCTGCTCTATGGGACCCGACCAGACAACAAATATGTCATCCACGTAACGTTTCCAGGATGAGAGAAAGTCTTTAAACGGATTATAATCCTTGAAAATAAGATCCTTCTCGAAGAAGGTCATGAAAACCTCTGCACAGAGGGGGGACAAAGGGTTACCCATGGGAAGGCCATCCTTCTGTAGGAATATTTGGTTATTAAAGGAGAAGACGCTCTGTTCAAGATAAACCTTGACCAAAGCATTCAAAGCCCTCTGCATATCTATACTAAGTGAAGAAGAAGCAAGCAGATTCTTGAGTATAAGTAGTGTCTGTTTTACCGGAACACTGGTGAAAAGATTGGAAACATCGAACGAAACCAACACCGAAGTGTCATTTATTGGGACATCTTTAAGTCTCTCGACTAGAGCAACTGAGTTTTTGATGGAAAATGGGGAGGTGACATTTACTTGTGAAATCAAAAATGTTGCCAGGTAGTTTGACAACCTATGCATCAGACAGCCCACAAAGGAGACAACCGGTCGGATCGGACATCCATCTTTATGAATTTTAGGAAGGCCATAAAGGCGAGGTAAGAAGTGGTTCATGGAGTAGAGAGACTTATAATTCTCAGTCAAGAGGGGTGCAAATCGATAGAACACTTTCTTAAACTTCAATGTGAAAGAGGGGAATGGATTGTAATTAACCATAAGGATATTATTACAGAATGGTTAATTATTTAGCATAACAAATTGAGTTTTGTCTACCGTACAATGTCAATATCGAAAATAATATATGGTAGCTAAAACAATGTTTATTCTCCATTTCATTCACTATTATATTATATTATATATTATATACAAATTCCCCATAGACCGTCCAACATAAAACATTATTTTAGTGCCGTTGCTAAAGCTGTAGACAATTTCTATCTATTTTGTTGTCTATTTCATAGAGTTATTTCTTGCATTTCTCTACCGGGCTAATCTATATTAGCAGCTTTAACTAAATGTTGTATCGCTGCACAATTGACAAGCGAATATTTTAAGACCAATATTACTTGCCTGTCGTAACTTTACATAACATGTAATTTACACAGCATAATGTATTAATATTAGTAGGGTGAGTAACACATGAAAGCGGCTTATCGAGATATCTATGAGGACCTGTATATCTCGGACGTAACTACCTACTCAAGTTAGGTCTCGCTAACTACCCATGCAAAGATTCTGAAACACTACGTCCATTCTGTTTTCAGAAGTTCATTTCCACACCCAGTGCCCACTTATGGTTTCAGCAGACCACAGCCAATCGTTATATCGTTAGTTGATGGTTCTTAGTGTTAATGGAAACCAACAGCTCTTCTGGAGCCATACGATACAGGTTCCTTTATACAGTCTCTGTCAGCGTGATGAAAGCTACATCTGTAGTGGTGGAATTTATTGCTGCTCCAAGCATTAACTTCAGCGCCAAATGGTACGGCGACGTAAAATGCTGGTGTCCTTGCAAATTTATTGATAACGTCGCGTTTTAATTAACTAAGATAATGTTGCGCATCTGAAAATTTCCTTGGTTCCTTCAGGAAGTTCAAGAAGGGCACATAACTAAACGTTCTTGTATGATAATATCAATTTTATTACATGTTATAGACTAATGAAAAATTGCTGTTGGCTGAGATGTAAAAAGAGCAACAATGATAAAAATAAGTTTTGTGCGGTAGATCGTGGTTCAAAGTAATAATTTTAATTGGGAGGTCGATAAATGGACAAGTTATTAAGATAACTGCAAATTTTTGATTTATGAACATAAAGATTTATCGTCGCACCTCTCTTCTGCTTTTCCTCACATTCACACATTTTCACCCTATTGTCTTTCTTTCTAGATGGTGCTTTCGGAAAATGTCTGGCCATTTCCGGTTCAGCTGCTTTTACTAAAATAAACACTAGATGTTACCGCAATGTCAACGGCGCTAAATTAAAATTATTAAGACACCCGTCTTATTTTCCAGATCTGGCACCAAGCGTCTACATACTGTTTCAAAATTTTATAGAATACTCCATTGGGAAAAAACAAGAATCATTATTTTCTGTTAAAAACCTTTGTGCAATCTAATATTCCACTTCATGGTTCAAATGATAGTAAATGGGTGGCTTAAAGAAGTTGGAGAAACAGAGCGACTATGTTAAAAGATAAAAATATTACATTTTTCTATCATTTCGTTATATACGAAAGCGCAAGAGCAGATGAATCCCCCCTCGTATTTACAGTACCAAACATACACACCATCCACACAGTTATAGTTGGGTTGTATACACACTTTATTTAGTGCGTAGTTTGCTAAGTAAACATTGGAACTTGTGATGAGCACTGATACTACACTTGGATAAATGACCTGACGACAGTGTCAAGTTAGTTTTAATAGACATTTTAGTTTACTCAACGTTTTTAAGATAACAATTTTTACAACCTCCTTTATAGATTCTCGGTGGGCTTTGGTTCGCCTAACAAATTTTTGGAAGTATTTTTTGTCGAAAATATCAGTTGCAAATTAGCTTTGTAAAAAATGCCCCTAGTCATTCGCGGTCCACATAGTTAGTAAGCAGACAAAGTTTTTGTTACCTCTTTTTCCTGAAGGTAGTTGACTCCGGTAACATTTTTTTCGTGTTTGTTAATAATCAGTTTCTGCGCTAGGCAAACAGAGTTTTAGTTATTATTCACATTTATAATGTACTCTAAATCTATTTTTACTTAAAGAAAAATGTATCAACCTGTTAACAAAAAATTAAGACTGGCCATTTTTTCTGTGAATGTATGTAAGTCATTCGTAATGTAACTTAGAGTGGTGATTTTCACAGTCGTTCTAGCAAGAAGGCAGCAACCATATTGTGGCATGAACCCACAATGCTTACGCCACTTACAAAGACATCACTTTATGTGGCGCATGCGCTATCCACAGGATATTAAAGTAGCTACCAGAACAATGTCTGTTCAGCTACTGAAAATGCTAACAACGACAGTTAGCGAAACGTTTAGCAGCCCACACTGTTTAGCTCTGATACGGGGTTCCAAAAGAGCACTGTTAAATGCGCTCAGTGTAAATGTCTTCAGGAGTTTATTTGCCATGGTATTAAAGAAACGGATTATTGTTCCACGATTTTTTGAAAATAATATTTACTCCTAAAGAAACAAATGTCCCATCAGTTTATTAGCGATTCAATCCAGCTTTCGAAGTGTCTTATTTCTGTGACTGTGGAAGTTCTAGATAAGAAGGAATGTTGCAATTCAAGAATCTTAACTAGATAGGCTGAAGTTGCGAGATGAAGTCTGAAATATTAAATTTTATCCATGAAATACAGCTGTCTCTGTACATGTATCTCATTCCAGGATTATTCAAGTCCTCACTTCGAAGTGGGTAATGGATCCTGCAGGGTGAGAAGGAAAAATATCTCTTTGGTTTTTCTCTTTCATAGCATCGCTACTTTGAATATAGGTTTACAGAGAAATTGCGTACGGGATTACAACCGACGGGGTGAGAGAAGTCCACGATGATTCATTAGCGTGAATTTAAAATTTGAAAAGGCTGATGCAAACTAGGTTATCTGGAAGTGCTCGATCATATTTGCCCTTGTGTTACATTTTCAGATTGAATGAAACGATGAGTTTAATCAAATGGAAGTAGGGGCCAACATTTATTATACGATGTCATTTCGGGAAAAGCAAAGTGCGGACGCAGCAAGTTATAAAAATATTATTCAACTTGTTAGAATTTTCAAACATAAGTACAAGATGTTATATAGACGTCCGGAAATTATAAGCAAAAAGTTCAAGGCGTTATGCTACTTAAAAAATTAGTGCCACAGGTTCCACTAGCATTTTTTTGAAAACTCTAAAGTAACTAGGTTACAGGTCTCAATTTTTTAATAGTTGTTGATAATATTCTTTGTCGTAAATCGATTATCTTTAAATTTGGTGCGTTCGTCTGTAATACAATTTTGTATTTATAGTGTAAATTTGATGTGGATTCCTTGAAATCTAAAGACCGAAACTGGCGCTGACCAACTTATAACTTTTTTTCTTGAATTTTGATCTCAAACATAAAAATACACGATTGAATAGAATCATAAAATTTTCTAAAATGGTCTTCCTGTTAACACGATAAAAATAAATGTTTTCGAGAAAAACATTCTTAAAGATTGGCTGGTATTGATTTAGTAAGAAATTACCTAATGTCATTTTAGTGAATTTTCTTAAAAAAATTCACTAATGAGGAGATCTCGACTTTTGAATTTTGAAAAAATTTCTTCAAATGAGCGCTAATTAGGCCCCCCAGAACACATATCCGGGGTCGGTTTGAATTTTTATATGTTTATATATATATATATATATATATATATATATATATATATATATATATATATATATATATATATATATATATATATATATATATTATATATATATATATATATATATTTATATATATATGTATCACACCGATAACTCAAAAAATAATGGGCCGATTTTGATTAAATTTGGTGAATAAATTCCTTTTGCAAATGGCTTGGATAAGTTCGTTAGCCAGGAAAATCTGCCCAGGTTTTCCCGGAAAATTTTGTGTTTTCTTTCGAAAAAAATTTATGTCTCCCGAATTAACAAAGTAAGGGCAACGAAATTTGGTACACAGGTTTATATCGTTATATTTAAGCTACCTACCAAAATTTAGCGCTGTCGGTTAAAGGACAAAAAAGTTACAGGCATTTGAAGAAATATAAATTTGGGTTTTCCTCAAAACGTCAAAGTCGCGATTTTAAACGTCAAAATTATTAATATTTGGGCAATGAACCTGAAATTAATATGATCTATGGAAGGAAAATGTCTTAAGAATAATGTTTTACAAAGCCTGAAGTCTTAGTTTCAATCGTCATTGTCCTTCATTTTACTAAAATATTCCCAGAAAATTCATTTCAAATAGACCCTTTCTCTGATACTTTAGCAGTAGTGTTGGCTATAGAGTTTATCGTTTAATGGTATATCATTTTTGTCGAATTATCTTAAAAAATCATTAAAGCGCAATATTTCCGTTATTATTCAAGTTACGAAAAAAAGTTGTATACATTAATTATAAAAAATATTTCCACAATTACAGGGTGGCCCATAAGTCGTTGGTGATACAAATTTTCTTTTTTTTTAGTGAATTTTTTTTAATCGAACACGCCCTATGTTATAGCATTTTTGTATTTTCCATCGAAATATAATACATCTTTGTAAGAAAAGAAATTCGGGACGCAGCAAGTGCGTTATGGTAGCGAATTTTCATTAAATGCTTCAAATTGTGAATCAATTTGCTATTAACCTATAAGGTTGACCAGAAAACCAGTTTTTTCGGGAAAAATTTAAGTTTACTTTCGGAAATTTTTGTACATTTTCAAACAATAAAGTTATTTTGATGAAATATGGTACATTGTTTCTAATATATAAATTATACTGGTAACCAAATTTGGTGCCTGCTTTCTTAAAAAAACATATTTGCTATTAGAAACATTTTTATGAAAATTCACTACCATAACGCACTTGCTGCGTCCAGAGTTTTATTCAATATTCATGAAGTGTGCTTTGAAAACATTCTCGGTAAACAAGATCACGTGGCGTCCGTTTTGACAGATTATATAGTTTGTTGTGATTTTGCTTGAGAAATATTCTCGGTTAATTATAAAATAAGATGAATAATAATAATAATAATAACAACAACAACAACAATAATAATAATAATAATAATAATAATTATTATAATGATTTTTGAGACCCTGTAACTCCGTTATTTTCGAGGTTTTAAGAAAAATGCTATAGTAACTTATGGCACTAATTTTTCGAGTAGCATTACTCCCTCAATTTTTTTCTCATCATGTCCAGATACCCTGTATAACATACATTTGGAAAAAAATAACACTGAAACTGTGTAAGTTACAAAATATTCATATACGCGCTACTCATTCAACACGTGAGAGCACATTTTTACGAGTAAATCATTTATCATTTGGTATTATTATTATTCCTTTATTTTCACATCAATTGCTATCGCTGTAATTGTGAAACTTCCCCGGTGTACAGAGTAGAATAAATGACTCACTTATTAAGGGAATTTCCTATTTCCAAACGAGGCGAAAACTAATGTTGGGGCCTGAGGTTTAATTTTCATTGCAAATTTAATGTTGATTTTTTTATTATTTCTATGACATCTCTAAACCACTTTTGACGTGGAATTCAAAGGTGAAGACTACATTATTTTAAATTCTTATTTTTGTAGCTATAAACAGAAAAAATAATGGGACACTTAATATATTTGGGAATATTTGACTAAAGCTTGAAATTACCCTTCCAATAATAATGGCTAAAGCGGTTCGCAGAAGTAATTACATCTCATCTTCATAATAAAGCCGCAGAATGTAATAAACCAAAAACATTTTTAAAGAATATTTAAAATACAAATTAATTAATAAATCTCATAACCAATAAAACCAAACATGAACAATAAACAGGAAGCTTGAATTTTCGGAGGGAGTAATAGGAGATAATTACCTATTTCAACAGGTTTTCAAAATGTTGACCGTTTTTGCTGATGCACAAACGACATATATTCTGAATATGCCTTGCTGAGTTAATCAGTTCAATGGGGGTTAGAAGTGCAAAATATTGCAACACCGCGAGTTTAAAGTCTTATCGGCAATTTAAAAATTAGGTCTTTTACCCTCCCCAAAAATAAAAGTTCATAGGTATTAAGTCCGGTCACGTCGCCGGCACACGGTTGGGACCTTGGTTAGCAATCCAATTATTACCAAAATTTACTGTCAAAAAATTGGTAACAATTGCTGTGTTGTGAGGCGGTGCCTCGTTTTTCTAAAAAAAATGCGCTCCTGAGTCCAAGTGGTGGCAGCGCGGAAACAAGATGTTCTATTTGTTGCCTCAAGTGGCGAGGTGAGTGTGCCATTGTAACTAACCGTACCTGTCGACTAACTCAACCCAAATCTCACTGGATTTATCTGCGCCTCAATTGAATGAGAATTTTCTTGCGTCCAAGTATAACAGGTGTAGCGGTTAAAAACACCAGTACTACTTACAGAAGCTTCGTCTGTCCTGAAACAGCTCAACGAAAAATCGCGTACTTTCTAGGAAACATTAGCAAAAATCCCTCCAGCGTTTAAACTCGAGGTGATAAACTTTTCTAGTCCTGTATGGTTTAAAATCGAGCCTGTTCAGTATGCGTCTGATACTAGTTCTTGGTAGTTGTGTTGATATCGTTAACTTTCACCCTGAGGTTCTCTGACTATTTTCAATAGTTCCTAAAACAATTATTTCTTTGAGCTCCCTATATCTACTTGATGCATTTTGTTTGTAATTCAAGACATTCCAATATACGATATGCCCTGTAAATATCAACAGTGTAGCATTATAAACATATTTGTCAAGTATTTAATTAAAAGTTCTGATACGTAATTGGCAATGCATACAGGAACCATTATAAACTAGGAAGGTGCAGTTGTGTGTGGTATGTCCTGATATTTTTCTCGAACCTTAAATTTTCAAATTTTTGTGATAAAACGCACCAGGTCAGGCTGTGGAACTTTATTAATGTATAACAGGGCCTTTAAGTTTGGTTTTTAGTGAATTTTCGTAGAAAAAATTAGCTAATAGGGGGGTCCCGACTTTTGAATTTTGAATAATTTGAATGAGCGCGAACTAGGACCCCCAGAACTCATATCCGGGGTCAGTTTCAATATTTATATGTTTATATATATATATATATATATATATATATATATATATATATATATATATATATATATATATATATGTATATATATATATATATATATATATATATATATATATATATATACAGGGTGGCGCATTAAACACGATACAGACCGATTTGCCTCCAGATAATTTTTTTTTAAGAAACGCTGAAGCATGTCAATTTTAATATTGAGGGGGACATGTTTTGACATAAAACTCAACTTTGTCACATCAACCCCTTAAGGGTGGTGATAACAATCCTTATATTTTAAATAGGGAACATGAGTCGAGTGTTACACCATTTGAAAGCTCTTTCTTTTCTAAATTCAGCACACTAATCTTTTTTAAAGTTTTATCAGCTCGTTTAAAAATGATTCACAGTTGGAGTTGCAAGAACGCATTTCATTTACTGTGATAAGAGATACACTAGTTAGTCAATTTTTCATTACAAAAACTAAAAAACAAAACTAAATGTTCAAAAATGTTTATTCAGTTAAGTAAGTGTTCAAATTGTTGACCACGAGCTTCTATACAAATTTTGTTTAAAACGAGCTCTGACATTCTGGAGCATTGGTGGAGTTATAAGACGGCATTCTTCAACCATGCGTCGTCGTAATTCTTTCAGAGACTCCGGTTCTGTTGCGCAAATTCTAGTCTTTAAATGGCCCCATAGAAAGAAGTATAAAGGAGTTAAATCCGCTGATATAGGGGGCCACTCAATAGCACCTCTACGCCCAATCCATTGTCCTGGAAACTCTCTGTTCAAAAACTCCTTAACACGTTGTGAAAAATGCGGAGGAGCTCCATCTTGTTGAAACACTAATTGATTTTCTTGATAGCGATCATCATTTTCAATAATGTCAATTAGTAGAGGGTAAACGATATCTTCTAGTAACTCCAAATACGTTTCGCCACTCAAATTGCCATCAAGAAAAATTGGTCCGATTAAACGGTCTCCAAAAATACCAGTCCAGACACTCAATTTCTGTGGAGTTTGAGTGTGGACTTCGTGAAATTTTGTTGGATTATTATCTGCCCAATAACGACAAGTATGACTATTGACTGTAGAGTTTAATAAAACGTACACTCGCACAGCTATTTGTGCAGTGATAACTCCAGCCGCCGATCAAAATCATCTTCATTCAGTTGTTGTATAGGATGAATTTTATACGGGTGAAATTTATGATGCTTCAATATTCGCTGAATAGTTCTTCTTTTGATGTTTGAAACAGAGGCCAATTTTCTCGTGCTCAAAGTTGGGTCTGCAGCAATTTGTCCTAAAACTTCAATCTCAGTAGTCTCATTTCTAACCGGAAATTAACGTTCAGGATCCCGTTTTTTGTTGTTTACTGAACCACTTTGTTGAAACTTTGCAACTAACTCCAAAATATATTTTTTGTTAACATGTCTGTTTGGATGTCCTTCATTAAACAAATTTGCGGTACGGTTGGCACAGTAATCGTTTTTGAATCCGATAAGAAATGTTCTGATAGTAAATTTTTATTTACAAACGAACAAAACATTAACTATCAGCACATTTCTTATCGGAATGAGTGAAGTGCGTTTTTGCATTTTCAACTGTGAATAATTTTTAAACGAGTTGATAAAACTTCCAAAAAAATTTGTGTGCTGAATTCAGAAAAAAATAGCTTTCAAATGATGTAACACTCGACCCATGTTCCCTATTCAAAATATAAGGGTTGTTATCACCACCCTTAAGGGGTTGATGTGACAAAGTTGAGTTTTATGTCAAAACATGTCCCCCTCAATATTAAAATTGACGTGTTTCAGCGTTTCTTAAAAAAAATATATCTTTGGACGCAACTCGGTCTGTTTCATTTTCAATGCGCCACCCTATATATATATATATATATATATATATATATATATATATATATATCACACCGATAACTCAAAACATAATGGGCCGATTGTAATAAAATTTGGCATGTATCTTCCTTTTGTAAATGGCTTAGTCAGCTTAGTTTGTTAGTAAGCAAAATTGGACGAAGTTTTCTGGGAAAATTTTAAGTTTTCATTCGAAACAAATTTTTATCTCAAAAAATAAAAAATCTATGATAACCAAATTTGGTAGGTGGGTGTACGATATAAAAGTTAAACTATATGCCAAAATTTAGATTTCTATCTTACAAGAAAAAAATGTTATAATAAAATCCAGGCCTCTTTAGGATGAGGTGACCTGCGTTTAATTACATATTATAATGCATCTGGCGGATTTCTACAAGTTTATATTACCCTTGCCTCTCTTGAATAAGTTTTTTTTTCAATGCGTGTTCAAATTTAGATTTGGCCTAATAATTTTACCTGGATTCCATTCATAGGTGCTTTACAAAAATGTCCTGTGAAGATAAGTACATGATAAGTACACTTGGAAAACCCAAATCACCACAACATATATTTTTAAAGACCTGACGATCATTTCAGTAACAAGGTTAATTGGAGGATGAAAAATTCTAAACTGCTTACTACTAAACATCACCTTATATATAACGTTTTAGACAGAGACCGATACGGAGAGGGAGACTAACTAAATCGCAGGGAAAGTTTTCTGTGTGTTGCATTTTTATTGCCGGACGAGGTTTTTGAACTTCTTTTATTACTTTACCTCGCAAGTTTCGAAATATTTTATCTGTATCAGAGACAAAGCGCAAACAAAGGACTATACATCAGTGGCGGCGCTCGGCTTAAGAAACTTTTGTTTTTTTATTGCATTAGAAATATAAATACGTTCGCACGCATCTAGCTTTGCCGCCTGTCTGATATTTTTGATAAGTTTCAGATTTTCTTTATCAATGTGGTGGTTATTATCCTAAATATATTGTGCCACGCATGGTTTGTCTACACTACCGTATCTCAGCTGTGCCAAATGTTCAAGAAATCTATTCTCAATGGTTCCCTTAATCTACCCAACGTATTTAAGATTACAATCTTCACAACCTATCGCATACATACTTGACATTTTAGTGGCTTTATCTTTATCTTTCGTGTTACCTAACAAATTTATTAAATTATATTTTGAAACCATACTCTAGGTAAATACTCACTTTTATTTTCTAAATCCGTCTCAAATCTATTCATGAAAATGTCCGCAAGGAATTTGGACAGTGGGTTGCCCATTGCCGTGCCTTCAGTCTGTTCCAAAAACTAGTGTCTCGTGAAGATTAGCGTTAGTTCTTTCGTCACACACTCACAATGATCTGGCCTGTTTGCATTAGACTGTATTACAAAATAATGGCTGCCCTTGACTGTTATAACTATATCATCTGCGTAACCCTTGACTGTAACTTTTGCTTCGCCCAATGTAGTTAATAATGATTGACTGCGACAGAGGGCCATAGCACTCCCCTTAGAGGATACCCCATTACCGTCGTTACTGTTGCGTTGACTGCGTTAGTTGTAGCTATTATTGTATGACTTTTTAGCATTAAATCAATCCATCTTACAATAGAGAATTTTTGTTCCCTTTCCTGTAGAGCCTGTTTGGTGGACTGATATAAGGTGCTTTCAAAAGCACCCTGCATGCCGATGAACGCGCTGGGAGCACGTGTTTAGCCACTGGGGTGGTTTTCTATACTATTTGCTAAACAGTGTAGGGCACGTAATGTGGATTTGCCCGCTTGGTGATGTCCTCTATAAGTACACATTCTGTGCTCCAACCAAAATTGAATTGAACTATTTAGGGAGAATTCGTATTTATGGACAGCGGCGGCGTCTCTGAAGTCGAACTTAAGCTTAGAAAGAGGAAGGGGGTTCTTCTCCAGGTATGTTTTTGTTTTATATAATCTTGGCCATATTCTTAGTCTATCCTATTTAGCGAATATTTCCACCGTTGTGTTATCGGTCAGCTAATTGGTCCTTTCTTATTTTCCAATAACCAAAGCAAATATGTAAGATAGCATGCCATGTGCTGAAAGGCTGGACGGTTGTTCTAAATGGCCGCAAACGTTTTCTGGGGCACCGGCCACACCTTGTTGCTTAAATAATTTACTTGGACATGTGTCTTTACGATTGGTTATAAAATAAGAGCTAAAATTATTTTCCCCAAACAACTTGGACAGATGTTTCACAGGCCAAACAAGGCCACTGATTCTAAGAAGCTTAGAAAATACGGCGAGAGAAGACAAAGAAGAAGCCAAAGAAAAACGGCAACATCGGACACTGCTGCAGCTGTTTTCGTAAAAAGGTCTGGGATCGGCGAATTTGCGGCAGTACTATGCATTGGTTTTGCGTCCGGGCTCGCTATTTTTGATGTCGTTCTGTTTTAAATACAAGTTACTACACACTCCTGTCCAACTTTTTTAAATTCTGATTGTAGTTTGTCTTTATTATTCACGACAATTTTACGCAACCGGGTATCCTTTAAACTGTCTTAAATTCACAACCTCACACTTTTTTTAACGTACATACGTGGAGGATATGTTATAGGACACATACATTCCTCTACAAAGCAGCACCGGTTCACTGGGATTGTATAATTGGTTTCTAGGATATGATTTTGTTTATGTACATGTTGAATACGAAAAGCAATGACTATGAGTAAAATTAGCATTTACGCCGATCGCGACGTAGGCCACCGCGAATTTCGAGGCAGCGCTTTAACACACTTTCATCCTTCCTCTTTAGGTAAAGATCACTGCGATAGCGCTATTGACTGTTCACACTTTCCTTCGATTTTTATGACGTTTTCACCACGCAATGTGACAACCACACCGCCGACAATGCGTGTGAAGAATTAGGCCAGAATATGAGGGATATCAAATAAGGCAGTTTATCGACAGCCATAATGGTTCCAGAAAAACTCAAGGCGCTTTAAACAGTTAAAGTAGTTCACCTATCGGAACCTTAAATCTGGCATGTAAAATGCACACAAGAGCCAGGATACCACGCATCGGAGTATTCTGATACAGAAAATGGTGACCATATTAACGGTCAGCAGCAAACGTCTACGGACAAGTCTGTAGACTCTGTCACAGTCTTAAAAACCCTTTATAATAAACTTTTCTTTACTGCTCATGATATTTACAATATTATTATTATTATTATTATTATTATTATTATTATTATTATTATTATTATTATTATTATTATTATTATTATTATTATTATTAATATCATGACAAATGTCTCTTCTCTCTCCCATCAATGTTTCTTTTCCTTTTATGAAAATAAGATAAATCCTAAAATAATCTAAAAGGTGTAGAATTTCCCATTGCTTATCATCTCACTATTACTTCCTTATCTGTAAAAGGAATTTAAATATTACTGGATTTTCTGTTAATTGGTAAAATGTGCTGTGAGCAGAAGCAAGTGAAGTATTTTGTTAGCTGTTAGTGCTTTTCGTAGTCTACGAATTAAATACTCACTTGCACAGAAAGTCCTGTTATTTGGTACCTTTCTTCCGAAAGGGATAAAACTGTTACAACATTGTTTACATTGTAGAACCTATCAAAAATCAAGGGTAAGCAAAACACTTATTAGCTTATATTAGAGGTGAAGGAGATATTTTGTCCGATTGCAGGGTTCTTGGAAATTTCTTATACGTCATGTAGCTCTAGGCAGGTACCCACTGTCGGTCACTTTTACCTGTCTTTAAGGGCATTCTATCACTAGCCCCCACACCAGCAGTCTTCATAATATTGGTAGCTATACATGGGATACATATGATTGGTAGTTTCCACAGTTGTCTCTAACATCTGCAACCGACTGCAGCCTGGCATTAGTTTAGTCAATCTTCAACCAGGAAGGCTCGTAGACACCCCTCAGCCCCGCAGAACATCCTGACGACGTCACAGTAACCAGATAAGTGGCACATATAAATGTATCTTTATTAAACTGTCTTTTACTATTTGTGTGGAGTGAAATTTGGTAAATACAGCTTAACATTAGTAATTTCTTTGGAACTATATTGACTACAAACCAACCTGTAATAGTTTTAAACGGATATAGTTTCATGTAGAGAATGTACACTTGCTAACGACCGTTATTAAGTACACTTTTTTATTCTGTTAGTTAGCTCAACATTATGCAATTAGTGCATTAAAATTACTTACCTTAGTTTTCATTATAGTTAATATAGACTCAGTTATATACATCCAGTGATTGCTTATCATATATCTTGGTGGTTATCGATATCTTCTTTATAATTGATTTTCATAATATATTAAATTCAGGTATACAGCATAACCTCTTTTATTTTCATTTTTATCTAATGTGTTAACGTTTGACATCAGGCATAACGGTAACGACGTAAGCAATAGAAATAATAGTGGGATTGGCTAGACCGCAGTCGGTTAGTTGTCTAGCAACCATAGAATTGTTTGCTTTGTCTATTGCGAAAATGTTTTGGTATTTGTGATTTGTTAATTAAGTTCATATATATATATATATATATATATATATATATATATATATATATTTGAACCCAAGTGTTAATAATTACTTGTCACGAACGACGTGGCAACTCCAGTAGGAAAAGCCAACGCTAACAAAGGACTACTGTGAACTATCTGCTATGGACACACTATAGACACAAAATCCATGTTGGAACTAGATATAGTATAACCACCTATGTATTTGTTCTGCAAAGAAAACAAAGATAAACGAAGGAGGGGCATCGCATAGACTGTGGATTTGAAAATAACATAAAGCTAGAGATGTATAATATATACCTCAATACAATTTGCGGTAACAAAAGTGGATTCCTCCAAATCTAGTTTAATGAAATGTAACTATTTTCTAAACTGAAAATACTAATATATATATATATATATATATATATATATATATATATATATATATATATATATATATATATATATATATATATATATATATCTGGCCACACACATGATTATTTCTGTCACTATGCGTATGTATGTGAATATTAATAACCTGAATAATGCTGTTTAGAGATCTATTTCACTTCTTTGTGTAACCTAGAAAACCAACAAAATATCAAGTTGGGCAAAAAATTTTGTCTTAACGTAGAGTTGTAATTACCCAATTAACATACCAATACAAATTTCCTTTGCAAAATCTGCGCTTTCTAAAATGAGTAACTTTAAATTTTTTTCTTTATTTGAAAATTATACTTTCAAACATTCTTTGCTACGGGAAAATAACTCCAACTCAACAACAAACTTTCAGCAATTACACGGTTCGTAAATTTCTCATCCTTTCATTTAATAATCCAGACTATATACATTGCCAAGGCCGAGCTGTAATAACGTAAAGTGTTTAAATGTACCCAGGACATCCTAAGTTTGATGCACAGCCTCCACCGAGTTGTTTCCTGTAATTCCCAGTGTCTTAAATGTATCATCAGTCTTGGGAGGCTCGCGATATGTGAAGGAATTGTGTTCGCTAAGACGTAGAGCCTGATTTATGCGATCACAGACATCGTTATAAGCACGAGAATTGATACGAATGTTAATTTAATTTTCCCCCAGAAGAGAAGATATCATACATCAAGCGCATTAGCATACTATAGACGAGATAACTGGAAGCATAAGTTGAATAACGCAAAATTTATCGCGAGAGGATACTGCCTTCTACAAGGATCAGAAGCGGGATCAGGAGCAGTATCAGTAGTGGGATCACAAGGATGCGTTACCGTATATCAATAAAGATATTACATCTCCGATTTATACTTTGTGGGTTATCACAATTCACATTCCACTGAAGACGAGAACTAGGGGATCCATGCAGAACAAATTCTTATTTAATGCCACAAGCTATCGTCTAAAGTTGTATCAAAAGCAAAATTGTCTTTAAAAAAGTGTTACAATTACCTTAATTTGTTATCTGGTAAGTTATTGAAATAAAGTTTACACGACCATTCCAATATAAACATATTTTGTGTTCATTTCCCACTTATCTATTAAATTTGTATTCACAATTAAATACAAATGTAGACATTTGTTTTCTAACTTCACAAATGTTTGTTTTTTTGTCCTGTAACCGGCTTCGCCTCGTACGGTGGCGCCAGACGATGTCGTAGAGGGCGCCATCTCTTGCAGAAAAAAACACTTGTAAAGCAGGAGGAACAGTATTTACATCTGTATTTAGTATTAAACGGTTTTACCAAGATGGCAACAACAATGAGTTAACTTCCATTTGAGAACACATTATTGTATGTAATTATATTGTTTGATAATAAATATTTTAAAAAAAATCATCACAATCTCAAAACCAAAACTACAAGGAGCTTAGGACAGAACAGGCACCATCAATAAATAAATAAATAACAACAAAATGTAACAAACAAATATTAGCTAAACAAAAACTGAAAGAATCAAAGAATTTTTCAACAACGCCCTCAGTAAAATTCGTCTCTTCCGGAATTTACAGAGCATGAACATAGGTAAATATATAATACAATGTTGTTAAACTGAAGAGATCATTAAACAAATTGTGTACGCGGCAAGTTGTTCTATGATATTTAGCATAAAAAACTTCTGAAAACCTCACAGATTATAATAAAGGATTTAAGCCGAACTGATCTGGAGAGATTTAATAACGTTTTCCACCATGAAAGTAAATATTATACTTTGATTGACTCTACAACGTTGTAGTTTACAATTGTCAACCTACTGGGATACAAAAACATTTATGTTAATGCCCGTTTTATATAAAACATAGTAAACAATTTTTCGCTGAACTGTCTGCAGTCTGCCTAAGCGTTTTAATTAGGACTTCACGTCAAAAATCGATGATCTGGAATACATGGGATAGGGGTCTTGTAAATAGCTAAGACGCAAATAAAACAGAACACCATAATAGTGTTTCCTCAAAAATCTACGCTACAATATTACAATCAAATTCTAATTTAGTTTCGAGGAATGAAATTCATTATATCTAAACACACAGCACTAACTGCACATATGCATCAGGGGACAAGCATTCCTATAAAAAATCTTGTACAATTCAACCCCACCAAATCTCACTCTTGCGTTCTATCTCATAAGAGATACACCAGCCCTAGACCCATCACAATGAACAACCAAGTTATTCAAAATAATGAGTCATTTTCACTTGTTGGCATTTCTGTGGACCGAAATCTCAATTGGCACCAACATGTCATATCAATTGCAGAAGCGTGTGCTAAGAGATTAGGTTTCCTCTTCCGGGCTCGCAAATACTTTTCACCAGCTAATCTCTATACCTTATATACTTCACAAATAAGTCCAAACCTCAAATACTGCTCCCACATATGGGGTGCCGCTGCTGCTTCTACACTCGATATCCTGGACTCCATTCGGAAGAGAGCTATACGTCTCATCGGTGACCCCACCTTTACCCAAAGGCTGCCATCCCTTGTCCACCGACGTGCTGTTGGTGACGTCTCTCTCTCTCTCTCTCTCCCTCTTTTATAGATATCTGCACGGGCACTGCTCAGAGGAGCTTTCTTCCATAGTTCCTCGACCTGCTGCCCCCAACAGATCTACCAGGGGAAAAAAGCGAATGCACCCTTTTACTGTCCAGGTCACCAGACATAGAACATATTGTTATGCTCGCTGTTTTGTCCCGAGGACTTCCAAGTTGTGGAATTCCTTGCCGGCACATGTTTTTCCTTCTCCTCCGAACCTCCAAAACCTCCAGCCTAGAATTAACAAGTTACCTCTTTCCTCCTTGTCGACACCCACGGTACGATAGTATTTAGACTGTAAGCCCTCGTGGTGTGTTGTTGAAATATAAAAAAACACCCTACTATTAGAAAAATTCAGTCCATACCGCCCGCTTCACAGAATTACTGGGAGGAACTCAAATCTGATTGGACGTAGATTGCACTGGTATCTCCCATATAAACAACAAAAAGACACACGAGCACAATTGCTTACTTCAAGGACCCCAAATGTAACAAAAAACATGTGATGAGCAGTTTTAACTTCTTTTTACTATAACTTATTTAATAACCCTTAGAGGTATAACTCTATCCACTTATAAAAACTATAGCACACACCATAAAGCGACGCTGTCGAAGACTATTCTAAAGTTGACATAAATAGCGACAACTTGCACTTCTAACAACGTCTTAAATTGCTAAAGTTAAGTATGTCAATATTTAACTAAAAAATAAAACCAACTAACCACAGCAGTGATAACCATAAAACAAATATAACAACAAAATAACAATAACAACAATAGAAACAGGTTTTATGTAACGAAAATATAAACAGCCTCTGGAATCCATTTCCATGGTCAATCCAAATGTTTTTTTATATATATATATATATATATATATATATATATATATATATATATATATATATATATATATATATATATATATATATATATATATACTGTGTATGTGTGTGTATGTATCCAACCGGTAACTCAAAAAATACTTTACTTATTTGGACCAAATTTGGGGATTACCCTTATTTTGCTAATGGCTTGGATGAGTCCGTTCATCAAATCGTACCGACCAAATTTTTTTAATAAACAATTAAAACATATTTTTTAAAACGTAATATCTCTCGAAATGTCTAACTAATTGAAAGGAAAATCTACACCTTTCAAGAAGGCAGACGTGGTTGTGTACCAATTTTCAAGTCGTTTGATTAAAAGAAAATAAAGTTATTGCAAATTATAATAAAATAATCATCGACATCACTTCAGATTATATAATGCAATATATACAATATTGGGCAAAGAGAGATGGCGTTATCTGTACTGCTATGCAATTTAAATAAATCGTTGATAAAAATCTAAACAATGGATGTTGTTGCAAGATGTCAGCCTGAAGAGCATTGCGAGAGATACGACAGGGACGTCATCTCGATGCAAGACCAGGTAGTATGTTGTCACGATAGCTCTAATTTACACAAAATTTTATAGATACAATGTACAATAAACTAACAATTGTGTGAATTGTCAGCCTTGGACCATTTCTATCCTAATACCAAAGTTTGCCTCCAAAAGCGCTAAATTTTAGCATGCGAAAGTATACTATAAATAAAAAATTTTGGAACACAGCAAGTACGTTATAGTTTCTAATTTTGATTAGAATTGTACACTATTAGTAAGATATATTATTAAAACTAATTCTTTAAATTTAAATGGACCTTGGGTGGGTATTAAATTAAAGAAAAATAACATAATGAGCTTCGCGGTTAACTACAAATTTGTTTTAACAAACCTTTTTTGCTGTTTATTGTTTACAAAACTGGATGGGTTGACTAAAACAAAACCGTTCAAGCAATTAATAAGAAAAAACACGTGCCATATTTATAATCATTAATGACAGGTACATCCCCTTTGTAAATAATTAATTTTTTTCTGAAAAACTTTTGTGAAAAACTGTAATGAAATTTGTAACACAATTTTTTTAAAGATACTTTCAGTATCTACTTACATATTATATCTAAGACCAAATTTTAATTTTTTAGCTCCATATAAAATATCAATTTTTTTTCAAATAATCGTTAACTGGGACTCTAAAACCGTTCTCCAAGGTCCATTTAAATTTAAATAATTAGGTCTAATAATATATCTTACTAATAGTAAACAATTCTTATGAAAATTCATTACTATAATGCACTTGCTGCTTCCAGAAATGTTTACTCTATTAAGTGTTAATAATTTAGTATGGCTAAATGTATTTTGTTTAATGTTTTCAGTTAAAAAGGAAGAGTTTTCAATAAAGCGATCCATCAGATCAACTGGTTCCATTAAAACAAGCCAGCTGTTGTCGTGCATGTGGTTTTTTATGTCCCAAGGTCCCAAATGTCAAGTTTGCGCTCGTCATTACAAAAATGTAGTTGCTTTTTATGGTTATTTACTGTTGGCCTATGTTAAGTACCGATTATATATTTTAGAATAACAAATTCCTCTATGAAAACACAAAATCGATTATTTTGCACACATGTGTGAATTACGTTGTATATTTTATACAATGAAAAACAAAATTGTCAAAATCAGCTTTAGAACTAGCTTGACATTTATTTTTAATTTATTATATACTATAAGCTTATTCACCGCCGCCACCTAAATGTAAAAGTTTTGCGCATGAAGCATTAGAAGCTGTAGCAGTTTTCAAAGAATTATTTTTGCAACGAAAAGGCGTACATACCTAATATCCTCGAAGAAAAATATAATGCATAATTTTAGCTGCTTTGTATGTTTTCCAGAGTTATACTAAATACGCCTCCAGGAATACAAAAGCAACCAGCAGAAGAGGGGATGTCTCCACCAATAGGCCGGATGTTGCTTCAAGCAGAAGCCGCGATATATGTGGGCAATCAGATGTGAACATCTTGAAAAAGATACTCCGAGAGCATCCTCTGTGACAAGATTATATATTTCACTGTTTCAATATTATTCCACCTACTATATTTACAGAGATTTTTCTTTTCAGGTTTAAACAGAGCTGGCGTGTCTTTTATTTTTTATATATGTACAATCGGATTATGAAGTTTTCTTGTTTTTCTTTATCATTCTCTTCCAATGTACAATTCATCAAAAAACTTTTTGCATTTTGCTTTAAAACCATGTATGTAAATATTTGAAGGTACAAGAGAGACAAAAATATAATTAATTCTTATACTAATATAGTAAAACCTTAACGGTCACCTATGTATAGCGGCGATCTGCCACTACGGTCAGTTTTGACTTCATCCAATCTTCTGTCTAAAACTTCCCACATACAAGAACTTTTTAAATAGCGGCCATGTTTATAAAAGGGCCACCGACATCGTGCCTAAATTTTTATGATCTACTTGCGTGTAGATTTACTTGCTAATAACGGTAGACATATATTTAAGACCCAAAATGTATTTGCTAAATGGTACTATTATTATGTTGAATCGGCCTTTCTTATTTGATTAGTTTAAACAATTAAGCATCGTGTTGTTGAATTTTGTAATAATTGTGTCAACAAAACAGAAAACGTTTGTCACTCAAACACAAAATTAGTATTATCGCGGAAAGTTAAAAATTTACGTTAAGTAAGGGGAAATTGGCCAAGAAATTTGGAGTCGATTCTGAAAACCACAAACAAATGACAATTTGAAAAATAAAAACTACTAAATAAGATGTTAAGATTGTAAAATACAGTAGTGTAACATAATATATTTAACATGAATGAATAAGGTGACAGACAAAAGTCATTAGACTTGGGAATCATAGTATTCTAGTTATATATTATATATAAAGGGTGCCCCACGTAAGAATGAACAGCATGGGGATCTCGGAAACGGTAAGAGATACCAGGTCGGTGAGATTAGAAAAAGTTGCTCAATGGAGAGTCCTCGTATGCGGCGTTCGAAAAAAACATATATATTTTTGGGTTTTCTCGATGTTTTGAAAAAACTGATTTTTTTAATTTCCTTTTTATTTGTTTCTGAAGTTAAGCAAAAGGATATCGAAAAACAAAAAACAGTTTGTCATTGCCACGTTTTAAGCTATACAGGATAGCGTTAACATATTCTGATTTTAATGTTTGGTTTCTGAGACAGCATCATCAAATTAATTTTTTTAAACACGGTCCTGGATTTTTAAAGCTGTATTTCGAAACCTGTTTTTATTCTGATCTCAACAACATATGACACATAATTGTTTTGTTAAGTTTTGAAGTACAAATCGCTATTATTTTAAAATTATGTTAATACGGCCCTGCTTTACCAATGTTTCACTTGGGGATTTAGCGCAAGACATTCCCCAATGATAGACAAAAACTACTATTGACGGTAGTTAATAAATACAATCCTTGATTTTTAAATCCGACTCCGACGTCCCATTCTATTCGGGTTTCAATAACAAAATTTTGTTTAATTTTCGCCTACGATTTTCTATTATGATTATTGATTTATGTTAATACGGCTTTTCGACAATTTTCAACTTATGAAATCAGTTAGATTTATTTTCCATTGGTAGACATTCTTAAAAACATTATACATATTTGCAATCCATACCTATTGACATATTGATACAATGTATTTTGCACAAAGCAGGCGTTGGTTACAAAACATTGGAAACCCGTTAACTGTCAGAATAATTTATTTTGTTCTTTTGACAGCAATAGTTTGACCATGGAGTGTGTTTTCTGTAACAAAGATAAGCTTAATATGTTAAGTTGTTACATCTTGTGCCATAGAAATTCAATTGAAGCAGGAGGTATGTATTTTACCCGATATCGTGAAAAACGACAACCTGGAAAGTTCATATTCAAACGGTTAGAGCAGAACTTATAGCAGTATTATGTTTTTTTTAAAGTCAGTCAACAAATGGGCGAGACCTGTTACCTGTGAACATTTAACAAATATACTCTCAGTTGTTGAGAATCTTGGAACTCCTACACGCACAATTGAAAAATCTACTGGCATACCAAAATCCACAGTACAATGATGTTGTCGAAAGAGAAGTTCCATGCACACAAATTTCATGTTTATCAAGGACTCAGACCTGGTCATGAAGACAGGCGTAGAATATTTTGTGACTGGTATATGGGGTAGAAGGATGCTGATGCCCCATTTCCAAGCAAAATAATCTGGACGGATGAAAGCACAGTAACCAACAACGGCATTTTTAACCGCCGCAACACACATTATTGGTCCGGAGAACATCCTCGCCTACTAAAGTATTCCATGCATCAGTATCAGTTTGGATTTAACATGTGGGCTGGAATTATTGGTGATGACATAAGAGATTCTTTTGTTTATAAAGGGAACCTCTACTTTGAACGTTATTTACATATGCTTAGAAATAGTGTTGAGAATTATTTAGAAGAACTACCAATGGCAAGAACCTCCAGTTGTTGGTTGCAACACGACGGTGCCCCTGCACATAATTCAATAGATGTAATTCCTATTTATTTGAGCAAAGTTTCCAAAAAATTAATTTATACACACTCAACAATATCTTGGCCTAAGCGATCTCCAGATATGAAATTTTTAATGAAGAACAATTACGTATTCGCGTTACTGATGCGTTTGACTGTATCGGTTTAAAAATTTTGGCCAATGCTCTGGATAAAACGGTCACCAGATGCTACCGTTGCTTAGAAGAGAATGTTTCAAATTTTGAACAATAGCTGCAATTCTAAGTTTATTATTAGTTTATTTATTCTCTTTCTACTTTTTCAATTATAATATTACTTTAAGTTTTTATATTGATTACAGACATAACATTTTCAACAATGTCTAGCACTGGAGAATGTTAATGAAAGTTAAACGTTGGTACAGCAGGGCCGTATTATAATAATTGTAAAGTAATAGCGATTTCTAGTTTAAAACTCAACAAAATAATTAAGTGTCATATGTTGTTGAGAATAAAATATAAAAAGGTTTCGAAATATTACTTTAAAAACCCAGGACCGTATTTGAAAAATAAAGTTGGTGGTTTCTCAGAAATCAAATGTTGAAATCAGAATATGTTGCCGCTACCCCGTAGAGCTTATAAAGTCGAAATGACCAACTGCTTTTTGTTTTTCGATATCTTTCCGATTAACGCCATAAAAAAGTAAAAACGAAAATATCTAGAAAACCGAAAAAGATAATTGATTTTATGGAACGCCGCTTACGAGACCTCCTCATTGCTTTTATCTCTTACGGTTTCCGAGATCCGCACGCTTTTCATTCTTACGTTAATTGACTGATATATTATATATTGTTATGTACTATTAAATCAATAAATAAATAAATAATTAAATAAATAAATAAAATATTTTAAAAGGCTGAGTTAGCAATGGATCAAGCTATCTACAATAATTGGTTCTGCATGGCCAGAAGCAAGAATATTCCAACAGTTGGACTGCCAGTTAAACAAAAAGTGCTGGAGGCAACAAGCAACCTGAAAAATTTTGTAATAACTATGCTGAATTTTTTTTTGTTCCCGGTAGCATATCGAATTTAAAAAAAAGTGGTAACCCTGCAGATAAAAATTTGCAACATACAAAGTCCTGGAAAACCAAGTTTTGAAATTTTCAAATGATTATTTTTCAAGATATGTATATAATGATGACGAAAGAGGTCATTATTATCGCACCATGAATTATAGGACATTTGCGTTAAAGGATAAATGTACAGAGAGCAAGGCAGCAAAATAACGTTTGATGACTTTACTGTGCGCAAATATGGAAGCTGACAAATAAAATCCTTTATTAATTAGGAATAGTAATAACCTTCGGTATTTAAACGGTATATATGTTAACAAGTTATCCTTAGGTTAGATATTTAACAAAAATTCTTAGATAAACAAGATCTTATGACAAAATGGCTACATCAGTTCAACAACACCGAAAAGTGCTGTTATTTTTGGATAATGCAACTACATATCATAAATTTTGACTAGAAAATATTGAGCTAGTTTGCCCCGACCTCCCCCTTCTAAAGTATTATTAATTTTAATTACTTAAAGAAAAATATGTTAGTGATCAAGCTGATAATTTAACGTTGGGGTTAAAATTGTACAAATTTAAAGAAAGATTTCGTAAAGGTTTTTTTAATGTTATTTTTGTTACTTAATGAGTTAAGACAGTGATGTTGACTAACTGTGAATACTAAAAGTTTAATAAAAAACAAAGACTTACTCTTTCTGGGCTGATTTTGACCAGAGGTTTAAATTTGTCAGACCTTTAGTACGATATCCCAAAACCTTAGATACATTATTGTACTAATCCCATATCTAGGTATTCACTATTACTATTTCTGATTTATACTGCTGATGAACTTAGGAAAAACGGGGAAGGTGATTTTTTGCAATAGCAGTCTAGAGTAAAACACAGCAATAGTTTTTATTAATTATTTAAAATATAACATGGGATGTAAATGTCATGTTGTCAATTTTGGCAATAAATCAGTTATTAAAATTATCAACTGAGCTTTAAAATAACTCTTATACTGAAAGTCTCTTAATTATGTAATCTGGCCAGATAGGTTATTTAGTAAGACGTAGTCGCATGCCCTGCTTCAGAAATGAATTGGAGCCTAATGCTCCTTATATTTATTATTTTACCATTTAATTTTAAAAAGAAAAGAGAGATTAAAAGCTTTACTCGGAGACTAAAAATGAATGATTAAAATATTACAGTGATGGATTCAAATTATTGTGGGCAGCACTTCTAAAATAGTTAATGTTAGCTTAGAAAATATTTAAGTTACAGAAACTATGGTGCATCAATTCTAATTTAAGATCTTTCGACTACATTATACATTCGGTATAAACTTTTTTAAATAATTATCATTTAATTCTGTTAGCAATGTCACTTCAAACCAAAAATTGAAACTAAGTTGTTTCTAACTGGCCTTTACTTGATCCATTTGTCAAAATAATTCTACAGGTGATAAGACTATTAGACTCACTTGCCTGCAGCTGTTAGTTACCCATTTATAACAAAAAAATTAAACTCGTAACTAAACACCCAGAAATTATATTTTTATTTGGACTCAATACTAAAATTCAAAGCCAATAGCACTAAAAAATCTATAAATTACAAGATTTTAAATATCTTAACATATCCCAAACTATTCCAGGGTATCTTAAAATATTCCAGAAGCTATAAGCTAGAAAATAGGAAGTGGCAACTTTTATATAAAGTTCGAAACTTTATGTATCTTATATTCCAACACTATAACAAAATAATTGCTTCAACTATTAAGGAACTTGAACTAGAAAATGGTTTGCTAAACACTTATAACGACCTTTATATTTCGTGGTACCATAAAAAACCGTATGAATTTACAGATGTAGAGGCTACATAATATTTCCTTTGTTGGCCTCTAAAAAGCGTGTTAATTTCAACCTTCAACAAGTGACCTGTTCTCTAATTTTCAACATAAAAAAAATTAGAAATCCAACATTCCAAATTACATTGTAGAGAAATATATTTCACTGGATTATGTATCTCTTCAAGAATTTAAAAGTTTTCCTTATGTGATATTTTACTTCACACTCAATGGTTCTTTGTAGTAATATTCCTCTTAAAAATCACTAGTAAGAAATCGGAACGGTGTTTACCACATGGAAAATTTTCATAATTCTGTCTGACGATATACTGTTTGCCCATTTCTAATCAAAAATAGCCGCACATCAAAACAAACCTATTTCGATTTAGAATACATTTTTTGGTGATGTTATAACGAAATCAGGGAAAATAACGACTTAGACACATATCTAGGAGCTTGTTAGTCATTTATTGTAGTATTTTTTACTCTCATTCGTACTCAATCAATTTTTACGTTCGAACATTCTTGAATCAGATTTAATTAATTAAAAATTAATATACCTGTAACTTTTTTGTTTTTTAAGATAGAGATCTGATTTTACTACACAGGATACACTTTATCACGGTAACCAGCCTACTAAATTTGGTTGCCCCCACTTTGTTATTTCCGGATATATAATTTTTTTTCGAAATAAAACAAAAAATTTTCCCGGAAAACCCATGCCGATTTTCCTCAGTAACGAACTTGTCCAAGCCATTTGCAAAAGAAAGGTATCTTACAAATTTTATCCAAATCGCACCATGGTTGTTTGAGTTATCGGTGTGATATGGGTTCTAGGGGGCCTAGTTCGCGGTCATTTAAAGAAATTTTTTCAAAATCAGAAGTCTGGATCTCCTCATCCGTGGTTTTTTAAAGAAAATTCACTAAAACTGTAAACAGTTGTAAAGCATTTGCTTAAATTACAAGAATGAATGCTGGCTTAAAAGGTCGAGCGGAACAGGTCCTACCTCCAAATATCACTTCTTATTATCAGTCTTTGGGTGAAGAACTAATTCAGAAATTTAATCTGATATACAGAACTTTTTTGATTAAAAGATATGATTTTTAGGAATCTGAGATAAAGCATTAATTTAGCAAGTTCACTAATACGGATTGCAACCGCATGGAAAAAGGTTTTCAACTAAAATTAGGAAATGTTCGAATTCTCCTTGGTTTTTCAATCTGATAAAAGTTTTACCTCTTCAGACAAGTCCGAAATCTACCGTTAATTTTCAAATGATTAATATCTAGGTAGCTAAAAAAACTTACAAAACCAAGTATAAATAACATGAACAATAGACTTACAGTAGTAAAACTATAAATTCCAAATATCTTTGCATTTTAGTGGATCGTCATTTAAAAAAATCACTAATGAGGAGATGCCGACTTCTGAATTTTGAAAAATTGAAATATTTACGTACATTTACAATCGCATACCATAATTCGTTCAGATTATGTCAGTATTTAACGAATTTTTTAAGAAAAATATTTAAATCAACTTTGGTACAAAACGGTAAGAAATAATTAAGTTAATAGGAGTATCTTCGTATCGGTATATTATTTAAAACGCACCAATATGAATTAGTTTCACTCCATTTCGGTTCATTTTAAATAATATGACAATATTATTTGAAATAAACCAAAAAGATATCCACCTTCCGCTGCAATTTCGCAATTGGCATTTCGCAATTCGCGAGTGTATGAACTTAGCTTCAAGAAATGTTTGTATTTCTGACAGCTTGTGGGAGAAAAATATGAGTATTTTTCTGCTTACGTCTATTTCTCTTTACTTCCACTGGTTTAAATTTCCGTGAAAAGTAAAAAAATACATTTTCTTTTTTGCAATCCTAATGACAGATTAGGTATATAAGGTGAATCTTTAGCTGTAGTTGAAGTTTTAGCAAATTTTGTTGTAGAAACACAGTCAGTTTTCTCAAGATTATTTATGCTACTACTGTAGAAATCATTGTTTGTAAGATTTTTCTGGAATTTTGGTAATTAATAATAAATGTTTAATTAGTTATTGTTAAAAAAATGTTTTCGGATTTTTCGTTAAAAATTTGTTTGCAAATTTTCATGTCATTTTTTTGTGGGTTCAGTCTAAAGGCAGTTTTTGAATAATTATATCTTGGCAGGTATATAGACGAGGTTCGTAGGTCAGGAAAATCAGACTAGTTTTTTTCCAGGAACATTTAAGTTTATTTTAGGAAAACTTTTGTACTTTCAATTTGTACTCAAATAGTGATCATTTTGATGAATTATGGTATTCTTTTCACTATATAGGTTATACCAAAGTTGATGTCTGCTTTCAGTAAAAAAAAACATATTTTCTATTAAAAACCTTTTACGAAAATTCACCACTGTACACACTTGCTGCGTCCAGACTTTCATTTTAATAAATTAATATAACTGCACTTGACTTCTAAAAGGTATTTGTTCATTCTGTTGGTTTTACATTTACATTTAGGTTAAGATCTGTGAATAACAGCCTATAATAACATAATTCTACATCCCACCGTGTACAGAATTTAGAATTTTATAGTTTTTAAACACCCGAATTTCTACTTGTTTTCATACACCATCTTCACCATATATTTATATTCTTTACACTTTCAACTTTTACTTTTAAAAAAAAAACAAATCCTGAATGTAGTTTAAATATTATGATATTGCGAAAACGGTTAACTTAAACGTCATTGGACCAGCATAACTTTTTCATCAGCAGTAGCAATGGTGAGGAGGATAGCGCCAGGCAAGTAGGCCAGATCGGTCCCTCCTTGCTAGCCCGGGCACCCACGAACCATGAGGGGTAGTCCTAGGTTTCGTCACCAAATTTCAAAACTGAAGGATCTTCTTATACGAATACAAATAGTTTCTAAAAATAAACAACAGTTCAACATATTGAGTATACCCCAGCAAATAGAAGTAGAAACAACTCGAAAATGCATACACGTACAAGATGGAATTGGGTTTAAACGAAACGACAAAAAGAAAAAAATGATGACCACAGGAATATTGAATTTAATGGAAAGGAGAAAAAAAGCAAAAATGCCCCCTGACAATACAAAGAACTTAACAAGGACATTCGCTGAAAATTCAGAAATCCAAAGGAGGGATGGTTGTCCGAAAAATGTAGGGAAATAGAGCTGCTACAAGAGAAATACGACTCATTTAATATCTACAAAAAGGTAAAGCAATTGACTAACAAAAGTAGAAAGCAACCAGTAGGGGCTTTGTGAGAGATACAAGCAACAACATACAAATAGGTATTGAAGACAAGCTCAATAGATGAAAGAAATACGTTGAAGTACTCTTTAACGATGAGAGGCCAGACACACCATCAGCATCAGATCCTGTGTTAAATGAAGTTGGACCTCCGATCACAAAGTCCGAAGTCGTGCAAGGGCTTAACTCTCAGAAGAATGGGCAAGCAACTGTCATCAACTGACCTCAACGCAAATTTATTAATTGAAGGGAATATAGTACAAGGGGTATCTTCTTTCCAATATTTTGACACAATAATAAATGATAAAATCGACCCGAAAGAAGAAGTAAGATCTATAATTGACCAAGCTAGGAAAGTGTTCACACAAATGAAAAAATTTTTCACGAGATCAGATCTTGGCTTGGACTTTCGAATCAGTATGGTCAGGTGCTATATCTTCTCTGTCCTGCTATAGAGTTGTGAGAGTTGAACCCTTAACCCCAGTTTGGATAATAATTTGGAGGTTTACGAAATGTATTTGTATAGAAGGATGTTTCGCATATCATGGATGTAAGGAGCAACAAACTAAGAGGTTCTATGGCGTATGGGAAAACAAAAGATCTATTACTGACAATAAACCAACGAAATATATATATATATATATATATATATATATATATATATATATATATATATATATATATATATATATATATATATATATATAGGTCATGTAATAAGAGGTGACAAATATAAATTTCTGTGATTAATAATCGAGGGCAAAATATAGGGAAAACGATCAATCGGCAGATGTCAAAATTCATGGTTCAAGGATCTCAGAAGATGATTTGGGTGCTCATAAATAGACACTTTAATGGCTGCAGTATCCAGGACTGTGTTATCCATTTGGATCGCCAACCTTCGTGAGGAGACGGCAGTTTAAGAAGAAGTGGGCCGATTATTTTATCCTAGCGAGCTCTCCATGATAGTTAGCTCACTCCCGAACCAGCATTGATCTGATTCTTGGCGCATAGACCGCCCTGAGGGCCTCTTCTTGACTATTCGAGCAAATGTATAAACGTTCCTCGGCGCACACTCTCACATCCAGTCGAATAGCTGCCGACAAAATAGCGTATACCTCTGTTTCAAATGTTGTGGTATATGCGCCCAGAGCATAACTCTCAGGCACCCCCAGGACATCGATGAATATTTCCGCCTCGGAGGAGTGCTGCTCCTCTAGCCGTGATCCATCAGTAAACCATATCAGGCTAGTAGGCTTGAAAGAGTCCTCATTATCCCTCCATTGATTCTTGCCGGGGATTTGGAGGGTATATCTCCTAGCTAGCCAACAGATTCGTCTCCATTTCATACCTTGATGATGGAATCGTTAACGCTAATAAACAAACAAGTGAGTATTTTGCAAGGCACCGCAAGTAGCGCAAGTATTCTCATTCTAATAACGTGTAACTCTTTTAATCTTTAGTGAATTTTCTTAAAAAAAGAATCACTAGTGAGGAGATCTCGACTATTGAATTTTGAAAAAATTCCTTTAAATTAGCACTAATTAGGCCCCCCAGAACACATATCCGGGGTCAGTTTGAATTTTTATATGTTTATATATATATATATATATATATATATATATATATATATATATATATATATATATATATATATATATATATATCACACCGATAACTCAAAAAATAATGGGCCGATTTTAATTAAGTTTGGTGAATAAACTTATTTTGCAAATGGCTTGGACAAGTTCGTTAGCCAGGAAAATCTTCCCAGGTTTTCCCGGAAAATTTTGTGTTTTCTTTCGAAAAAAATTTATATCTTCGGAATTAAAAAAGTAAGGGCAACCAAATTTGGTACGCGGGTATTCTCATAGGTAAGTTACCTACCAAAATTTAGCTTTTTAGGTTAAAAGACAAAAAAGTTCTAGTTATTTAAAGAAAAATAAATTTGGATTTTCCTCAAAACATCAAAGTTGCGATTTAAAACGTCAAAATTGGCAACATTTAGGCAAATAACTTGAATCTAATACGGGCTATGGAAATCAAATGTCTCAAAAAGGATGTTTTACAAACCCTAAAGTCTTCGTTTCAACCGTCATTGTCCTTCATTTTACTAAAATGTTTCCAGAAAATTCATTTCAAATAGACCCTTTCTCTGATGCTTGGCAGTTTATCGTTTAATGGTATATAATTTTTGTCGAATTTTCGTAAATCAATAAAGCTCAATATATCCGTTATTATACAAGATATGAAAAAAATTTGTATATATTAATTATAGAGTGTCTTGAGCTACATCTTAAAAAAGTATGTCTACAATCACAGGGTGGCCCATAAGTCGTTGGTGATACAAATTTTCTTTTTTTTTTTAAATCAAACACGCCTTATGTTATTCCATTTTTGCATTTTCCATCGAAATATACTGCATGTTTGTAAGAAAAGAAATTCTGGATGCAGCAAGTGCGTTATGGTAGCGAATTTTGATCAATTGCTTCATTTTTGAATAGCCGAATTTGCTATTAACCTATAAGGTTGACAAGGAAACTAGTTTTTCCGGGAACACTTTAAGTTTACTTTTGGAAATTTTTGTACATTTTCACACAATAAAGTTATTTTTATGAAACATGGCACATTGTTCTTACTATATAGGTTATACTGGTAACCAAACTTGATGCCTGCTTTCTTAAAAAGAAAACACACATATTTGCAATAAAAACATTTTTATGAAAATTCACTACCATGACGCACTTGCTGCGTCCAGAGTTTTTTATTTATGGACTGAGATAAGTTCAGCTAAGTCGTAATATTTTGATGTCAGGAATCCACCGCGGCTCTTTCTTCCATTACTTTGGACCACCCTATAGTTTTGCAAATTTTTATTCAAAAATTTGTTTCCATTTTTCGATAGTTTTTACTAATTGGTTTAAAATCCTTACTGTTATACATCTAAATCATAATGCTAAATAATTATATCAAAGGCAAAAGCTACAGTTTTAACTTTAATTTTTGTAAAATACATACAATTTTGACTTTAAGCTCATTTGATGAAAGAAATCGTTTAATAAACGGATTTTATTATACCTTGCGTTACAGTGAATTATACACCATAAATTAATTACCAAACCCACAGGCACAAAGTAGCATAACTCAAATTATTAATCAAAATTATTCTCACGCTTCGTGCAACATTTTTTCCTCTAAATTAAGACTTATGTATTTGTTCATACCCCAGATACATATTTCACTCACATAGCTTCTTGCTTTACATCTTATTTCCAACATTTGCCAGGGAAACATACTTGTGTACCGAAAGAAATGAAGTAGGAAATGAGAGAGCATGTTTAGGTCGCTGTAGAGAAAAAAGAATAATTACGAGACTCCCATTTACCATTAGCGTATCAACAACGGGAGTAAATCACCGACAACTGTCACTGATAAATCAGGCCCTGACTGCATACAAATGATAACATAATTTAATTCCCCAACCGGGAGCCAGGGAAACTAGGAATACAGATTCTACACTTTAATCTCTTTGCGAATGTTAGATGTAGCTGTGGTGAACTTTTCAAATGTTATCTCCAGCTTGTACTATGCGGGTGCATGTGCATTATGTTATGAATATGAGGGTTTTTCTTTTTGAATGTTAATCTCTTTGCTCTACAATCTCTCCAGAGCTCTGTAAAAATTATTTAAATTCAGCTTGGAGGTTTGGTTTTTGTGCAGTTTCCTGTACACTGTCAAGCTAATAATGGTATCTTGTGGCTTGTAAACGAAAACAAAATTACAGATTGTTTTTTATATAATAGGTTATAGTTTTGAGCCAGTCTGAGTTTCTGGGAAATACGCACTGTGTCTTTTTGGCTTCATGGTGGATTGTTTTGTTTCTGAAAATTTGCTTTTATTAAAATATTAAAAGATACACTGGTGTTTGTTTTCAGTACAAACTGTAAAATTAACATCAACCGAGGTTCTGGCATTGTATTTGAGCAAGTTGAATGTCTGCACGTTCCGCCCTTCGTAGGGGGCGTAAAGCTGTCGGTCCCGTGTCCATGCGATGTTGGGCACGTTAAAGATCCCTACGCTCCTTACAGAAGGGCAGGGGTTCGGCTAAATTTCCAGGATAGTAGGTGAAACTGCTCCCTGGCGTCGGTGATTGGCCATAGTCACGGAAATAGGCCGACGTTAAAGAAACAAAACACACACACACTGGTGTTTGCATCTTAACTGTTTGTCAGGGCCTTTATCTATGTCTTTGTCTATCGGTTATTCAATTTATTTAATTGTTTGTTTACTTATAAATACGTAGGACAGCAGGCGAAACCCAGAAATAAATGTGGCTGGCGAATGTTTATGTAAACTTGTTCAAATAAGGAAGTGTTATTTAAGCATAAATTTAATTTTACTTAACAAAATTATAAAATATGCAATCAGATGAATAAGATGTCGTAGTCAAAAGGTAAATTGATGTAGGAAGAAGAATAAACACACGTTTGGCTTAGATAACTCAGGCACGGAAACAATGCAGACCAAATAGACACAAATATGCGCATTTACATACGTCAAATTGACAAAAAAATGCAAAGATTTTAGAAGAAAATGCAAAAAATTATGCATAATATTAAGTTTGCTAAATCACTGATTATGAATACTACTGTGTTTTTAGTGAATTTTCTTTAAAAAAAAAACACTATTGAGAAGATCCCGACTTTTGAATTTTGAAAAAATTTCTTCAAATGAGCGCTAATTAGGCCCCCAGCACACATATCCGGGATCAGTTTCAATTATATATATATATATATATATATATATATATATATATATATATATATATATATATATATATATATATATATATATATATATATATATATATATATATATATACACGATAACTCAAAAAATAATAGGCTGATTTTGATTACATTTTGTGAATAGCTACCTTTTGCAAGTGGCTTGGATAAGTTTGTTAGCCAGGAAAATCCGCTGAGGTTTTCACGGAAAATTAATTTAGAAAGACCCATTCTCTGATGCTTTGGCAGTAGCTTTCCTATAGAGTTTATCGCTTGATGGCATATAATTTGTGTCGAATTCTCTTAAAAAATCAGTAAAGCTCAATATAGCCGTTATTATACAAGATACAAAAAAAATGTATACATTAATTATAGGGTGTCTTGCACTACATCTTAAAAACATATTTCTACAATTACAGGGTGGCCCATAAGTCGTTGGTTATTCCAATCTTCTTCTTTTTTTAATCAAAAACGCCTTATGTTATAGCATTTTTGCATTTTCCATCGAAATATAATATGTTTGTAAGAAAAGAAATTCGGGACGCAGCAAGTGCGTTATGGTAGTGAATTTTCATTAAATGCTTTAAATGTGAATAGCTCAATTTGCTATTAACCCATTAGGTTGACCAAGAAACCGGTTTTTACGGAAACACTTTAAGTTTACTTGCGGAAATTTTTGTACATCTTTAAATAATAAAGTTATTTTGATTAAATATGACACATTGTTTCTACTATATAGGTTAAACTGGTAACCAAATTTGATGCCTATTTTCTTAAAAAAAAAAAGTAATTTGCTGTTAAAAACATTTTAATGAAAATTCGCTACCATAACGCACTTGATGCGTCCCGAACCATTTTTATTTAATTTTTTCGTTAGAAATTTTGATAAAAATGAAAGTTTTTTATTTATAAGTTTCATGTGTCATAAGATTATACATAATAATTTTTTTTACATGAAATAAAATAATTAACAAACCTATATTAAACAGTATATCAAACATAAATCATGCGTTATAATAACTATAAAAACGATTAATTACTGAGTGTTTTTCAAAGTTTTCTAGGAAGGAAAGAGAGAGATTTCGTTCAACATCAACGGAAGTAATACGAGCATATGTATATTTAGAAATAATGTTTGCTTCTAATTCAGGTATATCTACATCATCTTCAAAGTTCCCCACAAAAATTTTTGGAATATTTTTTTAAATTTGGAATTCTGTATTATTTTGAATCAGAGTTAAATATGTTAAGAATCACTGATCCGGTTGCTCCGCAAACTTTGTTACAATCAGACTCAAATTGATTTATAAAAGCATGTACTCTCTAATTTTAATAAAGGTGCAGATACAAAATAATAATTGGTGTTTATATATATATATATATATATATATATATATATATATATATATATATATATATATATATATATATATATATATATATATATATATATAACATTTTTCTTTAAGGCTGGATTTTTAAAAAGATTTTTGGGGTTTATGAGAGTGGTGGAAGAGGAGTCGTTTAGAGCGTTAATAACGCCTTCAATTACGTCGTAATTGTCAGCATAAAATATACCTGCATTAAGCCAAGTACCCCAACGAATTATAACAGGTTTTGGAGGCAACGAAAGATTTGGAGCGTGTTCTTTGTAAAATTGAATGCGTATTGGAGCTTTTAAAAATATTTTTTAATATAGTTAATAAGATCATTTACAAAAGTAAACTTCCCTCTTATAAAATCTGCTAATCTATTAATGCCATGAGCGAAATAAGTTACATGTAATACGTTGGAATAAAAAAAGTTTAAATTTTGTCCAGCCTTGAGCATGTAAGGTGCGGCATCGGATAAAAGTTAAATGGATTTTTCTGAAGGGACAACATCAGCCAAGAATAGATTTGTCAGATCGTCTTGTCTTTTTCAAGTTTTTTTTTTTGACGCAGAAAGGTAGGATCTGCCTGGATTATCTTCCTCTGACACGTTAATTAATACATGGGCGATATATCTACCGAATAAATATGTATTTTCATCTACTACAACATAAAAATAATTTGAACTCACAGCATTTCTCATATTAAATAATGTTTCTTTACAAATGGTCTCAACGCATACTTTCCGCAAGGTTGACTTGTCAGGGATATTATGCTTGCAGTACGTTCCTAGAAATTGCTTTAGGTTGGACTATTTAGTTTTATCAGCGGTATATTGCTGCCAATCATCGCCTTGCATAAATTTTCATTGAACTTCTTCTGGTCAGTTTGTTCTGGTTTCTGTTGAAGGCAACTTAGGTTTGCTGTGATGTTGCACCTCCTTCAACTTTCCGCATGTTGCTTTGCGGTTTTTACATGCTGATCCACAATGAACTTTCTATCGGCATGAACCTGTAGCGAACAAAAAAAAAAACAACAAAAATTTTAAATTTCTTTGCTGAAATTTTTTCTAAAAGGAAAATATGGGCCTAAATCAATTTGACACTGTTTTTGTGAAAATTAAAATCTTATTGTCGGTGCAACTATTAAAATTTATTTTTCGTATATAATTATAATGGATGCATTTACTTTTTAATAAATAAAAAACATATCCAGTAAAAAACAACAAGTACTTTCAATTTTTGAACACACAGTACAAAAAAGTTGGTTTCCATGTAAATTCTCGGCAATTCTTTATCCACAGCGTATTAAATTTTGTGTTAGGCATTTTAATTGACAACACTTTTATTCACTTTCAACACTTCCTAAAATATGTTGCGCACCGAATTTTTAGCGCTCTTGCTAAGATGAACTGAGTGGTACTAAATAATATTTACTAAACTGTCGGTCATTCTGGCATTTGGAACTCATCTTTATTATTTGTACCTCGAATTATGGTAATTCCAATCATCTGGGTTTTCCCGACTCCGGGCTATTTATCATCGTCAAAGATTATACCAATTTCATCGGCCGCCTCTCCCAGCGTTAAGTTCCAGAAACTGTCGTCTTTATATTTTCAGGTCCAAGTAAATATAATAAACGAGACAATATAGCTTTATGTCCTTTGTGTTTGGCATAATTCAAAAATTTGTGAGAAAAATGCAAAACTCGCTGCTGATGGACAAAAATGCATTTTCTACGGAAAAGTGCAACAAAATGTAAGTTGTATTTTTCCGTGCCTTAGCTGAGTTCGATTATTGTAATTAATTGTTAAAAGGAAATAACCTTTTTTGAGCTATTATGAGAATCTGCCATGCCATTGGACAGTATCCGTAAAACAAGCAAAACAAAACATTTAAAACTATTGAAAGTCAAGCTTATGGGTTAATTATAAAAAATTGAGGAGATCCGGCAAAGAGACGAAGACTAGAATGACGAGACCTAAAGAAGGCACGCGGTAGTGGACAGAAGTTTTAATAAAAATGC
Source organism: Tillus elongatus (assembly GCA_964006375.1). Classification (NCBI taxonomy): domain Eukaryota; kingdom Metazoa; phylum Arthropoda; class Insecta; order Coleoptera; family Cleridae; genus Tillus; species Tillus elongatus. The sequence continues at coordinate 121,558,690 of OZ023265.1, forward strand.
GTTAAAAAGTGAGAATATTTAAAGAAAGTCGACGAAGTCAATGTGAAAAGCGATATATATATATATATATATATATATATATATATATATATATATATATATATATATATATATATATATATATATATATATATATATATATAGATAAATTTATATGTAATACTTGCCAGATTGCAGAAATGTATTATAAACAAATAAAGTCCACAGAGTAGTGTTACGACATCATTGAAGTTGATACCAACCGAAGCTGCATGAAACAAAGGTGCATCATAACATAATTTGCATTTGTCTGCTTATTTACAGAATCATAATAACCTCAAATAAATAAGACAGAGGTAATAATTTGGCACGAATATCAGTTAAACCAGTCAATAGTACCAAAATTAAATAATTCTGATAAAAGGCCAGTAGGAAACGGAGAAATCAGCAGATGGAACCACGGACGAAATCTTTGGGTAAACTTAATCTTTCATATCCATCTTTCAATTAAATTATCTCCAAGACAACGCGAAAGTAAGAATGCATGGTTCTCATGACAGCAAAAGTAGAGTGATTTAACGGAACCTTAAAAATGGCAGTAGCTCAAATAACGAAGTACTTTAAAATTAGATTCATTGTAAAGTAAAGTAAGAATACCATATATTTTATGTATATATATATATATATATATATATATATATATATATATATATATATATATATATATATATATATATAGAAGAAGATCCTGAATAAGTTATTAATGAATTAAAACAATTAAGTTTGTTCATAAAATATTTAACGTTTTCCTCAATCAAAGCATATAGTTAAAGTGGAGAGGATTCAAGTACAGGAATCTATAAGGGTAAAATGACAAGCTGGTATATATATATATATATATATATATATATATATATATATATATATATATATATATATATATATATATATATATATATATATATATATATATATATATATATATATATATATAAGAGCGTTGGAATTAGTGTAAAGAATGTTTTTAAACTCTTTAAATTAAATATTCTCTGTAGAAAGAGAGAGTGCATACCTGTGGTAGAGAAACAACAACAAGATAAAGATTTATTGTCCGTAAATTACAAATGAACATATTTTACATTGTAGGATATTGACTATTTATTCATTGACTTAGTGTATCGAAATAGTGATAGTTTGGCACAATTACTGAAGGTTTTGAGTTTTAAAATAGGTGTAAAAATAAAAGACACTATTGATATGAATTAAAATATTGGTAACTTGATAAGTCATATTACAAAGCAAATAATTAGGTAACGATTATAAACAAGATGAAAGGCGCCCAACATTCAAAATTAAACGAAAATAAAACACATATACATTTTACAAACTAAATATACAAATATTTAAAAATCAAATTAAACAATATAATTACTTACACACAAAAACAATAAAAACACACATAAAACTTTATAAAACAAACACCAAATCTGATATTTATATATATATATATATATATATATATATATATATATATATATATATATATATATATATATATATATATATATATATATATATATATTATATCAATTGTCACTTTAAAAATTCTTACACGAATTTCAACAGAAATATAAAATAACACCGCTAAAGAGGCCAGGAGGAAGAGAAATAACAACGCCGAAAGACAGACTAGGGGATATGAAAGGGAACACGAACAGCAAGAAAGGTCGGAAATGGATGAGGAAAGAAGATTTGAAGAAGAAATGGCACACGTTCCTCAGGAAGAACGGGGGAAATTTCAAACAACAGAGAGGAATAGACTCACAAGAGAGGGGTAAAGCAAAAGCAACGGAAGCTATTTCGCAAGAAAGTATAAATGTGGATGAAATGGAGAATGTCAGAAGAGAAGAGGAAGGTGAAAAAGAAAAAGAAAATAAAAAACACCTCCAAATATCAGCATGGTATTACACAATTTAATGATAATAGATTAAAATGTGGTAAGGATGGAGGTCAGCATTTAAGATGAAAGAGAAGTTCACTGTTAGAGAGTTAAGGACGGTGAAACTTTCGCAAAATGTTTTTAAATGAGCACGAATTAGACCTCCTGCAACCCATATCCAAGGTCCGTTTGAATGTTTATATGCTTATATATATATATATATATATATATATATATATATATATATATATGTATATATATATATATATATATATATATATATATATATATATATATATATATATATATATATATATATATATATATACATGTATGTAACTTGCCAGATTGTTAGACATTTCAGAGTATGCCTGTATTTTGAAAGCAAACCTTTTTAGTAGTTCTACCTACCTGTCCTACATTTATCTGTTCGGCGAAAGTATTTTTAGCAAATATTCGCAGAAAAAATTCGCTAATTATATCGAAACTTCTGAATTAAAAAAAATCTCCAAATTAGGGCGTACAAGGCCCTCTAGAACCCAATGTATCCCACTGATTTATAAAGGATTATTGTTCCATCACAACATACTGTTGTGTAAGTCTAGTAGAATGTTAATGTGTGTGATCCAATAATGTCATACATCAGTAAAAGCAAGTCACTTGAAAAAGAAACAAAACTTTACAGACAATCTACAACATTTTACAGGAAAGTGAAAAGAGAAACAGATTAAAACAGCAGTTTAACACAGTAAAATGCTGTTATAAACATGACATTATTGTCAACAAACATAGGTGAAACATTTAGTACAAGTGACAATAGTTGTTTTAAGACAGTATACCAACCATGTTTCAATTACTGTGATGAAGGTGACTGCATCATCCGTCCTGAAGATGACAATGAATTTTATAGTGAATATCGGGAACAGATTTTATCGTTTCACAAAGTTCGCTATTGGAACAACTTAGAACATGGTATCATTGTCCTAAGATAAACCACAGTGCTTTTAAAAATCTATTACAGATATAAAAATCAAATGGTTTGAATTAACTTTATTTAAATTTTCATAAAGCACTTTCCTTTTCAAACCGATAATGCCCTACAAAACACAAAAACGCATGTACGCCATCAACTAAAAACTTCCAGTAAAAAATGACAGATGACAGACAAAGCATAGAATGTCAAAATTATTTTTTTCTATTCGAAACCATAGAGGGCAAAGAGAACTATAAGCACTCAATTAATAAATTAAGACGTAGCCGTTACTACAAACTAACTATACAATGTTGAGTGATAGTCCCATTTGATAGTTTTTAGTGAAAGTAACTTCAAAGTTCCGGATTTTCGGTATTCTTCACCACAGACAAGTTGTAACTACTTTCAAGTTCCATATCTTTACACAATCAAGTTTCATGTGCAGGAAAGTAAATTAGAATACAATTTGCAGCACTTTGAGTATATTACGTGATATATTCTTTTTATTAAAAACTGCAAATTTAGAAAGCGTGTAATTTTTTGATGCACAAATCACTATATTTTGACAGTAAACTTGCATCCGTTGAGATTTAAAGACTCAAGACATCCAAATATAAAGCATCAGCAAGTTTAATTATTCATGCTGACTGGTGGTGTCGCTAATATCTATAGAATTGAAATAACAGAAAGATGGTTTTAGAACATAGATTCTGAGAGAGATATTATTCTTGAAATAATTTTCAAGACAAAGAAAGCAAGCACAAAAACAGAGGTAGGTAATAATTAGTCCCGTGATAGTGGCTGTTACCGTTTCGCAACGTCGTCGCTACGTGAAAGCTACGGCGTTGGAACGTAGCGGGATAAGTTCCCGATACCACACCGTAACGTAGCAACCATTCCCTATTTTTGTGGTTGCTCTGTGATAGGAACGTTCCTATAACGGATCTCTGACTAGCGGCAGAACACTTAGAAGTTATCGCGATAGTCGCTGCCTCGTTCCAGCGACCAATTGTGCTAGTTGGGCCTGCTCAAATACAATGCCAGAACCTTGGTTAATGTCAATTGTACTGTGTGTACTGAAAAAGTGAAAAGAGTACCCTGGGATCGAACCCAGTACCTTTTAGTTCAGAGGCACACGTTCTTACTCCTGAACCACCGAGGCTCTTAATATTGCAATAGTGTAAAGTTCTTATGAAAATTAACTAATATAACGCATTTGCTCCGCCCCGAAATTTTTATATTATTTACCGTTTCCTTGGTTCCGGTTTTTCCCAATTCTGCACTTTTTTCCAACTGCCTCTAAAACGCTTTTTATTTATGTCTACGTAGACACTTAACTGTTGAGATTGACTTTATTGGTACCTTTTCGAACTTTTGTAGTTGGTTCTTACATTTGAATTTGTGAACATTATATTTCTCGCTGTATTTTTTCTACTGTGCATTAATATGTAGTTGAACTTAATTGATTGCCAATTAAATAGCGATATCCGTTTAGTAGCATTTATTATGGCCTAAGGCCCAGGCTGTTGATCTGGAATAGAACCATGTCACTTTATGTGTACATTGTACCTGCTTTGTTTTAACAACGTCAAACCAAATGTAACAGAGATTTTTATCACTAAGTTGAATTTCCTAATTTGTCAGGTACCAATAATTAGAAATAACGACATGCTGAGCGGTTTGAAAACAAACGTTCATATAAAAAATGTATAATAAAACCATTGTTTTATAGGCGCTTTTTTTCTACGTAAACTTTTATTCACTCTAAATAATACGCAAGAACATGTGAAAGAAGTCAAAGGGATTCAGTATTAAAAGTTCTAAGTAAGTACCTACCACGTTCAATTTAAAAACAATTTGTTTTATACATAATATTTCTGTATGGCTGCGTTCTCCTTAATATAGAATTTTAAAGGCCCGGAAGGCAATCGCATTTAAGTAAAAAAAGCAAATCAAGAAGCAATATCACAGCCTAACAAAGACAGGTGCCAAGGTTAGATTTACAAATCTTGAAGTTTATTATAAAATATTTAAACGCTTTGAAAAAAAAGTCTGGACGTAGCAAATGCGTTATGGTAGTGAATTTTCTTCAAAGTGTTTTTAATAACTACATAATATTATGTCTTTTTAATAACAATAATAATATTATTTATTAAAGTTAATTGTAAAAAAAGCCTGGACGCAGCAAGTTCGTTATGGTAGTGAATTTTCATAGAAATGATCTGGCACAAAATATTTTATTATAACTTTTTTTTCTTGTAATATAGAAATATAAATTTTGGTATATGGTTTAATTTTTATATCCTAAACCTACCTACCAAATTTGGTTATCGTAGATTTTTATTTTTTGAGATAAAAATTTTTTTTGACTGAAAACTCAAAATTTTCTCAGAAACTCGTCCGATTTTCCTGATTGACGAACTTATCCAAGCTATTTACAAAAGGAAGGTACATGCCAAATTTTATCAAAATCGTCCCATTATTTTTTGAATTATCGGTGTGATACACACACACACAAATATATATATATATATTTATATATATATATATATATATATATATATATATATATATATATATATATATATATATATATATATATAAACATTTAAAAATTAAAACTGACCCCGGTTATGGGTCCTAGGGGTCATAGTTCAAAATTTTCCCGGAAAACCTCGTCCGATTTTCCTGACTAACTAATTTGTCCAAGCTATTTATAAAAGGAAGGCACGTGCCAAATTTTGTCAAAATCGGCCCATTATTTTTTGAATTATCGGTGTGATACATATATATATATATATATATATATATATATATATATATATATATGTATATATATATATATATATATATATATATATATATATATATATATATATATATATATATATGTATATGTATATATATATATATATATATATATATATATATATATATATATATATATATATATATATATATATATATATATATATATGTATATATATATATATATATATATATATATATATATATATATATATATATATATATATATATATATATATATATAAACATATAAAAATTTAAACTGACCCCGGATATGGGTTCTAGGGGTCATAGTTCGCGCTCATTTGCACAAATTTTTTCAAAATTCAAAAGTCGGGATCTCTCCATTGGTAAATTTTTTCTACGAAAATTCACTAATATGGTAAATAAATCCTGAACTTGTGATTGCCTCTAGCAATTTGGTCTGAGGTAGGTTCCAAACATTATTTCCTCCAAAACACACATTGTGACACTGGCAGCTTGAATTTTGATACATAAAGTTAATCAAATTCACTTTACCAGTTGGGTTTTAATTCTATACTCAATTTCAATCCTTGCCTTCATTTTATATTATCCAAATAATTCTAAAATCTAAATATGAATTTTGAACTGTATAACCTATATAGTAGATACAATGTACCACATTACATCAAAATAATCTTATGGTTTGAAAAGGCACAAACATTAACAAATAATATAAAGGAAAGCATCTCTGAAGGCGTTATTTTCATGGGATCGGCTATCTATGGGTAAAAACGCCGTATGATCATTTTTGCTATGCGCCAAAAATATGAAAATTTGCCATACAATTAAAATGACTCAAAAACAATCAACACTATCAACTTTTTTTACTTACAAACACGCATTATAATTCGAGGAAAAATGGAAAAATGCTCTAAAATAGGGAGTGTTCGATGAAAAAATAAAAGAAAATTTGCATCACCCGTGACTTATGGGCCAGCCCGTGATTACTAAAATAACTTGCAACTCAACCTTATAATTAACGTATACAATTTTTTCTCGGTTTTTGTATAATAACGGATATATTGTGCTTTACCTTAGAAATACGTCACCCTGTATATGCGGGTTCTAGGGGGGCAAGTTAGCCCTCATTTAAAGAATTGAACGTAAAATTGCATAAGCAAATAAGAAGTATCATTCTGGTTGAATATGGATGGGTGTAACAAGAGGATTAGCTGGAATAAAATTATCTGGATCTCCTAAATAATAATGATTAATTAAAGTTACTGTAATTAATAGAGTAGTCATAAAAATAAATCCGAAAATATCTTTAAAAGAAAAATAAGGATGGAATGGAATTTTATCTAAGTTTCTATTAGTAGCTAAAGGATTATTTGAACCTGTTTGGTGAAGGAATAATAAATGAATTATTACTATTGCTGAAATAATAAAAGGTAAGAGAAAATGAAAAAAAAAACGGTTTAATGTAGCATTACGACAGCAAATCCTCCTCAGATTCATTGAACAATTATGTTACCAAGATAAGGGATTGCTGATAATAAATTAGTAATAACTGTGACGAAACCGCGAACCAAGATTTTCAATTTATGTTTAAATTGTTACCTCATTTCATTTGTTTAAAATATTTTTCCAAAAATGAATTTGAGGTTGCCTCATTTGTCACTCTTACATAGAGAGCTACAATATTTTATCATTAAAAAAAAGTATGGATACAGCAACAGTAAATAAGTGATGAAAAGGGTCTGGGTGCAGCAAGTACGTTGTGGCAGAGAATTTTGTAAATAAATTTCAAATCCGATAACTCGTTTTCCGATTAAGCTATAATCTTTAATCTTGAGCCATAGTAAAACTTATGTAAAAAAGCTTTTTTGTTGTTTTGTTTGCAAAAACTAGTTCAATTGGGTTGACTATAACAAAACCACCCAAGCAATTAATAAGGAAAATACCTGTCATATTGATAATTTGGCAGGTATATTCCCCTTGTAAATAATAAAGTTTTTTCTGGAAAACTTTTGTAACTTTAATGAAATTCACAACACATTTTTTTTTTAAAGCGACTTGCCGATATATTTGCCAAATTTTTATTTTCTATCTCCATAGAAAATAGAAATTTCTTCAAGTAATCGCTTACTGAGACCTCTAAAGTCAATCTCCAAGATTTATTTAAATTTAAAGAATTAGTTTTAATAATATACCTTACTAATAGTGTACAATTCTAATGAAAATTCAGTACTATAATGCCCTTGCTGCGTTCCGATCTTTTAGTGAATTTTCGTAGAAAAAATTCACTAATAGGGAGATCCCGACTTTTGAATGTTGAAAAAAATTTTGCAAATGAGCGCGAACTAGGACTTCTAGAAGCCATATCCGGAGTCAGTTTCAATTTTTATATGTTTATATATATATATATATATATATATATATATATATATATATATATATATATATATATATATATACATATATATATATATATATATATATATATATATATATATATATATATATATATATATATATATATATATATATATATATATATATCTATATATATATATATATACCTATATATATATCACACCGATAACTCAGAAAATAATGGCTGTATTTTGATAAAATTTAACATGTGACTTCCTTTTGTAAATGGCTTGGATAAGTTCGCTGGTAAAGAAAATTGGACGAGGTTTTCCGAGAAAATTTTCAGTATCCATTCAAAAAAAAAAATTTATCTCAAAAAAAAAAGCTATGGTAACCAAATTTGGTGGGTAAGTTTAAGATATAAAAGGTAAACTATACACCAAAATTTAAATTTCTATGTTAAAAGAAAAAAAAAGTTATAATAAAATATTTTGTGCCAGATCATTTCTATGAAAATTCACTACCATAACGCACTTGCTGCGTCCAGGCTTTTTAAATTTACTATTTGTCATTTATTTTATATGATATGGTATTTTATTATGAGTCTGGCAGACGTCATATGAGAAAGACCGTCGATATAGGGAAAGTCTGAAAACTGGGATAGAGAAAAGATCCTTCCTTCGGATTTTAACATTATGTATATTTAATATTTTTAATGTAGAAAAATAGAAATCAACAATAAATTACCCTTTCTAGATCTACTAGTTTTCAAAAACAGACACTGCAGAATTAGATATCCATATAGGAAGGAAACCACCGCTCTAATTTACATTCCGAATGAGTCATATCATACGTACGCACAAAAAATGGCCAGTCTCAATTTTTTAGTAAACGGGTTAATTAATTTTCCTTTAAATAAAAATAGATATACCAAAGAGTGTGGATATATTAAGAACGTGGCCAAATATAACGGATACAATGCTTGCCTAGTGGAGAAAATAATTAACAAACAGAAAACAAAGAAAATGTTAGCGGAATCAACAACTTTTAGAAGAGAGAAAGCCGAAGAAAACTTTGTTTACTTACCATTTGAACCACGAATGACGAGAGCTCTCGATAGAATTTTTAAAGAGCGAATTTGCAACTAACATTTTTGACAAAAAATACTTTTAAAAACTTGTTGGGTAACCGAAAAACAAGGATAGTACCGCTAAAATGTGGGAATTTGTGAAATAAGTGTGTGTGTGTGTGTGTTTCGGTTTACTGGCTGTGGCTTTGATCAGCCATTAGCACATTATGACCCTCCTCTGCGAGAAATAAGTTGTAAAGACTGTGATTTTAAATACGTCGAACAAAAAACAAGATGTATTGAAAGTATATTTGACTAACATTTACCACAACTAGAATACGGTACTATAGACACATCTTCCAGTGCCCAGTATATTTGGGATAATAATCACCACCAGGATAATCCAAAATTAATTAAAAATGTTAGACAATCGGGACAGCCAAGCGCTTTCGAAAGTATATATATATATATATATATATATATATATATATATATATATATATATATATATATATATATATATATATATTGGTAAATATAGTAATAATTAAAAGGGTATGAACTTCGCACCGCCGCCTATGGTAAGCCGGTTAATAGATTACGATACATGAGAGACCGGCAGAAGTATGTACGACAGATATTAGAATATTTCAGATATTTCCGCCAAACGAAATATGTAAATTTTTGTGTTGTTGGACTACCCGCTCTCCTTATGGACCGAATCCTTGCGCAACAATATAATCAGGGCTGTAGATGTATTATATTTAGAATTATTCATCCTGTGATGACGCTAACTTGATTGGTGAAACGATCATCTGGGTTTTTTAATGTGTTGTGGTGATTTGGGTTCTCCAGGTGTACTTGACTAGATTTTTTTATTGAACATTCCCTACAAGCAAAAAGTAAACATATATTTACCACCATAATGGTGGTATTAGAACCTGCTCTGTTTAATTATCAGGTGGGAAATGTTGACATGCAGTTTAAACTTAAATATTTATCTTAAGATTGTTGGTAGTGGTACGTTTATTTAGGATCAGACGTTAAGCTTGCTCGAAGCTACACCTAACTATGTTCACTATGATATTTTGAAGTTCCACCCTCACTCCCAATCCATAACCCTCATAACTGAGAGTAAGTTAGCAAGTACTAGCTTCTCTGTCGTTTCCTAAGCCCACATTAATAGGGTTATAGGAGCATAGCGGCAATTTTATACATTGCTGCGTTTGGTGTTTACATAATTAGCAGAACCTACAGAGGGTTAGGTTACGTGACAAAACCTTGCAATTAAAACGTATAGTAGTTTATTGTTTAAAATTCCACGAGTATTAGTTGCCAAGGGCGATGTTGCCTTGTCGCAACCAAAAACCACTGTCTCCAGCAGTTTCTCTTATTTCATTCTAACTGCCTCACTTGATTAAAAGAGACAGTTTTCCAGAAGTTTTCTTTTGGTCTCTTTCCATCCCTGCATTAATATTGTAAGTTATCGCATCTCAGAATATATATATATATATATATATATATATATATATATATATATATATATATATATTATATATATGTATATATAACTTTGCTTTCCTCCTCCCAGTTTTTTCAGCAAACATCTTTTTTTTTCTTACTTCTTCCAGTACAATCTTTTACATGTCTACATGTTCAAATTTCCATAAAAAAATCTGCTTATAGAGAACTCACGACTTCTGACTCCTATATTTTTAAGAGCGCAAATGAAATCTTCTAGAATACCTATCCTCGGTCAGTTTCAGACTTTATGTATATATATATGTAAAAAGTCTGGACGCAGCAAGTGTGTTATAGTGCTGAGTTTTCATAAAAATGTTTTTAACAGCAAATGTCTTTTGGTAACGAAGTCAGGCATCAAACTTGATTACCCTATATAGTGAAAACAATGTACCATATTTCATGGAAATAAGTTTATTGTTTGAAATTGTACAAAAATTGTCGAAAATAAACTTAAGATGTTCCCCAAAAAACTGGTAAGACGTTTTCGTCCAACGAACCTGTTTAAGCTATTTACCCACCTAACAAGATATAATTATTCACAAAAAGCATATCGACTCCCAAAAAAAAAATTACATCTTACATGATTTTTTTACAGAAATCCGAAAATAATGTTTTTACAATAACTTATTAAACACTTATTACCAAAATTTCACATAGATCCTACAAACAATTATTTCTATGTGAACAAAAAAAAGCTTCTGCGAAAACTGGCAATTTTTTTTTACAAAAAACTTGCCTAAAGAATACATAAAATTCAAATTATATACATCTGTAACTAAGTTTTAAAAATAAGAAATGCAAAAAACAATTTCACAACTAGAGTCTGTAGATATAGAGAGTTGTTCCATTTGAAAAAATTGAATTACGAAACTTTGAATTTTTCCAAATTCAGTCACTATTTGAGACTTCTCTGTATACGCCATCTCGCTTTTTTCGACAAATAATATTAATATTATTTGTCGAAATTTGGTTTAAACCAAAGCCCCATTTTCTTGAGGCTCTCCTACCTATTTGTAAATATAATTGAAAACCTCCCTAAGTGCGCCATTTTCATTGGACTCCGAATTGCATTGACAAAAACGCCCTATCACATTTTTTAATGTAAAAACATGAAAAACAATTAAAATAACTCGTAAACGATGGGCGATATAAATGTTTTCTCCTTACAATCATGTATTAAAATTGGACGCAAAATGCAATAATGATACATTAAACGGGCTGTTCCGTTAAAAAACAAGTAAACTTTTATCATCAACAACTTCACACACACGCACACACACACACACAGGGCCACCCTGTCGTTGTCAACTTAATTTTAGAAGATGCAGCTCAAAACACCCTATAAATAACTTTTATAATGTTTTCCTATATCTTGTAGAATAACAGATATGCTGAGCTTTACAGTAAAAATGCACCACATATATTTATATATATATATATATATATATATATATATATATATATATATATATATATATATATATATATATATATATATATATCTAAACATGTAAAAACTGAACTTGATCCCGGAGGCGCATATTTTGCACCCCTTTGAAGAAATATTTTAAAAGTCGCGGTCTTCTCAATAAAGATTTTGTCTAGGAAGATTCTCGAAAGATTGCATACTATTAACCCACAAATAACTGAAACTACTGCCAAACTATCAGGGAATGGGTCTATTTGATATGAATTTTCTGCAGATATTTAGTTTAGTGAAATGAAGAACAATGATGGTTGAAGCTGTAACTTAAGACTTTGTAAAACACATTTATTATGCTATGCTTTGCATAGCCTGCATTTGTGTCAGGTTCTCCGTCTAAAATATTAAAAAGTCTCGACGCAGAAAGTGAGTTATGGTAGTGAATTTTCATAGAAATGATCTGGCACGAAATATTTTTTATAACTTTTTTTTCTTTCAACAAATAAATAATTTTTAGTATGTGATGTCCTCTTAATATCGTAATCTTACGTACCATATTTAGTTGCCACAGCTTTTCCATTTTTTGAGATAAAAAATTGTTTCAAAAGAAAACCTAATTTTATCAAATTCTCTCCATTATTTTCTGAGTTATTGGTGTGATACACACACACACACACACACACACACACACACACACACATATATATATATATATATATATATATATATATATATATATATATATATATATATATATATATATATATATATATAAACTGAAACTGACCCCGGATATGGGTTCTAGGGGTCCTACATCGCGCTCATTTAAAGAAATTTTTTCTAAGAAAATTCACTAAAATGCAAATTTTGACGTTTAAAATCGCGACTTTGACATTTTAAGAAGAAAAACTATAAAATTTTCAAAGTAATTTTTCTGTTCTTGTTATCCACACAAATTATTTTGGTTTTGTACATTTCTCTGGTCACCAGTGGCACCCAATTTTTTTTAAATGTCTATAATTTTTTTCCTGTCAACTTAGGCATCTGAGTTTTGGCATGCTTTGGCAAGTTTAATAGTTTAAATCTAAGTAAATTTTGTTGCCATAGCTTTGTTATTTTCGGAGATTCAAAACTTTTCCGAAAGAAAACCCACAAGTTTCCAGGAAAAACTGGTCATATTTTCCTGGCTAACGAACTTATCCAAGCCACTTGTAAAAGAAAGGCACCTACCAAATTTTATCAAAATCGGTCCATTATTTTTGAGTTAACGGTTTGACATATATATATATATATATATATATATATATATATATATATATATATATATATATATATATATATATATATATATATATATATATATATATATATATATATATATATATATATATATATATATATATATATATATATATATATATATATATTGGTAATTTAGTTTAAAAACTTCAATTGAATGGACTGTATAGATATTTAATTATGAATTAATTGTACATTAAATTGTTGAAAATATACATAAAACTTCTTTAGGTGTCGTTCGCCATTAGTTCTATTATTTCTCACCTAATGTTTAATGCGCACACTCCCTGTCAATGTCAAACTGGATTGGGAGTGTATCTGTTCATCGGATGATAGCACATGATATACAAAATGCAGTTCATCAGATAATACTTCACCACTTACCATACCCCCAACCTTGAAATACACAATTTCAACAAAAAATCAAACATGGATATTTTTACATAAATGGACTATTCTAAATTACATATAAACAAATGTAAGAATGAGGCAAATTTGAGATTAAGAAAGTAAGCAAACACATTGAGTGTCATTGGTCAACTATAATTGTCTCACACACTTCACCTTACTCTTCGTCACTGTCAGTCTATAGGAGTTGGAAGGAGTCACAACTTTGAGGCAGCACGCTTGTAGACACCAGTTGAAGTCTGAATGGTAGCTACACGCACGATTCCATCATTCCCAGGATGAACTTCAACAATTCTACCTAACAACCATTTGTTAGGAGGTAAATTATCATTCTTGATCAAAACTAACATTCCAGCTTTCAATGGATTTTCTTGCTTGGTCCATTTGTTGCATTGCTGTAGACTGCTCAAATAATCACGGGACCATCTACGCCAAAAACTTTGGACAAGTTGCTGAACAAGCTGGAATCTGTTGAATCTATTGACTGGAACTGACAGAACATTTAAGTCTGGCACAGCAACAAGCTGTTTCCCAATCAGGAAATGCGATGGGGTGAGTGCAGACAGGTCATTTGGATCGGATGACATGGGGTACAAAGGACGGGAATTGATAACAGATTCCACCTGAACACAACAGAGGAGAATTCCTCGTAGGTGAAAATAGTATCACCAACTACTTTCAATAAATGTCGTTTAACAGATTTTATATTGGACTCCCAGAGTCCACCAAAATGTGGAGATGAAGCAGGAATGAATTTCCATATGATATTTAGATCAGCACAAGAACGTACAATTTCGTCCTTAGATTTTGAAAAGAATGTTTAATGCGCACACTCCCTGTCAATGTCAAACTGGATTGGGAGTGTATCTGTTCATCGGATGATAGCACATGATATACAAAATGCAGTTCATCAGATAATACTTCACCACTTACCATATATATATATATATATATATATATATATATATATATATATATATATATATATATATATATATATATATATATACTAAAAGGCAAGTGAGACAGACATACCTGCTCGCCAACAAGTGGACTTTATGTATTTGAAATGAGGCGAATAACAAGAGACATAGACCGGTTTTGTCGTTGCGTGGACTCATAATTATTTCATACCTGAAAAATTCTGAAAAAAAAATCTGAAATTATCATCCTATGATGACGCTCACTTGATTAGTGAAATGATTGTCAGGTTTTTTGAAGGGTGCTCTGACAATTTGGGCTATTCAAGTGTACTTAGCAGTGCTTATCACAGGTTCCAATGTTTACTTAAACGAATAAAGGAATCCACAAGATGTTTAGTGTGAATCTATGTATAGAGAACTCGCGAATCCCAAACCATCTTAGAGCTGAAAATATATTTAATTATATCAAATTATATTAAAAAAACTTCGGGACGCAGCGTTATAGTAGTGAATTTTCATAAGAATTGTACACTATTAGTAAGATATATTACTAAAACTAATTCTTTAAATTTAAGTGGACCTTGGAGATCGATTTTAGAGTCCCTGTTTGCGATTATTTGAAAAAAATATATTTTATATGGAGATATTATATTTATATTGAGCTAAAAAATTAAAGTCTGGTCTTAGATTAATATGTAAGTACTGCAAGCGTCTTTAAAAAATTGTGTTACAAATTTCATTAAAGTTACAAAAGTTTATCAGAAAAAAATAATTATTTACAAAGAGGATGTACCTGTCAAATTATTAATATAACAGGTATTTTTCGTTATTACTTGCTTGGATGGTTTTGTTCTAGTCAACCCATCCAGTTTGTGCAAACAATAAACAACAAAAAAGGTTTTTTAAAAGAAATTTGTAGTTAACCGCAAAGCTCATTATATTATTTTTCGTTAATTTTGTACGTGTTACTATGGTTTTAGATTGAAGATTCTAGCTTAATGGAAAATTTATTGAGCTATCAGATTTGAAATATTTTTACGACAATTTTCTACCATAACATACTTGCTGCACCCGGACCCTCTCCAACACTAATTTACGGTTGCTGTATCCATAGTTTTTGAAAATAATATAATATTGCAGTTTACTGTAAAACTGACAAACAATGCAACCGCAAAATCATTTTTGGAAAAGTATTTAAAAAAAATGAAATGAGATAACAATTTAAACATAAATTGAAGTGAATATAGAGGTTCTGCGAGCGGTAAACAGGATTTTAGAGAGGCATAGCTGCAAAATGGGATGAAATTAGCTGAAAGAGGCCCAACTAAACTGTTTCTTTCGCACTTTCCGCTCACATTTCCTTTTTATATTTTTCTCCGTCCAGCACCCCTATTCACTCTTGGTCCCGTAACTTTCTGGTGCGCTGTTTCCAAGACATTTTTCTTTGGGCATCCAGAAGGGTTTCTAATATTTCTGAAAAGATTTTTCTAAACACTACCTGCAAATTTACCAAAAATTTAATTTTTATTTACAAAAGGAATCCATTTATGAAATTATAAGTGGCAAGTAAGTATTTTTCCATAATAATCGCTTGAATAATCGGTTGTAATCAACTCAGTCGAACCAGATTCTGCAAACAAAACAACAACAAAATGTTTTTAAAGGTTTTTTTATCTGTCAAGCTCATTGTGCTATTAGTGAATTTTCGTAGAAAAAATTCACTAATGGGGAGATCCAGATTTTTGAATTTTGAAAAAAACATTGCAAATGAGCGAGAAGTAGGACCCCTAGAACCCATATCCGGGGTCAGTTTCCATTTTTATATGTTTATACATATATACAGAGTGTTTCTAAATTGATGCGAAAAATTTCACAGGGTGATTCCTTGGCGAAAAATAAGGGGTGTCTTTTCTCTAAAGTTTTTCTTGAAACCCCTTCTCCTCTAAGTTACAGCCCTTTGAAATTTTGGCAAAAAAAGTTTTCATTACATTTCTCCGTTATGGAATAATTTTAAAGAAAACGAAATTTTGTAGATGCATAAGTCTAACAAAATGACAGTTTTAAAAGGATTTTATAGCCCTATAAGAGGGCGAAAAAACCTACACTTACATTATTTTTTATCAGTACTTTTTATTGTGTGTACTGTTTTCTATTAAAAACAAAGATTTAAAAAGAAAGATACATTTAGCAACTTTTTTATGTCCTGACATGTTCTCATAAAATTGTTAGTTTCATCACAAAAAAATAAAATATTACTCAGATCGATGTCACATGAATTTACAGACTTATTTTATTTTTTTGTGAGGAAACTAACAATTTAATGAGAAAATGTCAAGATATAAAAAACTTTCTAAATGAATCCTTCTTTCTGACTCATTTTAAATAGAAAACGGTATACACAATAAAAAGTACTGATACAAAATAATCTAAGGGTAGGTTTTTTTACCCTCTTGTGATAACATTATAGGGTTATAAAACTCTTTTAAAACTGTCATTTTGTTAGCCTTATATGCATCTGCAAAATTTTGTTTTTTTAACTTATTCCATAACAGATAAATTTAATGAAAACTTTTTTTTTTCCAAAATTTCAAAAGGCTGTAACTTGGAACCGAAGGGGTTTCAAGAAAGACACCCCTTATTTTTCGCCATAGAATCACCCTATATATATATATATATATATATATATATATATATATATATATATATATATATATATATATATATATATATATATATATATGTATGTATGTATGTATGTATGTATGTATCACACCGATAACCCCAAAAAGAATGGGCTGATTTTGATAAAATTTGGAATGTACCTTCTTTTTTTAAATAGCTTGGATAAGTTCGTTAGTCAAAAAAATCAGACGAGGTTGTCTGGGAAAATTTTGAGTTTTCATTCGAAAATTTTTTATCTCAAAAAGTAATAGGCCGATTTTGATAATATTTGTCATGCACCTTCCTTTTGTAAATGGCTTGAACAAGTTTGTTAATCACGAAAATCGGACGACGTTTTCCGAAAAAATTTTGAGTTTTCATTCGAAAAAAATTTTTATCTCAAAGAATAAAAAATCTTTGCTAACCAAATTCGGTAGGTAGGTTTACGATATAAAAATTTTACTATATACCAAAATTTGGATTCCTATGTTACAAGAAAAGAAAGTTATAATAAAATATTTTGTGCCAGATCATTTCTATGAAAATTCACTACCATAACGCACATGCTGCGTCCAGGCTTTTTAAATTAATTTTCATTAAGAAAATTCACTAATAGAGAGGTATCGGTGGTGAGACTTTCGGAAAATTTCTTCAAATGAGCGCGAACTAGGGCCTCTGGAACCCATTTCCCTGGTCAGTTAAAATGTTTATATATATATATATATATATATATATATATATATATATATATATATATATATATTTATATTTATATATATATATATATATATATATATATATATATATATATATATATATATATATATATATATATATATATATATATATATATATATGTGTTGTAATGTGAGACATACTTGGTTCTCGGGTTGAACCGCGTTCAGAATTTATGAAAACTTGACGTTTAGGTTTCTGTTTTGGAGCCATTTTCAAGAGGTAAAGGAAATATATAAGGACACTCTAAGGCCTCAATCTGCCTACTCCTTATAGCAGTGGACAAGGGTGGATTGGGTTGGTTTCAAGAGGTAAAGGAAATATGTAAGGACACTCTAAGGCCTCAATCTGCCTACTCCTTAGAACGGTGGAGAAAGGTGGGTTGGGTTGGTTTCAAGAGGCAAAGGAAGTATGTAAGGACACTCTAAGGCCTCAATCTGCCTATTCCTTAGAGTGGTGGAATAAGGTGGGTTGGGTTGTGGTAGCTCGATTACGGGCCTCAATTTGCTTACTCTCCAAATCTCGCCTTTTTTGTACATCTTGTGCTGAGCAAATTAAAATATGTAGCAGCAAGGAATCACGCACAGTGAGGTATCTAATCGATTTTGATATTTGTCACACAACAAATACACGCGACACAACAGAACACCCACAGGAACGTTGGTTACGTAGTCATATTTATAAGAACATGGTTAAAATATAAAATTTGATGTAAAAGTATTCATGTAACCCATGTGCTCCATGAAAACCTATTGATATATATATATATATATATATATATATATATATATATATATATATATATATATATATACACGCATACTCTATATTTCGCAACTTTTTTGTTACATATTTTGCTAAACAAAGTAAAAAATGCATAAATGCAATAACATAAGGCGTGTTTGATTAAAAAAAAAGGAAATTTGTATCACCAACGACTTATGGGCCACCCTCTGATTGTAGAAATATTATTTTAAGATGTAGCTCAAGACACCCTATAATTAATATATACAAATTTTTTTCATATATTATATAATAACGGATATATTGACCTTTATTGATTTTTTACGAAAATTCGACAAAAATTATATACCATTAAACGATAAACTCTATAGCTAAGGGTACTGCCAAGCATCAGAGAAAGGGTCTATTTGAAATGAATTTTCTGCAAATATTTTAGTAAAATGAAGGACAATGACGGTTGAAACTAAGACTTTAGGGTTTGTAAAATATCCATCTTGAGACATTTTATTTCTATAGCCCTTATTAGATTTAAGTTACTTGCCTAAATGTTGCCAATTTTGACATTTTAAATCGCCACTTTGACGTTTTGAGGAAAACCCCAATTTATTTTTCTTTAAATGACTATAACTTTTTTGTCATTTGAGCTACATAGCTAAATTTTGGTAAGTAACTTACTTAGAAGGATATATACCTGCGTACCAAATTTGGTTGCCCTTACTTTGTTAATTCCGGAGATATAATTTTTTTTTGAAAGAAAACACAAAATTTTCCAAGAAAACCTGGGCAGATTTTCTTGATTAACGAACTCGTCCAAGCCATTTGAAAAAGGAATTTTTTCGCCAAATTTAATCAAAATCTGCCCATTATTTTTTGAGTTATCGGTGTGATACATACATACATATATATATATATATATATATATATATATATATATATATATATATATATATATATATATATATATATATATATATATATATATATATATATATATATATATAAACATATAAAAATTGAAACTAACCCCGGATATGTTTTCTGGGGGGCCTAATTAGCGCTCATTTGAAGAAATTTTTTCAAAATTCAAAAGTCGGGATCTCCTCATTAGTGATTTTTTTTTAAGAAAATTCACTAAAAGGATATATATATATATATATATATATATATATATATATATATATATATATATATATATATATATATATATATATATATATACGTATACTCTATATTTCGCAACTTTTTTGTTACATCTTTTGCTGAACAACGTAAAAAAGGCAGCCAGCAAGAGAACACACAAAGAGAGTGAGATATCTTACCGGTTTTGATATTTCACACACAACAAACGAACACAACACAACAGAACACTCACAGGAACCTTGGTTACGTGTCCATATTTATAACAGCATGGTTAAAATTGAAATTAGAAGTAAAAGTGTTCGAGTAACAAATGTGGTGCCTGAAAACATATTGATACACACGCCCGCACACACACACACACATAGGTATATATATATATATATATATATATATATATATATATATATATATATATATATATATATATACATATTTAAATACGTACGTACATATTTGTGCATGAAGACAATGATTATTTAGTTCGTGTACTAGAAAACTTATTCAAATAACATTGAGGCCTCGAGATACAAACAGAAACTCTTATAAAATAAAATTAACCATTACCTCCATTGGTCCTGGAGACGCCATTTCAGAATGATTACAGAAAAGATTACAGAACAAATTGATAAAATTAGAAATGTGTGTGTGTGTGTGTGCCTTTTACTTCTTTAACGACGGCCTATCTCCGCGACCATGGCTAATCACCGACGCCAGGGAGAACCCCTGCATTTGTGTAAGGAGGATAGGGTTCTTCAACGTGCCCAACATCGCATGGACACGGACCGACGGCTTTACCCCCCCTCCGAAGGGCGGAACGTGCAGACATTCAACTTGCTCAAATACAATGCCACAACCTCGGTTGATGTTATTTGAACGGTCTGCACTAAAAAAGTGAAAGGAGTACCCTGCGATCGAACCCAGTACCCTTCGGTTCAGAGGCATGCTTTCTTAGCACTGAACCACCGAGGCTCTATAAAATTATAAATGACAGATAACTTAGAACGGTGTGCATGCATAAGATAAAGTATTATTCGTTCCAGCCGTAAGTAATTACTTAAATAAGTTTATATTTTTTTCGCTAATGGATATGCAGCAAAAATTGACAGTGGCTCTCCAAAAAGCCTTTCCTACACTTAAACAGATTAAAGTCTGGGAGGAAAATGTATTTTGAAATACAAATTAAATTTAGTCTCATTTGAAACAAACCCGCTCCTTTGATTGAAAACTTAAAGCTTTACAAACAGTCGGCTTTCTCAAAGTGCGACTATTCTAATTCAATTAGACCTTAATTGCGATTGTTCCAGTATAGCTTTGTACCACCGAAATGCTAACCAAAAATCAACACGCAAGGCGCTTTCTCATATTTACGATTATATTCCTGTGTTGCAACATTTTCCAAGCAAGGTGACGTCGAAATTACATTGGATTTTTACAATCCTGAATGAACCTAAACGTGTTTGGTTTGACCCGGCAATATTTACCGAAAGAATTAATGTTGTAACTTTTGTTTATCCTATCCGTTTGATAACCGAAACTTCATTAAGTCCTCACAGTTACCGAATTTAAGTAAATACGTAAATACAGGGACAAATAAAAATAAATTTAGGGGAGACACATGTGTGTGGATTTTAAGGTATTAAAGTACGAATGTAACAACAAATCAATTTAATACATAAAAGCTGTGATAATTGTTGCAATTAATTAAAACCAATTATTCGATTATGATTCCATCGGGGCATTCAGTTTAAAATTTAATAACACACAATTCAAAATCAGTATCTAATTAAATTTTCTTGTCAATATAAAATACGTGGTGCACTTTTAAACGAACATTTCATTCAACCTCAGTAATTTTATTTGTTTTAACGTTATGCAATAATTTTAATTTTTTCAGCAGGTTTATTCTATAAATATTAATTAAAAGTTAATATAGATAATCAGCATTAAAGATATGGAGAACTCTAAGACCTAATATATAACTATACAGGTGGCCCCTTAAAAACAAAACAGGTGCATTTTAGGGCACTTATCGTGATTTTGTTGTAAATCGCTTAAGGAGGTAAACTTTGCTTTCAAGGGTGGAAACTTTTAGGCTTGTCTTAAACATTGCAACACCAACCCCTAAGAGATGGGGGTTCCACCACTAAAATATTAAATGACAAGGGAGTCAAGCTGGTGCAAGTCTCTTTTCGACGGTGTCACACATTTTAATTTAAATATTAATTTAATTTGTCCATCATGTTATTGTTGCTTGTGCGGCTTTTAATAAAAATAGTTTAGATGATTTCACAGAGGGTGGCACCGATTTCACTTTTTTACGCAAATAATCAGTGTGATAATCGATCGACAGAATTATTTAATTAACAACATTTGGATAAGCATGTTAATTGAAAGTATGTTCTGGAGTTAGTGGCAAAGTTTCAAGAGTTCAGATCTGTTAGTAGTTATACATAGGCGCGGTTCTAAGACCTCCACCCAACTTCACCCGGCCACTACGCATGCGCGCAGTGACGTCACAGGGTTGGAGGATCTAACCTTAGATGACGTCATCCAATATGGCGTTCAAGATGGCGGCTGACGGCTGACATTCCAATATGGCGGCTGACAGATGACATGTGACATATCAAGACGGCGGTTGACAGTTGACATTCCAAGATGGCAGCTGACAGCTGACATGTGACATTCCAAGATGGCCGACCGGAAGAAAAAAAGCCGGGAAATTTGAAATTTTAAACAACAGGTGGCACCACCTGTCAAACTAAGAAGGCCCACCATTTTGATTTTTATAAAAATGACGTATGTAAAGATGGCGGTTTGCGCATGCGCAATCCAACTTTTTTTATTAACCGATGTAGAGGTGTAATGTTTGCTATTATGTTACTCGTAGTGACGAATATAAAGCAGTACCGCTACCGTAGGCGGCATCGGAGGTGGCGGGGGTGCACCCCCGGTCGGAATCTAGATCCAGATCGGTGATCCAGATCTAAGTTAAGATCTAGATTTAACCTGTCTAAAGAAGAAAAAGAAGACCTGTTATTTTTATTTTTATAAAAATAGCATATGTTAATATAGCGGCTTGCGCATGCGTAAACCAACTTTTTTATTAAGCAGTGTAGAGGTATGGTGTTTGGTATCATGGTAATCGTCTCAATGAGTATAATTTTAATATGGCAGTTGGCGCATGCGCCAACCAACTTTCTTATTAGTTGGTGTAGAGGTATGATGTTTCGTATCATGTTACTCGTCGTGACGAGTAGAATGCACTTCCGCCGCCAGAAAAGGCATTGGAGGCTACGTCCCCTAGTCACAATGTAATAAGAACCAAAGCGCTGAAAGAAACTACACGGTAGCAGTGGCGATTGTTGGTCATGTTGCTAGCAAGTAAATCTGGTTTTGAGCGAACTACAATTTAAAACATTTTAAAGAGTAATTAATTATACCTATACAAAATCCATCTTGCAGACAAATGAATGAAAATGACTGGATCTGGACATTTGTGAGTGATAAGTGAACGAGTGGTAAATAATCCGAATTTTCGTTTTAAAACTTGCTTTTTCGGATAATTGTTCACGTGTCCTGAATAATACCGTAAATCGTCATAATTGTCAGTATTGGGCCGATTCTAATCACTGACTATTTTCCGTCACTAATACACAACAACCGGAAAAAACTAAATGTTTGAGCTGGATTTTTTGGTTACCATATTGTTGGTCCTGTATTTCTACCTGGTGATCTGACTGAAGTTATTTACTTGGAGTTGTTAGGAAACACCACTGATCCAATGTTGACTTACATTATCGAGAATGATGAGGATTATTTTGAAGACCAGTTGGTATTTAAGCACGATTGAGCTACACTATGCCTGATTGACAACCTCACGACCACAAATTTCCAAATCGGTGGGTTGGCAAGAGGGGGTTCATATAATGACCAGCAGGATCGCCAGATTTATCTCCCCAAGATTTCTTTTTACAAGGTCACATTAAAAGTAACATTTAGTTCACTCAGCACGATTCCGTACGAGATTTGTGCCAGCGTATCGTAAACTAATGACGCCAAATCTGTCCACAAATGTCACAGGATGTGCGCCGACGTTCTAAACAAAACTTGTGCTATTTTATGGAGGCTGGTGGTCGAAACTTCAAAAATTTTACATTTTTTATTATTTACATTTATATTTTGCCAACATTTCAAATTTATTTTCGTAAAATATTGTAATTTTTTACAAACAATAAAGTTATTTTGGTTACATTGTTTATACTATGCATATTTGCCATTAAAAACATTTTTATGAAAATGCACCACCAAAGCAGACTTGCTGGGTCCTGACTTTTTAAATAATTTAACTATCTTAATGAAATATAGTACATTATTTTTAATTTAAGGGTTATACTGTTAACCAACTGTGATGCCTTTCATTAGAAACTATATTTTGCATTCAAACATTTTTATAAAAATTCTCTACCATAGCACACTTGCTGTGTTCAGAATTTTAAATACTGTTATTATTTCTTTTGAAATTTAAATTCCTATGAAGTAAATAACTTGCTTGTGTTAATTAAAATATTGTTGATACAAATGTTTTGTAGCGTACTCGTACATTTATAAATATATAACAATCCTTATCTCACTTGTGTAACTGGACAAAAAATCATTTAGGAAAGCCTTTATCTCAATTTCCTGTAAAATTGTTCACAGTTCGGTCGGTGTTTGTCCTGCAAACAAGTTACTTATATCTAATTTGGGTCGGCACAAAAGTGGACGTTAGTTAAGGACTCCTTGCGGCTGGTGGATTTTGAGACAGTTGAGGAATTATGGCATTGTGTTTTCATTTAGACACAGACACCTGAAATTTTGAAAGTCCCAGCAACTGCGGTTTTATACGTGCCATTTCTATGCTACAAGTGGTGTTGCATTTTAAGAATAGTATATAATACCTAATTCGTTAAAAGAAAGTGGGTGGTGTACTTCATGGGGTATGGTTTCTTGGGCTATGCCAGATGTATTTGATCTCAAGGATAAGTGTGAGTTTTAACTCCACCTATTATTAGTGCTAAAAAAGCTTGTGTAGGTTGAGGTCAATATTTTTTTTAATGAAACCAAATTTAAAAAGTCTAGGCTCTGCAAATGCGTTATAGTAGCGAATTTGCAAAAAAATCTTTCCAAAAACCCTCGAAAAGTGACAAAAATTTAGCTCTAAAAACAATAATTTTGGTTTGATGAAACTACGTACAAATGTTGCCTTTATAGGAACGTTGTTAATACCAAGGTTTATTTTACTAATTGAGAGATAATTAGCGTATGAAAGAGCTGTTGAAAATGCGCTACCATAACGCACTTGTTGCAGAAGGACTGTTACTACCAGTTGTATGTAGTTTGTCCGTTTATCGATTTATTGACAAAAGATATAAAGTGTTTCAAATTTATTTTGCTAAAGAAAAAACTATAACACATTATCACAAACTCTATAGTTTCAACTGCTGCTGTAAAATTGCAGTAAAGGCCTATTTCAAATAAAATTTCTGCAAACCCTTCAGTCAAGTAAAAAACAGCAGCTGTTGAAACAGGAATGTAGGACACTGTTAAGCCCATTTTTGGCAGTGCTTATCGTCCAAACCCGCCTTCGTGTTAGAATTTGTAAAAAAAAACACCAATTTTGACGTTTAAAAACGCAAGTTTAACGCTTCTAAAAGAAAAGTCATAAAGTTCTAAAGCATTTTATTTTCAAGCTTTTTCACCTATCTGCCGCAAAGAAAACTTTTGTCTGAAGTATATAATACATTATGTTAATCACATATATTATTTTTGCCTTTTGACCTCATTTGACCTCCAGTGTGATCGAGTTTATTTTTACTCCTATAATTTTTTCCTCTACAAAGCTAAACTTGTATGCATTGCATACACTATAATATAAGCAACTTGCGACTTTTAAGCAAAATTTCCGTAAGAACTCAATTTTTTTTTTTAAATAACTAGCTGGACTTTCCTGGCTAACTAACTTGTCCAAGCCATTTACTAAAGAAACACCCGCTACAACTTTTTAAATGTGGGGATCGCGACATCTGAATTTTGAAAAGATTGCTTCAAATGAGCGCGAACTAGGCCCCCTAGAACACATATCTGGGGTTTCAATATATATATATATATATATATATATATATATATATATATATATATATATATATATATATATATATATATATATATATACCACACCGATAACTCAAAAAATAATAAGCCGATTTAGATCAAATTTGGTGAGCACCTTCCTTTTCGCACTGGCTTGGATAAGTTCGTTACCCATGAAAAATGGCCTGGTTTTTCCGGAAAATTTTGTATTTTCCTTATGAAAATGTTTATGTTTACGAAAATAACAATGTTATGGCAACCAAATTTGGTACTCGCGTGGATATCGTAAATAGTAAACAACATGCCAAAATTTAGATCGATATGTTAAAACGCGAAACACTTATAAGCATTTACAGAAAAAAATATCCGAGGTTAGTTTCAGTTCTTTATTTTTCATATATAGAGGGTGACCCATTTCTACGATAAAGCTCAACATATCTGTTATAATACAAACTACGAGAAAAACTTGTATTCGTTAATTAGAAGGTGTCTTGGGCCGCATCTTATAAAACTATTTTTATAATCACAGAGTGGTTCATTAGTCGTTGGTGATACAAATTTTATTTTTCTATCCAGCACGGCTTCTATTATTGCATTGCATTTTCCATCGAAATACAAGATGTTTGTAAGAATTTAGAAGATATTGAGTTTTGAAATATCAGTAATGAATTTTCCGAGAAATTCAGAAACTAAATAGTTTCACTTAAAAACTAAGCATATTATTGAAGTAAATGTTCTGAATAATTAGGACCAATCATACCTTTAAACCAACAAACTCAAATGTCAACGAGGTAAACTTTAATCCAATGAATGTTCAAATTCAGCATCACCTCCATGCAAGTGCATACATTTTGTCCAAATTTTTGCCTAAAATTCTCAAGCATTTTAGGAGTAATTCTCCGGTATTAATTAACAATGCACTGACGTAAGTCTTCCAATGAACCGCACACCTCGGTAGCATAAATTTCTGGTTTTAAATTCCCCCACAAAAAAAGGTCTAAAGGGGGCAGATCTGGAGATCTTGATAGCCATTCTACAGTCCCTCTTTTACTTATAAATTGACTAGGAAAGTGTCTATGCAAGCACTCCCTAACAGTAACGGTATAATGGGGTGATGCACCATTTGGTTGAAAAAATAAGTGTTGTTGCAAGTATCTCTCAACAATGTACACAATATATATATATATATATATATATATATATATATATATATATATATATATATATATATATATATATATATATATATCGGTGACATCTAGGCCGCAATAGAGAACGTGCTGCTTAGATGTTTCCGCTTAAATACAGCTGACTGTCTCAGGGATTGCCTACATAGGTGCCAGTTACTCGGATGTATTTTGGTTATTATTTGTATGGCGCACTGATAAGAGCAAAATTAGTTAATGTCGCCGAGAGTGATTAAATTATTTATATCCTTACAATATATATATATATATATATATATATATATATATATATATATATATATATATATATATATATATATATATATATATAATTTTCGTAAGAAAATTTCAGATATTTCTATTAAAATTCACCACCACTGGCTGCATCGAGAATTGTACAGTTTAGCTGAGAGTTTAGTGCCAAGCGTGTTTGAAACTTTTGGAAACTGTATTAATATTGGGAATTGTATTTCAAGTTAACCTGCTAAAGCTAATGTAAATGGGAGAGTTCACCAGGTGCTAGTACCTGCCAACAGCTCCATTGTCATGTTGAAAAATGTCAACATTTCTTGACATCACAATGAAGCTGTTGGTAGCGCTGGTGCCGGTTGAACTCGCCTTGTGTCACGTCGATGCAGCCTGGAAAAAATAATTTCTTCATATTGTACAGATTTCCGCATCTAGAAACTCTGCTGATTTTATTGAAACGTCCAATGAGTTATGTGTAGAGTATTCTTTGTTTGCATGTTTGTAGAAGCACACCATCGCAGAAGTCTAGTGCCTCTGGGTGCGCAGTTTATTTAGAGTGATTTTATCTATTTGTAATTTTTTCAGGTATGACCTTTTTTGCTGTATTTGGCTTGAGAGCCACTCCACGTGGTAAGTTCTCAAACGTCATACCTTATTAATTTCATACCAACTCAAAATGTGTAACCGTTACTTTTTTTTTAACTAATCAAGCTTCTTCGTAGTTTATAAAGTGTACGAAATAAATAGATTTTCTCTGTAATGAGGAGTCAGTCCTAATTTTTTAAATGTTACGTTTAGGGATAAAATTTTTCTACCCTCCCTCACCCTTTTTAGAGGATAAGAACCCCCAATGTTTTTTTACTTGAATGTGCTGTTGTGTGATATTAATTGAGGAAAAAATTATACTCTATTTAGGACTGAAAAAATATGTTTTGCATAATGCTGCTCATAAAACTTAAGGTTTTGAAAAAGTAGAAAATAAATTGGTTTTATTCTTTAATATTTCATTCAAGAGGAAAATAACAAAGTAGGTTAACCTTATTTTTAAAATGCAATATTAAACCTATTTTTTGATATTGAAAATGATTGTTTTCAATTTAGATATAAATAAATAGTTTTCGAAGTTTTGTTTGGCTACAGCTATTATAATCAGATAAAGAGCCTTGAGGTTTTGCTTTTATTTTTTTGTAATTTTCACCATATGGATATCACATTCTGCATGAAGTGCGTCAAGACTTGACTTGACATGCCACCTGAAGATCTTGGAAATTATTTCATTGGCGTCACTCATCATACCAACAGATATAATGCCAGCTAAACTGGAACATTGACTCGGTCATAAGTGGCGGCCAAGTATGGGAGAGAGACAGTTAGTGGCTGATAAACAACTCATCTGTATGAAATATAGGCGGCCCTAAACAATTGGAGGGAGAAGGACCGGGAACAAGAAGACCTAACTTCAGAGTCGTTCAGTCCCTAGAAAAGACTTTCACCATCTTCCAAGAAGAAATGCTTGGTATATGCACAGAAGGGCATCCAAAGAATACTCTGACATAAGGAGGTTTACATCCTCTCTGACAGTCAGGTACAGGTAGTACGAAAGACTGAACTCTTTTAAAAGCGCGTCTAAACTGACCTGGAACTGCAAAAAAATTCCTTGAAGTAGTTGGCTACGAAGAATAACGTAGCTTTGACGTAGGTACCGAGGCATCAAGGATTGAAGAAAATGACGAAGCACAAAGCCTTGCATAAAGAGCAGAAACAGCACCATTCTAGGGTACAGAGCCCTATTGTGTATCAACAAAAGCCATGTAAAAAATGAACTTAATACTTCGGAGAGGAATCAAATTCTGTCATCCTGGGGGAAAACGCAGACTTAAAGCATGCAAAACTGTTGATCACCGTACCAACAGAGAAGTCTAAACTGTTTGTTGAATTAAAGAGAAACGACTTGAGAATAATCATAGGACGTGTTACAGGACACACCTCAGTAAGGTATCACCTTATGGAAATGGGTAAGGCGGAAAGTGGAAACTGCAGAGCATCAAAAGCGCTTTCGAAAAAGGTACCAGCCGACCTACCTTTACTACTGAAATTAGGGTTAATGTCACCGCCGGCAGAGGCTGAATGGTACAAATTCTGTTGGGGTTCAAAAAAATTTCCCCCTCGCTTCCAAAATCGACTTTTTTTTTTGTTCTCAGAAGTTCTCTGGAAAACCCTGATGCATCGACTAATAAGAAACATCCGTATATCTACACGCATTTTGACGCCAAACGGGAAGCTAAAGGCGCGTGTGAAAAGAGTACAGCAACATACGAAGGAATGCATCGCTAATTAAAAATACTAAATTGCCCACAATTACATAAGTCTCAGGGCATGAATAAAACATACACTGTTCTACTACAACAAGAAAAAAACATAAGTGTTAATCCGATTGTGTACTCAGGGGGGATACAGTCATCTCTCCGAAGGGAAAGCTAACCAATTACAAATGAAATTGTAGGTCCGAATATACACATAAAAACAAAACCGATTCGGCTTACAAACAATTTAATTTATTTTAGGGAATATGAATCGGTGCGAGTTATATCACGTATTTGTTTAGGAGCAATGCAATAATATTATCTTTTATATTTTAGACTTTTTCTATTATAAAAAAGAACCGAAATGAAAATAGCGTAAAATACCCACTGGTAGGCACCTTAAAAACACTTTGCTATCCTGCAAGCGATAATAGTTACTTAACATTTGGCTTTTTATCTATAGCGGCTATTATATATGGGTCTAAAGCACTGTCCTATTGCTTGTAAATATGTTTTATTAAAGACGTCCACGACTATTAAATTGATAAGAAATCTAAAAATGCCATTGCGCTAATTATTGGCAGTTTGTTCTAGTGATTGGCATATAAAAAAGTACCAATTATTGGCAGTTTTTTCTAGTGATTTACATATAAAAAGTCTGGACGCAGCAAGTGCGTTATGATGGTAAATTTTCATAAAAATGTTTTAAATAGCAAATGTGTGTTTTTTTTAAAGAAAGCGGGCATGAATTTGGTTAACAGTGTAACCTATATAGTAGAAACATTGTCCCATATTTCATCAAAATAACTGTATTGTTTGAAAATATACAAAAAAAATACGAAAATAAACTTAAAACGTTCCCGAAAAAAATAGTTTCCTGGCCAACGAACCTTATAGGTCACTAGTAAATTGACATATTTAGATCTAAAGCATTTAAAAAAAAATCGCTACCATAACGCACTTGCTGCGTCTCGAATTTCTTTTCTTACAAACATGCATTATAATTTCGTGCCCGAAACTCGATACATGAAAGGTCAGCTCAGAACGGGCACGGACCAGGGGAATCTGACTACCTAATTAAAACAAAGCATTTTTCAATCTATTTAAACTGAGCAGATTTTCCAGACTAACTAACTTATCCAAGCCACTTGCAAAAGGAATGTACTAACCAAATTTCATAATAATCGATATATATATATATATATATATATATATATATATATATATATATATATATATATATATATATATATATATATATATAATAATAATAATAATAATGTCTTTATTTGTACTACAACCAAACTAAACTATACAAAATTCACAACAAGAATATAACCTCCAATGTAGTACAGGGGCGAAGTTCAGTGCAACACATAAGCGTGTGCTCTGCTCTACCACTTAACCCCAGCATACACACTATCCACTATATACTATATACATATACTGGCACACCGCAACGGGAGACATCAGTCAAGGCCAAAAACAATGAACACTCATCAGCACCTCATCTAGTGAGCAAATAATAAACACGGCTGTGGGACGGAAAAGTATCCTGGAAAAGGGAAAGAACATGAGAATGATAGCAAAAAGAAAAAGAAAGAGAAAAAGTAGGAGAAAAAGGCAGGGCACCTGTTTTACGTTTTACACACACAAAAAAAACATACACGCTCATTCATCACTGCCTACCATGCAAATAACCAGTCATTGCCTTCCTGAAGGATCGCACCGATAACTTTTTCATGTCTTCTGGTATATTATTGTACACGCTACAAACATCGTATGAAAAGGATCGCCTGTAAATATTCAATTTATGCTTAGGCACGGACAATAAATCCTTCTTTCGTATGTTCACATTATGCACATCCGTGCGGTATCTTATTCTTCTGCACAAGTACCGAGGCAACCCTGACTGAATTATAGAATGGTAAAAGCAGGCTCTACGTAGTGTCATTCTGTTATTCATGTTCAACCAGCCACTGTCCCTAAGCTCACGCGATATGTGATCATACTTACGCACCCCATAAATGAACCGCAAGCACGAGTTTTGCAACTTTTGTATTCTACTCATATACTCGGCATCAAGACACGGATAGTACACCTGCGAGCAGTACTCCAGCTGCGATAGGACCAGTGAATCACATAGCACAGTTTTCAGTCCACGCGAAAGATACGATCTATGTG
Organism: Tillus elongatus; assembly: GCA_964006375.1. Taxonomy (NCBI): domain Eukaryota; kingdom Metazoa; phylum Arthropoda; class Insecta; order Coleoptera; family Cleridae; genus Tillus; species Tillus elongatus. The sequence continues at coordinate 121,590,707 of OZ023265.1, forward strand.
GGTACAGTAGCTTTAAACCACCATATCCTCGCTGTAAACATTTGGAAACGTGTCTCCGATATCTGAAAGTAGCGTCCATGGTAAGGCCAAGATTCGTAACTTCTTCAAGCAGAGGTATCGGCTCCCCATTGACACTCAGCATTATATGCGGCTTTATAATATCAATACCTGATTTATGACCAAAAACAATTGCTGCAGACTTTTTTGCATTCAAATGCAGTGAGTGATCCAACGATAGTTCACTCACAATCCTCAAATCATCATTTATCTTGCTGAGTGCCTCACCGAGTCGTGACCTTGGAAATGAATAATAGAGCTGCGTGTCGTCCGCATACATATGTATTGTACAGCTTTTTATAAATGTTGGAAAAATATGCGTATAAAGGGTAAACAAAAGCGGGCCAAGGATTGAACCCTGGGGTACACCTCTACTCACCCCAATTGCAGCGGAAACATTGCCACGCTACTCTACATGCTGTGACCTACCAGTGAGGTAACTAGACAGAAGCCCAACGGATTCGCTGCCAATACCAATATAACGCAATATGTCTACCAGAACATCGTGCCTTATGGTGTCAAATGCCCTTGTATAATCCAAAAGAATCAATACAGTAAACTTGCCATCATTGCAGGCTTGAAGAATGTCATCATTGACCTTGCAGAGGGCTGTTGTACAGCTAAAATTTGGCCTGAAACCAGACTGCACATCCGGCAAAATCTTATTTTCATCAAGGTATTGTCTCAGCTGCAGGCAAAGGACCTTTTCAAAAATCTTTGATAATATTGGCAGCAGACTAATTGACCTCAAATCCTTGAACTCTGTGGGCTCATTAACCTTCGACAGAGGCGTCACTCTAGCACACTTCCACATGTCTGGAAAATACCCAGCTAAAATACAGGAATTAATTATATTAGTTATGTATAGAGTAATACGTGGTGCACATGTTTTTAACATTTGAAGACTTATATTATCAATACCACTTGCATTACTTTTGATTTTATCTAAACATTTAGATATGGTTTCTGTGTCTGCCAGAACAAATTGAAAATCAGCTGGACTTTTCATATGTGCATAATATCTCTTATAATTATCATTTATAGAACCCACAGGAACACTATTCACAAAATAATCATTTAACTTATCTACGTCACTCAAGCTATCAGGAATGCCCACCCTAGTCCCTGTACCTTTAATATTCAGTCTATTTAATTCCCTATATAAATCACGCGCATTTTTACCTTTCAGTGAATATTCAAAGTATGCCTTTTTTTCTCTAAGTATAGTAGCGCTGGTAAAATTTCTCAGAGCCTTGTAGTAATTCCAGTCCCCCACAGTCAGGGACCCACGATATTTTACTTTAGCATTATCCCTCAGCGACATAAGCATTTTTACATTATCCGTTATCCAAGGCTGCGGTGTCCTCGTGATTTTCTTAACTTTATAAGGGGCATGCTTGTCAAATAGTCCAGTAATAGTGCTGGTAAATATTGCAATTTTTTGATCAATATCACTCGTGTGGTAAATGCCATCAAGATCAGTGAAAATTGGATCCATCATAAATAAGTCATTATTAAAGTGCCTGTAATCACGGCTTGTCACGATAACTGGCTTCCTAGCAGCCTTTCTCACGTCTAATATACAATATACCATATCATGATCCGATATCTCAGTCAGCGCAACACCTGATGCCACTACAATACCACTGTCTGATACCAAAATGTGATCCAGTAATGCCCCCTTTCGCGTTGGATCCTCTATCATTTGTCTGAAACCAATTTCCTTCAGCGACACATTATACGCCCGGCTCATGGAATCATCTTTTAGTAAATCAATGTTCGTATCGCCGCAAATGATGATGTCATCAGTAAGCAGCAGCGCATTTCCAATTAAATTTTCAAGTTCATCAATGAAGATTTTGTAATTCAATTGATGTTTACGATACAAGGCCGCAAGAAAAATTCTTTTATCGTTTATATTCAGGCATACACATACCTGCTCTATACTGCTCGTCGTAGAGATCAAATTGTACTTTATGTGATCCCTTACATAAATAGCAACACCGGAGCCTCTCCTATCGTAATCCCCCCTCACCAAACGAAATCCATGCACATTCAGCACAGCGGTCGGTGTCTCAGAGTACAACCACGTTTCGGTGACACACAATATATCAATATCCTCATCCCCTATAAGTCGCTCCACCTCTTCCAAATGCGGCCGCAATGATCGCACATTCAACTCTGCAATTTTTAATTTTTTAAGATTCATCGCAAGCTGTATCCCCAAAAAGAAAACAATTTATTATTGACCAGTCAGATCACATCAGTCAAAATACACGTACTATAGTTCTCAAAGTGATAATCATACAGGCCCTGTATAGCAAACAAAAAGAAAATGTGAGAAGAAAAGATAAAAATGTATATGATTAAAAGTGCCTTATTATACACAAATATTAACACCAAAATTTAACAATTTAAAAGATGCCGATAAAGTAATATAATATCCAAGGTAACCGTTAAACAATATAAAATTTCGAGTTTAATGTCTACAAGTACGCCACTCAAAAAAATAAAGTATTTAAGAACGTACAAATCAATATTAGTCTACAACCGATATCACCCCACGCTATGCCAGCATCCAAAAAACCTAAAGTAAATAAACAAAAGCAAAAGTAAACAAAAATATTATACAAACAAAAACTGTAAATTCCACAAAAGTTATCAAGATAATATAAAACAATGCCTATGCAAAAACACACCTAAATAAATTCAAGATAACAGCCGTGCGTCTACAGATTACTTCTGTTTCAGTTCAGGTCAATGTATTCACATGTTAAGGTGAGCCCACGGACCAGTCACCAACACAACGCACACATTACAAGTTAATACATATTATCAAACTTCCATTTTCTTACCACATCATTTTCTCTATAAAAAATGGTACCACCATTAGTCCACACATTCCTGGCGCCATACTTCACCATGACTTCTCTACATGCAGAAAATCTGTGCGATGTTAAATCTTCCTTAATCACAATACTAGTGCCCTTCAACTTGCTCTTATTTCTGAAAACATCCTCCTTGACACGCCTTCCGCAAAATTTGACCAGGATAGGTCCACTCCCATCTCTTCCCACTGGTAGACGGTAACACGCCTCAATGTCGCCCCTGTTGAACCCAGCCATCCCCAGCCTTTGATGGCACAGTCCAACAACAGAATCAGGCAGCTCTTCGCCCTCAACCTCTGGAACTCCATATATTCTCACATTGTTGGCCCGTAACTGCTGCTCCACTCTGTCCAGCTGATAATGGGCACTCTCCAGCTTCTTCTCCAGGCGCGTAAGTCGTTCATCATACGCTTTAAATTTTTGCTCAAGGAGTGGGCCCACCTTCTCACTAATCACTGTCGTTAACTTGTCCACTAATTCGTTCATTAAGTCATGTGACGACAAAATGCGTTCCACCACCCTCTGAATCATATTTTCCTCTTCAGGGGTAGGTTTATTACTACGGGTATACTTATTACCACCCATGTTCACAAAAAACAGCAATTAAACCGTACGAATAACTTGTTTTCAACCTAAAAACGTGGGAGCTCAACCCTACACGTCTACTCGCGCCAACACATATGTCTCATATGTATATATATATATATATATATATATATATATATATATATATATATATATATATATATATATATATATATATATATATATATATATATATATATATATATATATATATTTGTGTGTGTGTGTGTGTATGTGTGTGTATCTCACCGATAACACACAAAAATAAAGGCCTGATTTCGTAAAATTTGGTGAGAAAATTATTTTGGCAAGTGGCTTGGATAAGTTCGTTAGCCAGGAAAATCGGACCAGTCTTTCCGGGAAATTTTTTGGTTTTCTTCTGGAAAAAATTTATATCTCCGGAAATAACAAAGCTATGGAAACCCCATTTGGCAAGCTGGTTTATGTTGTAAAAGTAAAACGCTGCACCAAAATTTAGATCTCTACATAAGGTTGTATACAGTCTCTATTTTTAACACCTTGTGTTATTTGGAGCTGCCCTGACAACATACTACTTGGTTCCGCGACGAGGTGGCGGCACGTGCTTCGTGTATTACATCTCACTTAGTGTTGGAATGCTGGCTACCGTAGCCGCATTACCTTATAGGTGTATTTTCGCAGGAATTGGTAAGCCGTACTGACGAGCTCTAATTAGAGCGAAACCGGTCTACGGTTCTAATTGTGGTGAGAATGCATATAGCCTTACATACTTTGTCCCTATATTAGGGTAAAAATGGACCAGGCCTGACAGTTTACTAAATTGTTAGTTGGGTCACTCACTTAGTGTCAGGTCTCTATGTTGAAAGAAAAATAAATTTATATGCACTGAATGAAGCAAAATTTTAGTGCCACTAAAAGACGCACTACCAAAATTATGTATGTGTGAAACAAAATATATTAAATATTACAGACAACGTTTATCTTTGATGGCCCAAAAGGTTCAGGAAGTAGCAGAATAATTACTTTTGAGAATTTTTTATTTGGTTAGGTAGACTGCAGTTTCGAACCGTCCCAGTTCATCATCAGCACGCTAAAGATGAAGCGGGACGGTTCGGAACTGCAGTCCACGTAACCAAATAAAAAAGTCAAGACGCAGCAGGTGCGTTATAATAGTGAATTTTCATAAAAACGTTGTAAATAGCAAATGTGTGTTTCTTTTTTTTTTTCAAAACAAGCAGACATCAAATTTGGTTACCAGTATAACATATAAAGTAGAAACAATGTACCATATTTCATCAAATAACTTTATTCTTTGAAAATGTACAAAAAAAATTCGAAAATAAACTTAAAATGTTTCCGAAAAAACTAGTTTCCTGGCCAAAGAGTTAATAGGAAATTGAGCTATTCAAATTTGAGGCATTCAAAAAAATTCGCAACCATAACGGACTTGCTGAATCCAGAACTAATTTTCTTACAAACATGCATTATAATTTCGTGGTCGAAATTCCATACATTTCAGTTCAGCTCAGAACTAACACTGACCGGGGGAATCCGTCTGTCTAATTAAAACAAAACATTGTTTAATCTATTTGAACTGAGCAGATTTTCCTGGCTAACGAACTTATCCAAACCACTTGCAAAAGGAAGGTATTAACCAAATTTGATCAGAATCGGCCTATTAATTTTTGAGTTATCGGTGTGAAACCTATATATATATATATATATATATATATATATATATATATATATATATATATATATATATATATATATATATATATATATATATATATATATATATATATATATATATATGAACTAAACCTACAGCCGAAGCATCCACTTAACTAAACCCACAGCCAAAGCATCAGAGAAAGGGTCTATTTGAAATAAATTTTCTGCAAATATTTTAGTAAAATGAAGGACAATGGCGGTTGATGCTGAAACTTAAGGGTTTGCAGAACACTCTTCTTGCGACACTTTCGTTACATAATCCGTATTTGTTTCAGGTTCTTTGCCTAAATTTTGCGAATTTTGACGTTTCAAATCGCGACATTGACGTTTTGAGGAAAACCCTTTTTTTATTTATTTAAATGCCTATAACTTTTTCTCCTTTTAACTTGCAGACCTAAATTTTGGTGCGTAGGGCTCCATTTATAATAAAAATACGTGTACCAAATTTGGATGCCCTTACTCTATTATCTCTGAATCTTCCGAAAGGAAAGACAAAAGTTTCCAGGAAAACCTGGGCTGATTTTCCTAGCTAACGAACTTCTCCAAGCCACTTGCAAATGTAAGGTGCTCGCCAAATTTGATCAAAATCTTCCCATTATTTTTTGAGTTATCGGTGTGATACATAAATACATATACATACATACATATATATATATATATATATATATATATATATATATATATATATATATATATATATATATATATATATATATATATATACATATGAAAATTAAAACTGCCCCGGATATCGGATTTAGGGGTCCTAGATGACCTTTTCTTCGCACAGGTTGCGCAAAAGGAAGAACTATTCGTATATATCTTTTTTCTTTAAACACCCTTTGTGGTACGTTTTCTTACACTTTTGGCATTTCATTCCCATGTTGCTACGATAAAGCTTTGTTACGCATATGAAGCATAACTCCATTATCAACAAAATATTATTGAAGTTTTGTTCCTCCACATGTACCAAAACTCTGCTTGCTTCTTCAAATCCAGTTTTGAAGAGGTTTGTCACATACTGTTTTGCACATTTTTCTTCTTCACTGTAATGGCTATCTCTGTTTAGAATGCAAGTTTTAGTAGTATCACACTTTATTTTCTGTATCTGTTTAATGGTGAAAATTGTAGCTTCTTTCCTTGCACAGCTTTTCCTTGCATTAAATTTTTTGACTGTAGCCTTGTTACTTGCATCTTTTTCTTTCCTTGATCTATTGGTTTCTTTTCTTTCTTCTTCAATTCTCTTTTTCCTTACAAATTCTTTTAAAGCCGGAGGAACTGATAACATAAAGCATTCTTCTTAGACAGCGTTTACCTTTTCTCTCTGGTGTTTTTGGAAAAACTAAAAAATCCGACAGCAAATGCTGAGCTGTTACTTTAATACTACTTTCCTTACCATTATTGAGATTACTTTTTAGATTAGAATTTTGTAAATCATCAAGTTGAAATCTTGCCTGGAGTGAAAGCTTGTGAAACCTTTTCATCCTTTGATGGCTCCAATATAGGCTGCACTTCAGCACAGTTAAGAGATGTACTCAGCGGCTGGGGTATTCTGTTGCTACCGGGAGTTGAGTTTTGGGGCACTGATTACTACTCATAGAAATTAGTTGCGGTATAAGTGTTTCACGAACAGGTTCATCCACAATAATAATAATTGGCATAAAAGAAACATCCTTTTCGGAGAAGTTAATTGAATCGTCCAAAAGTATATCAATGTAGCTATCTTTAGTTGCCAAATCTTCACCCATAGGCGAATCTATAGGCCTTGTGGCGATAGCTTTTATATCCATGGATGTTGTAGTCTCGAATACTCAGAAGACTTGGTATAGCATGGAAGACGATATTTATTAAAAGGTACGTTAGAAATTATTTTAAAATATTTTTCATAATGAGACGGATGACGTGTCTAATATTCTGTTTTTTTTTAACCGAATAAAAAAATAATTTTAGTTTGAAGTACATGACCTTAGTGGAACACGATTTATCTTTGAGAATCTGCTTTTTATATACTATTTTATAAAAATTTCTAAAAAACCATTACTGAATCTGTGACGTGGCGTATTCAGGTCCTAAGAGACGCAAATTTTACGCGATGACAAAACCTCCCAGAAATGAAATATTGTGTGTGAACATATATGATATTCACAAAAAGAATATTTACCGCTTCATCAGTATTGTTGGGTTTTATATATAAATAATCGTTTGGAAAAGAATAACAATGTTATTCAGTATTCATTATCGTATACGGATCTATTTATGATTTGAATCCTTTCACCCTCCATTGAGTGGGAATCGTATTAAGTTATCGATATATTTACAGACGATTTATCATTTTTGTATTATGTATAAAAAATTCCCTTGTACGAGGCAACAATATATATTTTCTTTTATTTTCTTTCCACATATATTTCGATAAGAAATTCTTCTTTTTGTGTTACACATAAACCTTTTAATATCAAATTAAATTAATACGGGTGAAGTTTTCACGTTTCAGGATGTCATTTTTTAATCTAAAATGGACGTGTTTCGGGATCTTTTATGGATATGTACTATAATTGAGACACTCAATTTATTCGATTAGGTTGTGCCAACCTGTACAAGTAGTTTTTTCGTAAAAAAAACCTGTCGGTACTATTATTTTTTAATTACTATGTTTGATAGATGGTCATTATACTCAGCTTTATTTAACACACATTTTTTGCAAGATAAATCCAAAACGTCATAAGTTTAACTAGGTACTACATTTTTTACGGTAAACTTACCATTAAACAGTGCCAATTTAACGTTTTTTCACAACTGACGGTGATGCTAGTTCCGAAATATTATGTTAAAGGTTCGCTTTTATTTTCAAATTTATTACCAAACCTATGGTTATACGTTTTTAGTTTCCACAATTTAAAGGGGTTACAAACTTCAAGCCTTTTGTTTGCTTGTGTGGGAGAAAGAGCCTGTTTTATATATCCAGTAAGATGCAGGTAAGCCAAACAAAAACTAGGCAAGATCCAAAGGATGGCTTGCCTAGGCATCACAGGGGCCATGTCTTCAACCCCAACAGCCGCCATGGAGGTGTTGCTGGATCTACCCCCCCTACACTTCGTTATTATGGGAGAGGCCAGGCTAGGACTATACAGACTAGCCTGCAATGGTAGACTGAAGATCAACCCAGGCTTCAGGGGCCACTGCAAAATTCAGGAGATCGTGAAGGAACCCATGCTTGAAATGAGGTCAGACTTCGCGAGCCCGCGAATGTGCAGGGAAAACAACTTCACAGTGGAAATCCCTGATCGCGGGGCATGGCGGGAGGAGACACCGGGCATACCACGGGACGCGCTCGTCTGGTTCACGGACGGATCTGGCGGGGAGCGTGGGACGGGGGCAGGTGTTTACTCGGAAGGACCGAGGGTAAGTCACAGTATTTCCCTCGGAGCCCATGCAACGGTGTTTCAGGCCGAGATGTACGCCATCCTGCACTGTGTGCGGGAGAACAAGAGGAGGGGCTACACCAACAAGCGGATCCTCATAGCCACAGACAGCCAGGCAGCCCTTAAGGCACTAAGTAGCCCACGGGTAAATTCCTGGCTGGTGAGTGAGTGCCGAGACGAGACGAGCGACCTGGCTGGGCAGAATGAGGTGACCCTCATCTGGAAGCCGGGTCACTCGGGGGTCAAAGGCAATGAAGAAGCTGACAGTCTCGCAAAGAGGGGGTCAGCAGAACCATTTATGGGACCAGAACCGGCTCTGGGCGTGTCAAAGAGTACTGCCAGGGGAGCCATTAAGTCCTGGGTCAGAAACCAACACAAGGTGTACTGGGCGGACTGTCCAGGGCTCAGACATGGGAAGTCAATAATTGACGGACCCAGTTCAAAGAGAGCTGTGGAGCTGCTAAACCTTAGCAGAGGACAGCTCAGAAACACAACAGGTCTCTTGACGGCACACATGGCCGTCAAGAAACACCTACATAAAATGGGGCGGTTCGAAGGGGACCTCGCATGCAGACTCTGCGGCGAGGGGGAGGAATCAGCCCAGCACATCTTGTGCGAGTGTATAGCTCTGGACCGAAAAAGACAACTGATCTACGGTCACTCTAGACCGGAGACAGAGCAATATAAAACTTCACCCTACCAATCGCTGTGCAGACTAGTTCAAGGCACAGTGATTTTGGAATGGGTGGAGTAAGACTAGGGGTATGCACAATCAACCAAGGGTTGCGGTGCTATCGGGGCGGCAAGGCCGCGGACGAGCCCTGAGGGAACAAAAAAAAAAAAAAGATGCAGGTAAATTGACCCCACCCCTGCTAACTTACTGGCTTCGTTAAACAGCGATGAAGGTGTTGAAATGTGGGCTGTGTGTAGACTGTATATAAACTTTAGTTTCACCGGGTTAAAGGAGGCTCCAAAACACCACACTCAGTATATATAGTTTATATATTGACACTGTTTAACTTTGTACACATTAGTAATTGTTTACAATTTGACGTTTCACAGTTGGTTTAGGAACTACTCAGGAGATTCACAAATCCGTTGGCTACTTCCGTACTGAATTTGCATCAATGCAAGTGTATTTCTTTAACTGGGAAGAAATGTCCCTTGTATTATGTCCGAAACACTGTCTTTGCGTATTGATTGCAGTTAAGGAAAAGAACTCGAAGGAAATGCAACGATTAAGATATATTTTAACTCAAATGGATTGAAAGCTTGAGCTTAAGTCCACTAAAAGAACTTGAAAGATGGATAAGTCAGAGCGAACACCGAAGGAAATGCGAAGATAAAGATCTCTTGGAGAACTTCAAAGGAACTACAAAGATGAGCTCTTCTAGAGATCTCCGAAGGAACTCGGATGATGAGCTCTGGTAGAGAACTCGCAGGAAATGCAGTAAGATCTTGTAAGGGATATCACTGGAAGATAGAAAACCGAGAAAGAACTACGAAAGAAATGCGAAGATATAGATATCTTGTAGAACTTCAAAGGAACTGCAAAGAAACTCTAAAGGAACTGCGAAGATAAGCTCTGGTAGACAGAACCTCGGTGGTTCAGGGGTAAGAATGTGTGCCTCTGAACCGAAGGGTACTGGGTTCGATCCCAGGGTTCTCCTTTCACTTTTTCATTACAAACTGTAACATTAACATCAACCGAGGTTCTGGCATTCTATTTGAGCAAGTTGATTATCTGCACGTTCCGCCCTTCGGATGGGGCGTAAAGGCGTCGGTCCCGTGTCCATGCGATGTTGGGCACGTTAAATATCCCCAGCCTTCTTACAGAAAGGCTGGGGTTCGGCAAAATTTCCAGGATAGTGAGGTGAAACTACTCCCTGGCGTCGGTGATTGGCCATAGTCGCGGAAATATCCCGACGTTAAAGAAACAAAACACACACAAGCTCTGGTAGAGAACTCGAAGGAAATGCTGTGAGCTCTTGTACGGAACATCACTGGAAGATGGAGAACTCGGAGAGAACTCCTCGGGGGCTGCAAAGATGGAGATCTATTACAGAATTTCGAAAAAACTTTTAAGATGAGATCTGTGAGAGCACTGAAGAAAGTTTGGCAAGAAGTCGGCTTTTATGGAGCTTCCAAGTAGCGCTTCCATCAACAGGAAGTCGACGCAGTGTTGGTATTTGCACGGAGGCCAATCGGTTTAAATATTAAAAAATATTTTAACTTCAAAAAAAGCTAACCAATAAGAGCAACAGCGGGAAAAATATGAAGAGAGGAGCCGGTGGGGTTTCTCCAAAAACTTGCTCTAATAAAATTCTAACTAATCTCTACTTCCAGCTACCAATATATTATAAGTAAAACAGGACTTCAAATATAAATTAGGAGATTTTATATAAAGGAACTGACAGCTATATACATAATATTTATTGACTGTTTATAGGTATAGAGTTGAGATTATAAGAAATATAAATGTTGGTCCATATTCATATCTCAACATTGCTCAATTGATTTCCACAAAAAATAATAGCCTATTGCAAATATTTGCAAGAAAGTTTTGATAGCAGCCAAATGTAATGAGTTCAATGTGAAAACTTCACACCTACATTCGATCTCCTTCGAGTGAGAGTTTCAGACGTCAAATTATTAAATAGGAAGAATGCACGTTTGATACCTCATTTGAAAGATGTTTAAAATAGAGGCATCTGAGGGTTTGGCAGTATCCTAATCGTATTCTTCTTCTTATGCCCGGTAAATGACGTTATTTATATTTGTGTACCATACTTTTTTTCACATATTGCCATAAGAAGCAGTCTAATAGCGCAAGGTCGGGTGATCGAGCTGGCCATTCTAACTATCCACGCCTACCTGTCCACCGACTTAAAACTCTTAAGTCGAGGTATTGCCAGGCATTAATTTGGTAATACACTGATGCTCCGTCCTGGTAGAACTACATCACATTCGCTTGAACTTGTGGGTTTGCTCGATCAGAATATAGGTTTGATAAAGTTGGCACTGTATTATTTTGGAACAGTGCTAAACAATTGTCTCCATTCAAATTGCGATCAGTGAAAAAGAAATGAATTACATGGTTTCTAAGTGTTTCTGCTCAAAGATTAACCTTTTCAGGCTATTTCGTATCTTCTTCTCTGGTCCAGTGTGAATTTTTTTTAGACTAGTAGCGACAATTTTGACGATTAGCGTGGCCGCGAAGTGTGAAACTGCACTCATCAGAAAACAAAACATGTGCTAGTTGGATAAGATTGTCATCTAAGATTTCCATGATTTCTTTACAAAAAGACGTTCTTCTATTTAGATGGTCTTCCATAAGCTCCTCAATTTGGACCAATTCATAGGGTTGCATTGTATTTTCTTCTAATATTCGAATCTTCTTCTTTGGGTACCATCTTCCTAATGGAGGTTAGCGACTACAACAGAAAACTCCTCTCTATCCTCCGCCGCTCTCATCAAGTCCTCAAAGCCCAGACCTGTCCAATATCTTATGTTTCTCAGCGATAACAGTTTCTTTCTGCCTACACTTCTTTTCCCCTCTAGTTTACCTTTAATTACGAGCTGGGGGATATAATATTTGGGATTGCGCAATAAGTGGCCCAGATATGCTGTCTTCCTCCGCTTGACAACCTGGAGGAGCTCTCTGTCTGTGTTCACTCTGCGTAAGACCTCTTCATTTTGCACTCTTGCTGTCCATGGTATTTTTAGTATACGTCAATAGACCCACATCTCGAAAGCTTTCAGTTTATTCATGCTCGTTATTTTTAAAGTCCATGTTTCTACTTCATACAGAAGGACTGACCATATGTAGCATTTTGCTAACCTTAACCTTAGGATTTTGTCGAGATGCGAATTGCAAAGAAGGATTCGTATTTTTGTAAAGTTGCTTTTGGCTTGTGCAATTCTGGAATTTATTTCTTTTTCTGGGCTTATTTGGATGCCTATCCAGCATCTTAAGTATTTATAATGGTTCACCTGTTGTAATATGTTATTATTTATAATGAAGGGTATAGGTACATTCTGTTTCCTTTGTATTATCATTATTTTCGTTTTCCTCTCGTTGATCCGCATTCCAAATTCCGAACATGTCTCATTTAGCTAATCTAAAATATTTTGTAAGCCGGTATCCGTATCTGCCATTAATATGGTGTCGTCGGCGTATCTAATAGTGTTTATCCGAACGCCATTTACTTTTATACCTTCATTCACTTTCTCAAGTGCCTTTTTGAACACAAGCTCGGAATATAGATTAAACACCATGGGTGACAATACGCATCCCTGTCTTACTCCTTTCCGGATATTTATGCCGTTAGAAGCTTCGCCCTCTATTAGAATTTTGGCCACTTGGTACCGGTATAAGTTTCTGATTAATGTTAAGCTCTTGCCATCTAGACCTATATTTCGTAGGGCGTCTATCAATTTCGGATGCTTCACTCGGTCGAAGGCCTTCTCAAAGTCTCCAAAACAGAGAAAGATGTTCATGTGTTGATCGTAACACTTCTGGCACAACACTTGTAGGCTAAACAGCGCTTCTCTTGTCCCCATGCCACTCCCAAAACCGAATGTCCTATCTCTGGCTCGGATCTTCTAGACAACCTGTTATATAATATCCTTAATAGTATCTTAAGGGCATGGCTCATAAGACTTATCAACCTAAAATCCTCGCATCTGTGGGAGTGTCGTTGTTTTGGTAAGGGTACAAAGATCGACTCCATCCATTCGTCTGGTATTCTTCCTGTCTCCTAAGTTTTATTAAACAGGGAGACAAGTAAGTCGAGGTTGCTCTCGTTTATCAGTTTCAATATCTCCGGGTAAATTTCGTCGGGTCCTGGGCTTTTATTTATTTTAATATTCGAATAATTAAATAGAGTAATGGCTAACATCCAATGTTGTGGCTGCTTGTTGAATAGAAAAATATGTTGCATACAGACTTGGAGAATATTTCTCTGGCTTCACTGTTGGTTTTTGTAGGTAAAGGACGTAGCCAGCGCGTGACCTAACTGGAGCAAGTGGCCCTTCGAATTCTCGAAGTTCTAGGATGTTCTTTAATGCTTCTGTGACTATAGTTTCGCTGCTTGACAGCATTTTCAGACAGATTAAAATTGAATTAGTACTAAATCATGACAACTACAAATAAATATCTGTTGCTATGTTATGATATGATGTTTTGATTAAAAATTTTTATTAAATTGAAAGTAAAATGAAACACAGATGACAGATGAGGTTTTCAAAATGTCTATGTTATGTATGTCAATATTTAACATAAAAACTAGAACTAGCCTATAATAACTATGATAACAGTTACAAGAATAAAATAACTAAACAATAACAGTATAAAAGTAGTCTCTATACAACGAAAATATCGACATACATCAACTCATTATTTTATTACAACTTTTTTGAAATAATAGTTAAATTTATTTTCTTTGACATATTTAATTAGAAAGAAGAATATCCAAGAAAGGGAAATTCATTAAATCAATTTGCTCGTTTAAAACAAAGTAGTTATCGTCGTGTGTGTGCCTTTTGACTTCTAAAGCTTCAAAAAAGTCTAGTTTACGTTTGTCATTATAAAAATGTTGTGGTTGTATGCGGTTATTTATTGTAGGTCTATGTTCGGTATCAATAATATGTTTTGCAAATGTAGATTTGTCAGCGTGGTTATTTCTAAATGCAAAAATATGTTCTTTGTATCGGATTTTAAAATTTCTAGAAGTTTGACCTATGTAGATTGCGTTACAATGTGTACAAGCTAATTTATAAACTCCAGCTTTTGTCAGGAAACCAGATTTTTCTTTCGCGTTAAATAACAAATCACGCGTCGTGTTGTAAGATTTAAAAGCTACCTTTGTATTTGTACAGGTGTTTAAAGTTTTTGACATATTTTCTGAAATGGTTCCAAAATAAGTTATCGAAACGTATCTGTTGTCTTCTTTGTCTCTAATATTTGGATAAATTAAATTAATCGCTAATTTGGATTCTTTTCTCTCTACCATTTTATCTATTATTTTAACAGAGTAGCCATTATTAAATGCTGTTTGCTTAATTATTGAAATTTCTTTTTCAAAATTGTTTTGTGACATAGGTATTGAAAATGCACGATGTATCATAGAATGATAGGCTGACAGCTGTTGTGAAAAAGGGTGACATGAATCGTATGGTATGGTTGTGTCAGTGTAAGTTGGTTTCCTATATATTGAAAAGTAAAATGAATTATTTTCTAACTTTCTAATTGTTAAGTCTAAAAAATTTATACAACTGTTAGCTTCTTCTTCTAAAGTAAACTTAATATTTGTGTGAAAGCTATTAATAAAATTTAAAAATTCATTTAATTCTGTATGACTACCTTGAAAACATGCTAAAATATCATCTACGTATCTGTACCAAAAGACAATATTATGTGAAAGTTATGATGTTAAAATTTGGTTTTCTAAGTTTTCCCTAAATATGTTGGCTAATAAAGGTGACAACGGACTACCCATAGACAGACCTTCATTTTGCATATAAATTTTATTATTAAATTTAAAATAGTTTTGTTTTATACATTCATTAAAAAGATTCATTATTTCTTGTCTTTTTATGACATTTACGTTCTTTTCTATTGAAACGTTTTCTAATAGAGGTAAACATTATTTAGGGGGTATCTTATAATACATGCTACAGACATCAAACGAGACTAATTTACTATTTGTGGGAATAATTAAGTTATTTAATTTTTGTGTAAGTTCATAAGAATTCTGAACTGAATATTTTGGAAAGTAATTGTATTCTTTAATATTTTCGTTCTATAGAGACTACTTTTATACTGTTATTGTTTAGTTATTTTATTCTTGTAACTGTTATCATAGTTATTATAGGCTAGTTCTAGTTTTTATGTTAAATATTGACATACATCACATAGACATTTTGAAAACCTCATCTGTCATCTGTGTTTCATTTTACTTTCAATTTGATAAAAATTTTTGATCAAAACATCATATCATAACATAGCAACAGATATTTATTTGTAGTTGTCATGATTTCGTACTAATTCAATTTTAATCTGTCTGAAAATGCTGTCAAGCAGCGAAACTATAGTCACAGAAGCATTGAAGAACATCCTAGAACTTCCAGAATTCGAAGGGCCACTTGCTCCAGTTAGCTCACGCGCTGGCTACGTCCTTCACCTACAAAAACCAACAGTGAAGCCAGATAAGTATTCTCCAAGTCTGTATGCAGTATGGACAAGTTTCACCAAGTAAGGGCAACAACAATCAATGAATAGAAAAATATGTGTTTTCCTCAAACTCAAGCATTACATCCCATTTGGTATCATTACTCACAAAAGGATTTTTTGTATTTGCTTTACATGTCCAAGCTCACGAAATTGCTCTTAAATTCTACTTGTTGTCCTTAGAATATACGCATCAAATCGGTAATTTTTTCGTGAAATATGCGAGCAACGTGTTTTATCTGCGTAACCAATCATCTGAAAAATTGTTATTTTATAAATTTCTGTTAAATAAAACATTCTTCTGAGTTGCAGTTAACAACTGAAAACTACTGTCCCGTGGTTGCAATCACAGCAATGCTAAGGCGTTTTGAACAAAACTAGCATTGTAAACTATAAAGGATGCTGATAAATTTTTATGTCTTATTTTTAGTTGAAAGCGTCCAAAAAGGACATTGAAATTGTTTTTGCTTGCTTTCTGATTATTAAGAATGGAACGCAATTAGTTATTTATTTTTTAGTGTGTTGTAGCAAAGTTCTTCATAAGACCATTTTTGTGACTGTCAATTTTTGCAATAAATTTTAAAAGCATAGCATTATTGAGTAGAGAATGAAGAGGTCTTTCTATTTAAAATTTGGGGGTTTTAACTGTCACTCGAAGAAAGTTGAATGTAGGGGTGAAGTTTTCACAGTACAAGTGTTATTTTTTCTTAATCTGTAATTGATGTGTTTCTAGATGTTTTATAAATATTCACAATTATCGATTAACCTTTCCACACTGTGGCGGTGGTGTTGTGTTTTTGTTTTTGTTTGTTTAACTTCGGTCTATTTACGCGACTATGGTCAACCACCAACGCCAGAGAGCAGTTTTACTTCACTATTTTGCCAAACCCCTGCTTTTCTGTAGGAAGCGTGGAGATCTTTAACGTGCGCAGTATCGCATGGACACGGGGCCGACGACTTTACGCCCGCTCCGAATGGCGGAACGTGCAGACATTCAACTAGCTCAAATACCATGCCACAACCAAGATTGATGTTAACGTGACAGTATGTACTGAAAAAGTGAAAGAAGAACTCTGGGATCGAACCCAGTACCCTTCGGTTCAGATGGTGTTGGTGGTGGTATCGGTAAATATGACTTCGGAACTTACATTTCATTGGCCACAAACTTTTCTATTACTTTAAATATTCTACTACTTCAGAATCCACTTAAGGTTAATAACTTTTGACACAAAACCGTGTTTTTTGTTGTTTTTAGTGAAATTTTATTTAAAAAAATTAACTAATAGAGATGTATCGATGGTGAGACTTTGCAAAAATTTGTTCAAATAAGCGCGAACTAGGACCCCTAGAACCCATATCCGGGGTCAGTTTCAATTTTTATATGTTATATATATATATATATATATATATATATATATATATATATATATATATATATATATATATATATATATATATATATATATATCCATCCGATAACTCAAAAAATAAATAACCGATTTCGATCAAACCCGCGCAAGTGCTTTTCTTTTATTAACGGCTTTAAAGATTTGGTTTTCCAGGAAAATTTTGAGTTTCCTTTCGAAAAAAATTTTTTCTCTGAAAATTACAAAGCTGCTTCAATGAAATTTAATGGATATATTGCCTTTGGAGAGACCTTACCGTATACCAAAATTTAACTTTCTAAGTTTATAGAAAACTGAGTTATTCAAATTTAAAAATATCTTTGGAAAAAAATTTTTTTCTCTGAAAATTACAAAGTTATTTTAATTAAATTTAGTCGTTATATTGCCTTAGGAAAGACCTTACTACGCACCAAAATTAAACTTTTTAAGTTAATAGAAAATTGAGTTATTCAAATTTGAAAAATTTTATAAAAATTCACTACCATAACGCATTTGCTGCGTCCCGAACTTTTGTTTTTGTTTTTTTCTTGTTCCTTTTTTATAGGTATTTAAACTTATACACTGCATAGTTAAAGATAAACAAAATAAAGAAGATACACAAAAATTGCACCCGCACCGGATAAGTGTAAGAGGGAAAATATTATCTATAATATCTACAAGCAATTTAAGCATTTATTTTAAATTTACCGAGGCAAAATCACAGAAAGGCAGCTCAAGTAGATCAATTATTGTCCACACAACTCACTTTGATAAATCCTTCTGTATACTCTACATGTGTTTGAATTCAAGTTACAATTTTTATCAGAGATTTCAATCTTAGCACTATCAGCGGCAACGCCAATCAGCAGAATCAGGCGAAATACAGTGGCATTCGGAAACATAACTCGATAATAAACTAATGCCATAACGCAATTAGCAAACGGCGAGATGGTAATATCAACACAGTGTCTGTGTATGCTGCTGATAGACTCCGAAAGCGCTGCCTGTGTCTCTGTAATGGGCACATCCTCATTTAGTGTTTCTGCATGCTTCGCGTGCCACATAATCCGATCATCAAGGGACAATTGCTTCAAAAACAATAGGCTGATGACAGGAGACTGGAGCCTCGCTTTGGCGAGCAGAGTGGGTGAAAGTTTGTAAGCGTTTTTTCATTACAAATTTACTCGATGTTTTCGGTGAAAGTGAACAAAGGCCCGTATTGTTATAATGAACTACTTAAAAATATAAAAGTTTGATGTATGCAATTCAGCATTATTGTTTGCCGCAGAAGATTTAAGGAAATAAAAAAAAATAAAAAAATATTTTGCAAACAATTGGTATAAATTAGGACAAAATTAATAAGATAGCGGATATTCTACATAAAACTTTATGTAAATAAAAGGGTATGCCTTAAAACAAAATGTTATTGGGAAAAAAACAGTGAATGTTTAAAATAGTTACCTGAGAATTTAGGGACAAAAAAAGTATCGAGTCAGTAAGTACGTTATGATAGCAAATTTTGATACAAGTGTTTTAAAGCTAAATATGTTTCTTTTAAGAAAGACCTTAAATTCAGAAGAGTGTAGTCTTCATAGTAGAAACAATGTACCATGTTTCATCAAAATAACTTTTTTTGAAAAAGTATAAAAAGCCTGGACGTAGCAAGTGCGTTATGGCAGTGAATTTTCATAGAAATTATCTGGCACAAAATATATATATTTTTTTTCTTGTAATATAGAAGTGTAAATTTTGGTCTATGGTTTACTTCTTATATCCTAAACCTACCTACGAAATTTGGTTATCATAGCTTTTTTATTTTTTGAGATATAATTTTTTTTCGAATCAAGAACTCAAAATTTTCCCCGAAAACCTCATTATTGTGGAGTAAAACGGGCCAATGTACATAAAACGAATACGTCCTAATATTTAAATGCTCTGTATAATTGAGAGTGTAAAATATTTGAGGTTTAAATAAGGGATAGGAAGACAGCTAAAATAATACAGAACAATGATTTCTTTTTTATATGTAGTACATTTTAATTTCACGAAGCAAAAGCCGTTAAAATACAATAGAACCAAAAGAACAAATCCTTGTTTTTATTTATAGAGTTTTAATAGAATATAGCGATTTTATTTTATCCTTAGGCAATACGTGCATTTACTATATGATACATTTATAATATTAGGTTAAAAATAAGTTTTTTTTAAATACCAATGGTAAGAAAAGACGCAGTGTTAGTTGGTAAGGATAGTTTTTTTTTGTGATTGTTTCAAAAGAGTGCAACGAATAAAAAGTTGGACAATGGGAAGACGAAAGGCCTATAAACTTTGTTTTACCGAGATACAGCGAGAAAAGGTTTTTTGTAACACAGGTATAGTTTATTAAAGGAGTCGACGGCAGGTCGATGGGATGATTCGTAATTGAACTACCAAAAGTGAAATTTGAAATTAGTTGACGTGCGACGACACGGTTAAATATGGAAGTTGGGAAGTAAAACGTGTAAGGCAAGTGCCTGATAAGAAACTCATCTACAATTTTTGTGTAAAGGAAATAAAAATGAATACCTGGTACACGGTTTGTTAAGACCGTTTTAAATAAAATGGAAATTAATTAATAATCACATGCAAGCTACTAAATCCAAACAGTAGATCAAATGGAAAGTAATAAATACACATCAAATTGAAGAAGCAATCTAGACAACATTCAGTAAGTCGTTTTATGAACTTTTTCTATAGTGTGAATAGTTTTTAAGAATATTTTTCTCCCATCGATGATTTTAATGTCTATTTAGTTCACTAAGGGGGATATTATACATTAAGGCATAATTAGGTAATTAATTGTGTTAACTAAATTTGATTTGTATTGATTTATAGACAATATGTGATGATAAAGTTGATATAACCGTGTTTAATGGAAATTTGGTAATTTAATCAATCAAAAAAATAAAACATACTAGATTGTACTTACATAATCTGTTTAATTTTGACCTCAAATCAAACAAATATTAGGTATATGAAAGTAAGGCTATTTTTCATCGTTAATTAAAAGTGAAATCAAAAGAACCCAATCATATATAATTTTTTTTAACTTCCAAACACTCAGGAATGCTATAAATATAAAAGAAACAACAACACTAAATACCATAGCAATATATATATATATATATATATATATATATATATATATATATATATATATATATATATATATATATATATATATATATATAAACTGAAACTGAGCTCGGATATGGGTTCTAGGGGTCCTAGTTCGCGCTCATTTGCACAAATTTTTTCAAAATCCAAAAGTCAAGATCTCCCCATATGTGAATTTTTTTCTACGAAAATTCACTAAAACTTCAAGAAAAATTTTCCAAAAAAAAAACAAGTCTGTCTATCCTGCACAACGAACCCATTTGAGTAGTTTACACAAAAACTGTACCAGCCAAGATATAATGAGGTCACAGAAACTTTCGTGTCAAAAATAAAAAGAAAAGTTACATGAAAGTTGGCAAACAATTTGCTTCATGCAAATTCGCCATTTTTATAAAAAAATGGTTAAGTAATCTTACAAAAAAATATTAAAAAATCTTTTTGATAAAATTGTTAAAAAAGTTGTTCACACGAAAAATTGCTAAACAAATTTTTTCAGCAACATTTTAAAACGATTTTTCACCTGAATTTGAAATAATTTTAAGTACAGTTGGAGAACCCAAATCACCACAACACATCTTTGTCATGACCTGACGACCGTTTCGCTAACAAAGTTAGCGTCATCAGAGAATGAAAGAAATCTAACTAATTTCTACTATAACACCATCTATTTATATTGATTCTTAGGCAAAAAAACAATACCAAAAGGAAGATTTAAATCGCAGGCACATTTTCTGTGTATTGTATTTTTATTGCCTGGCGACTTATTGAATTTCTTTTATTCCTTAAATATACTAAGTAATAAAATAAGTTCAATAACTTCGTGCAGTTAATTTAATTTTCATTCTGTGATGACGCTAACTGTGTTAGTGAGACGATCGTCCGGTCTTTAAAAAGAGATTTTGTGGTGATTTTTGTATTTCCAAATGTACTTATCGGTGCTTATTACAGGTTCCAATATTTACTCAGTCGCAATAATTTTTTCTGCAATAACGTTTTATACGATATACGAAGGTTATATAAAAAAATATATAAAATTCAAATGATATACCTAATCAATAATTAAAATTGATAAAGAAAAAAAAATTAAAAAAAAGGTAAAAAGTAAAAATGTTGTAAATTTGAATTACATAATTTGCTATATACCTAGAAAGTTTAAGCTTTGTGTATAGAAAGGTATTTTATTTACCAGCGCAATACATCTTCCAAATTTCATCAAAATAACTTATATATATATATATATATATATATATATATATATATATATATATATATATATATATATATATATATATATATATATATATATATATATATATATATATATATATATATATATATATATATATATATATATATATATATATATATTGATGTATAATAATTGATTGAATCCCCCAGTTAAATAAAAAGCGTCTGGCAAATTTTTAATTTCATGTCTGTCATTTTCCATAATTGCGCCGGATATTTCACGATTATTGGTTCGGGTAGTATGGTTTATACCTGTTGTATGGATTAATCTACGCGTGGCATTTAACTACTCTGTGTGCCAGGCATTGGACTTTAACCACTAAGTCGTTTCAACGCATGCCTTTAAGATTTTATTTTTTATTTGGAAAAAACTCTAAATATTATGTACCAAGGTACTTAAAATTCATAACATAGGTTTACTTGCACTATTTCTAGCCACATGTAAATTCCTATTCCAGTTATTCTGGTACTTACAAAAATATAGTATTTTTTAAAAGTTCTCCCCGATTTTTCACCGGAAAAACTTTAAAATAAAGGCTGATTAACGAACTCGACCTCGGTTTTCGCCCAAACAAGACTTTTGCCAAGTTTGATTGAAATCAGTTTAGTATTTTTTGAGTTATCGCTCGGATACATACACACACACAATTTTTAGGATCATTATAATTTCCCCAGCTGATAATATCAATTTGTGTATAATATAGTGAATTTCATTGTAATAAATTAAGTTTCTGTTTTAAAATCACAATTTTATCATTTGTATAACACAGTCCTTATTGTTTGTTCGTTTTTAAATAAACCGAAACCACCGTGTAGAAAAGAGGACTCACGTTCAGAAAATCATTTTGAGCTAGACCGTGGAAAACTAAAGATATCAAATTTATTACATACCTACATATATATATATATATATATATATATATATATATATATATATATATATATATATATATATATATATATATATATTACTACGCGTGTAATATCTCCTTAGATATAATTGTATTTATAATGGATTGTATGTGTACTTAGGTGTGCGTACGGGAATTGGTGTAAAATGGATTTAAACGATAAAATACGCGTTACTGGTGGTGCTATATGTTCGTACTTTAATGTACCATAAAACGCTTCAGTGATTGGTGTTCGGTCTTACTTTTCCAATATTTGTTTGTCAAAGTTTCAATATATAATGTATGTAACTGATCTACTAATTCTTAATCTCTATGTACCAAATTTTAAATGATTTTTGCTTCCAAATAAACAATTGTTAGATGCATTAGTGGTTTTAGCGCTTCAGAGAATAGAATATCTAGGGGTGTTGATTTCATTGTCCCGATTTCCTATCTGAGGGCTTTAAGTTGCATACCTACCTACCTCCTTTGTATTTGATGTGCAGGTAATACCATAAACTATACTATCATAGGTCAAAGTGGATCGTATGTTTGTTCGATAAATAGTAGGGCTACATTGACATCTGATCCCCATTTACAATTTATGGTCTTTCTTGGTATAATAAGTAGTAATAACTTTTTTTTGTTCCCTCAGGGCTTGTCCGCGGCCTTGCCGCCCCGATAACACCGCAACCCTTGGTTGATTGTGCATACCCTTAGTCTTACTCCACCCATTCCAAGATCACTGTGCCTTGAACTAGTCTGCACAGCGATTGGTAGGGTGAAGTTTTATGTTGCTCTGTCTCCGGTCTAGAGTGACCGTAGATCAGTTGTCTTTTCCGGTCCAGAGCTATACACTCACACAAGATGTGCTGGGCTGATTCCTCCCCCTCGCCGCAAAGTCTGCATGCGAGGTCCCCTTCGAACCGCCCCATTTTATGCAGGTGTTTCTTGACGGCCATGTGTCCCGTCAAGAGACCTGTTGTGTTTCTGAGCTGTCCTCTGCTAAGGTTTAGCAGCTCCACAGCTCTCTTTGAACTGGG
This sequence comes from Tillus elongatus, assembly GCA_964006375.1. NCBI lineage: Eukaryota > Metazoa > Arthropoda > Insecta > Coleoptera > Cleridae > Tillus > Tillus elongatus. The sequence continues at coordinate 121,614,325 of OZ023265.1, forward strand.
TCCGTCAATTATTGACTTCCCATGTCTGAGCCCTGGACAGTCCGCCCAGTACACCTTGTGTTGGTTTCTGACCCAGGACTTAATGGCTCCCCTGGCAGTGCTCTTTGACACGCCCAGAGCCGGTTCTGGTCCCATAAATTGTTCTGCTGACCATCTCTTCGGGAGACTGTCAGCTTCTTCATTGCCTTTAACCCCCGAGTGACCCGGCACCCAGAAGAGGGTCACCTCATTCTGCCCAGCCAGGTCGCTCGTCTCGTCTCGGCACTAGTAATACCTTACTCACACTTTGTTGCAAAGCAATCTACATGTGTATCGTGATTCCCAAATGTTTGTATATGCTTACTAATTTAATTTTAAGACGGCCTGTCTGGATACATTGTGGTCAGTGAATATGGTGTCTAGTAAAGACCATGACCGCTCTTCTATGCAAATTCCTAGCTCATTTTCTAGCCTCCATGCCATTAGAAAGAAAATTGCACTTTTCATTTCCGTAAAGTATTAATTTAGTAATTAAATCATACTTATAGAATAATACTCATTGTGTGTATGTCTTTTGTCATTTTTTCCACCGAGCGGTAAATTATTGCGGTATTTTAGTGTACCAGCTAAGGAATTACAGGGGCTTTTCTAAGTATTTCGGCGAATTTATATGTATTTCGGGGAATTTCGAGGTATCTCTGGAGAATTTCAAGGTATTTTAGGGAATTTCGAGGTGTTTCAGGGCGTTCTAAAAGTATATTGCATAATATTTCATAAAATCTTCCACAATTTTGCTACGTTGTACTAAAAGTCGCCGGGCAAAATAGCTCTTTAATTTTTCTTTGTGTGCATTTTTTTTCTTTTTTAAACGTTGAGATTATTTAAAAAGGCGTTGTTGACACCAAATTTTTTTTGATTATTTTATGATTATTTCGAGGATTATGCGTGGTTTTGTTCAAGAATGCCATTTTTATCTTTGTCTTTTACATTTTAACAACAACAAAAAAAGACCAAAGCATCTATTTTATATCAGTTTCGATATAAGTTTAGTTTTATTTTTTGCTTAAGAACATTTTGTGTTGTATTATGTTTTTTTAGTGAATTTTCTTTAAAAAAAATTCACTAATGAGGAGATCCCGACATGTGAATTTTGCAAAAATTTCTTCAAATGAGCGCTAATTAGGCCCCTAAGAACACATATCCGGGGTGAGTTTCAATTTTTATGTGTTTATATATATATATATATATATATATATATATATATATATATATATATATATATATATATATATATATATATATATATATCACACCGATAACTCAAAAAATAATGGGCCGATTTTGATTAAATTTGGTAAATAAATTCCCTTTGCAAATAGCTTGGATAAGTTCGTTAGCCAGAAAAATCTGCCAAGGTTTTCCTGGTAAATTTTATGTTTTCTTCCGAAAAAAAAATTATATCTCCGGAATTAACAAAGTAAGGGCAACCACGGGTTTATGGTCCTATACGTAAGTTACCCACCAAAATTTAGCCCCGTAGCTCAAAAGACAAAAAAGTTATAGGCAGTTAAAGAAAAATAAATTGGGGTTTTCCTCAAAACGTCAAAGTTGCGATTTAAAATGTCAAAATTGGCAACATTTAGGCAAAGAACTTGAATCCAATACGGGCTATGAAAATAAAATGTCTCAAGAAGGATGTTTTACAAACCCTGAAGTCTTTGTTTCAACCGTCATTGTCCTTCATTTTACTTATATATTTCCAGAAAATTCATTCAAATAGACCCTTTCTCTGATGCTTGGCAGTAGCCTTAGCTATAGAGTTTATTGTTTAATGGTATATAATTTTTGTCGAATTTTCGTAAAAAATCAATAAAGCTCAATATATCCGTTATTATACAAGATATAAAAAAATTGTATATATTAATTATAGGGTGTCTTGAGCTACATCTTAAAAAATATTTCTACAATCACAGGGTGGCGCATAAGTCGTTGGTGATACAAATTTTCTTTTTTTTTTAATCAAACACGCCTTATGTTGTTGCATTTTTGCATTTTCCATCTAAATATAATGCATGTTTGTAAGAAAAAAATTATGGACGCAGCAAGTGAGTTATGGTAGCGAATTTTATTTGTTTATGTAGAAATCATTGCTTGTGAAATTTTTGTAAAATTTTGGTAATTAGTACCTAATGTTTAATAAGTTATTGTAAGAAAAATGTTTTTGGATTTTCGCAAAAAAGTTGTTTACGTTTTTTTTTGTAAATTTTGTCGAAAAGCTTTTTGTAAATAATTATATCTTCGTAGGTGGCTAAATACCTTGAGGAAGTTCGTTGGCCAGGAAAAGCGGGCCAGTTTTTCGGGGATATTTTAAGTTAGTTTTCGAAAAATATTTGCCCTGTTTCCAGAAACAAAGTTATTTTGATAAAATGTGGTACATTGTTTCCACTATAGAGGTTATACTGGTAACCAAATTTGATGCCTGCTTTTCTTTAAAAAAGACATTGTTATAAAAAACATTTTTATGAAAATTCACTACCATAACGCACTTGCTGCGTCCAGAGTTTTTTTTGTTCTTAATTTATGGTAAATTAAAGTTTAATGTCTAATATTAATCTTTATTTTTTAATAAATTTTAAATAATAATATTTAACAATATATGTTGCACTGCTTCAGTCAATTATTATGTTTCGGTTAGAGTAAGCATTCACAGATATGTATGTATTTATTTGCGCTTCATTGCAGAATAACAGTCGAACACTTGTGACGTCACAAAATAAATTGAGTATTCCTGGGAATGTTAAGAGCGCTTTGGAATATTGCGTGGAATTTCAGGGAATTTTTCGGGAATTGCAGATAACTTAAACGAATTTACAGAATATTTCTAAAGTTTATGGGTATTTCGGGGAATTTAAAAGAATTTTGGGTAATATCGAGGAATTGTTTCCGAAAGGGGAATTTTGGTGCACATTTTTTTTGTGATTTGCCCCTCAGTGTGCACCAGCTAAATTTTACAAAACTGTATTTTACAAAACTGCATTTATAAATTACCTAATCCATCAATATTCAAACATATTAAGGTGTCACCATAGGTAGAACGTAAAAAGTGCCACGTATGCAATTCTTTTCATAGCACACAAGATGGTAAAAAGTGCATGTGCACATCAAAGAATAAAATCTCTCATAAAGCACTACAAGAGCGTTAGCTGCTTACTCCCTTTTGAGTAATAGCTACTTCCGATAAAAGTGTATATGTGTCAGAGTTACATAGACTCCTGCAGAGCTAGTGCTTTTTCATCTGCCCGAAACAAAACCACAACACTTTTAAAGAAAGATGGGACGCTATTATTTAAGGTATGTGGAGGTTGTTCTTTGTTAACCTAGCTTGCGCTTAAAGTGTTTGTATCAGCCACTGAAATAAATTCGGTGCAAATTCTTGCCAAATACTTCCGCTCATTAGGTTCGAAATACATTGTCACGCAACAGACATTAGCCGAATTCCTAATACTTCTTGAGAATTTTCTACGCCTCTTGTCTTTTAGATGTTTGTTTATCCCTTGCGTAACGTGCCGGATTTCGTGCTGTCTAAAACTGAGCGTTTCGGAAGGTATAAAAGTGTTGACACACATACGAAATTCTTTTAGAAAGTAGCGGAGTAAAGTAGCGAGTTTGGCGTTAGACACCTTGCATTAAAATATTTCTCCCTTGTGCGTTTCGAGTTTTTTTACTTTATATTTGGCTTTTCTAAATCGTATACAGTAGGTACGAAAGCAAAAAACTGTTGATTTAAAAGGCTGATTTTTTTTTCGATGTTATGCTGGCTTTAAACTTGTTCATTTAGCCACGGTCTCTTTAGCATTAATAACTTAATAGGTTATTGATTGTCTCTCTTCACCTATTTTTAAGTGTATGGTTCACTGATTACCCAACTCAAGTGACATACTGCAGGTAGCCACAAATGACTAAAAATCGTCGACGTTAAAGCAAGCGTAATTGTTTATAACAATTTTATTATCGTTTACTGTTTTATTAATAACTTACGTTGTTATAATTATAATAGGAAAGGAAGTAAACAGGGACACATTTTTTCACGTCAATGGAATCCATTATGACGACTTATTACGACACACTAGACGGCATCACTAATATGCAGGTAAAACATTAAGGCGGACAGTAGGACACGTTTACACAATTTAAAATCTGATAATATATAGTACAACAATACCAAGCCTTGCTTTCACATATAATTATTTATTTTTCGATAACTCCATGTATTTTACTTTCTTTTATAAAAACGATTATATGATCCATCTCTTTAGATTCTTTAAGTGCGTAGTAAAATGGAGAAGCTAAGCCTAAAGGAACATTTTTTGCGTAATGGAAATTTAGCATTTACTTAGTTATTTTTTTTGACAAATTTGTGACCATCAGAAAAACACACATTAGTTTGCTAAAATAATCGACCCTGAACCTCCAAAGACAGGGAAAATATCAGTAGGCAATATGTTTCAAACGAAGTAGGCACTACATTCGCTTGAAACATACTGTATAATAACTGAAATGTATTTTATGCTTGGGTTATTTTATTTGTAAAATGCTTCTCTATCTATTCTTAAAATACGTTTACTACACTGCACCCGAATAAATGCAGGGATTAATAAAAGAACTCATATAAATTTGTAAGGTGGTAAGTGTAATCTTTATTTTAAATTATCACTGTCGCCTTCTTAATTATGAACTGAAATTATTATCTTGTCGTCCTTATGGTACTCACTTTTATTTAATTTAAGAGCAAATAGGTCGGTCCCCTGAATGGACCATCTCATTTGCCGTGCATTTCATTTCCGCCCTTAGGTTATATTGTTAACGTGTGTCTTCATTTAAGTGGCTGAGTGGGGCCATTATTCTTAAGGCCCGAGCAGAATTGCGAGTATAAATTGAATTAAACTCTCTTGGATTTCGGAGATTTTCCCTTTCGATTTGTGAGCACAGGTGTGTATTCTAAGGCGCTTATCTTATCTAACAATTATGTAGTTATTCCCCGAGCGACTATAAACACTTACGTCGTTCTGGTTCACAAGCCTCCCACGCTTACCCAGCAGTTTTGCAGAACTGAGCTACTAACGATAACATAACTAAATCCCAATGTTGTTTCCTGATAACATTGTGGTAGACTCGTTATAGTGTAACATGGCAATAAACAGAATTTACATTCTTTTTATTTGGAATTTTGCTACTTTTCTAGCTAATTGAAAAGCACTTAGGTTGAGAATAAAATAAGCACACTTAGAGAATTCAAATCACCACAACACATTTTGAAAACCCTAACGATAGTTTCACTAGCCAAATTAACTTCATCGGAGGATGGATAATTCTAAATATCTTATATCCACAACTTTATCATATTCTTCTTCAGGTAGTCGGTCACTAACGATTTAGGGAGGCTCAACGACATAAATATTAACATATTTCCTTTGGCGGAAACATCTAAAATGAATATCTGTCGGACGTGCTTCTGCTGGTATTTTTTGTAAAGTAATTTATCAGCAGACTACCCATAGATGGCGGAACCAGATACATACACGTTTTATTATTACTATATTTAGCAATATATATATATATATATATATATATATATATATATATATATATATATATATATATATATATATATTTGCGAAGGCGTTTAACTGTCCTGGTCCATTTTTTATTAATTTTAGATTCTCCTCATTTACGTGGTGATTATTATCCCAAATATGTCGGGCAATGGAGGATCTGTCTACAGTAGGGGAACATGTTGTACCTTGCACTCATTCCTGATTAAACAATTTTTTCATGAAGAATAAACCCTAGTCAGAAGCTTCTTTTGGCGCGATGGATAGGGGGCGATATTTTATACATAATAGTTTTTTTAAAGGTTAGAACGATTCAAATTCGATGAGAAAAAAGCTTAATTTGAAAAAGTGTATTTGTGTCCAAGGTACAACAGAAGTGATGTACCTCAGACCTAAGACCGTTGTACCTTGAACATGTATCTAATAAATTAGATAGTTTTCGGTATAAAATTTTATTTAGACCTCCTTATATGTAAAAAACAATTTATAATGCAAAATTAACTTCATATTCGAAAACATTATTTTGAAAAATATTTGAAAAATGAACATTTATGTTAGAAATCAGTTCGAGAAGAAAACTGTTTTTCACAAATTTGAGTTATTTCTCCAACCTCGTAGCTGTCTCTTTTGGAACATTTCTTCACTGGGGGATTAGTTTTCTGAATAATGTCCACCCATAGATAGAACATTGAGTCCACTTTTTCCGGCCAGTTCCAATTATTCATGGTTGGCTCCATTGCCGTTACAATGGCTCCTTCGTCGCTTGTTTCCACTATCCTACCTGGAAAATATTTGGCTTCATATATTAAAATGATGAAATCTCCCACTTGGTGTCCTCCATCCTGCCCAGATGTCTCAGTAGCACTGGAGTTACAAACAGCTTCTTCTGATTCCGAAAAGTTCAAGGGTCCAACAGAATCTTTAAAATTATGCACTGAAAACTGATCTGACATAGAAGAATCGGAAGATACTAATACCTTGCGCTTAACTGCGATTTTCTTTGAAATTGTTGTTGTTTTCTGAGACGGAACTCTTGTTTTATTTAGTTTAGCTTGTTTTAATAATTCTATTCTGAGTTTTTCGGGGGCGTCCGTCAATATGCGAGAACGTCCTTTTTCACGACCTCGATGAGTGATTTTTCATGGTGCGGCTTTTGGATGTGGCCTAATCATAACCGGAGAAATCAAGGCAGAAGTTGAGGCAACTGGTTCACTGAAATTAAGTTGAGTCAAAGATGAAACTGAAGTTGATGGAAAGCTAATATCTTAGGGATTATCTTGAACTATTGTTGTTGGGTCTGGACGATCAGTGACATCTGCTAGAGAGAATTCAAAATCCTTGAAAATATTCTCATTCAGAGGAACGAATCCAGTTACCTGAAATCCCTGAACAATATTTGTTGCTGTAAAAGCTACTGGAAATGCTTTTCCCACCAGTGGAGCAAGATCATAGATTGTTGCCGGTTTTCCAGCATTTCCTGGAGTGATCATGAATTCATTCATTGCAGTGTTGAAATATGTTTTAAATGGCCCAAATACGGGTCTATCTAAAGGCTGCATTTTATGACTCGTATGTGGATGAAATGTTACTAAAATCACTCCTTTATCCTTGGCTAATTGAATAACGGGAACTGAAATATGGCTTTCATGGTTATCCATCAATAAAATGCAAGGAGATTTTTTTGACGACTTTACATATTTCAAAAAGTGTTTGAAAATTTCAATGAACCACCCAGACTGATACGCACCACCAATTGTCCCTGGTGGAGCTCCAGTTATTACGGATTCCCTGAAATTCACTCTTGGGAAAATAAGCATTGGTGGAATAAAACCACCTCCAGCATTGACTGCAGCTATCATAGTGATATCTGTGCCTCTTTCTGCACTCGTCATTGTACCAACTTGCTTGTATCCTTTGGTAGCAAGTATTTTCAGAAGAACATGAACTGTGGACAGCCCAGTTTCATCGCAGTTCCATATGTTCACTGCCGGCAAAGGGGGACATTTTTGCAAAGCCACTTTATAATTTTGGAATGTCAGTGCAACATTGGTACGGCTGAAAGCAGTTGATCTTGCTAAGCTGGTAGCTTCTGGTTTCCGAAGGGTTATCTCATCTTTATATTTCGTTCTGAGGAGGCGCAGCCAAAATTCACCTGCCATTCTGACATTATCCCAGCTGGAAGGATATTTTTTCCGATTTTCTGCCGCAAAATTCACGAACATACCTCAATGTGAGTCCATACTGCAATATTGCTGCTTGTTTTATATAGTCCACGAGCATAACTTCTTCTGTTTTGTTGAAAACTTTCTGGGTAGCATTATTGTTACGCCAGGTGTAGTTTTCATCATCGTTTTAATAATGTTGAAGATGTCGACGTATTGTGCTTCTGTTCAATCCTGTATATTCTGCAGCACTGTATAATGTCATTTTATTTTTATAAATTAATTTAATTGCATCTGTGAGTATTTCAGGATCTGGCTCAGCCCTTTTTACACCTGTTCGACTGCGTGGCATATTAAGAGTTACAAGAAGCCAGGCAACATTAACTGCAATAAAGCAGAGAACATGATTCATAATTTGTACTTAACCGTAATTTGATGATGAAACACCGTTATAGTGTTGCACCTTGAACATATCACAATCGATGTACCTAAGACGTATGATGTACCTTGAACATGTCCAAGGTACATCGTATGTGGTATGTTCAAGGTACAACACCGTGCCGGTGTATCATAATCAAACTATAGAAAATTTTAGGTTAAGAATAGATTATGTCTGACACAAATAGTTACTAGCCAAATGAGTATTCCATCGCCCAAAAAAAGATCCAGTTCATTACATTAAAGACAAAAGATATATGTGTATGAAACGCACTGCACTGCACACTCACACGATTATCGGTGAACAACTGAAACACATATGACGACATTGCAGGTTGCCTAATTCAAGATTCTGTCCCTCACAGCCATCCACAAACATCCGCGGAATTCAAAATAAAGAGATCTGTTCAAAGTACAACATGTTCCCCTACCGTATCTTGATTGTGCTAAATGTTGTTTGAACCTTATTTCAATAGATCTTTTTGTTTGTCCGACGTATTTAAGATCACAATCTTTACAACTTATTTCATAGTTTACCGAAATTTTGGCCATACTATCCTTGTGTTTTGGGTAAATAAGATTTTGCAATATCTTATACCTATCCTGAGGCGTGCTTTTTGAAAGTTTATTTTTAATGTTGCGAATTTTAACACAGCGTTATTTGTAACAATACGAATTTCACCAGATGCATTGCATTTAACGTTGCTTAGTTCTGAATTATTATTTAAGGTCTCTGATCAATATCTACATACGGTGATGCCGATTAAATGCCAAAAAAAAACTAGTAGAGCTGCAGTTTTAAAAAAATAGCATCTAATATTTTCCCAACGTCATGCATTTTAAATGGTCTTTTGCGTAGAATCTACATATAGGATCTTTTTTTATAAAATGCTAATTTTATGTCTTTGATTAAAATCTACATCATGCTATTCCCAGGTAACGCCTATTAAATGCTTACAGAAAATGAACACAATTCAATTCTCAAAAACAGCGTCTATTATTTCTCATTTTCTCAGAGTTTTAAATGGGCCCCTCTCTATGATCCACATATGTAAGGATTTTTATGAAAATCTATATCAATCTATATTTACCCTAGAATCCATAAACCGGGTCTCTCAGGCCCGGAGAGATTTTGGTTATTTATAATTTGATTGAGATAATTTCAAGCTGCTTGTGCACTTGGATATGCTCTAGATAGGTCTTTATTTAATACATACTTGAATCAAAAGCCTTCAAGTGTACTTGATTGGGTTAGGGTATGTTATATTGTGAGTGGGCCATAACGGTCCCTTCAGTGCGACGGTAAGGTCTATTGTGGCGCACGCATAATTGTCTTATTCAACAAATCCAGCCTCCTACATAAGTCGTCAATTTTTGTGGGCGAAAGTTGACCCAGATCTTCCGGTGCAAGTTGTGTCTTGCCGAAGAGCTACTGATTTTAGTAGGCATCAGGTCTTAGAGTATTCCCAGAGCCTCATGACTTTCAATGTCATCGAGGAGTCCGGTCCTTCCCAAACCGATTGCCTTTGGCATGCTGTAAGTCGTTTGTTTCAATATGTACGTTGTCCGCCTAGATTCTCTCTCCAGACAAATGTACAAAGGTGGAATGTTTAGGAGGACTTTTAGAGCGGCTGACATAGGGCCGCTTATCGCGCCACCTATCATCAAACAAGCTTTTCTTTGTAGCTGAGCCAGTGTGGCCCTCGCGATACCACGAAGTACCTTAGCCACCAAACTATAGCTCCGTAGGTTATCATTGGTCTGATAACCACTACATAGAGCCAGTACATGTGTTGTGGGTTTGTTCCCCAGTTATCTCAACAGATTCTACGGCATGTCTCCAGGGCCAGTTTTGCCCCTGCAGATTACATTCTCTAACTGTACGTTCCAGTTGAGCTTCTTATCTAGAGTAACACACAGATATTTCGCCTGTTCCATATATGGAATTGTTTACCTCATAAGAATAAATGCTGTTATTTTGTCCAACCTTCTTTGTCTGATAAATGGAACAATGATGGTTTTGCGGGTGTTCACAGACATATGCTCCCTCCGGCGCCAGTCATCTACTAAATGTGGTGTCTCTTGAAAAGTATTTGAAAGTTCTTCTTCATTTTTCTCTAACCATTATGACAAGATCATACGCATACGTCTGGACTTCAACCTGCCACAGTTCCACGATAGCCACCAGATTGTCCAAAAGGAAGGACCAAAGAAGGGGATAACACTCCTCCCTGCGGGCACCCCTTTGCAGAATCGAAGCTGAACATCTCCCTCCGCAACGTGGTAATAATGACTTTCCATTAGAGACCCGTATGAACACAAACCAATCTTCCAAAGCTCGTCTACTAATAGTTCCTATAAAACAAGTATCGACTTACCCGGCTAAGAGTTATTATAATTTTGTACGCACTGTTGCACGGAACTGTTCTGTGAAAGCTTAACGCCGCATTAACTGCATGATGTATAAAAGTCATATGCATCTAGTCAACTTGTGAGACATATATAATAATGGCATCCAAAAGTAATGTCAAAAGCGTGATGTCAGCTACGAAGAAATACTGTTGCAGTGGGCCGCTGAATGTGATGATCTATCTTATGAAAAAATTGTTATATCAAAAGCACAAAATGATGGCACAGACTTACTTTCGAATTGTGCCCTGTGGGTCCGGGGACTAACTAAAAGAATAGGCCCAAGGTAACTCCTCCTGCCTGTCGTAAAAGGAAACTAATTGCAATCAAACACTGGCGGGGGTCTTGTCCATGTGGGCCTGGAGGGAGGAGGATATCTCTGGGGAGTGATGTACACCCGGATTTTGAGGCCTCCACTCTGGGCTTAGAAATGGACGTTTGCCCGCGCTTGATTGTTACGCGGGAGCGGGGTTCCGGATGGGTGCCGCCTTGGGTTGAGTGCTGGCGGGTATCGTGTGTCTAGACGACCCGGAGGGGGTTGACAACTCTGATGAGTGGTAAACACCCGGAGTTTGGGGCCTCCACTGTGTGCTTCGGGACGGACGGACGGCCTCGCTTGTGCGATGCTCGGGAGCGGGGCTCGATGGGATGTCGCCTTGAGTCTAGCACTGGTGGGTGTCGGGTCTAGACGAACCCGGAGGAGAGCTGAGATCTTTAGGGGTGGAATAAAACTAAGGGTTGAGGCCTCTTCTGTGAGGTTCGAAATGGACCAACGACCTCACTTGAAAGCTGCTCGGATGCAGGACTTCATGATACTGCACCGAGTCAAACACGGATGTCTGGTCCAGACAAACTCCGAGAGAGGTTATCTCTCTTTGAGCTTTGAGACGGGCAAGCGACTTCGCTCAGATGGCAGTACATCTGTCTAACAAAGTTTCACCTCGCAGGTGTCGTCTCGGAAGTTCGATTTGTTGTGTGAAATTTAAGCTAATGCTGGCAGGTGTTGGACCTGGACGAACCCGGAGGTGGCTGGGGTCTCTAGGGGTGGATTACACCTGGAGACTTGGGCCTACTCTGTGAGCATCGATACAGGCTAACAACCCTGCCTGGATGCTGCTCGAGGGCGGGAATTCATAACACCGCCTCGAGTCAATGAAACACTGACGGGGGTCTGGTGCAGGTGAGGCTGGGGGAGGCAGACATCTCTGGGGAGTGATATACACCCGGAGTTTGGCGCCTCCACTGTGGCCTCAGAGACTGAGAATTGGCTTCGCTTGATTGTTACTCGGGAGCGGGGTTCCAGATGATACCGCCCTGGATTGAGCCCTGGCGTGTGTCGTGTATCCAGACGTCCCGGGGGCTCTGATCTCTGATGAGTGGTAAACACCCGGAGTTTGGCGCCCATACTGTGTGCTACGAAACGGACGGACGGCCTCGCTGGGGTGATGCTCGGTGTCAGGTTTGGAGGAGCCTGAGGGGAGCTGAGATCTCTAGGGGTGGATTACAACTGGAGATTAGATGCTGCTCGAGAACGGGACTTCATGATACCGCCTCGAGACAAACACTGACGGATGTCTGGTCCAGATGAACTCGGAGAGACGTTATCTCTCTTTGAGCTTCGAAACGGGCAAGCGACTTTACTCAGATGGCAGTACACCTGCCAAACAAACTCTTACCCTCAAGAAAAGTTCAACTCCCTCAGAGAGCTGGAATTGATGGGTAAAATCTAAATAATTAGACGTGAGCCACAATAGATCTAGGGTCGCGGTGGAGGGACTGAAATAGCCCACTCACAATAAAATATAATCTAATCTACTTTCGAATTGGTTTTTGGCAAGTACTCTGGATCCAGTAGTGACGACGGTGCCGATATTTCAGAGGATGATGCTGACGATATTTGTAATCCAAACTCTATTTCAACGGGTAGTTACACTAATTATAGTGGTCTGTAGGGGGTGGAAGGGGGTGTCTGGAACGTCTGGCAAAAAATAAAATTCAACCACATAACAGTTTTCGGTGTGCGCCAGGACTGGAAAGAGAGCATAGGGCTGCAACAGCAAAAGAAGCGTTTCAATTATTTGTAACTGCAGTTATTATACAAGAGATCGTGAATTGCACTAATTTAGAAGAGAAAGAGAAAACCGTGGAGAGATGTAACCGTTGATAAGCTTATATATATATATATATATATATATATATATATATATATATATATATATATATATATATATATATATATATATATATATATATATATATATATATATATATATATATATATATATATATATATATATATATATATATATATATATATATATATATATATATATATATATATATATATATATATATATATATATATATATATATATATATATTCAGAAAGATTTCCGCGGTCTTTAATGTGAGACATGCTTGGTTCTCGGGTTAAACCGCGTCCAGATATTATGGAAACTCGACGTTTCGGCTCCTGTTTTGGAGTCATTTTCAAGAGGTAAAGGAAATATGTAAGGACACTCTAAGGCCTCAATCTGCCTACTCCTTAGAGTGGTGGACAAAGGTAGGTAAAGGAAATATGTAAGGACACTCTAAGGCCTCAATCTGCCTACTCCTTAGAGCGGTGGATAAAGGAAGGTTGGGTTGTTGCAGCTCGATTACGGGGCCTCAATCTGCCTACTCCCCAAATCTCGCCGGAGATCGTCTGTGAGGTCTCAGTGTGTTCAACCCTAGGCCTCAGAGATATCTGAGATCTGATCTCTCTGAGGCCTAGGGTTGAACACACTGAGACCTCACAGACGATCTCCGGCGAGATTTGGGAAGTAGGCAGATTGAGGCCCCGTAATCGAGCTACAACAACCCAACCTTCCTTTATCCACCGCTCTAAGGAGTAGGCAGATTGAGGCCTTAGAGTGTCCTTACATATTTCCTTTACCTACCTTTGTCCACCACTCTAAGGAGTAGGCAGATTGAGGCCTTAGAGTGTCCTTACATATTTCCTTTACCCACCTTTGTCCATCACTCTAAGGAGTAGGCAGATTGAGGCCTTAGAGTGTCCTTACATATTTCCTTTACCCACCTTTGTCCACCACTCTAAGGAGTAGGCAGATTGAGGCCTTAGAGTGTCCTTACATATTTCCTTTACCCACCTTTGTTCATCAGTCTAAGGAGTAGGCAGATTGAGGCCTTAGAGTGTGCTTACATATTTCCTTTACCTCTTGAAAATGGCTCCAAAACAGGAGCCGAAACGTCGAGTTTCCATAAATTCTGGATGCGGTTTAACCCGAGAACCAAGCATGTCTCACATATATATATATATATATATATATATATATATATATATATATATATATATATATATATATATATATATATATATATATATATATATATATATATATATATATGCATGAACAAGTAAACGACATAATGCAGGAAGCTCATCAACAATTACACGTCTCTAGGGAGCAATGGAAACCAAAGTTTTTTTAACGACAGGATATGAGTCTTTTCGATTTTTAGAAAGAAGGTCTCTTTCTCAATACAGCACTAAAAAACGGGTTCCATAAGAAAAAAAAATAGCTTTCTTAAAAATTACCTCTTTCGGTGGGTCTTTATTCAATTTCTTGTCAAGTTACTTATTAGTCTGTTTGTCTGTATTTGTCTGTTGTCTGCAGTTTGTAACATTTTAGAGAGCCTCACATCAGAAAATTGAGAACTATTACAATTTAATAATGATTATTATTATGACAGAATTGAGCAAAAAGCTAGGATTTGAAATAGTAATGATGGTGGGTTACGAGAAGTGAAGTTTTAAAGAAGTGTGCATGCCTTTTAATAAAGTGTATTTTATGGGTCACAGGTTAATAAGGGATATGTTTCCAAATTATTGGAAAAATTTTACGAAACTTTTAGTGTAAAAGATTAACTAACAACTGGAAGACCAAAACCACCTGTGGCTGGTAACAACGCATTAGATGTATTGTTGTTTTGTATAAAAACCTTTATTTGTCTGCAAATTAAGTTGCTGCATTACACAATGTTTCGCAAAAATCTGTGATAATTTTCCTAAGAAAAATGTTTTACCCGTAAGTAGTACAAGTATTTGTAGATGGCAATTTTGAGAGGCGTGTTGAATTTTGTAATATAGTGGCCCAGTTACGTAGTCTAGTCTGTGTGCGTCTTTGAGCTTTGAAGGTACTCTAGGCGAAATGCGTCCCCGTGTCTTCCTGATTAAATTTTAAAAAATAACTATAACAAAGAAAAATGTTCCAAAAAAAAAAATTAGAAAGAAACTACAACAAAAAAAAAGACAAATTAGAAAGAAAAAAAAAATAAAATAAAAAGAAAACTAAAATAAACAAAAATACAACAGCAAAAAGAAATATGTTAAATGGTAAGATGATTTTGGTGCTTAGACTAGTTACTTATATTTAGAGAATAACATAATGGTTGGAGCTACGGTGAAATAGTGTGTAGAAAAATATGGAAGTGAATAACCTAACGTACAACCGGAAAATAAACTCAAAGAATGGGCTAATGGAAAATTATCCGCAGCCAAAATAACCATGAAGAAAAGGTAGATATAAAGAAGCGTCAGTGCTTTTTCATGAAATGTATCCCATCGGTCACCAATAAATCAAAAGCATGTTTCCAATTATGTTTAATAAAAAATTAGGGAAACGGGTAGTGTAAAAGATAAAGTAACAATCGCAAGACCAAAACGGCTGCAGCTGGTAATAAGACATTAGATGTATTCCTGTTTTTTATGAAAGCCTTCATTTGTCTGCAAATTGAGTTGCTATTTTACACAATGTTTTACAAAAATATTTCGTGAATTACCTAACAAAAAAGTAAAATTTCACCTGTACGAAGTACAGATGGCACAAGAACTTGTGGCTGATGATCTCGCGAGGCGAGTTAAATTTTGTTATATTATTCTAGGCAAATTTAATGAAAATCCGGACCTTGGTAGAAATATTCTTTTTTCGGATAAAGTTACTTTTATCATTGATCTCAGCAAAATCCACATTGGATGCTGGATGCACACACCCAGTGATTACAAAAAATTTATGTATGGGCCGGTATAAGCAGTATTACTGATCCGTTCTTCATTAAGGTAAATCTTCTATTTGAAAAATATTTAAATTTATTGTTAGAAAAAATTATACCTGCTGTGGTTGCAGTAGGCCCAGTTAATGAAGTTTTCTTTCACCAAGATGGAGCTTCCAGCAATTTTGGGCGATGCGTTCGACAATATTTGGCTTAAGATTTTGCAGAAAAGCGGATTAGGTGCGATGGGGCTCTTGAATGTGCTCTCCACATTTGACGACCTCTGCATGAATGCAATATTGGCGAAACACGACGGATTGTGCATTCCACCTTAATTCCGAGTTCAATTGTGTATTGATAACAATAGACAACATTTTAAACGTATAGCTGTATCGTGTTACACGGCTTACAACCTACAGATTCCTTATAATTAGTTAAATAACACCATTGCCGCATAACAGCACCTTCTCTTTCTCGGCTAATAATATCCTGTTAGTCGATGAAATTTAGCGACATCGATTTATCAGGGTCGTAGTCAATGAAATGCCACTTTCTTAGTCGAGAAACTTTAGAATATTCTCAAAGCTGACCATAGAAACTCGGATAATCTCTTCGGGCTCTCGGTTAAAAATTCTTAAATTCGACTTTCGTTTACGTTCGTACTCTAGATAAAAAGGCCTATATAACTCACCTGCCTCCACAGGAGCTCTCTTCCGACTAAATCATATTCAAAGTTAAGATGACCAAAGTAATTATGAGCTGAGAGAGGAAGCATCATGCTCATCTGGGCTGCCCATTTTGAAGGAAACTGTTGAAGACATCTTGATGAAGACACCTGTTTTATGCTGATGTGAACGTTCCGCCTGGAAAATGTAACAAGACCGGCACCAACGAGACACTCAGGACTTGGAGACACTAGAGCCAAGCAGAACCCTGTCATAGTTCTGGGCAACCCTAAACAGTCCCACAACCTTTTGACCGGTCTCGCTGGCCCTGAACAGCAACAAACTCTGCATCTCTACTGGGCCTCCACGAAACACCACCTCGGAATAAAAAGTTAAGTACTTGGTTCATATGCTTTCTTTGTTTTCACTTTAAATTGGAATAATAACTGCCATCATTTTCATATATAACGCTTTGAATTATATAAACCCATTTTTAGTCAATAAATAATAATATTCGAGTCTTGCTTTTTATTTGTGTATTTGACGTCACCTGCATTATAAGGCCCGAATCCACCTTTTTTTATTTGCACTAAATGGTGGCTCACGGGTAACTAGCTAGGTCATCTCCTTTTATAATCAAAATTTTAAAAATTCTTTGTCATTATATTTTAAATAAAATAACCATTTACTACTAGTGTTATATAGTTAGTTAATAATTATCATTGGAGCTTTATCTTATTTTTGTTTTGTCAGTTTCTTTTAGAATGAAAGTTAATTTTTCTCAATTCTTCTAAGGAACCCGATTAAAATTTTATAGTGCCGTATCAAGAAAGAGATGCCCTTTCAGAAAATACAAATCCATATCTTACCATCTACAAAAAAAAAACTAGCTACCGTGGCATCGAAGTTGTTTACGTAAGGGAAAATTGAATATCACAAGATTGTAGCAAAAAATTTGTGAAAAAACTTTTCTAAGACATTTTTTTCTAAACAACCATTATCTCAAGAAATACAAGTACATTTCCATACTTTTTTCTAACCCTGTATATATGAAGATAATATAAATTTGAACTGGCCATATACGTGGGTGCCAGAGGTTCTAGTTCGCGCCCATTTGAAGAATTTTCCAAAAGTCGCACTATCGTGACCTTTCTGTTATTGAATTTTGTCAATACAAATTTACTAACAAAATGACACTACATAACATAAATAACTGTAAAACATAAAGGGATGTCGTTAAAATAATTACATAGCAGTTTACATTAATGCTAGTTTTATCCGAATCCAATTCCAATTGTTCTCAAAATTTGAATAATTTAAATGGTTCCGCGTGTAACAATCTAACACCATTTACACCAGATTATATACAGTTGCTTTGAAATATATTATGCATTATTACCAGCAAATGTAATATAATAACTCCCGGAACACCGGAACAAGCGTGAGCAGCTTTGCGTAGGAATGAATAGTTATTATAGCTCACCCTTCTCCCGACAGTCATAGCTCCACTACCTTCTTATCATACATAGGGAAAATTAAACACCATCTCTCATCCTGTGGCTTGTATAACAGCACAAATGAGGATTGTTGAGGAATACACATATCTTTCAACAAGGCAATATTGTCTACACTTTCGCTATATATTTGGCATTTCACGCCGCGTACGCACGTGCGTGAATTTGTGTATAGGAACAAGCATCTCGTAGCAAGTTGCCGGGAATGGGAAAAGTTTTCATGGAGCGTTGCCTTAAAGTCACAACTTGGTTCATTAAATTCAGATTTTGGTTCAGTTATAACAGTCCTAGAACAAGGCAGGGATTGCATCATATTTACAAATATGTTTGCGGAAACCCGCAAAATAAGACGATGAAATGGTTGGATCCAATCTGGGATACACTCAAATTTTATGTTTCTAATTTTATCTGCATCACTTGGCTTTTGTTAATCAACTTGATGTGAAAATATATTTAGCCCTGATATAATTGAATAAACCAATTGGTAAAATGCAAGAGGCTTTGTGTTGTATTAATTTAGACAAAGCGTATAAAATGCCTTGTTGTCTACAAAAGAGTCAAAAGTCTCGACTCCGGAAGGGCGTCATGTACCGAATTTTTATAAAAATTCTTTTAATGTCACATTTTTCTTATTCTAAATATAAAACATCAAATGTGGTAGATAGTATAACCTTTACAGTATAACCCATAATATATTTTATTTAAATAACTTTATTGTCAAATAAACTTAAAATTTTCCCGAAAAAATGTTCCTATTTTCCTGCACAACGGACCTATTTAACAATTTTAGTCCCACTTTTTTCATCTTCCCTGGAATAAAATAATATAACTGTTTGCGTTAATTAAGTATACAAAAGACCTAATTAAATCACATTACAAACATTTTTTTTGTCAAACTCTAGTGGTGGGACAATATGATCCCATTAGTATTTTTCAGTGGGTTATATAGTATGTCCCATAGGTGTAAAAGAAAACATTACTGAAAACTTTATTCAATATAATAGCACATAACTCAGAACTTATATATCGTATTCAAATCAAGTATTGCATTTATTTAAGGATGATACGCTGCAAAACAATTCTTGCATAGAAGCAATTGACACATTCTGCATTCTGCATTAAGGGTTTTGTTCTTTTCTCTGATTTATGCTGAGAAAATCTTGTGCAATATCGACGCGTTTTACCTTCAATAGGGATATGATCGCCAACATTAATCATAGTTCTGGCTTTCTTTAATGGTCTATCTGTAGATCTCTTTCTTACATAAACTTGAGAGGCAGACTTTCCCAACTGAATGATCTCTTTAGCAAAGCTTATAACGAAATCGATGAAAAGTGTGCTTGGTCTGTAAAGCTCGTTGTATATTATCCAAGAGTTCACTGGAGCAACCATATTAACCTTACGAAGAAAACTTACTTCCACCATTCACCAGATTTTCGGTCGAGGTCATACAAAGTCGAAATTTTGTCTCCTAAGTCAATATCTGTCATGAAATCGTTGTAAAATTTGATGGCTTCTGGATAAGACACATTGTTTATGGTACCATTTTTTCCTTTACGTTGTACTGTGGTCTTGTTGTTTCCATGAAAGTTGCTCAGTAGTAACAGTTCCTTTTGTGTCTTGCTATCTGACGCAAACTGTGCCTTGTGCACAACCAACAAGCAACAAAGCATCCATCTAGCTGGTGATATCCTTTACCAGCATATATATTCATATAATTGGTGTGGCCAGTAATAAAATAACTTTTTACCAAAATTTTTATCCTACGTTTTGTGGGTTTTACAGGGAACTATTGTTTGATTCGAGAGCGCCCCTTCGATTTTACCATACTTTCAACAGCTCTTCCAGAGGAATTTGATCTAGATTTTTGGAAAGCTGATTTCAAGTAATTGACCAATTCGTGAACATAATATGGTTTTGACATGTTTTGTTTTTCTGGATCATTGAAATACAGTATAGCAAGCAACAGTGTAAATCTCTTTCTAGAAATACTGTTTTTTCAGTGATTTCCCACACATGATTTTGTCAACCAATAATACACCAGGTAACTTAATATAGCTCATAACTAAAGAGTCCCCCAAAAACAATTGTGATCTCCCAAACATCTGAAACAAAAAGCGGAATCACTCCAAAAGCCACAAAAATAATAACAGAGTTATGCGCTGGGTAGGTGTTTCGACAACTAAGTTGTCTCCATCAGTAGCTGTCGCTAAACTAGCTGTATGAACAAAATTATCCTATTGATTTACCTAAACCACAAAAATTACGCAATCCCGATGATGCAATACCGGATGACTCAATACCGGATGATGATGCATAACTGGATGATGAAAAACCAGATGATGCAATAACGTATGATGCAATATCAGATGCCTCAGTACTGGATGATAACACCGGATGACGTAATACCGGGTGACGTAATTCAAGGACTATTGTTTTGTCACTGGATACGCCCGACCGGTTGTGTCGATGTTCAAAGCAACCATGGATTATTTCGTGGTATTTAAAAACGTGCTGAAATGACCGGAGCCATGTCTGAATTCATCAAATTCTGTGTATTCACTTTGCGGATATCCAATCTTTCCGAAGCATCTAACTTGAGATAATCCCTGGTTGCCTTCAACAACTTAAGATTACTTTTGCCTATATTATGCCTTAAGTCGATCATATGTTGGGCAACGCTAGATTATTCCGCTCTACTGAATATAAAATGAGCTATGGGCACTTTGAATCTTGTTGTTAATGATCTCCGCGTTTGCCCGATATAGATTTTCTCGCAATTATTACAAGATATTTTATAAATGGCCGATTTTTGTCGGAAGTCAATAGTATTCTTTGGCACACCCAAAAGGTTATTCAATTTATCAACTTTATATACCACTCTCAAGTCGTTATCTTTAAATATTTTCCCTAACCCTTTTGTAAGTAAAGGCTTGAAAGGAAGTAGAGCGAACTTTTTGGGTAGCTCATGGGATTGAGGTTTCAATGCCTTAATGTTACTAATCGACATTTTCCACATATGCTTAGTAACTAATCTATCCACAATGTCTGGAAAGAAATCGTTACAAATCCCAATATCTATAATGTTCATCTTTGAATTGTATCGCCTACTGCTGAGAGAAAAACTGGGTAAACCCAGAACAAAAAAGCTCACACTCGAAATTTTGTGACCGACAGGATGATTTGAATCTGATGGTATAAAGCGATTTGTAGAAGTTTTTTTCCTATAAATATCAAATTCTAACATATCTATATTTTTGATGACAAGACTATCAAGGAAGGGTAATTGGTCGTTGTTCTTCATTTCGTTAGTAAACTTGATTGAATGGAATCTACTGTTCAACTTATTAACCAAATTATTGATGTTATCTCTGCTGGGGTCAAATATGGCACAAATATCATCGACATATCTCAACCATACCCTCGGAAAATACTCCACTCAGCAAAGTAACTCCAAAATCGGCTAATAAAGAGTTCGGCAACGAAGGGGACAATGGGTTTCCCATTGTGGTTTCCTCCGTCTGCCGATAAAACTTCCCGCCGACTCGAAAGAAACTCTCAGGCATGCATAGTGAAGTTAACTTTATATATTCCCCCACCTGCATGTCCGATAGCTGGTTATCATGAAGCATGTCCTGAAGATACTGAAGCGCTATATCGATAGGGATGCTGGTGAGCAACAACTTAACATCAAAATATATCAATAGTTCATTTGGTTTTAACTTCATATATTTGATTCTATTAATGAATTCTATGGAATTTTTCACCGAAAAGCTAGGAGTCTAAATCCGCAATGTACTGAGCTCCTTCGATAATCATCTGGAAAGTTCAGAATTCGTTTTTCCCCAACATCCATTTTAGTTACCTTGTTTTCCTTTTTCTTATCCTAAATTTATTAGTCGTTTATTTGTACGCTCTGTGATAAAAATAAAAACTATTTGGAAACAATTTTTTAAAGATTTCAACGGGTTTTCCACTCTTCTTTATACTATTATCTATCTCACAAGTATTTATTGCAGGTATATAGAATCTTGGATTGAAATGATTTGATGTATTTGGCCATATAACTGTTCGTTGGCTTGCTCTTGGATATCGTAAATCCCATCCACATAATTCATTTCTATAGCTCTAACCTGATTTTTGTCATTGTCACTATACTGTTCCTCAGGTTTAGATTCCGATTTTTCATTGTATTCAGAAGAACTGATTTCAGGATGAAATCTGCGTCCCTATCATCATCTGTTTCAAATGCATCTTTAGTGCTTTCAATTTTCTGATAGGTTTTCAGCAAAATACTCCAATTCGCTTCGTGTTAGTTTTCATCCCGCCATACTGCAATAAGCACCACTGGATTATAAATATCCTGGTCATATACACCAATCGGACATATACGTCCCAGCAATAAAAAAATGCAACCATATTTTCAGGATATTTTTGCTGACATATATAGTTAATCGTATGTGTGTGTTTGTGTCTTTAACGTCGGTTTATTTCTGCGACTATGGCCAATCGCCGGGGCCAGGAAGCAGTTTCACCTCACTATCCTGGAAATTTTGCCGAACCCCTACCTTTATATAAGAAGGCTTTTCTTTAACGTAGAAGCGTAATCTTTAACGTACCCAACATCGCATGGACACGGGACCTACGGCTTAATGCCCCCTCCGAAGTGCGGAACGTTCGGACATTCAACTTGATCAAATACAATGCCACAACCTCGGTTGATGTTAATTGTACAGTATGTACTGAGAAAGTTAAATGGAGAACCCTGCGACGCAGGTGGCCATTAGAAGAGATCCGTTGATGTCCAAAACAGGCGGTTTTCAAGCTTTGCCCCGCTCATATTGAATCATGGCCTTGCGAAAAACTCTCTGCGACCGTGCTGCAAAAATCGTATAGCACACTTCCGTTCGGATTGAGCCTTGGTGAGAAAAAATCTGCTTAGAGGATGTAGGCCTAGTTCGCTAATCGGACCAGCGTGGAAAAAATTCCTCCGTTCATCAACTAGACTGTGATCAGCAGCAGTATCTACCAGCTCGGATTGAATCATGGCAGAGTGATACTTTGGCGACTAACTGTAGAAAGCTTTTGGTAGAATAACGTTTAAAAAGTCTTCTTAAAGAATCTAAAAGTCTGGAGACACAGGTGAGACAACACACGTTCTTTTATATGATTTTACTCCTCCCTCTCTCGTGGGAATAAGAATCCCAGGTCTAGTTATTACAGTTTAAGCGACATTAACTATACAATCATGGACCTAGGGACAGATTACGTGACAACTAGTACAGCTGCCTTGGCTTCAACACATGGCCCACATAAAAAACTATCTGTCGGCTTCTAATAACATTGTAGTACGTCTTTTAATTAAATCACAATTTTAATAATCCATTACTCCCTCATTGCTATTTTTTTACGAGTGTACCTGTACATGACTGTCTATGGGTTCCGTTCATTATTAATGGTACTTATAAAAAAAGTACGATTCTTATTGCTACTTGTTAATTACATAAAAGTAAGTACATGCTAAATACACAGTTGATTAATACAATAATGTATTCACTTGCATCGAATATGCGATAATCTGCATCTTTACGTCATACAGTTTAAAATTGAATATGTATATTATATGGTTGATATTTAAGCCGCATAGTATTATGGAATCTTTTTAGTGAATACTAAATATTCTAGAGTTTAATCTTACCAGTGTTGCAGAATATGATAGGTTTACCTAAATTTAATGAAGCCAAGGGATTTTTATGTAAACAAAAGTGCAAAGATTATGTCGATTTGCTTAGAACATATTCGTAATTTGTAAAAGTCGATAGTGTTACTGCTCTGCCAAATAACCCTTGACTGGCAAATGGTAAATAAGAAAATATTTGTTTTAATTAATAACTTGAGTGGCAAATTGTAGATACGAAGATAAATGTTTCAATTATTTGCCTGACTAATAAGGTCTAAATAAAATAATAAATGTTCTAATTAATTACCTTGCTTGGAAAAGTGGAGATAAGTTAAAAGTGTTTTTTTAGCAGTAATAATGCTTTTTTTTACAGAAAAATACCTATAATTTCACAAGACGCAAATTACATAAAATTTGCGTAATTTGCGTAATTACAATTAAACATCAGCATATTCGAAACAAAGATTGTAGCTTACAAATAAATGGTCACCATTTGCATTGTATTTGTTTTTTTTTTTATTAGTGAATTTTCTTAAAAAAAATTCACTAATGAGCGCTAATTAGGCCTCCCAGAACACATATCCGGGGTCAGTTTCAGTTTATATATATATATATATATATTGCTATAGATAGCAAATAATAGGAAAGATTACGAAATTTTAATGGGAAAACGGGAAATTTATACATCCTAGTACATATAAAATAAACGTATACACCCTAATGTAGCAACGAATGAGTTTAGCATGAGATGTCAACGCCCGACATGAATGTCAGTGACCCATGTAGCAACCCTCGATGTTAAGTTTCATTCGAGTAATAAAAAAATAAAAAAATTATATTCTAGTAATATCCGTAAAGAAACCAACAACGATGCTTCAGTTTTTGTAGGGAGAATGAGATTGTAGCTAATAAATGCAGTTCTGTTGATTTTATTGTATGTAAAAATAGGTATGACCAAGCTACCTAAAGGCTCGATGTATTAAAAGAGCAGAGGTCATTTGTAAAAAACAAAACTTTATGTAGTATTAAGGTAATGTGCGCGTAAGAAAAAAACGTAAAAAGACACTAAAGGTTTGACGGAAAGCTCAAACACAGGTGGTTTGATTAACAATAGCGTTTTTTCACCTGTAAGAAGTTAATAAAAGCAAGAGTCCGAGAGGGACCGGCGTCTGTCTTTTCCATCCAGTGAATTCATCAGCATCAGTTCACCAGATCATGTGATCATCGTCATAATTATGTAAGTTGACATAAGAGATTCCAGAGTGCACTGAAGGGAGACTATAAAACACCTCCAGAGTGCTACGAATATGGAAAAATATCAACATGTTAATAAATTAAATCCGTTAATAATCAATAAATGGGCAGTAAAATATGGCATGGACAAATTGGAAAAATAATAATAATTAATAATGGACAGCAATAATAGAAAAACAATATATAATCCAATGGAAAATGTTTCAGTAAGTGTTTTCTTTTCCTAAATTGATCAGTGCGGTTTGAATTTCACCATTTTAACAGCACCAATTAATTTTTTTTATTGTGCCAATAAATTTCAATAAGCAAAAATTTGCTTGAAATGAACAGAAAGAGAGTGTGATCTCTGTAGAATTGTCGATGTATATTGCTTATATACAATGTTTAACCGGTAATTGTGTAATTATTTATAATGTTACCTGAATGTTTCAATAGGATTTTGCAATTTGTGTTTATGTAATGAATGCTTTAAAATGTCTGTTTGTATTTAATGTGTGTCACATAGACACCGTAAAATGTTTTAATAGGATTTTTCAATTTATGTTTATGTAATGAATGCTTTAAATGTTCCTGTTTGTATTTAATGTGTGTCACATAGACACCGTAATGTAATTAACCAGAAGCATTGTTTTTCGTTAATAATTAATCAGTAGAATTGTTGTATAGCCATCTGTGCAAAGCGAAATTAATTTTTGATCAAGTATAAAAACCAATAAATGAATTTAAATAGCACATATTACTGAATTTTAATTAGTAGAAGCTAGCTGTAATTATAATGAACCCAACCTGATGATTTAGTCATATGTTCTCAGCTCTAAAATAAATATTTGCAGGTATACTTAAAATAAAATACCATAGCAATATATATATATATATATATATATATATATATATATATATATATATATATATATATATATATATATATATATATATATATATATATATATATATAATATATATATAAATTTTGGTAGGTAATTTACCTGTAAGGATGTAAACCCGCGTACCAAATTTGGTTGCCCTTACTTTGTTAATTCCGGAGATATTATTTTTTTTTGAAAGAAAACACAAAATTTTCCGGGAAAACCAGGGCAGATTTTCCTGGCTAACGAACCTATCCAAGCCATTTGCAAAAGGAATTTATTCACCAAATTTAATCAAAATCGGCCGGTTATTTTTTGAGTTATCGGTGTGATATACACACACACACAGATATATATATATATATTATATATATATATATCTGTGTGTGTGTGTATATCACACCGATAACTCAAAAAATAACCGGCCGATTTTGATTAAATTTGGTGAATAAATTCCTTTTGCAAATGGCTTGGATAGGTTCGTTAGCCAGGAAAATCTGCCCTGGTTTTCCCGGAAAATTTTGTGTTTTCTTTCAAAAAAAAATAATATCTCCGGAATTAACAAAGTAAGGGCAACCAAATTTGGTACGCGGGTTTACATCCTTACAGGTAAATTACCTACCAAAATTTAGCTACGTAGGTCAAAAGCCATAAAAGTTATAAGCATTTAAAGAAAAATAAATTGGGGTTTTCCTCAAAACGTCAAAATCGGCAACATTTAGTCAAATAACTTGAATCTAATACGGGCTATGGAAATCAAATGTCTTAAGAAGCATGTTTTACAAACCCTGAAGTCTTAGTTTCAACGGTCATTGTCCTTCATTTTACTAAAATGTTTCCAGAAAAGTCATTGTAAATAGACCCTTTCTCTGATGCTTGGCAGTAGCCTTAGCTATAGAGTTTATCCTTTAATGGTATATAATTTTTTCGAATTTTCGTAAAAAATCAATAAACCTTAATATATACGTTATTATACAATATATGAAAAAAATGTGTATATATTAATTATAGGGTGTCTTGAGCTACATCTTAAAAAAATATTTCCACAATCACAGGGTGGCCCATAAGGCGTTGGTGATACAAATTTTCTTTTTTTTTTTAATCAAACACGCCTTATGTTATTGCATTTTTGCATTTTCCATCGAAATATAATGCATGTTTGTAAGAAAATAAATTCTGGATGCAGCAAGTGCGTTATAGTAGCGAATTTTGATCAAATGCTTCATATTTGAATAGCCCAATTTGCTATTAACCCATAAGGTTGACCAAGAAACGAGTTTTTTCGGGAACATTTTAAGTTTACTTTTTGAAATTTTTGGACATTTTCTCACAATAAAGTTATTTTTATAAAACATGGCACATTGTTTTTACTATATAGGTTATACTGGTAACCAAAATCGATGCCTGCTTTCTTAAAAAGAAAACACACATATTTGCATAAAAAACATTTTTATGAAAATTCACTACCATAACGCACTTGCTGCGTCCAGCGTTTTATACTTATTTTTTAAACATTTAATCCAGAGGTCTTAAAAATAATCAATTTTCCCACGAGCGATCAGTATAGCTGGTCAAATTTATCACCAACACTCGACGAAGGACACTTGGTATTCTTTAGGCACAATGCAAGTTTAATATGAGATATTTTTTAGAGCCTATAAGCTGAATTATACTCAGACCAATTAATAGTGTTGCCAGGAGAAATACCGTATCACCTTACCAAAAAAAAAAAAAAAAATAACCTCTTAGCACTGAGGGCATGATTACGAGTGATTATTTTACCCTGCTTAGATGCTTAGAACGTCACTGAAATACCTTAGAGTGATTTGGATTGAACATCTTTATAGTTTGTAGTGGATATTATAGTTTTATAACAGGGCTTATAAATACAAAACTCGTTTTCCCTAGCATTACACTCGCGAAATGACAATAACTGGTTGGTCGAAGCGTCTAAAATAAATGATCAGTGATGAAATTTAAATGCCAATATACCAGGACGTTATATATATATATATATATATATATATATATATATATATATATATATATATATATATATATATATATATATATATATATACACTTAGCCGCAAAAATAACGCAAAATCAAAAATTATGTTCAATTTTAAAGTTGATTTTTTCGCGAACTGATGAATCAATTACGATCTTTTTTTTTGAACTGTAGCTTTTTTCTTTGGTAATTGTACTGTGCAGATTTCAGTTTAAGGCTTATACAGGGTGAAAAAATGAGAATAGTTATTTTACGTTAGGTTTGGGACATCCTGTAGGAACCATTAGCCACAACAATGGATGCATAATAAAATCATACTCTAGCCTCACGCTTTCTGAACATTTTGTTTTTTAAATTTCTTTGATATCTGCAATATCAAATAAAATACACAGTTTGATACCAGAACATGTTTCTTTTTCATCAAAATAACATTTTGACAACATTAAACTAAGAATAACACTAACAATAATTAACAATACATAGCAAAAAAGTACATTAGTAGGGCGTGTTTCCACCTCTACTTCTAATAACTGCTTCACATCGCTGAGGCATACTCGATATTAAATTGGATATTTGATTTTGGTAAAGTCCATTCCAAATATCGGTAACCATTATTTCGAAATCTTGCAGGTTGGTAGGAGGCGGTTGATGCTGTCTTAGTGCCCTACCAATAATATCCCATAAGTGCTCAATAGGATTCATATCGGGACTGTGCGGTGGCCAATTAACAGTTCGAATATTTACTTCATGTAAATATTCATTGACGATCCATGCTACATGAGGTCTTGCGTTATCGTGCATTAGTAAAAAACTTATTCCCAATGTACGGAGCAAAAGGGACAACGTGCTCAGACAAAACGTCATTGATATATCTTTCGCTATTTAAAGCACCCCCATGTAAAGGTCCGATATCCGTTCGTACTGTGGAGGAAATTCCAGTCCAAAACATCACAGAGCCTCCATTAAATAAAGTTGTTTCACCTATGTTGCACTGTGAATAACGCTCACCTGGACGGCGGATAACTCTTAGACGTCTATCGGAGCCATATAGGCAAAACCTAGATTCGTCTGTAAATAGAACGTATTCCCAGTCCTCAATAGTGCAGTTTACATGCTCCCTGGCTAATTGCCGTCTAGCTCTGTGGTGGTCTGCATTTAATCCAGGGACTGTCGCTGGAACTCTGACATGTAAATTGTATTCAAAAAGACGTCTCCTCACAGTATCAATGCTTGGTTAAATAGTATGAACTGCACTGAGTTGTGTCGAGAGTTTCCTTGACGTGGTGAAACGTTCTCTTAAAGCACCCAGAAATATAGCGATCTTGAACAACGATAGTTACCCGAGGTCTGCCTTGTCGTGGACGTATGTCATATTTATTAGTTTCCCTGAAGCGTTGGACAACACGAGAAACTGTTGTATGTGCAAATCCTAATCTCAAACCAATAGCGTTGTAGCTTACTACTTCATTATGTAACGTCGATGCTTAAACACATTCACCACGAGTCATATTCCTTCTAACACGTTCTATTGTCACGAAAGAACAATAGATCACAAATTATGAACTTAATTATACAGTTTAAGACGATAGATACATAAATGAATAAAGGAATTGTCAAACTGACATTTGCTGATATTGTTTGTTTATCATAGACTAATGTGTATATTAAACCAACCCAAGCAACATTTAAAGTCAAATTGACGTAAAATCGCCCTACCAATAGGTCGGCGACCAAATCACCACAGGTAATTTTCAAGTAAAATTTAAGTGTATATTACCAAGGTGGGGAATAAAGTCAAAGTAATATGGAAGTCGATAATAGGTCCAGCAAGACGTTTCGACCAAGGCGTTTTAGTTATATTTAGGGCATTTTCATTCAACATTGGGCCAATGGACGTAATATATTGGTAAATATGTGCTACGCTTTACTTGAATCTGACATCTAGGCGCCGAGTGCCGTGACGTTCTTAACAACGAACTACGCATGTGACATTATTCGGTTCTGCAGGATCTGTGGTTATGTGTGTATAAACAAACAGTAGAGTAGTAGAGATATTGTCCATCTTTGTCAAAAAATGACATCTTGAATGATCAAAGAACTTACTTCAAATATTTGCAACAATGATAAAGGTGATTCGCACTGTATAAAGATAAAACCCACTGCGGTTATGTTTTTTTCTGTTAACATGATGATGATACTTCGATAAAATTCGAGCGCCCGTATAAAAGATAAAATTAGTGAAAATAAAAAATTATTCAAAATTCTTGAAATTCTGATTTTGGAGGATTGGTGATGTAAACAACACAAAACTATCTTGTCGTCATGGTATACAATCATTATTTAATGTTTTTGTCGAACTAAAATTTGATTACACTATATTTAACAAAAAATTATTTTTTATTTTCCAATACAATCAAGATGGATACCGCAAAATTAATTTAATATGGCTGCCCTTCTAACATTATTGACCTGGAAGTTAATTTTGCCCTATTTTTTTACCTATAAGTCACAATTCCTAATGACAGGGCAAACTAACCAAACTTTGAAGGCATTTTGTCCTATTATGGGAATTTCAACTATATGGTAAACGAATTTTGTTTGAATTTATTAGAAATGAAACATTTTCGTGTATAGAAATATATAATACTTATATCCGTGCACAACAGAGAGACATATATGAATGATTATACAGCGCTTTTGGTCTTTGATTCCATAATATATAGACATTAATAGAAAATAGAAACAAAATAAAGTAACTAAATAAAGAGAAACGTGACAGCTGACCGTGTTGCCACTGCTTCACTCCATTTGGCATGAAAATGGATGTATTATATTGAAGGGGGAAACGTGCTGATTTGATGTAAGCCACTTTGAATGATCAGCATCTATCACTATTTTTCTGTGAGCATTCTTTACTACTCTATAATAGTTTGTAGTATGTCTGTAAAATTTTATTGGTTTCAAAGGGGCATTGTAACACTATATTTCTTACTGGTGCACGCACATTAACAACAAGAATAAACTTTTATTGATGAAATTTATCAGCTGACACACCTTTAAGATTCACAAATGTATTTCACTGCTGTACACTTTGAACTTTGAGGACAATTTTTAAGTCAAGTCAGATTTTATGGGTATTATCAACTTGAAGGTAGGCAATTTGACTTTGAAGACCATTTCTGCAGTAATTATGACTTTATAGCCGATCAGAAAGCCATTTTAGGTTAGCTCAGGACCTAAAATATTTCCTGTGCTGTATTGCAAGGAAATTGGTAATATATATGTTAGCTGGACTTCATAAGAAGACCTCCAATTTACTACACCACAGAGACATATTGCAGGTTAATATTAGGTAATAAATTACCTTAAAGTAGGTATTTCAGGTATCTGGGCTTAGTAGTCGATTTTCAGTCCAATTTAGGGCACACTTAGACCTAAAAATTACCAACTCTGGAATTGAAACACAAAAGTATATTCAAGTATATTTTATGAGTAAAATTTAACCAATTTTTTCCAAATTTATTTACTTGTAAGTTACTGACTTTGGAGTAATTTTAATAGTCAAAAATAAGCTAGTTCGGAGCCGCAATTCCAAATTTGTAGTCATTATGACAATTAAGGCAACATTGTGGTTAATTATTACTAAATTACAACTTGGTTAGGTTATTTTGACTCGAGTGCTGGTTAACATGCCTTAATTTGTTGCTTGGGAAATAAGTATCCAGTAAAACTGTAATTAATGAAAAAGAAACATGTATTGGTATAAAATTGTGTATTTTCTTTGATATTGCAGATATCAGAGAAATTTAAAAAACAAAATGTTTAAAAAACATGAGGCTACAGTACGGCTACATTATGCATCCGTTGTTGTGGATAATGGTCACTACAGGGTGTCTCAAATTTAACGTAAAAAACATTCTCATTTTTGCACCCTGTATAAGCCTTAAACTGAAATCTGAATAAAAATTTCTTCACAGTGCAATTACCAAAGAAAAAATCTACAGTTTAGAAAAAAAATTAACGCAATCGATTTATCGGTTCGCGAGAAAATCAACTTTGAATTTGAGCATAATTTTTATTTTAATTTATATATGAATATATATATATATATATATATATATATATATATATATATATATATATATATATATATATATATATATATATACGTGTGATAATAAAAATGGTAAACACATAAATCTAAAACAGTGGCTACTATAACATGTTAAATATTAGTGTTTTTATTTTAATTATAACAAAACAATTTTACATTTGCTGATTGACGGCATTCAAAAATTAAGCTCGAAAAGACACTTTAGCAATCTACTGAGCAAGAATATTTTTCGTTTACTTGATTTGATAACTAGATCCCCAGACACGCTTGCTAAGGATAAAGTTCATGTCTTTGTACTTCATAATCACAGGTGATTTAATTAGGTTATATACAAGAGCTGGAGTCGGGAATTCTTTTCTTGACATTTATGCATTCTGAAACATATTCGATTTCAGGTCGAGATTATAAAATATATAATAAATGTGAATTATTACTCATGGTTGAACAGAGATTTTAAACAGAAAGTCGCTTGGTTTGTTTATGCATTATACGTGTAAATACGTAGATAGTTGTTGACTAATTCTATTAACCAATCAAAATTTTTGTGTCCCTGGTTGTCTGCTTATACCGCTACAAAGATTTTGCTACATGGCCTTATAATTTTGAAGAATAAATTTCCGTTGTTCCCAATTAAACTTTTGATTTCAAACTTTGTTGGCTAATTCAATGCATATCGTCCTCGATATATCCTATTGGGCTAAATACACAGAATGTGGATTAATGTAGCAAACATTAAGCTACCCTGCTTGACTCATTGCCTTATTTAATAACCGTAATAAAAGGAAATGGCGTCAACAAGCGTACAGACTGCGTCCTGAGGATCAGCATTTATAATAGCAGGAACTCGTGTATCATCCTACTAAATACCATTATTAACTACGTGCACTAAAGTTTCCGTTTGGTCTTCGCAATGCATCCTCCACCCTTACACAAGCTCCATATACTAAACCCGGTCCTGAGTGTTACACATGTTTCAACTGGCTGAACTTTGCGCATTAATATAAATTATAAGAATTAATAAAACTTAAGAGAATTCTGCACATGGGAACGAAAAGTGTATACGACACGCATTGCGAATTATGCTGCAGTATATTTTGTTCCCAGGTGATTAGTTAACACATGTGTGAAGTATCTGGGTCACATAGAGTTCTGCAACTTCAGGAATATCATACCAACATTATGTGTTTAATTCACAGGTGCGGGTAGTTTTGAAGTGATACGCACATTTGTGAGCAGGTAGAGCAAATTAACTACAGCTCATTCTACGCTAAGGTTAATCTCGTTTTACAAACTATTGTTTCAAGTTTAATTAGCTATTTATGCTATGAGCGAGGTATGTTGAATTTACCAGCCAAAATATAGTGAGGGCTAGCTTTGAGACTGGCTAATAATAACTATCTGCTCAATTTTGCATAAATGTTAATTATCCCTACATTCTAAATAAAATATTTTCTTCAACTTTGTAATTATTTTCCTTGCAATTTTGTGTTATGTTTGTATTAAAGAGTAATTTAATATCGCACCACTTGAGCACTTTCCGTCTCTTTGCACTTTCTACAAAGAAAATAGTAGAATCACATGTGGGATCAGCAAGTAAGTTCAATATACAGGGTTTTTTAACTGACGACGTAATATACGCATTTGCGTGAAAATTTTTAAAGGCTCAAATATTGGTTTTGCAGGTTATTTTAGAGCAAAATTGCATAACTCTTTTTTTAAAGCATCGCACTGCACTAGACTACACGCCTTTGCTTTGTTTTATTTTTAACATCCTATTTTTTTTTAATCATCAATTCATGCCAACGAAGCAGTTCTATTCAGAAACTATAGTTCTTTTAGGCAGAGAAACGGTCAAATATCAAAACTTTGAGTAATTGCAAATATTAAATCAAAAGATTTGCAATTTTCATTATTTGTTGTTAATATCTCAAAACCTTCGAAGAGAAAGTTAAATTTATAAAATTATACTATATATTATAGGTAATAGTGTGCAAAATGTATGTGATTTGTTCAGTGTTCAATGTCCAGATAAACCAATCCCAAAATAAATCGACATTTGACGATTGGTAGCGAAGCTTGAAATCAAGGGATCACTTTTGAGTAACTCCAGGTGAATTAGAGAGTTAACAGAAAATCAAGTTAGAGAAAATTCACACGAAAAAACTAAGTATTTTACTGCATATCGAAGCAAATTAAAATCTGAGTAATATGCAACTCTCTGACGAAACTAGCGAGCATTCTTCAACAATTTTTAGAACATTGAAAAACCATGATTATAAGTCATTCAAATACAGCTACCATCAATAATTAAGGGATGGTAATAGACAGCGAAGAGTCCACTTTAGTTATCAGTTGATGGAAATGGCATATACTGACAGATATTTCTTAAAGAACATTTGCTTAAACTATAAGAGTATGTTCACCTTTTATAACGAGCCCAATGTTCAGAAATGTAGGCATTGGATCGCGATCACTGAATCAAGGTTTATTGAAACCAGAACTCAATATCTCTAAAAAGTCAATGTTTGGTGCGGAATTTTTAGCAGGCACATTATATTGATGTAAATTCGAATGCGAAAGATTATTTAGGCTTATTGCAGAATATCACAAGGCTTTCACTCATCAATGTGGCTAGAGAAAATCAAGAGATTTGGCATGAGATGGATGTATGTTCTGCACACAATACTCTTGTAGTTCCAGCATATTTATGCAATAGTTTTTAACGTCATATTATTGGGCCAAACCATAATTTTTCATGGCCTCCGAGATATCCAGATCTCGGTCTAACGGATTTTTTTCCTCAGTGTCACATTAAATCAAAAATTTATATTAGCGTTCGTTTTGAAAACTTTAAGCAACCTAAAAACGCAATTTTGAGTATAGTACGATGGAATCACACAATACCAATTAAGCAATACTGGATCTGAATTTTGCAATCGTTTAGTATATTGTTTGGCAGCTGATGAAGGATTACATGAATATATATATATATATATATATATATATATATATATATATATATATATATATATATATATATATATATATATATATAGATATATATATATATATATATAGATATATATATATATATATATATATATATATATATATATATATATATATATATATATATATATATATATACAGGCTGTTTCAAAAAATATGCACCATCGCTCGTGGGGAAATTCCTTACTAAAAAATAAGAAAAAAAGTTCCTGTGCACATGGGCCCGGAAACGCATAGTTTCCAATATACAGGGAGTTGAATTTTAATTTTTTTTTAAATTTTTTATAAATAATTTTAAAACCACTGGATTGATTTTAATGAAACTTGGAACGTGAAAGTGTATTATGAAAGTACATATTTTCGAGTGAAAATCTACTTACAACTGCGTCAGTGGCGTGCGTACGGGGTAACTGTAAAAATTCATTTGGGGAAAAAAATTTGTGCGCCATATTTTTTCCAATTTTGATACATCAGTTATGAAGCTTATTACATAAGCCACAAAAGCTACCTCTTGGTATTTTTTCGTTCAGGGTGTCCCTTAGGAGATATGATTAATTTTATAAAAAGGGGCAAAGTACCGATTCGTTGGAGTAATGAAAACAGTAATCGTAAAGTGCCATGAAACTATAATTTTTGACAGTTCTCTAAATTCTACAATTTTGAAGTGCTTTGTAGGCGTCAAAAGAGTTTTCGTGCTATTCTTTAAATTTTGATACGGTGCAGTATTTTCGTTTTTAGTTATTTGTTGATACTGAGCTGCTCATTAATATTATTTCCTCCTCTCAAGATGGTTTTCATTAAGTACACTTCAGCGGATTTGACTGATATGTTGTTAATTTATGGACAAACAAATCAAAATGCTAGACAAGCTGTGCGAGTTTATCAGGAAACTTATCCGCAAAGAAGAATTCCTGACAAAAATATTTTCCCACGTATTGTAAGACATTTGAGAGAAACTGGTTCTTTAAAACCTTTAAAAGCTGACTCTGGACGCAGAAGATACCGCCGAACTGTACGAGTTGAAGAGGCAATATTAAATAGAGTTGAACGTGATCCTAGTACAAGTACGAGAATTATTGCCACCGAACTGGGTAATATTTCGGCATCATCAGTTCACAGAACTCTGAAGGATCAAAGTTTATATCCCTATCATTTTACACGTGTCCAGGAACTTCTTCCTAGAGACTTTCAACCAAGGGTAATGTTTTGTCAGTGGTTCTTAAACAAACTTAGGCACGACCAACATTTTTCTAAACGTGTACTATTTACTGATGAGGCGTCATTTACGCGAAAAGGTATCGTAAATTTTCACAATTTACATACATGGGCCGATGAAAACCCACACTCTCTAAGAGTTGCAAATTCGCAGTATCAATTTTCCATCAATATTTGGGCTGCTATTATTGAAAATCACATAATTGGTCCTGTTGTTCTACCGAATCGTCTTGACCATGAATCATATTTAAACTTTTTACAAAATGATTTGCCGTTGTTACTACCGCTTTTTATGAGAAATGCTACCATGTGGTTCCAGCATGATGGTGCGCCCGCACATTTTGCAGCAGTTGTAAGAACATATTTAGCCAACACATACGGTCACCGATGGATTGGTCGTGGAGGTCCGGTGTCATGGCCACCTCGATCTCCGGACCTGAATCCTCTAGATTTTTATTTTTGGGGCCATTTAAAAGAAATAGTGTATAAAACACCAGTAAATACACGAGAAGAATTGTTGGGAAGAATAGAATATGCATTTGACAGCATTAGAGAAGATCAAAATATTTGCAGAAGAGTAAGAAGATCTTTGCGCAGAAGGTAAAATAATTGTAACGACGCTAATGGTGGTCAGTTTCAACATTTTCTTTAGCTTTGTTATTAAAGTCAATTGAGTAATGTACAAAAAACAAGAGTTTGGAAAAATCATGGTGTCTTTACGATTACTTTTTTCATTTTTTATTTTTATTTTTTATTTATCATTTTTTATAAATGTTTGTAATATTCATTTCAATGTTTATCACCAATAAGTTTTACGTAGGTTAGTTATTTGCACGTTTATTGCTATAATGTTTACTGTATGTTTTGTTTTTCATATTCTTATGGTTGCAGTAAACATATATTATTATTATTATTACGCCGACTAATCGGTACTTTGCCCCTTTTTATAAAATTAATCATATCTCCTAGGGGATACCCTGAACGAAAAAATACCAAGAGGTAGCTTTTGTGGCTTTTGTAATAAGCTTCATAATTGATGTATCAAAATTGGAAAAAGACAGTGGCGCACATATTTTTCCCCAAATGAATTTTTACAGTTACCCCGTACGCACGCCACTGACGCAGTTGTAAGCAGATTCTCACTTGAAAATATGCACTTTCATAATATACTTTCAAGTTCCAAGTTTCATTAAAATCAATCCAGTGGTTTTGAAATTATTTATAAAAAATTAAAAAAAAAAATTCAACTCCCTGTATATTGGAAACTATGCGTTTCCGGGCCCATGTGCACAGGAACTTTTTTTCTTATTTTTTAGTAAGGAATTGCCCCACGAGCGATGGTGCATGTTTTTTGAAACAGCCTGTATATATATATATATATATATATATATATATATATATATATATATATATATATATATATATATATATATATATATATATATATATACACTCGTAGCGAGGCTTTCTTCATTTTGGTCGTATATAAACAATAGGAAGAAATTTTAAAGGATTCCTAATCTTATGTCCTTAAATGGGATACCACTGGATACACCACAGACACTAGTAGACAGTTTTGCCACACATTTTGACTCTGTTTATGTTCCACCCTCTGATCGTGGGCCAATGACCGAATCCTACTCATCTTCACATGTAAATTTCACATCAGTAACTGAGGATAAGGTTTTTAACCCCTAAAGCGTGTTAAGCCTAAACTTACAATTGGCGCTGACGGAGTCCCTTTGTTTATAGCAAGGGATTGTGCGGCTGTGCTGAGTCACCCCTTATGCTTAATTTTTAACAAAATCTTGAGGACACACACCTATCCTGATGTATGGAAGATAGCCAGAGTGGTTCCGATATTTAAGTCGGATTGTCGATCCAAGATTGAGAATTATATGCTCATATCGATTCTTTCAATATTTTCAAAAGTATTGGAGTCCATGCTTTATGGGCCAATATACAATAACATAAAGAACAGG
Source organism: Tillus elongatus (assembly GCA_964006375.1). NCBI lineage: Eukaryota > Metazoa > Arthropoda > Insecta > Coleoptera > Cleridae > Tillus > Tillus elongatus. Next base: position 121,652,287 of record OZ023265.1, read on the forward strand.
ATATCAACCAAGCAGCATGGTTTTGTTGCTGGGCGCTCAACTGTGACAAACTTGTTGTTGTTCACTCAGTACATAGCCGAGTCAATTGTCGGATGTTGTATATACGGATATATCCAAGACATTTGACAGAGTTGCTCATTCTGTTCTACTGCCCAAGTTGTCAGCAATCTGTTTCGCTTCTCGTATTTGACAAACTGTGTACATTATGTAGAATATATGGGAATTAAATCCAAAAACTATACTCCCATGTCAGGCGTACCACAAGGTTCGAACCTAGGTCCTCTAGTATTTATTATTTTCATTAACGACCTCTGTGATCGTATATCTTCTGAGTGTTTACTGTATGCTGACGAGTTAAAAAATTTTCGTCTGATAGACTCACTGACTGTCTTGTGTTGCAGGACGATTTGGTTGCTCTTCTGAATTGGTGTCATGAAAATATGCTAGTACTCAATATCAGTATATGTACTGTAGTGACCTATTCTAGGAGGGTTGCCAATATCAATTTTAATTATACTTTGCAGGGGAGTGCTTTGCATAGGAGTGATAGATAGCAGGAGATATTTGGGTGTTGTTTTTGAACGAAAACTTTGTTTTGACCTTTATATTCAGGCATCAGTATCAGAAGCTATGATGTATCTAGGTTTTATCACCAGAGTCTGTAGGGATTTCAGTGGAACCGAGTGCATAAAAGTATTGTATAACACATTGGTGAGAGCTAGGCTTGAATACGCTAGTCAAGTTTGGTCCCCTTTATACCAATACTATAAAGATGCCAAAGGGTTCAGAAAAGATACCTCTAGCATATATCTTACAGATTGGATGGTGTCTATCCATCGCGGGGCACACCGTATCAGCAGTTTCTTGACAGATTTAGCGTAACTTCTCTGGAGGCCAGAAGGGTTTGCTCTGTGGTTGGTTTTCTACATAAATTGTTGTGGAATAGGATTGATTCGCCTGAGCTGCTATCACAGATCAATTTGAGGGTGCCGACTGTGTGGACGAGAAACAGTAACTTTTTTAGTTTTCCCACGGCCAGAACAGATATGATGCTCAAATCGCCGAATTAGAAACATTATCACAAATAAAATAACTGACATTTACTTGTATGTTTGACATTTACTTTATCATATTTATGAATCACAAAATTTGCCATACATACTTATGATAAAAAAAGTTCGAGACGCAGCAAGTGCGTTATGGTAGTGAATTTTCATAAGATTAAGATGTTTGATTTATGAAAAGAAAGGTACTACCAAAGGGACAAATAAAATACAATATCTCTAGATAAATCTTTATAGTGGGTTAATTTAATAAAATAAATGACAATCAGGAATTAAATTTGTCTAAACAGCACAAAATGAAATATATATATATATATATATATATATATATATATATATATATATATATATATATATATATATATATATATATATATATATATAATAAATTTGGTAAATTAGCAGTTTACCTCATGGAGGGTTTTGAGAATTGTTTTCCGAAACATGCTTAGTGTTCTCCTAGGTGCATAACCCACAGCAAACATTTCTTATAAACAACCTCTAAAAAAGTTACAGGACCAGGAGTTAATAAGGGTGTAGGGCGAGGAAAACGAACTGTAAATATGAGTGGAAAAGCGAAAAAAATAGCTTAGTCGGATCTCTAACAGCTGCCTTTTTCAGATTTTGCAGTCGTACCTCCTTTAAATGTTTTTTAACTTATAGTAACAGATCATGAAGAAGTTCACATGTAAATAACTCAGTAAAGACAAGGAATGCAAAGGGAAAGAGTAGTGTCGACGTGCATTAGTGATGTCAAATTATATTTATCAGCAGTTGATTTATCTAAAAGTGTTGGATGTGGGAAATTCCCTAATAGTTCTCACAGAAAATAAACAATAAGTTAAAAGAAAGGAAGTTTAATACAATTTTAAAAGTGTAATTAACAAAAAACAATACAAGGTATATTTAAGTAAGGGACAAAATTCGCTTATTGTGACAATACAATCAAAAGCTGTTAATGAAAATCGTGTAAAATAATATATTTACTAACAGGTGTAAGATTTACATTTTATTATTATAATTACGTGGCAGCTGTTTCCCTCCGATATGGATAAATTATCTAAAAAAGACACATCGTTGGGAAAGAGCTGTCATGTAAAATCAATATAATATATAGGTCATATTAATAGTTTTAATATACATTTGAAAGTGAATTTAGTTCTAGTGTTATCTACTATCGACTAATTAAAGAAGACTATGTATCACAATTCCAACAGTTTAGTAAATGTAAAATTACATGAAATATAATTCTTCAACAAAAACAAAAAAAAGAGGCAAAACAATACGCCTAGTTGGTTTTAATTTAAACGTTTTTAATTAAATCAATTCTGATAGTGGTTTGAGATGGACAAATGAACTATTTTAATTTATAATTAATTGTTTTCTACAAAAAATATTGGTTTGTTTAAAAATACAAACGATACAATGTTTTTATATGTTGAAGCTTAAGGTTTCTCTGGTTGGCGTTTCAAGGAATTGTTACACATGTTGATTTCCTAGCAGTCCAATGTGACACTGTACATATCTCTTCTTGAACTCATTGTGACACTCGAGTAAATTATTGAGTCCTCGCGACTGAACGTTGCTTATAAAAGTCTATACACTAATAAACGGATTTGCGTAGTATGTACATATATACGAGGCCCACTCATTGTTGTTTGATGATGTATCGCTACCTTACTTAAAACACATTAAAAGCAATCTCCTCGGCTCTACTGCCTGGTTGGTCAAATTGACATATTGTCAAAAAAAATTGGAATCTTCTGCCTGAGGTTCCAGAAGTGCACAGTCCATTTTTGTTACAATTTGTGCATTGTGTTGCTTGGAGTTTATGCAGGTACGTCAAAAACTTTTGTAGTTTCAAAGTTTCCATTTATTTTGATTGTCCAAATAACTAATACTGTCCCATACACAAATATAAAAAGCATGATTTGGAAACAATTTTTTTTTGGTCTGTAACGAACGGTTCAGATTATTTTAAAATTGCTCCAGGGGATAGGTGATAAATGATTTTGAGAAAATTGAATGTTTTTTTAAACCTTCAGTAATATAATGTTTCTTTGTTTATTAAAAAACTTTGAATTTCATCAAACATCTGGTATTCTATGCTGAAATCAAATTTGGGGTTAAATGTGTAAGGGTGGAATATTGATGCCAAAAATTTCAATTTTTTTTAAGAAAAAAAAAAGACAAAACATCTGAAAACGTACACAACTTGATTCTGGAATGGGATTTGTTTTGTCTTTGGCAAAGGAACACTTCATATTGTCTTTGGGTTGGGTCACTTCAGGGAGTAGGGGATCAATGGGGGGTGATTTTATGAAAATTTAAATTTTTTTGTTAAAAGTCGAGTAATATAACCTTTCAGAAGTTTATCGGTAGAGGAATACGAATATTTTCTTTTTGTTCAAGTCATGGATCCTGAAATCATTTCATGAGATAGTATTTCTAGCAAGAGTAGATTATCACAGCAATTTGGATGTAGTGATTTAATTTGCAATAATTTCTCGTTAGAAACGATTCTGACAATTGTAGTGGGGTTACCTTCCACTGCATTGAGAACTGACTCTTAAATTTGAGGAGGTCATTGGTATCTTTTGCATATAGAATTAGATTTTACAGATTTTAAGGCATCTATTTCCCTAAAACATCTGCAGATATGTTCAAAAATATTTCTGCTGCGTGCTATTCATTCAGGAAAACTTGTCATAATAAATTCTCACTGATTCTTTTCCATTTTGTTTCGCTTCACCACAATGTAATAACAAATTAGCTAATTCACCCAAGGTATAATTGAAAAGTGCATTTTAAAAGCATATACAGCATCTATTACAAGGCTTGTTCAATTAAAACCCATCTTTGGTCAGGTTAGCCTTGAAAACAGTTGTAATCACCCAAATGACGTTTTGCAATGTTAGTTTTGTTTGTAAAAATCACACTTATGAGTTCCTGTCATTTGTATTTAACAGCGATTTTAAGTATTGTGACTTTAAAATGGCGTTTGTTGTTAACAAACTAAATATAATCAGTGTGCGGTCATTCAATTTTTGTGTGATAAAGGTTTGCAACCATTGCAAATTCAAACACGAATGCAAGCAGTGTATGGAAACACATGTTTTGCATATCCAACTGTCAAGGAATGGTTTCGAAAATTCAAGAGTGAAAGAGAGAAGATGAATGATAAGCCGCAACTAGGTGCATTGAGTACTGCATCAACAGACAGGAATGTGGCATGTGTAGAAGACCTGATTAGAGGAAATCTTCTATTGTCATTCAAAGCAATTTCAGAAGATGTTGGTGTGATTATAGAATCTATCCGTAGTATCGTATACAAACTGGCTTACAGCAAAAGGTGTTAAAAGGTAATCGTTTTCAGTCGGATGAAGAAGTACTAAATGCCTTAAAAGAATTTTTCGGGCATTAGCCACAAGAATTCTTTAAGCAGGGTATACATCAGTAGGTGAAACAATGGGATATGTGCCCTAATAATAATAGTAATTATTTGTAAATATATTTGCCAATAAATTTGTTCTGAACCAAAAATGGGTTTCAATTGAACAAGCCTATTATTACCTTGATAAATAAATGACAATAACAGCCTAATTTTTTCTTTCTTTCCAAAACACATTCGATACACAACATAAGACAACATAATTGCATTTATCTCATAAGCGAGATGAAAATCGACAAAATATAAAAAAAATTATCAGCACTAAATGACCTACATAACTGCTAAGAAAGAAACGTCAGTGACATATTTTTTTTTCTTAGAAAATTATTAGTAATGGCACCAATGTACCGCCCCTTTAAAGGTAACCACACTCTTTTAGCAGTAAAATATGTACCAGTCTGAATATTTATCACCTTCCAAATTTCATGCAGCTTGCTGGTCATAATCTTCATTTTGATATTTTTGACACATCGATCCTTACCAGATACCAAGTTTGTTTTTTCAAATGAAACCTCCAGTATATATATATATATATATATATATATATATATATATATATATATATATATATATATATATATATATATATATATATATATATATATATATATATATATATGTTTTAATATTAACTAATAAACCAGATTTTTTTTTCAGCTTTATTTGATAATATGACAGGTTGTTGAGCAATGATTGGTATTAATCCACGGAGTTTCAAAATTTTACTTGCAATATTTTGGTTTTTTGCTAATAAGTCGAAAACCGCTAAGAATAGGTAGAACATTATATAGTACTTTAAGAAAGAAAATCAATTGATCTTGCTATTCCTATATAATACAGGATGTTCCATTTGAAAATCTCACAATACCTGCCATTATATGTTCTACCTAAAGACCATTTTTATTGTAGACAGCCTATATGCAATAATTGGATTTTCTATATAAACTATATAAACTTATAAAAATTTAAACTGACCCCGGATGTAGGTTCTAGGGGTCCTAGTTCGCGCTCATTTAATATTTTTTTTATAAAACTCAAAAGTCAGGATCTCCCCAATAGTGGATTTTTTCGAAGAAAATTAACTAAAAAGCGTTCGGCTGGTTCTCTGCAAATTTAACCAATAAACACTTAAATGTAACAATATTATGTTTTTTTACATTTTTTTGTAGATGCTGTTGGACCTATTTTTAGATGTATTTGATACAGGCAAAAATATATTAAAAAGTATAAAATATGTATTACATCTTATTCAATGAAAAGAAGTACAACCCGACAACACTGTATGTGGTATTTACGTTTCTGTTACATATCTTGGCTGTGCCGTTTAGGATGCGCCGTCTGACACCCTCAATTCAAAGATTACCGATAGATTACTTGCAGAAAGCCTCCTGCAAGTTTGTTGCAAATGGCATATTTACCCCCCCCCCCCCCCCCCCCCCGTTACTTTACGGTTATCCTGTATTGTAGACACCTCACTAGTAAACAAACAATTCGGGTGTAATCGGAAGGCAGAAGTGGACGCTGGACGATGTGCAGCGTTGCCAGATGAGTATTGCCAAGGCTCATTTTAAATATAGAAGGAAATCAAGGGGTGAACAAATGTTTTTATAATGTAAATAAATTATAATATGGCGTCATCTACATAAATTGATATTTGACATATTTTGCGGACAGCAGTAGGAAAACGGAAATGTAAAAAGTTAATTTTCAGCCATGGTGGTCCAGGGGAAAAACGTGGGCCTCTGGACCCAAGGGTACTGGGTTCAATCCCAAATTTCCCCTCTCCCCCCTTTGTACGTGCATCAGTAACATCAACAGAGGTTGTGCCATTCTGATTGAGCAAGGTAATCTGCACGTTCCGCCCTTCCCAGGGGGCGTAAAGCCGTCTCCCGTGCGCATGCGATGTTGGGCACGTTAAAGACCCAAATTTCCCGGACAGTGAGGTGATTGAATCACTAGTAAAGTCAATGAAGCAATTTCCGGTGCGAATTGCCGATGATAAATACAACTGTATATGCTAATAGCAAACGGTATCCAGTATATTTTTTTCAAATCGCAATGTTTCATGGTAATGAAGCAATTTCTACTGACAACTGTCAATGATAAACAAAACCGAGAAAATGGCTCAAAATAGGCTTCCCTTCGGACTGTTTGTTTTTATTTTAGCTTCAGACTTTAAATGAGTGTGAAAAGTAAGTTAAGCAATTTCCTTTGCGAATTGCTGATGATTAATACAACTGTATATGGTAATAGCAAACGGTATCCAGTATATTTTTTTAAGCCGAAATGTTTCATGCTAATGAAGCAATTTCTACTGACAACTATCGATGATAAACATACCCGAGAAAATGGCTCAAAATGGGTTTTCCTTCGAACTGTTAGTTTTTCTTTTAGTTTCCGACTTTAAATGAGTGTGAAAAGTCAGTTAAGCAATTTCCGTTGCGAATTGCCGATGATAAATACAACTATATGCTAATAGCAAACGGTATCCAGTATATTTTTTTAAGCCGAAATGTTTTATGGTACCCTATGTGAAAACTGGAACCTGTGATGAGCACTGATAAGTACACTTGGAGAACCCAAATCACCACAACACATATTTCAAAGACATTACGCTCGTTTCGTTGACCACGTCAACGCCATCAGAGGATGAAAAATTCTATTAAAAAAAATTGATAAGTACAGTGAATTCTTAATCAGCTAACTTTAATAGGTGTATTCATGTCAATGTTTATTTACTCCCAGAAAAATTACTTGATTAGCTGGCGCCGGGTTAACTAGCATATTGATCATCTAACTAATAAAGTTTGATTAGCTCCATAGTCCTATTTCACATAAAAATATCAGATTCTAAATATGAATGAGTTTTGCACTATATTATATCGATTTTTAATTTTATTAGTGAATTTTCTTAAAAGAAATTCACTAACGAGGAGATCCCGACTTTTGAATTTTGAAAAAATTTCCCCAGATGTGTGCTAATTAGGTCCCTTAGAACACATATCCGGGGTCAGTTTCAATTTTTATATGTATATGTATATGTATATATATATATATATATATATATATATATATATATATATATATATATATATATATATATATATATATATGTATATATATGTATATATATATATATATATATATATATATATGTATATATATATATATATATATATATATATATATATATATATATATATATATATATATATATATATGTATATATATATATATATATATATATATATATATATATATATATATATATATATATATATATGTGTGTGTGTGTGTGTGTGTGTGTGTGTGTGTGTGTGTGTGTGTGTGTGTATGTGTGTATGTATGTATGTATCACACCGATAATTAGAAATATAATGCGCCGATTTTGATAAAATTTGGTGTGTACCTTCCTTTAGCAAGTGGCTTAGATAAGTTAATTAACCAGGAAAATCGGTCCAGCTTTTCCTAGAACATTTTGTGTTTCCTTTCGAAAAAAAATATCTCTGGAAATAACCAGGTAAGGGCAACCAAATTAGGTAGGTCTGTTTGTATTATAAAGAGTACACCATGTATCAAAATTTAGGTCTATAAGTTTAAAGACAAAGAAGTTATTGGTAGATACTGAATTGTATATTTTAAGTTTGGGGCTCTTTTTTTATTGTGCTTAAATTGTCAGCAGCAAACTCTGGCAGAATAGGAAATAGAAGTTAAATATCAATAAAATGAAAATGAAAATGATTACCAGATGTAATGTTGTCAATGTCAATGGATTATATATTCGCAAGTCATACAATTATTGAATTAGCAATTTAAGTAAATGTTACGTGATAGCAGTTAATATGCGTTGCATTTCTAAAGACACAATATAAATTGGCGACGAATCAATGGAAGAAGTTACGCAGGCAGAACATGTGATTTGTTTAGTTTTGTGTAGTGTGGTAAAGTCAAGAAATTGGAATCATAATAATGTCTGAGTTTTTTATTTTTTTATTTCAACACAACACGAGGGCTTACAGCCTAAATACTATCGTACCGTGGGTGTCGACAAGGAGGAAAGAGGCAACTTGTTAATTCTGGACTTGAAGGTTTGGAGGTTCGGAGGAGAAGGAAAACATGCGCCGGCAAGGAATTCCACAACTTGGAAGTCCTCGGGACAAAAGAGCGGGCATAACAAACTGTTCTATGTCTGGTGACCTGGACAGTAAAAGGGTGCATTCGCTCTGTTCCCCTGGTAGATCTGTTGGGGACAGCAGGTGAAGGAACTATGGAAGAAAGCTCCTCTGAGCAGTGCCCGTGCAGATATCTATAATATATATATATATATATATATATATATATATATATATATATATATATATATATATATATATATATATATATATAAACTTTTAAAACGTTACTTTTAACATAAGAGTGTCGCAATACATACATTTTTTTTTTCATTTGAAAAAATAATGTTATGGGACGACGCCGCAATGTCATAAAAATAATTTTAAAATGAAGACCATAACCACTTATGAACATAACCTAATTTCAGATTTCTATCAATTTTGATTCACTATATACTTCTAATACTCCATCGAGTTTGGCCCACGCTTTATATATAATTTTGATACAAGTGTATAATGTGGTGGTATTTGGTGGTTTCAAATTAGTAATGAAAATTATGTTAGCTGCGATTTCTATGAAATCCTGTTTTCGAGATTGTCATCTTAGGACTAAGGGTACGACAATTATGCTATTTAACTAATCTGTAAGTATGTACAAAGTTTTTACATGACCAGACAGACGATCCTAAATCTGATGTCTGTGATGGACAAACCTTCCCTTTAAATCTTCATTCATGTCCATGAGGCGTTTCTTGTATGGTTGATAATCTGCAACACAATTATAAAAAAATTAGATGCATACAAACTTCTAGATTCTACATCTAACATTCTATATGTAAGGTATATAATAAACCTAACTACCCAACCAATAGCCCCAATAAGGATCCAGATGAAAGCCCCACTATTGACAATACAGGACCGCCAAGCGACAGTTTGATCTCTTTCAAGTCTATGGTTGAATACACCAAGGCTTTAGAGATGATATCTGTTGAGATTTAGAGAGTAGGAAGATTAAGACTCCATAATTGAACTACAACCCAACCTACACCTAACCATCACTCTATAGATTAGGCATATTAAGGCCTAAAGAGTTCTATTCCATCCATATTTTACTCGACCTCTTGAAAATGACAAATGGCTACTTTTTGAAATAAAGATGTAATAAATATTTCATAAAATGATTATATATTAATTACCACACTGTAACCACTGCCATGGTTGGGATATTAATTAAAGAAGTATATATATTTAAAATAAACCAAAAGTTTTATTTGTGTAAATTCAGCTGTTTATCATTTATAAAAATGAACACATTAGCTTCCACGTGAATCATTTGCAGCAGGGGTAGATGAAGACATTAATTAACCAACCGTAAATTCACGGAATGAAGTATATAGATCGTCTTTGAGGCAGTTTGCTTTTACTAATGCAGAGAAAATAAAAACTTTTTTTATTTTGAGACCTGGGGAAATTCTCAAAGTCAATAAAGAATGAGATATATTAGATTAGATTATTATGGAAACTAACAAAAATGTTTTAAAACACAAATGAAACTGCAGCACTGTTTGTGCCTAAACAATGGAAAAGTTTTTTGCTGTTTTGCTGTATAGGACTTGCCAGATTACCAAAAAATATCAGATCACTGATCACGCAAAATTCTATATGAACATTACTTTGTACACCATAAAATAATAATAATGGTGACTTACAAGCCGGATGTTATTTTTTATAATACGTTTAAAATAGGTATTGACCTATCAGATAATTAAGATTAAGATTAACATTAATGAAAATTCACTAACAAATGAGTAAAATGGTAAAAACCCAAACACATACTGACAGAGTTTGTTGACAAAACTTTTTTTTTTCAAATAAAAATTCACTAACAACAATCAAAAATTCACAAAAAAAAAGAGAAAACAATGTGTTGGATAGTTGGATGTTATGACAAGCAGTATAAGTCACAAACAATCAGAGATAGCATTACAACAGGCTAAACTGGCTTCCACTTTTTGTAAGGAGTGTCCATATGCTCCTGCGCTGGGTTTGTATAAAAGAACATTTCCTCATTACAATAGCAATTTTTTCTTGTTTTAACTTTTTTTTCCACATTTATTACAAATAAACAATATTCCTTATCCACTTCGACTACTCTCTTATTACGGCATACACAACTTGACGAAACTGAGTCACCAGCGATACCCACTTGTCATGTTACTTGATTCATTTATATACCACTGCCATATTTTATTCATCCACTTTTATATACATACCAGCAATTTTTACAATCTACTAAATATAATATTACAAGATATCTAATCAGTATGGAAAAGCTTTCTGATAATGTAACAAAATTGTTCAATAAAATTAGCTTAAGGGAAATTACAAGTTTGACACTAGTAAAAAAATTATTACCTGGACAGTACACTTCCTGTTTTTAATACTCCATACTACATATTTCAAAGAAGCCACTGTAACATCAAAGGTCATAGGTCATACCTCCTGCATGACCCTCTTAATCTTTCTCATCTTTAAGAAAACTCACTACTATTGATTTTGTGCAAACTATTCGCTACCATTGCTAAAAGAGGAAATAATTTTTTAAATAAGTTCTGATTATATCTCCATAAATCAATAAATTAAAACAAAAACTAATTCAAGCTCACAAAACAGAACAGAAAAAAAATCTTAGGCTTTGCACATGTGCTAAATTATTTCAGTTTGGGTAAATACTTCAAAGTACATAAGATTACCTCTAAAATGATAACAAAAAAATAGGAATACATACCTTTTATATATAGTAAACATCTTTCAACTTTAATTATATACATCCATCTTTGGATAAGAGAGATTCCGAAATTTAAAGTTACTTTCTTAAAAACAATTCACTACTTGAATTTTGCCCTCACTTGTGTATGTTTTGATATTTTTTGTAAGGTGTTTCTGCTAAAATAAATATAATATCACGATTACCTGAATCATTCGTGGTAGTGAAAGAAACATTTCACCGTTCTATTTGCTATTTATTTACAAAAAAAACAAAAAAACAAAATACGGCCTGGATACTACGTTTCCACCATAACGGCGTTTAAAAACACACATGACAGTGACAAGTGACAGTAGTGACAGTGCTGCATTGACATATAATATAAAAATTCACTAAAAAGTTGTAACGTACAGATCAGTTTTAATTTAAAATATCATACGGATTTGGTAATTCAAAATGTTTGGTTATTGTACCGCAATTATTGTTTGAATTATGTCATTAATAATTAAAAAATATGTTAGGTTCATATGTTTTCATCCTAAGAATCGATGTAAATTTTATTATTTGTTAATTTTTATTATATCTGACAACCCTGCTTATTTATATTTAACTACTGTTGTGAAGCCGTCTAAAGTAATAACAAACACATTAATACTCTAACTATCCTTGTCAACGTTGAATGTGCGAAATGCCTATGCAATTCAAACTGATGTCGTAGATTATTTATTTCTAAAAATTATTTATTTCTTACACATTTTTCATTTTCGAACAACTTCTTTCCTCGTGGACCATTTAAGTTGAAATTTGGTTACCAACTTTATTTTGACATCTCCTTTATATGTGCAAATTTTCATTTGAATCACTGCAGTACTTAAAACAAAACAAAAATATTGCGTTTTAAAAATTTCCTTTACATTTTTTATACAAAAAATTAAACCTACGGTGCTCATCTTCGAACTCATCTAAGCCATTAACAAAATCAAGGTAATCTCCAAATTTAGTGAAGATCGGTCAAGTATTTTTTGAGTTATCAGTTGGATACATATATATATATATATATATATATATATATATATATATATATATATATATATATATATATATATAAATATATATATATATATATATATATATATATATATATATATGTATATATATATATATATATATATTATATATATATATATATATATATATATATATAATATATAAGCATATAAAAATCAAAACCGACCTTGGATATGGGTTCTAGAGGTCCAAATTCGCGCTCATTTGAAGAAATTTTCCAAAAGTCTCACCATCGATACCTCTCTATTAGTGAATTTTCTTAATGAAAATTCACTAATACAGTTTACCTATTAAATCTCATGTATCTCTACAAAGGTCCAATACAAGTATTATAGGCGATGTTTATATGTACATTTGATATAAAATAAGACACAGGTGCTGTAGATTTTAGAATATAAGAGATTCCTGAACATTTTAAATCTCCTCTCTCTCTCTCTCTCTCTCTCTCTCTCTATATATATATATATATATATATATATATATATATATATATACATATATATATATATATATATATATATATATATATATATATATATATATATATATATATATATATATATATACAGGCTGTTTCAAAAAACATGCACCATCGCTCGTGGGGCAATTCCTTACTAAAAAATAAGAAAAAAAGTTCCTGTGCACATGGGCCCGGAAACGCATAGTTTCCAATATACAGGGAGTTGAATTTTAATTTTTTTTTAAATTTTTTATAAATAATTTCAAAACCACTGGATTGATTTTAATGAAACTTTGAACTTGAAAGTGTATTATGAAAGTGCATATTTTCAAGTGAAAATCTGCTTACAACTGCGTCAGTGGCGTGCGTACGGGTAACTGTAAAAATTCATTTGGGGAAAAAATATGTGCGCCACTGTCTTTTTCCAATTTTTATACATCAGTTATGAAGCTTATTACATAAGCCACAAAAGCTACCTCTTGGTATTTTTTCGTTCAGGGTATCCCCTAGGAGATATGATTAATTTTATAAAAAGGGGCAAAGTACCGATTAGTCGGCGTAATAATAATAATAATAATAATAATATATGTTTACTGCAACCATAAGAATATGAAAAACAAAACATACAGTAAACATTACAGCAATAAACGTGCAAATAACTAACCTACGTAAACTTATTGGTGATAAACATTGAAATGAATATTACAAACATTGATAAAAAATGATAAATAAAAATAAAAAATGAAAAAAGTAATCGTAAAGACACCATGATTTTTCCAAACTCTTGTTTTTTGTACATTACTCAATTGACTTTAATAACAAAGCTAAAGAAAATGTTGAAAGTGACCACCATTAGCGTCGTTACAATTATTTAACCTTTTGCGCAAAGATCTTCTTACTCTTCTGCAAATGTTTTGATCTTCTCTAATGCTGTCAAATGCATATTCTATTCTTTCCAACAATTCTTCTCGTGTATTTACTGGTGTTTTATACACTATTTCTTTTAAATGACCCCACAAATAAAAATCGAGAGGATTCAGGTCCGGAGATAGAGGTGGCCAAGACACCGGACCTCCACGACCAATCCATCGGTGACCGTATGTGTTGGCTAAATATGTTCTTACAACTGCTGCAAAATGTGCGGGCGCACCATCATGCTGAAACCACATTGTACCATTTCTCATAAAAAGCGGTAGAACAACGGCAAATCATTTTGTAAAAAGTTTAAATATGATTCATGTTCAAGACGATTCAGTAGAACAACAGGACCAAGTATGGGATTTTCAATAATAGCAGCCCAAATATTGATGGAAAATTGATACTGCAAATTTGCAACTCTTAGAGAGTGTGGGTTTTCATCGGCCCATGCATGTAAATTGTGAAAATTTACGATACCTTTTCGCGTAAATGACGCCTCATCAGTAAATAGTATACGTTTAGAAAAATGTTGGTCGTGCCTAAGTTTGTTTAAGAACCACTGACAAAACATTACCCTTGGTTGAAAGTCTCTAGGTAGAAGTTCCTGGACACGTGTAAAATGATAGGGATATAAACTTTGATCCTTCAGAGTTCTGTGAACTGATGATGCCGAAATATTACCCAGTTCGGTGGCAATAATTCTCGTACTTGTACTAGGATCACGTTCAACTCTATTTAATATTGCCTCTTCAACTCGTACAGTTCGGCGGTATCTTCTGCGTCCAGAGTCAGCTTTTAAAGGTTTTAAAGAACCAGCTTCTCTCAAATGTCTTACAATACGTGGGAAAATATTTTTGTCAGGAATTCTTCTTTGCGGATAAGTTTCCTGATAAACTCGCACAGCTTGTCTAGCATTTTGATTTGTTTGTCCATAAATTAACAACATATCAGTCAAATCCGCTGAAGTGTACTTAATGAAAACCATCTTGAGAGGAGGAAATAATATTAATGAGCAGCTCAGTATCAACAAATAACTAAAAACGGAAATATTGCACCGTATCAAAATTTAAAGAATAGCACGAAAACTCTTTTGACGCCTACAAAGCACTTCAAAATTGTAGAATTTAGAGAACTGTCAAAAATTATAGTTTCATGGCACTTTACGATTACTGTTTTCATTACTCCAACGAATCGGTATTTTGCCCCTTTTTATAAAATTAATCATATCTCCTAGGGGATACCCTGAACGAAAAAATACCAAGAGGCAGCTTTTGTGGCTTATGTAATAAGCTTCATAACTGATGTATCAAAATTGAAAAAAGACAGTGGCGCACATATTTTTTCCTCAAATGAATTTTTACAGTTACCCCGTACGCACGCCACTGACGCAGTTGTAAGCAGATTTTCGCTTGAAAATATGCACTTTCATAATACACTTTCAAGTTCCAAGTTTCATTAAAATCAATCCAGTGGTTTTGAAATTATTTATAAAAAATTAAAAAAATAATTAAAATTCAACTCCCTGTATATTGGAAACTATGCGTTTCCGGGCCCATGTGCACAGGAACTTTTTTTCTTATTTTTTAGTAAGGAATTGCCCCACGAGCGATGGTGCATGTTTTTTGAAACAGCCTGTATATTGATAAATATAGCAGAATATGTGAGTGTACCGCTACTTGATAGAGTCCTAGTCCTAGGCGGTAGGCGAGGTAAACGACTGGCCATATTAAGAGAACACCTCAATACTTTTACACTGAAACCATTGAGCGATATCCGCCGGGAAAGTCGTATACATTCCATAAGACTTTTGAGTTTTCGAATAGGAAATATTCGCGATGCTTATTAGGCATTAATTAAAATTCCGAAATATAGAATATAATTCGAGATGAGGCCAGCGGTTTATTGACCACTGTTAATGTCGTGTATGGTTCGTGGATTGTAGTTACCGCTACTTACGTAATTAAAATGGACTGTATCGTGTTATGGAATAAAATCTCTTGGAAACACTTAACGTAGTTATATATTTAAAAACAATAAAACTATATACTATTGATATACGTGTAATACCACAAATGCACTCGGTGCAAAAGCTCTTCTCGAAGCTGATGTGTTGAACGAATAGCTTTTAAAGCCATATAACCTATATACTAATGATATGCATTATATATAGGCTGAACGTGTAATAGCACAACGCGTGCTCGTGTACAAATCAAATGCACTCGGCGCAGATGAAGAAGCTTTTCGAAGCTGGTTTGTTGAATGAATAGGCTTTGTCCAGGTCTTGAACATTGCAGGTTCCCTCTCTTCGAGGGATGGGACATGCGTACAATACACTGCAGTCATGCCAGCTTCCTTGTGACATACAAGACTGCAGTCTTACACCTTAAATTTGCGCGGTAAAACTAAACAACCACAATAAAACAATTTAAGTTTTTATGGTCAATTGTTATCTGCTATGAAATTTTAAATCAGTCACTGAATTATTAATACCTTATTTTTTTAAGAGTTAAGATCCGCTGGATACTTTGACAACATTATCTTAGAAGCTGAAAATTTAGCCAGCGAAATTCACGTAAAAAGCTTTCAATTAACTACACCATTCATTCGTTTTGACGAACCTATACAAGATCGAAAAGAGAAATGTAAAATCGATTTTTTTTATTAGATATAAATGGGTCAGGCGGTCAGTGCCTTCGACCTGAGATTCAGCTTATTGAATAGTCATAACGACATTTTCGAATTTTATATGATGTTCACAAACTTAAAGACGTGTAAAAATTATGGCACATTGTAAGGATCTGGAGAACGTCTTGACAGATGGCGATTCTTACGTTCTTAAACGCTTTAAAATTAGTCGACGAAGCACGCACTGTTTCTTCACTTTAATCGGGCCGCAGCAAGTACGTTATAGTAGCGAATTTTCATAAGAATTGTACATTATTATTGTACGGCATATTAGTAAAGTTAATACTTTAAACTTACACAGACCTTGAAGTTCGATTTTAGAGGTCCTGGTATGCGCATATTTGAAGAATTCTTTCGAAAGTGTTACCATCGATATCTCTCTATTATCAATAAAATCTTTCTTTTTAACTCCTTTTGAGAAAAATGCCCAGAACTCAATTTTCTACGAAGGTAAAGAACTAGATTTTGTTGTATCTGTAGATAGTGTTTCTTTAAAAGAAAATTTCATTTAAGTTATACAGAAGATTTCCAGAAAGAAACCTAATTCATATTTAGAAAAAGTATCTGCCAGATTATAAACGTAGCAGTTATTTTTCCTTATTAATCGCCAGTACGATTTCGTTTTAGTCACCCTAATCAAACCGGTTTTACCAATAACAATTACAAATAACAAACTTATTATTTCAGACTTAAAGGTGACAAACGTATTTAGGCGTTTTAAACAAAAATGAGATCTTGTTTAAAATGTATGAAATCTGTGCACTATTGTCTCTCCAAATGTGAAAATAAAACATAGAAAAAAGATACATGCATCCAGCTGGATTCGATCGCGTCACCTTCTACGTGGAATGCGAGCATGGTAACCGCTACGCTATCTGGCCACCCGCCAACAAAGGTTTTATTTGCGTCATATTTTAGGTCGGCTCCATTCCCGGGATATTATATTCAAAGTGTACATTATTAATTAATTAACTACAGAAAATTAGGTAGTGTAATTACCATTGAAACACATCCCACGGCTATTTCGGTCTTATATGACGTCTTATGTTTAAGTTGAAAGATAAAATAAACTATTTTAGATTCATTTTTATAGAAACTTGGCTTGATTTGGTTCAAATTTCTGCTACATTATTATGCGACAGCATGATATATCTATGCTGCGCTAAAACTGTGTTTGAGGCCGTTAGTAAAGCTACAAATATAGTGTATTTTAATAATTGATTGACTCGCCCAGTTAAATAACAATTACTTGGCAAATTTTTAATTTCAGGTCGTCTGTCATTTTCCATAACTGCGGCCGAGATCTCACGATTGTGGGTGCGGGTATTATGTTTTCTGCCTGGTATATCTTTAGTTTGGTTACCGTTGCTGTATGGTTTATACCTGTTGTATGGATTAATCTACGCGTGGCAGTTAACTACTCTGTCTGTCAGGTATTCGACTTAAACCACTAAGTCGTTTCAACGCATGTTTTTAGGATTTTATTTTTTAATTGGAAAAAACTCTAAATATTGTGGGCAAAATTACTTAACATTCACAACATATGTTTATTTGCAGTATTTCTAGCCACGTGTAAAGCCTCATTCCAGTTACTCTGATACTTACAAAAATATTTTTTTTTTTTTTATTTTTTTTTATGTCAACAACACACCACGAGGGCTTACAGCCTAAATACTATCGTACCGTGGGTGTTGACAAGGAGGAAAGAGGCAGCTTGTTAATTCTGGACTTGAAGGTTTGGAGGTTCGGAGGAGAAGGAAAAACATGTGCCGGCAAGGAATTCCACAACTTGGAAGTCCTCGGGACAAAAGAGCGGGCATAACAAGATGTTCTATGTCTGGTAACCTGGACGTTAAAAGGGTGCATTCGCTCTGTTCCCCTGGTAGATCTGCTGGGGGCAGCAGGTGGGGGAATTATGGAGGAAAGCTCCTCTGAGCAGTGCCCGTGCAGATATCTATAAAAGAGAGAGAGGTCACCAACGGCACGTCGGTGGGCAAGGGATGGAAGCCTTTGGGTGAGGGTAGGGTCACCGATGAGACGTATAGCTCTCTTTTGAATGGAGTCCAGGATAGCGAGTGTAGAAGCGGCAGCTGCACCCCAGATGTGGGAGCAGTATTCGAGGTTTGGCCTTATTTGTGAAGTGTATAAGGTATAGAGATTAGTTGGTGAAAAGAATTTGCGAGCCCGGAAGAGGAAACCCAATTTCTTAGCAGCCGCTTCTGCAATTGATGTAACATGTTGGTGCCAGTTAAGATTTCGATCCACAGTAATGCCAACAAGAGAAAAGGACTCATTACTTTGAATAACTTGGTTGTTCATTGTGATCGGTCTAGGGCTGGTGTATCTCTTGTGAGAAAGAAAGCAAGACTTAGTTTTGGTGGGGTTGAATTGTACAAGATTTCTACTTCCCCAGTCCAATATTTTTTGGAGGTCTACGGAGACAGAACCCTCCATGAGTCTGCGATCCTCATCTAATTGGGCTAAAGAGACAGGCTTAGAATATTGTATGTTTGAGTGGAGGGTGCTGTCGTCCGCGTAACTGTGAACTGGGTTGGATGTGCTAGAGAGGAGGTCATTGATGTGGAGAAGAAACAAAGTAGGGGCTAAAGCTGAACCTTGAGGAACTCCTGCATTAATTGGATACAGTTTAGAGGAATGGCCATCCACAACAACAGATATGCTCCTGTTGGAGAGGAAATTTGCTGTCCAGGTACAAAGTTTTGGTGGTAGGCCATAGTCCGGAAGTTTATTAAGCAGCGCTGCGTGCCAGACCTGGTCGAATGCTTTGGATATGTCTAGAGCAACAATCTGGGATTCACCGTGTTGTTCCATAGACTTGTTCCAAGAATGGGTGACAAAGGAAAGGAGGTCGGCAGTCGATCTGCGCTGACGGAATCCATACTGCCTGTCGTGGATTAGACTGTGTTTTTCAAGGAATTTTAGTAGTTCGGTGTTTATATACTTTTCCATCACTTTAGAGATGACTGAAAGGAGAGAAATAGGCCTGTAGTTGCTAGGAAGCGCTTTGGATCCTTTCTTGGGGATGGGTTGTACTCGAGCAGTTTTCCAGTTACTAGGGAATATGCCTTTATTGTAAGATATCTGAAACAGACGAGTCAGGACAGGAGCAAGTTCTGGTGCGCATTTTTTGAGAACAATTGCTGGGATCTCGTCAAGGCCAGAGGCTTTCCTGGTATTAAGAGAAGAGAGCATCTTTCGTACCTTTTTGGTTTGGAAAATGATATCAGTCATTCCTTATTATGGACATTGAAGTCGCCAAGAATAGTGACCTCGGAGGAAGGATATTCAGAAATCAGATAGTCGGTTTTTTCAGAAAGGTAGTCAAAGAGCTGGACAAAGTTGTTGTCAGAAGGTGACCGGTAAATGCAACAGATGAATTTAGTTGCAGCCCTGAGAGAGAGTTTTATCCATAGTATGTCTTTTCTTCCAGCTTCTAAATTGGGAAGTCTGGTGCAGGGTAGATTGCTACGGACGTATGCGCACACGCCTCCATGCAATCTAAAGGCAGTAAGGAGCTCATACCCCGGGAAATTAAGGTGATTAGTGGCTGTTTTGGCACTGATTTGGGTTTCGGTGAGGAAGAGGAGTTGGGGCCTGTTAGCCTGAAGGAAATGGTGGACGGAGTTCAGGTTAGAATTTAGGCCACATATATTCGAAAAGGATATGTTAAATCTTGATGTTGGCGCCCCCTGTACACCCCTCTCCCGGAGATCCGAATGGAGGGGTATTTTGCCTCCGGAATATTTTATACAAGGAGGAGCCATCATCATTTTTGCTTATAAGGGAAACCGACTCACACACCAGAACCGGAAACGTCCGTTGGGACTTCACCGGCCCCTTGATGTATGGGGTGGTACCTCCTCGGGCGTGAAAAAATCCTTTACTATTACATAAAGGAAAATTCCACTACCACCTGCTATGGATTGGATTGGATCAATATCTACCCCTTTAAAAATAAGATTAATAAAGGGACTATCAATTGTCCAGTAGTTATGATTTTCGACATAGTAGGAGGATACAAAACATTTTCATCATTTTGCATCCATGCCTATTGTCGGCAATATAGCGTTTTCAAAAAGTTTTCTCCGATTTTCCACCGGAAAACTTGAGCATAAAGGCTGTAACAAACTCGACCTCGGTTTTTGTCCAAACAAGATTTTTACCAAGTTTGATTGAAATCAGTTTAGTATTTTTTGAGTTATCGCTCGGTAACATCTATATATATATATATATATATATATATATATATATATATATATATATATATATATATATATATATATATATACATACATATATATCTATTAGCGAATTTTTCTTAATTAAAATTCGCTTAAAATAAAGAAGATCCAGTTGACGTTCTTAATCTCACTATCTTCCTTAACATCGGGCCAAATTTGAGCACTGCTTCAAGAATTTTGTTAACGGTGCCCATAACTGTTGCTACCGGCGAAATAACTTGTTCCAAATTTAAAATAGTTAAAAGTTATTTAAGAACCATGCATATTTAAAATCGTCTTAATGTGTTAGCAATGTTGAACATTGGACATTAATTGAATTATAAATTAGATCTAGAAGAATTTATTCGGGATTTTGTAGAAAAGGAAGTTCGAAAGGGATTCTTTTAACTTAGAGTTAGACTTTGTGTATTATTGAACTCGTTTTGTAGTTTCAAACGTATATCCAAATGATATCTACTAGTTTGAGTTTAGAATTTGGTTGTCGTTAGCTCGCTGGAGTAAAATTTGTTTTTATAGGTTTTCTAAACCTTGGCGGCGCCTTTGTGGGGGTTTGCCTATGGCTACAAAAACGCTAGGGCTGGCAATGTGAAGAGTTAAGGTAAATATTATATCTGCAGTCCATATGGCTACCTAGTTATACTTCTGTATGTTCAATTTTTCGCTTCAAGTGGCTATAACTCAAAAAAAGCTAAGGATAAAACATAAAAGTAGTAGACGAAGTCTCATTAAACTTAAGCAAGGAACCGGAAAATGCAACAACACGTATGGTCTTTTATTTAAAATAAGAAAGTGAAATGTTGTCAGGCAAAAACCGGTCACCCCGTATAGATGCCTGTAATTTTTTGACAATGACGGCTATTGACAGCATAGATATTAATAAAACCCATAGATATAGCCATAACTCACCGACGCGCGTGAATACTCACCGAGGGTGCCCCACGTCAGAATGAACAGCATGGGCATCTTGGAAACTGTAAGAGATACAAGGTCGGTCAATTTAGAAAAAGTTGCGCAATGAGACGGTTTCGCAACGGCGTTCGTAAAAGTCGATTATCTATTTAGGGGCTCTAGAGGTCTTGAAAAATATTTTTTTTATTTTCGTTTTAATTTTTTTCTAAAGTTAATCAAAAGGATATTTAAAAACAAGAAGCAGTCTGTCAATGCTTATTTTTACCCTCCACGGGGTAGCGTTAACACATTTTGATTTCAACATTTGGTTTCTGAGAAACCATCATCAACTTAGTTTTTTAGTGAATTTTCGTAGAAAAAATTCACTAATGAGGAGATCCCGACTTTTGAATTTTGAAAAAATTTTTGCAAATGAGCGCGAACTAGGACCCCTAGAACCCATATCCGGGGTTAGTTTTAATTTTTATATGTTTATATATATTATATATATATATATATATATATATATATATATATATATATATATATATATATATATATATATATATATATATGTATCACACCGATAACTCAAAAAATAATAGGCCGATTTTGATAAAATTTGGCATGTACGTTTCTTTTGTAAATAGCTTGGATAGGTTCGTTAGTCAGGAAAATCGGACGAGGTTTTCCGGAAAAATTTTGAGTTTTCATTCGAAAAAAATTCTTATCTCAAAAAGTAATAAGCCGATTTTAATAAAATTTGGCATGTACCTTCCTTTTGTAAATGGCTTTGATAAGTTTGTTAGCTAGGAAAATCGGACGAGGTTTTCCGGGAAAATTTTGAGTTTTCATTCAAAAAAAATGTTTATCTCAAAGAATAATAGGCCGATTTTGATAAAATTTGGCATGTACATTCCTTTTGTAAATGTCTTTGACAAGTTCGTTAATCAGAAAAATCTGACGAGGTTTTCCGGAAAAATTTCGAGTTTTCATTTGAAAAAAATTTTTATCTTAAAAAATAAAAATTCTATGATAACCAAATTTGGTAGGTAGGTTTACGATATAAAAAGTCAACTATACACCAAAATTTAGATTTCGATGTTACAAGAAAAAAAAGTTATAATAAAATATTTTGTGCCAGATTATTTTTATGAAAATTCACTACCATAACGCACTTGCTGCGTCTTCGACTTTTTAACTACGGTCCTGGAGTTTTAAAGGTGGATTTCGAAGCCTTTTTTACTCTGTTTTGAACAACATATGACATTATTATGTTGAGCTTTGGACCACAAATCGCTATTATTTTAAAATTGTGTTAATGCGGCCCTGCTTCACCAATGGTCAACCTGGGGATTTAACGAAAGACATTCTCCAATGATAGAAAAAACTATAGTTGAGGATAGTAAATAAAAATCCTTGATTCTTAAATTCGACTCCAACCCACCATTCTATTCGGCTTTCAATACCACAATTTTGATGAATTTTAGCCTACCATTTTCTATTATGATTATAGATTCATGTTGATACTGCCCGGCTTTTCACCGAATTTCAACCTATGGATTCAATGGAATTCACTTTCCATTGGTAGATATTTTTAAAAACATTATACATATTTTCAATCCATACCTATTGAAATATTGACACAATTTATTTTGCACAAATATTTGGACCATAAAGTTTTTTTTTCTAACGAGGATAGGTTTAATATGTTAAGTTGTTACATCTTGTGCCAAATAATTTCAGTTGAAGCCGGACGTATGTATTTTACCCGGTACCCTGAAAAACGGCAACCTGGAAAGTCCATATTCAAACGGTTAGAGCAAAACTTAAAAAGTTTTTAACTTCAAAAAGTCAGTCAACAAACGGAAAAGCCCTGTTAACAGTGAGCATTTAAATAGTGTTGTTCTGTCTGTTGTTGAGTATCCTGGAACTTCTACACGTACAATTAAAAAACTACTGAGATACCAAAATCCACAGTACACAGAATGTTATCGAAAGAGAAGTTCCATCCATACAAATTTCATACTTGTCAAGGACTTAGGCCTGGTGATGAAGACAGGCGTATAATATTTTGTGGGTGACGCTTATGCCCAATTTTCAAACAAAATAATCTCGACGGATGAAATCGCAGTAACCAGCAATGGCACTTTAAACCGCCGTAACATACATTATTCGTCTCGAGAGAATCCTCGTCTACTAAGGTCTTCTAGGCATCGGTATAGGTTTGGATTTAACATGTGGACTGGATTTTTTGGTGCGAACATAATAGGTCATTGTATTAAAGCCTCAACTTTGAGCGTTATTTACATATGTTTACAAATAATGTTGAGAATTAGAAGAACTACCTCTGGCAATAACCTCAAGTTGTTGGTTTTAACGCGACCGCATCCCTGTCCATAATTCAAAATATGTAAATGCCAATTTATCTAAATCATTTTCTAATAAATTAATTTCTACACAGTCAATAATATCCTGACCGGCAAGATCTCCAGATACTACCCCTTTGGACTTTTTACTTTGGGGATATGTCAAAAACAGTCTACCAAAATAAAGAAGAATTACGTATTTGCGTTACTGGCGAATATGCTAGTATAAGTCCAGAAATGTTGGATAATGTTCTGTAGGAAACGGTGACCAGATGCTACCGTTGACTAGAAGCAAATGGTTGAAGTTTTTAACACTTGCTGTGATTGTAAATTTATTTTTAGTTTAGTTATTCTCTTTGTACTTTTTTCAATTACCATATTACCTTAAGTTTTCATATTGGTTAAAAACATAACATATTCAAGAATATCTATCATTAGAGAAGGTCTTTCGTTGGTAAACAAGGGCGGTATTAACATAATATTAAAATAATAGCGATTTGTAGCCAAAACTCAACAAAATATATAAATGTCATATGTTGTTGAAAACAAAATAAAAAGAGGCTTCGAAGTCCAACTTTAGCTATCCAAGACCGTATTTAAAAAAATTAGTTGATCATGGTTTTCAGAAACCAAATGTTGAAATCAAAATGTGTTAACGTTACCCTGTAGATCTTAAGAATTGGCAATGACAAACTCCTTTTTGTTTTCCGATATCATTTCAATTAACTTCAGACAAAAAAATAATAAAAACGAAACTTTCCAAAACACCTAGAAAACCGAGAAAGATATTTCATTTTTGCAGACGCCGCTTACGAGGCCTCTGCGTGAACGCATAAAAGCTTGAATCTTGTAGATTTACAAAGCAATATATATATATATATATATATATATATATATATATATATATATATATATATATATATATATATATATATATATATATATATATATATATATACATTAAAAATATAAAAAATAAGAATGACCAAATCTTAGCGGTGTAATTCAGAAACACTGCACTGACTGCTTAGGTCTGACAATTGATTTATTTTAAAATACGTATACGGTTATTATAAGGGTTTTGTTGCGGTCTTGTACAGAACACTACTTTTCTAAGTATAGATTCGTGTCTACGAAGAGAAACACTGTTCAGCGGAATAAAGCCGACGCAATCCAAACAACGTTACTTATTGTCTGTTTGCTAAAACTTTACAGGAATATATTGCAAAACGAGAATAAGAGGCACCGTAATGAAAACGAGCAACCCTCTATCGATGTAGACATAAATCTTCTAAAACTGGCTGGTTGAAAAACTGTCTCTCTCGATGAATTTGGCTTGACTTGTAAAGTGGCTATAAAACCCGAAGATAATTCCAACAGGCATACGACCTGGTTCATCGTCAGCTATGCCAGCTCTATTATATTGATATTTCCCTTCTTTGCTTGTACCTTCTACTCTCGCCTACAGCTCCCGGTGATAAACTTCACATATGCTGTCACTGCTGATACACACCACTAGATGAATCCTATATCTTATTTTTCCTAGTCTCCTAGATATAGATGTCTTATTAAGTGTTAAATTCAAACAAAGTAATCCTATATTATATATATATATATATATATATATATATATATATATATATATATATATATATATATATATATATATATCGTCGAAAAGATTCTTACGATTAGCTCCCTAGGAATGTAATAAGAAGACTTATGTAGCAGCAAACCAATCAATAGTTTACTCGGTTTTTGTGATAAATTTGCAAACAGAAATGTTAAATCAGGGCAGCACTACAAAATAATTATTTTAAATTTTGGATAGGGTTTCCGCAAAACAGCCAGCATAATTTAAGTACTTTGATACGTATTTTAAAATCTTAGTGAACTATCAGCCTTTTTAGTGAATTTTTATAATTATATAACCGAACTCGTACACAGTGACCGCTTTGTAAAAATGATAAAATTTTGTTTCTATGTAAAAAATTATCGAGTTTTATTTTAACATAAAATGGTTTTTAAACGAATCAACATTACGTTTTTTCAGGCTAATTAGTTTTGTCTGAAGAAATCGATAATGTGGCTCATTTAGGATTAAAAAAAAAACGCTACAACCGGCCAACTTTATTAAACAAAATTTAATTATTTTAAACCGGATTGTGTTGCCTTATGCTTCAAAGCTATAGTTTCTCACATCTTAAATGTTTCAGCGGCTTTAAGTTTTCGAATATCTCTTAATTATAACGCTATCCCATGTAGTGTTGAATGTTAATTATTTATAAGGTTTGTGCATTGTAACTGTCTCCTACATGCTTTTAAGCTCATTTGACAACCACTTCGCTATGAGATGTATTATTTCAGCTATAGATTCTCCAAAATATTATTTAGCGAAATGGTTGTCCCATTCACTTTAATTCATTAATCAAATATCTTAAATTTGTTAAATGTGAGGTTTTCATATCATTAGATGTAGCATCTTTATTTTCTAGCATGCCCGCGATACAAACGCTAATGTACTAAAAACAATTGGCGAAACTGTTTAAGGTTTGCAACGAATATTTAGCAAACAAACGTTTAAATAAAACAAAATATGTTTTAATTTAACAATGAGTTTTTTTGAATAAACTCAAAGAACGGCAATGGGAACCATCTCACTATGCATTGCGGTTCTTTTTATGAGTAGATTTGAAGCGGACTTAGAAAATAAAAATGAGTATTTTCCTGGAGTGTGATTTCGTTATGTGGACGATATTTTCGCAGCGTTTAATACAAACATATGCAAAGTATATGATTTAATTAATGGACAAAGCAGTCAATTTCATTCAATAAAATTCACCCACGAATTAGAAGTTAATAGTAAACTTTCTTTTCTAGAAGATGTACTAGTTATTAAAATAATGACTCTCTCGAATTCGATGCCCATAGAAAGGAAACCACCACTCTTATATTCTATAAATCACATCATGCTTTTACACAAGAAACGGCTAGTTTGAATATTTATCAAATACATTAATGCAAGTTACCTTAAGTAAAAGTAGATAGGGTAGATAATTAGAGTACATTAAAAACGTGGCTAGATATAACGGATGCTCGAATTTCTTAGTAGAAAAATTAATTAATAGACACAGAGCAAAGAAAATGTTAACGGAATCAACGACATCCAGGAAAGATAAAGTAGAAAAAAAACGTTTATTTGATTACCATTTGAACCACATATCACAAAAGGTCCTGAGAGCATTTTTTGAGAAGGTGATCTACAGCTAACTTTTTCGACAAAAAAATAATTTAAAAAATTGGTTAGGTAATACAAAAGACAACGATAAAGCCACTAAAATGTCAGATATCGAGGAGATAAGTTTTAAATATTGTAATTCTATATAGGTCAGGCAGACTAAAAGAACAATTGAAACCAGATTTAAGGAACACTTGGTACAGTTGAGATACGGTATTATAGACAATTCATGCGTGGCACAACATATTTGTGATAATAATCCCCAAAAAAAAAAAAAAATCCCAAGCTCATCAATAATGTTATATAACCGGCGAAATTAGATGCGTGCGAGAGTATTTATACCTCTAATTTTCCTAACCTCAGCAGGTAAAGTTATAACGGAATTTCAAGAAATACGTCCGGCAATTAGAAAAACAATACACAGAAAATTTTCCTGCGATTCAAACCTCGGTTTTTAACTAACAACTGGTATAAATGTGATGTTTATTAGTTGAGTAGTTTAGAGTTTTTGTTAGTTAAACGATCGTCAGGTTTTTAAAAGGTGTGTGGTGGTGATTTGGGTTCTCCAAGTTTACTTATCAGTGTCTTGATTTATTCTGTTCATTAGCCTGGATTCCATATATTTTAAGGATGAGAAATAATAAATGCAGTTTACCAGGCGTTGAAAAGATTTTGTTAAGTAAATTGAAATAATTGTTATTTCACAAAACGTTTACGTAATCATAACGGAAAGATTAAGCTGTATTTTCTGCGATCTGCTACTTTACAGAAAACAACAGAAAAAAGTCAGTACAGTTAAAAATACATAAATCGTACTGCATGACGCCCAAAAAGAAGTAATACTAGTGATATAACTATCAAGATGTGGCCATAAAGAATGACTAACGGGCAATTGCTTCAGCGGCTCGGTTTTCTCCAGTCTTAAGAGCGTAACTCCTCATTTTCTCGACACCACCGCTACAGATCGATTAAAAGACCATTAACCCTCCAACCAACGACACTCCAACATCACTTTAGTAGTTGACATTTTAACACTTACTTCTCTGTACACTTACTACAATACAGTCTAGACAACATGTAGTTTCCGAGTCGTTATCGCTTTAGATAGGTGAAATAACTTTTAGCCATATGTTGAGTTGGTAGCGAGAATTTTCTTTTTTGCCCATTACATACTTATTTATTTTATAAACAAATATATAGCCATGCTACGTTACGTTATGGTTATTATGCAGGCATAGTTTATAAAATGTATAGCAATAGGTCTTTAAGAAATTTAGTGAAGGCAATTTTTTATTAACCCAAAAACTTAATTTTGGTACGTTCAAAATCTGTATAAAAGAAAATAATTGAGTAGAACTTATCAGATTAAGCATGGCTAACAAACGTGTGCAGTAAATGTAACAAATAAGATCCCATACCAAGTTTGATCGAAATCGTTTATTTATTTTAGCGAATTTTTTTTTAAAAAATTCGCTTATGGGGAGATCTGTGTTTATATATATATATATATATATATATATATATATATATATATATATATATATATATATATATATCCGACCGATAACTCAAAAAATAATGGACCGATCTTGATAAAATTTGCAGAGTACCTTCCTTTTGCAAGTGGCTTGGATAAGTTCGTTAGCCAGGAAAATCTGACCAGGTTTTCCCGGAAAATTTTGTGTTTTCTTATAAAAAAATTCATATCTCCGGAAATAACAAAGTAAGGGCAACCAAATTTGGTACGCGTGTTTGTATTATAAAGACTGAACTCTGTACCAAAATTTAAGTCCATAGCTTTAAAGACAAAGAAGTTATGGGTAGTTAAAGCAATAAATGTAGGAGTTTTCCTCAAAACGTCAAACTCGCAATATTAAACGTCAAAATTGGCAATGTTTAGGCAAAGAATGTAAAACAAATACCATTTGTGAAAAGAAAATGTTGCAAGAAGAGTGTTCTGCAAACCCTTAAGTTTCAGATTCAACCGTCATTGCCCTTCATTTTACTAAAACATTTACAGGAAATCCATTTCAAATAGACCCTTTCTCTGGTGCTTTGGCTGTCAGTTTAGTTAAGTTTGGTAGCTGTTTGGATATTTATTTGTAGGTTTAGTGAAATTTATGGTTTAACGGCCTATAATTTTTTTTAGCTAATTATCGTGGAACAAATTTGTTAATGCATTTTTGCATTTTTTATCGAAATATGATGCGTTTATCTTAAAAAAATCTGGACGCAAAAAGTGCGTTTTGGTTGCGAATTTTCGGTAAATTTGCAGTTAAGCTCCCGAACGCTTTTCAAAACACTGTTTTCAGAAACCTGCCTAGAGCCCCCCCTGGATCCACAAACCCCAAGAAAAATGTGTTGTTCACACTCCCCAAGGAAGTTACGGGACCAGGAGTGAGTAGGGGTGCATAATTTTTTTAGCTAATTTTTGTAGAACAAATTCGTTAATGTAATTTTGCATTTTTTATCGAAATATGATGCGTTTATAAGAAAAAAATCTGGACGCAGTAAGTGAGTTTTGGTAGCGAATTTTCGGTAAATTTGCAGTTTAGCTCCCGAACGTTTTTCAAAACACTGTTTTTAGAAACCTGCCTAGAGCCCCCCTGGATCCACAAACCCCAAGAAAAATTTGTTGTTCACACTCCCCAAGGAAGTTACGGGACCAGGAGTGAGTAGGGGAGCATAATTTTTTTAGCTAATTTTTGTAGAACAAATTCGTGAATGCATTTTTCCATTTTTTGTCGAAATATGATGCGTTTGCAAGAAAAAAATCTGGACGCAGTAAGTGCGTTTTGGTAGCGAATTTTCGATAAATTTGCAGTTTAGCTCCCGAACGCTTTTCAAAAAACTGTTTTCAGAAACCTGCCTAGGCCCTCACCCCTCTGGATCCACAAACCCCAAAAAAATTTCTTGTTCACACTCCCCAAGGATGTTACGGGACCAGGAGTGAGTAGGGGTGTATAATTTTTTTAAAGTAATTTTCGTAGAACAAATTCGTTAATGCATTTTTGCATTTTTTATCGAAATATGATGCGTTTGTAAGAAAAAATCTGGACGCAGTAAGTGCGTTTTGGTAGCAAATTTTCGGTAAATTTGCAGTTTAGCTCCCGAACGTTTTTCAAAAAACTGTTCAGAAACCTGCAGGTGAGGTCCTAGTAATGTCTCTGAAAACAATTTGTTGAAAAGCGTTCGGGCGCAAATCTGCAAATTTACCAGTTTCATTAAATCCTTCAAATTTCAATAACTCAATTTGCTATTAACGTAAGCTTTGTTGGATAGAAAACCAACATTTAAGTTTATTTTCGGAAAATTTTTGTATATTTTCAAACCATAAGTAATTTTGATAAAATATAGTACATTGTTTCTACCACATAGGCTATACCGGTAATCAGATTGATGCCTGCTCGCATTTGCTATTAAAAACATTTTTATGGAAAATCACTTCCATGACACATTTGCTGCATCTAGACTTTTGAAAAATGTTTATATATTTTCAAACAATAAATTTATTTCAATGAAATATGGTACATTGTTTCTACTATATAGGCAACCAAGTTTGATGCCTGCTTTCATCAAAGAAAGACATTTGCTATTAAAAATATTTTAAAGAAAATTCGCTACCATAACGCACTTGCTGCGTCCCGCGATTTTTTAACTTAACTTAATATATACTGCGTCTATAAAGTAACACGTAAATCCAATTAAATTGAATGCACCCATTTATAACGAAAATTCAAAACCAGGTCGATTTTATACCAAAAAGTTAGTTTTTGAAAAAAAACTAACTTTTTGATATAGAAATCTCAGACCTGTCGTTATATATCTTCAAAGAGTAGCCACTCTTTCAAAATTTTGATATTGGATGGTGGGTAGTGTGATACGTCTTTTTAAAGCTAATCCAATTTTCTATTCAGCAACATCCATTTTTTTTGTAGGAATAAAAGTGAGTGATAGCATTTTTGTTATCAGTAACACTTAACACAAGTGAAGCCTATAAAGAATTACATTGTTTAGTCTTATTTAATCAAACATTCGAAATGGCCGCCTTCTTGTGCCCGAAAATATCCTAAACTGTCAACAAGTTCTTGTTGGACTTTGTTTATCTACCTCATTTCTATCTCATTTCTATCTTTGGGGGAAATGTTAGTACGTTCAGTTCTAATTCTTGTTTTCAATTCGTCGATAGTATCTGGTTTACTTTTGAATACCACATTCTTCAAATGACCCCACAGAAAAAATCAAAGGGAGTTAGGTGAGGTGATCTTGCTGGCCACTCTATTGCGCCACGCCTGCCAATCCTTCTGTTGGGAAATTGTTTATCCAGATCCTGTCGAACATTAACATTGTAGTGTGCCAGGGCACCATCTTGTTGATGCCACAAGTTGTGATTTACCATACCAGCATTGTATCCATCGCGCAATAAATTCAATAACGACGGAATAAGATATTGCTATAAAAATTGTAGATATAGTCCAAATAGTCCCATCAAAAAAGTAGGGACCAATAAATATACTACTAAACAATTCCAAACATTTACCTTTTCTGGATGTTGTGTGTGATTGTGTCGCATCTATCTTGGATTTTCCCTTGCCCAATACCTGCAGTTTTGACAGTAAGCTTCTTCATGTAGTGTAAAGGTAGATCCATCCGAAAATGGAATATTCGGTACTTGCAAAGAGTTTATACATTAATGTTGCACGAAACTGCATCAATCAGTCTGGATCGTCATCGGATAACTTCTGCAAAAGCTGTGTTTCATAGGGATGAAGCTTTTTACGTTTTATTACTTTATGTGCTGTCTGAAATGGAATTCCATTGTCTCGACCAATTTGCGGAACACTACTGGGGGCATTCTCTTTCACTGCCAATAAGACGTTTAATTTCACTTCTTCACATATAGACCGGTGACCTGTTTTTGGCAAATCTTCCACACTAGACATTTCTCGAAATTTCTCATCTATTCGACTTACCATTGATTGATTGATAGACATATCCGGATATTTAGTAACAAGCAGAAGACACACTCCTACCTGAGTTCGGATCCTGTCACCATAACCAATCATCGTTAGATTTTCAATTCTTTGAGCCATTGATAAACGCATTTTACCAACAATTTAATAATTAATTTGAAAAAGCAAAAGTTTAAAATTATACGCATTCACTATGCACAACAACCAAAACGTAAGTTTACTACTATTATCTGTATATTGTATCGCAAAAATTATCAAACTTGTCCTTGATTAGTTTTTATGACATATGTCACACAGCAGATAATTGTTATCGTCAGTCGATTGTTACAGGTACGACATAGTATACAACAAATTCTCTAGAGTTATTTTCGTACAAGAAGCTTAATATTTGGACATTGTTTCCACACTTTAAAATATTGAAGTACCATATCATACGTATTATATCAACATTATAAGACTGGACTATGTAATTCTCTACAGGCTTCACTTGTGTTAGGTGTTACTGGTAATAAAAATGTTATTGCTCACCTTAGTTTATTCCTACATTAAAAAGTTGTTGCTGCTAAATAGACAATTGGTTTAGGTTTGAAAAGATTCATAAAAAATGGTGTTGCTGAATAGAGCGCTAGATTAACTTTAAGAAGATGCATCACACTATCCACCATCGAATTTCAAAATTTCAAATAGGTAGCTAACGTTTAAAGAGATATGTAGGTTTTTATATCAAAAGTTACTTGTTGACAATAAAAATCGATCTGTTTTTGAATTTACCTTAATAATGGCCACTTTGAATTTTATTGAATTTATGCATTACTTTGTAGACACAGTGTATATGTATATACAAGGCCTTTCAATGAAAACTTTGCACCTATCACTCGCATGGAACGCATATGAGTTATCGCCGGTAAGCAAAACAGACATGGAATTAGGAAGGATGCTACGGGTGCTGGATACCATACTAAAAATAATGAAACTAAAAATCAATATCAAAATAAAACAGATAACAAAATACTTTGAAGCAAAACGAGTTTTGTTTCATGAAAGTTGTGCTCTAAACGGTATAAAATAACTTTTCTAATTATTTTACGCTGCATTGTCATAGCTGTGAAAATCAAACTGATCGTATTTTACGTCAATCCACCCAAATAGGTTTAAAAATACGAACAAAAGTGGTGTAAGATTTATTCATATTTTAGATTTCTATTGAGTGGAAATTGGAATATCTAATGATCACAAATAAGTACGATTTGGAGAACCTAATTCATCACAAAATTTTGTATTAAAATTTATAACGATACATATACTTTCGTATGCGTCTAACTTTTGTGATTGCCTGGCATTTTTCATTAACTTGATATTTTATTTATCTACATTGTGTATATTATCCCAAATATGCTAAACAATAGATGACATCAATAGTGTCATATCTCAGTTGCGCTAAATTTTCTTTAAATTTAGTTTAAATAGATCTTTAATTTGACCAACATACTTAAGTTCACAATCCATACAATGTATTTTATAGGGCCCCACATTTCTGTGGTCTTATTTTCATTTTTGGGTTACCTAAGAAATTTTTAATGTGTTTTCAGTAGAAAATGGTAGCTGCCAATTGACATTTTTAAAAGCTCTATTACACCCTCTCATGATTTGCGGTTCAAATGGTAAACAGACCACGGTTTTGTCTGTTGTCTCTTTTCTGAAAGTCGTAGATTCCCTAACATTTTCTTTGTTTTATGTTATTGGCAATTTTTTCCACTAAGCGGACAGATTAACCATCATACTAAGCTACGTCCTTAATATAATCCAGTTTTCTGTTGTAACTTTCTTTAACTAAGGGAAGCTGTATCAATCTGTTAACCAAAAAAATCAAAATAGATGTTTTTTCTGAGAAATTGTGTCAATCGAAATGTAACTCAAAGTAGTGGTTTCCTTTCTGCGAATGTTGGATTCTTAACACGTTCACTGCCCACAACGCGGCTCCCGCGGTTTGCTAGATGTCATCTCTGTGCCCTGAACGCGGGAGCCGCGTTCTCGACTTATAGGTGTTTCTGCTTAGCTGGCAATGTTGGCATGGGTTTAATTGCTTTTGTAATGTACTGGGTACTGTGTATTAGCTATGATGCAATGAAAACCAGTGGCGGTTTCTGAAATTTGTGCTCCCAGTTGGTCGAGTGTGGTATTATAAGAAATAGGTAAGTTATGCATAATTTTAAAGTGTATATAGATTCAAATAATGAAGTAAACGTTAGTATTCGTCATTTAGGCAGTTTATCACCATAATATCATAAATAAAATTATTATTCTTCTTTTTTTTTATTGAGGTTGGGTTTGTATTTTGGTAGTATTATAAAAATGTGTGTGAATAAACTATATCCATTTATTATTTACAGATTTGTCTGCTTATGAGTGACGATAATAGTTCAGATGATGCAGCAATAACATCAGATAATGCAGCAATAACATCAGATAGTGGGCCATCAACTTCGAAACGAAAGAAGCGTTCATATGATCGTGTCCGACCTCTCACTAATGCTGAGCTATTAAAATTACTCGAAGTATCGGAAGATGAGTATGATCTCACTGATAGTGAGGACGATGAATGGCCATTTAATTCAGAAGAACCTGAAGCTGAACAATCTCTTGAACAGCCAGAAAGTCAAGATAACAATTTTTCAGATGAAAATACTGCTGGTGTTTCCGTTTTGGATGAATGTTTGGAATCACCTGGGTATTATGAAAGTGACACAAGGGGCAGAATCTGGTCATCACATCGGCCAATAACTGAAGAAATTCCTTTTACAGGAGCTCCAGGGCTAAAAGTGGCCTTAGATGGCAGTAAGCCCATTAATTTTTTTAAGTTATTTGCTACTGATGAATTTTATCCCCTTGTTGTTGACAATACAAACTCATATGCTATTGAGATACTTGCAGATAGTCTAGGTGAACAAAGCAGGATATTTCGCTGGAAAGATGTGACAAAGGAAGATTTGGAAAACTTTCTTGGGCTGCTACTGCATATGGGAACAATCAAGGTCAATCGAATAAGTGATTATTGGAAAAACATTACCTCTTCAATATACCGGTTTTCACACAATATATGAGTGGAAACAAATTTCTCCTGATCTTACGTGCGTTGCATTTTAACGACAATTCTTTGGAGGAGACAAATAAGCTTTCTAATATAACACCCATTATAAACTATTTTAACAACAGAATGGAGCAGATATACTGTCCATTCAAGGAATTAGCAATTGATGAATCTATGGTCCTTTGGCGAGGCAGATTAACGTTCCGGCAATTCATTCAAAATAAACGCCACAACACTTTATATTTTAGCCGAGCCAAATGGATTGGCGCAAAAGCTTCATGTTTATGGAGGTGCCGCTGATTTAGATGTTGGCTGTATTAAACATACAGGAAAAGTGGTAAAAAATTAATGGAGGGAAAACTTGATGTAGGACATTCCCTCTACATGGATAATTTTTATAATAGCGTGGCACTAACAGAAAAATTATTAGACAGCAAAACTCACACGACTGGTGCTCTGCGAGCGAATAGAACTGAAAACCCCAAAAATGTTTTGACCGAAAAATTAGGCAAAGGTGAATTGTCGGGTGAGTTCACACAAAAAGGCATTTGTGTATGCAAATGGAAAGATCGTCGTGAGGTACTTACAATTGTAAGTGATTTGGAATGGAAATGATACAAACAACAACAAAAAGGGGCACAAGAAAACAAAAACCAAGGCTTGTTGCGGAATATAATAAATTTATGGGAGGGATTGATCAAAATGATCAAATGATGTCTTACTACACCTGTGAACATAAAACACTGCGTTGGTACAAAAAATTAGCCATTCATATTTTTCAGATGATGTTAGTAAATTCGCATTTCCTTTATAATAAGTACTCCGAAAAGAAGATGGCATTTTATGACTTCAGGTTGTCAGTGATTCAAGATTTATTGGGGCCCCCACCCACGGAAGAGTCTAATCCACCTCAATCTATTCATTTACCAGAACAATGCGCTAAAGATGACAACGGCAACACAAAAAGACAGCGATGTAAATACTGTTGGGAAACTACACACACAAGAAAGGACTCTTTTTACTCTTGTCCTCAGTGTCCCGGTCA
Source organism: Tillus elongatus (assembly GCA_964006375.1). Lineage (NCBI taxonomy): Eukaryota > Metazoa > Arthropoda > Insecta > Coleoptera > Cleridae > Tillus > Tillus elongatus. The sequence goes on from OZ023265.1 coordinate 121,688,675, forward strand.
ACCTGGACTTTGTTTGACACCTTGTTTTAGACTATTTCATAGTTTTTAACATTTATCTATTAGAATTTATTTTTTATTTTACTTTATGAGCATCTGTACTGATAAGTTAATTTTGTTGAATTTTTAAATACTATTTTTTTTTCTATAAAAAAAATGTTGAATGAATATTCCTTTAATAAACGTATTTTTCTTTTCTTATGAGCTGATTGTCAACATACCCACACATAAACAGAAGAAAATCTTGTACGTAGCTACTAAGACCGCGGCTACCGCGTTTTGGGCGTGTAGGTAGCGTTTTCGGTGCTGTGTGCCCACAACGCGTCTCCCGCGTTTTTGTTTTTTGTTTTTTTTTTCAAACTTTGAATGTACATAATATATTCTAAACAATTAAACTTTACTATGAAATGATCTAAATGTGTTGTTCTTACAAAAATATCGCGAGCGCCTGCATAAAACAACATAATATCGCCTGGCAGTGAACGTGTTAAGTGTATCTATTTTCATGACTAATACGTAAAGAAAAGGTAATTTAGATAATTAATATTCCATGGGTAAATTTAATAGAGCCGAATCTATCCTATCTGTGACTAAAATCGTTAACTTGGCATACATTTGTATTAAGTACTGCAAAAATATCGTTCATATATGAATTCATACTCTAAGAAAATAGTCATTTTCATTTGCTAGGCCTGTTTCAAACGTAGTTGTGAAAAGGTCTGCAATCATTGGGGAAAGGCGGATGTCCGTTACTGTGACATGGGTTTGTTCAAAAAATGTACTATTAAATTGAAATATATTCTGATTCATGCAAATGTTTGTTAAATGTATATTTTCCTCGCGTCCCCCTTTATCTACGTTATTTATTATTAACGAATAATGGTCTAAATACGTAAGCGTTTCTTTTATGTAGACACTGGGAAACAACGAAATCACATCCAGAGATTTTAAAACCTCCCCTTTAACCAATTTAATATTTTTAACTTTATGAATAAATTCAATTGAATTTGAAACTAAACAAAATTTCTGTTTGACAGTAAAGATATTAAATTCGTTTGTTAACCATTTCGCTATTTTGTATGTGGGGGAATCTATAGCTAAAACAATAATATATATCATCGATTTTCCGGGTTTATGGATTTTCGGCAGACAAGAGCTTTTAGGAACTTTTGGATTTGAAACGTGTTATTGTTTCCCAAATCTTTTATAACAATTTATGGCATCTCTTCAAATTGTTTTTAACTTCAGAAATAATTTTTGAGAGAGGATTTCTATTCATATTTTATACGGTGCTGCTTCTATTCTATTATATACTCTATCTTTATAATCATTATTTTCTAAAATCACAACCTCATTACCTTTGTTTGGTTTAACATAAAAGCATTCTTGTGAAGATCAAATAACACCCATACCAAGGAGTTTGTTGAAAAAATAATATTTCATATTCTTACGTCGGCCGCCATTTCTACTTTCTTTTGATAGTATTGTCAAGAGTGTTTTAAAGCAAAATATATTCCACCATCTTGCATCGATAGCCAAATTGATTTTTTTAAGTCTTCACAATGCCCACTGTTTTTTACTCGTGAGACATTTCCTTTTGATACCCATATTAAGTGGGTTGTGAAGATAAATATGTAATATGTTCCGTCATTGTGTGTCGGTGGCCATATGCAAATTCTCAAAACATTTCATTTGATACCCGTATCAAGAGCGTTGTAGTTTTCTTGCATCGGCCGATATTTGATATTTTAAATTCACACAAGTTCGATTGTACCATAATATTGTAGTCACCGAAAGTAAATAAGTTAAATTTTAAAATCAAATTGGAGGGGTCAGAAGTAAGTAATAATTCGATGACTACATTTAAGGGTTAGATGGCCGTGAAACTAAATACAATCTTTAAACATAAAAGTGCTAGACGATGTGTTTAAAAGAATTAAACTAAAGATCAATATCATGAAGACGTAGGTAATGATAGTATATGAGGGTGAGGCTGGAAAGATTAATATAAGGCTAACAATCAAAAGTTTGAACAAGTAGAAACAGGTGCGTATTTTGGGAGTATTATTGGGGATCAAACGAAGCAAATAATTAAGAAAGATAACGCAAAGCGAGGATTTAATAGACAAAATTATTTTCTTACTAATACATGTTTTAGTTTGGAAGTGAGGAAGAGGTTCATTAGCACATAGGTATGAAGTTTTATAAGATAGGAGGCGGCTATCTATACTTCGACTAAGCATGAGATGGAAATAATGGAATTTTTAAAAATATGGACATGAGCATAAATAAATGTAGCAAGGTCCGCAAATAAACAGAGGAATAAATTTGGGCCAGAGGAGGAAACAGGAAAAATGTGATTTCTGACAGGAGAAAGCAAAATTGATTGGACATATTCTGGGACACAATAGCATTGTAGCAACATTACAAAAAAAAGACATACTTAGAAAAAGGGAAACAAAGGGGCTTAATGTCAATCCTCAATGTCACAATGGCCATCTAGACTTGCCGTAGACTCGTAGGAAGGCATAGCGGCTGAACCCTAGGATGGTTTATTAGATATAACGCACTGTGCATAAACCCATGGTCACACATGCATCTATATTATTGATATAGATATAGTTCATGCTATCAAAAATTACATAGCATGTCAGATAAATGTAATATAAACAGACAAAATACAAACAACAAAAACACCCAATACCTCCACGGCAACGCAGGCAGACGAAACACACAATAAAGTCAACACACTAAAAACGTCCATGTCCACAAACAAGCAGCACGCAGATCCAAGAACAGGCAACCGGTCACATACATAAGGAAAATATGCTTCCAGCGACTGCGAGTCACAGTCTAGGTGATGAACAACCGTTTCGGCAGTAGCCTTACACACCCCAGTAGCTTATCATATAGCTTCACACATACACCGTTCATAGCTAATTGACTCGTATATATCCTGTGGTAATATATGACAAAGTTTTCGTTAATTCTTGTCCCGTAGGAGTTAAACCGACTGCTGGTAGTGAATAGCTAATTACAGTCAAAGTCTAATAAAGATCATTCACTAAATTTTGTTAATGACAAAGCTTTACTTTTTTGCCTCAGGGCTCTTCCGCGGCCTTGCCGCCTCGATAGCACTGCAACCTTTGGCTTATTGTGCATAAAGCTTTACTTGCCTCTTAAAAAGTTTTATATCAAATAGCCAGTTGTAAAAAGCGTCAGAACTTTGGTGAAGAGCTTATTCTGCCAGCTGAAATTCTGACCGTAGAAACTATGTTTGGAGATAATTTTGCCAAACAATTGCAGCTCATACCTCTATCAAATGTTACTCTTGCCTGTCTAATTGGTGGTATAGCTGAAGATGTAGAGAATCAGCTTTTCGGGGAGTTGCGTAACAATTTTTTTTTCAATTTAGCTTCATGAGGCAACAGATACCTAATAAAGATCCTCATTTAATTGCCTATGTTCGATTTTATGATAGTATGTCAGTAGTAGAAGAATTACTATTCTGCAAACCAATAGAACTTGAAGCTACAGCACTTCCATTCATAGCTATACTAAATGATTTTTTAAACATGGCAAACATAGTGTGGAAAAATTACGTCGGAATATGCACCGATGATGCTCGTACAATGTCTGGAAGATTCCAAATTATACGAGCACTTGTTTAACAAAAGTCTCCACAGTTTATCTCATTACATGATCCACAGAGAGGCTTCGGCTTTCGAGTAATTGAGTCCTGGTCTGAATATTGTGCTAATGATGGTGGATACCGTAGTAAATCAGATAAAAATAAGACCAGTAAATTTAAGAATATCTGCGTTTTATGAGTGCAGTACATTCAACGTTACTATTTTATAGCTAGGCACAACGGATATCACGTGGGACATGGGACAACGACCGGAAGCCGAGACGTTTCGAAATGATTTATTTGTGATGGAATTCAGCTACTTAGTCGACATATTCGAGAAATTAAATACCCTGGATCTTCACCCCCAAGGGGCAAACACACATATATTGGATACGAGTGATAAAGTTTATGCGTTTTGTAAAAAACTGAAATTATGGAGCAGAAATGTAAAGCAAAAAATCTAGAAATGAGTAAAGTTGTGGCTTAATGGGTTAAAACTTACAAGGCTGAAGAACAACATGTGGAAGTTGTTTTTATAACCATTGAAAATTATTTAGCAATGCAGACAAAGGAATTTGAAAAGTATTTTCCTGCTGACTTCAACTTGATAGCAAGTTACGAGTGGGTTAGGTACCCATTTCAAAATTGTCCCGAAGGTCTCTCAACTGACGAAGAAGAAATTTTTATAAACTTCACGGCAAGTGGCGAAATACAAAACCATTCAGTAAAAAATCGTTTTTAGAATTTTGGTTAGGATTGAACGATGAGTTTTCTGCACTGAAAACAAGAGCATTTCGCATACTATGACCAGTATTAACCTGCTACCTTTGCGAAACTGGATTTTCTGCGGTGGATCCTTTAAAAACAAAATATAGGTCTCAGCTAAATAAACAAAAAGGGCTTAGAGTGTAATTTTCTAATATTACACCTTCTTTTGAAAAACTGTGCTCTGCAATGGCATGTATTGCAGAGCAAGGGGGTCACTAATAATTATAAATCTTGTTTTTAATTTAATATTAATAAGTTGATTACTAAGTACATTGTTCAGTACTGATACAATCCTATATAAGTGTAGTAGTAGTAGTAGCAGTGGTGGGGAGGCCAACTCCAAGCAAGTAGGCCACAATGGGCCATTTTTGCCAACCCCAGCAACCCAGAAACCATGCTCTATTCTTCCTCGGTTCCGTTGCCAAACTGCCTCGACTTCGACTATATAAGTGTAGTCTACTGCTCTTCTTTCAGTAAATGAAATAAGTCTTTTAACAATATTTTCTTTTCTCATTTTTTCTCAATACACTCGCGCCCTCTACTTAGTTTTATCACGCCCCCACAGGTTGATAACCGCTGATGTAAGGCTTCCATTGGAAACCGCTTTTTACTTAACAAATATTTTAAGTATAATTTCCAGAATATCGTCTAAATTAATTTTGCTGGCTTACATTGTAGATTATATAGATTATAACCGATTAGTTATCTGACTGGCATATTTTCACGATAGTACTAATAAATTGATAGCCTACTCAACCGAGCTCTGACGACATATTTAACGGAGCTCGACTATAAATACTCGTCTAGTTATCCAGTTATACCAGAGAGAAACTAATTTGCTAATCTATAATCCAGTGATGCATGTAACCCAGCTTCCAGCTTCCAGATAAGCCAAGCCTGTTGTATAAGTTTACAATGTTTTGTGCTTGACGTCTTATATTATATGCCAGCGACCGCGAACTCATCTCTGTGCCATACTTTGTCGCCGAGAAACAGAAAGTGGAGTAATTTCAGATAAAATCCCGACACTCTATATATGCTAAAATATGTATCTTGAGTAGACTAGTTTACATGAAAGGGATGACAGCTAAAATCTGGGTCTCGTTCTCGGTATTCAGCCTTACGGTAGTTTCTGGAAGTAAACATGACAACATATGTGGAATGCCTTCATGCTTTGTTGTGTACTCCTGATCCTTTTTCAGATTATCAGCTGCATTTTGTGCTCCGTATTTTGTATATTTCAACACCTGAAAATGCAAATGATGCTCTTGCGGGCAAGAGGTTTACACCGTATAAAGACAAGTTAAGTGTCACAATGTAAATTTCAAATTTATGTGGTTTGATATTGAAAGTGTTACTGTTTGCATTATATGCCTAATTCTCTTTACAATTCACCTTATTGTATCCTGCGTATATTTCTAAAACTCTTCAACAGAACACACATCCAGAGCGGCATATTTTAATTCGTCCATGAGAAGTCTCAGGGTTTCACTAATACTGCTTTACTTTGGCCTCCAATTCTTAGCCACATTAAGTTTTTTTATCTATAAAATTAATATTTTTTTTGTTTATTGCTCAAACACTCTTAGTATTCTTAGATTTCTTTTCCTTTATAAACTGTGTTTAATTACGTTATGCAGGTACTGATGAACCACATTTTATTTGATTTTGTTTTTTTTGTACTAAAAGCACCTGATTATGTTGTGTTAAATTAATGATAGAGTGTACAGGGCTTTCTTCTGCTGGAAACGTTTCTTGAAGTACTTTTGTGCAGAGACTTTCCTCCTGCTAGCAGGACAATGTTCCACGCATAACGCTATCCTGCGAGCAGTACGTAGCGTACTAGCGGCAGTACATTAAACAAAATTTGAATTAAATATTTACTGGCATTATTTTGAAGAATTGGGGTCCTGCTGACAGGACCCACTTTAATTATAATTGTACTGCCAGAAGTAAAGCGTTTGAAAGGAAATTGTGATAATTAGCCGGGTGATAAGGTAATGAAAAAGAAAGAAGACATTTTTACTGAAAACATGTATGCATGTAACTAAATACCTGTTATAAAAAAAACTTAAAAAAACACAAAAGCAAATTCTAGGTGATGAATACTGATCACATATATTGGTTCAGCCTTTCAAACTAACAAAAAATATAGATACAAAAAAGGATTTTTCAATGAGGATTACTGACTACCTCTGTTGACCCAGTCTTTCAAACTATCAAAAAATATAGGTGCATGTCAGAGGTAAGAAATATCCAAATAGATTAACTGATATTCCAACTCGACAATAAAAAAATAATTCTGGACGCAGCAAGTGCGTTATGGTAGTGAATTTTCATAAAAATGTTTTTAATAACAAATATGTGTGTTTTTTTTAAGAAAGCAGGCATCAAATTTGGTTACCAGTATAATCTATATATTTGAAACAATGTGCCATGTTTCATCAAAATAACTTTATTGTGTGAAAACGTACAAAATTTTCCAAAAGTAAACTTAAAGTGTTCCCGAAAAAACACGTTTCTTGGTCAACCTTATAGGTTAATAGCAAATTGAGCTGTTCAAATATGAAACATTTGATCAAAATTCGCTACCATAACGCACTTTCTGCGTCTAGAATTTCTTTTCTTACAAAGATGCATTATATCTCGATGGAAAATGCAAAAATGCAATAACATAAGGCGTTTGATTAAAAAAAAAAACAGGAAATTTGTATCACCAACGACTTATGGGCCATCCTGTGATTGTAGAAATATTATTTTAAGATGTAGCTCAAGACACCCTATAATTAATCTATACAAAATTTTTTCATATCTTATATAATAACGGATATATTGAACTTTATTGATTTTTTACGAAAATTCGACAAAAATTATATACCATTAAACGATAAACTCTATAGCTAAGGCTACTGCCAAGCATCAGAGAAAGGGTCTATTTGAAATGAATTTTCTGCAAATATTTTAGTAAAATGAAGGACAATGACGGTTGAAATTAAGACTTTAGGGTTTGTAAAACATTCTTTTTGAGACATTTTATTTCTATAGCCCGTATTACATTCAAGTTATTTGCCTAAATGTTCGCAATTTTGACATTTTAAATCGCCACTTTGACGTTTTGAGGAAAACCCCAATTTATTTTTCTTAAAATGCCTATAACTTTTTTGTCTTTTGACTTACATAGCTAAATTTTGGTAGGTAGCTTACTTGTAAGGATGTAAACCAGCGTACCAAATTCGGTTCCCCTTACTTTGTTAATTCCGGAGATATAAATTTTTTTCGAAAGAAAACACAAAATTTTCCGGGAAAACCTAGGCAGATTTTCCTGTTTAACGAACTCATCCAAGACATTTGCAAAAGAAATTTTTTCACCAAATTTAATCAAAATCGGCCCATTATTTTTTGAGTTATCGGTGTGATACATATATATATATATATATATATATATATATATATATATATATATATATATATATATATATATATATATATATATATATATAAATATATATATATATATATATATATATATATATATATATATATATATATATATATATATATATATATATATATATATATATATATATATATATATATATATATAAACATATAAAAATTGAAACTGACCCCGGAATTTTTTCAAAATTCAAAAGTCGGGATCTCCTCATTAGTGAATTTTTTTTAAGAAAATTCACTAAAAACAGAAATATAAATTTTTGGTGGATTACTGACTACCTCTGGTAGCACAGCCTAAGCTAGTATCCCATGCCGAATATGATAGGAGAAACAATTTCTTCCTGTTGTTGGGGAACATATAACAGCACGTACACCACTGGCACTGCACCTAGAACTTGACTTTTGTTGCAAGTGCCTTACCCAAAGCGCTTCCCAGCAACTACATGCCTATTTCTCTCCTTTCAGTCGTCTCTAAAGTGATGGAAAAGTATATAAACACCGAATTACTAAAATTTCTTGAAAAACACAGTCTAATCCACGACAGGCAGTATGGATTCCGTCAGCGCAGATCGACTGCCGACCTCCTTTCCTTTGTCACCCATTCTTGGAACAAGTCTATGGAACAACACGGTGAATCCCAGATTGTTGCTCTAGACATATCCAAAGCATTCGACCAGGTCTGGCACGCAGCACTGCTTAATAAACTTCCGGCCTATGGCCTACCACCAAAACTCTGTATGTGGACAGCAAATTTCCTCTCCAACAGGAGCATATCTGTTGTTGTGGATGGCCATTCCTCTAAACTGTATCCAATTAATGCAGGAGTTCCTCAAGGTTCAGCTTTAGCCCCTACTTTGTTTCTTCTCCACATCAGTGACCTCCTCTCGAGCACATCCAACCCAGTTCACAGCTACGCGGACGACAGCACCCTCCATTCAAATATACAATATTCTAAGCCTGTCTCTTTAGCCCAATTAGATGGATCCGTGGATCTCCAAAAAATATTAGACTGGGGAAGTAGAAATCTTGTACAATTCAACCCCACCAAAACTAAGTCTTGCTTTCTTTCTCACAAGAGATATACCAGCCCTAGACCCATCACAATGAATAACCAAGTTATTCAAAGTAATGAGTCATTTTCTCTTGTTGGCATTTCTGTGAATCGAAATCTTAATTGGCACCAACATGTCACATCAATTGCAGAAGCGGCTGCTAAGAAATTAGGTTTCCTCTTCCGGGCTCGCAAATACTTTTCACCAGCTAATCTCTATACCTTATATACTTCACACTCGCTATCCTGGACTCCATTCAAAAGAGAGCTATACGTCTCATCGGTGACCCTACCCTCACTCAAAGGCTGCCATCCCTTGCCCACAGTCGTGCCGTTGGTGACCTCTTTCTCTTTTATAGATATCTGCACGGACACTGCTCAGAGGAGCTTTCCTCCATAGTTCCCCCACCTGCTGCCCCCAACAGATCTACCAGGGGAACAGAGCGAATGCACCCTTTTACTGTCCAGGTCACTAGACATAGAACATCTTGTTATGTCCGCTCTTTTGTCCCGAGGACTTCCAAGTTGTGGAATTCCTTGCCGGCACATGTTTTTCCTTCTCCTCCGAACCTCCAAACCTTCAAGTCCAGAATTAATAAGCTGCCTCTTTCCTCCTTGTCAACACCCACGGTACGATAGTATTTAGGCTGTAAGCCCTCGTGGTGTGTTGTTGAAATTAAAAAAAAAAAAAAAACCCGACTACAAATAATGCACTTTTTTTGCACTTGTTGACGATTATCTTCACTGATTAGTGCTATGAGTGTATGCTTTTCTTGCAACCAGTCTCTTTGGCGGTGTACTGGATCTGCTGTAGCTACTGGAGTTGCAGCTACCACGCCTGTCCATGCGTTATTTATTAGTTGTAATGACAGAGATTCAGTGAAATCGGAATGCTTATTTGTAAAATCCTTCTTGAAATATTTGTAGGCCAAATAAGCATAAGCTTCTAAAATTTAGAACATGCTGTAAAACATCCGATGTTGCCACTTTTGAGTATTCCAGGCTTGTTCAGGGGATAAACCACTTTGTCGAATATGGTTGTGAATATCGATTGCTTGGAGCGCCATCAAAATACTCTTGCACAAGCGTTATTCTTTGTGCTTCTTTGACGACCATTCTTCCTGTGGCATCTGTTCTTTCTTTCTTCGATGGTTCGCCGTGCAGGATTGTACTACAGGTACCAATAAATGTGTGCCCTTTTGTCAGGCCAAGCTACACATACTAATTCCACATGTGGTTCTGTAACTATAGTAGTTGTGACATATTCACCTCTTTCTGGTGGACAGCGACGTCTTGCTTCTTGTATTGTATAGTTTCTTGTGACCGTTTTAACCATTCCAAGAAAGTAGAGACCTTTCTTATACAGTTCGATAGCTATTTTGACTTGTCACCAGCAAATATTTGACCAGAACCGTACCAAGGACGAGTTAGTCTAAACTTTGTTGCGGTCCCTGTCCCTAAATCTCTTTGCCATTCCTTTCTTTGCATAGGCTGCTTTCCTTTATTTATCTCAAGACCTATCATTATTCCACATTTCACATCAGTGATGGTTTTACATTCGCAGCTAACGCCTGTTGGCTTCCTTTGAATTTTTATACGAGCTGGCATACCACCCTTTTCATTATAGGCGCCTTTTCCGTACCAAGCGAACATAGATTCGTCGACTGTTAATTTGTATCCGGGTGTCAAAATATAATTTCACTTAGTAGTTATCATATCGTGAAAGGCTCTGACCTGGTACTAGTTCTCCTCATTTTCTAATTCACCAGCATCGTCAGGCATTGCAAAAGAGAGACAGTTTATTATTTCCTCGAATCGATGAAGTCTCATTCCAAATCTTTGACCAAAAGCAGGATCTGGGAATAGGCGTGATTCTGTATTGCAGTTATCTGTTTTAGTGTGCAACAAATTTACTGTCATCGCATACATTATTCCGAAAGCTTTGTATGATTCGCCTCTAATAACCACTCTTCGCCGTTCTCTTAATTTAGCGTTAGTTCTTTGGATAATTACGTCTATATATTCTGATGGAAAAAACGCAGGCCAAAAGTCAAGCTCAGTCATATTTTGAATATTACAGACATGCAACTGGGGCTTATGCTGTTTGCTCAAAAGTCCAGGTGGTGCCATGGACTGTCACTTGATGATTATTATCAAAAACAGCTCGTTATTCACCGGTTCTTCATCGTTTGCGGGAGTATTTGAAAACAGTTCGGCACTTACTTGGTCGTCTGAATCGAGATCTGATGAAGAAGAAGAATCAGAGTCGCTCGAACCAGAATAAGAACCTCGTGTGGACTCTCCATCTGCAAGTGTTGGCTTTTTGTTTCGAGAAAAATTTTTGGCAGCGCCTTGATGAATGAGGCTATTTTATTTAAGAAAGTCTAAAAAGAAATTGAAAAAATAAGTACCTGACTCTCAAAAACCCTTTTATTTTATTTTCAAATAAATATTTTATAACATAATAAAGATAAATCAGAAAATGAAAAAGTGCGTCGTGTACGTACCACGAGCACTTACTCACCTTCAATTACAATGACATTTCACCTTATCTTAGTTGTGCTATCCCCATATTGTGATATACTCCAGGAGAGGTCATTTTTCGTGTCGAAAGTAGTTGCTGCCATAGAAACACGTCCGCCGGGCTGCATTATTCTATACAACAATGTTAAATTGCGTCTTCTGCGACAGACAACTTCAATCCCGCGTAAAATGGAAACTAATACAGATATCGACTTCGAGCAAAAATGCGCTATTAGAGAATTTCATTGACTTTTAAACTGTAGGCAAATTGGTACTGCCAGCAAGCCCCATAAGGCTAATATATAGAAATTTCTAGCGTACTCAAATGAGTCGCTTCCGTCCTGCTGGAAGGCCGCTGTACATTCTATCATTAAACGCCGAATTGGGTAACACTTCACGTTTAATATCAACTGTAAACTTATACAAGATTAATTATTTGATATTCTTTGGAGTCCACGACAACTTAACGAAGTGAATTCTGATTATGTTAATAGAAGCGTGTTGCTTGTTTAGAGTCTATAGAAGAAGTAACTTGAAGATCGAAATTTCCTGCGCTATACAATTCTACCTGAAAGTGGTTAGCATACTTCTGGTCAAGTGTAGGTAATACATGACCCTTGTTGGGTTATTCCTAATCGCTCTTAAAATTGTATATTACAGATGGTACATATTATACCAAAGGCTACTAAGAAATATGTAAATTTCAAAGGTGTAATCAACCAGACGAGACATCTTAAAAAACTACATTATTTGAGGTGAAACATTACGCACGGTGTAGTAAATTTAGGCTACCTTTCAACTTATTCTATATAATAAGAATAATGAATTATAACTAATAAATTGATCTTATCTTAATCAACTAAAAATATTCACTTTTTTTTAATATACTAAAAATGTTCGTTTAGATTATGTAGTTCAATGATTAAATTGTCATTGTCAGTATACAGGCTGTCCCACGTAGACCCTTCATTAGCCGTTTCTGGAGTACGGCTCACAATTGAATTCTGAAAATTCAAGCACGTGGGTTCCTCGAAATTTTCAAAATTTCCAGTTCACTGAAAGTATTGGCGTTAGTACGGGACTTCCGGTTATACCGGAAGTAGACGTCAACTTTCTTATTTCAAATAGAAGGTGGTGTTTTTTATTACAAACCTAGATTGACTGTCAAATTTTATGATAGGTTTTACTAACACATTATGTGTTAAATCTTACCATTATTACAGATATGAATAAAAGGTCACATTTTCAAATTTTGTTTTAGTGAGTTTAATAAATATTTTAATAACATAATGTACTAATACGCAAATGATTTTCAGTATTGCTTAATATTATGGGTACCAACTTGTTAGGTTCTCATCATAAATGTTAAGGGCAATAATTATATTGTATCTTACTGCGCAAAAGACATTGTAACTCCAACACTACTGGAAATTTCGTTCTCTAGTAATGTGATGTTTCGTCCGACCAATAGTGACTGTTGTGACGACTGAACATACCCCACTTTTAAAATTTTGAGTCATCGCACCATAACTTTTTCTTGAGAAATTTTCATCTTCTTGAGTTTTCAAAAGGTACCATTCGCAGAATTATACACGCCAGGAAAAATCCCCAGGCTATAATTTGTATTAAAGTGAACGAAAATGGTGTCCATTTGTTAATTTTTAGAATTTTGTGAATAGTTCCTCTTGAAAGATGCAAATTTCTACTGCAGTCTCTGACTGACACATGCGCATAAGCAGTAAAAAATGACAAAATATTTATTTGTGTCTCTTCATTTTCCAATAGCGGTTTATTTTTATTACCTTCTGAACGAAACGTTTCATTCTCAGAACAAATTTTCAATAGTCTTCTGACTATGTCGGGAGTTGGTCTATGTCTATCTGGAAATCTTTCTGCAAACACATGACATGTTCTGATAACAATTCGATTACACTCCCCGTAAATAATAATTAAATTCAAAAAGTCTTCGTTTCAGTAATTAAAGTGTGCCATTATTGTTAAAAATACTCTCTTTTATTAAAATACAATTGACAAACGTACTTTACAGTACAACTCTTAAGTTTATTGTCGGAAGATGACGTTTAAAATTTTCATCTTTTAGGCAACCTGATAAACTGACTGATAATTATTTCTTATCGCAAATATGCATCGATATGAACGTTGCAAATTTCGAACATTTATTGTAAAGGGATAACACACAAATCTCTTTGTTTCCTAATAATGATTTACTCTTATGAAATTTTGGACGAAACACTCCATTCTTAGAAATTTTTCAGTGGTATTCTGACCATGTAACGAGTTGATCTGTGTTTATGTGGAAATCTCTTTGCAACCACACTACATCTTCTGTTAATAATTCGATTATACTCTTCGTAAATAAAAGTTATATTCAAAAGTCGGCGCATATTTTACTTATGTCGGAAGATGACGTTTAAAATTTTTATCTCCTAGGCAACCTGATAAACTGACCAATGATTATGTCCTATCGCAAATAATGTTTAAATATCTTCAAATCTGTGGGACTTAGGTATAGGGAATGCTGATACCAATCGAAACAACAATAAAAAGTACATGAAATAGCGTTATAAAATATAGGGTGTTCTATTTAAAATAAGAGAGTCATTAGGTTTTAACGTTGTCACGATTGACCGGTCTATTTCGGACACCATGTCTAACTTGTACTAGCTTTAGTAAATTCCAAATATTTTGTGGTATTTTAGAATTCGCCCTTTTAAAATTTGAACTCTTCAGATTGAAAAATAAGAGAGTTACAGGTGTGTAAATGTGACATTGTTTTTTAAGAAATTTTTGAAAAAAGTCAAATATCTCGAAAATGGTTGAGAAAAATGACATAATATGTTAGTAAAAGCTACCATAAAATTTGACTAAAAATCTAGATCCGTAATAAAAAATACCATCTTCTATTTGAAATAAGAAAGTGGACATCTACTTGCGGTATAACCGGAAGTCCCATACTAACGTCAATATTTTCTGTGAACTGGAAATTTTGAGAAACCCACGTGCGGGAATTTTCAAAATTCAATTTTGAGCCGTACTCATGAAACGGCTAATGTAAAGTCTATGTGGGACACTCTGTATAGGGAAAACGCACACTTTGGACACTTAACGTTTTAAAATATTACCATTCGACACTTTCACTGATATCACCCTGGTGATGTTCTCAGCTCCTGGATATAATTGAATCACGCGTCCAAGTTGCCACTTTAATGGGGAATATTATTTTCTTTGATAAAAACCAGAACTCCTGGTTCCAACAGAATATTGGATGTTTGTTTACATTTTGTGCACACCTGTAACTGTGAGATGCATTCTTTGCAACATCTTTCCAAAAATCTTGTTTTATTGTTTGAATATGCTGATATTTGCTTAACCTGTTGTCAACAATATCTAACAATTTCCAACACATCATCCAAGAAATACTGTTCATGTTTATGCGAGTCTCTTTTAATAAATTTTAAATTGAAAAGTGCTTTAATGTTATTGTGAACAATTATTTTTTCTCTTCAAACGGTTTCGTTAACAAGTTACAAGCAATTAAATAATAATTGTCAGAAGATACCTTCAAAGTTTTAAGTGAATGTGCCCCTTCGCCTTTAACGCGTGATATTAAATAATAGAATTTTTGAATATTTGTTGAAGTGTTTGTGTTTTTTTGTTTCTTTGACATCAGCCTCTTTCCGAGACTATGGTCAATCACCGACGCCAGAGAGCAGTTTCACCTCACTATCCTGGAAATTTTGCCGCACATCTGTCTTTCTGTAAGGGATTTTTAACGTGGACACGAGACCGAAGGCTTTACGCCCCCAAAAGCGTGGAACGTGCAGACATTTAACTTTCTCATATACAATGCCACAACCTCAGTAGATATTAAAGTTACAGTACGTAATGAAAAAGTGAAAGGAGTACCATGTGATCGAACCTAGTACCCTTTGGTTCAGAGGCACACGTTCTTACCACTGAACTCCCAAAGCTCTTATTTTTTGAAGTAAAATTATTATTTACATGTATGTCGAAAGCATCACGGAATTCCACCCAATTGTCAAACTCTCCGTTAAATTTTGGTAAGTTTATGTTAGGTAAGCTAAGTAAATTTAACCCTACACCTACTCCTATATTAGAGTGTGATGAAGTTATTTTTGTTCGAATACTTGTCTAACAATCCATTAACCTTTGCATTAGTTTTGTGGAATATTTGATTAAATTCTGCCAATGAGAAGGTACATCATAAGCAATATTTGTGATAGCGATATGAATTTGTTCAAGTTTGTCTAAGGATAATTCACTGCACGATAAGCACGCTTGCAGTTCAAATATATCATCCTCGTGCACTGTCTAATTTTCAGCATTATAGAAAAAGTTTCTATAACGTGTAAACGTGATTGTATTTGTGTTGTAAATATTATATTAAACGCTACTAAGAAATATGCAAATTTGAAAGGTGTAATCCTCCAGACGAGACGCCTTAACAAACTACATTACTTGAGGTGAAACTTTACGCACGGTGTAGTAGATTCGATTCGTGTGGCTGAACGTGTCACGAAATCGCTTCACTCGTCCATGCCTTTGAGCTAGTGATACACTGGACAAACATTGCTGCAGTGATCTGACACTAGCGTCCAGGTCACGCCGGTGTATTGTCATTCCCGGTGACGAAATGTTGCAAACTTAGAATAACACAACGTTCGTAGGTTTGATAGGTTGCCGGATAACTTTAATAGGGGTGAAGCGCAAGAGAAGGACACTACGTCATGTGTGTGCCAGATGCTGATAACTCCTATTATAGTTGCAGCAGTTTCAGAATACGTTTTATGCTTCAAATAACATTCATTAGAAATAGTGTTTTAATGTGTTTGCAAAAGAATTTTCGAAAACGATCAGTTACACATTTATTTTAATGTTTCATTTTTTCTAAATAGCAGTCAAATCGAAACCATTTTAACATAAGAGCACAGAGAATCAACGGTATTACAAATTGAGCGTTATTTATACAAGATTATTGTTATATTCAACAATTAACTCTGTGAATCATCATAAAGGTAGATATGTGTTTAATGTAAAAAAAAGGTTATATATAATTGAAACAAGAAGTCAGTAGATAACTGGTAGAGTTGTCTGTAGCATATTAATGTGCAGAAGTAATGCTAAAATCGCAGTGTGTGTGTTTTGTTTCTTTAACGTCGGCCTATTTCCGCGACTATGGCCAATCACCGACGCCAGGGAGCAGTTTCACCTCACTATCCTGGAAATTTTGCCTAACCCCTGTCTTTCTGTAAGGAGGGTAGGGATCTTTAACGTGCGCAACATCGCATGGACACGGGACCGACGGCTTTACGCCCCCTCCGAAGGGCGGAACGTGCAGACATTCAACTTGCTCAAATACAATGCCAGAACCTCGGTTGATGTTAATTT
Organism: Tillus elongatus; assembly: GCA_964006375.1. Classification (NCBI taxonomy): domain Eukaryota; kingdom Metazoa; phylum Arthropoda; class Insecta; order Coleoptera; family Cleridae; genus Tillus; species Tillus elongatus. The sequence goes on from OZ023265.1 coordinate 121,705,531, forward strand.
TACTTCTTTCTTTTTCAGTCGAAGTAAAAACAGTGGTGTAAATCGAATAATAGCTTCCACATAGCTGTGATAATCTACTTTCTTTAAAAACACATTCTCGCGGAATTAATTTGGGGTTCATGACTTGATCAAAAAGAAAATATTCGTATTCGTGTACCCATAAACATATAAAACGTCATATTACTCGAGTTTTAACGAAAAAATGTCAATTTTCCCCAAATCACCCGTCACTTTTTACCTCCCGCAGCAATATTATCCAAAAACAATTCGAAGCGTCTCGCAGTCGAGTGCTAACTGGATACCAAATTTAAAGATGATGTTTCATTTCTTTCGATAGTTATTGCGCTTACTAACAAACAGACGTAAAGGTCGACAGACAAAAAATATGTTGTTCCAGAATCAAGTTTTCGATATGTATTAAGAGTTTTTACGCCGTTTTAGCAACAAACAAAAATTCGAAATTTATGTCACCGATATTCTACCCCGCCATTCAACCCCTAATTTAATTTTAGCAAAAAATTCCAGATTTTTGTATAAATTAAAAGTTTTCTGATAACAAACCCTCGAACGTAATAATACTCGAGTTATAACTAAAAAATGTAAATTTTCACCAAATCACCCCCCATTCATTCCCTACCACCTGAAGCGATTTTAGGAGTAATCCGAATCGTTAGTTTGTCGGGTGCTAACAGCATACCAAATTTGAAGATGATATCTCAATTATTTTCAAAGTTATCGTGACTACAAACAGACCGACAGACCTACAGACCGACAGACCAAAAAAATGTGTTTCCCAAATCATGTTTTCTATAGGTTTTGACACTTTTTACGGCGTTAAGCGAAAAAAAAATTTGAAACTTTTGTCGCCGATGTAATACTTCCACGGGTATTGACGATGTGGAATTAATGAATATTAGGTAAATTTGCAGATGAGTTCGAGTTGGACTTTTAGAGAAAAAAAAATCAGAAACATGCTTGGGTACACAAACACAAGAAACATTTCTTGCAAACAAACCCCAAGAAAGCTACGGCATCAGAAGTAAATAGGGGAGCTGAGGGGAATAAGATAAAAAGGAAGTATAAACTAAAGATGCGAAAATACACATCTTACCCGGACCTATATAAGCTGCCTTCATCCCATTTTGCAGCTACACCTCCTTAAAATCCCATTTACTCTGCACATACCCCTATTCAGTCCAGGGCACGTTACTTTCTTGGGTGTTATTGCTCAAAAATTGTCTTTCTGGTTTTTGAATTGGGGGTGGTCGTAGACTGCCGATCGTTTCACTAACCAAGTTAGCGTTATCAGAGGATGGAATCCTCTAAACGCTTGACGACAACTGCATTTATATTCTGTTCAGGTAGCTTAGAAGCTTCAGGGTGGTTCAAACAAAGTTTTACTGCTTATTGAGCGGAAATTCCCTCTACCCGAATTCTATTATTTTCATTTTCACGCTATTCGTCGGAATCTCTCATAAATTGGTTAATCAAAAAACTACACATGAGCGGCGGTGCCGAATTCATACAACTTTGAATATCACTATATTAGGATTTCTTTATCTAGGTGGTGATTAATCTCGAAAATATATTGGGTCTGTAGCTTAGTTATGCTATTAATTTCAATAGATCGTTTAGTTTGCCAGGCTTAGGTTCACAATATTTACAACTTATTTAGTGGATCCATAACAATTTAGCGGTACACTTCTTGTCTTTTGAGTTGCCTAGCAAATTTTTTGAAACATTTTTTGTCGAAAATGTTGGATGCAAATTGTCTTAAAATGCTACCGAGGGTCCTCGTGATTCGCGGTTCAAATAGCAGACAAACAAAGTTTTTTTCCGCTTTCTGTTTTCTAAGGCTCCTTGTTTCCGCGAACATTTTCTTTGTTTTTTGTTTGTTTGTTAATTAACTTCTTCACTAGGCTAGCTGTGTATCCGCTTTATTCAGCCAGGTCCTTAATATAACTTAGTTCTTTGCTATATCTATTTTTAGTTAAAAGAAAATGTATTAACCTTTTTGCTATAAAATAAAAACTAGGCATTTTTTGTGTATTCGTATGATGTGAGTCACCCGGAATGTAATTCAGAGTGGTGGTTTCCTTCCTATGAAAATCGAATTCTAAAGTGTCTTTGTCTTTGCTAACTAGAACTAGTAAGCTACGGCTAATATATCGAGCTTTGTTACTACAAAGCTTCGTAGTGCTTTGTCTACTATGGTTTCAGGTTTGGTAAATAAGTGTGCAATGCGGTGTTTTCCGTTTTTCTTCGCCACCTTTATAAAATACTGTTTTGGGAGAAAAAGGAAAGCAGGTAATTTGGAAATGAATATAACGTGGTTTTAGAAGATGAAAGAAAAAGGTTTGTTGTATAGGGACATCATCTGTTCTCGTTAGTTGCCTCTCAGAACAGGTAAAAGATTCGTTAGAACTATTTGTTTGTTCCAGAATCCATAGACCTCAAAGTAACATCTCAAATACAATTATATTCAGCACTGTCAAATTATTCTCAGCTCTTTGCATTTCATTGGCCATAAAACAGTCCATGAAAACTAGTAATAACTTTAACGAGGTAATATATCATCTACATTTGATTTTACTTTGATGTAGTGTCATACGCATGACGTTCCCTGAAGCTTACATGCATGTATAACAACCATTTGCAGTAACATTTAACATTGGTGTTCTATGCACCTATGTAGTTTGACGCAAATGTTGCTTTTGATTAAATTAAACAAACCAAATACAAATCAAGTTAATGGGATATTTTCGTCTAACCGACTAATTAACTCAGCACATGATGTTTGCTGGTATACACTGAGTCCCAGATTGGTGCTGCATGTATTACTATCTCGGTGATGATAAGAGATACTAAGTCGGTTAAATGGGTAATGTTTATCAGGATTTTATCGCCATTTCAGAACTTTCATCACATTATATCATTTTGGTTTTTGTTTTTGAAATAATACCAAAAAACAAGAATTGTGCGTTTTTGACAAACCCCCGTATCTCAGTTATCTGAAAACATACAGTTTATACATTTTATTGGCCCTTTTTTAAGACCTTTACAATAAAAAATGGTGCTGCAAATTGAATCATAACAGCTGTGATAATTTATTCTCCTCAGAAAGACATTCTCATGGAATAAATTTATGGTCCATGACTGGATCACAAATAAAATATTCCTATTCCTGTACCCATAGACGTCTGAAACGTCATATGACTCGTATTCTACTCCAAATGTAATTTCAGCGCGGAATACCAGATGTTTGATGAAATTGAAGGTTTTCTAATAAATAAACCCTAAAACGTTGAGTTTTAACGAGAAATGTCAAATTTCACCAAATTACCCCCACTCATCCCCTACCTCCTGGATCGACTTTGCCGAAAAGCAATGCGAACCGTTCGTTTGTCAGGTGCTAACTGTATACCGAATTTGAAGATGATATCTCAATTCGTTCTAAAGTTATCGTGGCTACAAACAGACAGACATACAGACCGACAGACAAATAAAAATTTCGTTCCCAAATTATGTTTGCTTTATGTTTTGACACTTTTCACGACGTTTAAGCGAATATAATTTTTGAAATTTTTGTCGCCGATGTGACACTTCCACACGTTGTAACGATGTGGAAGTAATAAAACAAAAGAATATCTTTGATCGTTTTTGAGAGAATGATTATAACTGTTTTTTTCTTAGAGACACCATATTGTATTTTTATTGCATTAAGTAGAATTTATTACCCCCCTTCCAAAAATGTATCACAACATTGTTTTTCGATAACAAAGATAAGAAAAAAATTAATTTCCTGTAACTCGCAAAAAAAAATTATTAATCTAGTTTTGGCTGTGGTTTACGATAACATCCAAGTTTTCATGCGGCTTCACTCTGCACTAGATAGACAATTAGGTAATTATGCTTGCGTTATTATCGATTAAATTTATTGAACGAATGTAAAAACAGGTATTTTGAGATAATTTTGGGACAATTTACTATACAAGCTTACACAAACGAAGTTATATTATTATATCGACGCTTTCATGAGAAAACGACAAAAGCGCCAATGATGTAATTTTCCAGGAGACGCAAAAAACTTTCTGAAACTCGTGTGATGAGAAATATCTCCACGGCGTCTGCGTTATCTCGTTCTCCAATTTTTTTCTGAATTTTTAGTAGAATTTTTTCCTCAACAAAGTGTTAATTCACCTCAATAAATGTTAAAAACGTATGAAATGGCGGTTATTCCAAATCATCAGTAGTAAGTGCCGTTTATGCCGTATTTTCGTCTGGCGTTTCTGCCAACCAAGAATAATATGATGAAAATAAATGGCGTTTATCTTACCTTGTGCCATTTGAGAATTTGTACATGGAAATCATCGAGCCTCGCTTATGCCATAATATTCAGTGAATGTAGACAATAGTGTGCAAGTTTTAAAGTTTATTTGGAAAAAGACGACTACAAAATAATGAGTCTTCTTGATCAGCGTCTAAACGTAGGAAGTTCAGTCAATAAGATACCAAAGTTTTATGTGCTCTTGAATCACAATAGTTAACTTGAACATAACAGTTATCAACATTAACAAACACCTGAGAAAATACATACCTAATTCAGTTTTCATCGAAACTTATTATTCTATCTAGGTACAACGTAGTTTAGTCTTACAGTTTTCTTGTGGGAAGAATAGATCTGCTCCTCCATCCAAGACAGCTGATTGAGATATTATCTTAGGCAATTTTAAACTACTCATTCAAGATGTTGTGAGAATAGATTCGTATCATCATCCTAACTGAAAATCATAAAATCTTGTTGGCAAATACATGGATAGAATTGGTATGCTCTTTTTCTGGATAGGAAAACATTTTTTTGAACATAAACTTAGCTTCGTATAATGATGAAAAAATTATATGGAAAATAAAAAAGCATCACACTGTTATATAACTAGAAATTGATTGATGAGACATAACAATAGATAAACAAATATAAATAAAATAACAGTAAATAAATATGAAATAGTTATGAAAAAATTATGTAAATAATTTTAAAAAACATCACTCAGTTATTTAACTAAAAATGAATTGACGAGACATAACAACAGATCTATAAATACATATAAACTGACAGCAAATGAATATTATTCTCGAAAAGACTATTCGTTTCAGTTTTCATGATCTACAGGGTCATCAATATCACTTTCCTCAAGACAGTCAGGTAAACTTGGAGATATTTTCAGTGAAGTATATTCAATAGGGTATTCGAGCTTAATTATATTTCTTCTACATAGATCCTCTAAATTGTTATATTTCAATTCATTTATGGGAAGTTCGCTGCTATAGGCTCTCCTAGGTGAACATTCTGTTTTAATTTTCAGGAAAAATGTTTGTTTCCTCAGTGCTGAGAAAGGACTCCAGGTATTTCACGTCATAGCTGTCCTTCTGCATGCTTATCGTTTTCAGGGAAGCTGTTTTCACTTTGCTACGCTTTTCTGTCGATTCTTGAAATTTAGAAAATCCGAAAAATTGAGTTTTTTAATCTCGTAAGGTTCCGGTTTTCTCTGACATTTCTCAATATAGTTGGCCATTCTGATGGCATCTGAACAATTAAATTTTTAATTTTTTTTCCATCACTGCGTGCATACTATCAACTGGTAGATAATGAAAAATAACCGGCAATGAGGAATGTTATTTTCGCCTGTTTTATATGGATGGAATGATCAAGAAAATAACGTTGCATCAGGACGACAAATGTATTCTTGTTCTGTCCAGAACACTTATCGCAGTAGAGTGAAATTTATTTATAAAGTCCGGATGCATCAACTTGTTTCAGATAAAGCAAGTAGCGAATTTTGATTAAAATATTTTAAATCCTAGTAACTCGATTTCGCCTTAATCTAGATCTTTAATTTTGACACATAGCAAAGGCTTTATAAAATCAGCATGGGTACTAGATTCTATAAAAATAATATGATGAGTTGCGAAGATAAATTTTTAAACCTTTTTGATTCAGCTGGCGAAAGCGAACTCAACCAAGTGGAAAATACCTGTCATGCTTTTATTTTGGCATATACTTTTCTTTTGTAAATCACTTAAATGAGTGCGTTAAGCAGCCTGATCTGATCAAGTGTTCCGGAATTCTTTTTGTTCTAGAAATAAAGTTTCCTTTATAGAGACTGGTGTACGTGCGAATATATATTTTTAGCTTCTAGTACATAGAAACTCCAGTTTTAAGAATTTAGCGTTTTTGTAATGAAAACAAAATTGAATAATTTTGTATGATAAGAAAAATTTATTTAATTTTATCGACAACAGAAAGCATATTCTGAGTTGAGGAACCGAAAGATTCCAAAAAATAAAATAAAATTGATTTTTTACACAAAAAAAAGCCAAAAGCTAAGACGTAATATGTTGGATAATCCATATTTATATTCCATGTGTATTACCGACAAATACATAACTAACTTCAAATGATATATTGTGAAACGTATGCCCTTACTCATATCTTGTCGGTTACTTTTTCACCACAAACGTTTTGTTATAATTATTTATTTCAACTTATAATGATTATTTAGCTAATGATTTTTTTGGTTAAAACCCACTTTTATAAAAATTCGCTAATAAATCGCATTTGCTGCTCCTGGGCTTTTTCTTTCTGCAACGCACATGCTAGCAACCAGACTACCCTATTACTTATATGTACCAGCTCATAACACATTATGGTTTCAGGAAAGAAGTAGTTAATCGCGTTGTCAATCTTCCGAGCCCTATTCAGAACACTAGACTTATATGAAAGGAGCAACTGAGATTCTCAAGGCAGCTCTTAATAACATCTCTTTGACAAGACCGTCGCTCGATTTCCTTGTTGATAGACCTTCTCTATCCAAGAGACCAACGTAATGAAATGAGGAGGCTCTTCAGACCTACGTTCTCGTTTAGTTATGCTGCTTCCGTTAAATGTTGGTTAAATATGTCGTCACCTAAGGAAGTTGGCTATTACGTTTTAAAGTTTGCAAAAAACAGGCTTCTTGATTATTGTGTATTTGAAAATATGTTTGTTTTTATCTCTTGCTTTTGACAAATATTATCAGTAAAATTATGATGCCTTTTAGCGAATTTTTCGTAACACGAAAAATTCACTAATGGGGAGATCTGTGTTTTTATATATATATATATATATATATATATATATATATATATATATATATATATATATATATATATATATATATATATATACATATATACATATCGTATCGATAACTCAAAAAATTATCAACCGATTTTAATGAAATTTGGTACGTACCTTCCTTTTATAAGTATCTTGGAAAAGTTTGTTAGCCAGGAAAATCGGACCAGTCTTTCCGGGAAAATTTTGGATTTTCCTTCAGAAAATTTTCGTATCTCCGAAAACAACATAGCTATGACAACCAGATTTGACACATACGTTTCTACTATACAACTTACCGTACACGTTAAAATTCATATCTCTAACTTCAAAGAAAAAAAAGTTATAGGCATTTTAAGAAAAAAAATTGGGTGCCACTGGTGGTCAGAGGAAAGCACAAGAACGAAATATTTTGTGTGATTAACAAAACAATTAAATATTACATCCAACGGTTAAGTTTTCTTGACGCAAAAACGTCAAGAAGTAGCAGGAAAAATATTTTGACATTTTGATAATTTTTCTTCTTCAAACGTCAAAGTCGCGATTTGAAACGTCAAAGTCGCGATTTGAAACGCCAAAATTTGCAATTTTCAGACAACGAATTTGGAACAAAATAGGAATTTTTAGACAATATGTCGTAAGAAGTGTGTTTTACAAAGCCTTAAGATTCAACTTCAACCATCATTGTCCTTCATTTTACTACAATATATATATATAATAAACCCTCTTTCTGATGCTTCGGCAGTAGTTTCAGCTATAGAATATAAACTCTTTCTACGAAAATTTTCTAAAATATAGACTATTAAACTATAAGGTTTAATAGTCTATATTTTAGCAAATTTTCTTAGAAAAAAATCATTACTGAGAAGACAGCGACTTATGAATTTTAAAAAGATTTCTTTAAATGAGCGCGAACCAGAACCCCAAAAACCCATATACGGGGTTTAAGTTTTTGTCTGTTTACACATAATACAGGGTGACGCGTTTCTACGGCAAGGCTCAATATATCCTTTAATATACAAGATATGACAATATATACTTTATTTATAGGGTATCTGGAGCTGCATCTTATAAACTTATTTTTACAATCACAGTGTGCCCCATAAGTCGTTGGTGATACACACTTTTTTTTAACAGAACACCCCCTTATTTTATTGCATTTTTGTGTTTTACAGCGAATTATACTGCATGTTTGTAAAAAAATAATATCGTTCATCGTTTTTGAGTTATTTAAATGGTTTTGCAACTTTTCACGTTTTTGGCACATATTCCAAACACATATCACAAATTGTGAAACGGCGTTTTTATCAATAGATAGCGGAACCCCATGGAAATGACGCATTGCGAGAGCTCTTTGTTTGTATTACTCGTCGAAAAAATCGAGCTGCCGTATACGGGCACGCTCAAATAGTGGCTGAATTTTAAAAGTTTTTGTAGAAATGTTTTTAGTGTTTCTGTGGAACTTATTTTGGAATATTTTTGTAATATGTTGGTAATTAATAAAAAATGTTTAGTAAGTTATTATAAAAAGAAAGTTGTCGAATTTTTGTGAAAAATGTAAGTTAGTGTAACATTACTGAGCGCAATTTCTGTATAAAAAAAATATGTGATTTTCTGTAAAATAAATTTTTGAAAATTTTAATTTTTTTCCAATTTTGGTCCTAAAGCTGTTTGTGAATAATTATATCCTGGCAGGTGTGTAAACAGCTTAAGGAGGTTCGTTGGCCAGAAAAATCGGGCCAGTTTTTTTCTGGAACTTTTAAAGTTTACTGTCGGAAAATGTTTGTACTTACTGAAACAACAAAGCTATTTTATTGAAACACGGTAGATTTTTACTAGTATATAGGTTATACTGCCAACCAAATGTCCTTCTTTTGAAAACAAGACATATTTATGCCATTAAAAGCATTTTTACGAAAATTCGCCCCCATAACGCACTTGATGCGTCCAGACTTTTTTTACATATGTATATGTAGATAAATCATCTTACAAAAGATAAGCGTTATAAGCTAATTTCTATTAAGAAAAATTCGCTAATAAAGAGGTTTCGATGAAAAGCTTTTGAAAAAAATTCTACAAGTGGGTGCGAATTTGGGTCGCTAGAACCCAAAACCAAGGTCCGTTAAATTTTAATATGTATATATATCCGAGCGATAATTCAAAAAATACTAAACTGATTTCAATCAAGCGTGGCAAAAATCTTGTTGCGGCGAAAACCAAGGTCCAATTCGTTAATCAGCCTTTATGCTCAAGTTTTTCCGGTGGAAAATAGGGGAAAAAATTTTGAAAACGCTAATTTTTTTTTAATTATTAAAGTGAGTGGAATGGAATTCTTCACATATATAGAGCATTCAAAGAAATTTAAAAGCTACGATACGCTTCTAAATGTTTATTATGGCGTTGTGTAATGTTCGTGGGAGTGGTTGATATAACGGATGTCCTAGTTTGTTTTCTTTAAACGTGGTCTAGCTAGAACATCTGCCTAATAAATTGAAACAGCCAGAGTTGTCAGTTTCAAAATTTGATAACACAAACTTGGGAACTTTCTCTCGCTAGAAAAAAAATAGGTAATATTTATTTCTACAATTGATTTGTTATTCAAGAATATGGTAAAATCGGCAGCTAAAGAGTTTAAGCCTGATTTTAAGTTGTGATCCAAACAATAGCTAAATAAAAAACTATAAGTTGAATTAAACTTTTGCAATTATAACATTTTTTGTGAATTTAGTCTAGGGAGATTTATCTACAGGTTTGTCATTCTGAAATGAACAACTACGCGATTCTTGGTCACGTTGTTAGAAATTAAGTTGACATTGATTTGTTGTGTTATTTGCATTATTATAGCAAAATGGCGCGATTTATGTGGCGTAATTTGTCATATGAATTTATTTTTATTTTGGGTTAATGAAAGAATATGTTGTTTTTCAAATAATAATTTTAGTTTATATAAAAAGTTTACGAATTAAATTATTGCCGAAAACAACAAAGTTGTTTGATCATATTAGTTGTCCAAGACCCTAACCGATAAAATATGTTATGTTAAATTCTCTCACACAGGAACAGTACGTATGCAATCAGGACTGTTGTTGTGTGAATATTGCAAAATATGAAAATAATTTAATAAATATTATTTATTTAAAATCGAAACTTAGAAATTATTATTTTAATATATAATAAATTTAATAATAATGAACATACCACGTGGAAAAGACCGATTCTCGTGCGGTCACCGAAGATGAGCAACCTCGGGCAATATCAGTGACTGGATGGGTGACCACCGTGTACTGTTGCCTTTCTTTTAGGTAGTGACATTTCTGCTTTTTTCTTATTAGCGAATTTTAATTTAAAAAATTAAGCGATTTATTTTAAAAAAACTTGCTAATAGAGAGGTATCGATGGTGAGACTGCAAAACTTTTTTCAGATGAGCGTGAACTTGGGTCCCTAGAATCAGAAACGAAGGTTAGTTTAAATTTGTATAAGTTTATATATATATATATATATATATATATATATATATATATATATATATATATATATATATAATATGTATATATTCACACGATAACTCGAAAAGGTATTAACCGATTTTGATGAAATTCGGCAAGAATCTTTATTTCATTAATAGCTTGGATGAGTTCGTTAGCCAGCCCTAACGGACCAGTCTTTCTGAAAAAACTTAATTTTTCCGAAAAAAAATTGTATCTCAAAAAAATAATTAAGTTATTTTGAAGAAATTTGGTTGGTATGTTGCCGTCGTAAATACATTACTCTACCAAAACCAAACTTTCTAGGTTTATAGAAAATTGAGTTATACAAATTTCAAGCATTTAATGAAAATTCGATACCATAACGCTCTTGCTGTGTCCCGAAATTTCATCTTGTGACAAGCCGTCATTCTGTTCATTCTTGAGATTCCTTATTTCTGTTTTGTTTTGATACTTGGAGAAACAATAGAGCACAAATTTCATACGTTTTAAACAAGAGCTCGTTTTTGTTTAAAACGCCTGAATAACTTTATCACCTTTGAGCCTGAAATTATAATTTTCAGCAGATATTTTGTTATTATTGATATTGAAAAAACCGGTTTGATTAGGTTGACTAAAACGAAATTATTCAGGCGATTAATAAGGAAAATAACTGCTACGTTTATAATTTCGCAGATACTTTACTTTTCTAAATATGAATTAAGTTTCCTTCTCGAAATCTTTTGTATAATTTTAATGAAATTTGTAATACAAGTTTCTTTTAAATAGACGTACACCATCTCCAGATATAGAAAATTTTAATTTTTAAGCTTCATAGAAAATTGAGTTTTGGGCATTTTTCTCAAAAGGAGTTAGAACACAATTTTTTTTTTTTTGATAATAGAGAGCTCGATGGTAACACTTTTGAAAGAATGTTTTAAATGTGCGCGTACTAGGACCTCTAAAATTGATCTTCAAGGTCTGTGTAAGTTGAAGCTATTAACTTTACTAATATACCGTATAATAAGAGTGTACAATTCTTATGAAAATTCACTACTATAACGCACTTGCTGTGCCCTGAATTTTTTTATATATACTTTTGCCAAAAATCGACTGTATATTTTGTTAAAAAATTAACAGATTGTATAATTTTTTCACAAAAATATAAGCATCCCAAGATTTTAACTGGTTCGAGGTTATTACGCATTGAAGTATTAATATTTATCATATAAAATAATTTAAAAATTCATTACCAGCTGAACGCTCATAGAATAAATTAAGGAAAGAGTACAATCCACAAGATCATGTTATTTTATTTACATTAAAACAGTTTTCAGAGAAAACTCTTAACTCGCAAGCATATCAAGACTTCCTTGGCATAGAGAAAGCTTTTGCTATAATCCACGCAGGGAAAGTATTGGACACTAAAACATATTTATTGTTTTCAAATGTACTCCTTATTATTTGAGAGAATTTTCTTTAAAAAAATCACTAATGAGGAGATCCCAACTTTTGAATTTTGACAAAATTTCCTCAAATGAGCGCAAATTAGGCCTCCTAGAACATGTGATCTAGGAGGCCTTAAAATTGACCCCGGATATCCGGGGTCAATTTCAGTTTTCATATATATATATATATATATATATATATAAATATAAACATATGAAAATTGAAATTGACCCCGGATACAAATTTATAGCTCGAAAAATAATAGGCCGATTGTAATTAAATTTGGTGAGTACGTTCCATTTCCAAGTGGTTTGGATATTGTCGTTAGCCAGGAAAATCTGCCCAGGTTTTTCCGGAAAATTTTGTTTTCTTTCGAAAGAATTTTATATATCTGGAAATAACAAAGTAAGGGAAACCAAATTTGGTTCGTGGCTTTATATCATTATATATATATATATATATATATATATATATATATATATATATATATATATATATATATATATATATATATATATATATATATATATTATATATATATATATATATATATATATATATATATATATACCGAGCCTTATTTACTTGTTTACGTTTACATGAAAACATTTATGACCTACATGTTATTTGGTTTTCATAAGCTCTAGCTAGTTACCTGTACACATACAAGTATTTTATTTCATACCTAATATTTTAAATACTTATTGTTGTAAAAAATAATTAAGAAACCACACAGGGACACTTTGTTTGATGCCTTCGGGCCTACCAAGGTAGATTTATGATGATCACAGGTGGCCACAGATAGGTGGAGTGTAACATTTGAATAAACAATAGGTGTTTATTACCTACCCACTTTAACCTTAAATACACAGCGCAATATACACAAATATATTGAAATAAATTATTGTTTATTATAGATGTATCCTGTTGTCTGTTGTCGTGGATGGCCATTCCTCTAAACTCTATCCAATTAATGCAGGAGTCCCTCAAGGTTCAGCTTTAGCCCCTACTTTGTTTCTTCTCCACATCAATGACCTCCTCCCTAGCACATCAAATCCAGTTCACAGTTACGTGGACGACAGCACCCTCCACTCAAATATACAATATTCTAAGCCTGTCTCTTTAGCTCAATTAGATGAGGATCGCAGACTCATGGAGGGTTCTGTCTCCGTGGATCTCCAAAAAATATTAGACTGCGGAAGTAGAAATCTTGTAGAATTCAACCCCACCAAATCTCAGTCTTGCTTTTTTTCTCATAAAAGATACACTAGCCCTAGACCCATCATAATGAACAACCAAGTTGTTCAAAGTAATGAGTTCTTTTCACTTGTTGGCATTTCTGTGGATCGAAATCTCAATTGGCACCAACATGCCACATCAATTTCAGAAGCGGCTGCTAAGAAATTAGGTTTCCTCTTCCGGGCTCGCAAATACTTTTCACCAGCTAATCTATATACCTTATATACTTCGAAAATAAGGCCAAACCTCGAATACTGCTCCCACATCTGGGGTGCTGCTGCCGCTCCTACACTCGCTATCCTGGACTTCATTCAGAAGAGAGCTATACGTCTCATTGGTGACCCTACCCTCACCCAAAGGCTGCCATCCCTTGCCCACCGACGTGCCGTTGGTGACCTCTCTCTCTCTTTTATAGATATCTGCACGGGCACTACTCAGAGAAGCTTTCTTCCATAGTTCCTCCACCTGCTTCCCCCAACAGATCTACCAGCGGAACAGAGCGAATGCACCCTTTTACTGTCCAGGTCACCGGACATAGAACATCTTGTTATTCCCGCTCTTTTGTCCCGAGGACTTCTAAGTTGTGGAATTCCATACCGGCGCATGTTTTTTCTTCTTCTCCGAACCTCCAAACAAGTCCAGAATTAACAAGTTGCCTCTTTCCTCCTTGTGGACACCCACGGTACGATAGTATTTAGGCTGTAAGCCCTCGTGGTGTGTTGTTGAAATAAAATAGAATCTCTCTCTCTATCTCTCTCGATCTCTCGTATATATAGATAAATATATATATATATATATATATATATATATATATATATATATATATATATATATATATATATACATAACGCACACAGGCACAAAATTGCACTATTTTCATTACTTAACCTGTATAATGTGCAGTTTTTATATTTCACAGTCTCGGATAATTCTACTCTGCAGATGGTTTAAAATTATTTATACTTGGACCAGCAGTAGATTCTTGACAAGAAAATATTACAACTTAGCCGAACTTACCTTAATCTGGAAACTAAATTTAAAGAGACACAAGGTATTAAAACATTGATTTTCCATTTTCATTGTCATCTAAAAAAGTGTTTGAAAAATGGTAACGCTGAGTTGCGCCATAATGGTAGATTGTAGATTGTTTAATGAGTCGCATAGGTCTTTGGCCTCTCAGCGCTGTGACCCAAATGGGTCTTTTGTACCTAACCGTTTTTCCTAGTATTTGCCTAAAAAGTTCGGACTTTTTATGCCGTCCACTATCTTCTTGGGAGCTATTTTACCTTTTCCCGGGTTTTAAGTTCACCCCGCCAAGTTATTTGAGCCTTTTACAGAACTGCGCCATGTAGTTGTATAGTAAGTGTTCTGGTGTTTCTGCTGCTTCGGTGCAGTATCTGCAGTTTTCAGTGTCCGCCGTGTCGATCTTCATAAGGTGATTATTCATAAGACATTACTGGGGAGTGTCGGGTGAAGAGTCCTCATTCCTATTCAGTCCAAGAAAGAGTTCAGTCTTCTCTGTTGATATGGTGATAAACCGTTTTGCTGCCTTAAGCCTGGCGTTTTCCTCCAGTATGACAGCAGTTGTTTCTTCTCCCAAGTATAAAGTTGGCTCCTTACGTGGCTTTTTGTTAGTCCACAATAGCGCTCTGGACCATAGAATTGTGTTGTTGCTGCCCTTTTTGCAAGTCTATTTGCTTCCTCGTTTCCTTCGATGCCTTGATGACCTGCTACCCATATCAAAATTACGTTGTTGTTCACCGCCAGTTGCTTCGAAGATTGTTTGCATACCCAGGTCAGTTTAGACTCTGTTTTAAAATATTTCAGAGCCTTTAGTACTGTCAGACTGTCTGAAAGGATGCAGATCTCTCTATTTCTGTGTCTATATTATGCACTCCTGTACATAGAGATTTATAGCAAGCATTTCTGCTTGGAAGATGGTGGAAGTTTTCCATGGGAACTTAGCGAGTCTAAAGTTGTGTCCCCTTGTTTTCAGTCCCGCTCCTTCCATTTGTCCGTGTACCATACGGATGAGTTTTTCGTCAGCCTTGCTCTGTCTCTGCTCCATGTTTGGCGGTCATTTATGAGTACGTTGAATGGAATTATGAAGTCCAGCTTGACTAGCATTTGGTGTGCTGGTTTGGCGAGTGACTTCAATTCTAGGATCTTCAAGTGGCCAACCAAGTCTCCCGGTTTAAGTTTGTCTGCTTCGAGTAGTCGTGAGGCATATAGCTTCCGACTTTATGGATATTTGCAATGAAGCGAGATTTAGTATTGACTCTCGTAATGGTAAATAATCATCCATTCCCAATTTGACTCTAGCATATGCAAGTGCCTGCTTCAAGTACTCTTCGAGTCGTAAAAATACTTACACATTTTATTAGGATCGCCGGGATATACTGAAATACTAGAAAAAAGTATTCTCTTGCATTTTCTCAACAAGAAAGGTAAACTTATTACCGACGCCAATATAAATTATTTACACGATTTTTAAACTAGCTTCAATGTCCCCCTTCCTTCCTTCGTATCCATTTTTAGATGATATTTTATTTACTGAACAGTGGGCATCTGTCATAAACAAATGTGTGACCCTGAAGTTGTTAAAATCGATGCTTGATGTCATCAGCTGTTATTTTGATAGGCTTTTGTACACGACTAATAACTGTATTCAGCAATAAAATTGTTATTCTAATGAAGAAATGCGAGATAGTTTTTGGGCAGGCAAATTTTAATAGAATTAAGGCTTGCGGATTCGGATTACATGACAAAAAGGATTCAAACAGAAGAGAGCCGGATTACAAGTTATTAAAAAATATTTATCACATATTAGGCACAACTGGTTCATTTTACTCAAAACAAGATATTTCAAGCCTTTGAAAAAAGATCGCTCAGGAACAAAAATAGATTCAGTTAATGAAGCAGATAGTCAAGAAATTAGTTCAAAAGGAATAAGGGCAGCTGCTAGTGTAAGTCTAGTCTGATTATATTTCATAGTAAAAGTATATATTTATCTACAGGCTTTGCAAAAGATATGGAAAAGCACTTGTATTTTCTGAGATATTTGCTATTCCAAAAAATGGTTTAACAAAAGTTTTTCAACATATATTTTGCTACATTCTAACGATATTTGCTTTTTCGTAGACTAAACAACTTCGTTGCTCTGGCTACAAAACTCTTTTACATAGCAAGGTATCATTTTTTTGAATTTTTGGAAGAAACCTCTTTTCCTGATTAGGCACTATAAAATCTAAATCGGGTTCTAAACTTCCTTAAAAATCACTTCCTTCGGTTTGACTTGTAGCTGTCAATTGCAAACGTTGCTTGTTGTCAGTTATCTGCAATTTGTAATACTTTAGAGAACTTCACATCAGAAAATTGAAAACACTGGCAAGTTAAGAGTCATTATTATTATGGCAAAATTAAGCGAAAAGCTAGGATTTGCAATATTAATCATCGTGGGCTAAGGGAAACGAAGTTTTAAAGAAGTGTGCATGCCTTTTAATGAAGTGTATTTTATGGGTCACAGATTAATAAGGGCTATGTTTCCAAATTATTGGAAAAACGCATTAGATGTATTGTTTTTTATGAAAACCTTTATTTGTCTGCAAATTAAGTTGCTACATTACACAATGTTTCGCAAAAATCTGTGATAATTTTCCTAAAAAAAGAAATGTTTCACCCGTTAGAACACCAGTGTACAAGAATTTGTAGATGGCAATTTTAGCGGCGTGTTTAATTTTGTAATATGTTGGCCCAGTTACATGGCCCAGTCTGTATGCGTCTTTGAGCCTTCAAGGTACCCCAGGCGACAAGCGTCCCCGTGTCTTCCCGATAAAATTTAAAAAAATACCTACAACCAACAAAAATGTTACAAAAGAAACAAACTAGAAAAAAAACTACCAAAAAAAAAGACGACAAATTAGAACTAAAATAAAATAAAATAAAAAGAAAACCAAAAACTAAAATAAACGAAAAAACAACAGCAAAAAGAAGTATGTTAAATGGTAAGATGATTTTTGTGCTTAGACTAGTTACTTATATTTAGATAATAACATAATGGTTGGAGCTTCGGTCAAATAATGTGTAGAAAAATATGGAATTGAATAACCTAACGTACAACCGGATAATAAATTCAAAGAATAGGCTAATTGATAATTATCCGCATCTAAAATAGCCTTGAAGAACAACAATATGATAGCCAAATTTATTGAGAAACCAGACCTTGGTAGAAACATTATTCTTTCACATAAAGTTACTTTTACACTGCATGGATTTGTCGATAAACAACATTTTTATTATTGTTCACTGCCAAATCCACATGGGATGCTGAGAGTAGACAGCGGCCACAACAAAATGATGTATAGGCCGGTATACTAGACAACAGTATTATTGGTCCGTTCTTCATTGAGGTAAATCAAGCAACTAAAAAATATTTAGATTTAAGAATAACTTATACCCGCTGTGGTTGCAGTGGGCCTAGTAAACCTTGCTTTAGCTTGTTTGTTTGGTTTTAGCAAGATAGAGCTCCCAGTCATTTTGTAAGATACATGCAGCAATATTTGAATGAAGTTGTTCAAAAAAAAGTGGATTGAGCGCGGTGGTATATTTGAGTAGCCTCCTCGCTGTCCTGATTTGAAGCCATGTGATTTTCTTCTTTGGCGTCACTTAAAGAATGTTATCTACGAAGGCAGGCCATTGAATCTGAAAGACTTAAAACCCAGAATTATTGATAAAACATTTCAGCTTAATTAGCGTAATAAATTCTTTCCAAACGCCAGTTCAATTGTTTGCGTGTTGTGATAATAATGGATAAAATTTTGAACATATAATTAGCTGATAATTCTGCTGTTTTGTTTTATTTTTGTTTTATGTGGATCTTTTACAATGAAAATTTTTCCACTATTTTTTTTAAACAAAACCCGACCCCACAAAAAATAGTTTTCAATGCAGCGAAGTTGTTTGTGCTAGAAAAAAGTAAATATCACCAGTTTCTAGCAGAAAATTTGTCGAAAGACATTTGTAGAAACGTGTTTTCTCAATAACAAAATCTCAGGAAATACAAGTGCATTTCCATACTTTTCACAAACCCTGCATATCACTTTTCATTTAACGTTATCGGCAAAGTTACAGAAGTCGTGGCAGCCCAGTTCCATCTCGTAGCCCACTGGACTTCCCTTTAAGTTACGTTATATCAGTATTCTACAAAAAATTTCGAAGCTGTTAATTATTAAGCGACTAAGAATCCAGGTATCTAAGTGCTTTATCTTAAACACAAAAAATTAAAGCTTGAATTTTCCAATTCATGTAAACAAATATTGCTGACTAAACGTTGTCTCGACATTTTATTAGTAGGAAAGTTTTACACAATTATTAAGTGCAGTGGTTTTACTGTAGTAGTTAAAATGCAGATTGTTAATGCTGGCTGAAACGGACGTCTTGCTTTTTCTTTTGTTGTCCTTCTGCACTCTTGCACCATGTCGAGAGTACACAATTTACACTTTATGCTTTGAATTAAACTTAAGAAACATTCGTTAAATGAGAGTAGTAAAACAAGAACAAGACAATTTTTTATGTTACTCGTAAGAAAGAGGGGAAAAAGAAGCATTTGATACGCTTAAATAAAACCTTTTTATTTGAAGAATTTTTAAACTGCGAATTCAAGATTCTTATTTTGAACTATTTGAATATATAAAGTTTTTGACTAGAAATCTATTTGCTTGTTACAAAAAAACATTGACGCAGCAAGTACGCTATGCCAGTGGATTTTCATAAAAATATTTTTAATGACAAATGTTGCCTTTTTTTAATGAAATACATCAAATTTGGTTAACAGTATAATCTATGTAGTAGAAACAATATACCATATTTCATTAGAATAACTTTATTGTATACAAAAAGTTATAAGTTTCCCAGAAAATAAATCTAAAATGTTCCCACAAAACTGGTCCACCTTTCCCGGCCAACAAAGCTCTTCAAGATATTTGCACACCTGCGAAGATATAAATATTTACAAAAAGCTTTTGGAAAATATTCAGAAATAAATATTTGCATGAAAATTTGCAAACCAGATCTTTCACAAAAGCCGCCAATTCTTACACAAATTGGCTCAAGTAATGTTACACGAAAATTATTACTTCGCTAAACCATTTCTTATTAATTACCAACGTTTCACAAAAATCTTACACAAAATGGCAACACTAAAAGAAAACTTTTGAGTAAAGTCACTAAATAATTTTTACAGAAAAATGACCTAAAAAATAAATAAAATTTAAATAAGATATGTAATCTGTTAATTAAAATTCAAATAAATAACAATTATTTTTTTTTTACTTAAAAGAAACATATAAAAGGAAAAATAGTCATATTTGATGTCATAAGCTGTCGGGAATAAGAAGGTTGTTCAAGTCTGCCACTTTGAAGTTTTATTTAACATTTGTTAGAACCATTTCTCAATTAATTATATATTATGAAAATCTGAACACACATAGCTACATCTATCAAACTAATTATTTACGACCCTTTTTATGCGTGCTTTTCACTTTTGTGTGTGTGTGTTTTGTTTCTTTAACGTTGGCCTATTTCCGCGACTATGGCCAATCACCGACGCCAGGGAGCAGTTTCACCTCACTCTCCTGGAAAGTTTGCCGAACCCCTGCCTTTCTGTAAGGAGGGTATGGATCTTTAACGTGCCCAACATCGCATGGACACGGGACCGACGGCTTTACGCCCCCTCCAAAGGGCGGAACGTGCAGACATTCAACTTGATAAAATACAATGCCAGAACCTCGGTTGATGTTAATTTTACAGTTTGTACTGAAAAAGTGAAAGGAGTACCCTGGGATCGAACCCAGTACCCTTCGGTTCAGAGGCACACGTTTTTACCCCTGAACCACCGAGGTTCTCCTTTTCACTTTTAAAACACAAGGTATAAGCTGTCTCATCTGATAAAATTGAGTTACCGTAGCTCGAATTGTTTCAAACTCGGCTACTCTTCTAGAGCGCCCTGTATATGGCATCTAGATTTTTTCCACAAATAATATAAATAGAAAACTTTTCCGAATGCATCGTTTTCATGCGACTCCATTATTATTGATAGAAGCGCCGTAGCCCGATTTTTGATGTGCCGAAAACGTAAAAAGTTGTAAAACAATTGCAATAACTCGAAAACTATGAACGATATAAAGTGTTTTTCTAACAAAAATGCATTTACAGTTTGATGAAAAATGCGAAAATATAATTACATAAGGGCTGTTTTATTTAAAAAAATGATAACACGAAAGGGCCAGCTTGTGATTGTCTTAATTGTAATTAACATATATAGCTTTTTCTCGTATATCGGACAAACAGATAAAAACTGAAACTGACCCCGAATATGGGTTTTAGGGGGGCTAGTTCGCGCTCATTTGAAGAAATTTTTTCCCTCCTCAATAACGAAAGTTTTTTAAGAAAATTTGCTAAAAACCATAGACCATTAAACCACAATCTCTCTCTCTCTCTCTCTCTCTCTATATATATATATATATATATATATATATATATATATATATATATATATATATATATATATATATATATATATACTTTTAAGGGCAATTACGACCAAAAAACGAGGGCTATATTTCAAAGAAAGTCACTCTGTACTAAAACTCGATATATTTCGCTACGGGGTTCCGAGCATCTTCAGGAGTACTAAAAATGAATAAAAATCAGCACAAACATCTAGATTATGCTTTAAAAAACACTTACAGCACTGTAACTAATTGTAAAAGCAAGGCCAAAACATTGAAAACAGGGAAATTCTGCCACAAAGACATGCAAAAAAACAACAATGCAAAAACATCTTTACATTACATGGAACTTCACTCGAACATTTCTACTTTAAAAACATTCAAATCTAGTCATTAAAAGGTATAAAAAAGTGTCATTAATGTTAAAAAACTAAAACAGTTTTGAAACATTCGCGTGTAACAAAATGGACACCTAACCCCATTTTTTGGTCGTAATTGCCCTTAAAAGTATACAAATTTTAGCACGCTAACGTGTAACGACTGTTACTCCTCCCTTCTTATATATATATATATATATATATATATATATATATATATATATATATATATATATATATATATATATATATATATATATATATATATATATATACTGAAACAACTGCCAAAGAATCCTAGAAAGGGTCTATTTGAAATTATTTTTTAGCAACTATTTCAGTAAAGTGAAGGATAACGACGATTGAGCTTGAAACTTAAGGCTTTGTAAAACACATTTTGTACGACATTTCTCCTACATAACGCGTATTCGTTTCAGGTTCCGAAAATTGTTAATTTTGTCGTTTTAAGTGGTGATCTTGTCGTTTTAAAAAGAAAAATTATAAAAATGTTTATAAATTTTTCTGCTATTTTTCGACCTTTTTGCGACAAAAAAAATTCTTGTCTGTATTATAAAATAGATTTTGTTATCCATGCAAAATATTTTGGTCTTGTGCGTTTCTCAACAGTGACCCCCATTTTTTTAAATGCTTATAGCTTTTTTTCTTTTAATTTCGAGCTTTAAATCTTGGTGCCTACATAGCTTACTTTTTATAATAATAAGATATATTTTGTAAAGGCAAGACAAGTTATCCATGCAAAATATTTTGGTCTTGTGCGTTTCTCAACAATGACGCCCATGTTTTTTAATGCTTATAACTTTTTTCTTTTAATTTCGAGCTATAAATCTTAATGCCTACATAGCTTACTTTTTATAATAATAAGATATATTTCGTAACGACAATATACATTGCATGGGACTAGTCAAAGTAAACAAACTACAAAAATTAACGAACAAAATATAAGCAATCACAGCATAAAAAACAAACATATCACTACATATGGTATCTAGACGTAAATTATTCTAAACTATAAAACCAATTAGCCAATAAGAATCCTTAATCCTTAAAAACTGAGAGGTTGCTACATAACCTAACTCTCTCTGGCGGTTGATTGAAAACTCTAGGTGCTAGGTCATCGGGAAAATTATATGTAATTTTGAGTTTGTCAAATTGTGCGTGAAGTTTGTTTGTTTTTTTGTCTCGTATCTGCATCATGTATGGCTTTATTTAATACAAAATTTCCATCCATATTTTTGAAAACAAGCAAAGAAACTTCCATTATGATCATCGAAAATAATATAAGCACTTTATTTTGCTGGAAAATATCTCTGCACGATTGACGTGATGGAACTCCTTCCAAGCATATTAGTATCCTTTTCTGAGCTATAAATGCAGCTCTCGTGTGTGCTGACAACCCCCAGAATATTATGCCGTATGGCAACCGCGTGTCGATCTGCGCGTGGTAGACCACCAACAACTGATCCTGCTCCATATAACTCCTTACATTTCTGAACTGATATAAAACCGAATTTAGTCTTCCAACCAGATACGCACAGTGATCATGCCAGTTCAAAGAATGGTCAAGAAAAATACCCAAAAATTTATAATCTCCATATGTGGCTGTTACGGACACTAACCTGTTACTGTCTAAAAAATTTATTGCGTTACAGTGCTTGTGGTAGTTGTGAAACCTAATAGCAGCAGTTTTACTACAATTGAAAATCAGTCTATTAGCAGAAAACCATGCATTTAACTTCGTGAAAACAAAACTACACCTTGTTGTAAGACCCATTTCCGAAATATTATAAGCAATAACGTAGGTATCATCCGCATACATGGTGATCGACGCTGGCAACTCCAAGTAATTAGTATATAATAAAAACAGCACTGAACCCAAGACCGATCCCTGCGGAACGCCCAGGATACTGCTGATAATTTGAGAAGAACTCTGCCCTGCAACACCACACTGTTTTCTATGGAAAAAATAACTAAGCAGCTAAAACAGAGGCAATTCCCCTATGTCATACATCTGTAGGTTCTAGATAAAGAGGGAGTGATCGACGCAGTCGAATGCGCTGCTCAGATCACAAAAAATACCAAAAGGACACTGGCCAGTCTCCATGTTTTTAATTATAGAGCCATAGTATAATCAGATTGCCGTAGAGGTTGACTGATTGTCAAAAAATCCATGTTGATTTTTTGTAAATATATGCTGCTGGGAGTAGTAGGTCACAAACCGGTTCAGAAATGCATACGCAAATATACATGAAAAGCTAGGAGGAATCGCCACTGGCCTGTAGCTTTCCAATAAATAGATATCTAGTTTTTATGTACCAGAACATTCTTATCGATCTTTGACATTTCAGGGAATAGTCCACATATAAAAGAATAATTAGTTAAGTGCAATAATCTTAAAAAGAAACTTAAGAAGCTTGTGATACTCGGACGAGAACTTATTTTTTGACTTACAAATTAGTACATAATAGAGTTTCGTTGCTGGAAACAGGGCAAGATAAAATAAATTTGGCGGAGACGTAATAATCTTCGTGAAGTGCCTATGGTTAATCTCGTGGTCGGCCATCTCAGAGACCATCTGCCTTGGAATCTTTTCAGCAGAAGTCACGATACGATTGCTCTGATTGATATGAATTTCGCTGCCACTTCTCCTACATTTGGCAGATAGTTCAGACACAATCTTCCAAGCACCACGTATAGGATTATCAAATCGATATCACTTGTTTTGAGAATATTGTTTTTTGCTTGATTTATGAGGTTACCATGCTTTTGGTTCGGCATTTTATAAGATAAATTTAATTCCGGATATAAAGCTACCCAATTTTTGGAAAGGTCACCTCCCACTTTTCGGTAACGTTTAGGGAAATTAACCTTAAAATGGTAAAATAATATAAACCTGCGTCTCTTATTTAGAGAGTTTTATTTATTATTTTTATACATTATTTTGAATTTTCTTGACAAAAAAATGTTAACTAGCTTTGTGATGCTAAAATTAGCACTTTTCTGAATGTTTGCGATTTTAAAAGTAGCTCCAAGATATTTTTCGAAATAGTTTTTTGATGATTCTAAGGCATAGTAGACGTCTATTGTAAACAAACTTATTACTTTGTTCTTAACAAATTCTAATCTTGTTCTTATCAGTTTATAAGCTTTTGTACAAGATTACCTAAAGAATGCAGCGCCATAATTGTTTTTCTAATAAAATAGTTCTAGAGGACGTAAAGCGTACAAAATATGTGCTGAAAAGGACTTGGACAGAAGACAGCCAGGTCAAACATTATTAAAAAATTTGTATGATGAATTAGGTGAAACAAGTTTGTTTTGTCGAAAACGAGATAACTTGCGCCATCAAAAAAATTGTGCTGAAGATTGAATCATAACTTCCACATCGCTGTGATAATCTACCTTCACAAAAAAGACATTCCCATAAAATTAATTTAGGGTTTGTTACTTGACCGCAAAGAAAATATTAATATTCCTGTCCTCATGAACTTCTGAAAAGTACACTTGGAGAACCCAAATCACTACAACACATTTTAAAATACCTGACGATCGTTTCACTAACCAAGTTACCGTCATCATATAATGAAAAATTCTGAAAACTGATAATGACGATAACTTGGTTAGTGACACGATCGTCAAGTCTTTTAAAATGTGTTGTGGTGATTTTGGTTCTCCAAGTGTACTTATCAGTGCTCATCACAGGTTCCAATCTTCACTTACTGAATTTCCGAAACGTTATATTTTTCCAGTTTAAACGAAAAAATATCAATTTTCACCGAATCACCCCTCATTTATCGCCTTCCCTTGAAGCAATTTTACCCAAAAACAATCCTTAGCTGTCAGCGCAGATATATTTTTTTTCCGAACATAAACACAAAATTTTGCAAGAAATCCTGGGCCGATTTTCCTGACTAGCGAACTGGTCCAAGCCAATTGCAAAAGGAAGGTACTCGCGAAATTTAATCAAATTCGGCGTGATATGTTTTGAGTTATACAGGGTGTAAATAAATAAGTGCGAAAAAATTTAAGGGGTGATTCCTTGTCAAAAATAGGGGGGTCTTTCATATGAAAAAATTAAATTTGAGCATTCCTTGTTCAGATACAGCCCCTTGAAGAGGGCGTCAAAAGAGACGTTTTAAATTTTTCTTCCAAAAACGACGGAAGTTACGAAAATTAATACGAGCAGACTTTTTCTGCAACAGAGAGAGGACTCATTGACTATTTCCGTAATGTTCCCCTATGGTTGCAAGAGGTAGAAAAAGACACCCCTAAAATTTGTTCCTCATGAAACTTTTTTCTGATCCACATTGTGCAATAAAAAAATCGTTTTGGATAACCTCATTCATTTTCAACAAAAAAGCACTCTTGTAATTTTTCCGCAAAGTTAACTATATATATATATATATATATATATATATATATATATATATATATATATATATATATATATATATATATATATATGCTACCGCAGAGGGATAGATCAGTTTGGAGGGAGAACTCGCCTCTGGCAAAGCGAGTTCTCCCTCCAAACTGATCTATCCCTCTGCGGTAGCATATATATATATATATATATATATATATATATATATATATATATATATATATATATATATATATATATATATATATATATATATATATATATATATATGCTACCGCAGAGGGATAGATCAGTTTGGAGGGAGAACTCGCTTTGCCAGAGGTGAACGATGAAGCCGGTGTAGATGACGGCGAGAAGGTAGTGAGTCCAGCGCCGCTGGAGAGAGAGTAACTGGGCAGTCAAGGTTGAACAGGTATTCTTGTAAGATTTGTCCTGCAGGTGGATCGAGCTGACAGAGGTGGGCCAAGCAGTGCTTGGTGGTTCCAGCAAGTGCACTAGGTCCCAGGGTATTTCATACGCTGTCCGACTGTTTATATTGTCCATTTGTTTTAATATTTCTTCTCCCTGAACGGTGTTCCTGCGTTGATAACCACTTGGCATATCCCTCAAATGCTTTGATCGGCTTAATTCATTTTATTCAAATAAGTTAGTTTAACTTCCGAGTGTTAGGAAAGCCCTGTTAGCTTAATAAGTTGTTTTCACTTCTCGAGGATCCTTTTGTGAATCTTATTTTGTACGTAGTGTGTAAATACTTTGTCACAAATACGTAAATAGATTATTAATTTTATCTGGTATTTCATTTAGCACCCCAACATAACATATAGCATTCTGATCTTGACTTCGCCTGAGGACTTAGGTGAACCTTGTCTTCACTGTAGTCTACCCTGTGTCTGAGTAGTCGTCTACAGCGACTTAGCAAGGGTTTAGAATCCTAAGGGAGCGCATCGACTCCATGGAATTCTACGATGCTGGCGTCCGAGCATAATCCTGTAGAAAAACCGTATTGATAAGGTTACCGCAGGAATTCCCCATACCAGGAAAAATAGACTGATCCCGAATTACCCGTTATATATATACAGTGTGGAACAGCCAAATGGAATAAATTCGATAACGGATAAATGAGGGCGTGTTGGGAAAAACGCTTGGACACGTCGATTTGTATTTTTAACTGCGCATCTTTTTCAAGAAAAAAAAATTATATAGGGTGCGTCATGTGACAGTGGCCAATACCAACTTTCTTATTTTAAATACAAGCCCCTGTATATTATTAATTTTTTGGATTCTTCAGAAAATTCTAGACATAATTCATGTACAATGTTCTATACCTATCTTCAACTGTTTCGGAAATATTAAGTATTTTCAGATTTATTACAAAAATTAACATTAAAAATAGAAAATTATTTTATTTCACAAATTCGCTACATTGCATTCAATACTTATTTCCCATTCAGCTCTTGATAATGAGAAAGTAAACAAAAACCATTCCTGCGTTTCTTTTTACTGATATGAAATGAAACAAAAACAAAAACAGTTTTCTTTCTGTTCGTATAAAACTCGTAGCCTTAGCAACTTGTTGTCTGCCTGCATGACAGTAGTGATTAGTGTCAGTGCTATTGTCGTTTGAATTTCGTTAACTGTACGTAATAATATCAGAAAAATGGTTCATTTAACAGAAATGCACAAAATAACCATTCTACAAATGATTGGTTATGGAGATAACACACGGACACAGATGGAAGTGTCTCGCTTATTTCACGAAAAATTTCCAAATTTGCCGCCTGTATCCCAAGGAACAATTAGCAAAATAGAAAAGCAGTTTCGCGAGCTTGGTCATGTGAGACAGATAAAAAAAGTAGCTGCCAATGCAGTAAGTGATGATACGAAATTGGATATTACGCTTGAGTTTCAAGAAAACCCACATACTTCTGGTCGACAAGCAGCCCAACTATTCAACGTTAGCCACACAGCAATTTTTCGAACATTAAAGGAAAGTAAAATGCATCCCTATAAAATGATACCAACTCAGGAGCTCATGGAGGACGATTTCGATAGGAGAACGTATTTTTGTGAACAAATGATGGCAATGTTAGATAACAATGTGATCCAATTAGAAGATGTTTTGTTTTCTGATGAGAGCACATTTACACTTCACGGTCATGTTAATCGTCAAAATTGCCGCTATTGGTCTAATGAGAATCCTCATTGGATGAGAGAGGAACATACGCAATATCCTGAAAAAGTTAATGTTTGGGCAGGAATTGTTGGAAATCATATCGTAGGTCCCTTTTTCATTGATGGCAACTTGAATGGGGATAAATATTTAGAACTGCTCCAAAATAATGTCGTGCCAACTTTGACAAACTTATATCCAGATCCAGCAAACCCACAAGTTCCTGCCAATAAAATATGGTTTCAGCAAGATGGAGCACCGCCCCATTACCAAATCAATGTCCGGCAGTACCTGAACCAAATTTTTCCAAATCGGTGGATAGGGAGGCGCGGATCGATAGAATGGCCAGCACGATCTCCTGATCTGTCGCTATTAGACTACTTTTTGTGGGGATATGTCAAAAGTATTGTATACAAAACTAAGCCCCTCAACTTAGATGACTTAAAAAGACGAATCACGCTTGCGATTAGATCAGTCACGCCTGAGATGTTGAGTAATGTTAGAAGACATTTCTATACCAGATTAGCATGTTGCCAAGATGTTCGTGGCGAGCATTTTGAACATTTACTACATTGACATTAATTTTTTTTTGTTTTTTTAAATTATTAAGAAATAATCAGTATTTCTTATTAGAATTTGTGAAATAAAATAATTTTCTATTTTTAATGTTAATTTTTGTAATAAATCTGAAAATACTTAATATTTCCGAAACAGTTGAAGATAGGTATAGGACATTGTACATGAATTATGTCTAGAATTTTCTGAAGAATCCAAAAAATTAATAATATACAGGGGCTTGTATTTAAAATAAGAAAGTTGGTATTGGCCACTGTCACATGACGCACCCTAAATAATTTTTTTTTCTTGAAAAAGATGCGCAGTAAAAAATACAAATCGACGTGTCCAAGCGTTTTTCCCAACACGTCCTCATTTATCCGTTATCGAATTTATTCCATTTGGCTGTTCCACACTGTATATATATATATATATATATATATATATATATATATATATATATATATATATATATATATATATATATATATACATTTCAACTGACCCTGAACATGGGTTCCAGGGGCCCTAATTCGCGCTCACTGTAAGAAATTTTCCGAAAGTCATACCATCGATACCTCTCTGCCAAATTGTAAAAGTGGCAGGTATTTTTCCTTATTAATCACCTGGATGGTTTCGTTTTATTCAAGCTAATGGAACCGGTTTTTCCGACACAAAAAAAAAATTAGAAACAAATTCTCTACTTTTTTCATCAACAATACAAAAATGTCTGCTGAAAATTGTATTTTCAGACGTACAGGTGGCAAAGTTACCCAGGAGTTGTAAAGAAAAATGAGATTTTGGTCCAAGCGTATGAAATCTGAATATTTTTGTTGTACCAAATATTAAAATTAGTAAAGCAAAACAAAACGTTACATGTGGATCGCGAGGGGATATACGCAGGTCGTCCGCGTGTCAGGCGAATACGCTAACCCTGCACTACTAAAGTTTGTTCACGTTACGATGCCGTCCGTGGTGTTAGCAAAATAAAGATATGTGCCAAATATTTTTTTAATCCTCCTAATGAAAATTCACTAATACAAAAAATAGCTATTTATTGAATGAAGATCGTAACTTGTGATGAGCACTGAAAAGTACAATTTGGAGAAATTCAACTCATCACAACACAGTTTTTATACCTGAGGATCCCTATGATGACGGTTACTTTGTTAGCGAAATGATAGTCAGGTCTAAAAACTGTATTTTGACGAATTGGGTTCTCCAGATTGTTCTTATTAATAGCTATTTATGTAAGTATTTTTAAAACTTAAACGGTATTGCAAGCAGCGCCCTCTACACTTAACGGTTAAATTGGGAATTAATTATTTTTATCACTATGAAAAAACTAGGTGTACTGATTTTTAAGGCAATATGTCAAATGATATTTTCGATATAGAGCATCGGTGGTTCAGTGGTAAGAACGTATGCCACTGAACCAAAGGGTACTGGGTTCGATCCCAGGGTTCTTCTTTCACATTTGAGTACATACTGTTACATTAACATCTTTTTATTAAAACGCCTGGGTAACTTTGCCCCCTTTAGGTCTAAAAATATAATTTTGAGCAGACAGCGGAACGTGCAGACATTTGACTTGCCACAGCCTCGGTTGATGTACTCATCACAATACAGGTTTTAGACCTAAGGATCCCTATGATGACGCTAACTTTGTTTAGTGATTAGATCGGGTTCTCCAGATTGTCCTTATTAATAGCTATTCATCTAAGTATTTTTAAAACTTAAACGGTATTGCAAGCAGCGCCCTCTACGTTTTAGGGTTGAATTGGGAATGAATTATTTTTACCACTATGCAAAAACTAGGTGTACTAATTTTTAAGGCAATATGTCAAATGATATTTTAGATATAGAGCATCGGTGGTTCAGTGGTAAGAACGTGTGCCTCTGAACCAAAAGGTAATGGGTTCGATCTTAGGGTTCTTCTTTCACATTTTCAGTACATTCTGTTACACTAACATCAACCGAGGGTGTGGCATTGTATTTGAACAAGTTGAATGTCTGCATGTTCCGCCCTTCGAAGGTGGCGTAAACCCGTTGGTCCCGTGTCCATGCGGTGTCGAGCATGTGAAAGATCCCTACCGTCCTAACAGAAAGGCGGGAGTTCGGCAAAATTTCCAGGAGGGTGAGGTGAAACTGTACCCTGGCGTCGGTGATTGGCGATAGTCGCGGAAATAGACTAATGTTAAAGAAACAAAACAAAAATAATATGTTTTAGATGTAAAGAAAAACCAAAATTACATTTTTCAATTTGACACCCGGTACCTCTTTGAAGTTTAACCTCAGAACTGCTTTTTGTACCTTTACCTTTAGATTATTCTGTATACCAAAAACCTCAGAGCCTGTGTTTAAAATTTTCAAATAGGAGTTTCCCTACGCTTTAGGAAATGTTATTAAAACTAAAATGAGAAAAGTTGTATAGTTAGTTTGAAAATAATCTTACGTCAAAGAAGTAGTTGTTTATGTTTGACGAAAAGTAGGAATCTAAACCCCTGTTTAATGAATATGGAAGGCGACAACATCAGTGTAATAACTCAACCGAAACATTGCATTTAAATGAATGAAGCTTTCATTTATTTCATTTCAAAAACATAACGAGAAAGTAATGTAGAACTTAATCAAGGGATTTAATGTTAATAAAGGCCAGGCAAAAAATTCAGACTCTCATTTCTTAATGAATTTTGTTTACAATCGGCCTGCAAGTTTCCACATAAAATATACAGCGGCGCTTTTACTGATTACACAAAAGACATTTTGCCCCTAAAACTCCAAGCTTTTTCTTTGATTGAATTACAATGTTACAGTAAAAGGACATAAAAGAGCTTTAGGTTTTTCTCCTGTTTATGTGTTAACCACGCCAAAAAAATTGCTTCGCTGAAATGTAACAAAACCTATATTAATTTGTTTTGAACAAAGGCATTTTTTTTGTATTACATGATACCGTTTTTCATTTTATCCTTCTTACGAATATATTTATATGAATTTGAGATATATTGTAATGGGGAATATTTTTGTTGTATCGAAAACAGTTCTGAAATTGGTTCAGAATTCTAAACCCCAAGGAAGCGAAATCAAAAATAAGGGCTATACGAATACACAATGTGTGTTATGTATGTAAAACAACTTTGCAAACACGACGACTTGTAACAACCACGAGATGATGGGTTCGTTTTGCAAGATTTGGCAGACCTATTTAGAAAACAAAAAATCCAAATTGTGGTTGTTACAATCACAATAATGGTAGGCAAACAACGTTTTTTTCTGCTTCCTCTTTTCTAGAACCACAAAACACGAGGATCCTCTATACCTATAACTTTTAAGAGATCCAAGTTGTAACTAACATTTTCGACTAAGTAACCCAAGAGACAAGGATAGTCTCACTAAAATATCGGCGATTTATGAAATTGGTTGTGAAAATTGTGATTTTAAATACGTCGGCCAAACTAAAAGATTTATAGGAATTAGATTTAAAGAACATTTAGCACAACTAACATACCGTACTAGAGATAGATATAGATCATCCGTGGCCCAACATATTTGGGATAATAATCGTCCCGTAGATAAAGATAAATATATATATATATATATATATATATATATATATATATATATATATATATATATATATATATACATATATATATATATATATATATATATATATATATATATATATATATATATACATATACATATATATATATATATATATATATATATATATATATATATATATATATATATAGTGTGTTTAAAAAATGCTGGTCTATATTAGAGGTTCACATTCATTACCAGAAAAATAAATTGTCTTATATAAAGCTAGGTCCGCAAATCCTTAGTTTTTGAAATACAGCGTGTTAAACTTATTTGTTTCTTTTCTGTTTTTTATGGATAATTTCGAGAAAAATTTGAACACGGTGGTGAAATTTGGAATACGCAGGTTTTGGAAAACGAAAAATTTACATGTGTTAATGTCAGTGACACTGCTTGCAGAAGGCACACGCAAATATAATTTTTACCTTTTTAATACAACCGGTAGGTATGTATTAATTGTTTATTCTCCTATTTTGTTTTACATTTTGCCCAAAAAAGAACTCATAAGAAACAACCATACAGACAAAACAAAAACAATGATTACAGACCCTAAACAGGCTAGTTTCCATCGTACTTGTAATGTACATTATACTTTTACGTTTTCGTCTTGACGTGTAGTTATGATTTTTGCGTTTGCGACTTTTATGTATGCATCATTTTCAAGTTATTAATTTCATTCTTTGTAATTTTTATGTTTATTAAATATGGAAAATTTTCTTAACACTGAATTAACAGACATCAATATTATGTATGCACGGGCTTTTGTTAACTATTATGAAGCGAAACGGCTGTATGCAGAAGCCTTCTAAAATCGGATAATTCCAGACAGAAGGATGCTCTAACTGACTAGCAGGATAGACAGCTGTCTAGCAGGACAGACAGCTGTCTAGCAGGACAGACAGCTGTCTAGCAGGACAGACAGCTGTCTAGCAGGACAGACAGCTGTCTTACAGACAGGTGTTGGACAAGTGTCTAACACGACCGACAGCTATCCATTCCGAAGGAACCACCTCTCTAGGTCATACATTCATCATCCTAAGTCTTCTTCACTCCTTCATCCTCTGATGAAGCCACCCTGTAAACGAAACAATCGATCCTCAGACCAATCATCTCACCACCATCTCAGGTTTTCAGGTTAGTTGCACACCTCTGACCTGCCAACAATCATTCCTCAAACCAATCATCTCACCAGCCAGGTTAGACCCCTCCACCCTGTGCGTCACCAACTGTGACGACACTGCGCGCATGCGCAGTACTGGCGGTTTAACGATGACGTCATCTCAAGTTAGACCTCTCCACCCTGTTGATGTCATCTCAGGTTATACCCCTCCACCCTGTGGCGGGAACGTCGGGTCGGAACAGCCACGCGTCGCGGTAGGAATATTTAGGGTATCGGTATTCCGGATATCCAAATGTTCTTTTAACTTACTGTTGTAATAGGCAATCAACTCTTTAGTTTTATTATTTTCCAGCCAATAATACATTTTTTTCTTACCATTTTTACACAATTTTGTCGCATTGAAATAACCAGTGTTCTTATCAATAATTAATTGAAAGTCTCCAAATTAACCACACCAAAAGTTGTCTTTAATTTGCTGGTAACACACATCACTTAATGTAGCCATTTGAACATATAGAGCAGATTGAAGCAAGTCTTACTTCTACGACAAATAAATTTTTGAATGACCTTACGAGTGTGTACGACAATTGATAGAAGTTGACACCACTTACGGTTTAAACTTGTATTTATTAATATATGTTTCACACGTTTTACTTACCTAATAAATAAAACATATGTGTTCACTTTATGTATATTTATTAGCGAACATGTTTACGATATATATCTTTAATTACATTGTTATATTAAAAACAAAAGTACATTAACATAAATATAGTTAGATATACAAGAGAACCAGTTGATATACACATAGAAATATAATTTGAAGTGAACCGATATAAATCAGTTAATATGAGGGTTCTCCAATGAGGTGTCTCATCACGGGTACCGTTATCAAACAGGAACATAAGTTTATAGCTCACCATAACACTTTTAATTTTGGATATGTTGTATGTTAAAACTTCAGGCATCTCTTCGTTGTTTAGGTATGTTGCTGGAAGACTAAACCATTTCATACAGTTATCGTCATCGAAACAAATTCTCACTTCTGTAACATTTGGTGGTTTGTAGATATAAAACATATTTTGGCTTAGGCCAGTCAGGATGATGAAACCTGCTTTAAAATGGGCCATTGTATATCGTGTGTATTTCTTTAAAACGATTAAGTACTTGCTTTTTTGCAAAGTGTATGCATTCTAACATACAAACTCCGAATGTTGATTCATAGTCTTTTAACATGTAAACTTTAAAAATCTATTGCGATCACTTATGATTTTCTCCATACTAATGTTTTAACTGTCATTATGATTAATTGTGCTGACCATTTATACGTTTCAATGAAATGCAGTTCTCAATACACGCATATCTGGCTATTGTCTTTAGTAAATTAGATATCGAAAATAGCCTGTTTTTAAATTTTGCATTGATGAGATGCAACTATCAATTGTTAAATTGACCTGTGACGACCTCTATACTTTGTAGTTAATATATGCTGTTTGGTATATCTCTTCTAATTATTACACTGCTTCGATGTAAATAGGAATTCTAATAAAATGAAAACATATACGTAGTGAAATATCTTTAATTGTATTATAACATACTATACTATGTAGTTATGATATAAAAACTGGTTATAAACAAGTATGTTGTTTAAAAACAACGATATTAACTATCGATAGGTCTTCTTGGTATTTTTGTTTTGCAATGAAAAACATACAGGGGGACAATCGGAATACTCATATATCTAGATAATTCTGCTTGATTTAACATGCCTGGTAGTCGCATATTCTAACTTTCTATTACGAACGTGCTCAGACTTGCATACCGCAAACATCCGTTGTTTGTTTACTTCGATTTAATCAATACAGGCACCATGTTGCCCAATTTGACTTCTATTCGTCGAGACGAGTAAAATGATACCAAACACGTGGGGGTTAACTTAAAAACTGAAAAATATGGTCTGCGCCGCCTCCGGTGGCAGTAGCTACTATTTTTGAAATCTACTCGCCAAAGCGAGTAACATGACATCAAATACGTAGGCACTAACTTAAAAACTAACAAAGTTGGGTTTGCGTATGCGCAAACCGCCATCTTTGCGTACGTCACACTACCAAAAATCAAAATGGCGGATCCTCTTACATTGACAGGTGGTGCCACCTGTCGCTCAAAAATTTAAATTTAGCGCGTTTTTCTCTTCCGCTCGGCCCTCTTGGCCGCCATGTTGGATTACGGCAGCCCAGGTCTGCCCCCTATTGGCTCTTCGTCTAGTGACGTCACTTCGACGTCACACCGGCGCTTCGCGCTGGTTCGGGGTGGGGCTCCGCCCACAAAAGGATGGGGTCCTCCCAAAATAGGTGGGGCGGGGCTCCGCTAAATATACTTATCAGTGCTCATCGCAGGTTCCAATCTTCACTTAGTAAATAATTGTTGTCACCTCTTACTTGATGAAAGCGTTCCATACTAAATATAGATGTAGAAACTTCTTCTCTGGTTTCAGAAATGCTTGTTTTCGCCTCTGCGACCGGTTCAGCCTTTTACGCCTGACGATGCTGCAAAAAACGAAAGAGAAGAAACAAGCACTTGTGGAACCAGAAAGAAAGGTAGATATGTAGTCGTCTTCTAGTGGCCTTCCAGGTCACCGTATCTAAATCCACGGGATTTCTACTCCTGGGGTCAGGTGACACAACTAGTAAATGCGGCGGAAATTCACAATGAGAACCAGTTACGTGACAGGATTATGAATGCTGCACGTGAAATTGAAACGACCAAGATTGTGCTGTAGTTTCTAATTCATTAGTTTTACGTTGCCAAAAGTCTCTACATCTGTATTTCGCACACGCATAAGGGCTTGTTTGTGAGACACACAAAACTATTTATAAATAAATATACTAAATAAGTAAATAAATACTTTGTGAATTTGATATACACATGGTATAATGTAGGTATATTTTTTTCAAAACTTTTAGTGCTACGCTGAACAGTAAATTTGACTCAATAAGATATGCCTATGAATTAGGAATTAATAGTAAACTGGCCTTCTTCGCTGTATTAGTTATTAAAAATAAGAATATTTTAGAATGCAAATGCCTCACATCATTCTTCGCACGAAAAACTGCGAGTTTGGTTTTTTTAGTACCTAGGTTATTGCAGCTGCCCTTAAATAAATAAATAAATATATATATATATATATATATATATATATATATATATATATATATATATATATATATATATATATATATATATATATAACAGGCAACTCCAGTTCATTAGAAACGTAGCTAAATATAACGTATACACATTTTGTGTAGTAAATGATTAATTAATAAACTTAATGCAAAGAAACTGTTAGAGGAATGCAGGTGCTCTAGAAAAGAAAATGCAGTTGTCCGCGAGTTGCGAGGGGTGTCAATGGCATTTATAAGAACGCTATTTTGCAGCTAACATTTTTAGCAAAAAATACTTTGGATCTATGAAATGGGTTGTAAGGATGGTTACCTAAATATGTTGGGCAAACTGAAAGACCTGTTGATACTAGATTAAACAAACATTTCGCACCACTGAAATATTTGTGTTACTATAGTAACGTCATGGCGTTGTCTAGCATGTTTGGGACATAAATCACCACGTATATTAAAAAAAAATCGTAAACAAGTTAACAGTGTTACAATCGCAACACACAACTACACCCATATAAAAGTTCATATATATATATATATATATATATATATATATATATATATATATATATATATATATATATATATATTAATAGAACTAACGTCTTGTGGATTAACGGTAATGATTTATTAATGAACGAAATTATCCACACTAAATGACGTTTAAAATACTCTTTTAGATCTTTTATTTTTGATTGATTTTATTAAAATTGAAAAACCGATGAATGAAATAAATCACTTTGATGTAAGAAATGTAACAAATAATTAAAAATTGTATAAATTATGACTATCAATTAATATTATTAGGAAAATAAATGATCAATTACTTAAATATTGAATGACAGATGTTCATAATGGCCATGATTAACCTTGACAATTTTTAAATCTTTGCAATAATTCATCGAAGGTGTTTATTGTGTAACTGTAGACAATTAATTTAAGGTAACTCCAAAGAAGAAAGTCTACTAGGTTCAATTACAGGCTATGTGCTGGCCAAGGGATTTGGCTGACATGGCCTGTCCATCTTTGGGGAGACGTTCCATTTAGGTACTTTCACGCTTGAACAAAGTATGCCGGTGCACTGTCTTGCATAAAAGACACCTTAAATTTAAGAATAAATCATCGATCAGATCATTCAATCAATTTTGTAGAAAATTAAGATAGGGATTTCCATTCAGATTTGGTGGTAATTCATATGGACCTAAGATATGATTTCCAGATATATATATATATATATATATATATATATATATATATATATATATATATATATATATATATATATATATATATATATATATATATATATATATACAGGTTGTGCCATGTATGTAAAACTCCTTTTTCTTCAAAATTAAAAAGGGATTTTTGTAAATTGTGCAATTTGTTAGATTAGGGATGCGAAAGGCTTGAACGGTGAAAAAAATGATTTTATTATCACACATGTAGATAGCGCTGCTGTGCAGAGAAACTTTTCGATCCTCAGATCATTGAAATAATTTGATAGAGAAATAAATTTGTGTCTATTCATACGTTTTCTAAAATTTACCGTTTCTTTATATATTTGAAATTAAGTATAGCATTAGAATATAAGAGTAAAGCCACTGAAATGTCGAGGATCTATGAAATGAGTTGTAAGGATGGCAAACCTAAATATGTTGGGCAAACTGAAAGACCTGTTGATACTAGATTAAACAAATATTTCGCACTACTGAGATATTTGTGGTACTATAGTGAAGTCGTGGCGTTGTCTAGCATGTTTGGGACATAAATCACCACGTATATTAAAAAAAAATCGTAAACTAGTTAACAGTGTTATAATCGCAACAACTAGACCGATATAAAAGTTCATATATATATATATATATATATATATATATATATATATATATATATATATATATATATATATATATATATATATATATATATATATAGGGTGTGCCATTTAAAACTCCTTTTTCTTCAAAATTTAAAAGGGAATTTTGTAAATTGTTTAATTTGTTAGATTAGGGATGCGAAAGGCTTAAACGGTAAAAAAAAGTTTTTGTTATCACACATGTAGATGGCGCTGCTGTGCAGAGAAACTTTTCGATCCTCAGATCATTGAAATAATTTCATAGAGAAATAAATTTGTGTGTATTCATAAGTTTATTAAAAGTAACCGTTTTTTTAAATATATTTGAGGTTAAGTATAGCATTGCTTGCAAGATAAAAACATCCGAGAAGTTTTTAATACAAGTCCTGTACACTATGTTCTTTGGAATATTTTACATAATCAAATGAAGACTATTGAACCCCTGTGGTCAGGTTACTCTGCAGCTTCCGGTTTTGCTCGAAATTACAATTATTTTTCTAATTCAAATATAACGAAGAGTATTTTGTTTTAAAGTCGGAAAAATCATACATACTTAGGCAATTTTTTAAATAAAACTTGCCTAAAGTTTAAACTGTATACAGATAATAAGAAAATACTGCATATATGATGAAATATAAGATCACATTAGCTTACCCCAAAAAAGTCCGGAGACCGAACTGGCCAATTGATAACTCCATTAGTAACCAACCATTTTGCAGAAAATCTCTTGTGTAAATAGTCTTGTACCATAATTGTGTTATGAGGAGGTGCCCCATCCTGTTTAAATCCATAAAATATTATTCAATAAGTTATTATTCCCCCCGTAAAGCACCAATAACTGAGCTTGCGCTGCTCATCGTCAGATCTTAAATGATGGAGGAGATAAGTTTATAAGGACAATACTTATTTGACCTTAAAATCCTTGGGCTGGACGTGATGTAAACTTTTAACTGGGCTTGTAATTATTTTAGGAATATATGAGAATCATGATCAATAATCTGCAATACATGTGCTACATTTTTATCAGATGTTACACTTTTTCCTCGAACTTCTTCTTTCTTTAAACTGCCCTGATTCCTCAAGTTTGCGCATTACCTTGAAAATGTCTTGTTTGAATTTTTTATTTAAGTTTCGCCCTTCTTGTATAAAACATACTGTAACATTTTCTACAGTCAACATAGCATTACAATAAACTGCATTTAAGGATAAAAATGTATTAACTTAGGAAACCTACCATCTACTGAATTTATATCTGTGGTGCGGTGGTGGACAAAAGGTCGCATGGCTTCGACTTTATTGTCATTAGCCACATTTTTTTTAATTACTTATTCATTTGTGGCATGTATATCAATAAAATTGAATATAACTGAAATATCATTTCTCAAAGCCTTGTCAAGGCTCCTAATGTGAACTTACCTACTATCATACAGTATTTTTATATCATCTCTCTACAATTCCAATTTTCGACATATGGTTGTATTTAAAAAATTGCTTAAAAATATATGATTTTTCAAACTGTAAAAAATAAAGTCTGTCCTATTTGAATCTTTAAAAAAATAGTCATTTCCGGTACAACCGGAAGTTGTCCACTACGTTGACTACAGTGGTTTACTAGTGTTCATTGAATTATGTCAAATATTCTGAAGAATCCGGTGTTCAATATTTGTATTAAAAAGTTACGGGTTTTTTTATCTTGTAGGCAATGCTACACTTAACCTCAGATATCTCAAAAATGGCTAGTTTTATGAAAGTTATAAATATAAACAAATGTATTCGGGAATTAATTCTATTAAACGCAACCTATTTTAATTATGTGAGGATCGAAAAATTTCTTGGCACAGCAGCACCATCTACGTGTGTTATAATAAAAATCTATTTTTTCCGCAAAGTGCAAGCCTCTCGCGTCCCTAATCTAACACCTTAAATAAGTTTCAAAAATCCCATTTGGTTTTGAAGAAAAGGGCATATAGAATTTTAAATGGCATATATATATATATATATATATATATATATATATATATATATATATATATATATATATATGTACATATCGCGAAAAGGCTCATGTAGGTTCTAGGACGCCTCATTCTTGCTCATTTAAAGAAATTTTCTGGAAATCGCTTAGTCCTGATGTCATCATAAGCAATATTTTTTAATTTTAAAATGAAATTTGCTCAAGTTATATTAAAAATTAAGTTATTTGAACAGACTACTTTATTGTACTGCTTGCAAAATTATTCTTGTGTGTCATATGCACTTCGCTCAATGTAAT
Organism: Tillus elongatus; assembly: GCA_964006375.1. NCBI lineage: Eukaryota > Metazoa > Arthropoda > Insecta > Coleoptera > Cleridae > Tillus > Tillus elongatus. Next base: position 121,745,881 of record OZ023265.1, read on the forward strand.
GCCGTAGAAAACACCGGACAATGACAAATGAGTATCTAGAGCAGACATGAGTCTTACGGTTCAGAGTATAAAGCATTGCCGTCTCCTGGCATCTCTCGACCACTTATTGTATAGTTTAAATCTGCGCTGAAAGATGTTTACTACTTAGTTCCGAATGATCTCATGAGAAAGATAAATCACTCGGAATTGCTCCACTATTCTAAAGTTTGTATTTATGTGGCTTATTACTCTTCATTTATAACAATAGGAGAAATGCTTTAATGCCAAGGTATTAATTTTTTGATAATAAATATATTTTCAGATAGCATAGAAACGGTGCCTCTAAAATAATTTATAGTCTGCTGTGTATATAACAACTCTTTGCTGTTTCAAACGCTTATCTTTCGTTAAGATGCAATCATTTCTTGGCAAAAAAACTTTCGATAAACATCGCGTTCTTTACATTCAAATATTTACAAAAGCCTTAATAAGTTTATCGATTTTTTCCATGTTCCTCTGGTGTCTTCATACTCAAAATAGCACTGTAGTTTTAATTTTATACTAAGTGCAGACTGTTCGTTGCTAGTAAAATAATTTCAGCTTTTTGGTGAGTGTGATTAGCTGTAGATTGTTTAATGATTCGTGTAGGCCAATCTTGGCCTCACCGCGCTGAATTCCAAATAGTCTTCCGTGTATTGCTGATTTTCAAGAGTTACCCAAAAATTCATACTTTTGATGTAGTCCACTATCTGTTTGGGAGCTATTTTACCTACCAACCCGGGGTGTTAAAGTCACTCCTTCAAGGTATTTGGGCATTTTGCATAACTGCAATTGCATAACAAATGTTCTGTTTTTTTGCTACCTTAGTGCAGTATCTGAAGTTTTCACTGTCCACCTTACCCATCTTCATAAGGTGATACCTTACTAGGGAGTATCCTGTGAAACGTCACGTGATTATTCTTAAGTCGTTCCTGTTCAATCTCTTAAAAACCATTCATACTTCTCCAATGATATGGTGTTTTTCTGCAGTACGGCAGCATTTGGTTCCCCTCCCAAGTCTCAAGTCCATTCCTTATATGGCGTTTTGTTAAGCAACAATAGGCCTCTGAACCATATAATGGTGTTATTGAGGCCATTTTAGCAAGGAAAGCTGCTATGTTTCCTGCAATGATTGATGCCCTTGTACTCACATTAAAGTTAATTTGTTGTTCGTAGCCAGTTGCTTCAAGAATTTTTGGCAGTCACAGGCCAGTTTATACTCGACTTGGGAAAATTTCAGATTATTTAATAATGCCTGACTATCTGAGAGGTTGTAAATCTCCCTATTTCTGAGTCATTTTTGTATGCATTTCTGTACACAGATAATTATGGCAAGCAGCTCTGCTTTAAAATTTTGGAGTTTTTTCCTATGGATTTATCAATTGTAAAATTATGTCCTCTTATTCCCAGTCTTGCTCCCTCCATTTGTTCATTCTCCTATGTAAACCATACGGAATAGTTGTTTGTTAGCGTTTTACTGTCTCTGCCCCATGCCTTGCGGTCATTTATGACCATGTCAAGAGGATTTATGAAATCCAGTATAGCTGGCAGTTGATCTACTGGTTTGGCGATTGACTCCAATTAAATAATTTCCAGGATATTGAAGTATCCGACCAGGTCTCGTGGTTTAATTTATCTGCTTGAAATAGTGTCTAGGCTTTTAACTGCTTTCTTCACATGTATATTTGTAGTGGCGTCAGATTTAGAATTGCCTTTATTGCAGCAGTAATGGCATGATATCATAGCTTTCGTTATTCCAATACCCATCAGCCTCTGCAACTTTTGCAATTGGCTTTGTGCTAAGACTATCGTTGTTTTTAGCCAACATACTATAAATGTATGTATATAACTTTGAAGTGAACTAAAGTTTGGTATATTCAATATGGCATCCTGAGTTTTAGTACCCATCTCTCTCACGAGTCTACGGCAAGTTCAGATTGCTATGTGATTCTCTGATTATCGAAGGACTCGTTCCAAATGCGTGTTCCAGTTTAGTTTTTGGTCTTAGAAGATTAGATTAATTATTAGCCGTAATCAAGCAGATAATTGGCTGTAAATCTTCAAGGTTAATTTACTCTTCTGCCTTCTTGGTTTCGGAACTTCGATTCATAAATTGTTTAAGAGCAATAACTTCTGACCTACAAAACAGTATATGTTACCAAGTAAGAGAAGTTTAATAAAGAGTTATTCTTTATGATTATACATATAACTAGGGTTGCCGTGGTTAACAAAGTAAACAAGAAAAAATAAGGAGAATATTCTTCTGTTTATTTTTGTCAGTTTTAGAGAATGTTTAATCTGTCAGTTTGATACTACTCCTACCTTTTTTTTTTCAAATGTAATAGCTACCGATGGCAGCCACGTACCTACCCCTTAAAAATTATAGTAACCCTAGCACATATTTAAGACTGGTTGACTTTTGATAATTGTCCGATAATGCCAATATTGTTAGTGAAATGATCGTCAGGCCTTGTGTTGTGCTGAATTGAGTTCTCCAAAGTGTACTTATCAGTGATCACCATAAGTTTTAATACAACTAATAAAAGTAACTACATTGTTATCCTATTTAATTTTTAATTAAAACATCTGTTTTTGTTGAATACTTAAAGGATCAGGCTTGTGTGCACGTCCTGATCAGTTAGGAGTTCTTTAGCCCGGGCGCTTTGATTAGTGATGTCCGTAGACACCATTATAAATGTTTGGTAGTGGCGAAGTTCCATTTAGTTTTACTTCAATTGTGGAGATTATTTATAACCCACCTCGTCTCCCATTCGCTACATGCTCTGACGTCGAAACCAATAAGCAATCATACAGGGACTGGTGCTTCCAAAGTAGGTCAATTTCTAAGCACCCTTTCTTTTGTTGGTAAAAAATAAATCCATAAACGCGATGCTGTGTGAAAAAAAAACTATATTAACGACGTATTCTAAATGTCAAAATAACAAAAAAAGTTGATATAAATTAAACACCAATAATGTTTCCTTTTAGAGATAAAGTACGTCTTATAAAAAAAGTTAGGACCAAGTTTCTTTTATTTTTAATTTTCACAGCAAATAACAAAAGCAACAAAAAACAAATACATAAAAATAACTTAAAGAATATTTTAACAGGTGGCTCCGATATATTTACTGACTCGTTTATGATTAGCTCTGATAGCTGAATTAAAAGATGATTGTTTCTTGTAACAGCTGTAGCGGTGCGATTATTTAACATTTCTCTTGTTTTTACTCTTGCTGTACCAAATAATGATTTTATCTACTCTATAGACAATAATCCAATGGATCGTAAGGTGGCCTTGGTTGGCAATTTTCAGGACTACTTCTGCCAATCCCAAAAATATTCAAGAAATTTCTCTATACGAGGCTAAAGTGAAGAGGGGGACCACCATGTTGGAAATACGTTCGTAGCCTTACCTCTAAGCGAACATCCTCCAAAATATTAAATATGTTTTCTTGCAAAAATTGTTAATAACCATCGCCATACGACGCTGGTTCAAAACAAAAGCACCCAACTGTTAATCACTAAGCACACCGTATCAGAAGTTATCATTCTGTCGATGTTCTTAGCTTCGCTCTAATGAGGCGTGATGATTTTCCTCTGACCAAGATTTTTATTGTAAAAACCATTAATTACATGACCGATAAATTAAGCTTTTTTTCTTTTATCTAGATAAAACCCGCATCAACCTCAAGGGCTATTTGCGGTGCGATGAACTCCGGCTCAGCAGATGGCCCGACGGATAATTTGCCAATCCGTCATTCGGGCGTGACTTAAACGTTTTTATTTAAACTATCCTCGGGCGCCATCTTTCTTCCCTACTAAATAGGACGGGGTCAGATCCCCGTGAGGACTTCTGCTAAGGCCCTCGTAGAACATCACAAAGTTACTGTTTCATAACAGCCTTGTCCCATGGTAACTCGAGTGGAGATGAAAACTATAGCCAGGGGTCGTAAGTTATTCTGTCCCGTAGAGTTCTCGAGGAGTAAGTGGGTTTTAGTCACTCGCTCCTGAATAATGGCTGTTTTCCCTAACATATAAAGTTGGAAGCAGAAATATTCTAAACAGGCAACTATCGACTACGATATGCCTACGCTAGTCGCAATCCGTCACAGGATTCTAGCCCTCACACTTTTCCACTATTACAAATACCTACAGGCAGTGCAGTGAAACGCAACTAGTTACATAAAAGCTTTCTAATAACATTCTAGATATTTACAAAAATGAAATCGGCAATAATAAAAATCAATCAAATAATTAAAACTAAAAATTCGCTACAAAGCATGCCAATATCGAGAAACATATCTCAATTCAGATAGTGTTATCTCTGGCAAGACATTCTTTTACAATTGATACCACAAATGTGTACCATTTAAAAAATACAGTGATATGCACCTAAAATAATACGCCTAATAATTAATGCGAATTAAGCGGGCGGCTAGCATTCACACAGCAAACAAAGCATAACAAGGCACGGCAAGCGTAAAACAGGATACCCTAAACTTCAAATGGGGAATGGATCCGCGCCGTGAACAAACAAACGGTTCCCACGCTTTCACGACCCTAACTCACTAATGAATACCACTAGGTAATTTGTTACCTAATATGGAACACCCTAACTCGCCTACAATGCCCTCCAGCGATTGCACACCATTTTGGATTGATCTCTGCTTCCTCCGAGGACTTTTCCGTCCCTCAAAGCAAACATAGTCGCACCAATACAGCACACGATGTCGGGCACACTAAATATTACCCTACCTCAGCACTGTCCGTGCTCCCGTTTCCCTTAAATGGGTACAAAACGTGACCAGCTCGGCCCTTACCTAGGCTGGACACTATAACTAATTAACCACCTAGTTCAGCGAGCGCATACCCTCCAGAATAAATACACGATCTCTCAAAGGACGTACGTCCCTTCAAGATATCGCGGTTCACCCTGTATAGTACGCTTTGATTCGCTAAAACACCCTAATTCCACTACAGTACGGCATAATTATTTACCTTACTTAGATCTCCCTTAGATGGGCAATCGTGACCATTTAGTCACCATTAAATCTAGTAGACTCTATCTACACGTGAAATCCTAACTCCGCTGTTAATACTTCACGTAGAACAGCATTAATAAAACACAACAAGTTTAACCATTTACCAATTATACTTCTGCACGTTTCCCGAAGTGATAACTAACCTGATAAACTGATACCTTTACAGAACACAGTCCTCCTAGACTATTATTCTCTACTAACAACAGACGGCCTCTTCGCTACTCTATAGCGATACGGGACAATCTTCCCTCAGGTACTATTACACCTAACGCTCTAACAAACTTCCACGCGAGATACGGACGACGGAGACCTGTTACCACGGCAATCATTCAAAACCCTCTGTCTCGCGTTGCACCTGCTCTGTCCTCTCCGCTTTTCCGACATGCGCCTAGGACACATCTTATTGCGCGTGTCAGACTGGCGTACAGCGGTCCGTTCTACAAGAACTGCGTTTGGGTTCTGGCGAATTTTCATACTTTAAAATGAATCAGATTTATTGTTCAACAAATATCCGTTATTTATACCGCCTAAACGGCTCATTAATTATTCAAATAACTGCAATAAATCGGACTTCATTACACCCCCCCTTCTTCGGTTAACAAAAGACGCAGTCTTTTGTTACTACTCAACCTCCTCAACATCATTCGTTGAGTAGACTACTGTGATAACGCCAACGCCGCGCAAAAGAAAGAACAAGTCAGAAATTAAAGGTTCCTAAAATTAACTGTACATAATCCTTAACCCCTAAGCAACGCTTGGCCACAAGGCCAAAACGGAGCGATACCTAAAACTAACTTAATCCTCAAAGCCACGCTTGGCCACAAGGCCAAAACGGAGCGATACCTAAAACTAACTTAACCTACTTCACTGTCACTGCACAGTTTCACCTTTCACTTTGCACAAGTGTTCAAAATGGGGGAGGGAGAAAGAAGGCACAGGCATGGAGAACTGGCTGAAGACACCACTAGCAAGTGGCTGGAATTCCACCTCGAACACGTTTTTCACCAGCTCCATCAACTCCCACGCCGAGCTCCATCGGCGAGCACTGTATGCCCACGGATCGGGAACCAGCTCCTACACAGGAGGTTAGTGCCTGTTGCGAGACGTTTTCCCTCTCTTCCTGGTCCTGCTGTTTCTTCCAACAAGGACATCTCCGGGACAGCGTTCCTCGCTTCCCACATCGGTAACAGAATATGCCCGATCGCCTTGCGCAGTGCGACCGCATGTGACCTGATTGGCCACAGCGCCAACATAACTTGCGCTTATATACAGGCTGCATTTCTTCGGCCACACTTGCGACGGCCTCTGGCTCCACCATACAATTTCCAATGCTAACCTTCTTCTTTGCACGCTGACTTTTTCGGTGCTCTGTCCTTCCTGCGAATCTATCCTGTATAGCTGCCGTCAAGCAATTGCCTTTGGAATATCTAGGCCCTGGACCAAGCAGGTCTATGCTGACAGCTTTACAGGGTTCATATTTCTGGGACAGTCTCTTTTGGGACACTCTGTAGCTTCGACAATCTACACAGCTTCTCACATATTTCGCAGCCTCGCGAAACATACCTGGCCAGTAATATCTCTGGTCCAATGAAGAAATTGTTTTCGCAATTCCTAAGTGTCCAGCTGCCGCAGCATTATGGTCCTCTCCTAAAATGCGTCTGCGCAGCTGTTTTGGAACACACAGCTTCCAGCGATGGGACAGCTTCTGTGTGTTACATTTACGTGGATTTGGAAAGCTACGGTACAAGCGATCACCACGGATGCAATAATCGGGACAGGCATTTGGATGCGTTGACACCTCTTCGAACTTCTTGTCGTACCAGTTGTCGGTTCGCTTGCCTTCGGCATCAAAATCGGTCACCTTAGCATCTGCGCCCTTCCGACAACTCACATCCAGGTTGGCGATTGGGGAGGAAATCTGAGCAGGCAACGAAACACTTGCCTTATGCCTACTACTCCCTATATCATGCCTCTGCCTAATCTTATTTTCATTCAGCTCTTGTTCTCTCGGGTCCACCTCTATCTGAGCTAGCGGTTTATAAAATTCTTCCATACTTGCCACTTGACCCGCTGTTCGTTGTGATTGGTCGACTCGGGCTTGGGTATCCAAATTCTTGATCACGATGGTGCCACTTCTCAAATCGAGAACCAGGTCATGGACTCCTAGCACGTCCATCCCCAACACCATATCCACGGACAGAGTCGGCAGAACCAAGCATCTTGCTTGCACAACGCCAGAGTCAATACCCAGACTCAATTGGAACATTTCCAAAATGGGCGTCGTTGTTCCATCAGCCACTCTCGTAGACAGACCTTTTTCTTCCCAGGATACCAATCCCACTTGTCTGCACCATGCGGTCACAGACTCACCAATAAACGACCTTGTCGCCCCGGTATCTATCAGTGCATTGAAGTTTCTTCCCTCTACCTTGACCAGTAGGAAGGGCCTTGTGTCAGAACCATGCACCCATTTGTCTTGCGGGGTTTCGGTCTTCGGGGCCGCCAATAGGTTCAAGCCTACGCTGCCCCCTCTCGAGTTTTCCGACTGGGAACAGGGGCAATCTCGGGACCACAGACCTTGCTTGCCACATCTGGTACAGCGCGGCTGTGCAACAGATTGACACTGACTGCGGTAATGTCCCCTTTTCCCACACTTCCAGCATTGCGCTGCGCTATCCAGTCTAGAAGACTGAGTGGTAAAATGAACCTTCTTTTCGTGTCCCTTCGGCTGCGAACTCGACGAAGACTGTACTTGTCTTCCGGAGTCTCTTGCCTCTAGGCTAACACCCGTTCCAACTTTGGAACCTACCGAGTTTTCCGCCCGTGTCGGGCCGGTCGCTTTTGAATCCACCTCGTACAGAACCTCTTCCACGGCAGTGGCAGACTCTACAAAAGCTTCCACAGTCGTGAAATCTTTTTGCCAAAGCATTTGCTTAAATTCAGGCAACAGGTTTCTATAAAGCCACGACAGTTCCTGTTCTTCGGTCATCTTCCCATGACGACGAATCAGGGTGCGTATATCTGTTATATACTGCAACACCTTTTCGCCTTTGCGGTGCAACCTGCGACTCACTTTTGATTCCAGGTTAATATAGTAATCCCTGGGAAAATAGAATTTGCGAAAGCTATTCACAAAGTCCTCCCAGGTCAACCACGATGTCTTGTTATTCCGGTACCATAACAGGCATCTGCCTTCTAACAGCAGCGGTAACACGCGGAGCAGACTTTCAGGAGTCACATTATACAACGACCTCATTTCCTCTAGCCTCTCCATGAAAGTTTCCGGATCGGAACTACCATCAAAATGAATGTGCCATCCGGCCACATTCGGAATTTCAACAACCGGTTTCGCCATTGTATTCGTAAACACCGGAGGGTGCTGTAAAGTTATCGGGTTCGGAGACGATCGACCCTCCTTTATAAACTGAACTAAACGTCGCTTTTTCTCATCGACTGTACCAGAGCACACCAACCTAAACTTGGCTAACTCAACGTCGACCTCGCCTTTCTTCAGCTTATATACCCAGCTGGTACGACTATCAAATGCATCCGGGTCTAGGGACAACTCTGCCTTAACGGCTTCCCCTTCCCCTTTATCCTCAGTATCCATCTTTACTGTCAGTGTATCCGCTGACACATCACAGTATCCACTTCAACACCCAGTATATGGAATACTACTACGTAGGCACGGCACGAAATTTCAACAATATTCGCAGTTTCCTCAGCCTAACATCCAGGGCACGGGATAACCCTTCCCTACAGGACACCTCGGTCCTTCCAACCAGGATATATTTATCCAGAAACCAGGACTCCTAAGTCCTTAACCCACTAAAACACAGGACACCTATGTCCAAAAAAACAACAGGACAATTTCGTCCAATATACAGGACCAGTCCACGTAAAACAGAATATCTCAATTAAAAAACCAGGACTACTAAGTTCCTAACTGACTAAAACAGGACCTAAGTCACTACAACACCAGGACAAATTCCATCCAACATACAGGACTCACCAGCCCACTCACCGAACACAGAGGTCCCCTTATATAAAACCTTCCGTTGGTCCAGTCCTCCAGGACCCCAACTAGTTTTAAAGTACAGGGCATATTTAAATCCTATCCCTACGAAACTTCATAACTAAGTCCATGCTCGGGCCGACATCTTTTTGCGATGAACTCCGGCTCAGCAGATGGCCCGACGGATAATTTGCCAATCCGTCATTCGGGCGTGACTTAAACGTTTTTATTTAAACTATCCTCGGGCGCCATCTTTCTTCCCTACTAAATAGGACGGGGTCAGATCCCCGTGAGGACTTCTGCTAAGGCCCTCGTAGAACATCACAAAGTTACTGTTTCATAACAGCCTTGTCCCATGGTAACTCGAGTGGAGATGAAAACTATAGCCAGGGGTCGTAAGTTATTCTGTCCCGTAGAGTTCTCGAGGAGTAAGTGGGTTTTAGTCACTCGCTCCTGAATAATGGCTGTTTTCCCTAACATATAAAGTTGGAAGCAGAAATATTCTAAACAGGCAACTATCGACTACGATATGCCTACGCTATTCGCAATCCGTCACAGGATTCTAGCCCTCACACTTTTCCACTAGTACAAATACCTACAGGCAGTGCAGTGAAACGCAACTAGTTACATAAAAGCATAACATTCTAGATATTTATAGAAATGAAATCGGCAATAATAAAAATCAATCAAATAATTAAAACTAAAAATTCGCTACAAAGCATGCCAATATCGAGAAACATATCTCAATTCAGATAGTGTTATCTCTGGCAAGACATTCTTTTACAATTGATACCACAAATGTGTACCATTTAAAAAATACAGTGATATGCACCTAAAATAATACGCCTAATAATTAATGCGAATTAAGCGGGCGGCTAGCATTCACACAGCAAACAAAGCATAACAAGGCACGGCAAGCGTAAAACAGGATACCCTAAACTTCAAATGGGGAATGGATCCGCGCCGTGAACAAACAAACGGTTCCCACGCTTTCACGACCCTAACTCACTAATGAATACCACTAGGTAATTTGTTACCTAATATGGAACACCCTAACTCGCCTACAATGCCCTCCAGCGATTGCACACCATTTTGGATTGATCTCTGCTTCCTCCGAGGACTTTTCCGTCCCTCAAAGCAAACATAGTCGCACCAATACAGCACACGATGTCGGGCACACTAAATATTACCCTACCTCAGCACTGTCCGTGCTCCCGTTTCCCTTAAATGGGTACAAAACGTGACCAGCTCGGCCCTTACCTAGGCTGGACACTATAACTAATTAACCACCTAGTTCAGCGAGCGCATACCCTCCAGAATAAATACACGATCTCTCAAAGGACGTACGTCCCTTCAAGATATCGCGGTTCACCCTGTATAGTACGCTTTGATTCGCTAAAACACCCTAATTCCACTACAGTACGGCATAATTATTTACCTTACTTAGATCTCCCTTAGATGGGCAATCGTGACCATTTAGTCACCATTAAATCTAGTAGACTCTATCTACACGTGAAATCCTAACTCCGCTGTTAATACTTCTCGTAGAACAGCATTAATAAAACACAACAAGTTTAACCATTTACCAATTATACTTCTGCACGTTTCCCGAAGTGATAACTAACCTGATAAACTGATACCTTTACAGAACACAGTCCTCCTAGACTATTATTCTCTACTAACAACAGACCAGTACACGGCCTCTTCGCTACTCTATAGCGATACGGGACAATCTTCCCTCAGGTACTATTACACCTAACGCTCTAACAAACTTCCACGCGAGATACGGACGACGGAGACCTGTTACCACGGCAATCATTCAAAACCCTCTGTCTCGCGTTGCACCTGCTCTGTCCTCCGCTTTTCCGACATGCGCCTAGGACACATCTTATTGCGCGTGTCAGACTGGCGTACAGCGGTCCGTTCTACAAGAACTGCGTTTGGGTTCTGGCAAATTTTCATACTTTAAAATGAATCAGATTTATTGTTCAACAAATATCCGTTATTTATACCGCCTAAACGGCTCATTAATTATTCAAATAACTGCAATAAATCGGGCTTCATTACAGCGGTAATCAACGTACAATGTCTATACAAAATTAAGTTTTAAATCAATAATAAATACACTTATATACATACACACATACATACATATATCTGTCCATATATTTTGTTTAAAAAAGCTGTTAAAAATTCCATACTTTTAATAACATTTTTCGTGTTGTTTCTTAGTGCTTCTTCTGTAGTAGGTGGAATGTTGTTTTTAAGCTGAAGCAAATTAACTTAAAAATATTGATTACAGAAATTGTGAAAAAACAGTTTGGACGCAGCCAGTACGTGATGGTAGTGAATTTTCATATAAATAATTTGAATAGCAAATATGTATTTTTTTTAAAGAAAGCAGGGATTAAATTTTCTTACCAGTATAACATGTATGGGCCAAACATCATGTACCATATTTCATTAAAATAACTTTACTGTTTGAAAATGTACATATATTTTCCGAAAATAAACTTAAAAAACTGGTTTCACGGCCAAGGAACCTTATAGGTTAATATAAAACTGAGCTATTCCGATTTAAAGCATTTAATAAAAATTCACTACCATAACGCACTTGCTGCGTCCAGAATTTCTTTACTTACAAATATTCATTTTATTTCGATGCAAAATGCAAAAATGCAATAATATTAGGCAGGTTCGTTTAAAAAAAGACTTATGTGCCAGACTGTGATTGTCGAAAAAAAATTTTAAGATGAAAAGTAAGACATCGTATAATTAACGTAAACAGTTTCTTTCGTATCTTGTATAATAACGGATATATTGAGCTTTATTGATTTTTTATGAAAATTCGCTAAAATTTATATGCCATTAAACGATAAACTCTAGTGCTAAAACTACTGCGAAAGCATCAGAGGAAGGGTGTATTTGAAATCAAGTTTCTGAAAATATTTTGGTAAAATGAAGGACAATGGCGGTTGAAGCTGAGACTTCAGGGTTTTTCTTCTCGTGACATTTTCTCTACATAACCCCTATTAGTTTCAGTCACATCGCGACTTTGACGTTTTGAGGAAAACCTCAATTTTCTTTAAATGCCCATAACTTTTTTGCCTCTTAACTTACAGATCTACATTTTGGTAATTAATTTAACTTTAATGATATAAATCCGAGTACCAAATTCATTTGTCCATACTTTATTATTTCCGGAGATATACAAATTTTCCGAAAGAAAACGCAAAATTTCCTGTGAAAAACTGGGTCGATTTTCCTGGCTAACGAAATTATCCCGGCGACTTACAAGATGAAGATGCTCATCAAATTTTACAAAATCGCCTCATTATTTTTTGAGTTAGCGGTGTGATACATACATACGTATATATATACATATATATATATATATATATATATATATATATATATATATATATATATATATATATATATATATATATATAATTGAAACTGCCCCGGATATAAGTTCTGGTGGCCTAGTTCGCGCAAACTTGAAGACATTTTTGAAAATTCAAAAGGCGGTATCTCCTCAAATTTTTTGAAGAAAATTCACTAAAAGCAAGCAGTTGTGAAGCCCCGGGGAAGAGTCTACGACTGTATTCAATATGAAACGGTTTCCCTAAGTTTGGGCAAAAACAAACAACTAGATATGCTACTCAAATTGAATTAAGTCTAAAAAGTTATCATCTCCTCTTTATTAAATTATTTTTTTATACAAAAACTCGCTAAAAAATTCTTTGGAATCACAATCTGATTAGATAACGTTAAAATGAAATAAAACACTGCAAAAAAATAATAAAAACTAAAGTCACTAACTGGGATTAGAACTCGCCTTATTATAGGACTCGATTATCTGATACACACCGCTTAGACCACTCGACCAACGTCGATGTGACAGATGTATATACTAGCAGTTATATACGCTAGTATGTTAATTTTCCAACGTCTTTATTCTTTATACCAAACATTTTTTTCAATTGATTTTTTGTTCATATTTTAACAAAATGAAGGAAAATAACGACTTAGACACAGATCTAGGAGCTTGTGAGACATTTCGTGTCGTATTTTTCACTAACCTTAGTACGACTACCAACTATAAATTTTGACGTTTTAAGTTTTTTTAATCAGAAGCTTATCTGTAACATTTTTGTCTTTTAACTTAGAGATCTGAATTTTCGCACATCGAATAATCTTTGTCTCGGAAACGGGCGTACAAAATTGTGTTACTATCCCTTTATTATTTCCGGAGATATAATGTTTTTTAGGAAGAAAATGCAAAATTACCTGAGCCTACTTTCCTGGATAACGACCTTATCCAAGCCACTTTCGAAAGGAAGGTACCCATTAAATTTAATCAAAATCCGCACATTATTTTTTTAAATTATGGGTGTGACACACACACACACACACACACACACAAATATATATATATATATATATATATATATATATATATATATATATATATATATATATATATATATATATATATATATATATATATGCATATATGTATATATATACTTATATATATATATATATATATATATATATATATATATATATATATATATATATATATATATATATATATATATATATATATATATATATATATATATATATATATATATATATATATATAAGTATATAAAAATAGAAACGGACACTGGATATCGGTTCAAGGAGGCCTAGTTCGCGCTCATTTGAAGAATTTTTTTCAAAATTCAAAAGTCGGGAGCTCCTCATTAGTGAATCTGTTTTAAGAAAATTCACTCATAGAAGTAACATAAAAGAGGCTTTTTTTATTATTCTAATTAAATATCATAAATCAAGTCGTAATAAATTTGATGAGACTAGTTGTAATTGATTACACTATTTAAGTGCCTTAAGGCACTTCTTTTAACTGACTTGCATAACCAATCGACGATGTAATTAGGTTGGCGGTAAAACAAAGAGTTGTTCCTCAAGCTATTATTAGTTTAATGAATGGCGACCATGCACCGACTATAAATTCTCTTGCAGCTGCTGCTGTTACATTTTCGGTAATACTGAACGAATTTCTGCATTGAAATGGCGGCGTGTTCGAGATTCCGCATTGTGGCAAATTAAAACTTAATCTTCTCAATATAAGTTTTAAACTCTAGTAGAATTAATTCATTTCTAGAACGAAGAGGAAGTTCATACCGCAACCCTTCTACCTCCTAGTTGATTGCGGATAGTGATAGGGATTAAAACAGTAATGTTAAGTCTGAAACTGAGTGCGCAGGATTTCGTATGTTTGTTAAATATTTAACCAAAGTTTAGCATATTCTTGCACCTATCTTAACCCAGCTTTAAAATCCGGAGGTTTTCAACTGGACCCTTATTTTTATTTTTAGTGAATTGTCGTAGAAAAGTTTCTCTGATGAGGAAATCGTGGCAATTATTTTTACCTTCTAACATCATTTGTTTGCAGGTTATGAAGTCATCATATTTTTTTAAATTACAACTTTTTTTTATTATTTGTTGATAGTAATAATTATTCTCTTTTCAACGGTATAACATGTTAAAATGCTACATTTGAAGGAAAAAATTAGAGAAAAGGCCTTAAAGTTCAACTAATAAAAATTATATATATATATATATATATATATATATATATATATATATATATATATATATATATATATATATATATAATGTGACGAGGCTTTTGCTTGCAAATTATTTTTCGGTTGATCGGATTGACCACTGTTAACCTCGGGTGCCAGTTTTCAGAGGCCGTACTTCTTGTGGATGATATATGCTACCCCTTCATTGCACTCTGACCATTGTTGAATATTTCGGTAAGCTATAGGTGATAGAGGCTGAATAAGTAACCCGCGAGTTAGCAGGGCTTAATTACCCATCGGTGTGTTTCAACCTGTTCTGGCTTTTTCAGAAGCCATAGCAGATCGACATAGTTTAAAATTCCGAATTTATAGAGAAGTTAAAGGAATAACTAAAAGCCTTTTCTGCCAGACAAAATGTTTAATTTAACACCCTGCGCGTTTCGGCCCTTATCGAGCCATCTTCATGGGTTAAGACCTAGAATGTAGAAAATTTGTTGTCTAAAACTATGTTTCTGATAGGCCTAACATGCGAGCCACTACACTGCACTACGTTTTTTTATAGAAGGGTTACATACAAACTGAATCACAGGTACTAAGTTTCTAGCCCTCTATTATTTTATTATATACAAGAAATTATATACAAAATATATTCCCACAAGTAAAGTCGAATGCTGGTAAATTGCGAAAATTTTTCAATTATTACCAGCTATATACACATAATATAAAAATGGTTTCTACAGTTTAACAATAACAAAACGTTACAGTGAACCACGGTAACTAGCGTAAAACAAGTTTCTTATTGACCATACCAGAAAGAAAACTCTGGACGCAGCAAGTGCGTTATGGAAGTGAATTTTTATAAAAATGTTTTAAATTACAAATATATTGCTCTAATGCGAGCAGGCATCAATTTGGTTACGGGTATAACCTATATAGTAGGACCAATGTATCATATTTTATCAAAATAACTATTTGAAAATGTACAAAAATTTTCGGAAAATGAACTGTTTCTGAGAAAACTGGTCTCCTAGCCAATGAACCTTAGGTTAATAGCAAATTGAGTTATTCAAATTTGAAACATTTAATGAAAATTGGCAACCAAACCGCCCTTGCTGCGTTCATACAAAAATTTTCCGAAAATACAGTTAAATGTTGGTTTCCTAACCAACAAAATTTACGTTGATAGCAAATGAGTTATTGAAATTTGGAAGATTTAATGAAAATTTGCTACCAAAACGCACTTACTGCGTCCAGATTTTTTCTTACAAACACACATCATATTTCGATCAGAAATGCTAAAATGCGGTAACGAATCTGTTCTACGAAAATAAGCTAAAAATTATAGACCGTTACACCATAAATTTCACTAAACCTACAGCGAAAGCATCAACTTAACTAAACCGACAGCCAAAGCATCAGAGAAAGGGTCTATTTGAAATGAATTTTCTGAGAATATTTTAGTAAAATAAAGGACAATGACGATTGAAACTAAGACTTCAGGCTTTATAAAACATAATTCTTGAAACATTTTCCTTCCATAGCTCATATTAGTTTCAGGTTCATTGCCTAAATATTACCAATTTTGACGTTTAAAATCGCGACTTTTGACGTTTTGAGGAAAACCCAAATTTATTTTTCTTTAAATGCCTGTAACTTTTTTCCCTTTAACCTACAGAGCTAAATTTTAGTGGGTAGCTTACCTATAATGATATAAACCTGCGTATGAAATTTAGTTGCCCTTACTTTGTTAATTCCGGAGATATAAATTTTTTTCGAAAGAAAACACAAAATTTTCCGGGAAAACCTCGGCGGATTTTCCTGGTTAACGAACTTATCCAAGCCACTTGCGAAAGGAAGGAGCTCACCAAGTTATATCGTAGCAGCGAACATAAGGCACGAAGAGCTAAGAGGAAAACGCCGGAGAGTGTACCTTAGTATACAGACTGTGGCTACTCAGCATCTCCATTAGGGTAATACTAGGACGCGAACGTCTCGACTACTTAAATAGGCTGGGATAACACAACAATAATCGTAGTTCTTCGAACCGATAGAGAGGAAAGCTTAGATTTAGATAATGATTAATTAGCTCCCTGGAGACGGTTTTATTCCTAGAGTGACCTAGGCAGGAAGTGACTACTCAGCTTCTCCACCAGGATTAAGCCAGGACAAAAATACATCGATTACCCGAGTAGCCTGTGACTACTCATCATTTGTACAAAAATAATCTAAGATAATGAAACATACAGAACGAAGCAAACGTATGGCAGTAGGTAACAAATTTCATAAGTGTGCTGGTTGCTTAAATCAGACTGAAAACCTTGATATTAAAAACCTAGAAATGCGCCAAAAATTCTTTATTAAAACAGGTGTTTTTTCATCTGGAAAAACTGTGCGTTAAATAAGTTAACCCACGGGTAAAATGACTTCACCCATTGAACCCTGGCTGTAAGCGGTTTCGGTGCAGGGTCCCCGCAACCCTGTAGTTTTACCTAATTAATTGAATACAGTCGGACTTGTTGCTACCTATTGGCAGGAGTTTTGTTCCACGATGAACTAGCCCAGGCTGTGAGTTCCCACCTTTCATACACGTAGTTTGGAAAATACGTAACAATATCTGCGTTTATTGACATTTTACCATTGTATTATAGAACCAGGTAAGATAGCACCTTGAAATGCACACGTATATTTACCACAAAAGTAGTAGTTCGATTTTTTTGCCTTACAAAGTTACAAGCCTAAAAAGTTATTATAAGATTTGTATTCTAAAACCAAACAAATCTCAAATTATTTAGCAAATCTTTCATCCACCATCTGTTAAAAATGCCCTTCTCCTTGCTGAAGAAAAACTTGTGCTCGTATGCCAATGGATCAGGTAAAACTTCTTATTCCACGCTGATTTTCTCTTATTTGTTGAACAGCTTGCTAAGTACACTCCAATAATTCTTCTCTGTTCTTTTGAAACTTCTGCGTATACTAAATCTTTGGTTCATCCCTAAAAATAATAATCTAAAACATTATAATCAGGGGATCCAGCTGGCCATGCAATGGGCGTCCTCTACCAATTCATTGTGGATAGTTATTGTTCATAAAGTTCCGGAACTTAGTTCCAAAATGTGCTGGTGCCCCATCTATTTGAAGCCACATGTCCGTTCTTGTGAACAGGGGAACATAGTCTAAACTAGTGGAAATTCTTCCATAAGGAACTCTAGGCATTTAACTTTATAGGAAGAATATGAGGACCAACAGTGAATCCAGCACAAACGTTCACGTAAAACTCATGCTGGAAGCTCGACGCACGTATTGGTTTCGGATTGTCTAATTCCCATCGATGCAGATTTTTTATATTGATGATACCGCATCTGGTAAATAAACTTTTATCTGGCCAAAGAACTAATCTGCAGAAATCAAAATTTATTCTTATCTGTCGTAGAATCCATGTAGAATAAACCAGACGATAATCAAGGTTTGCCTCAAGCAAACATTGCACCTTCCTATAATGACATGGATGTAATCCTTCCCGTTTCAAAATTTGCCAAACCGTCACTGGTTGTACTCCAAATTACCTGTTAATTGGACATACACTGGTAGTTGGATAGTAAATAGCATCGAGTATTTGTTCGTATACATCTGCTGGCCAATTTACTGGCCAAAGAACTAATCTGCAGAAATCAAAATTTATTCTTATCTGTCGTAGAATCCATGTAGAATAACCCAGACGATAATCAAGGTTTGCCTCACGAAAATATTGCACCTTCCTATAATGACATGGATGTAATTCTTCCCGTTTCAAAATTTGCCAAACCGTCACTAGTTGTATTCCAAATTACCTGTTAATTGGACATACACTGGTAGTTGGATAGTAAATAGCATCGAGTACTTGTTCGTCTACATCTGATGGCCAATTTACTGCCTTATTAAAAATATAGTCACGTAATCCACATTCTCGTAAGTGCCTGTGTACTTCCATCAATGTTCCGTAGTTAGGTAATCTTATAGTTGGAAGCCGATGTCGCTATTGAACAACTGCTTAACGTGCACTCCCGTTGCTAACACCATAAATGAAATGCATATCCGCATACTATCCACTGGAAAATCGGTAAGGCAATGAGTAAAGATGGGGACCTGTGATGAGCACTGATAGGTACAATTTGGAGAACTTAATTCGCCACAGTACACTTTAGAGACCAGTCTATTTGGTATATTCATCCCTCTGATTGCGCTAACTTTGTTAGCTTAATGATCGCCAGGTCTAAAAACTGTATTGCGATGAACTAGGTTCTCCAAATTGTACTTATCAATAAGGAGTTTTGAGTAGTAAGTCAGCAATCACAAGTAAAACTGATATTCACACTTCCTATTATTCCAAAAAAAATTACCAGCATCTTTGATTTGGGGAAGACACCACTCCATTATTTCTGAATGTAGCTAAGTTAAGATTGGAACCTGCGATTAACACTGATTAGTACACTTGTAGAACCCAAATCAACAAAACATATTTTTAAAGACCTGACAATCGTTTCACTAACAAAGTTAGAGTCATCAGGAGATGAAAAATTATATTTTTCATCTTACTTATCAGTGCTCATCGCAGGATCCTATCTTCACTTCGCTACTTTCAGAAATAATCGATTGGTGTCTTCCCAAAATATAAGATGCCGGTCCGATCAAAGTCCAAATTTGGTAATACATTGCAAAGGGGTATGTTTCTGTATTTATTATGAATACTCTGTATGAGATATAGGGATGATATTGTGTGGATTGATACACTCGGTGAATTTTAATTCATTCTAATATTTACAATACACTCAGTAGCGTTTACACAGGGCACTCAAAAAAACTCGATTTTTTCATTTTTTGCACTCAAGTAGTGAACACTCTGTATAAGTTACGATATTGAAACTTGGGATTTGTGGCTTACATGTGTATTTAAATCGGTAGAGATATTTGTTTTTTTTGTTTGTTTTTTCTAAAAAATACCTAATATGCTTTAGTCATTTTTGGCATCTTATTTGTTATCGTAGTAGGCTATGGAAAACCCGAATCTTAAAATAATGCATACAAGGATGTTGAGCTTTTGGTGTACTTTATTTAAATAATTTTTTTAAATCTGCTGACCCGTTATGAAATAATGAATTGTCGCCACTGAAAGTGAAACACACTGTATATATTCTAATCATTTACATACCTACAGGGTGTTACTTAGATATAGACTATACTATATATCAGAAAAAGAAGCACCGAAGATTATAATTCTGTAATTATATTTCAGGAGTAGAGTATATTTAATATTCATTGTTAACTGTCTGGGTCTATCACTGTCATCTCCAACTGCCTAATCTGTGATTTTAAGGAAAATAAAAGCGTATGCGTACAGGTTTATATTTTCTGAGAAACCTTTGTATTTTTTACAGAGAAAACATTTGCTTTTGTACGTGATAACAACTCAAGGCAGCAAGTATACACACTACCCGGAACCGACCTTTATGTACTACATTATGTGTCTTCTACTATCCCAGGAAAGAAACAGCAGCTCGGACTAAAGTCCCTGCAGACCACTAGATATTTCTTACAGAGCCAATTCTGAGAGGAAATAAAACAGCACTACACCAGACTACGACTGGAATATAGTAATAAGATTAGCAGCATTGAAACTACATTGTTTACTTACCGGTGGCGCAGTGTTTCTCGTAACAATTGAACACGGAGCTGATTTCTATTAAAGGGGTCCATGATCTAAATAAAATATGTACTCCGTTATTATTATTTTTATTGTCTTTACTCTATCACATTAAATTATACATTTTGTCTATCATCAAATACTTTGGAAGGTCGTACAGTGCCAGACATATATGTGGAATAACCAAGTAAATTACTTATAAGTACACTTTTGGGGAACCCCATTCAACACAAAACATTTTCAAAGACCTGATAATCGTATCACTAACAAGGTTGGCGTCATCATAGGATGAAATATTTTAACAGCTTAACAACTAAAATTGTGCTTATATTAAATGTCAAGTAATCGACACCGCCCTAACAGGTTGACCGACAGACAAATTTAAAAATTCCCTGGCGCCAAGTCGGAAAAAGCAGGTATAGGGGCTTTATAAATATCGGTCAGAGACTTATTAGCCTCGTTTTCTTATAATAAACAACATTTTTTTTAAAACAAATCAAGCGCTCGTTTACGGCCGCTCGGGCGTGGTCGAGCCAATTATGCCATCTACGCCCGATCGGTCGTGCCAGCGGTCGTAACTTGCTAGATAAGACTTGGAATGTTATGTAGTGCTGAACGGAAATATGATGCGCCATGTACATATTGTAAGGCACTATACTCTGACTTCAATATACAGGCTGTCCAGAAATTATGCGTCAAGACGTCAGAGGGTTATTCCTCATGAGAAATTAGCGCCATAAAGTCTTATTAAAAAATTTTAAAACTCAATATTAACGGAGATACAGGTGTCAAAAAAAAATCAGTTTTTTTAGATAATATTTTTATTGGTGATTTGACTTTTTTCAAATCTTTTAGATGTATTAATAGTGCCTTTGTAGATTAATCTTCCAAATGTGATGCAAATGCACCAGTGCCAAAGTGCCTAACCTGATCTTAACCTTCGATATATGGACCACAACTTTTTTTGTTTTCACTAGTTAATGCATTTAGAGAGCAACATGTTAAAGAGCATCAAAAATTATTCAAAAAAGATATGTCATGTTGCGATAGGATAAATTGAACCGATAAACGACTTCAAACATTTTCATGCTTTAACGCTGCAGTAAACGGATGTACGATTTACAAAGAATGCTTTGAAAACAAAAGCTTGAAGTTGCCTTGGCAACTTTTGGCAGAAAATGTTCATGTGAATTATTCTGTTTTGATCATTTGTGTGTAATAATCATCGTGATTAAAATTGGTAAAATGAATAATAATTATTATTATTATCAATATTTGAATGCTGAGCTGAGCGGCACGCAATATTATTATGGCATAGCTGCGTGAAATGCATCAAGAGCAAGACGTTTGTACCGAAATGCGTTTCCAAATAGAAGGATTCCACGATCGCTGTTTTTCAGTACTATACATCAGCGAGTAGGTGGGTTTGGCACTTCTAAGACCAGGCGGCTTGATGTCAGCCGCGAACCAAAGACTAGAACTCCTTACGCTGAAGTTCGTGTTTTGACTGCGGTTGACAACAATCCTGATATAAGCGTCAGGTTAATTGTATCGCAGGCAAATATTACCAAAACTCAGTCCATGGAAGCTTGCATGAGCAGCTGCTACATCCATTCCACTATCAAAAGGTCCAAGCCCCACTCCCTGCAGGTCTGCTGCTTCGCCAGAATTTTTGCAGGACAATTATGTCTCTTCATGATGGCCATAAAAATTTCACCAATTTCATTCTCTTCACGGATGAAGCTGTATTCGGGCATGGCTGTGTAACAAGTCTCTCTAATTAACATTATTGGTGTGACGAGAATCCTTATTTAGTGGCGGAACGTGGGTTTCAGAATAACTTGTCTGTAAATATATGGGCCGGCATCGTGGGAGATCATTTAGTTGGGCCACATTTCTTCCCACAACGGCTTGATGGTGAGGCTTACCTACGCTTTTTACAAAGTGATCTGCCCGTTTTGTTAGAAAACGTTCCTACTAGACTATGACGTGCAATGTGGCTAGTGCATAACGGTGCGTCGCCCATTACAATTTAGCTGTGAGGGTGTACCCCAATGAAATTTTCGCTGAGAGGTGACAATTGGAGCGAAACTGGTCTATGGTTTTAATTGTGGCGAGAGTGCATCTAGCCTTACATATTTTGTCCCTATATTAGTCTCTGTGTTATTTGGAGCTGCCGTGACAACATACTAATTGGTTCCGCAACGAGGTGGCGTCACTTGCTTCGTGCCTTATATCTCACTTAGTGTTGGAAGGCTGGCTACCATAGCCGTACTACTTTATAGGTGTATTTTCGCTGCAATTAGTATGCCGTACTGACGAGATCTTATTAGAGCGAAACCGGTCTACGGCTCTAATTGTGACGAGAATGCATCTAGCCTTACATATTTTGTCCCCATATTAGGGTAGAAATAGGCCAGGGCTGACAATCTACTAAATTGTTAGTTGGTTGTATACAGTCTCTATTTTTTAACACTCTGTGTTATTTGGAGCTGCCATGACAACATACTAATTGGTTCTGCAACGAGGTGGCGGCACGTGCTTCGTGTCTTCTATCTCACTTAGTGTTGGAAGGCTGGCTACCATAGCCGTATTACTTTATAGGTGTATTTTCGCTGCAATTTGTATGCCGTACTGACGAGCTCTAATTACAGCAAAACCAGTCTACGGTTCGAATTGTGACGTGAATGCATCTAGCCTTATTTAGTAAGCTTATGTCATATCATAAAATTATAAAAATTTGATGTCTGTTGACAGGAGCAGTGTTTCCCTTCCTGAGAGGCAATAATTTCAAAAATCACGGACTTATCGACCCGCCCTCGTATATATAAAGACGTGCACATATTCAGCATTTGACTATTATAAGTGTAATACACTTGTCATTTAAACTACATAATAATAGAAGTACAGGCATCTTGCATTAGTAACTTAATCTTGGTATAATCGCATAGGTCACAAAAACAATATATTCTAGAATTTGTATTAAGTTGCATTATATGTTTCTTTTTCCTGTCTTGAAATACACCCTGTAAAAAAAGGAAATAATGATAGATCAGCGGTATACGAAATACGTTGTTTATTTTCGGATGGTGTGGTGTTTCTAATAACAATTGGGTTGGAGGTTGATTTATGAGAGGGCGTGCATATTACCATTCTGTGCTGTCATTATTTGTGTTTGGAATTTATGTGGTTTTGCTGAAGTTTACTGCCACAAAAATACAAGTCAGGGGGCTTTCAGGATAGATATGCCAACATTTCTTTCCAGAACATCAATTAATTTCGGTTTATTGCGTTTTTGTTAGTTTCTGTCCATAAAAAAAGGTTTACTGTTTAACTGCATGGTAAGATGGTCAGTTAAGCAAAAATGTTATTTTATGGAGCGGGGCGCATTAAATGTTATCCCCATATCAGTATTTAAAAAGTCTGGACGCAGCAAATGCGTTATCGTAGTGAATTTTCATTCAAATGTTTTTAATAGCAAATATGTTTTTTTTAAGATAACAGGAATTAAATTTGTTATTTCCAGTATAGTAGAAACAATGTACCATATATCATCAAATGACTTTATTGCTTGAAAAAGTACAAAAATGTTTCGAAATTAAACTAAAAAATGCTCCCGAAAAAACTGGTCCCATTTTCTTAGCCAACGAAACTCTTCAATATATTTACAAACCTGCCAAGATATAATTATTCACAAAAAGCTTTTTGACCAAATTTCCAAAAAAAAATTGCATGAAAATTTGCAAACAATTTTTTTCCGGAAATCCAAATTGATTTTTTTTACAATAGCTTATTATACATTAAATATGAATTACCAAACTTTAAAAAAAATCATTAAAAAAAAGATTTCTACGCCAGCACAAACAAATTTCTGCGAAAACTGACTAAATATTTTCTACTACATTTTATAGGAGAATATTAGCCAACCAAAATAATTTAAATAAACCAAAAAATGTTTAAAATCTGGTCTGAATAGAGAAGTAGATACTTTTTCTACCAAAAAAATTCGTTTGCCTGGCGATGCTGTAAAAAATGAAACCGGTTGCAGAGAAGAAATCAAACATTTCTGAGGTCACAGAAAGAACGTCTACGTATGTGTTAACGATGGAACGGTTTTATCATTTAAGCGCAACAACAGCTGCTATTAAAACTGAAATTAAAGTCTTAAAAGTCGTTATCCGCTCGTTAATTATTTTTTGAACAAACAGTCGCTATAAAAATTATATAATCACACAAAAAAATTATTATTATTTTTAAATTTAGTCACCCTTGAGGAGTGAACCCACGTCCCCCAACGTTGTTTGCTGACCAGCCAGAAACCAAGCTATAATAAAATGTAGATAATCGATAATGATCTTCGGTTATTTATTTGTATTATGTAAGGTCTATTTTAGATGCGTTTTATAAATATTGTAATCAAATTAGAACATTTGAAATATAAGTGTAGTGCCTTCTAATATACATTTCTTGCAACATTCACCATTCAAAAACAGCATTAGTTATAGAAGATTTATTTAAACATTACTCATTTTTGTAGTTTTAACTCTCCACTTACAGGAGAAAAATTATAAGATATTCAAAGTAATATTTCTCGTACTTCCTGCTCTTTTTGCGCGAATAAAAATTAAACTCATTGATTGTTGTTGCCCTTACTTGGTGAAACTGGTCCATACTACATACAGACTGGAGACTACTTCTCTGGCTTCACTGTTGGTATTCGTTTTTGTAGGCGAAGGACGTAGCCAACGCGTAAGCTAACTGGAGCAAGTGGCCCTTATGAATTCTGGATGTTCTATGATGTTCTCCAACGTTTCTGTGACTAGTTTCGGTGCTTGACAGCATTCTCAGACAGATAAAAATTGATCTAGTACGAAATCATGACAACTACAAATAAAGATATGTTGCTATGTTATGATATGTTTTGATCAATATATTTTATCAAATTGAAAATAAAATGAAACACAGATGACAGATAAGGCTTTCAAAATGTCTACGTTGTCAATATTTAACATAAAAATAGAACTAGCCTATAATAAAAATGTTATCTGTAATACTTAATACATTTTGTTTTACACCTACAATATTTTGATATTGCATTTTCTCTGACTTTTAGCGGCACCGATATTTTCATTAAATGCTCATAATTTATCTATCTTTCAATATAGAGATTTAAATTTTGATATAGTACTTTTTACAATCTGAAACTGCGTACTAAATTTGGTTGCCATAGCTATGTTATTTTTGGAGATAAATATTTTTTTCGAAAGAAATTTTCCCAGAAAACTTGGTCCGATGATTCCGCATAACGAACATATCCAAGCCACTTATAAAGAGAAGGTATCTGCGAAATTCTATTAAATTCGGCTCATTATTTTTTGAGTTAACGGTGTGACACCTACATACATCCATATACAGGGTCCGGCCAGTTGGAAGGATCACATAATTATCTTCACAACCGCTCTACCTAGAAATGTCAAATTTGGTATCTCTAGATACACCAATATTACGCATAACCGGAAATTAGTTTCATGTATACAGAGTGATCAGTTTCCCTGTGCCACACCAAACTTTTTTTTAAATGGGACACTCTATATTTTATTTTATTTTTTGATGGAGCACTTCACGGTGAGTATAATGATGCCTAAAATATGGGCCTGGGCTTAACGGTTTAGAAGTTATTAAATTGTTTGCCCGAAATTGTATTCCAATTCAACAATAGTGCTGCCATGTCGTCGCAAAACCTGTCAAGATGTGGTATTACTCTGGCTCTTGACTCAATGTAGCATAATAAAATATGGCTATATAGCTTGAGGAAATATCCACTTATACAGAGTGTTACATTTTACACAGCTCCATTTTTCTCGAAAATGTCAAATGAAACACCTGTATATGACTACGGCGTCAGATAGCGGGTTTAGTAAGCTTTCTCCCAATACCATATTTCCTGGGGTTCAATCGGCTGGTTCAACACAAACTGATGGCTCATTTCTAAACGTCTGGGCTTTCTTTTTTCTAAAGGTGAATTATAATTTGTACAGGCTTTTAATGAAAATCATAGACATGACATTTTTTTATAAATTGTTACATCGTTTTAAGATAATTGTATGGTGAAATTTATTTTTAACTTAATTTATAAACAACAAAAATTTAATAAAAATAATAGCACATTAATTTAGTACATAAACGAGAAATTTCAAATAATTGAAATAATCAACAAGTTAGCAAAATAACAGTTTTAATAACAAGTCTAATCTTCGTATGATTTGCCTAAGGATAGCAGCATGGATTTACCTACTCATAATAATTCCGATGAAAAATAATTATCACTGAAACGCTCAAATTGTTGCCTAGCAACGAACTACTGAACTTTTGCTAAAAATAATAAAGCTGTAATTTCACTAGTTTAACATCAAAATAGTGAAACTACATGCATAGGGTTATTTTTGTCAATACAGTAATTAATAGATATCTGCATTCAGTAGGAAATATTCAGTTCAAGAGAAAAAGGATATGTTGGAGATTTATATTTAATGCCAAAAAGTGGCGAGCCGTGCATCGCGAAGATACAGGTACATTTTTTTGTTAAGTCATCCTGAGTTTCCATCTAATTGTTACAATCATTATTTAAGGATCGGTATCCAGAGCGACGACACCCGGATTATCGATCATTTCTGCGTATTTAGAATACATTTTCACAATTCGGAAGTGTGATAGGAAATCAGCCAATAAGCCACGTGAAGCCAATTACCAATGAATAAATTTCGTCAAATACTTTACTTCATTTGCAAGAAAACCCAGGTTTATCAACTAAACAACTAGCTTCAGTAACCGATATTTCAAATAAAAGTGTTCGCAGAATAATGAAAATGTATAATTATAAGCCTTACCGGTGTCATTTTGTCCAAGGCCTCAGAGTTGGCGACTATGTGAGGCGCTTAGAGTTTTCATATTCGGTAAATGAAGCTTTAAATATAGGTCATAAAATTTTAAGCCATATCCTTTGGACGGATGAGTCAAAGTTTACAAATAATGGTGTGTTGAATAAGCATAACAGTGTAAGATGGGCAACGGAAAATCCACACTGGGTTCTTTCGAGGAACCACCGATCTGAATATAAAACTGTTACGTTAACTGTTCTGGATTTGTTGATTAACAAAACACAGCTTTCCAAACTACTAATGTATTATTACCAACTGTTTTCCAATATCAGTGTCAACTAAAAGATTTCTCTTCTCTATTATTAAATGTCCATACAACTATATTCCACTATCGCCTTCTATGATCGCTTCTCATACACCAACACTTACTGTTGACTCGCTTAATAATCTATGATCACTTTTCTACACCACCTTATTCAATACTGAACTAACTTATTTTGCGCACCGCTCGTCTATTTATACTGTCCACAGAGATTCTAGACCTTCTAGACTTTTCTACATCTGTCACTTCTGGTCCTTTCTAGAAATATCATTCCAGAGAGTTCGCTGTTACCAACACACTACCATAGAAGTAACAAAGTTCCTAAACCTCATTCTCATATACAAATGTGACACTGCCCCCCTCTTATATTCGATTGTCCCGGTCGAATTCTGATATTTCTTGGTATGGTGTAAGTCGATGCATATGGACTACCTTCATCTTGCTGTTCGGGCTCCTCTGAATCCGATAGACAACATTATTGATCCTTTTGACCACCTTATAAAGACCTTCCCATGATTTCTGTAGTTTCGATGATCGTCCCTTGTGTCGTACTGGATTGTAGAACCACACCCGATCTTCATCTTTAAAACCAGCTGAATTAGGTGGCACGTCATAACGGGTCTTTATACGGTCGCTTTCTATTCATATATGCATTCCAACAGCAGAGTGATTAGTTTTCCTTCTCGTCAATATGTCGGGGCTTCCTTCAAGCGAAGTCAAGACCAAAATATTGTGGTTTACGACAGCTATTAAATATTATAGATAAAGATTCAGTTTATTGGTGCAGAAATTCAAGAAGCACGAGAAAAACAACAAACATTTTCTTCAATTTTAACCTTATGTAACTTTACATAAACACGAATGAATTTTTATTGCATTTTTGTACAAATCATTCATAAACCATGAGTAGAGAAATTTTCCGAGCAGATCAAACTGTGATTGCCCTAACTTGGTTTAACTGTTCCATACTTAATACAGACGTAGAGACTTTTTTTGGTGGGAAAGTGCCTGTTTTATTCTCTGAACCTGTTGGCTATATGAAATTAATTATTGTTGGCTTCGAACTGATAACCCAATAAGTTCAAAACCAACAATAATTAAATTAGAAAAAAATTATCTGCAACGGTTTCACTTTTTCGGCATTCCCAGACAGAAAAGAAAGCACAGAAAAAGTCTCTTCTCATGTATTTAGATCAGATTGTATAAGTTTTAATTTATGTTATTAGCAAACTTTCATGCAGAAAATGTTCTGTAGCAAATTTGTTTCCAAAAATAGGCTTGAAACAAAAAAGTGACTAGTTAGCTGAAAAAAAATGTACCGAATTTTGCGGAAAAAAAATAGTTTGCGAAGTTTCGATGAAACATTTTTTAGGAAGGTTCCTGAAAAGTCTTAATCGGATTTCGTTCAAAAAAATTGTTTTATCGGAATTTCGTGGACAATATTTTATTGATTTTTTACATTAAGTTTTTTCAAACAATTTTTGCAGAAATAATATTTTTTAGCAAAAATGTTTATTGGATTTTTGAAAACAATTCTTTTTATTGCAATTTTTTTTTCTAATTGTCGTAAAAACCAAAGTTTTAGCAAATTTTTGTGAAAAGACGCACTTAATGCGTACAGACTTTTTCATTACAATTAGTTTGATCTAGTAAACAAATTCGATGTATATGAAAAAGCTGCAAACAAATCTGTATTCAAACCAAATCTGTATTCAAACCAAAACGCTTTATTACGAAAAGAATATAAAGTGTACATTTTTACAGATGCGTTTTAATTGAAAGCTTTTTATAAATATGAGTTAAGAATATTTTTTTCTTTTAAGCGGCCTTATATACACTTTTCTCTTAAAAGCTCTCACAGCCTGAAGTGTAATCCTCGCTGCATATACTAAAGCCGGCAAGAAAGATATTAGGTTGACTTGCAGAAGTACGGTATTTCCGGGGAAGCAAAGTTTTAACGAGGATTGTTATCTTAAAGTGTCCAAATCCTAAGAAATGATTATTGCCTCCATAGTTTTGAGGATGTGCACGATTATTACAGTTTTCATCAAGAGAATCGGAAACCGTAAACGTCGCGACGACGGCGTCTTCGCGGAAACGAATGAAATAGCAATGTTCCTTGTAACTATTGATATTTGATGAGGTTATGTATAAGATAAGCCTGAGGCTGGATGATTTATGTGTAGATTATAACATGGCATGTGGCTGGAATGAATTATTGCCTCAAGTCAGACACAACATGGTAGCAGTTGCATCTGTGGAATGTTACAACTGTTATCTGCTCTACGTCATACTTAGGGACATTGTGGTTTTACACCACACATATAACATACGTAACGTATATAAACCAGTGCTTCATAAACACTAATATCTAACTTTATTTGGGTTCGCGTGAAACACCTCTGGAAGCTTTTTTTTCTAAAAATATCTATTGCTAAAAGATGTCGTTTCAGCAGTTATGCATATTTACCTTCCATTTTATTAGACACACAAATGTATTCCGGGCCGTGGCTTAATTACATGAAACATCGATGCGATTTGCCTTAGGTTGTCAACTGCAATATTTTCTGTAAGAAGAATTAAATTGGTTGCCAGAGAGAGCGTAGCATTATTAATCTACCATGCGCATTTTCATAGTGGGGCGATGTATGACATCATTCTTTGTGGTGCTGTAAGTGGTACATCTAGAGTAATCCTGAAACAGAAGAAAGTCATGAAAAAGTTGGCTGGTGTGCCGCAAACGACGAACTGCTGTTTGTGAAGTATAGAATACATACCATTCCGTTTGTGCATATTATTTTGTGCCTCTGTCGTTTTCACGATCACCAAAGCGTTGTTAGGCACTCAGATCTTCACTGTCACAATACAAGATATAGAGACGAATTCACCAGACCACGGCGTCACTTAAGAAGGTTCCAGTTTTCCTGTGAGTTCACTGGCGTTAAATGATATAACATGTTGCTGTTGGTTTTCAAAGAACTAGACAGTAAGCTCTCAAAAGAAACTATAAAAGACGTAATTCTATAGATGAATATTTATCTTGCTGCTTTTAGTCATGTTCTGTCAAAATGTATTATAATTCTAATCTTTGTTTTTGTTGGATGACCTCAGTTTCTATACATTGTTTTTTTATTGTGTGTTGTTTATTTATTATATTATAAATTTAAAGATGCCTTGCAAAATTTAAAGGTAATATATATTATTATTATCATTATTATGCGTTAAGGTGTTTGCGTAACTGTGCCATGTTTTGCTTACCCTAACTATTCCTTTGTATCTAAGCCTGCTGTGCTACGAAATCAGCTGAAAACTAAATAAATGTTACTAGCAACTACCCTACCTTGATTTCCAGAGCTCATAGAGTTTCTTAACCTATGCTAGTTTGAAGTTACTATCAATATTTCAAAAAATTACCCATTGTAT
Organism: Tillus elongatus; assembly: GCA_964006375.1. Lineage (NCBI taxonomy): Eukaryota > Metazoa > Arthropoda > Insecta > Coleoptera > Cleridae > Tillus > Tillus elongatus. Next base: position 121,776,859 of record OZ023265.1, read on the forward strand.
TGGTAAAACAGTTGCTCGTGGATAATCCTTCAAATAATAGGACTACTGATCCTTAAATCTTTAGATAATCTACGCAAACTTGTCTTCAGATTTTGGTCTACTTTTGTAAAATTATCTCTTCTGTCTTAGGGGTGGATACCGACCTAGCTCTCTCGGAAAGCTGTTTTCCAAATCAACCAGTACCACTCGATCTTTGGTACAGTGCCACAACAATACCAACTAGAGAGATCTGGCGATTTAGAAAATCGTCAAACGGACGGATTGTCTCTCCGGTATTCCGTTAGTACAACCATAGATGACATACATATCTGCTGATTCAGCACAGCGAAAATTCTCAAAATTAATTGTTATAAAGCTGCACTTTTACAGCTGAATTATCTAAGTTTATACGCAATTATATTAACATCGGGTCTAATTACGTTAATCACTACCTAATTATAAATTCTGTAGCATGGTAGCTATATGTAGGAAATGTTGCCACAGTAAAATATATATTGCCCTTAATATTAAATAGTCGGCACAGAAAGAGTTTTGAAGCGTTAACAATCCTAAAGCACAGTAGAGTGCAAAATTAGGGCTCTTGTACACATAAGGATAATTTATGTTGTTAGATTTTGAAGAGTTGCGTTGTGCGGTAAAGTATGACGCCGTAAGATGTCAAATGTTAAGCAGAGCGCACACATGCCCCACATACCCATAACCGATTTATATATTGTTTGTTTGGTTCACTTGTCCAAAATATTTAATATAAAACTTCGACATAACTTTTTATAGGCTGGACATACTCAAAACGAAGGAGACTGCGTACACAGTGTAATAGAGAATATATATATATATATATATATATATATATATATATATATATATATATATATATATATATGTGTGTGTGTGTGTGTGTGTGTGTGTGTGTGTGTGTGTTTTAGGAATGTTTGGTTGAAATGAAGAGAAATAGTGAGGCGAGAGTGAAAATAAATCTTTTTAATGGCTATAGAAATGTTTGTGGAAGAAGAAAGAGAAGAAAAAGCAAGTTTGATCAAAATTGAGAAAGTGACATTAACTAAAATTGTTTTGACAGTTTGATTATTTGAGGATTTTTACAAAATTATGTTGATACAAGCACAAGCACAGCTTCTTTGTAAGACATAATGTATAATTTTGACCACTAATAAATGAGTATATATATATATATATATATATATATATATATATATATATATATATATATATATATATATATATATATATATATATATATATATATATATATATATATATATATATATATATATATATATATATATATATATATATATATATATATACTCCATCGCAATGGTGTACATTAGTAAGGACGGCGTGCCGAAAGAATCCACACCAAGTGATAGAACTATCAAAGGAAGATGTGTTCAATCTGAAAGATTTATTGAATCCAATACAATAAACTGGAATAAAGATATTGATAAACAAAAGGTGATGTGGCAGCCAATCAAGGTTGTATACGTAGATCCACAATCGCCTACTCAAATATATTTTTAAAACAACTTCTCAGAAAGCAGTTATTCCACCATTGATTTGGAGCATAAAGAACGCAGAAAACACATATTTTTAGACAACTATGAACTGAAAATATTACGCTCATCTCCATTACCACTCACCAAAGAAAAATATAAAAACTTGATTTTCTCCTGCGATAAGAAAAGCATACCAACCGAATACCATAATTTCTTCAGGCAATTGCCTTATTCCACGACTTGAAACACTGAAGTGTGACTGAATAATATGTAAGACAAATCATAACTTTTAGTTTTAGAATTTCCATTCATTATAATTTTTGTGTTTAAGGTTACTAATTCTGACTATTTTTTTAAAATTAAACATTTTAGGTTTAAGAAAACACGGTTTGTTAAAAAATGTTTTGGTATCCTATGTCTAGAAAATTTTTGAAAACGCAAGTATCCTGTATCCTAACTTGACTTAGAATACTTTATATTTCTTTCATAAAACCTATGTCAATGTGTTTGTTCAATAAACTCATAAAAAATGCGTTACTGATTTACTTAGAAGGCACCTATATGTCACTATGTTCTACACGGGAAACTGTAATAAACATTTTCAGAGGCTTCAACCCATTAAAACCTTCTCCTGTAAAAAGTGTTGTTTTTTTTACTTAGGATTGTTCTCCATTAGACCGACGTTATATAGGTACAATTTTAACACAAAGCAACTCATGTCTTTTAAAACACGCTGCATAATGTATTTAAATACTATATTAAAAGAATTGGGAGAATGTGGGCTTTCAGAATTTTAAGTAAAATGCAGATGTTCCAAAGTGAAGATTGGAACCTGTGATGAGCACTGATAAGTACATTTGGAGAACCCAAATCACCACAACACATTTTAAAAGACCTGACGATCGTTTCACTAACCAATGTAGCGTCATATCAAAAGACTTAGGAAGAAAGTTACAGGTTTCTAATCCGAAAGTTCCCAAGAAGTACGGTCTCCCAAAAATTCATAAATCGGGAATTTCAATTGGACCTATTATTTCGGCTATAGATTTCCCGACTTATAATTTAGCTAAATGGTTGACAGATGAGCTTAAAGGCTTGCCTGTCAAACAGAAATGTTTTTCAGTAACAAATTCACTTGAATTTATTAACAAGATCAAAGAGGTAAAATTGACTGAAGGCGAGGTGTTAATTTAATTCGATGTAACCTCATTGATTCCTAGCGTTCCCACGGGGTAAACTTTAACGTATTTAGAGCAGTTGCTAAAAATAAATAGCATAAATGAAAATGTCTGCAAAGAATATTTAACTCCAACAAACCTTTATATCAAACAAAATATTTTTCAATTCAACAATGAATTTTTCAACAAACCCAAGGCACGGCAATGGGCAATCCGCTATCGCCATTTATTGCAGACCTTTTCATGGGCAGATTTGAAACAGATCTTGAAAGTGAAAGTGGTTATTTTCCTAGAGTGTGGTTTCGTTACCTGGATGATATTTTCGCGGTGTTTAACACAAACATTTGCAGAATAGAAGACTTTATTGCTAAATTAAACAATAAATTTGACTCACGAATTAGAAATTAATAATAAATTACCTTTTCTAGATGTACTAGTTATCAAAAATAAAAACACTTTAGAATTCGATGTCTATAGAAAGGAAACCACTACTCTAAGCTACATCCCGAACGACTCACATCATACGTACGCAAAAAAATTGCAAGTCTGAATTTTTTAGTAAATCGGTTAATTAATTTTCCTTTAAACAAAAGTAGATATACCAAAGAATTAAATTATATTAAGAACGTGGCCGAATATAACGGATACACTGCTTGCCTAGTAAAAAAATAAATAAAAACAGAAAACAAAGAAAATGTTGACGGAATCAACGACGTTCATAAGAGAAAAATCGGAAAAAAACTTTGTTTGCTTACCATTTGAACCTAGAATCACGAGGGGTGTTGACAGCATTTTTAAAAAAGTCAACTTACAGCTAACATTTTCAACAACGAATACCTTAAAAAACTTGCTAGGTAACCCAAAAGACAAGGATAGCGCGGATAAAATGTCGGGAATTTATTAAATAAATTGTAAATATTGTAATCTTAAATACGTCGGACAAATAAAAAGATCGATTGGAATAAGATTCAAAGAACACTTATCCCAATTACGTTACGGCACTGTAGATGAGTCTGCCGTCGCCCGACACATTTGGGATAATAATCATCACGTTGATAAAGATAATCTGAAATTAATAAAAAATGTTAGAAAACCAGGACAACTAAACGGGTTCGAGAGCGTATATATTGCGAAATGTAGTTACAACAAAAATTGTATGAACGCTTCACCACCGCCAATTACGAGTCACCTGATCGATTGCTTTGTGAAATAAAATTACCACGTTTTTGGCACGTCCTAAAGATAACAGAAGTTACAGTTATTGGCGCCAAAGGAATCGATGTTAATTTAGCTGTCTTTGAACCTTCTCAAAACTATAACAGATGGACAATTTTTAGATAAAGTAGTAGGGACAGCGCAAAGACCTTGTCCGGCAATAAAAATACAATACACTGTGAAATTTGCCTGCGACTAGTTTCCCATCTCAGTTCGATCTCTTTACCTAAGAGCCGGTATATAAGTTGATGTTAGTTTTTTAAGTATTTAGAATGTTTCATCCTCTGATGACGCTAACTTGGTTAGTGAAACGATTGTCAGGTCTTTTAAAATGTGTTGTGGTGATTTGGGTTCTCCAAGTGTACTTACAGGTTTTCCAATTTAAAGAAACATAGGTTTGCTTTGCACCTGAATTACGAAACATGCTGTATAGTTCAGAATAATTTTAAATTCGGCGCCGTTACACCCTCTGCTACATTTGTTTGGAAACTTTTGTGATATAAGTAAAAACAAAGGAGTTATCGAACTTTGCATCTTGGCTGGTACACCTGTATATAAAAGGGCTTTATAACAAAAAGAGCAACAGATCAAGTATTATAATGTAGCAAATATATCCACATATATTAAATTGTTAACTACACTTTATATATTACTCTGTAAACCATTTTTTTATGCTGAACTTCACCAGCAGGCTGAAAGTTAACACATGGTAGCAAGTTACAACAGAATTTGAAAAACTCTACAACTAGAAAATTATTTTTTGATTTAATTGCTCTACGACAGTGTATAGCGCAAAACTAAAAGTGGAAGAAAACAATCTGACAAGTCACAAATAAATAAACGTGGAGCACTAAAAGATTGCCCTGTTCAGATTATTAAAATATCGTGCCTTGTATGTTACGTGTTAGTATCCTTCTCGTTACACAAAATAGGAATCAGCAAATTCGCACCTCAATTTTCGTTCACATCCACCCAAATACAATTTATTCTCTGATCGCCGTCCTAGGAAAACCTTCATTAGGAAGGGTATTTTTATTTGGAGAGGACTATTCTTCCACTAGAGCATCTTACTAGCTACAACACTCGACAACTAAAAAAGAGTTGCGTCTCTTAAAAAAACACTACTACAAACATTATTATACTGCCTTAAAAACCACAATATATACTGACCCTTTTTATACCTAATAGCTTATGAAACATTTAGTTATAGTTACCAACATTTCACAAAAATTTTAGGAAAATGGATTTTGCATTCTAAGGAAAGACAAAAAGGAATTATGCAAAAATTCACTATATATATACCCACTAGAACCCCACCTCTAGGGTAATTATATATATATATATATATATATATATATATATATATATATATATATATATATATATATATATATATATATATATATATATATATATATATATATATATATGCATTAACATATAGAAATTCAAAAGTCGAGATGCCTTCATTAGTTATAATTCTACTAAAATTGACCACAAAATAAATCGGTAATATGAGACTAAATACCTAAATCATAAAATAGCGCGTTTATTTTTAATTTATTTTTACTAACATAAAATCAAATCTCAATCTAAATTAAATTCTCGCTGCTATAAACTCTTTTCCCCCAGAATAATATCATTGAACTGCTCCGTTGAATATCTGTTGATGAAATGTTGGATAATGATGCAGATAGACAGCTGATTTAGATAACAAAGTAGATAAGAGGCCTTCATCACTGAACGACTGACAAGCCAAAGTCATGGAAATCGTTTAAAATCGCACATATTATATTTAGATTAAATGATTAAAAGCAAGCCTATTAAATAACACCTAGCGCATACTTTAAAACTATATATATATATATATATATATATATATATATATATATATATATATATATATATATATATATATATATATATATATATATATATGTGTGTGTGTGTGTGTATATACATACATACAAGCCACCAACACACTTTCAAAACAACCCATATGACCCCAAACAATATAGCATATGCAAACAAAAACCTACTTTTCGGTGTATGCAATGTTTAAGATGTATATCCAAATTAATACCCAAATGTATTTGTATATGTATAAATGGATTAAAATAAAACAAGGTGAGAAAGATGCAATAATTGTAAATTAGATTATAAGAAGTGAAGGGTCTATGGAAAGTAAAATAAGATCCAGGTCAAAATAGACTATAAAATGGTTTGGGCTTAGTGCGGAAAAAAATAAATAAATTGGAAGATCCCAAAAGACTGGAAAATAAAGTAAAATGTGAATATATGGACAGTACGAACTGTATAAATAGTTTTTAGGAAGTTTAAAATGTTGATGTTATTAGAATAAGAATATTAAGATGTATAACCTAGAAACTATGGAACAGATGATTTCATTCAATTTAAAATGTCAAAATGACAATGCCAATATCTTAGACAGGTTAAGGAATGCTGTCAAAAATAGTGTATATAAATATAAGGTATAGTGTAAGGCATTGAAAGATGTGACAAGGTTACCCCGGAAATGAGGATACAAAAAAAAAATCTTAAGATGAATTTGGAAGGCGGCCAACAAGAAAAATTTTTACTTGGAGACCGTCGTCGGGAGAAAAGAATAAACAGAAGATAATACAAATTATTATTAGGAGATGGGATTTTTTTTAATTTTTTTGAAAAGCAGAAATAATTTTTGGGTAAAATTCAAAAATAAGAAGCAAAAAGATTTGTGAAGCAGTAAAATCAAAGAGAAAGTTCGAGAAAGTAAACAAGCAGCCGAAGCACAAGTCAAGGAAAGAAGCTACCGACGATAAAACAGTAAGTTTGCTTAAAAACAATAACACTTACGTTTTATATGACCTTGCACTGCAGCAACACATTTACAAGTTGAAGTATCAACACTAATAAAAAAGTCTGAAAGAAAAACAGACATAAGTGATGCAGCATCCATATTTAAATTGATATTCACAACAAGGTGTTTGTGTGTCCATCTCTGAACACCACAGACCACTACACAGCCAATCCTCAAGAATCCACCATTGACAATGCGTAAAACTTCCATTAAATGACTTAGTCTATGTTCGGGTGTTATTTCTAGCTAGCGAAAGAATAGATTCATGTGAATCTATTTATTACTACCACAAAGCGCTTTAATTTAAAATTTGATAATTAAAAAAAACACTGGCCAGTTTTCTCTTCGGAGGATATTTCATTGACTTAAAAACTGTAAATTCAATAAATGAGCATAGTATAAGGAGTTAATGATAATAATAGGCATTTGTCATCTGACTTAGCATTAATAAAGTTCAAATTGTGTGTTAATATTAAACCCTTGCTTTATTTTGGTTCATACATATATATATATATATATATATATATATATATATATATATATATATATATATATATATATATATATATATATATGTATATATATATATATATATATATATATATATATATATATATATATATATATATATATAATATTTGAGAATAACAAATAACATCAGAAAGGGCAGTATCTGAAAAGGCTCAAGAGTAATCTCAAATTTGCCAACTGAAGAACAGAGCAGCTTTTATTTTGAAAATTTAGATAGATACATTGAAAAAGAAAATTTATAATAAGTTGATAGGACTTGAACCCAAGAGATTTAATAAGCTCCCTGATTTGAAAGTCGAATCATATTTTTGCTACCTGTCAATTTTTATGTGATATACTACAATACAAAAGGCATTGAGTACACCGAGGTGTAAAATTATATACATATAAGTTTAATAAACACATTTTTTTACAGCATAATTCACTCAACGTTACAGGTCGATAAAACTTACAAAATAAAATACACTTAGAAATTAACACCACAAAAAGCAATAAATCTAATTTAAACTAGTTACCATATCAATTATTACAAATATTAGTCGAACAATATATTTTAACATACCAATATAATAATATAAACCTAAGATAACCTTTTTTTATATAAATAAAACCCATACTTTATCAATTATCACCCAAAAACCCTAAAACAACCTTTCTTTATCAATATATATATATATATATATATATATATATATATATATATATATATATATATATATATATATATATATACTAACTTTCAAAAAAAAACACCCAGTTTTATACAACTTAAAAATAGTTAGATCTTTAAAGTAAAATATTCAAAAGTTTATTTAATAATGAGTGAGCTGGCTGCGGTTTTTTAAGCATCCGATAACTCTTCGAGGCATGCTTGAAATATGCATTCAAGTTTCTGTCAATAAAGTAAAAAGTGGCCTGCTGCCCTGTGTTATCGCACCGCATAACTCACTCATAATCACCCCATACATACTTTCACAAATCGTGATGGCAGCCTTTCGCAAAGGAACACACTGTACATTTAGTTAATAAAGTGTATCTATCTATTTTTTTTTTTCTATTTGGCTATATTGAGGCGAAGAGTCTAATTGCAGGGAATATAAAAGTTGCTAGGCCGTAGCAATAAGGTTGTCAGAAGTAAACTGTGGAGCTTCGTCCACCTATAATAAATTTATATTGCCAACGATTTTTTTACCAATATTGCAAATATAAATTCTGTTTTGTCGCATCGATTTAGCAAGTGTATTATAAACTTTCATTGGGTCAATTAAAGTAAAAGGGTCTTTCATATTTTTTCTCTGTATAAAAGAATTGTTAATATAGCCATTTGCGCTACACTGACTGCGTTTCTTGAAAGATACAAATGTAATTCAGTCTTTATTGTGGGTTTCTACATATACAAACTTGTTCGATATTTTTCTGGAGCGAGCATGAATACAAATAGCCTCTCTGGGGACCAAACAGCTCTTATAACAGCACATTTGACTAAAATCAAGTGTTCTCTCTTCATAACAGTATACAAGATATCTGAAATGGTAATAAAGGTTAGCTCAGAACATACTACTTCAGCCTCTATAAAAATTTTATTAAAAGAAATAAAACAAAATTTCTAAGAAAAAATCTTTTTATAGAATAAAAGGCGTACATACACTGACACACACACACCCACACACAGATATATACATATATATATATATATATATATATATATATATATATATATATATATATATATATATATATATATATATATATATATATATATATATATATATATATATATATAGGCTGTCCCCAAACTGGATGGGAATGTATTGCTATCTCCGTTATTATTAGAGATAGGGAGACGATTAAATTAGCAATGTTTTTTAGAATTTCACGCTCGTTCCAAATATGATGTGTATTTAGCCATGTCTCTTATCATTTTCGACTTATTTAAAAAAAAAAAAATTTGTCTATTTCCTTTTTCTTCAATATCTAAGTAGGCGTTGATCTGACATGACTTATCAGGACACTTTTTACAGAGTAACCTTTTTGTCATATTTTCAACTTTGGATTGTCATTTGTTTTTAAGCCTCAGGTATCAACGTTGGTTTTTATTAAGGCAGCCATATTAGATTTTTTGCTCATGTGATAGCCTGTAAAAAGAGCTTTCCAATGAAGTACAACATGCTTGAGAAATCTTGTAATTGTACTGACAAATTTGATCAAAACCGTTTTGAGGATAGTAGGCTATGAAATGTAATACCAGAAAACAAATTACAAAAAAAAGTGTTCAAAAAGCAGTAGAACATGGAGTCTAACAATAGACTTCAACTTTTAACATAATTTTCCGTAACGATTTATGATAAAAAATATTGTGATTTAATTCACAATACTTAATTAAGTAATGATGTAATATTATGTGAAAAAATATTATGTGAAAGGGTTTAATAACGAAACTCGGCAATTACAAATAATTAAACTTCACAAAACAACACAATTAGAAACGGAACGCAACAAATAATAAAATAGAAGCTTAAAAATACCCTAAATAGAAAACTGTTCAATATGGCCATCGTTTTGTTCCATGCACTTTACACACCTTTTTAAAACGTGCCTGCAAACTCTGGTGAGGGTGTTTTGGTTAATATGATTTATAGCTTCCGTGATTCTGTTTCGTAATTCATTGATATTTTGTGATGGATCGAATTTATACATATCGTTCTTCAGAGTACCTCAAAAATAAAAACCCATGGGTGTTATATCAGGACAAAAATCAAGAATGTTTTACAAACCCTGAAGTCTTAGTTTCAACGGTCATTGTCCTTCATTTTACTAAAATATTTCCAGAAAATACATTTCAAAGAGACCCTTTCTCTGATGCATTGGCAATAGTCTTAGCTATAGAGTTTATCGTTTAATGGTATATAAATTTTGTCGAATTTTCGTAAAAAAATAATAAAGTTCAATATATCCGTTATTATATAAGATATTATGAAAAAGAAATGTATACATTAATTATAGGGTGTCGTGAGCTACATCTTAAATACATAATTCTACAATCACAAGGTGGCTCATAAGTCGTTGGTGATACAAATTTTCTTTTTTATTATCGTAAAGACCAGCCAGATCTCACTGATTAAATTTTTAACTTTCATTGTGAACGCATTTACTAGAGCTATTGTTATCATTCGGTTTATTTGTACAAGTGGTGTTTTTGATATGCTGTCTAAATTTTCATAAATATAGCTTTGTAAGCGTATCTTCTTTTAGCTAAATAATTTTAGTACATTTTCTAAAAAAAAAATCACTAATGAGAAGATCCCGACTTTTGAATTTTGAAAAATTGTCTTGAAAAGGAGCGCAAACTAGGACCCCAAAACCCATATTAAAAAATTGTGGGAAAGCCGTCAGTTGTAGAATATTTATATATATATATATATATATATATATATATATATATATATATATATATATATATATATATATATATATATATATATATATATACATATATATATATATATATATATATATATATATATATATATATATATATATATTCCTTTCCTAAATGCCTTGGAAAAGTTCGTTATCCAGGAAAATCGGATAAGTTTTTCCGGGAATTTTTTGGTTTTCTTTCGGACAAAATTCATATCTCCTTAAATTAAAAAGATATGGTAACCCAATTTGGTACACTGGTTTGCGTCACAAAGTGTATCCTTTCTGCTAAAATTCAGATCTCTATATTAAAAGACAAGGAAATTACAAACCTATATTAAAAAAAAGTTGAAACGTCAAAATTGATAATTCTGGTAGTCGTACATTAGTACGCAATAGCGCTTGGTGAGTTAAAATACGGCTCGAAATGACTCACAAGCTCCTAGACCTGTATCTCAGCCGTCATTTTCCTCCATTTCGTTAAAATATGAGAAAGAAAAATTTATTTTAAACAAAAATTGTATAGTGTAAATAATCAAGACGTTGGAAAAGTAATATACTAGAGTATATACCTGTTAGTGGATACATCTGTCATGTCGAGAATGGCCTAAAGGTAAAGGAAGCAGTGTTGATTTAATAATGGACTCCTATAACACGCGTTATAATCTCAGTTAGTAACCACTTTTTTAATTTGTTTTAGTTTTATTTCATTTTACCGTTACCTGATCAGATTGTGTGATTCCCATGAATTTTTAGCAAGTTTTTGGATGATAAATTCAATTAAGACGAGATGAAAACTTCTAAGACTTAATTCAATTTGAATAGCACATCTGGTTGTTTGTTATTGCTCTAACTTAGTGAAACCGTTCCATACTTAATACAGCCGTAGACTTTTCCCGTGACGTCATAAGTGCTTGTTCTTTTCTGCAACCGATATCAATTTTTACTAGACGCAGCAACTGCGTTATGGTAGCGAATTTTCATTAAAGTTTCAAATTTCAATAGCTCAATTCGCTAGTAACCTAACTTTCGTTGGCCAGGAACCAGTTTTTTCGCGAACATTGAAACTTTATTTTCGGAAAATGTTTGTACATTTTCAAACAATAAAGCCATTTTAATAAAATATAGTGCATTGTTTCTACTATATAGGTTATACTGGTACCAAATTTCATGCCTCCTTTCTTAAAAAAGACATATTTGTAATGAAAAACATTTTTATGAAAATTCACTACCATAATGCTCTTGCTTCGTCCAGACTTTTGTTTTATCTGAAGGAATAGTCATCTACACTAAAAATTACAATATATATTATTCACGTATTATCACAATTCTAAAAGAAAAAGAATTATCAAGCTGCACTCATAAGCTTAGGTATCAATAGAAAATCAAATTTGGTCTATATATTCACACAGTCGAGGCAATAAAATGGACATAGGATTCACTGAGCCAATTAGTTACTGATGCTACTTTAATCGGACCAAAACTCGTGGATAGTGTGTCGGCAAGTAACATTAACCTTACACTGGTTATTTTTTTTATTACTTTATAATTGGTAAAACACACTATGGGCCGATGAAAAAAATAGTTTAAAAAATATATGAGCAATACTTCTCAAAAAACTTATTTTTTTAAACGTATCAGATTTGATGTTGATAAAAGTTTGGAAAACATTTTAAGTCTGTATTGAAACAGATGCATACTTTATATTTTTTGAAGTTTACATAATATGAAAATCTCTCACGCAAGCCTTTCTTGCATCGTGTTCTTGCGGAAGTCTTAGTACCACCTACTAAAACATCTCAAGCAGGTGTATAAGAAGCGGGATCTTTTTTCTCTTAAACCTGTTGCTCTGTGAAAGTTGTAGATGGTATAGAGTTCCATTCCTGCTTGGAAAAGACATTTCGCTACCTCCATTGTGAATTCTGCCAACGATACTTCGTTTTCAGTTTATCCCTTTTTTTATCCCATTTTACCTCTACCACCTTTTATATAATACCAGCTGCTTATCAAAAACAAGTCAGCTAAATAATCAAATGTGCCAATATACCATATTTTGGATCGCAATTGTATTTGGTATCTTCCAATCAAATTGTCCAGGAAATCAACGCCACAACCTGCTTACTATACTCCTAGATGTGTGCATGAAATTTTTACTCCGAAATTTGATTTCTTGTCAGAAGTTCTACTTCATGAAATAGTAGTTCACTAGTAAAATTGGATACCAGTGTAAATAATTTCTTATTTTTCCGGATGCATAAGCATTTGGTATATTTTCTCAGCTCTGTCCTTCGGGGTATTTCTTCATGACTCTTCGATATTAAAGCTTGCAGTTCACGATTTTATTTTGATAAATAGTCACTAAATATTGGATCTGTTTGTGAGCCAATTACGATAACAATGGTATTTATCAATAATACTTTTGAAAATCAAGTCTCTAAGCAACATCAGGTGGAGTTTTCGAAAAATCCTCGGCATAATATTTGCAGATGCTCTAAGATCTAGTGTGCGGTTTTCAGTTCTAGCATAGATTTCACATTTATAGGCATAGACGTTGATAGAAATAAAAATAAACAGAACACAATGTTTTTGAGCTTCACTTATGACGCTTCATAGCCACCTATTGCTTCATAAAATGTCTTGCTTTAGTAGCACATGGTTGTTGATCTACGTATAATAATGATGACTCGTACGGTGTTGTCCATACTTTAAATCCAAACTATCAGAAATGTTTCTAATTTTGAAACGGCGTTTAAACGTTATTTTCTTAGTTGAATATCTGCACGTTCCGTCCTTGAGAGGTAACGTAAAGCCGTCGGTTCCATGCACCATGCCATTCTGGGTACGTTACATATTCCTACCCTCATTATGGGCAGCAGAAAGGGGCACGGCAAAATTTTCAGAATGGTGAGATGATACTGCTCCCTCACGTCGGTGATTAACCATAGTGGGGGAAATTGACCAACGTTAGAAAAACAAGACACAATACAAAATAGTCTTGTTTGCTCCTAAAGAATGCTAGGAACTTTTCAAAACGTCATCGTATAGCACAGGTTATAAATGTAGCGAATGTACTGAATACGTTACATTTATACATGTTTTCCAAAAAGGTGGTGTCAAACTTAAAGAGGTTATAGGGGATTTTGCGGTGAAAATTTTTGCTAATCCCTAGCCAAAAATAGGCCATTTCCGTTCTGGAGATTTTTTTGTTCAGAAACGCCATGTTATCTTGCCGATACTAAAAACGTCGTTATCCAATTATTTTTTATAAAAGGTAACGGAACAAGTTATAAGAATGATTCAGAATGCCGACCTTCAACCTGCACACATAAAATTGTCCGTCGAAACATGGATTCTCGTACCCGTTTTAATTTGTGCGGATCTTGCTGCACGAAAGGACAGGTTGCCACCACTCTACCCAAAAGTTCCTCTTGGGTGAGTACAGGGGCTTCATAAACCAACAAGTTGATGTAACCCCCAAGAAGAAAAAATCCAACAGGTTTAGGTCGGGACTGAGCGCTGGCCATCTAATAGGTCCTCCTCCAATCCATCGCCCAGAAAATGTCTTAGTATATCTACTGTAGATTTGGATTATTTAAACTAGCCCCTACTCACTTTAACAATTTTATATGGCTTTACTTGTGGTTATTCGACTTGATTTGCGATTTAGTTTGTTGAACTATTCACTTGTTACCTATTTGTTGTGGTGGAATACCTGTATATAGTCGTATATAGTGTATTGTGTGTGTGTGGCCTATCGTTGTGTTCTGAAATCATCAAGTTGGTCGCAGTTGTAGGGTGACGACTGTCGTTAGGAATTGGAACTTGGCAGAGCACCCAATATTGTTGTTTTTATATAGGGAGTGTCAATAGCGGAGGCGGGGAGAGATTGGTCTCTGTTGCAGGTCCGACATCGACGTCGATGCTGAGATACACGGCAGACGAGAGAGGGGCGAGAGGAGAACGGATTGAAAAAAAGTAGAGTTTCGTTAGAGACAGGTTTCGAAGAACAGGTGGAAGTTGCCGGAATTTTTGGTGTAATTTAAGTGTTAGAATACTGATTGAAAGAGAGGTTTCATTTATCCTAAGAGTTAGGGATTCGTATTCATTTAAATTTTAATTGCGTGTGTCCTGGATAAATGCTTGAGGAAATCTAAATACATGTGGAGAAAGGGGATTTGATACGCCATTTTGGTTGGAAGTTGCGTCACGTGTGAGAGGAAAGATTTGTGAAATTCCGAAGCCTGGAAAAAAGTCAGGAACTGGTAATCATGCGGATTAATGTTATATTTCCACACCGAAGTTATTTAATCACCCTCAGATAGGAGGTAACAGGGTAACTATGCATTATGTTTTATCGCTAGCTATATTCGTCTTTTTTTCGTGTGTGTTATAGGGTGTTTGTGTCAGGCAGAAACCGTGCTTGTATCGGGACGAAAATACTATTGTGCAGGTTTATTTAACTGGTATATGTATGCGCTGGTTACTGGCTTTTTAGCATCAGTTGGTTCTATGCGTTGCTATGCTCACTTTTAAACCTCTAAATAGTATGGTTATTAGAGTCCTAGTCGAAGGATTTTATTGGTAATCGGGTCATCCACGTAGTGGCAGTCTATTCGAAGTAGCAATCCATTCGTGGTAGTAGTCCAGACGTATTAGCAGGTTTCCGGACTGTACATAGGTGTCCCAAGAGAGTATTGTTAGTCATGAATTGGTGAGGAGGTCCCGGAAGATAGAACATGGAGTTATTTTGGTTTAAACAAGTGATAAGAGTGATACAAAAACCTTTTGATAATTTAAATTTTAACAGCCTAAATTGATACAATGATTTTATTAACTGCTCTTATTAATGTGAATTGTCAATTTTCTTGGAAACAAATAGATAAGTGAAGCTCTCTATTAGGTTGATAAATGCTTCATATTGGTATAATTGCTTTCCAGTTGAGTGAGCTGTGGTGTTCTTTAAGGTTTTACCACTATAAAGCTGATTTTTAGAGTTATTTTACTCACTCGGAATAGAATCTTGATAATATTTTAAGCTCTCATTTACTTACTTTGAGTATGTTTATTATTATATCTGTGAACTAAGCGTGCGCACGTCTGGTAAAGCTTAATGTTGAATTTAAGCTACTGTAGGATTTACAGTAACTGTTTAAAATTTAACAAAGCCAAATTTATGAGGTGATGCTTAGATGTGTATGTTTTTTAGGCCAGATCATTTGTTGCTGAATGTATATTTTAAACTATGGTGTGTTTTGATGTTCATTTCTTAATAAGCCGATATTTTATATTGTTGTAATTGGTCAGTTGGATTTATTTGAAGGTGGTTTCACTCGTGAAATTGGCCCTGTGATTTGATTAGTGAATTTTCTCATTTATATAGGTGCCTTCCGACTGTGTGACCAGTGATGCATACGAGTGCATCTATGTATTTGTCTCTCTTGCAGTGGTTATAAGGTATAGCTACCAGTGTGGTCCAGCGTGTTCTTGGTGGGAGTTGGATCACTGGTGATTGATTAAAGTAATAGTATAATAACAACTTATTTAAATATCCGGGGGTTAGGTGTAAGAATCAAGTGGGTGCCTGTGTCACATCTTGTTTAGGAACCCCGCCCGTCTCTACTGTTTAAAAGCTGGCGGCCACCTAACCAACCGGTAACGTTGCGTATACCAATGACTGTTTTGAGGTTGCGGTTAAGTTGAGAGTTGTTGTCATTGACATAAAAGGCTAAGGGCGTTATATTGTTGCAGGCGATCCTGCACATTACTGGCAAAATGTAAAAGTGCACCATCATGTAAGAATCAAGTGGGTGCCTGTGTCACATCTTGTTTAGGAATCCCGCCTGTTTCTACTGTTTAAAAGCTGGCGGCCACCTAACCAACCGGTAACGTTGCGTATACCAATGACTGTTTTGAGGTTGCGGTTAAGTTGAGAGTTGTTGTCATTGACATAAAAGGCTAAGGGCGTTATATTGTTGCAGGCCATCCTGCACATTACTGGCAAAATGTAAAGGTGCACCATCATGTTAAAACCACTTCTCTTACGTATACCAATAGGAACGTTTGCATTGTCTAATAGCACAGGAAGTACGTCTTGCAAAAAAAATTAGGTAGATCTTACCAGTCAGCCGAGGTGAAGGCAGGGATGGACCAATTAAATAGTTGCTAATACCGGCCCATACGTTAATAGCAAAGGTTCTGATGTGCTCTGATCCATGTCGCGTGGGGATTGTGCTCGTCCTATACGTTGCTGTTGTGACTATTAAAGCACCCTTCATTGTTAAAACAAACCCCATCGGTAATTGGTAATTAAAGTAATTGAACCAAAATCCGGTTGGTTTGTAATACTTTGCAAAAACCATCGACAAAATTGTACACGTGGCTCGTTATGTTGTGGATCCAATGATTGCACTTTTTGGAGGTAGTGAGAAGGCAATAACTGCTCTTGAAGTGCCAGTCACACTGTTGGTGCTGGTGGTTGGTTATTTATTAATTCATTGCAGAACTTCATCCTCAAAGGCCACTGTCCGTGCAGTTCGTGGACGTCCGCTTCTTCCATTTGGTTTAAATTTGTATTTTTCTCTCAATGGACGATGGACGTTTTTCGCCAAGGGTGCAGACGATTCGGAAAACGCTCAGCATAAAGACGCACGGCTTCTCTAGCGTTGCATCTTACTTCGCCATAAATAAGATGCATGTCTGCATACTCTTCAAATGCAAATTAAACCATTTTTACTACGCAAAAGTAAGTCTAAATGAAACAATTGTGAAACAATTAATTACGACTATAATTAAATTAAATTTGTAGAATTATTAGTTGGACAACAGAAATTGTACGAACAAACGTGCTTTGGCTGGCAAAATTGAAGTTTTAAAATGACAAATCATTTTTACATTTTCAAGTGTTCAGATCAACTTAATTGAATTGTAAGAGATGCGCAAGCACAAGATACCAGCACATTTGTGCCGTACACTATAAAAATATATGCAATTAAGATTATAATTAAAACATCATATGTAGGAAATGCAGTTGATGAACACTTATTGGAAGATAAAAAAGTGTTTTGTTTTTAATCATTTTATCACTTTTCAATTGAATCGAATAATGAAATCCTCTGAACAAAAAATACTCTGGCGCCGAAACAGCTCATTTTTGACCATGGGTTCATAAGAAAAAGTCTTAAACTGCAATGTCCCTATCACCTCCTTACGTTTGGAACCACCTGTTTGGAATACGCTGTATATGGTATAGATTATTCTAGGACACAAGATGATTAACTATTATTAAAGTCGTTACAGACATTTTGTGATAAATTATCATCTTACACTTTATCCTAGAAAAAACAGTTTTCTAAAATACATCAATTCTGGATACATATTTCACCAAATGACAAACAAAGATTGATAGGTGTTACGTGATGATTTATAGCTGTATTGCGGTAAGTTCGATGACGGCAGCTCCCCTTCATATTTCTCTGGGCCACAAGTCTGCCCCAGATTACATGCCCGAAGCTGTTGCCCCTGACCGTTGAAGTGAATTTAATGTGCTGGCAATTTGCCACTGTTTCTTCAAATGCAAAGATTGCCTGTTTTTAAGTGTCGTTGTATGGTTCAGATGTAGTGTGCACATGAAAGTTCTGATATTACATCATTACGAATGTATGAAAGATTAAAAAGAAATGTCTTCTTAGGAGTTCCGTGAAAAAACCGCTTATAAATCTCCGATTGTGAGACTGTCACAAAATTTACAGACATAGTATATATATATATATATATATATATATATATATATATATATATATATATATATATATATATATATATATATATATATATATATATATATATATATATATATATATATATATATATATATATATATGGCAGGAGACATAGACCGGTTTCGTCCATAGTTGGAGTATCCCGTATGCCACACATATGGTTCAACAAGTCAGCCCAAGGCAAGGACTGCCATATGATCCGGTGGACAATAGCACGAAGCACTATCTCTGGTTTTATGAAAGTTTTTTTGGCTTTGACAGCACCTTTCACAAACACACAATACAGCAAGGAGCAGTTGTAGGAAGGAACTAGCGAGAGAAAACCACTCACCTGTCTAGTAACACGAAGAGGGTTAAATCATATTGCTCCCTTGTCACCCTCACTTCAGTTCTGCCTGGGCTTGTGGCATGATGCATAACATGAGGCATAGACCGGTTTTGTCCTTGCACATACTCTTCAGAATACTATACCTCTGCTCCAACAAATCGGTCATAGGGCAGGCACTGCCATATAATGTAGTGGAGGCCAGCGCAAAGCGCCATCGCTGGTTTTGTTCTATTATATTCTATCTATTTCAAGCCCCAGGTTTTTATGTAAAGAGGCTTCGAGCCAGCTAGCAACATAAACTAAATGATCCATTACCAGACTTAGGTTTAAACATCCAAAATATCTTAAGTCCATATGTTGTGGCTTTAGCTGGCAAATATTGAACAAATGTGCATCTACCTCTAAACAAAGTGATTTCTTTATATTAGTGTCCGGTATGGCGCAGGTCTTGCATTGTTAAATGAGTAAGTCCTAAAACGTAGGACATCATTGCTAATTTATCTGTTTCCAATAGCTTATTCCGCGTTTTCTCATGGTTAAATCTGATGAATCTGCGTATTTCTTCCAAGCAAAATGTGAACATTTTGGGTGGGTATTTAAGATTAGCACATTTATTACATAATAGTTCTCTGGCCGGAACATCGCAGATTCCGTCAACTCCCGCATGAATAAATAAACTACAGGATGCAAGAGACTTATCAACTGTTACATCTTTCCACGGTAAACACGTTTTTCCTTTCAATTAGTACAGTTAACAATTTCTTGTATGATAACTGGAGTTACAAATAACTGAAACGCTGCTTTTGGTGTTGCAGACATATGCTTTCTTGCCAGTCCTGCTGCACGCCAAATAATGTTATATGATTGAATTTTAGTTTTTGCTAGAGGTTCCAAACTCCAATCCAGACTACTTGGAGCAATGTAACCACTCGTTGCAACAAAGGTCGGATTACCATATTGTCAGCATCATCCTCTAAATTACCGTCGGCCTCATCCTCTGAATTATCATCACTACCATCATTACTGGTTTGAAAATACTCGCCGGAAACTAACTCGACATTTGTGTCTTCTGTGTTATCATTTTCTGCTTCTGATACATCAGTTTCTCCAGAGTACAGACTATCACATTCAACTGCCCACTGCCACAGTCTTTCTTCATAGCTGCCGTTACCAACTCTCATGCTTTTCACATTAATTTTCAATGCCATTATTGTATGTCTCTCACAAGTTTATTCAATGCAACTTTTATTTCAACTGAATGACTTGACCTGACCTGACCTGAGCTGAGCTGATTTTATGCATCAATCCAGCAGGAATGTGGGATTCAACTTGCACAGACACGCACAATTCCGTGCAGCAGTGCGTGACAAATCATATCAACTCTAACCCTAGTATGAACAAGTTGGTACTTGTTTTATAGGAAGTATTAGTAGACTGGCTTCGTAGGGCTGGTTTACGTAAATACGGGATGCAAATGGAAAAGATTTTTTTCGATTTCTAAGTACACTTGAATGTTTTTGAATCAAGTGTGTTGAACAAACACATGTTTATTTCAATGTTCAAGCTGCTTGAAATTATTTCAAACAAATTATAAGTAACCAAAATCTGAGAGTCCCAGTTTATGCATTATGGGGTTAATACAGCCCATTTTTATAAAAATTCTCTACTATAACGTATTTGCTGCGTCCAGCCTATTATTAAGAAAATATATTGGTAATTTCTTTGGGCAAATTTGCCAAACAGAAAACCCTTGCTTTCAAAGCTAATATACACAAGAGTATCCTAAGGAAAGTGCCACATTTTCATTATTTATTGCGCTTGTTTGTTTCTTTTCATGCTTAACATCAAGGTAAAAGTCACCGTGCTTTATCGTATGCCTTTTGATTACTTTTATATCTTCACGGAATATCAACGTCAGAAATATGTTTTATGGTCTTCGTATATACATCTTTGTGATATATGTTCCATTTGGGACTTTTTCATGGCTCTGAATTACCTTTAGTACAGAAAAAACATTGAGTCCACTCCTTCGTGCAATAAAATAAAATGCCATATTTATAATAAGGCTCACGTCATGTCATCATTCTTTTTTATACTTCCAAATGCTACGTTTTAGCTGACGTACTCTTACGTTCCAGTAGTGAATGCTATTGTATTAGTGTAATTTTAGATAAGGTACGTACTTTAATCCGTAACTACACAGTCATTTTTAGTGAATTTTCATTAAGAAAATTCAATAGTAGAGAGGTAACGATAGTCAGACTTTCGAAATTTTTCTTGAAATGAGCGCGAATGAGAGCCCCAACATCCAATCCAAGGTGCTTATGAATATATATATATATATATATATATATATATATATATATATATATATATACAGGGTGAGCCACGGTGGATGGAGTATTAAAAGTATATGGAGAATGAATCAACCGATTGCTCTGAAATTTTGGTTACGGATGTAATGGCGTATGATCTCTCGACCTAAAATATTTTTGAAAATGCAGTGTTGCCACATATACGTAAAACTGGCAACATCTTCGTAATTTTAAATGGAACACCCTATATATTTTTGCTTTTTTTGAATTGTCGTCTCTTTTTGAGTAACTTTTGTTGATATTTTCCTATACCTATCTCAAGTCGTTTTCGAGATAATAATTATTTTCTGAATTTATTACCAAAAATTTGACTTTCATTAAATCGTGTTTTCTCCTACCGACGAAGCGATTTAAAGATAATTTTTTAGCTACGGTTAGGCAAGGTCTAGGGGCATCTCCTCCATTAATCAAATCTATAGAATATCATACAGGGTGAGTTAGAGAACGCTTTCTATAAGTGACTCGGAGAAATGCACGAAAGTCATTTTTTTTTAATAGAACGCCCTGTATATTTTCAAATTTTTTGGATCGTCTTCTCTTTTTGAGTAACTTTTGTTAATATTTCCCTATACCTATCTCAAGGCGTTTTCGATTTATGGTCACTTTTCTCTAACCTATCCAAGATTATTGGTCTTTTTGTATATCATAATGGGTGGGCCATGAAATTTCTATTTTGTCAATTTGACATGACAACAGACATGCTGTTTATCTAAATAAATTTGACTTTAGTTATATTTACATTCAATTTGAATAGCTATAGCACAAATATGGCAGAAAATAATTATACAAACACAGTTTTAATGGATTTGTTTATTATTCATGGACAGTGCAATAAGATTATCAGCAGAACTTGTAGAAGATTTAATGATAAATATCCGAATTTGCCGCAGATGAATAACAGAAAGTTTCTACGAATTCATAGGAATTTTATAAAATCTGGTGCGTCGTTAAGAGATGCAAGAAATCTACCCAAACCTGTGACATCTGACGAGGTAAATGAAATCAATGTGCTAGCGTATTTTCATGCGAATCCCCAGTATTCCATACGTTGTGCTGAACAGGATTTAGGATTGCCATATTCATCCATTCGAAGAATACTAGTAAATTATAAAATGCATAATTATAAATTTACAAGAGTTCAATTTCTCACGCCTCAGGATTATCTACAGAGAATAGAGTTGTGTGAAATGTTAGTTGTGCGTATGCAAGAGGACCCCAATTTTTTAAAGAAAATGATATGGACTGATGAATCCAAATTTTCTAGGGAGGGGATTTGTAACACACGAAATCGTCACTATTGGGCCACAGACAACCCCCACGTTACTAGAGAGGCTGGTTTTCAAGTAAAATTTAGTTTAAATGTTTTTTGTATGTTATTGGATGGCAAAATAAAATATTACATATATGACGAAAAATTGAATTCCAGAAAATATTTAGATATAATTAGAACAATTGTGGAAGGCTTCCTTGATAATCTGTCAATTGAAACATATAGAACTTGTTGGTATCAACTCGACGGGGCTCCTGCACATTGTACATCCGAAATTAGTATGGAGTTGGACCGGCTTTTCGATGACCGTTGGATCAGACGTTTGGGACCGTGTAACTGGCCTGCGAGGTCCCCTGACCTTACCCCGTTAGATTTTTATCTTTGGGGTATTCTTAAAGATCGAGTTTATAAAACTCCAGTCCACAACAGGGCAGAATTAGAACGTCGAGTGATTCAAGAGATTGAAAACTTGGACCCCGCTGAAATAAGAGCTGCTACAACAAACGCCGTGCATCATCGTATACAAAAGTGTCTGGAAGTTAACGGTCAACATTTCGAACAATTATTATAGTTTTAAGATTTTTATACATATTTATTACTGTCATTGGTATTATTTGTTATTGCTACTTGGCCTTTTTTACTATTATCGCTGATTAGGTATTAGTTTTTCCAAATACTGATAGTGTTATTGTTCTCATAACGACGAACCAAAATTTATAAAATTCCTATGAATTCGTAGAAACTTTCTGTTATTCATCTGCGGCAAATTCGCATATTTCTCATTAAATCTTCTACAAGTTCTGCTGATAAACTTATTGCACTGTTCATGAATAAAAAACAAATCCATTAAAACTGTGTTTGTATAATTATTTTATGTCATGTTTGTGCTATAGCTATTCAAATTGAATGTAAATATCACTAACGTCAAATTTATTTAGATAAACAGCATGTCTGTTGTCATGACAAAGTGACAGAATAGAAATTTAATGGCCCACCCATTATGATATACAAAAAGACCAATAATCTTGGATAGGTTAGAGAAAAGTGACCATAAATCGAAAACGCCTTGAGATAGGTATAGGGAAATATTAACAAAAGTTACTCAAAAAGAGAAGACGACCCAAAAAGTGTGAAAATATACAGGGCGTTCTATTTAAAAAAAGTGACTTTCGTGCATTTCTCAGAGTCACTTATAGAAAGCGTTCTCTAACTCACCCTGTATGATATTCTAAAGATTTGATTAATGGAGGAGATGCCCCTAGACCTTGCCTAACCGTAGCTAAAAAATTATCTTTAAATCGCTTCGTCGGTAGGAGAAAACACGATTTAATGAAAGTCAAATTTTTGGTAATAAATTCAGAAAATAATTATTATCTCGAAAACGACTTGAGATAGGTATAGGAAAATATCAACAAAAGTTACTCAAAAAGAGACGACAATTCAAAAAATGCAAAAATATATAGGGTGTTCCATTTAAAATTACGAAGATGTTGCCAGTTTTACGTATATGTGGCAACACTGCATTTTCAAAAATATTTTAGGTCGAGAGATCATACTCCTTTACATCCGTAAACAAAATTTCAAAGCAATCGGTTGATTCGTTCTCTATATACTTTTAATACTCCATCCACCGTGGCTCACCCTGTATATATATATATATATATATATATATATATATATCTATGTATCCGGGCGATAACTTAAAAAATACTCAACTGCTTTGAACGAAACTAGGCGCATGCCTTTATTTTGTTACAATCGCGTAGAATTCGTCAATCAGCTATAACGGACATATTTTCCCCCAAAAAAAATATACAAAAATATTTTTGAATACGCTATATTTTGCAAGTATTGAAGTAACTATAATGAGACTATATATGTATCTGGAAATGAAACGAGTAAACCTCTGCTGTGAATTCTAAGTAATTTGGTTCACAAAATTTTGAGTTTTTTCCAAATTAAAAATAAAATTTAAAAGATATGAATTGAAACAACTTAAGTGGTTAAAGTATGATGCCAGAAAAAGACTTGCCCCGCGTAGATTGATCATATAGCACAGGCATACATCATAACGCAACGATAACGTTCACAACCGAACTTTGGCGATTCAACTCTAATGAGCGCCTTCAGATATATTCAGATGCGCGGATTTGTTGGGGAAAATAAGGATTTTTTTTATCAGCCACTTGAAGTAAAAATCAGAGGGTATAGTGTATTCTGTTTGTTTATTGTGGTTTGGCAGTTCTGTTTTCAGGTTAAGTAAAATATTGTATGTTGCTTTTAAAATGGGAAACTAAAGAATAATGACGTGTTGCGTTTATTTTTTATGTTTGACGGTTTTGTTTTGAGATTATGTAGTAAATGATTGTTATTGAAATATACATAACAACTTGTACCTATATTTCAAAAGAGCGCACTATAGGGTTTCTAGAACCAGTATCCAAGTCGGTTTGAGTATCCAATGTCCATTTTTATATGTTTTATATGTATGTCTGTATCCGAGCGATAATTCAAAACTGCTAAACTAATTTGAAGGAACTGGGCACATATTTTCATTTCGTTAATATCTTGGATGAGTTTGTAAATCAGCTACGAGAATTTTTTTTCCAAAAAAGACAGAAAAATCTCTCTGAAGCTGCTTCATTTTTGAAAATAATAAAAGTTACTGGAATGCTACTGCACATGTAGCTATAAATGGTGTAAATATACCTTTATTGTTATTTTTAAATAATTTGGGTTACAAAACTTAGAATTTTCTCCAAAGCTATAAAAATAAAAACGAAATGCTGTTCGCTAGTAATCGCATCACTTTTGAACGGCTGGACCTATTTGGCTAATTTTATTTAAAAAATGTTCGTAACAGCCTGAATAATGTTTTTTTTTGCAAACAAAAATTGGACAAGTTACCGAGAAAAACTGAAAGTTCTCATTTCTTCGATATATTTCGCTACGTGCGCAAATATTGTTTGATGTATTAAAATTTGAACGGTTTAACGTCTGTTGAGTCGGCTAATTAAAAATAAAATCTTCGAGACATGAATTGCAAGGGCTTAGGTGGTTTTAGTACAACGCCTGACAAAGACAAAGTAGTCAGCAGCCAAGCGTAGATTGACATATACTACAGACACAAATACTCATTTAACGATAATCAAACGATACAAAGAAAACGCGTAAAAATCATTGCCCGAACTAGCGTTCGATAAATCTCGACCACTAAAATGCCGAAAGCCGATTAGATCGTTTGTAAACGATTAGGATGTTAGGATGGTATGTGACATGAAATTAAAAATTTGTGATGTCATTGTTTATTAAGTGGGGATTCGATTAAATGTTTAAAATGAACTATATTTGTAGCCCAGATTAAAGTTTTAGACCAAAAATATAGCATCTACTGCAACTACAGCTTGTGTAAAGGAAGTATAACGTTTCTGCCAAACTATGATTTCACAATTTTTTGTCACAGAATTTGTTCAAAAACAATTGTCGCCTAGGATAGATATTCAGCAATAAGTTTGCTAACTCTCAAGCCTTTTGGATTTTAAATAAAAAGATAGTTCAAACTACAACGTAATTCATGACATTCCTCAATTATTTCGTCAAAAGGCCCTTGTCGCAATAATGTATAAATCAGTACCAAAAATGTAGTTTTTACAAATGCAATGACCTTATATATTTCATTCATAAGTAACTCCCATTTTCCAAGAATATGAGAGGATACGAATGGGCAAAAAAATCGGCTTCTGTTTCTATGAAAATGATTTTAAAGCAGTTTGTTTTTTATCACTAAACTTAAAAGTAAGACGCCAACTGAGATCGGTACAGTTGAATGTGTTTCAGCGACCGGCAAATTATCAAGTCGATTAATTATGTAATTAGCTGTTTACTCACATTTACTTTAAGGATATAATATAAGTTGCCATCTCTATAATAAGCACGTGAATAGATAATTTATTAGCCAGCGTCCATCAAAATTCGAAAAGGTCAATGCTAAGTTTTTCTGGATTCCTTACCTAAATCCTGTCGTAAGATGGAGCACAAATACTATACTTTATGTATTACACAATGTGAAATTTTATCAAATAAAGCAATAAAGAATGCTTGCGTGGCTTGGGTCAGATTCCCACACTATGCATGTAACATTTTGTTTAGTTTCACTAACTTTAATATTTGACAGAAACAATAGTGTCCAGATTTCATAGGTTTGAAGAAAGATCTCGTTTCTCTTTCAAACGCCTGAGTAATTTCGTCACCGTTGCGTCTTAAATTTAAATTTTCCGGGGGCATTTTTTTATTATTGAACATAGCAAATTTGTTTTCCAAAAACCTTTCCTTGTTTGACTGTGTTGGCTGGAACAAAATCATCTAGGCGATTAATAAGAAAAATACCTGCCATGCGTATAATTTGGCAGATGGATTCCTTCTCTAAATATGAATTAAGTTTTCTTCTGGACAGCTTTTGTGACTTTAATGAAATTTCCACTTTTATAAGAGACCTACATATTATCGTTACTGCGCATGCATTTAATATAATTTTCTTTATAGTTATACCTATCGTAATTGGAGGGTTTGGAAATTGATTAGTTCCCTTAATGTTGGGGGCTCATGATATAGTCTTCCCTCAAACGAATAATATAAGCTTTTGACTTTCACCGCCCTCTCTAACTCTACTCATAATAAGAAAAGTAGCTGAAAACGGGGCTGGAGCTGCATAAATTCTTCAGTAAATTCAGTTATTTAGATATAGCAAATGTTAATTTTATAGCTTCATAGAAAATTAGGTTTTAGGCATTTACTTTTTTTTTTATATAAAAAAAAATGTGGATGGTCAAAATAGCCGCACCAAATAAATGACGTCACACACACAAGCACGCAATTTTTTTCTCAAAAGGGGTTAGAACACAAGATTTGAATAGTTTTCATAACAATAAAGAGATAACGATGGTAACACTTTCGTAAAAATTCTTTAAATCAGCGCGTGATAGAACCTCTAAAAACCATCTTGAATGTCTGTTTAAGTTTGTACTATTAATACAAGTAATATTCCCTACTAATGGTGTACAGTTCTGGAGAAATTTTACCACCATACCGCACTTGCTGAGTCCTGAATTTTTTTAGTAAAAAACTCTAACGCAGGAAGTGATTTTTATTCATAGTTGTTATACATGCGTATGAATGTTTTCAGTTTTCTTATGTACGACGAAGTCGTAAAGGCGAGACTGGTTACAGAGAATGCAAGAAACTACTGCAAAGCCAAGAAATAAGCTTTATCTCTGTGTCTATTCTATTGTATTAAAACGACGAATAGCAGAGTTCGCGAAGAGAGTAACATCTGCAATTTAATGTATAAGGACGCGGACTCGAGTCCTATATTTAGGCAATGGGTCTTTTCACTCTCACCTAGACAGGCCATCTTCTGGTGATTTATGGATGGTGTCATTCGTCTATAAGTCTATGTATATAAGCATCAATCGGCACAAGTATAAGACTTCTGGGTTTTGAGTTCGTCTACTGTGGTATTATTATTATTATTATTATTATTATTATTATTATTATTATTATTATTATTATTATTATTATTATTATTATTATTATTATTATTATTATTATTATTATTATTATTATTATTATTATTATTATTATTATTATTATTATTATTATTATTATTATTATTATTATTATTATTATTATTATTATTATTATTATTATTATTATTATTATTATTGATACCGCAATTGTTTGACTGACATACAACAAGTTTTGTCTAAAATACAGTATTGGTTCATGGTGAATAACCTGACACTGAATCTTCATAAAACAACCGTCATTGAGTTCAACACCAAAGCAAAGGAAGAAGAAAAGAAGAATATTGAACTGGAAGCTTCAAAATCTGTTCCATTGCTATATTCAGCAAAGTTTCTTGGGTTAAAACTAGACGAGAAACTGGACTGGAAGAACCATATAGACGAATTGGCCAAGAAAATTTCAAAAAGCACGTACCTTTCGAGAACGCTCTCTAAAGCATCTTCTAAAGCTACAGTGATTACAGCTTATAATGCATTGGTTGGATCTATATTGAGATATGGGATAATACTGTGGGGCGGTTCAGTAAATATGAATAAGCTGCTTTTAGCACACAAAAGATGCATAAGATCAATGTTTAACCTGGAAAAGATCATAGTTGTAGAAGTTATTTTAAAGAAAATAATATACTTACCTGCTATGCCATTTATGTACTGGAGGCTTCACTTTTTGTGAAACAAAACATGGACATATTTTCTATAAATATACAAGATCACGACTACGAGCTACGTGGAAAACAAAATTTAAACCTGCCCAGAGCAAGAGTCACTCGGCTACAGAAAAATGCAAAATTCACTTTAATAAATATTTACAACAAGATTCCAATAACAATCCGAGACGAAACAAACAAGCATTTTAAAAAAAGCTTAAAAATATATTGGAAGAGAATCCCATATATACCATGGAAGAATTTTTCAATATGAACTTTTAGTTTTGGATTTACTTTACTTGAAATGTGTTGTATAAAATATGGATATATTATATGTAGAATTTGTTTTGATTTATTTATATTCTACAGATGATAAGCTCAACACCCAACGGGTAATATAGTTAAATTGACTATATATATTGAGTTAATAAATTATATCTATCTATCTATCTATCTATCTATTATTATTATTATTATTATTCTTGTTGTTGTTGTTGTTATAGTTAATTTATTAAGTAGGTGAGCCTCATAGTACAAAATAATTTAATTCTATTATTTCGATTCAATTTGAGCTACGACTGTTTGTAAACAAACAAAGGGTACATTTTCTAGTCATAGCGGTACGAAGATACAACCAAAGCAATTAAATACTCGGTAGCGGAACAAAATAACTATAAAAACTGGCGTAAGACATATACCTATTGTTTTACAGAAACGTATTTGCATAAACGTAGAAGAACAAAACACCATTATGCTCTTTCTTTCCATCTACATTCAACCTTTGCACTAACATCATGGCAACAACGCCTTAGTAACAATTTCCATTTATTTGTTTCAGGAGGAGCGGGCTTTTCCTCCGGCCCCTGATGTCACACGTCGTTTAGGCACCACGACACCTGTCAACAAGCCAGAACCGCCCGGATCACCGCCCTATTATCGGTCGGCCTCAGCCACCAGCTCCAGTTCCAACTCTGGCTCCTCAAGTAAGTACACTGTCCTTTTCATGCATGATTACTTAGTTTAACCAGTATTGAACTTTCGTGTTAGTTAAATGGAATCCTCGTTGGATTAAAAAGACTGAACATGTTTTCTCTAGCAGCTTACTTGAATTGCTAATCTATGACATTTCAGTGAAACTATATTACAGAATTGTATTAAGACATACTTCTGAGATGTAATCTGATAAACACAAGAGCCAAGATTATTTCCGACGCAGTGATATTTATTCAAACTCCAGTTTACATGAAACTATTTAGCTTTTCGCTTATATTTTATCATCAGATAGATGAATATTTTAGTGTGTAAACAATGCATTCTGCATAAATAGATATATGATATATACTGAAAACAGTATACAGCGTGAAACATTTAGCTGTTTGGAATACATGCAGTATATGTTGTATATATATATATATATATATATATATATATATATATATATATATATATATATATATATATATATATATATATATATATATATATATATATGCATATTAATGAAAAATCTCTGGACTGAGCACGTGGGTTATGGTAGCGAATTTTCTTTAAAATGTTTTTAATAGCAAATGTCTTTCTTTGATAAAAGCAGCCATCAAACTTGGTTGCCTATATAGTAGAAACAATGTACCATATTTCATTGAAATAAATTTATTGTTTGAAAATATATAAACATTTTTCAAAAGTCTAGATGCATCAAATGTGTTATGGAAGTGAATTTCCATAAAAATGTTTTTAATAGCAAATGCGAACAGGCATCAATCTGATTACCGGTATAGCATATGTGGTAGAAACAATGTACTATATTTTATCAAAATTACTTTTGGTTTGAAAATATACAAAAAATTTCCGAAAATAAACTTAAATGTTCGTTTTCTATCGAACAAAGCTTACGTTAATAGCAAATTAAGTTATTGAAATTTGAA
Source organism: Tillus elongatus (assembly GCA_964006375.1). Taxonomy (NCBI): domain Eukaryota; kingdom Metazoa; phylum Arthropoda; class Insecta; order Coleoptera; family Cleridae; genus Tillus; species Tillus elongatus. The sequence goes on from OZ023265.1 coordinate 121,807,482, forward strand.
GGATTTAATGAAAATTCGGTAAATTTGCAGATTAGCTCCCGAACGCTTTTCAACAAATTGTTTTCAGAAACATTACTAGGACCCCAGCTGGATGCCCAAACCACAAGAAAAATTTCTTGTTCACACCCCCCAAGGAAGTTATGGGACTGGGAGTGAATAGGGGTGGTGTGCGGGGTAGGCAGGGTTTAAGGGGGATATGGCTTCAAGATGTGAAAAATACAGCTTTCAAGCCCGCTTTATTCGAATTTTCTGCTTATATTTCCTTTTTACTACCTACCACGCTCAGCACCCCTACTCACTCCTGGTCCCGTAACTTCCTTGGGGGGTGTGAACAAGAAATTTTTCTTGGAGTTTGTGGATCCATGGGGGGAGGGGGAATGGGGGCAGGTTTCTGAAAACAGTTTTTTGAAAAACGTTCAGGAGCTAAACTGCAAATTTACCGAAAATTCGCTACCAAAACGCACTTACTGCGTCCAGATTTTTTTCTTACAAACGCATCATATTTCTACAGAAAATGCAAAAATGCATTAACGAATTTGTTCTATGAAATTTAGCTAAAAAAAATTATGCACCCCTACTCACTCCTGGTCCCGTAACTTCCTTGGGGGGTGTGAACAAGAAATTTTTCTTCGGGTTTGTGGATTCAGGGGGGCCCTAGGCAGGTTTCTGAAAACAGTTTTTTGAAAAGAGTTCGGGAGCTAAACTGCAAATTTACCGAAAATTCGCTACCAAAACGCACTTACTGCGTCCAGTTTTTTTTCTTACAAACGCATCATATTTCGATAATAAATGTAAAAATGCATTAACGAAATTTGTTCTACAAAAATTAGCCAAAAAAAATTATGCACCACTACTCACTCCTGGTTCCGTAACTTCCTTGGGGAGTATGAACAAGAATTTTTTCTTGGGGTTAGTGGATCCAGGGGTAGGCAGGTTTCTGAAAACAGTGTTTTGAAAAGCGTTCGGGAGCTTAACTGCAAATTTACCGAAAATTCGCTACCAAAACGCACTTACTGCGTCTAGATCTTTTTCTTACAAACAAATCATATTTCGATAAAAAATTCAAAAATGCATTAACGAATTTGTTCTACGAAAATTAGCTAAAAAAAATTATACACCCCTACTCACTCCTGGTCCCGTAACTTCCTTGGGAAGTGTAAACAAGAATTGTTTTGGGGGAATAGGGGTGCTGTGCAGGGTAGGCAGGGTTTAAGGGGGATATAACTTCAAGATGTGAAAAAGACAACTTTCAAGCCCGTTTTATTCACATTTTCTGCTCATATTTCCTTTTTACTACCCACCCCGTCCAGCACCCCTATTCACTCCTGGTCCCGTAACTTTCTTGGGGGGTATGAACAAAACATTTTTCTTGGGTTTTGTGGATCCAGGGGGGGGGGCTAGGCAGGTTTCTCAAAACAGTTTTTTGAAAAGCGTTCGGGAGCTATTCTGCAAATTTACCAAAAATTCGCTACCAAAACGCACTTACTGCGTCCAGATTTTTTCTTATAAACGCATCATATTTCGATAAAAATGCAAAAATGCATTAACAAAATTGTTCTGCGATAATTAGCTAAAAAAAATTATAGACCGTTAAATCATAAACTTCACTAAACCTACAAATAAATATCCAAAAAGCCACCAAACTTAACTAAACTGACAGCCAAAGCATCAGAAAAAGGCTCTATTTGAAATGGATATTCTGTAAATATTTTAGTAAAATGAAGGACAATGACGGTTGAGTCTGAAAGTTAAGGGTTTGCAGAACAGTCTTCTTGCAACATTTTCTTTTCACAAACGGTATTTGTTTCACATTCTTTGTCTAAGCAGTGCCAATTTTGACGTTTAATATTGCGAGTTTGGCGTTTTGAGGAAAACTCCAAAATTTGTTGCTTTAACTGCCCATAACTTTGTCTTTAGAGCTAGGTACCTAAATTTTGGTACAGAGTTGACCCTTTGTAATACAAACACGCGTACCAAATTTGGTTGCCCTTACTTTGTTATTTCCGAAGATATGAATTTTTTATAAAGAAAACACAAAATTTTCCGAGAAAACCTGGTCCGATTTTCCTGTATAACGAACTTATTCAAGCCACTTGCAAAAGGAAGGTACTCTGCAAATTTTATCAAGATCGGCCCATCATTTTTTGATATATATATATATATATATATATATATATATATATATATATATATATATATATATATATATATATATATATATATATATATATATATATATATATATATATATATATATATATATATATATATATATAAACACAGATCTCCCCATAAGCGAATTAAAAAAAAATAATCGGTAAAAACACCGAAAATAGATTTTAAATTCGATTCATTCTCTATCTAAAAATGCTATGGTTTTAAGATTTATTACAAAAACTACTTAATAATAAAAAAGAGCTTCATCTGATTGACTTATTTCCCTCCAACACACTAAAAAATTAATAACCCATTGCGTTTCATTCTTGATAATGAGAAACTATAAAAACTCATCAATCTTAATGTAGTAGATGTTGAAACTGCACGTCTTGAACGTCTTGGTAGCATTCTAATTCTAAATAAAAATGTCTGCTAACGTTAACCTTACTCAGTTAAATTGCGTGGTTTAGTTTTTTATACCATAGTTTTCACATATCCATATTAGAAGAAGTCTAATACCGTAAGATCGAGTGATCGTGTTGGCCATTCTAACGAATCTCGCCTCCCAATCTACCCATTGGGAAATATTAAGCGAAAGTACTGCCGAAAATTAATTTTGTAGTGTGCTGGTGCTTAATCCAGCTGAAATCATATCACAATCACTTGACAGTGTGGGATTCTTTGCTCATCCAGTGTGAATTTTCTTTGGACCAATTTCAATTTTGACGATACGCATGGCTTTGAAGTGTAAAAATGCATTTCTAGCATCTGTTCACAAAAAGACGTTCTTCTATCTAAATCGTCTTCCGTGAGCTCCTGATATGTGGTTATGTGTAAAGTATGGCATGCAAAGCTAAACCACACGACTGAATTGACCTAAGAAGAATAATAACGATTGCGATTAGGTCATTCACCCCGCAAATGTTGCATACGTTCAAAGATTTTTTTATTCACGATTAGAATGCTGCCAAACGTTAAGGCATGCATTTTAAACATGTCCTACATTAAAATTGATGTGCTTTTAATATATTTTTTTCATTATCGAGAATGCAACGCAATTAGTTGTTAATTATTAGTGTGTTGTAACGAAGTTTCCATCAGTTGAATTCTTTTGTACTGTTAATGTTTGCAATGAATTTTAAAAGCATATTTTTGAATGGACAATGAACAGACCTTTTGACAACTTTTCATAGTAACGGCTTGGTAAACAGACATAATTTCCATTACTACGCTGATGACAATCCACATTTTTGCCGCAGTATTAACCGTCAGACTTATTGGTCTATTAATGTGTGGCGTGTAATATTAGGATCAAGAGTAATCGGTTCTTATTTTTTGAATGGACACTTAAATGGAGATATGTTTCATAGGTGTCTTCTCCAAAGTTTTCCTGAACTTTTGGAAGGCATTCCACTATCTATTATAAGGCGGATATGGCTACAACTGGATGGTGTACCGGCACATTTTCAAATTAGAGTGTGACAAAAACTTAGTAGACATTTACCCAATAAATGGTTAGGACGAGGAGGCCCACAAAACTGACCAGTAAGATCACCAGACCTAATATTTTTTGATCTTTTTATGGAGACATGTTAAGAGTATCGTATATGAAATGACTCCGACCACACAAGGTGACATGAAGCAACGCATACGGAATGCTTTCAATACAATATCGCCGCAAGTGTTGTAGTCGAAGATGTTGTTGATGCTGTTGGGCTCTCTGTAGGGTCCGTGATTATTTTCGTGCTACATTAGTTTCAGTTAAACTGCTCTTGGGCAATCAATTTCACGCTGGTTCTTTGCCATAGATTTTTAACAATTCACACTATTTAGGGAAAAGTAATTTCTGTGATTTATATTTTCATGGGAAATTATGATGGAGTCTGGTAGGTGAATGTCGTCACCTGAAGAGAGAAATGAAGACCTGTCATCGAAAACTACGTATATGGATAAAGTCTGATTCTGGCATACCAACTCTTAGAAAGGTAAGGTGTGATATAATATGAAGTTCCAGTCGTCTAACTTAATTCTTAATTACGGAATTAGGGATGATGGGGCAGGTGTTTGAGATAATAAGTCTTAATGCGGGAGCAACTAGTCTCCTTGTCTCTATTTCTGTCTCGCTAAGTTTAATTAATTGGCAGGAGTTGAGACGTAAATCGACAATATGAGTACTTACGAGATAGATGTGGATTCTATTATTAGAGATGCGAGTAACGAGTGTGGTTGAATTCGCGTCCGATTTTGATAATGTAATCTTGTATTTTTATGCCGTTGATTGCGGTTAATAATTGTAATAGTGATTGTAGTGATTGATTTTTTTATAGGTATTCAAAGAGGTAACGGCAGTAGAGTATGTTGATGGTGTAGTATTTTGGGAAGCAGAAATCGGTCCAGTACGTTGATCATACATATTGTGTGGTTTTACTGATCAAAATTTATTTGATGTTATCCTAGTGCCAGTCCTGTCGCCGCTTTCAGCTAAATGAAAACAGCGAAAGCGTTAGGTGCTCTCATCGTTAAATTTGTAAATATGTATAAGAATATTATTTATGGCCATTTGCAATTGTTTTGTCCAATCATTGCTAAGAACGAACTGTACTCACAGGCGCTTTCGTCACAACAGAAAGATGAACACTTTAATTATAATACTAGAGCATTTTTACAACAACAAAATATATACTACTAGTGAAAATTCGAAATAACTGAAAAAGATTTACGGAACGGTGTTTCAGTAATAGGAATCAGGACAGATGTCGTTTTCCCAGCTCAAAAGTTTGAAAAGTTTGAAAATTTTTTTGGTCCCTAGTATATATAGAAAATCAATATAATAGACCTTAAAAAAACTATTTTTCTACGCAAAACTATTTACGGCAAATAAAAGTTTACAGCAGCGAAAATGGAATAACATGATTTGAATTATAATAGATCCAACACTGAACTGAATTGGAGACTTTTATTGGCCTAATAAAGCTTTTTATTTCAGCGATAAAAAATAAAATGTTCGAACGCAGCAATCCTCTTCGAATGTACCTATAACCATAATTCGCTTTATCATATGCAACCTAGTTGATAAAAAGCTTATGTTGCTTGTAAAACTGTCAAAAACTTAAACTTAATCTTCTCTAAGATAGACGCGCTAGAGTTACGACAAGAACTAAAATGATTTTATTGTCCCTCCTTCGTTGAGCAAATTGAAATTTTTAAGTCCAGGTGTTATTTCAGGACTGTTTGCATACATTTCTGCTCTTAACTTTTTCTCCCGCAAACTTTCCTCATTCTCGGAAAACATTCCAGCTAATCTCTGGAATAAAAACTGCATATTTTCTACACACAATATAATTTATCTGTTGAAAGTTCCACGACATGAAATAAACCACAATTAGTAGAAAGTTTTATGCGGTCGTCTTTATGAGCTGAACATAATTCAAGTTTCCTTGTAAAAGTTGCAACTGAGACTTTTGTTTAAGAGACGCTGTTTTGATGTACAAAGAAAGATTAAGGTTTGCGATGAATTTAATGTAAACAGTAGAGTCCCTTTTGTGTATTAGGGTGTAAATTTTTATGATTGTACGCACACAAAACGAGAATTTTTCACGGAGCAAAATAAACTGTTATGAGACAAAATTCATAATCCTGCTCTTGTTGTTGAACAAAGAGCTGCCAAAACCACAAGATACTGTATCCTTTTTGCTATATTCAAAATAAAAATACTATCCAAATAACATGCTAATAAAATAGCTTATGCAAATGTTGGTTATGGTTATGGTTGCAGTTCCCTACTCGCTTTGAAAGTTTCCTTTGATTCACCACAAATCTTTTGTTAAGAAACGCCTTAAGCAGTTAAAATACTTGCCCCGTCTCCCTTTACAATGGTATTGTTTTGGATCTTTATTACATAATGATAGTTGAGCACCCATAGCAATACAACCGTGCCTCTAAATTAAAGGGTACTGTGTTTGCTTACATTGGTTTCCCTTCAACTTTTTCAGTAATACAGTAAAATTAACGTCAACCGATATTGTGGGATCGTATTTGAGCAAGTTGAATGTCTGCACGTTTCGTTCTTTGGAGGAGGTGCAAAGCCGTCAGTTCCATGTTCATCAATGTTGGACAAGTTGAAGGTCTCTACCCTCTTTACAAAAGTCGGAAGTTTGGTAAAATTTCCAGGATAGTGAGGTGAAACTGCTCCCTGGTGTCGATGATTGGCCACAGTGTCGGAAAGAAACATTAAAGACATCAAACGTTAAAGAAACAAAAACACAATATCGATTATGGGTTACCTAGAGCTGACAAACAATTGTGATATTTTTTTTAAGACGAAATGTACATTTATTCCCAGGCTTTCGATCATGGTAACTGAAAATAGTCTGAACGTAGCAGATGCGTAATAGTAGCGAATTTTCATAGAAATTATGTGCTGAGAGACCGACGTTAAAGTACAAAAAATATGTCAAGTTTTAGATCTTTGTTAGATAATTATTGTTCGACACGCATAGCAATACAACCAGTCCATTCCCAATTTATTTGTTTCTACATACATTTTCTTTCTATCTAAATATATATTATAAATAATTTAATCATATTTATAAATAGTGATTTCGTGCTTTATTCAATTTTTTTTAAATTTTGTATTTAGTACAAATAGGACTACACTCTGTCCAGTGGCTCTACAGGACGACCTTTCACAGACGAGGCTAGACCGCGGTTTAGCGGGGTTATTAAACAATATGGATAAAAATAGTAGGTTACTAATCAGTTCTTTAGAATTTCGCTGTTTTTATGTTAACTACATTGATTTGTGCAATTTTTTTCCTTACCAACTACTTTTGTGTCTCTCATTCAATTATCCATTCATTCCTTTTTCACACACAGTATTTTAATTCACCTCTTAGTTTCTGAGCTTTATGCAACTGTTTTTTATAGATCTAACTAACCCGTTAAGTTATGAGCAGATTCAAATAGTTCTTTCAGCACAGAAGAATCTTTAATGCTATATTTTTTACCTGTGTTACACTAAATATGTAACGAGAAGCCTAGATAAAATTTTTTGTTTGTTTTTTTGGAGGTTGTTAACTTTTTGTGGCCACTGGCGTGGCATTAATAGTCTTAAAAGAAGAAAAAAATAAATATAAAATATAAAAAATATGCACTCGCGTGAATAGTTATATAGACTATAGTTTAATTCTTAGCTTGCGACTTTTAACAGTGGCATACTGTATTCCAGAATATCACACAATTGTCAATAAAAAGTAATATTGCTCTACCTAATACTAGACACCTATAACCACCATAACATATATTTGATGTTTATTATTTATTAATATTGTTTTTTTTTCTCATTTGTTGACTTCGCGATTTACTCATACGGTTACGAACTTTTTCCATATTAATATTGTTGTTTATTATTATACCCTCTATAAAAGCAGCATGTTTACCAAATTTTATAAAAGTACCCCTAATATTTTTTAGATACATTTTTTAGTCTAATGTATTCCAGGAAAACTGGGCTAATTTGGCTGGCCAAGAAAATTATCCAAGCCATTTACAAAAGAAAGGCGCCTGCTAAGTTTGATCAAAATGAATATTTTTATTTTTGCCTTCTAATACATATTTATAAAAAACCTTATCCCTGGAACACTCTTGCATATCCAAGAATGAGTCCCCGTTTCTAGAAATATATGAGGTTTTAGGTTGTGTGCTCCTTAGACTGAAACTACGCGGCTTTTAAATATAACTATATTAAAAAACTCTATAACGTGAATAACGGTAATAGAAATTAGTTAACAAGCAATTAGCTATCGTCTTTAGTTTCTAAAAGGGTAATTATCGTCGTCCGTCGTAATTTGACAGCTTAGCCCTTCGTCAAAATGTACTCCCCGTTGTTTAGAGTACTCACGCCTCGTAGACCGTTCACTGTTACTCTTTCACTGTTCAACGTACCCCGACTGGTACTTCGCGCCTACCGTGCTCTACTTCTTATGACTCCGTGTAACTCTCTTTCGCGACTGGTAACTCAACACTGGCTTTCCTTGACTTGTCTAGAGTGTAACCTGGGTTGGTCTTCCGCTTGCTCCTCGGTAGGTGCATCCCACTCTGTAGCGTCCGGATATCTATGCATGCCGTTTGTTACTGGATATATATGCACATCGTTGTTGAGACAAAATTAATTACGACAATTCGGCTCTCCTGAGAGTCACCCGCCTCAGATGATGAATCATTATCATCTGAGTCCATTTTACGCCATGACTTCATGTGTTCGGAGTACGTGGAAGTGCAGGCTGGACTTTATATTTCATCTAGACACATCAGCGACTCAAAAGGCGTGGTTCCAATACTTCTTTCGTAGGTGGTGTTTATAATTCTCTGGACATAAGCTACATAACGGTGCAATGTCTGTAATGGTGGGTCTTCTAAAGACATCTTCGTTAGAACAGAAATAATAACAATAGAGTTAATTCGTTCTATCTGACTATTAGCTCTTCGTAGACCAGTAGTAATCTTGATGCTTTAAGTCATTTGCACTACAATAGGATTCGCATTCTTCAGAGCTAAATGCTGTGTGTATAGACTCAAGAGAACCGACGTGATCAATATGATATATCTGTAGAGAAATATCATCTTTCTTCAGTGGATGTAAAAGTCCTTACTGCTTTCCATACTTCCTCTTAAATAAGATGCAAGGAATGCAACTTCTAATACACCTCTAGATCTTCGTCTTTATATTCGGGATGCGGTATTCTCTCTTAATTAAATCTTCAGTTTTTCTAACTCCAAAGTCTCCTTCTTCGTGTGCTTCGTTAATTATCTCTTGTTTCGTCTGCTTGGGAATCACAACTATTTCCCTTTCATCTTCCATTTTGTAAAGAAGTTTTTCAAGATGTAATCTCTGTACGGTTTTTCTTTTAACGTTTCTTTAATTGTCTTAATTTCGCCGTCTTTTTCTCGACTATTTCGTATAGCTTCAGGAATGCTAGCATAAACCAACATGACAGGGTTTCTACTTAGAGCATCTACAAGTCTCATTCTAGTACCTGATCGACGAACTACGATACAATCGAACTCCTGAAGTAGTAAGGCCCATCGTGCGACCCTTGTAGATATATCCTCCCTAAACATAGTCTTCTCAAAGGCAGAGCAATCTGTCACAATGTTGTAGCGCGTTTAAAGCAAGTATATACGAAACTTTTTGAGTACTTCGACCATTGCTAGAAGTTCTAGCTGCAGTACTTCTTCTCTGCGTCTTATGAGTATGAACTCACGTAGTAAATTAGATGCGTCTAGTTATCTTCATAGGAACGTTGGAGAAGAATGGCTCCGTAACCTTCTATTATTGTGTCTGTATGTTGTTTTATCTCTGCATCCTGGCAGTAAATATTAGAACTGGCTTCTTAGCCAATATCTGCTTGAGCTTCATAAATGCATATTTTACTTTAAGCCCAAATGTAAAGGTATGATAATTTCTTGAGATATCAGTGAGCGGCGATGCTGTCACGGAAAATCCTGGAATCAATTTTCTAAAACAACTTGCTAGTCCTAAAAAGAATTGTACTTGCTTTGTCGTTCTTGCTTCTGGAAACTTAGTTACAGCCTTAGTCTTTAGTTCTGAAGAGTAGAGAATTGCTTTCTCTATCCCCAGACTTAAGAATTCGGTAGTCATTTTAATAAGCTGACAGTTTTTGTTATTAATTTCCGGTCTGTATTCGTAAGCGGTCTTTAAAACCATTCAATCTTTGCAATGTCCTTCGTAATTTTTGGCTGGATTAACTAAATCGTCCATGGAAGACAGTAAAATTCACTTGTTTGTTAGGTCTCTGAATACTACGTCAATTTATCTCATAAATACAGGTGGACTTATACAAGGACCAAATGTATCTATCTGGAATTGAAGCGGACTTTGGTGCGTCATGAATGCTGTGTACTTTTGTATTTTTTCTTCTGCGGAAACGTGAAAGAAACCATTATTGGGATCAGTTGTGCTAATCACACGATCTTTTTGTAGCTTATCTAGCTGGTCTTCTATAAGCGGTAGCGAAAATTCATATTTTACTATTCTTTCGTTTAATATTCGATAATCAAAGCATACTCTTGGCGTGCCATTTTTTGCTTGGTTACTACCACTTGAATAGCATATGTAGAAGTGCAGGGTTCTACTACACCATCTCGAACCCATTTCTCAAGTTGGTTATCAACAGTTTCTCTTTAAAAAATGGTAGTATTCTAGGACTACCGTAAATATGTTCTCTATTTTTGACTAATATCTTCATTACAACACTTGCAGTTTTTTTAAAACACGTCTGTACTTCATTTCTAATATCAATTTCATCAAGGAGACCTACTTGCATTATTTCTTCAACGCCGTCTTCGTTGTCGATCTTCTTGATGGTGATCCCACTTGGATGAATCGTAAGTTACACATGGTGGGGTAATTTATGACCCAGTATAGCACGATTATTAGACATTTATTCACAATTGACAATATACATCTTGGTATCAATCAGTACGTCATCTAAACCAATCTGAGTAATTCGGTCTTCTTATATTGTCCTTAAACTAGTCATATGTTTTATAAATAGGCAGGTCGTCCAGGTAATAACCATTTGCGCAATCACAGTTATATTTGTTGATATTCGCCACCACTTTTACTTTGTTACTTTTTCAAAGCCAGCTTTCATTGCAAGCAATTAATTTGGCTATTATTGAAAAAAATTATATAAGGACTTCAAAAGCTCATATCGTTTTTTATCGGAAACTAGCAACAATAAACAAGAGTAGCTTATTTTAAGAGAAAGATCTAATGGTTTTAAATCTAACATGAAAAATGTGATAAAGTCAAATAAAGTGAATATATGTACGGTTAAGAATACTTGTTGGTCCCTCCAAACGAGACTATTAGGAAATTATTTGAAATACACAATTCGCAGTCGGCGATTGGCTTTCTTTAGGATAAATTTGCGTGTTAAGTTTATTATTAGGTGGACCCGTTCACAAAATATTTGAAAAAACTTGATGTCGAAGCGCCACCTTGAAAAACTCTATCTCTAGTAGAAAGCATTCTTAAATAAGAAGATTTCCGAAAAAACTTCTTTGCAAATAGCACATTAAAAATAATACTAAATTCAAATACATTTGGAAAATATTTTAATTTTGAGGCCAGGCATATAAAACCGCTATCAGAAAACATCAAGACACTGAGCAAACCGTAAAACTTTGACGAAATTACATGATTTAGTTATAAACCAAAATTACATAATAGTAATAAAAGAAAATTATTGAACAAACATTGGTAATAGTAATAAATACTTTCAATTTATTTACGCTGATGGCAATATTGCAATTTTTGATTTATGAGGCTTTTCAAATAATTTTCCAACACATAATGTCAACAACTAGAATATAACGAATAAAATTTTCTAAAATTATTTCACAAATCATTTACCTAAATGTAAACAATATAACATTTTTCTGATTCTATCAATGTTTATTACATAAGCCGGCATTTTAATTCCAAAATCCCTTTCAATTTACTGCATTATTAATTTGGGCTGATAAACGAGTCGTTTATTAATTTTAACAGCATTATCCAATTTATTGGGTTTGATAATTAATGCTGGTCTCATCTGCATACATAAATATATGTATGTAGAAATGTGTTAATTAATGCATTAATTTATTTTATGTGAAAAGAAATACAGAAAATAATCTAGTTTGACGTGAAGTTTGCAGCTTGTACTAGATTAATTTTGGCATATTTTTGACCTCCACTACGTATACATCTTTTACTTCATTTTTGCCTGTAAGAAATCGCTTTGTACGGATCACAATAGAGAATTTGTATAAAAGTTAATGCACATCCATTTTGCAGTCTTTTTATACCTTTATTTTTATCGTACACATCAATAACCAAAAGTAAATGAGAAATATTTGAGTTTAAAGCTTTCATGCGTGTTTGAAAATCTTTGCTATTTTAATTTTGTCATGTGACCATAACCGCTCCAGTAGTGGTTGTGACGTCAGATGCTCTAACTAGTCACGCAAAGGCAAGGTTAGATTGCACTTTTTTTTTACATTTAGAATCGGTGGCCTGACCTGATCTTGTTTAACATTATAGGCATCTATTTAGAGGTGATCTCAGGTCATATAGTAGATTATTGATTTTTTATTTAGTTATAACTCAAGATCTACTGAACCAGTTAAGTTAAAAAATGGTAGGTATGACCAATGTGTATGTGCTTGCCAAGTTTGGTTTAATATTTCTAGTAATTTAAAAGATATTGCGTATTCATAGAGTTTTTTTAAAATTGTTTTTTAATAATTTGAGTGTGAAAACTGTCTAACGAACTCATCCAAGCCATTAACAAAATCAAGGGAATTACCAAATTTTATTTCAATGGTGAAGCATTTTTAGTGAATTTTCTTAGAAAAAATTCACTAATGAGGAGATCTCGACTTTTGAATTTTGAAAAAATTTCTTCAAATAAGCGCGATCTAGGACCCCTAGAACCCATATCCGGGGTCAGTTTCAATTTTTATATGTTTATATATATATATATATATATATATATATATATATATATATATATATATATATATATATATATATATATATATATATATATATATATATATATATATATATATATATATATATATTTATATGTATATTTCATATGTATCACACCGATAACTCAAAAAGTCATGGATGGACCGATTTTGATAAAATTTAGCATGTACCTTCCTTTTGTAAGTGGCTTGGATAAGTTCGTTAGCCAGGAAAATCGGACCAGGTTTATCCAGGAAAATTTTGGGTTTTCTTTCGAAAAAAAATTGTATCTCAAAAAATAGGAAATCTATGGTAACCAAATTTGCTACGTAAGTTTACGACATTAAAAGGTAAGTTGGTTGTCTTATCCCTGGAACACTCACGTATATCCCGGAATGAGTCCCCGTTTCTAGAGATATGTAAGGTTTTAGGTCGTGCGTGCTTTTAAGACTGAAACTATGTCGGTATTAACTATAACTATATTGTAGAACTCTATAAACATAACAATGGTGAAGTAATTAAATGACAAGTAATAGACTATCGTCTTTAGTTACAGGATCCAGCTGTTATCGTCGTCGTCGTCCTGAATGGATGGCCTTGCACTCCGTCGTTAGTACCTCGGCGTCGTCTAGGTACTCTATCCTCTATCGTCGTACTTATCGCGCACTGTTCACACGAGCTCTCATCACACTCGATTCTCTACCCCGACTGTCTCGTACGAACTAGTCATGTGTAACACCGTGTTGAATGGCACTTTTGTGCTGACACCTTTCTATGTGTCATGAGTGTTTTTTAACAACGTCCGTCATTGTAATGACACTGGCACACTATTAACTCCATTTTATCTCAACAACTGTGTGCATAAACGTCCTGCCGCTAACGATATGCATAAATGTCCGGGCGCTACAGAGTGACGCGCGTGTTGGTATATATTTCTATGTTAAAAGAAAAAAAAAGTTATTAAAAAATATTTCGTGCCAGATCATTTGTATGAAAATTCACTACGATAACGCACTTGCTGCGTCCAGACTTTTTATTAAGTTATCGGTTGGACACACACACACACAAATATATATATATATATATATATATATATATATATATATATATATATATATATATATATATATATATATACTTTATTTGTTTGCTGTACTTTTTGTAATTTTTTATTTGGTTACGTGGACCTGCAATTTCGAACCGTCCCAGTTCATCATCAGCACGCTACTGACTATGATCGTTCCTGAGTGGTATATGTCTGAAATTGTAGGTGACGTCTGCGCGTTGAGCTTCTATTGGTCGGTTGAGTGTTCTCTGGTTGGTTGTGTTTTCGGACTGTGTCGAGTGGATCAGTTTCGTGTTTTGATTATTTTGGTTTGATAATTTGTCTATTTGTATGGCTTTTATTAAGTTTTGTTTAAACGTTTATATTTGGATTTGTTATAATTGTTTCTTATTGTCTGTTTGTTGAATTTAGTTTTGTTCCCAGATTTCCATTTTTTGTGGTCTTTAATAGGTTTTATTACTTGTAATTGGTTGATATCTGGTTTTTGGTGTTTTCTGTTGTAAATGTGTGTGGCTACGTTTGATTTGTAGCTAGGTATGTGGATTCTATCTAATGCTGTTATATGTCCCTTGAATCTTGTTTCTATTGATTTTTTTGTCATTCCTATATATTTTTGATTGCGTGTGTTACATATATATATATATATATATATATATATATATATATATATATATATATATATATATATATATATATATATATATATATATATATATATATATATATATATATATATATATATATATATATATATATATATATATATATATATATATATATATATATAATGATGCCTTATTCGTTATCAAATTAATTAATATTTATTCACATGTCACTTTAAAAGTAGATCTGGCAAGTGTCCAACTTTTATGTTTTGGATGTTAGCCCACTGCTCCAGCCGTTTGTCACTTTTATGTAGATTCAATTTAGGAACTAGCCTTTTATTTTTTAGATGATTCACTGTTAAATCGCACTTCTCTCTATGTAAAAAGATGGGTTATAGATACCTGCATTTTCTCTCAGTGCTACAGTTAAGGCTTGTTTTGAGTAGTTACCTGGTCAGTTTACTTATTATTTATCAGTTAACTTATTCGTTTTTTCAGTTAGTCTGTTCCCAGAATCGATAATGGGTACTTAGACATTATGAAATGTTTATCTACTTATTTAATTGTCTACTCATTATATAAAAGAAATTTTCAGCACATATTACAAAAAAGTTAATACATTAGCTTGTATGGAAAGTTATACTAATGTACTTATTTTACACGTGCGAGGCCAAGTTGGTAAAATTGTTTTTTATCTTAGGATACCTGACTGAATACAAATTAGGTAGCTATTTCTTAAATACAATAGTTTCATATTATAGAGTTGCCCTGTTAAGGCAAATTGATAGAGATGTATAAACCCAATCTAAACTTACGGAAGGAAGTTATAACCTATCGATCTGGGTATAGAAGAGATCAACAGGGATTAAAATTATCCGATAATACCTGCGGACTCATTCTGTTGTTCCAGGTAAATGTGAAATACAGGTAGGTGGATCTCCGGTTCTGCTCTAATTCAGCCTGCTCCTCTGAGTATTTGCCATGGAGATTTACACGTATTGGGAATCTTGATTGATTTATTATGCCCGATATCCCTTATTGCTTTAGATCAGACCATACAAATCAATAGATACCTATCCATTTTATTGGCCTGATAATGTGTAGCTGGCTTAAATGAGTACATTCTGTGTATCAATGATGTACATCATAGAGATGCATATGTGGCCTAATGAGATAATCGTTTCCATTATAGCAACAGCAGTTAGGCAAATATTGATTAGACACGGTCATCAAACATAAATGAGACTAATCGACTTACGATAAGCTATAAATTGTGAAACAGCCAAATGGAGAAAATTCAGTATCTCAGGTACTGTGCGTATTTTAAACAAATCCCGAAAGGCGTGAATTCTAGATTAAAAAATCACGCAAAGCGCGCAAACTTCACCATCACATTCAACCACCTTCGAGTGTCAGTTGCAACCCCGAAATGTTTAAATGGGAAGCAGGGGCTTAGGATACCTTATTTGAAAGATCTCTTTTCTTCCTGTTGAAAAATTGTACGGGTCGGAAAATGTATCGTCCAAGAATTCTCGGATTTATTGAACTCTCATCAAATACTTGTACATTTAAACGTAATTGGTTCTCGATATCTAGGTAGATGGATGTCAGATTTTAAGACTTCTAGAGGTGTTAATGATAACTCTCAAAGCCAATTACTAGTGTCATTGTAAAATAAATTTAAAAACGAAAAGACTGTAAAAGACGGTTAGAAAGAATATACACAATAATACAAAGATAAACTATTATAGCAAATGTATTACTTCACTTAGAAGTTAAAATACAGTAAATAGGTGGCGACAGAGAGAGGCACATCAAATCATACGTATGACAGATTTTATCAGTTACTAAATCGCCAGCGACGTTTAGTTAATTGTATAGCATTAACATGTTACAAGAATTTGTTACAGTTAAACGTTACTAAACTTTAAAAACACGGCTTTACTGGCACGTTAAACACTGAAAAGGTAATTTTAAAATATAAACTAACACAAAATTAAGATAGACATTTCTTAATTATTCATTTAAAACATGAATGGTTATAATTTAGAAAATCGTAGATATATATCCGTATGTAATATTATTACTATTAAATTTCCAATTATGTACTAATTATTATTATTATTATTATTATTATTATTATTATTATTATTATTATTATTATTATTATTATCTAGGTAATCGTCAGTCAAATCAAACACATACCTATCACTTCATTAATTAAAGTGATGGATTAGAATATTGAGGAACATACCATACGTGTTTTTCCAAACTTGAAAAGTCCTTTACAGGCTGGTGTCGATGGAAAGTCACCTGGTAAAGTGTTCTGCCTTTTTTCTTGGTGGAAAGCTTTACATGTAGGCCTAACTATGCAGTCGGCCTAAAAGCGGACTCAGATGTCGCTACGACATGTAAAAAAACTCAAGCTGCAGGACACAGTGAATGCACTCAGATACAAGGCCTACAAAACAAAAGGTGGAGATCTTTAACAGCGGCTCTCTGCTAAATATATATATATATATATATATATATATATATATATATATATATATATATATATATATATATATATATGTATATATACAGGGTTGTCCCATAAGCGCGCGTCGGTCCATACTTACTAAACTCTGTATGAACGAATCCAAATCTAGAGACAGTTCAGGATGCACTAGGCCCATATTAGATCGCACGTAAATTTTTCAGGGTAACTAACGAACAGTGGCAGAGATATAACAGTCTGAAGAAAGTATGTTTTTGACAAAAAATTGTAAGAAAAATTATTAACTCGGCAACACTGCATTTGACAATCTTACAATTTTTTATTTGAATATAGAACCTACAAAATGCAACAGATCTATGTATAATTTACTAGCTTCATTGACATAGCAAACTCTCTGCCGGTATAATGCACTGAACGCGTCTTATATAGCTGCTCTGCCGGCTGATCACTAAGGCCTCGACTGTGTCGTCCGCGACTCTTTTTTTGTCCTTCTCTAAAACTCATAACGCTCTCTGCAATGAAGGGAGTACGCACACCTATACTAATGTATCGTCTTAGTTGCTGGCTGAAAGACTTGGCTTCTTTGACGGATATCAGTCAAACTTATTTATGAAACCTTTTCTAACGAATTTCTTTGTCGGCATTTCCATCAATATTTTGCTCTGTAGAACAAATTCCCATATAGTAAATAATCTGTTCTAACGAAAAGAGTATAATCTTATATTTTCGTTGCTAGATATTATTAAGGCAATTTTACTTTTAGCGAAATGTCAGAACAGTGTTTACGTTGCAGCGAATTTTCATAAATATTGGTAATCGTATTTAAACCAAAGTATTTTGCACACATTGAAATCCAAAGCAACAAAGACCAATAGAGTTTAAAAGCAAATGCAAATAATTGTTAATCCATATGCCTGGTTTCCAAGTAATATAAGCCAACCTAAAAGGTCGAGAATGCTATGGCTTTAAAATTTATTGCGAAGAATTAACAGCAAAAAAATAAATACATACAATTGGAGAACTTCGCCACAACACACTAAAAAACTAATAACTAGGGGACAGTGTGAGAATGTCGACTACCTAAGCGCTATTAAAAATTTCAAGTAGTGACCTCTGTAACAAGATGGTGCAAACGGGAAAATTGCTCGGTTACTTTATCCATTATGAGCTTGTCCTATTGGTTTTGCAAACAACCAAATGTTTTTTTTATAAAGTACGTTTTTATGAATAGTAAAAAATCAGGTTAATTTCGACCGGTAGCGTAATATCGACCATGGTAAAGGACAAAATTGACCAAGCAGTAATATTTTGAAATAAGTTTAATTTTAACATTTTAGCATTTAGCATAGGTAACAAATATACACTGGCGCTTTTTCAGTGCTGGTACAGCATGCGCCCAACTTGCACAAAAACAACACCGCCAACAAACCTGGTTATCCTGTCCGAATTCTTCACAAACAGTGCAGATTGCATTATATTCCTTTTAGTGAATTTTCTTAAAAAAATTCACTAATGAGGAGATCCCGACTTTTGAATTTTGAAAAAATTTCTTCAAATGAGCGCTAATTAGACCCCCCAGAACACATATCCGGGGTCAGTTTCAATTTTTATATGTTTATATATATATATATATATATATATATATATATATATATATATATATATATATATATATATATATATATATATATATATATCACACCGATAACTCAAAAAATATGTGTTTTCTTTCGAAAAAAAATTATATCTCCGGAATAAACAAAGTAAGGGCAACCAAATTTAATACACAAGTTTATGTCCTTATAGGTGAGTTACCTGCCAAAATTTAGCTATGTTGGTCAAAAGACCAAAAAGTTATAGGCATTTAAAGAAAAATAAATTGGGGTTTTCCTCAAAACGTCAAAGTTGCGATTTAAAACGACAAAATCGGCAACATTTAGGCAAATAACTTGAATCTAATACGGGCTATGGAAATCAAATGTCTCAAGAAGGATGTTTTGCAAACCCTGAAGTCTTAGTTTCAACCGTTATTGTCCTTCATTTTACTAAAATGGTTCCAGAAAATTCATTTTAAATTTTTTTCTCTGACGCTTGGCAGTAGTCTTAGCTATAGAGTTTATCGTTGAATGGTATATAATTTTTGTCGAATTTTCGTAAAAAATCAATGAAGCTCAATATATCCGTTATTAAACAAGATATGAAAAAAATGTGTGTACATTAATTATAGGGTATCTTGAGCTACATCTTAAAAAATATTTCTACAATCACAGGGTGGCCCATAAGTCGTTGGTGATACAAGTTTTCTTTTTTTTTTAATCAAACACGCCTTATGTTATTGCATTTTTGCATTTTCCATCGAAATATAATGCATGTTTGTAAGAAAAGAAATTGTGGATGCAGCAAGTGCGTTATGGTAGCGAATTTTCATCAAATGCTTCATAGTTGAATAGCCCAATTTGCTATTAACCTATAAAGTTGAACAAGAAACGAGTTTTTCCAGGAACACTTTAAGTTTACTTTTGGATTTTTTTTTTACATTTTCACACAATAGAGTTATTTTTATGAAACATGGCACATTGTTTTTACTATATAGGTTATACTGGTAACCAAAATTGATGGCTGCTTTCTTAAAAAGAAAACACACATATTTGCAATAAAAACATTTTTATGAAAATTCACTACCAAAGCGCGCTTGCTGCGTCCAGAGTTTTTTTCTATTTTTTCCAAGTGAAGTTTTCTCTCTGCCTGCAATTTTTCTTACAACCATCTTAAATGTCTCTTCTCCCTCATTTCCTTGCTTTCTTAATGTGTGTCCTGGTTCTGGACAAGTAGTTTTATGTCTGGGTTCTGTTGGGTCTGAAATACCCTGGGGTGTTTGTTCCGTGAATAATAAATCTTCCGGAGTCGTTGTATGTTGCCTATCTTTATTATATCCATAGATAGGTATGAGGTACTCCTCAAAAACACATCACGATTGATCGAAAATATTCCGGTTGTTTTGAGCCCGCTTAAAACCATCTCTATCGTGGTAATCCTATCGTAAGCATTTCCTAAAAGTTTGGCTATATCAGTCTCCTTATTTTTTTATATATTCTACTCTTCATGTATTACCATTATCACATTCTTGTCGGTAAGCAGTTTTTTAAGGAGTGAAGAAAGTCACATCCAGAGGCTGTATACTGCGAGATGTGTGGGGTAAACCTGATAGTAAATGAAATAAAAAGAGATAATTTTTTTTTCTAAATTGCTACAAATATGCGGTCAGTACTAGGAAAGCATAAACAAGAAAACACTGACTAAATTTATCGTGACAGTCACAGTGACAGCCACTCTTAGATAATTTCCTTACATGTTAACGGTCCTGTGAATAAGACATTAGTCTATAATCTATGCGTTTTAGTTTATGCAGCTAAATATATTAAACCATTAAGAAGATAATTCTAAAACACCTATAATTAAATAATTAATATTTAATTTCATTTCGTGCTCATAAAAATTAGTGCGATGAATTATCCGGCATTCCCAGTAGATTTAATTCTCGTCCGCAAATACACACACGAGTGAGGCAAATGAGAAAACGGCATCATTGTTAGAGGATCACTTGCCATAGTTCAATATATATCTAATAGTCTTGAGTTAATCTTAAACAAGATAGTTTCACAGATCAGTAAAATTATTGCTTTACCTTGATGGCAATCAAAAAATCTGAACGCAACAAATGCATTAAGGCAACATAGAAACATCCACGCCTTTTGGCGCAATATATATATATATATATATATATATATATATATATATATATATATATATATATATATATATATATATATATATATCTGTGTGTGTGTGTCCACGAATTGAATGTTGGTAAGGTATAAGTGACAAAAAAATTTCGAATTAGATTGTGATATTCTGGAAATCGCTCCTGCTTTGTCCTAAACTGAGATGTTGAGAAAATGAACAAAATCAATTAATATGCAGAGTGGTTTATAACTGATGTAATGAAATGTATTAAGAGTTTATGAAGATACCGCAAAAAGTTATCAACATAAATTGTTTAGATTTAAAATTTATAACAGGCTATCAATTTTTAAATAGATCAGCCTACTATGAATTTTTTTTTTAGCTGCGACTTTATTTGGACATTTGAAGCAATAATTGGCGTGTTGCATGGCTACTTGAACTTGCCTTGTTGTTCGTTTCCTGTGATATTACTTATTTGGGAAACTGAAACGTCAATTTTATTTGTCACGAACGGCAATTTTCTGTATTTAAAAATGTTAACAACACAACAAAAAGTGTTTATTGTGCAGTGCTATGGTTTGGGTGAAGAAAATTCTTATTAGGGAGTGATAAGAAAATTTCTTGAACGCTGGCGAATTTATTCGGTTTCCGCTTCTGGTGTAAAAAAGGTTGTTAAAAAATTTATGCGTACTGGGAATGTTTTAAATGTTAAGAAGACAAAATCCGACCAAAATGAAGAAGACAATGCTGCAGCTGCATTAGCTATGTATTCTGTTAGGCGTTTTCCGAAATTATCATTAAGAAGAAGGGCATTAGAAATTGGCAATATTAGGAAATCGCAAATTTATCGTACCAACAAGGTGAAACCTTTCAAAGCAAAACTTATTCACACTTTGGAAGAAAATGACGAGTCAAAACGATTAGATTTTTGTTTATGGTACGGCGAGCAATATCTACAAAATCACAATTTTGGCAGAAGTATTATTTTTTCGGACGAATCCACTTTCACCACTAATGGAGTTGTAAATTCCAAAAATGCACGGCATTGGTCTATGGAGAATCTAAATTATAGAGTTAATTGCAGAAGACAATGTCATAGAAAAGTTAATGTGTGGTGTGCTGTTTCTTACACTGTGATAATTGGGCCATATTTTTTTTTGAGCGGAATAGGAACCAGTACAGTTATCTGGAAATGCTGGAAAATATTCTTCAAGACCATTTGCATAACATGTCACTAGAAGATAGACAAACAGCATACTTTCAGCATGACGGCCACCCAGCACATGCAACACGAATCGTTCGAGAATGGTTAGATCGCGAATTTCCTGGGCGGTGGATTGGTCAATATGGGCCAATACCTTGGCCTCCCAGAAGTCCCGATCTTATCGTAATGGACTTTTATTTATGGAGCTATCTCAAACAGAAAGTCTACACGGCTCCATTAAACAACGATCTTGATTTGTTGAAACTGAGGTTGGGAGAGGCAATTGACGGTATTCCAATTCAACATATTCAAAATGCCTACAAAGCATTTACTAAACGGGCTGACATGTGTATCGGTTGGTGGCAGCATATTTGAATAATTTCTTTCTTTTTCGTTGTTCGTTTTGATTTTTGTTAGCAATAAGTGTTTTGTATTTTACTAATAAATTATTATTTAACATTGCCTGGTTACTTACTTTGCGCACCTGCGTTTGAAAAACTACGGGTAAAAAGCTCCATGTTCATAGAGAAAAAATGTTAATAATTTACCTGAAAATTCAAAGTACGCTGATCTGGCTGAAAATTGGCAGCCTGCCATAACTTTTAATTCTGAACAAGTTTTGTTACTAACTTTTTGTGCAGTATCTTTATAAACGATGTAGTTTACTTTTAACACATTTAATTAAATTAGTTCTAAACCACCCTGTATATTAATTGATTTTGTTCATTTCCTTAACATGTTAGTTTAAGACAAAGCAGGAGCGATTCCAAGAATACCATAATCTAATTCAAACATTTTGTGTTACTTATACCTTATAGGTATAAGTAACACAAAATGTTTGTATTAGATTATGATATTTCGCTGGTGGAAATCAAGACTATGAGACTATCAAAAAGAGATACTTGCATCTCGGGTTGAAACTCATCTAAGAACATTCGTGTTTCGAAGTCTCGACTACTGTTTTGCAGCCATTTTAGAGATAAGTAGAAGAAAAATAAAGGAAATATATTGAAATGGAAATGATGAAAGCAATATTGAGGTAAAAGAAAAATATATAAAATGGAGAAAAATTACAAGTTTATTGCTTTACCTTGAGGGCAATTAAAAAATCTGGACGCAGCAAATGCATTGGGGCAACATAGAAATCTTCCATGCCTTTGGCGCAATATATATATATATATATATATATATATATATATATATATATATATATATATATATATATATATATATATATATATATATATATATATATATATATATATACCCTTTACTCAAACACAATGTCACAACCTCGGTAAATGTTAATTTTACAGTATGTATTAAAAAGTGAAAGGGGCACCCTGAAAATCGCACCCTGTACCCTTGAGTCCAGAGGCACAAAACTCAACTCAACAAAACTTTAATTGTGTCACGAGGAATATTGGACAATAGGGCAATAATGTACAGCGTAATATGACTGATAGAATGCTCCAGCTCTATCTTAGCTATATCACTGTGTTTTACATTTAAACTAATTATTTAAATATACATATATTATTATCTACTTTACTATTAGTACGAGCGTATTAGTTTGGGTTTTACAATTAACAATTACATTTGCTTACAGGAAAAATGCTTTGAAAAAAGAAACCTGCATCTTTAGAGTGATGTACCTATTGGCCAATAGATCAAGCAAGATTATGCTGATCTGTATTTATTTCCAGTTAACTCCAATATTGGTTGGATACATATACACGCATACGCACACACTATAAGCCTTTACACATATAAGCATTTACACACGTATCCATAGATACAATGATTATACTTATAAACATTAATTATATAATTCAGTGTACCTTTTACAGTTTACATGTATACGTAAATGATAGTATAGTGTACTAGTCTCTAAAAAAATTCTAATTAACAGAAGGTAATTTATGTTTAAAATTAAATTAATAGGTTATTGAAGTTCTTTAGAAGCACAAGTTCTCACGATTGGACCACCGAGGCCTTTTACTAGATAGTTTATACTGTCAACCAAATTCAATGCCTTCCATTAGAAATAAGAGATATTTTCCATTAAAAACATTTATAACGCACCTGCTGCGTCCAGACGTTTTAGCGAATATTCGTAGAGCGAAAAATTCACCAATGGGGAGATTTGGGTTATATATATATATATATATATATATATATATATATATATATATATATATATATATATATATATATATATATATATATATACATATCGTACCGAAAACTCAAAAAATAATGGGCTGATTTTATAAAATTTTGTAGGTACCCCCCTTTTGTAAGTGGCTTGGATAAGTTTGTTAGACAAGAAAATCGATCCAGTTTTCCCTGGAAGAGGAAAATTACTTTGAACATTTTTGAGTTTTTTTTCTTAACGTCAAAGTAGCGATTTGAAACATCAAAATTTGCAATTTTTAGACGGACAACCTGAAACAAATACGGGTTATGTAGATGAAATGTCATAATAAATGTATTTTACAAAGCCATTAGTTACAGCTTCAACCATCATCGTCCTTCATTTTCCTAAAATATTTGCAGAAAATTCATTTCAAATAGACCCCTTCTCTGATGCTTTGGCAGTAGTTTCAGTTGTAGAGTTTGTGTTTTAATAGTCTCTATATATATATATATATATATATATATATATATATATATATATATATATATATATATATATATATATATATATATATATATATATATATATATATATATATATATATATATATATATATACATATATATATATATATATATATATATATATATATATATATATATATATATCTATATATCTGTGTCTGTGTGTGTGTATCCAACCGCTAACTCAAAAAATAACTAACCGATTTCGATGAAACTTGGCAAGTGCCAAGAAAATCGAACAAGTTTTTCCGAGAAAATTTTGAGTTTTCTTTCAAAAAAAATTTTTTTCTCCAAAAATTACAAATCTATTTTAATGAAATTTAGTACATATCTAGCCTTAGGGAAGGCCTTACTAAGTGCTAAAACTCAACTTTATTAGTTTATAGAAAATTGAGTTATTCAAATTTTAAGTTTTCTTTCGAAAAAAGATTTGTTCTTCAAAAATTACAAATCTATTTTAATGACATTTGGTGTGTGTGTTGCCTTGAGAAAGATCTTGCCACACACCAAAACCTAACTGTCTAAGTGTATATAAAATTGAGTTTTGTTGTGTTTTAATAGTCTCTACTTTTTCGCATATTTTCGTAGAAAAAATTCATTATTAAGAAGACCGCGACTTTAGAATTTTAGTCTAATGTAGTTTTTGTGTCAATTACGGGGATATGTTCGTTGGCCAGGAAAGGCAGACTAGGTTTTTTTGGGACAATTTTGAATTCATCTTCGGAAAATTTGTGTACTTTTTCAAAAAAGTAGTTGTATGAAATATGGTACATTGTTTCTACAATAAAGGTTATACAATCTACTAAATTTCATGTATTTCTTTAAAAAACATGTTTAACATTAAAAACAGTTGTATGAAAATTCGCTACCATAACGGACTTGCTGCAGCCAGCCTTGTAGTGAATTTTCGTTGGAAAAATTCCCTAGTGGGGAGATCACGACTTTTTAATTTTGAATTTTTTTTTAATGTGCGCGAACTAGGACCCTGAGAGCCCATATCCGGGTTCAGTTTATATATATATATATATATATATATATATATATATATATATATATATATACATATATATATATATATATATATATATATATATATATATATATATATATATATATATATATATATATATATATATATATATATATATATATATATATATATATATATATATCTATATATCTGTGTCTGTGTGTGTGTATCCAACCGCTAACTCAAAAAATAACTAACCGATTTCGATGAAACTTGGCAAGTGCCAAGAAAATCGAACAAGTTTTTCCGAGAAAATTTTGAGTTTTCTTTCAAAAAAAATTTTTTTCTCCAAAAATTACAAATCTATTTTAATGAAATTTAGTACATATCTAGCCTTAGGGAAGGCCTTACTAAGTGCTAAAACTCAACTTTATTAGTTCATAGAAAATTGAGTTATTCAAATTTTAAGTTTTCTTTCGAAAAAAGATTTGTTCTTCAAAAATTACAAATCTATTTTAATGACATTTGGTGTGTGTGTTGCCTTGAGAAAGATCTTGCCACACACCAAAACCTAACTGTCTAAGTGTATATAAAATTGAGTTTTGTTGTGTTTTAATAGTCTCTACTTTTTCGCATATTTTCGTAGAAAAAATTCATTATTAAGAAGACCGCGACTTTAGAATTTTAGTCTAATGTAGTTTTTGTGTCAATTACGGGGATATGTTCGTTGGCCAGGAAAGGCAGACTAGGTTTTTTTGGGGCAATTTTGAATTCATCTTCGGAAAATTTGTGTACTTTTTCAAATAAGTAGTTGTATGAAATATGGTACATTGTTTCTACAATAAAGGTTATACAATCTACTAAATTTCATGTATTTCTTTAAAAAACATGTTTAACATTAAAAACAGTTGTATGAAAATTCGCTACCATAACGGACTTGCTGCAGCCAGCCTTGTAGTGAATTTTCGTTGGAAAAACTCCCTAGTGGGGAGATCACGACTTTTTAATTTTGAATTTTTTTTTAATGTGCGCGAACTAGGACCCTGAGAGCCCATATCCGGGTTCAGTTTATATATATATATATATATATATATATATATATATATATATATATATATATATATATATATATATATATATATATATATATATATATATATATATGTATATACATGTGTGTGTGTGTGTGTGTGTGTGTGTGTGTGTGTGTATCCAACCGCTAACTCAAAAAATAACTAACCGATTTCGATGAAACTTGGCAAGTGCCAAGAAAATCGAACAAGTTTTTCCGAGAAAATTTTTTGAGTTTTCTTTCAAAAAAAATTTTTTTCTCCAAAAATTACAAATCTATTTTAATGAAATTTAGTACATATCTAGCCTTAGGGAAGGCCTTACTAAGTGCTAAAACTCAACTTTATTAGTTTATAGAAAATTGAGTTATTCAAATTTTAAATTTTCTTTCGAAAAAAGATTTTTTCTTCAAAAATTACAAATCTATTTTAATGACATTTGGTGTGTGTGTTGCCTTGAGAAAGATCTTGCCACACACCAAAACCTAACTGTCTAAGTGTATATAAAATTGAGTTATTCAAATTTGAAGGATTTAATAAAAATTCACTACCATAACGCACTTCGTCTCGAACTTTTTTAAGATTACTACTATCTGACTTAGACATGTCATACTTCGACAGGCGTGTCGATGCATACATAGCATTATTATATGAAAATATGAACACTGTAGAGATTCTATAAATATACCAAAGGCAGACCATAGCTCTCCTACATTGTTTTTGCTTAAAATACTGATTCACGGCACATTATACTTCCCCGCTGGATAATTTATTATTTGCTGGACAGATACATTTCATGTGATAGTTCTTTTATGTGAAAACATATTAGCCCTGTGTCTCCTGCAACTTATCTTGTTCTATCGGGGCTTTCACATCTCACTGAACTAAAGCGAAAAGAAGGGACAACTAGTAGCATTGCGGGAAAAAAGGAATTCTCTCTCTTAAATACCGCCATAAATATGACGTATCAATACAGAGGCTATTATGTCTTTGTAGAGTATTGAAAAGTATACTCTATTTCAAGGCAGAAATGTATTTCTAATATTGTAGAAAGAACTTCGATTTAAGTATTTTCCTTTTTATTGTCATTTTGGATGAAATACTGTTTCTTTTGTGCTGGGATCAAAGATATCTTGGTCTTAAAGTTGCCTTTCGTTAAAAATAAATACAAATAAAATAGAGGTTAAAAGATTTTCTTCCACTTTACTTCTGTTTACATTTGATATGCAGATGTTATAAATCACCTCTATCCATTACCGCATTCTATTTTCGTTTTTTGTTTTTAGAAGAAGTGAGTTATTCTAGAAAGCTCTTGCAGCTACGCTATTTTAAAATAACGTTCTTAGTCTACCAACATATAATGGTAAAAACATAGTACAATCTTTGGCATAACAACCTGAGCAGCGAAACTCTGGCCGCTTTTGTATCCGTAAGGAATAGGTGCAAACAGACAATCAATAAAGCAAAAAATGAATTTCATCAATCATTAAGGGACAAAGTCATCTCTTGCCTAAACAATACCCCACTTCTCTGGTCTATGGCAAAAATTAGAAGTAAAAATTTCATCACCAATTTCCTGCCTACCCGTCTTTAAATGATGGAGTGTTCACTCTATCGTCAAAACAAAAGCCGATTCATTCACCCGTGTCTTTGCTGTTAATTTTACGTTGGACACCCCCCACCCCCCGCTTCCAAAGTAGTATCAATTTAACTTAGTTAAAGAAAAACTTGTTAATGATTAAGCTGATAATTTAATTTTGAGGTTAAAATTGTGCAATTTAAACACAGATTTCGTAGGGGTTGTTCCTCATGTTATTTTTATTAGTTAATCAGTGAGGTTGACCAATTGGGAATATTAAGATTTTAATTAAAATAAATACTTACTCCTTCTAGCTGATTTTGACCAAGAGCTCAAATTTATCAGACCTTTAGTACAAACTTTTGACACGTTAGATAGATAACGGTACTAGTTCGATATCAATGTATTCACTATAACTGTTTCTTATTTACACTGATGATGAACTTAGGAAAACTTTGTCAATGTTTATCGCAATAACAGTCAATAGTAAAATACAACAGTAGTTTTTATTAATGGTTTAAAATATAGCACGGGATGGAAATGTCAGATTGTCCATATCGACAATAAAGCAAATACTATGATTATAAATCATGCTCTAAAATAACTCTTGTTTTGAAAGTATGTTAAATCTATGATCTGGCTAAATAGGTTATCTAGTAACGAATAGTTGCATGCCGTAATTCAGCAATAAATTCGAGCCTAATACTCGTGGCTTTATGTTTATGATTCACTATTTGATTTTGTTAGAGAAAGATAAAAGAAAAACTTTACTCAGAGATTAAAAATGAATGGTTAAAATGTTAAAAGTGATGGATTTAAATAATTATGGGCAGCACTTCTTAAATAGTTAAAGTTAACTTTAAAAATAACTTAGTTACAGAATTTACGATAAATTAATTCTGATTTCAGATTTTTAGACTACATTGAACATTTGTGACAGCGTAAGCTCGTTTACGTAACACACGCAGCACTTGAGGTATTCAAGGAAAATCAACCTCGATGTAACTTCTTAAAACGATAAAAAAAAGAAATATATTAATTATCACGCCGACTGAACTCTATTCTGGCTGTGGCTACGCCTTTCACTGTTATATGAATTATGTAATATAATTGGCGCATCTGCTGGTGTGTCGAGTGTCAACGTCTAATATGTCTGGTTAGAAATTAGAGAGAAGTGTCCCGAGAAAAACCTGTGGGAAGCGTACATTTAAAACTATATTTATTAAGGTATAAATACAAGGGCTGTGTTATTAAATGGATACGGCTTGTGTATCTAGTGTCAACAAAGCTATTTCAAAGTATTGTAACTGTACATGATTCTAGAAACAAGCTATTTTACCGATTTTACCGACCTGTGATCACAGAGCGTTTACATACAAAATAAGACTATGTTAACTATCAGTAAATATCGCAATAGTGGTTGTTTCGAACAGTAAAATGGTTAATAAATATTAAAAGGGGTGCTAAAACTTATCTGCCTTCTCTCCGCTGTTGTATTCATTATACTCAGACGTCTTTGTTGAAGTTTAACTAAGCAGCAATCCAATTGTGAGGCAGATGGAAAACCCACACAATAAAGCCAGCATATAAGAAAATTCAGTATGGAAAATCCAGTTTATCAGAACAAATCCAGTATATCCAGAAAAATCCCATCCATTAAAAAATAACCAGTCTGTTTGGAAACTATAAACCAGTCTGAAAAAACGCTGTAAGAAGAGTCAAAAACGAACATTAGAATGGTATGAGTAAACAGAGTTATTCAGAGATATTATGGAAATTACACTTACCCTATGTATACATATCCAGAGGTTTTAATTATTTAAAGATGGTGTCTTGTGATAAATGAAATAATTACTACTAAAGTGGTATATTATACAACCCTTGCGGTAGAAATATTCAACGAGAAAGTTGATGAGATCCCACAACTGCTGCAGGTAATTACAAACTATAATTTTGAAGTACGTTCATTCATCATATGTTTTCCAATATATCAATTTTTAAACTGTTCATTCCTTTCAAGACAACAAAGTTTCCGGTAAGGATATGATAAATATGCTGATAAAGATAAAGCTGATAACAACAGGCAATTGAAAATATTTCAATAAACATAAAATTTCAAGTTCTTTATCTAATATTTCCTTATAGTCTGTTTCCCAATTCATTGCTGTAAATATGTGTCACCTTTTATTTAATTATGCCTGAGCAATAGGCTTTTAAAGCATTGAAGGTGATGTTTAGAACCGTCACACATTAAGTAAAAACATACATAAAAATAATTACCATTTAATTCTATTTTAGCAATGTCAATGCAAAAGAAAGCTTGAAACTGAGTTGTCTCTAACTGGCCTGTACTTGACTCGTTTGTCAAATCAATTTAAGAAGATAAAAAGAATTTTATGATACAAAATATCCTCATATATGATAGCTAGAGCCAAATTTATTCATAAAATCAGCTAGCTAAATCAATGTATAAGATGTTAAGTACGTTAAGTACACTTGAAAAAACCCAAATCACCACAACACATCTTTTTTAAGACCTAACGATCGTTTCGCTAACAACGTTAGCTTCATCAGAGGATGAAAAAAATCTACTTCCAAATTTTTTCATCCTCTGATGAAGCTAGCGTTGTTAGTGAAACAATCGTTAGGTATTTAAAAATATGTATTGTGGTGATTTTGATTTCTTCAAGTATACCGATCAGTACTCATCACAGATTCCAGTCTTCACATCATGTTAAGTACGTGTTGTTGTTGGCATTCTGTTTATTTCATAGGCAATTGTCACCACAAACAAACATAATAGAAACAATCTATTTTACTGTAGGCTCAATGTAACCTTTCTCTTCTCGCAACACTAATTTGGTCTTTGAATTTTCTCATACGGATGGCACATCAGAATACTCCAGCGGTTGTTTATGCATACAACTTCTGTTAATTACCCTTTTCGAGTTGTGACTTGATATATAAGAACATAAACTAAGCTATTCCGGCAAATAGTTATTATAAACATAACAACCTGACTGAACACGGGCGTACACATGCCATAGTAATAAACGTTAATAGTAAACAAACACACATAACACTGTCGTGTAAATTATTAGAGTTGTATTTACCTTTATACGTCCACGAACTGGATGTATGTATTTGCATAGTAAACTTTACAATAAGTTTGGAGTTTATTGTTTGTAGGAACGTGTTTAGTTTATCATTAAGTAATATATATATATATATATATATATATATATATATATATATATATATATATATATATATATATATATATATATATATATATATATATATATATATATATATATATATATATATATATATATATATATATATATATATATATATATATATATATATATATATATATGGTGGCGGATTAGAAACGTCAATTTTAATATTGAGGGGGACATATTTTGACATAAAACTCAACTTTGTCACATCAAACCCTTAAGGGTGGTGATAACAACGCTTATATTTTAAATGGGGAACATGAGTCGAGTGTTACATCAATTGAAAGCTCTTTCTTTTCTGAATTCAGCACACTAATTGTTTTGGAAGTTTTATCAACTCGTTTAAAAATTATTCACAGTCGAAGATGCAAAAACGCATTTCACTCATTCCGATAAGAAATGTGCTGATAGTCAATGTTTTGTTGGTTTGTAAACCAAAAATTGACCATGAGAACATTTCTTATCGGAATGAGAGAAATGCGGTTTATTATTTCAGTTCATCGGTCGGTTCGATACTTGATAGTACTACCGAAAGTTAATTTCACAGTGGTGTGTTCTGTAGAAAAAACAGTTGAAATAATTACTCTTTTTTTGAAAAACGACGACAGTGCCAACCGTACCGCAAATTTATTTAATCAACGGCATCCGAACAGACATGTTAACAGAAAATACATTTTGGAGTTAGTTGCAAAGTTTCGACAAAGTGGTTCAGTAGCCAACAAAAAACAGGATCCTGAACGCAAATTTCCGGTTAGAAATGAGACTACTGAGATTGAAGTTTGAGGACAAATTGCTGCAGACCCAACTTTGAGCACGAGAAATTTGGCCACTGTTTCAAACATCAAAAGAAGAACTATTCAGCGAATATATAAATATATATATATATATATATATATATATATATATATATATATATATATATATATATATATATATATATATATATATATATATATATATATATATATATAATAAATTTTACCCGTATAAAATTCATCTTATACAACAACCGAATGAAGATGATTTTGATCGGCGGCTGGAGTATTATGAAGTTATGACTGCACGAATAGCTGATAACGGGAACTTTCTGTTCAATATATGCTTTTCAGATGAGTGTACGTTTTTATTAATCTCCACAGTCAATCGTCAAAATTGTCGTTATTGAGCAGATAATAATCCAAAAAATTTTCACGAAGTCCACACTCAAACTCCACAGAAATGGAATGTCTGGACGTGCATTTTTGGGGACCGTTTAATAGGACCAATTTTTTTAAATTTGAGTGGCGAAACGTATTTGGAGTTACTAGAAGGTATCGTTTACCCTCTACTAATTGACATTGTTGAAAATGATGATCGCTATCAAGAAGATCGATTAGTGTTTCAACAATATGGAGCTCCTCCGCATTTTCCACAACGTGTTAGGGAGTTTTGGAACAGAGAGTTTCCAGGACAATGGATTGGGCGTAGAGGTGCTCGAGTGGCTCCCTAGATCACCGGATTTAACTCCTTTAATCTTCTTCCTATGGGGACATTTAAAGAGTAGAATTTTCGCAACAGAACCAGAGTCTCTGCAAGAATTACGACGACGTATTGTTGAAGAATGCTGTCTAATAACTCCACAAATACTCCAGAATGTCAGAGCTCGTTTTGAACCAAATTTGTACTTTTGTATGGAGGCTGGTGGTCAACAATTTGAACACTTACTTAACTGAATAAACATTTTTGAACGTTTGGTTTTGTCTTTTATTTGTTTTTTTTTTAAAGAAAAATTGACTAATTAGTCCATTTCTTATCATAATGAATGAAATACGTTCTTGCAACTCCAACTGTCAATAATTTTTAATAATTTTTCAACGAGTTGATAAAACTCCCAAAAAAATTATTGTGCTCAATTTAGAAAAGAAAGAGCTTTCAAATGATGTAACACTCGATCCATGTTCCCTATTTAAAATATAAGGGGTGTTATCACCACCGTTAAGGGGTTGATGTGAAAAAGTTGAGTTTTATGTGAAAACATGTCCCCCTCAATATTAAAATTGACATATTTCAACGTTTCTTAAAAAAACAACTTCTCTGGGCGCAAATCGGTCTGTTTCGTTTTCAATGCGCCACTATATATATATATATATATATATATATATATATATATATATATATATATATATATATATATATATATATATATATATATATATATATATATATATATAAGATTACGTAGATATCAAAGTTCAGGCCTAGTGCAGTGTGTTATCGCAGATTGGTAAATATATAGTAGAAATGGCTTTATTATTTTATATTAGCTATTTAGCATTGCGTTTTCAAATTGTGAAGTTATTTAGATAATATCTGCCACACCTAGGTATTTTATTTATTTATTAATTAAAATGCTCAACGTAATCAATTTTCTTTAACAATACATTAAAAATAATATCATCAGAATACCAATATACAACAATTAAGCATAATCAGTAACAAACGTAACAATAAAAATACAAAATCTAACAACTCTGGTTTTATACAAAAGATGTACAGAGACAAAGGGACAAAATATAATGTTTACTTCCAAAGGTAAAATATGTATGTGATACAAAAGACAATATGTATTTAAAGAGCCCACGTTTATGTCACAGCTTTGGCAGATCTCATCAAACTTCCTTAAAATGAAGTACAGGGGGGGACCTAGGTTGAAGACAGTAAATAAAAGCAAGAAAAACGAGCATTTTGCCGAGGTAGGAGGACGTTAATCTGGGATAAAATGTTTAGATAATCTAGCCTGTTATGTAGCAGACTGTATACGAACTTTAGTGATACAGTTACTCTGCGACCAAGTAATGACATCTCATCAAAATACAATGGAAAGTTTTGTTGTTCGACACTTTTAGGCGGATACGAATCATTACCTTAAAAATAGGGGTACTTGAGAAACTTTGGTCAAACTGACTCGAAACTGGATACATAACGGTTATAATATGGGGCACACACCAGACAACAGTACTCAAGCCTCGACCTAATGTAAGCATAGTAAAGTGTTTTTAGAGCTTGCAAATGGACAGAGTTACTGCAACTTCTTATCAAAATGCCAAGCATGCCTAGAGCTGATAAAACTGACTGCGAAGCTTGGTAACTAAAGGAAAGCTCTTTGATCGAATACAACCCACGAATCTGCCACTGTGTCTCTGCAACGTCGAATAATGACATCTGAGTACGTGGAGGCAAAAAAGGTAGAATTTATATAAATATAAATATAAATATAATATATATATATATATATATATATATATATATATATATATATATATATTTATATTTATATTTATATTTATATTTATATTTATATTTATATTTATATTTATATTTATATTTATATTTATATTTATATTTATATTTATATTTATATTTATATTTATATTTATATTTATATTTATATTTATATTTATATTTATATTTATATTTATATTTATATTTATATTTATATTTATATTTATATTTATATTTATATTTATATTTATATTTATATTTATATTTATATTTATATTTATATTTATATTTATATTTATATTTATATTTATATTTATATATAACACAGATCCCCCAGTTGCGACATCCTCTGCAACCAACCAGTACAGACGATTGCATCATCCACAGGGAGTTACCAAAGCAATGTCTGCTCAGCCCAGATACTGAAGAAGTCAGCAGCTGTGGTTGGCAAAACGTCTAGTAAGTCAATAAACATATTCGACCACGGCAAAACAGTCCGAATTCCGTACCTCTAATTTGTTTATATGTGAGGTAAATAAATAATATAACGTCTACAAGATTAAGATGGTACATATCTTCGCTGGACGGGACAAGCTAAAACCATCCAAATGCTTCAGTAATTGCCAATAATTAATCGGTGAATATACAGAGAGAAAACTAGCATCCAATTAATTTAGAACCTGCTCAATTTTACGTAGTCAGTTTCAATTTTTGTATGTATGTATGTATGTATGTATGTATGTATTTATATATATATATATATATATATATATATATATATATATATATATATATATATATATATATATATATATCACACCGATAACTCAAAAAGTAATGGGCTGATTATGAGTAATTTAGGTGAGTGCATTTCTTTTGCAAATGAGTCGGATACGTTCGTTATCCAGGAAAATCGTACCAGTTTTTCTCGAAAACTTTTGGGTGTTCTTTCGGAATAATTTGTATCTCTATAAATAACAAGCTATGCAAACCAAATTTGGTACGCAGGCTTATATTACAAAAGTATACCAAAATTTAAATCTCTGGGTTAAAAGAAAAAAGTTACAGGCATTTCAAGAAAAAAATCCGTGCCAGTGATGACCAAAGAGACGCACAAACACCAAATATTTTATGTGGATAATACATTTTATTGTATATTACATTGGTTAAGTTTCTTGGCACAAAAAGGTCAAGGAAAGCTTTAAAGTTTTTCGTTAAAGTCGCTATTGAAATCTCATAATTGCTAACTTTTAGACAAATAACCTAAAACGAATGTGGGTTATGTAGAGAAAATGTCGCGAGAAGTGTGTTTTACAAAACCTTAAGTTTCAGCTTCAACCGTCATTGTCGTTCATTTCACTAAAATATTTACATAGAAATGATTTTGAAAGACCCTCTCGCTGACTCTTTGGCAGTGGTTATCTTTATAGAGTTTAGGGTTTAATAGTCTATAATTTTAACGAATTTTCGTAGAAAAAATTCGCTATTTGGGAGACTGCGACTTTTGAATTTTAAAAAGATTTCTTTAAATAAGCGCCTTCCTAGAACTCATCTTCAGGATTAGTTGCAGTTTTTAACTGTTTACATATAGGGTTTACACAGGGTGGCGCATTTTTACGTAAAGCTTAATATATTCTCTGCTATACAAGATACAAGTAAAAATTGTATACGTTAATTATAGGGTGTTTTGAGCTGTATCCTAAAAAAATAATTTGACAATCACAGGTGGCCCATAGGTTGTTGTTGAAACAAATTTTCCACTTTTTTCAAATATTATTGCATTTCTGCATCTTCAATCGAGCTTTAATGCATGTTTGTAGGAAATAAATTTAATAGCGTTCATTGTTTTTGAGTTATTTCAATTATTTTGCAAAATTTCACGTTTTTGGTACATATAAAAAACTTTGATAGGTGCTTTTTACCAATAGATAGCGGAATTCCATGAAAATTTTGTGCACTTTTTCAAACAGATATGATTCCTGAGTTCATTAAAAAAGACATGTTTGCTAATAAAAATATTTTTATGAAAATCCAGTACTATAGCGCACTTGCTGCGTCCAGCATTTGTAATTGTTATTACTGTCTGCAGCAACTTAGGCTATTAGTACCTTGATTCCAAGGTTACTTTTATTACCCTCCTCCCGCGTCTCCTCTCGTCCCCTCAGAGTTACCAGACAACCTATGAAATCTATGAACCTTACATTGATTCCAAATTTTCACTAATTTTACTTAAAAACTACAAAAATTGTTGAATATCTCCATGGCGGTGAACAAAACTTTTAAATACTTTCCACTTACTAATGTAACTATGGATACAGAATGAAGATAATCTAATTCTGACTGCAACGTAACTGGCATTAAAACTTAATATAATTCAAACCTCAGCTGGAACAGTTCCAGACAATCAGAGCTGCTATAAAATATTCATGAGAATCTCAGAGATGACTGAGGTAGACGTTGATGTACAATATCAAACAATTATTTAATAAACATAAAAGTTTCCAAAACACTAACTTTTTAGTACTGCGGGGATGATGGATGAGCTTCTAAATGAGGCATAAATCTTAATCTACAAAACGTTTGCTAACTAGACAAGTTTTACAGTTTGCCAAGAGTAAGTCGTCCTTTACATTGCCTTCGCCCGCTGTGTCACTATTAGAGATAATTACTTTATAATGCAGCAATTTAAATGTAATGAACAAACCAAAAAGGAAAGTCGTTCACAATCTAGGGGCGAATCACTCGACAGGGTTTCTCCCCTAAGTGGAACTTAATTTAAATTCAGCTGTAAGGTCAAGATGCAGTTTTATCACAAAATTTACATCATATATTATACATTTGGGACAGCATGTAGTTATAAGAACATAAGTCATACTTTACTCTCTGCTATTATATGTAAAATTTCAATATGTCCATTAACCATTTACAGATAGTTAATCCAGTTACAGCTGGAGATAATACTTACAAAACAAATATTTGTTACCACCCAGGTTAGGTCAGGTCAGGTCAGGCCAGGTCAGGTCAGGTCAGGTCAGGTCAGGTCAGGTCAATCTATTTTGTAACATATTGTGTTATTTGGATTTATTTAACTTTCTATTATAAAATCACTGGTTGATCTGGTGTCCAATTTAAATAAAATTTTGGCATGGTTTCAGTAAAAAAGATCGATACCTCCTGGTAACACATAAATAATTAAAATTAACTAGCTTTTGGTAACTTGCCAAACTTCACATACTAACTGAGCCAAATGTTCTGTTGTCGTATCCTACGCAGCTCAATTTTGAATGGTTTATCATTAAATTTATCAATAATTTATTGCTTATAAAATGTGCAACATTGGAATAGTTTTCGCGAGTCTGAGTTATTAAACAGATAACTAAATAATTAATTATGTATTATACGTAATACAAAATTAGACTTTCTATAGGATTTGAGATATGTCAAATAATTATTTGAATTAATACTCAAAGCTAGGAAGGGCAAAACTAATTTATTTTATTTTTGAATGAGGTTCATGACAAGTTTGTTCTCTATTTTTTTAAGAACTGTCACTTCTGAACTTTATACACTAGTGCTTAACTAACAAGTCAATATAATAATCTTGTGTGCTGTTCGAAATGTGTTTTCTACTTTATTAAATGTTTAGTTGATTTAACAAGCTATGCAACCCCACAATTTTGACCACAACCTTTCAACAGTTTGCAATGTTGTTAAATCTGCATTAAGGGGTTTAGCAAATTTTTGAAAAAATTCACTTTCAGCGAATCGCAACTTTTAATTTAAAAAAAATGTTTTCAAATGAGCGCAAACTAAGTCCTCTCTAATATATTCAGGGTCAGTTTCAATTTTTATAAATATATATATATATATATATATATATATATATATATATATATATATATATATATATATATATATATATATATATATATATATATATATATATATATATATATTACACTCACTGAAAAATAATGGCCCATTTTTTGGCAAATCAACTTCTGCCGTTTCTAGACGTATTTTTTTTGCTTTTAGCGTCGGCCTATTTTAGCAACTATGTCCAATCACCGACACCAGGGATCAGTTTCACCTCACTATCCTGAAAATTTCGCTGAATCTCTGCGTTTCTGTAAGCGGAATAGAGATATTTAACGTGCCCAACATCGCATGGACATGGGACCGAAGGCTGTATGCCCCTCCTATAGGCAGGATCGTGCAGCTATTCAATTTTCTCAAAGAAAATGCCACAACTTGGGTTGACATTAAATTTACAGTATGTACTGAAAAAGTGAAGGGGACCCCTGGGACTCGAACCCAGTACCCTTCGGTTCAGAGGCACACGTTCTTAACTATGGACCACCCAGGATATTTCTCTAGATGTACTAGTTATTAAAAAAAAAGAGACCTTCAATATTTGATGTCTATAGGAAGGGAACCACCACACTAAATTACATTCCAAATGACTCATATAAGTACGTACGAAAAATGGCTAGGGCTAGTTTGGATTTCTTTGTAAATAGGTTAATACATTTTCTTGTAAGTAAAATTAGATATACTGAAAAATTAGGGTGTATTAAGAACGTGGTTAAATATAACGAATGGACTGCCTGCCTAGTTGAGAAATCAATTAACAAACACAAAACAAAGAAAATATTAGCGGAATAAACGATCTTTAGAAAAGAGAAAGCGGGAAACACTTTGTTTTTATACAATTTGAACCGCGAATCACTAAGGACATAGACAGCATTTTAAGAAACCCAATATGCAAGTAACATTTTTGACAAAACATACTTCAAAAATTTTATATATAGATAAAGAGAACCTAAAATTGATTAAAAGTGTTAGACAAGCACGAGAGCAAACTATATGCATATATATATATATATATATGTATATATATATATATATATATATATATATATATATATATATATATATATATATATATATATATATATATATACATTAAGATTATAACTGGAAACACATACCAGTTTCGCTCTTATTTGTTATTTGAGCTCATTAGTGCGTTATACCAGCAATAATAAAAATATATCTAAATTAATTGGCTTACGTAGCCATATTCCGAACGAAACGTGAGATGTATCGAGCTGCTGACATCTAGGACGCAACGGGGAACTTTTTTATTTTATTCGTTTATTTCCTTAGAGGAATGTATAGTGGCAGGGCTGACAATTTTAAAAGATCGTTTGTGGTTGCACGGTGGCACCTGATGTACATAATTTGTACCGGAGCCATCTTAAATACAAAATTCCTTGTTGCATCCTAGATGTCAGCAGCTCTATATATATATATATATATATATATATATATATATATATATATATATATATATATATATATATATATATACATATATATATATATATATATATATATATATATATATATATATATATATATATATATATATATATATATATATATATATATATATATATATATATATATATATATATATATATATATATAGGAACTCAGCACCTCCGCCTATGAATCATTGATGTACCACTTTACAAAAGATTCCGACAAAAACGATGGATGAAAACTGACTTGCTCCGAATATGTGGCTTTTCCGTTAAACAATCAGTAAAATATTGTTTATTTGAACCAACCTCAAGCGTCTAAAGCCGAGTACCTGCACAGTCGAACGTTTAGCATTTTTCATCCTCTGATGACGCCAACTTAGTTCGCGAAACTATTGTCAGGTTCTAATTTTTTTGGTCATTTGGGTTCTCCAAGTGTGGTTATTAGATTTTTCATGCTATTTACAGTTTAACGTACAATATTTTTTTTTATTCTACCATATTATATATCTGTACATCAATTAGTGTAAATTTATTATATTACTACTGCGTACTTCACTGGTATTTAACCCTTCGGTGCACGGGTTGGGTCTGTCAGACCCATAGAGTTCAATTTTAGTTCACATGCCTAATGCTAGATGGCACAGGCGGTCCTCGGTCCTGGTACCTTCCAAGTTACTACTGGCCAACCTGCAGCAGTTGGACGGTGTCTTTCCACGATGTTGGTTTAAGCGCGAGAATAGCTTTAGTTTTATTAGACCCAACCCGTCCCAAAATGTAAGTATTTCGAAAGATGTAGTGTGAATGGTTTTTATTATTTCCTTACGAATTTCAGGTGAATATCAAGTCGAAAAAATAAATGTTGCCTCATGTTACACAAAGAGCAGATAATAAACAGCCTACTAAGTATACTGACCGAACGGCGGTAACAGTGACTGATCCATACCAAATAGAAATAGATAGTTTACGAAAGATGTAGGAGGAGATTAGCAGTGGCATCGAGATTAGCAAGGATGACAGTGAGATAGATGATGTGCGAAGTGGACAAGCGAGTAGTAGGCCACCATAATTCGCATACTGAGCAAGAGTGTTCCGACGTAGATTTAGAAGAGGGTAATGAGGAAGAAAATCCTATAATTGTGGGGCACGGCGTCATCTATAGTATAATAGCAAGTCAGGTATCATTATAGAATAAGATTCCTAAACCACTAGATGTGTGTACGAGACAACACAATATCATTTTGAAGTTGCCAGGTGTAACAGGAGATGCAAAAAATGGTATGCATCATATTGCGTGCTGGGAGTTATGCT
Source organism: Tillus elongatus (assembly GCA_964006375.1). Taxonomy (NCBI): domain Eukaryota; kingdom Metazoa; phylum Arthropoda; class Insecta; order Coleoptera; family Cleridae; genus Tillus; species Tillus elongatus. The sequence continues at coordinate 121,848,725 of OZ023265.1, forward strand.
TTGATGATTAATTTTGCAGAAAATTGAGGACTCCACAAATATTTACACAGATAGATTTGATATAAAGACAAACATGACTGTCGTCCAACAGATGTTATAGAAAAAAAAGCTTTGATAGGCCTCTTGTACATGGGTGGAGTTGTGCGCAGTAATCATCTTTCCACTTTTAAAGTGTGGGCTGGCGATGGTACAGGAGTCGACATATTTCCAACGACAATGGCTTTGCGTAGATTTCCTTTCCTTCTTAGGTGTTGAAGATTTGATAATGTGAGGACAAGAGAAATGAGAAGGGCTGAAGATAATTTGGCACCTATTAGAGAATTTTTTGAAGGTGTAAATTTAAAACTAAAATGTCACTACACTTTCGGTTTATGTATGATCATAGATGAAACGTTATGGGCATTTAGGGGACGCTGATCTTTTAGAATGTACATACCAAACAAGCCTATTCGCTATGGTATTAAAGTATTTGCTTTGACAGATGCCAGAACATATTATACAGCCAACCTGGAGGTGGACACATAAAAACAACCCGATGATCCATACTTCGTAAGCAATTCAGCCAAAGATGTAGTTGAAAGATAGTCTAATCCACTGTCCCAAACCAATCGAAATATAACAACAGAAAATTGGTTTACATCTGTGCATTTGGCAATTAACTCTGCTTGGCACAATAAAAAAGAACAAACCACAAATACCCTTTCAGCTTACAATTCTCAGACCTCTAAATATCAGTATGTTTGCCTTCACAGAAGATTTGACACTCGTCTCATACATGCCAAAACAAAATAAAAATGTGATCTGATTGTATGAATAAAAAAAATATTTTTTTTGGTTCGCACAGACTTCACCCGTGCCTTTTTGTATAAAGGTTTTCACCCGTGCACCAAAGGGTTAAACACAATAAGTACAATTTGGAGAACCAAATTAATCACAATACAGTTTTTAGACTGACGATCGTTTCGCTAACTAAGTTAGCGTGATTACAGGGAGGAACTTTTAAGTTTCGTTTATTTATCCCTCAATTTGGAGGACCCAATTCATCACAATACAGTTTTTAGACCTGACGATCGTTTCACTAACAAATTTAGCGTCATCGGAGTGATGAACTTTTACGCTTCGTTCATTTATCCCTCTGCAGGCGCTAACTTTGTTAGCGAAACGATCGTTCGGTCTAAAAACTGTATTGTGATGAATTGGGTTCTCCAAATTGTACCTATCAGTGTTCGTCACAGGTTCCAATCTTCACTTATTTAAACACATTTTTTTGTACTGTATTACCAATAACCATTTTTGCCTTAATTATAAGTAAAAACACGTGTTAAATGCTCTACAGTCACTTTGCGAAATAAATTATAATAATACCCACCATCAAGATATGCTACAAATATAAAATGAAAAAAACTACATTTTGCGATATTATGAGTTAAAGAGAGCCAGCAGAAGCTTACTGCGCGGTCCTACAATCTAAATTTGACAGATGCCAGAGCATATTATACAGCCAACCTGGAGGTGGACACAGGAAAACAACCCGATGGTCCATACTTCGTAAGCAATTTGGCCAAAGATGTAGTTGAAAGATAGTGTAATCCACTATCCCAAACCAATCGAAATGTAACAACTGAAAATTGGTTTACATTTGTGCATTTGGCAATTAACTCTGCTTGGCACAATAAGAAAGAACAAACCACAAATACCCTTTCAGCTTACAATTCTCAGACCACTAAATACCAGTATGTTTGCCTTCACAGGAGATTTGACACTCGTCTCATGCATGCTAAAACAAAATAAAAATATGATCTGATTGTCAAGTTCGCATCATGACGATAAAATAGATAAGTCTACTGGAGGTTTTTAGAAACCCGACATGATAACACTATATAATGTTACTAAGGGTGGTGTTGACATAGTAGATCAGCTGTGTGCAACTTATAATGTAGCCCGAGGTAGAAACAGGTGGCCAATGGCAGTATTTTATAGACTACTCAATGTCACTGCCGTGAATGTATTTATCATTTACAAAACCCATACGCAATCAAGGATATCGGAAGAAGAAATCTTTTGAAAAAAATGTCTAAAGACCTCGTATTGCCTCATATAAGCCGCAAGGTAGAGTCTAACCAGCTATCTAAAGATACCAGACGAATAGTGGCAAGGATATGCGGGGTTCCCTTCCAGGAGAGTGTTCAGATGGGCACCAACAAACGAGGCAGATGCACTACATACAGACTTGGAGACTACTTCTCTGGCTTCACTGTTGGTTTTTGTATGTGAAGGACGTAGCCAGCGCGTGAGCTAACTGGAGCAAGTGGCCCTTCGAATTCTGGATGTTCTAGGATGTTCTTCAATGCTTCTGTGACTATAGTTTCGCTGCTTGACAGCATTCTCAGACAGAATTCGAAGGGCCACTTGCTTCAATTAGCTCACGCGCTGGCTACGTCCTTCACCTACAAAAACCAACAGTGAAGCCAGAGAAGTAGTCTCCAAGTCTGTATGTAGTATGGAAAAGTTTCACCAAGTAAGGGCAACAACAATCAATGAATTGAAGAGGTAGATGTAACTCCTGCAGAGATTGTAAAGTGAAATATTCATGCTTTTCATGCAAAAAATACCTTTGTTTGGAGCATTCTAAACAAACCTGTGGGGATTGTGTAGACAATCTGAATGATTTGTGAAATACAGGTTGCTTATATAATAAGGCCGTTTAAGTAATGTTTTCAGTTTAATTGTTAATAATGCTGATTTGAGGAATAAATTAGCTGGTTTTTTGTATAGACGCATTGAAGGAATGTTGTTTAGTAAATAATACACATCACACATTGAAAATTCTTGTATGAATAAAAAATTTTTTTTTTGGTTCGCACAGACTTCACCTCTGCCTTTTTGTATAAAGGATTTCACCCGTGCAACAAAGGGTTAAACACAATAAGTACAATTTGGGGGACCAAATTCATCACAATACAGTTTTTAGACCTGACGATCGTTTCGCTAACAAAGTTAGCGTCATCACAGGGATGAACTTTTAAGTTTCGTTTATTTATCCCCCAATTTGGATAACCTAATTCATTACAATACAGTTTTTAAACCTGACGATCGTTTCCCTAACAAATTTAGCGTCATCAGAGGGATGAACTTTTACGTTTCGTTTATTTATCCCTCTGATGGCGCTAACTTTGTTAGCAAAACGATCTTTAGGTCTAAAAACTCTATTGTGATGAATTGGGTTCTCGAAATTGTACCTATCAGTGTTCGTCACAGGTTCCAATCTTCACTTATTTAAACACAATTTTTTGTACTGTACTACGAATAACCCTTTTTGCCTTAATTATAAGTAAAAACGCCTGTTAAATGCTCTACAGCTACTTTGCGAAATAAATTATAGTAATACCCACCTTCAAGATATGCTACAAATATTTAAAAAAACTACATTTTGCGATATTATGAGTTAAAGTGAGCCAACAGAAGCTTACTGCGCGGTCTTGCAATCTAAATTCGGCAACAGAAATCTTTAACATCATCTGAGTTCCATATACTAAATTATTTATGTAATAGCTCAGACCATAAAGATGTTACTGTTTACGGCACCTACAGGTAGTCAGGAGACGTTGAGACAGTTAATATATTTCCAGATTTCCAGGCTTGACTCTTCTCATACTCAGACTTTACTTACCGCCTTTGAATAGATTTATAGAAATTTATCAACAAGAATGTTATCGCTGTTTCTGAACATCATTTTTACTCAATATACGCACAGGTGATTCACCATGTGTGACGCATTTTTTCTTAAGCAAGTGTATTGCAGGGCAACAAGCAAAAAATAAACGAAATGGAACATACATGAGGGGATATACTGTACATAATAACTAGTCAAACTAGTAAATATTTACCTTGTATAATGACAACCTTAATTTAGAACCAATATAATAACTATATTCCACATTAATTGCATTTAATGGCACTCTTCAGCAATATTTCATACTGAACTATATTACTTTTAACCGTGTGCTGCAGCTAATTCACTATCAACAAATGTACTAAGTTTCGTTAAAGTGTTGACATATCTACATTTTGTAAAATCTCTTTCTCTGCAATGACATTTCCTTCTCTCTTAGATAAAGAACTTAATGTTATGTTTACTTAAATTACTCCAACTTGCCTCTTGTTATCAGCTTTATCTTTATCAGTATATTTCTTATAGTTTTTACTTGCAAGTTTATTATCTTTAAAAGAAAGACGGGTTTAATAACTGGCATATTTAAACAGAAAATGAGTGAAAGAACTTGAAATATATAGGTTGTAATTACCTGCAGCAGTTGCTGGATCTGATCAAGTTTCTTGTTAATTTTATGTACCCAAGTGCTTTGTATCACAAGACGACATCATCGTTAAATAATTACAACCCCTGGACATATATATATATATATATATATATATATATATATATATATATATATATATATATATATATATATATATATATATATATATACATGGTAATTTTAATTTCCATAATACCTCTGAATAAACTATGTTACTTCAAACCATTCCAATGTTGGTTTTTTACTCTTCTTACCTGGTTTTTCAAAAAGTGTTTTTTTTTATAGACGGGATTTGTTTTGAAGAACTGAATCTTCTTATATTCTGGCATTATTGTGTGTGTTTTCCATTTGCCTCACAACTGGTTTGCTGCTGCTTAACTAAATTCCAAAAAGACGTCTTGGTAGAATGCATACATCAGCTAAGAGGAGGCAGATAACTTTAACCACCCCCTTTAGTACCTTTTAACCACTTTACTGCTCGAAACAACTATTATTTTGACATTTTTTGTCAGTTAACATAGTTTTATTTTGGATGTAACTTCACTGTGATCACAGGTCGGTAGAATAGCTTGTTTCAATGATCAAATATAATTACAATTCGTTAAAATTGCTTTGTTGCTACTAGGTACACAAACCATTATATTAATTTTGTAGCACAACCTTATAGTTATGCTGTAATACATAATATATAGTATAATTATTTGCTTCTCACATAATTTTTCTTAACATTTCTTTAAATTGTTAAGACATATCAAAAGTGTTCATCTTAGACGTTAAAACTCGACACTCCAGGAGGTATGTCAACTATATAGCAGTGAGGGAAACAGCCACAATGGAGGTTAGGTGTGATAACTAAATTGTTGTTTTTAAATCGTTTTAAGTAGTTATATCACGGCTGACTTTCCCTGAATACCCCAAGTGTAGCGCAAGTTACATATGGGAGCATACGCTGTCACACATGATCATCTATTAAATGTATTTGAGAAGTAGGTACTAAAGATATGAAGTTTTGAATAGACCTATTATAATGCGAAATGTAAAAAAAAATAAACAACAACACAACATACTATTATTATCGACTTTAGCCTGAAGGGCTTCAACACTCCCTCAGAGGCGAACATTCACTCATCCAGGGTATCTCAGATACCAAAGAGATTGAGCTCGGATGGAGCCCTTGACTACGCTAGTTGACGACATGACTATTGGAATCACTCGGACACTATCTGCCCTCGACTGTCTCTTTTCTTGTATCTGGAAGTATCTGTGGCAAAGTATAATGGCCTTCTCGTTGCACTTTATCTCCGGATTATTAGTAATCGGAATGGCCACATCAATCAGCGTCACCTGCTTGCATGATATTTCCACTATTATTATATCTGGCCTGTTGTCCGCAACATGTTGGGGTGTGAGCACGCTCTGATCCCAGTACAACCTGTATCCAGAGTTCTATAGAACAGACGCATGAATGTATCATAGTAGATCACCTGATTAAAATTTCAAAGTCCCAGTTTCAGAGCCAGTTCTTGACGAAGTATTTTCGCAACTGCGTTGTACCTCTCTTTTACATCGTTGCAGCAACGGCTCGATGGCTTCGCGGATAATTCTCGCTTTGAAGTTGTGAACCGGTGCTATTGTTTTGGCATTATCGAAGTCTATTTTGTGCCCTGTATGAATATGATGCATGGCCAGCGCCGATGAGGGGTCGGATTTTTTAATTGCGAGGGTGTGTTCATATATTCTATTGTGGATGCGTATATTTGTTTGTCCTACATAAGTTCGGGAATAGTCGGAAAAAGGAATTTCGTAAACTCCGTGGGATTCGTTTAGAATCGTATCCTTTAGAGTTTTTATCAGATTTTACAGTTTTTCCTCTGTTGTGAATACGGTTTTGATATTATGGGTTCTAAAAATTCGGCTGATTTTGTCGGTGACACCTTTAGTGTATGGTAAAAACGCTGTGTGTTGTTGTGTAGACTCTGTTTGTTCTTGTTGTGGTGTAGTGGTTTGTTGTGCGTTTCTAATGTTTCGTAGTATGTGATTGTTGTCGTATCCATTTTCTAGCAATGTCTGTCTTAAAAAGTTTAATTCTGTCTGTTTGTTGTTGTTGTCCGTTATTCTAAGGGATCGTGTTACTAGTGTTCGAACCACGGAATTTAGTTGCGATGGGTGACGGTGAGATTGGTCGTTAAGATAACGATTAGTGTGGGTTGGTTTTCGGTAGACAGTGTAAGACAATCCCCTGACTGGGTTTTTAGTGATGCGTACATCTAAGAAATGCAAAGAAAAATTATTTTCTATTTCCACGGTAAAGTGGATTTGGGGGTTGATGTTATTTAGATAAGAAAGGAATTCGTCCAGAGATTCTTTATCGTGTGGCCAGACAGCGAAAATATCGTCAACGTGTCTTAACCAACAGGTTGGTTTAAGTTGGGATGAATTGAGGGCTTGTGTCTCGAAGTTTTCCATGACAATCTTAGCAAATGCAGGAGAGCGTAGTGAACCCATTGTAGCACGTCGAACTTGTTTGTAAAATTTGTTTTGAAAAAGGAAATAAATGTTAGATGTGCAGTGTTCTAGAAGAGTTAAGGTATCGTGGGAAATATTGTGTTTATTTTTGAAAATGTCAAGGGTTTCAGATAAAGGTATATTAGTGAATAAGGAAACTATATCAAAGCTAACTAGGATGTCGTTTTGAGAAATGGTGTTGTTTTAAAGAAGCCAATGAAATGGGTGGAGTTTTTGACATAGGATGTTGCGTTTTCTACTAATGGTTGTAGAGTTTTGGCTAGATGTTTTTGCAAGTTTTTGTGTGGGTGAACGGTGGGCACTTACGATAGGGCGAAGGGGAAGATCAGGCTTATGGATTTTCGGGAAACCGTATTTTCTAGGGACGCGATATGATTTTTCGCGGGGGATTAGTTCTTTTTTGAGGTCAGGACTGAGTTGGGAGTTGTTTACGATAGTTTTGGTTTTCTTTTTAAGATAAAATGTAGGGTCGTTAGGGATTTGTTTGTAGTCTGTGCTGTTTATTATATTGCCAATCTTTTGTATATGGTCTGTTTTGTCGAGTATGGCTGTAGCGTTGCCTTTGTCTGCTGGTAGGATTATAATTTCTGTGTTTCGGTTTAGGTATCTAATTGACTGTCGTTCGTGAGAAGAAAGGTTGGAAGGTGGAGGTTTAGCAGAACGTAATATCCTGGCAATGTCCTGTCCCGTAATTTCAGCATCTTCTGATTGAAAAATTATCTTTTCTATTAGTCTTCTACTTTGGACTACTTGGAAACTTATTATATCTTCATTACAAACACACAAAAAGAAAATAAATTCCACATACAATTATATTTCCCAATTATCTGTCTCAACAAATGCCGGTGACCCTTTTAATACTCCTCATCCTCTA